>OX122893.2:5000000-6250000 GCA_944738655.2 Andrena hattorfiana
CGAAACGAGAGCGAATAACTTAACTGATGCTGTGAATTCGATTGCAGCTGAAAGAGCCATGCTTTCAAAATAACGACGTACCTCCATTGAATCTTGCGATCCGTACCTCATTTTCTACAGAGATCGAGCTAGAAGCGTGCAGCTTAATAACCGCGTTTATAAACAGTAAGTACCGTTTAAAAGCAAATTGTGCTTGCTTTGCAAAAGTTCTGAATTGCTCGGCGGAACTTGCAGGTATCCATCGGGAGGAGTTGAAACATTTCTTCAAAACTTTGGGAAAGAAGACGTCAATATTCTTTAATACTGAAAGTTCCTCTCTCAAAGCCCATTCGAAAGTGATAGCGGATATAATGAAAAGGTAGGGACGAAAGAAAGAAATTTGCTTCGACCCGATTCTATTCCATTCTACGTTTCAGGGCACAAGAAATAGGTCATAAGTTTATATCTCGGATACGCTTGCCACGCTACGTGAATCCCTTCAAGGTGAAGTCGCTTGAATCTTCGCGAAAGTTTCTATACGCGCGTGACTATTAAAATAAGCAATTTTCATTCGTCAGGGAGTGGAGATATTCTCGGTGCACAAAGCGAAAGGGATGCACCTCTTGAGCATGATTAATAAGAACCCCTGCGTCGAAATGGACACGTATTGGGCACACGCTGCCCTTTCCAACGACGGGAAACACATAGCTCTTGTTTCGCTGCAGTAAGTATACGAGGGCCGCGGTGTTTCTCAACTATAATCTACGATAAAGTGGGTATTCATTCGTTTGGCGATTCGTTTAGACGTCTATATTTCATCGAGAAGGGGTGCACCTGGGGGTCTCTGAACGTGAAGTGGACTTTAGAAACTCATCAGTTACTATCGCCCCCGACTGTGGTCAATAACAAGCTTATCCTACACGTGAACAAGGTACTCGGTTTATGGTGTCTATGAATCATAGGAGATCCAGCGTAAAAATAATGGAGCAATCTTACCCGCAGAACGAAGACACTCTATCACCCATGGTCGACTGGTATTTGGAAAGCGAAGCGACGGACATTCTGGAGTGGTTGTGCCAGAAAATAAATATAGCCATGATCTTGAACATGGAGAACAGTATATGTTCAAAGCAAGTTGTATAACTGGGGATCCGAACTATAAAAGAAAGATCATTGTATATTTAATAAGTTAGCCAGGCACAATAAACTTCTCCGACAAACGCAATACTTTCTCTTTTATATTGAAAACCTATGTCTAAAAAGCAACAGTGTCTCCTACTAGTACAATCCATCTCATTCGTCAGCTTTCGTATAGCTCGGGAATCGTCCACATCATCACAAATCCAAGATACGCAAGTGTATTCCATACCTCCCCCGTAATAATAGCATCTTTTAAATTCCAATCAAGTGTTCCCCGTTTCTCCATTCTCTTTTCTTTTTTGCCACGGCAAGTTAAACAGTTTTGTATATTATATAGTCGTTTGGATAAAGTACGTCTAGTTTATTTCATAATTTATTTACAAAAAGTCTTAGTAAATTACACTTACAGGCATCTCCACTCGAACTAAAGTAAATAATTTAAGAACTACACGTATTTAGATATCTATAGAGTAGGATACTTTGGGGTCAGGGAGAAGCTGGGATCAGGGAAAGTGTTCTGTTTAACTTATTTACCTCGTCCTCTTTTTCTTTCTTTTTCCTTTGTCCTCGTCGATCAAATTAGTTCTCGAACAAAGTCGGATCTGTTCGTCGTTTTCTTTTCTCTCTCTCTCTCTCTCTTTCTCTCTCTCTTTTATACATATGCTACCCTTGTGAGAGCTGAGACACCGCTCTTGAGAAATCTCTTTCTACGAAATGAAGAAGGAAGTACCGGCGTGGAAGGTGTGCAAATGCAAAATGTCCTTTGCTCCAACACAGACATCGAAAAATGAGAATGGCTTTTTCCCCCCTTTCTTTCCGTTTTGTTACATTAGGTAAATGTATATGTAAGAACCGTTGAAATATGTGCAAAAGCTGACAATGGGGGGGGGGGGGATAGTACTTGTTAGTCCTTTACGATAACATATGCGCTTTAAAAAGCATAAAGTCTTGAGATTATAAATATATCCCACTGGAATCGCTTAATGGCACGATCGAGAGCTTGAGATTTAAAAATTCCATGTTTTGTCCATCTTTGTATGTCCCATTTCGTATGGTATACCAAAAAGCACTCTTCCCTTTCTCACTATCTCTCTCTCTCTCCCTCTCTCTCACACTCTTTCTCTCTTCCGTTCTCTCAATCTTTCTCCTCACTATTATCCAGAACCGTTATTATTAACTACTAACATTACGTTCCATCTACCCCCTCTTTATTACACAGTTCGCCTTACGTGCTCTGAATTTGTATCACAACGGCATTCGGTTTACAGCTCTAAATACGTTTATTTGGAAAAAAAAAAACAAAAGCTCCGTTAAAATCAGATGCTGCCTGGTCGCTTTAGGAAACTCCATTGTCCAGAGAGTCGCACAAAGAAATCAGAAATTAAAGTAAAATGAAATCCACCTCCCCCCCCCAAAAAAGGAAAAAAAATGAAGAAGAATTACGTGAAATATTTTCGATAATTTCAACATAAACGGTGAAATTACGCTCGTGGGTACGCGTGTTAAAAGTTTCCTCTGCTTTTTACAATCGCTTACGATTTCTCTCGCTCTGTCTCCCTCTCTTTCTCTCTTGCTCTTTTTCTCATTCTTTCTCTCTCTCTCTTCTCTACCTCGTAAGCTCGTGTATATGTATATATATGATGTGTGTATATATATATACACATATACCATATACATGTAGCTAATATATATATATGTATATATATATATATATTAGCGTTTTTGTTTATAACTTCACAGACACTATTCCCCACCCCTTTTTCTACCAGCACCCCCATCCTTCGTGTGCACACGATCGAGGCATTCGTTCGTCTTTCTTAACTCTGTTGCTACATCACATCAAACGCACGCGAAATACACAGGCGTACGAGGGACCGGGGAGCCGCGGATTATGCGCTCCTCTTCTTCACTCGGTCCCTCCCGCATTCTCTCCCCCCCTCTCGCTCGACATTCATGCCAGTTGAAACGAATCTGTAAGTTTGTCCTCCACCTTTTTTTTTTTTTAAACCTCCTATATCACTCGTCCACACCATTTGTTCCTCCTGCTCATCCCCCTCTCGCAGTACATCATTCGTGCAAAAAGCGCGCGCGGGCGGGCACACTTTCCCCATTCACGCGTAGACTAAAAAATCGAAGCCCTCTCACTCCGGCGGCGGAAGAATCACGTTGCTATATTCAAAATTCATCTGTCGCTTAGTTTCCGCTCCCCTTCCGCCGCATCAACGCTGTCACCCTCCTCGTGCGCACTGTCATCCCCCATTCGCTCGGTCTCTCTCTCGCGCAAACTTTCTCTCTTGCTAACAATGTCTTTCTTCAGTTCTAGTTCTGCCTGTGCTTCTAAAGTCGAGACTCTCGGGCGGTCCGCTGCTTCTCCATTTTTTCTTTGTTCCTGCCTATCATCTCTCGCAAGGTGGACCACCATGGGTAAGGGTGGGTGGGTGGGGGGGAGGGGCGTACGCGCCGCATTGTGTTATCTCTGTCCCGCCGTCCATCTCCTCGCCTCCTCGTCGCCAGCGTTTTCGTTTCGCGTGCCCCAACCTCGTGCGCGCGGCGCGGCGCATTTCGAATAATAAGATTCAATGGAAGTGTTTCAATGTGTCGTGTGTGTGTGTGTTTGCGTGTACGTGTCTGTAATGTGTGTGTGTTATCTACAAAATATCTTAATTATTCGCTAATTACAGCACAAAACATGCAAATATAAAAATTTGCATTATATTATCGTTAATATTTATATATATAATCGTCACCCCGATATTATCGTTCCGCATCTCGCACCATTTTTAAGGTTCGTCAAAACAGATTTGTTCCATTTTTTTTTTCTTTATAGTTTTTGTCTGAATCGTCATATTTCGGTTTCCTTTTTATGTATATATATATATATGTATTTATATATATATTATTATTATGCTCCTAATCGTTTTGTTTATTTTCTCACCCTCTGTCCCCTCTCTCTCTCTTTCTATCTCTCGTCGCCCTCTGTTTCGACGTCTGCGTCGACGTGTTATTTCGTAATCTCTCCCTTTCCCTCTCCCTCTATCGCTACACCCCTCTGTATCGCCACTAATTCTCTCTCTTTCTCTCTGTCGTCTCGTCCTCCTCGTCCCGTCAGTCCCTCAGCCACTTTTCTTTTTTTCGTTAACTATGTAAATATCTTACACTACATCGATATTATTTTCCAATTCACGAATGGGGGGGGGGGGGGCGGGGGTGGGGGGCGAAAGGTTATGCCCGACGTATACAAGTGTAGTCGCGTCGCAGTACACCTTTTTCTCATTTTTTTTTCTTGTTTTAAAACATCGCCGCCAACACGCCCGACAATTATTAAACACGTTACTTGCTTGCGCCCCCGTGTTTACCGCGATACAAAACTACCAACCACGCCTACAGCCATGGGTGCTTGTATATCGACACTTTAGTTCCATTTTCTACGCACTTCAAGAACCTCCCCGCCTTTTTACCATTTTTTTTCTTTATATTATATTTCACTGCTCTACGTATTCCTCCCTTTTTTCTCTCTCTTTCTCTCCCTCTCTCGCACGCTAGCACACTCACACATTTTCTACACCTTTCTGCGCTTTGTTTCTCCGTTCCCGTCGCTACGATTCTTCGCCGTCCCCTGAAGAATAGCAGCCACGCAGCAGCGCGCGCGCGCGTTTGTGTACAGCTGTCCATCTTCAGTCACGCGATCGGAGAGCGGGTTGTTGCGTGGGTGGGGGGTTTGGTGGGGGTGGGGGTGGGTGGGGGGGGGGGTGGAGTGGAGGAAAAAAAAGAGAAGATCATCGTTGACTTTGTCGCAGAAAAGGGAGGGCTAAACAAACGAACACCCGCGGACCAAGAAAGGTAAAATAATAAAAAGAAAGATGAAAAACCGGAGAATACCGTCTCTATGAACAAAGTTACGAGCCCCTGGAGCACTGGAACAACACACGTGCGACGATCGCGGCCACTTGCTGATCCAGGATCTGGCTCATGACCAGCGCCAGCAGCCGGGACTCGTGCTGCAACAGTAGAGTTCTGTTGTCCGGATGCCTGGCGAGGTTCAGCAGCGTGCCGGCCGCGCGTCTCAGCATGTCCAGGCTGGTGCCCATCGACTCGGGATTGTCGCGCAGCGCGGCCAATCCGTGCTGATTCGCCACGCCGATTGCACTAGACTCCGCCTGCTCGATGAACGCGACAAGCAGCGCCACGCACGGCGTCTGTAGGGCGATGGTGCGCGCCACACCGCTGTCCGCCGCGGATAGGAAGTGTAGCAGATTAACACCGAATTCGCGCAGCACCTGCTCCTCGCTGCGGCACAGTAGCCTGGTTAGCACGGAGCAGAGCCGCTGCAGCCTGGAGTACGGCGGCGTCGCCACCACCAGGTCCACGTTGCACTCTGTCACGCAGAGCTTGCAGAGAGCCTCCAGCGCCAGTCTCTGCGGGGACAGGGAGGAGTTCGGGCCCACCGTCGGGAACGGGTCTTGCCCGTGGGCGGCTGGGCACACCGCCCAGTGAAGCAGCCCGTCCAGCACAGGCCGAGATATCTCCTCCGGGTGCTGACTTAGATCCATGTGGCCGGCTATGTTCGCCGCCATCACCAGCACGTTTTCTCTGATGTGGTGGAGAAAGTCCCACCACCACTCGCTCTCCCCTTGAAGGCTGCTGCACGAGTCGGCGAAGTCGGCGTCCTCCTCCCGGTCGTAGTTGCGTGTCTTCTGCGTCCTCACCGGGTGATCGTGGTGCAGCAACAGCAGCTTGCCGAGCAGGCTGAGGAACGTCACGTTCTTGGCGAACTCTGCCTCGTTGCCCGGTATGAACGTGAAGTTCCTCAGGATGGTGGAGAGGCAGACGCAACGCCGGGCCAGGCTGTCCTGGGTCTCTGTGACCAGGTACAGGCTCGCCTCGTCCCTCGAGTAACTCTCGTCCTCGTAGTCGCTGATCCGCCTCCTCTTCAACGTCCCCGCCGGATCCCTTATCTTTAAGCTTGGTCCCTCCATGTTGTCGTCCTCCTTCGCCGCCGGCTCCTGCTCCTCGATCTCCACCTTGATCTCGATCTTATCCAGCTCGGCGTTGCCCGACGCCGCGTCGTTCAAGCCGTTCTGCGTCGGCACGAGCTCCTCCTCGCCGCTCTTCTGTACATCCGCGAAGTGCTGCTCGCCCATGTTGTTGTTCACCTTCGCCTCTGTCTCGCACTCCCTCTTGTACCCGTCGTTCTTCTTCTCGAACAGCTCCCTCGTCAGATCGTTCATCTCCACCGGCTCCTTCTTGATCCTCGACAGAACGTCGCTCAGCGTCTTCGTCTTCTTCTTCTTGTCCAGCTGCTTCTTTTCGCCGCCGCCCTCCTTCGGCTTGTCGCCGGGCTCGACGGCCTTCTGCGACAGCTCCGCCTCGAGCGTGCCGGGCTCCACTTTGATCTCGTCCTTCGGGTCCGAGCACTCCACCTCCTTCTGCAGCAGAGGCGGCTTCTCGTCTCGGAGGAGGCGTGCGAACGGCACCGAGCCGACCTCCGACTGAAAGCATGTCACTATGTAGTTGGTGGTGGTGCTGTCCACCAGCCAGGGCTCGATCTCCGGCTCGTACTCCTGGTGATCCCAAGACCGCCGCGTGTCCAGGACGAACAGATCCTCGTCCCGAGGGATGATCTTCACCGGGCGGCCTCTTCTCGACAGGAACGTGTAGTTGGACGAGGAGAGGAGCTTCGTACGATCCTCGGGGTCGATGGGGCGCGTCACGGCGCCGAGATCCACCTCGGGGCCGTCCGCCGATTGGTTCCAGTTGCGATCGTCCTCGTTCACCGGCGACTCGAACATGTCCGACAGCGAGCGAGAGAAATGCTCCAGCAGCACGTCCAACAGCCCGGTCAGGTGCGCCAGCCCGAAATAACTTACCTGCAGAAGTTACTCTCATTATTCAGTATCCTAGTCTATCGCCGCGACGAGCCAGAGGAAGGGAGAAACTCACAGAAGAATCGTCAAATAATAAAATGTTTAGTACGTCCAGGGCCCAGCAGCTTTCAGCCAGTAGGCCTGACCGTAAGGCCATCATGATGCGCCAAGCTTCCACAGGTGCAACGTCGGCTCGCGTCAGCTTCCGCCGCTTGTAGAGAAGCGGTGTCACCGCTTCCACGCTGTCCGGAGGGAATGTCATTTCTCTCTTCGATGTAGGCTGCTGGCTGATCATGGGATTTATCCCGAGCTGATTCTGCGAACGGGCATGGTGACGTGAGAGACATTCGACTGCGGGAATGACGTAGAGAAAATCGCGGTCCACGACGTACCTGATGATTCCCAGGTGCAGGATAAAGAGGGGACGGTTGATTCGAGTAACGATGATCCCACGGCGGAGGGGCGTGCGCTATAGCGTTCAATGTTGGTTGCGACGGTGTTCTATTTGGCTGTTGACTACCCCACTGCTGACTGCTAGCGATCCCTCCTGACGGGGGCGTAGCGGGGACAGGGCCGACCGGTGGCGTTTGCTGCGGCGGCGGCGGCTGTTGCTGCTGCGTCTGCGGCTGCGGTTGCTGAGTTGGATACTGAACCCTATTGTTCCCGCTACTACTGTTGTACTGACTGGTTGTATTTGGCCATCCTGCGATCGCGGTGTCAACGGAACGGTCACGTGAGATGTAATATTCAGAAGTTGGATTACTTATAATATAACCGTCCACTCACCTGGATACGCTGGTCGTTGCTGATTATACTGAGGATACTGTTGGTCTTTGGCAAAGTCAGGGTGACGTCTAGGCGGGTTCGGGCCCGGCGGGGGCGGTGGCATATTCTTGTTTGTACTCGCACCGCCCGCGTATATCTGTGACCCTGCGGGAGCTCCGTATCCGCCCTTTAATTGTAACGAGAACATCACTCGGTTATTCTGTAGAGGACACTTTCACAGTAGATCATACCAAACGGCGAGCATTCGAGAGGTTTGTAAGCAAAGGTGAACGTCACCTGTTCCTGTCGGTAGTAGTCTTGGGGACAAGAATAAGACGAAGCAGCCGAAGGCTGGGAAGGCGAAGAGGGCTGGCTGGTGGCCGCCTGCTGTGGCACAGCAGCTGGATGTGCCTGCGGCGCGGATGGATAGCTGTTACTTCTTGCATTCGGTGGCGTTCCCGCTGGATAACTAGCAGGCTGCTGATTGCCGCTGTATCTACTGTACATATCCTGTCCACTGGCGTTGTTCGGCGGCATGTTTCCACCGGGGTATCCTCTGCAAAGTTCTCAGAGTCAGCCTCCGTCCCGTAATACGAACCTACTCGAGGCAATCCCTCGGCCCTTTAGATCCCTGACCTGTCGACGTCTGGTACGTAAGGTGAATAATGGGACCTCGGCGAGTAAGGTTGATTGAACTCCCCTTGCTGAGACAGCGTGTTTCCTTGAGGCCGAATGTACTGATCCTGGGGGTAGTTTTGGTAGGAACCTGTGTTCTGGTAACTGCCTTGCTGGATGCCTTCAATATAAACGGGTTCGTCCCGGACGTTCAATTACAAACGCTGTTGCGTGAAAACGCCGACGGAAGAAAACAACAGCCAGGGAACACTTAAGGGGGACACTCTGAGAAACTGACATCTCAAAGTGGTGAAAGGAGACAAGGAAGAGAGAAGTACCTGGGGTTCGTAGTGGACCAGGGTAGGGCGTTGCGTTCGACTTTCGAGGATGGCGTCCCACGCCGTTGTCGAACGGTTTCGCTATGTTTACCGCGCTATTCTGCCCGCCCTGGTTCGAACCACCTGCCACAACATCATTCTCTCAACCGCAATTCCTTTCACACGGTTCTCTAATGCACGCGCGATATAAGACACTACTCCTTCGACCATCAGACCGTACTTTAGAAAAAGCGAGAATTCGTCTGATAGAGGCGACGAGTATCGACAGACTGGATTAATAGGCGTGAACACGGGCCCTTTGTTACCTTGATGCGGAGAGGGAGCGCTGCTCTGGCTTGGTGGCCTTGGAGGAGGCGGCGTGTACTCCGAAGAAGGCCCGCCTGGCGTGCCACCAGTGTAACTACTCTGATAACTTCCATAACCATCCATGGAAGCATTACTCGAGCCAGCAGCGGGGAAGGAATCTTGTGAATTGGAAGACCCTGCGGCAAAGTCAACGTAAATGAATAGTTCTCTGTTGTGGAGTTCGAGAAGCTAGCAGGAAGAAACGTTTTAGCGTAGCTACCTGGTGAGGGTACAGAGGCAGTTCCCTTTGATCCTTTCTTCTTCGAACCGGCTTCCACTTGGTTGATGATGGGCTGCGGATCTACCCCTCCGCGATCGAAGTGGCACTCGTACGCCAACAAGTGTTTCGTGTAGTGTTTCCTCAGTGTGTAAGCTGCGCTGCTGCTCGCGCCGATCCCCAGCAAGCCGGCTATGTCCTTCCACGTCTTGTTCTTCGTCACCTAGAGAGAATTAACGTCATTTCGTCCCATTAGTCCATCGCCAAGCTATCCATTGTAAAATCCAAACAGCAAAAATCTGCATCTCGAAAACGCAAACTAA
Organism: Andrena hattorfiana; assembly: GCA_944738655.2. Lineage (NCBI taxonomy): Eukaryota > Metazoa > Arthropoda > Insecta > Hymenoptera > Andrenidae > Andrena > Andrena hattorfiana. Next base: position 5,009,587 of record OX122893.2, read on the forward strand.
AAAGACACGTGGAAAAGAAAAAGAAACATTACGGCGACTAGTCTAATAGAAATGAGAACTACCGGTACGGCAAAATTAATCGATTCTCTTTCGTTCAATTCCACTTTACGTACAAATTATGCCTTGATTCCTGGTCATGCAAGTGTGAGAAAAAAAAAAATATAAAAATAAAATGAAACAGACAGACAAGGGAGTACAATCGAAACGAATTACCGTTATTCTATCGATATTAAAAGTTTATCTTCGTTGATTATTAGAATAATTCCATATAGCACCAAGGTTTGTAGATCAGGTCGTTTTCCAAACACGTCCAACGACTACTTTAAGAAAAGACGTGTTAAGCTTCTTTTTTCCTCATATAAATCTTCCAACAATATTGTATACAAGAAAAAAGAACGAGAACACTAATAGCAGGGAAAGAAAAAATACAAAAATGTGATCATGCACAATTCAGCGCAAACGTAAAGAAGCGTGTTCTGTGAAGTGTGTCAAACGAGTACTTTCAACAATTGTCAACAACACCAGGAGGAATGCCAAAATAAAAGGGGCTCCGCGGCCGCATCGCCCGAGCTGCTTGCCATTTGACATTACCCTTGCGACGTGTACACAAATATTGAAACAGAGAAATATATGAACACATAGAGACAATAAAAAAACTACGTAAAGACACCGAGGGCTAGATGGAACTACACTGCACCTTGCATACCTCCATGAAGCCCCCCCTCTCTTTCACGTAGAGGTATAGCCGAAATAGGTCAAGGGGGTTCTTGGAGATGGTAGGACAGCTTGTAATTGGTGATCTTCGTTCTTCCATGAAGTTAACTAGCTTGTCCAGCCATGTTCTTCGCTCCATCGAGTCGTCCATTTCGTACAGCTTCGCCAGGCTGTCGGGTTTCTGTAATAATTATCGCGAGAGCTGTTAATTCCATCTTAAACCGAGCCTCAAAGCTGATGGGGCTTTCTGAAACCTTTTTTTTTACGGTTTTCACGTACTATTTCTAGAAACATATGTTACACGTACAATCTTTTTATTTTATCGTCTGTTACAAACATAAACCATGGTTATTCTCGTTCGAGGAGATTGAGTGCTGCCATAGCCCAGATTTCTCATGCAGAAAATGTGCCACTTGCGAGAATTCTATCTTACAATGATAGCTAGAAGTAAGGGGAGATGTATCGGACGTATCATGCAGGCTATGCGAAAGCAAATTAACATTTCTCTCAACGGCCAAGGTAAGGAGCAAATAAACCATTTACGGAGTCTGCTGTTTCCCACACAATCGGGTGTATCACTTGTTAAACTTCGTTACGAAAAGTGTTATATACGCGAGCACATATGAAAAAAATGTAATAAATAAAAAAAATAAAAATATATACACACGGTATATGTATTATTACTTCTTGATACATACATTAAATGATGATACACAAATACTTCTTTGTAAAAAAAAATATAAAAAAAAAAAATATATGGTGTTACAACGAGAAACTAAAGTGGAGTGCATGGGAGATGCTTGCCAAGCGAATGCAGAGACTTCTTATCGGTATTAAACAAAGCTCGAAGCGTTCAGTGTGATTAGTATTCTTTGCAATGGTATAATAAATACTTATAGTGAAAAAACAATAACCTTAGATCTGTACGGGTCTTGAGGCACATGACTGTTAAATACCTGTAAAATATATAAAATATTGAAAAGTCGAAAAGACTGCGGCGTAAAAAACATTTAGCCCTGATCGTATATCATTCTTAGACTGTTTCACGTGGAGACATTAAACATGCGTATAAAGGTACAGAGAAAATACGTACGAAGTAGCGAACTGTTATGTGAAAATTTCGAAAGAATCGCACGGCGAAATCAAAATACATACAGGACTAGCGGGTGTACGTGGCCAACCAGGACTGTTCATGTCGGGGTACTCTTCGTGTAGCGAGTTGATGCTCGCGGCACCAGGAGACGGAATTGTACTCTGCGGCGTGGTTGGATGGCTGTGGTACCCTATCATTTCTTTCCGGACCTTTGGCGTGAATGCTGGATCTTCCCCAGAAGCTACGTTAAAATAAATTTATACGCTTTCCATAGAAACCGGAATAACGCGTGTCTAACGTCGTATACTGACCAGCTGATGCGTTTGATAACGTGGATTGTTGAGAGCCTTCGTCTAAAGACGTACCGTCAGGGCCCGTTGTTATTACAGATGTGACGGTGCCACTCGAGGTGGACGTGACGTTTATAGCCGATGTACCTGAAACAACGAATCTCTCGGTAAAGCTGCGACTACTGTATCGGTCAATCTCGTCCATTCAAAGAGAATGAGCGTGCGGGAAGAGAATGGTACAACCGATAATACAAGTACCTGAAGCAGTAGTGGTAATGCCGCTATCATTGGAGGTTTCAGTACTAAGGTCCGCAGAACTGTGACTGGTTGGCGTTGGTGTTGAAGTAGGATGTGAATTGGGAGTAGTACTCGGTGGAGGCATTGGACTTCCTTCGTGATTGAGGGGTGGCGTGGCTGCAGGAGTGTGTAAATGCGGTACAGCCGAGCTTGTCGGCGGCGGCTGACTGCTAACGTGATTAGGCGATGGTGGTGGAGGGCCCATGGATGTCGCTGGAGGTCCCATATTACCGATCACAGTCACTCCAGGAGTACCCGGGGGTACCATACCTGCTGTACTACTGCTTCCGTAAACTTGAGGTGGCCCTGGGCTGGGTGGCATTCCAGGCGGTACGCTGTTAAATCCCATTTTATGCTGGAAAGGAACGACACAAGATTTTAAGTAAACCGAAGGATGTATATTAAGCGGTTCCTGAAATACTTTGCTGCGAGCTTACCGTGTATGGAGGATATTGCACCAAATTGTTGGGTCTATTGGGAGCCTGATATTGATTGTTAGGTGGTGGTTGCGAATTGGCTGGCGATGGATATCCTTGTGGAAATTGTACATGCGGACGTGGAGGTGGATAGGTACCTTGCGCGTGATAACCCCCAGGCTGACCGGCAGCCGTTCCACCAGCTGCATATCCCATCCCACCACCCATTGGGTTTATTCCACCAAGGCTTGTTGAACCAGGTCCTGGCTGAACAACGCCAGGACCAGTGTTATTCATTTTATAGCTATGCATGTGTGGCGAAGGACCCAATGGCTGCTGGTATGCTCCTGGAAGTCCGAAAGTGTCCGTTTGTAAATGTTTAACGTCGACAGTCGAAATCTCTCTCTTTCGATCGAAAGTTACATAGGATTTCCTATCTACCTTGAGTTGTCATAGGAGAGTGGCTCATTCGTGCTGGTCCACTACCATCTGACTGGCTACTCGACGGGCGTGGAGGCATCTGAACGTTTTGCTGGCCTGCAAGAATAGGGAATATAAAGCCTCGCTCAACGAACTGGTGGGATCGACCAAAGATCCATTGAAATACGATTCGATGAATATGTAAAGCACAGTATCCTGTTTATCAGCCCAATTACTATTCCGAACGAGGCGGGAACTAAAAATGCACAAACCGACAGCAGGGGACATCGAGCGAGAACCTGTGGATCCTGTAGGTGAAGGGGTTGGTCTCATCCCCTGTGAGTTCGGTGTTCCTGGACAAGCAGGTCCATTCGAGCTATCGTTACTGTTTTGTCCAGACAATTCCTGCAATATACAGAACAAAGAACTGTATCGCGCGAATCCAGGTGGACACCCGACAAAACTCGCCGACTCGTCCGATCTTTATCTTTCTGCCCGTTTACCGAAGCTTCCTCGACTCGCGCTCGAACGCAGCGTTACGTTGCACGAGTGGAGTAAGGAGCAAAAAAAGAAATGACTGCGGCGAAGGAAAACATACAGTAGGGGTTATGTGGCCAGAAGTCACTCGTGAACGATCATTTGATACATCATTCCTTTATATCCCTGCTCGACCGATTCGCCGAGCCTGGCCACGCGAAGTGGCATCAGCCAGCCAACGGGACAAAAATCTCGGTCGAAGGAGCGATCGACGAACAGGCCCACTTTTCAACCGATACATGTAACATCGACATTTATCCTACAGACGTAACGCTTTATTCGCTGTCATATGTATCTCGACCACGAGAAAATCAGGGATACGGCCACTACACGCGGCACTTCTCTATACTAATCGTACGGTGCAACATAACACGTCATATACACACGCACATGTCTCAATGATATTCATTCTTTTAAATGTGCATTCCCTCTCTCACACACTCTCTCTCTCTCTCTCTCTGGCACTCGCGTGTGTGCGTACGTACACACGTAACACTTCGCGCACAATCCAGCATACACCGTGGTCGAGAGAGGGAGAGAGAGAGAGAGAGAGAAGACGCGCGGGTACGTGGTTGGTTGGAGCGAGACAGTGAAGCATGATAAAGAAAGATGGTGGGATAGGCGAAAGATAGACAGATAAATGGATACAGACAGGGGGGAGAGGGGGGAGACGACCGAGTGCGCCAGCGTGCGAGGGAGACGGCGACATAAACGAAGGGGAGGGGGGGGGGGGGGGGGGGGGCAGGAGAAAGAGAGAAAGAAAAGAGCACATCGTTACACCTACCAGACAGTAGACAGTTCATCCGTACAGAAGACGATTAGAGACTTCCTCGGATGTATCGCGGAACGTATAGTACAGACGGTGTCGGATACAAGGACTCTCGGCATGACGCGAGAATCGAAGGAGAGGCGTTACCCCGCGCACTACGGAACAAAACCAAGAACCCCGCGGACTCTCGTCGCCCCGTTTCTCCCCCCGCGGCCGTACGGATTTTCACATGTTTCTACGGGGATCCGGTGTTAGGCAGGCCCGACGACGGACACACACGCACCGCGCTTTTGGAATCGTGTGCAGTCGATAGAGTCGGTGGCTCGATATACGAGCGCATGAGGAACGGGCATAATCTCTCGTCGGTGGGCTATAGAGGGCTACTACCGCCGATGCCGCTGGTTGGCCTCGCCGTGCGCCTCGCTCGACCATCGCATGTTGTGTCAATAAGTCCCAGTGCCTTTCGTATCCGCGCGAGGGACAACCCTCCGATTATTTATGAAATGCCTATGGTACGGTTTACGGTTACCGATCGTCCGGGCCGCCGGACGACGATAGGTTAGAAATCGGAGCGTTGATCGTCTACGTACGTGTACGTGGCCGGGAGCGACTAAAAACGTGATTCTTTTTATTGAGTGCTCCGTGACTTCGGTTTACAGATTTCGCGTCTAGCTGCTCGTTGGAGGGCGTTCTTTCGTGTGGCGCGGCAAGCGTTCGGCAACCCTCGGCCGTCCCCGTCGCCACTCGGCGAGAAGCACCCGTGTGCTCCAAAAACCCTCCTCCGTGTGGGTGCCCACTTGTGTGTGTGTGTGTTGAGAGAGAGAGAGAGAGAGAGAGAGAGAGAGAGAGAGAGAGAGAGAGAGAGAGAGAGAGAGAGAGAATTGTTCTAAAGCCAAACACTATGGGGGTGAATTTCTTTTTTGCTTTCTGATGGAAGCCAGTATAGTTGAATAAATGAATAAATATTTTCATTGGGTGGGGAAACGTTCCTAATTGTGCGAGTTTACGAGCCACGGATAAGCGTTTTAGTTTTTAAGATATGATCGTCATCGAACGTTTGTAAGCTTTTGATAATAAAGAATTTTATGAAATTACCGAGGATCGTAGGTGTCTTTATAAGAGTAACGATCATTACTGTATAAGTACGTCTTTATTGCCACGATGAAACGCGCGTTCTACGTAGCGCAAGAACTACACGATAAAACCGTGAGCAAATTTACGTTGTTACATGACGATACCGAGGATATTATATAATATTTTTATCTGTCAATGCCGTAACATCGCTATCGCGACGAAACGGGCTCGGGTAGCGCGCGACAATGGGCATTTGAAATTGGAGTACGTTCAACCTGCCTTATTAAAAGGACGAGAAGGACGAGAACGGGGAGAGGCAACAGCGGCGTTAAACACGAGACCTCTGATAATCTCTCGATACGGGGAGAAACTTTATTCTACCGAGAATATTAATCATTCCGTCTGCGCTAGCCAACAAAGGGGGCCATTTACTGTTACCGTATTTTATTACACGCGTGCCGGGGCGAATTAATGTTGCTGCGCGATCGTTTAAAACCGAGGCCCGTTCATCGAACGTTTTGAAATATTCGCCGCTTTTCCAGCCGCGTCATGGGAATACGAGAAGTTCGATAGCATGTCGCGGAGTGACAGTTGCATGATCTAACGAACCGAATATAGCTGAACGATATAAAACGTCAGAGGTGGTGGGGAGAACTGCCCTCGGATACTCTGTTTTCCCCCCACCGACGATCCGAGCGAATCACCACACTCCGCTCTTGCTTGCTCGCTACTATAGCCTCGTGTGTAACCTATGTTACACATCGGCCTCTCACTGCCCGCCCATCTGCGTTGGAGGAACCGAGAGGCATTCAACATACCGAGAGAGAGAACGAGAAAGAGAGAGAGTGGGGGAGGCATGCGTGCGCGCAAGTGTGTGCGTTTGGAAAGGAGACAGCCGATAGAGAGGGGCGTACACATACACGTGAACGCGAACGTGAGCGACGAGCAAATGGAAGGAAGGGAGGGAGGAGAGAGAGAAAGAGAGAGAGAGAGAGAAGGGGAAGTCGCTAATATCTGGGGCTCCAGCGGCCGCGCAACTCGCGCCCTAATCGAACTCTACAAGTCGCTTATTCTCCATCCCCACTCCCCACACCCTGCCCCTTCTCTGCCATAGGCAAGCCATACCCGAGAGGTCTCCCTTTCGCTCACTCATGCTTGCTCTTTTCACGAGGGAAGGTATTGAAGTACCTCCATCCACTGTATCCAAGATCAAATGGTACTTTACGGCGACGCGAAATTAGAAATGCTTTGAAATGCCAGTTATCGTGCCCGTGCACGAGAACCCGGTCCTCTGTCCCTTCCCGTGTTTCCCATCGGCACGGTTAGCCGTGACGGATGCGTTTAAGAAACAACAACAACACTACACGTGTACACACGTGCATTTTACGCGCATGTGCTCTATAATTAAGATCGAAACCAGCCCCACCGACCAGGATACGTGAAATTCAAAAGTATCGTCGGGGCCGTTTTTCGCGTCGCTCGCGTTCGACGCTAGGATGTTCGTTTAGAAAGGTATCAGAGGCTCCTCTGTGACCTTACACGACTCCGAGGCGTGCTGCTGTTTTCATAGAGCCCGCTACGGTATATTTTGTTAGTTTCTAAGTACGTGCATAGTAAAAACACTCACCCCTGAATCGATCCCCTGAGTATTTGGCGTTGTGGATCGTTGCTGCAGGTTGTGAAAACTCTGCGAACAGGAAAATAGTCTTTGTTATTGTAAATTCTCAGTTTCGCTCGTCAAATATTCTAGTATTAACGATGCACGCCCGTGATTACAGAAAAATAAAGAAATAGAAGACAGGTGTATCGCAACCGATATACAGAAACAATTATTCTCGATTTTTACACACAAGTTTCTATTTAACCTATATAAACGAAGCATAATCACTCCATTCGTTCAGAAACGTTGTATTATCGTTTGCAGCGAGTAATAATGTTTCGAAAGCTTATGAGGGCAACTAAGAAGAAGCTACATCACGTACAAATACCAACAAAACCGAATTTTTTAAAGAGAAACAAAAAGACAGAATATTCCTCGCTCAAAACTTGTTAACTGCGATTTTCATACCACAAATGATTTTTCAGCATGAAAAATACGATTTTCGGCGTGCGTTAGCGCACTTTGTACATAAACAACCAATACATCTCCTAGTGCTACAACTCACTTGAGGCTGTCCCGTGGATTGTGGCTGCGGAGATGCCGAAGGTGGTGGTGCCGGAGACTGAGAAAGGGCACGTTGTGGTGACTGGCTGGAAGGATTGGTTTGATTAGTCGGAGGTGGCGGTGGATTCGGTGGTCCACCTTGATTCCACCCCCTCTGTTCCGTATACAAACTGGAAGGATGGCTGGTTTGCGTGGTGTACGAGTTTAACTGAAAAGCATGAAAATCGAAGTAATGTTAATGATCGGCTCGTGGAACTCTTCTACGATCGTTACCGCACGTTTCGATGGGCATGTATAAAAGCGTTATGCGAATGTACCTGATGGTGACTGTACGGTGTATGGGGTCTTGTAGGAGAAGCATAACGTTGCGTGTATTGTTGATATGGCATAGGCGTCGGAGAACTCGGTCCTCCAGGGCCTGCGTGTAATCTCGGCGAGCCCTGTTTACCACACAACAAGTCTCGATTACGAAACGATCGGAGAGATTTCGAACGATACGTCCGATAACAAAGCATGCCACGGATATATCGTCGAAGAGGCTAACTTTAACTCGCGACCGAAATGCGTTACGAGAACGTAGATCGCAGAGGCGCGATACGCAGAAAGGACGAGATAGTTACCGTCTGCGGCGGCCGTTGGCCAGGCTGGGGGTAAACCGGAGGAACGACCGGGGGTCGTTGAATGGGCCAGGGCTGCTGGTAGGGCTCCGGCCCCATTCCAGGGTAGTTGCCGTGAAACCGATGCACAGGCGTGGATGCTTGAAGTAACTGATTTAACGTCGGCGTCGGGCCGGTAGCTTGCGATATACTTTGCCCTGACAGAAACCTCGGCTGTCCCGGGAAGCTGCTCGGCGTGGCCCCTACGTATGCCAATCGCGATTCAATCTTGGAAGCTGCATAATGCTCCTCCATCTCTGCCCGGTGTGCTCTTTCGCTTTCATGTATTAAGTGTTTACCATGATAGTCCAACTGTTTCCCCGGGAAATCTCCATGTTTCCCCACGTACTCTGGTATCTGCTTGGCCGGGTAATCGGTCAACGACTTGGAGGGAAACTCGCTGGATTTGTTGGTATACTCGTCGGAGTAATCACGTATAACGTTCGGCGTGAACGGATGTCCGGGATGGTTCGGATGGCCGGGCGCGTCGAGCGGCTCTTGCTTGCCGATAGCTTCTTGGGGCGCCTGGCCAGCCTCTCTGGGCGATTTTACCTCACCGGCAGTGTGTCCACCAATGTCCTCGCGGTATTGACTCATCTCGAAACCCGTGTCCCCGCCGCGATTCACATATTTAAGCAGCTGGGCCGCGCCCCGGGGCACTTTATCACCCGGCTCTGGATCCAGCTGCTGCTTCGCGTTAACACTCGCACTATTACCACCGACTTGCGGACGTTTCTGTGCGCATTTCACGGACTCGTTCAGCTTCACATCGTTTTGTTGGCTCTCGGCTTGCGTCGCAGCCATGTTCTCCTCTCCTCACGGAGCCATCGTCTCCTCTCATAAACTGGCCAATCGCGGGACCTCGTGTGTCTCGCGTACTATGTGCTCGAAATCGGGATACTTTCCTCTTGAAACTCTCCTGTCGTGCCCAACACTTTCCACCACATCCTCGATGTGTCAAATCAGCGAGCACTAAGCACCGTACTAACAATTTTCGCTTCCTGCCGTTTTCAAAGTAGAAGGAACCAAAAAAAAACTCATACGCGAACGTCAAAAGCAGCGTCGCACGTACTACGCCATCTCGCGGCTGTGCGGCCAACCTGGGGGCGGACTTAAACTCGAATCCGCAATCGGCGATCAGTTCTCTTATTGGGGATATCCCGCTTTCGTCGGACGCACACTTTCCGCCAGCGATCCTGACGATTCTCCTCCTCTAATTAAATTCTATTAATACACCGTGATTTCGAGGATGCTCGAATGAAAGGTGCTTAATTTCTAATGCCCTCCCCTTGCCGCTGATAATTAATCCTTTGTTATTCGCGTAACATTAGAACGACTTTTCGGTGTATAAATATTTTCACGCGACCAACCTCGCGGAGAATGTTTCCTCCTCGTGTCCGGGGCACAAACATCGCGGGGATGTAACGGAACATGGAAAACGATGATTGTTTGCTAGATGCTACCGAGCATCTACCTTCTTTCCCTTTTCGCTGTTCGCGGGATCCACGCGGAATGAGGGAAAGGTTCGGTTACGATACGATTACCTCTTTTCGTTTTGTGATCCCATGCATAAACTATTTCACTCTGGCGCAGGCGTGCGGGACAACGTGCTGTGCGCGAGAGATTTATATGCGGCAACCTTACTCCTCCGTACAATATTAATACGTTAAATGATCTCGCGATATCTCATTACCGATCGACTCTGATCTCGCAGTCATTATTTTTAAAAAAAAGTCACGCCGAGATACAGCAGTTAATTTGAAAATCGAATCGCCCAGCGTAATTACAACGACCGTATCTTCTAGCTTGCAGTAAAAAAAATTCCAGACTTCGCAGAGAAAAATGAAGTTACGTAGAAAAATAGAACGGCACAATTAGAAACGTGTTTTTTTAGAGGATGACTTTTAAGAGCGAAGCGTTTCGATATTATGCGTGTATAATACACGAATGTAACGAATAAACGGTAACGTGGCGCTGAATGCACCTTACCGTGCTAGCGATAAACGATTCGCGGTATAGCATTAATTACTGAAAAGTATTCACTTAGAGGTGAAAGGTAGAAATACTGATAAAAGTAATATTATAAATATATAGAGTAGACGATGATTTGATGCCATGCGAGTGTATATCGGTATCAATAGCTTTGCGCGTGTATTGTTATCACGTACATGTCACTGTGCACACAAGCCGACGCGGTATTTCAATCGTACGTGGCAATATTCATCGGTAATAATTATTTTATAACTCTGCGCTCGCGTATCGATATGTAGGTAGTAGGTACGTATTTTATACTCACATCTTGCAAAGAAATACCTTGTAGCTAAAGCTTCTGATTACATTTCAACCCGGCCTAACGCTTTTAACTACATGTTCCTCACAAATGTTTTCATTTGTGTACAGTCTTTTCCATTCGCGCAAGCTGTCCGAGGCTTGCTAATAAAATTATAAGAATTTCGAGCAGCGCTGCTCGTCTTTCTCTGCTTCTAGACAGCACTGTACCAGAGACAGACTCAATTTTGAAAGTGTGTTGTTATAAACACATTTTAAATCGAAACGCCATAGGGTATTGCAACAGAAGAGAAAGAAATTAGAAACAATGCGGGCATTAATACTCGTCGGTGGCTATGGGACAAGACTGAGACCACTTACGTTAAGTCGACCTAAGCCGTTGGTGGAGTTCGCTAACAAACCAATGCTTCTGCATCAAATAGAGGCTCTAGTATGTTGCAACTTGTCTACGATGCCCCAGTAACTTCTACGAATTGATCGCGATCGTGTGACCTCTTAGGTAGAGACAGATGTAACGGAGGTCATATTGGCTGTATCGTATCGCGCCGAAGAGATGGAAAGAGACTTAGACGAAGAAGCTAAGAAGCTCGGAGTGCGCTTAATCTTCTCCCACGAACCGGAGCCTCTCGGGACTGCGGGGCCGCTAGCGCTCGTACACGACCTTCTGTCATCAGGGGACGAGCCATTCTTCGTTCTAAACTCGGATATCATCTGCGACTTCCCGTTTAAGCAACTGCTCGACTTCCATAAAAATCATGGAAAAGAAGGTACCATAGTGGTCACCAAAGTGGAGGAGCCATCGAAGTACGGCGTAGTTGTCTACGGAGACAACGGGAAGATAGAGAGCTTCGTGGAGAAGCCGCAGGAATTTATCTCGAATAAAATTAATGCAGGTGTTGTTTCTTTGCTATTCGATCTGAGAACGAATCGCTTCGAAGGTACTCGGTTGTAAAAGTGATTACAATTTTACAGGTATGTACATTTTCAATCCAAGTGTCTTAAAAAGAATAGAACTGAAGCCGACGAGTATAGAGAAAGAAGTTTTCCCGCTGATGGCTCGGAGCGGCGAGCTGTTTGCGATGGAGCTGACTGGATTTTGGATGGACGTAGGGCAACCGAAAGATTTCCTGAAAGGTGCATGCCCTTAAAGTTACTTTCTGCTTCGTAGGGTAAATCCGGGAGACGCGGACGGGGGCTGAAGAGTTGGTCGAGTCGCTATATTCAAACTCTACATCTGTGTATATGTAAAAGTGTGTTAAGAAGAATTAATTCTCTAGGAATCAACCGTTTCGACCAACTCTCCAGCCCAGTTGTGTCTCCCGTATTTACCCTACGCAAAGAATCCTGATGCGTGCATAATCTCCCCATCGTTTGTTTAGGAATGAGTATGTACCTGACGTCTCTAAGACAAAAGTGCCCAGAGAAGCTATACTCTGGCCCAGGTGTGGTGGGGAACGTTTTAATAGACGAAACAGCAAAGATTGGCAAAGATTGTAGGATAGGGCCTAACGTTACGATTGGACCTGGCGTTGTATTGTCCGATGGGTGTTGTATCAAGCGAAGCACTATTCTTAAAGCAGCTGTAATAAAAGAACATGCCTGGCTAGATGGGTAAGTCCTGAAGGAAGGCGATAGAAATCGTTATACCTTTAACATTCATTTATGGTCTTTACTACGAGTATTATCCGGAAAACGTATCGTATCGTTGCTGTATCTTGGAACAGGTGTATCGTTGGATGGAGAAGCGTCGTAGGGCGCTGGGTTCGGATGGAAGGTACGACGGTACTCGGCGAAGATGTGATCGTGAAAGACGAGCTGTACATTAACGGAGGCCAGGTTTTACCTCACAAGAGCATCTCCAGTTCCGTGCCGGAACCGCAGATCATCATGTGACTAAAGACGGTACTTTTGAAGTGTATGTGCTGAGCGTAACAAGAGCGACTATAACTGCGAGATTTTCTACAAATAAAAAATTTTTATCGGCCTTTTTAAATACATGTACAGTAGTGTTCAATATATAAGTAGTCGTTTGTATCGTTCCCGCGTTTGCAACTTAAATCAGCTTCACTGGTAGCCCTCGCACCACTATCGCAGCTGCCGTCATGTACTGGGAACAGACGTCCTTAGACTTCGCCACTGCCCTCAACATCTCAGGTTCCACAGGCACGTTCTCGGCGCGTTTTTGCGGAGATTTTAAGAATTCTAATCGCGCGAAATTTGGATAAAACGCATTAATGGAATTGCTCGAGAAACGGGAGGAGTGAAAATGAGTTTTGCAACTGTTTTGTACTGACTTTGACTACCTGCGCACCACTTGTTAATGTCGACATCGGTCCATCGTTTGCCCGAAGACGATGGTATCCAATTGCTAATAAAATTCGTAGTCATTTTATCTATGTCGCCGTCTGTAACTTCCCACAACATCCCCAGCACGCAGGGGCTGAAAGCAAGACGAAGTAATCGGGGCGTTACATTCAAATAACGTGTAAGAATCTCGACATTCTACTAACTTCCTACCTGCTAGCTATTAAATACTGATTAGAGACACCGTGTGGTGGATAACGTCCTCCCACTGTGAGCAACTTTACGCTACTACAACCGAACAATAAAACAATCGATTTCACTTTAAGTCTTTCGATTTGTTCCCCTGGTAAGTATTGTATCCCATTGCCATGACCATTGTACCTATCGAAACGAGACGGCATAAATATTCCGAGGGAGATAAAACGAAGCTCAATGTAGTCTTACATAAGTATATCGTGGTTGACTAAAGCGTCTTCGAAAACCTCTTCCGGTGGCTCGACGTTGTACCAGCTCTTCCAATTCGGCAACCAATACTCGATGAAGAGTCTCATGCGTTTCTCCATTTTACTTAAGTTACCCGACGGATTAACTATGCACATGCCCATGTCTTTCTTCATTCTAATTATCTTGCAACCATTCTCTATTGTACTTTCGTGCTCTTTGAACAAAGCGTAAGCAATATGAAGCGACGGAAAGCGAGTAATAGGATGACACTTCAGAATCTCCATACATTCGAAGGGTATATAATCCATGTGCTGAAAAGTATTCGCGGGATTATTAGAATGCACAATTCAGCGAGATGGTAAACTTACCTCGTCGATAATTAACACTAATGTTTTCCTAACTGCATCCTTCAGTGCTTGTATACACGATAATTTCCCATATATGGACAGTATAACATTGTCCGCGAGTTTGTCGTGGCCAGAAAGCACGTACTTCACCGCGCGCGCTATTTCCTCGCGCGTGAGGAAGCACGCGGTCAGCGCTACTTTCTTCAGTAACCACTTAGATCGCTTCGATATTTTCTGCCTAAGACACATAATCTCGGTAAATTCATCGGCTCGCAAAACGCTGAAATGGATTCGATTTAATATTCCGCTTACTTTGCTTTGTAATCTAGGATAAGCTTATCGATCATCTGTACAACGTCTGCTTCTACGTCGTGCTTGTCTATCGGATCTGCCATAAATAAAACTCTCCATTCTCGCAACCAACTATATTCTAACGCTTGAATGGCAGACTTAAATACATGTACATATATCTATATGCTCGCAGAACTATTAAGCTTATCGACACTATATTTACTGATCATCTAAATACCTTCATGCTAGCGTTCTGCCGCTTACGCATTTTCCAATACAATTCGTTATTCGCGTAAGTAGCCTGCAGGTCTGATCTGTTATTGGAGAGTATGTTCTGAATTTCGTGGCAAATATCGTAGGAAGAATGTAACTTAGGCTTCGGCAACGTTACGCATAAAGGTTCTACGTCTTTGGTCCCCGTCGGCAGTATGGTAACGTGCATTTCGTGCATCACGTTCGAGACAGACTTGTTGCATTCGGAGATACCTGGAGATTTCTGTTGCGCCGTGACTTGAATCATATACCACTCTGTGTATCAAATAAACACGTGTTAACTATTAGTATATACAGTAACGTTTGCGCAAAATGAATTCTATATACCTCACCTTCGGGCATATCGAAGAGTTTGCTCTTCAAATTAACGACAGCCTTTTTATCGTTCAAGTTGAACTCGACGTAGGAGGGCTTAAGTTCGTAACTCTGTTGCGTATCTGCAATCGTCTTGCGCAACTCTGTTTTGACGGATCTTTGCAGTATTTGTTGACGGAGTATCACTGCGTGCGACTCGATTAATCGACATATGGCTTCCAGTTCTTTACCCATCTAGGAACAATGCGCCTAAAGTTATTGGCGAATAATTTACGTAAACTGAAATGTTGAGACATCGACGGTACCTTTAAATAACAGACGGCTAGCATTTTGTTCAGGTTTGCGTACTCGACGCTGCCCATATTGCACCTTGCACTCGCAAGCAGTTCCTCGGTGTCCCTTTTAACATTCTTCAGGGAATCGGTCTCACCAACTTTCGACGCTTCTTTGCACTTTTCATTGCTCGAGTGACACTCGCGGAGAATTTGAAAGATCTCTTCCATGTTAATAGGTGATGACTATGTCGTCACATAATGATTAATTGCAGGCTTTCCCGGTTCTGTGTCTTCACAGTCTTCAACGGTCAAGTAGCCGTTATCATACAATCGTTCAAATTCAAACGCTCTGACTGCACTATGAGTACCAACTTAACACTAGGTTAGAAAACGTTAGAAAACGAATATTTGTTTCTACGTCGAAAAGATTTGATTAATTAGACTGATCGCAGCCTTTGACACTAATATATACATAAAAGTTTATTTTATGCTTCGAAAAACTTAAGGAACTTACTACTTACGAAGACAAAAAGTGTGTTATTGTTAACGGAATAATGATGTACATAAAAGTATTCAAAACTCAGATGGCGCTACAAGTTCGAATTCAAATGCAAATTAAAGGGCGAATTCCACTTACGACCAAATCGCCCGTGATTTTCATTAAGCTCGGTTTTCCCGTACGCGACTGGACGCATCGTCAAGAATTTCAAAGTCGATTTTCTCGAAAATGAAGCGCAATAACAAAAAATTTTACTGCTTTTTCTCGACTTGATTACTTGTTATAAATCGAAAAGAAAGAGTAACTTTTTTTCATATCGCGCTTCATTTTCGAGAAAATCGACTTTGAAATTCCAGGACGTTGCGTTTAGTCGCGTACAGGAAAACCTAGCTTAATGAAAATCACGGGCGATTTTGGCGTAAGTGGAATTCGCCCTAAGAGGAGGTTCCGGTCCAAAACGATTTTTTTTTTATTTCATCTTCCGAATGCTCAACCTTTCCAGAATACGTGTTTAAAGGGACTTTTTGAAAATCGCAAAATTCCTAAAGTTATAGGCAGTCGAGTAGCGGCGAATGCGTGAGTAAAACTCGGCGCTCGCGTGGAACTTTAAACGCGTTTTTCTCGAAACAGTGTTCTTCAAATCGGTGGGACAAATATCTGGAAAAGTTATTATCCGATTCGATTGAAACTTTTTTTATTTTGAAGAATATACTTCGATGCAGCGGAGAAACCTCTAACGTTTTAAAATTGTTGCAAATTTGTATTTTTTAAAGGCATTGAAAGGGCGAGAAGCGTAGGGAAAAAGTGATTTCAAATTTCGAGTGTCGTTATTTTCTGAAAAAATCCCCTTAAACAAGAAATACTTCGACTTAAATACTTGCTATTGAATCCCTTGCTATTTTATTGTATTTCCATTGATTATACAAAATTTATGCAAAATACATGAATTTTGTTACACTTTCCTCGCATATAAATCTCCATATAAGTGGTTATAACAATATAAATAATACAAATAAAAGCATTGCGGCTAATTTGCGTATAACACTTACACAATAAAGGATTCTGAAAAATCTATGAATACATTATTCTCATTCTGCCTGAATTCTCTTCAAGAGGATACACGAGATGATTCGCTTCGTAATATGGATATATTACATCACCGGTATAAAATTCATATAGGATTGTTAAAAATTCTTAACATCTACATTTTATCGTTAAATCACAGAAATATAAGAAGAGTATCCACGTAACGATCAAAGACCTTCTACCGAGTAATCTCACTGCTACATAGGAAAGATGGTTAGCAAGATGACCGCTTGCATTATTCCAGAACGTAAGGGCCTTCGAAGGACTGCCCGCGTACGTGATTCAAGTTTTCTCCCGCATACGACAGCAAAGGGGACACTTCTACGTCCTTCGTAACACTCGTCGCTCCAGCGTTTAATAACCATTTCTTATGCAATTTAAGTACGTCATTGCGAGCAGTGCTCGGGCAATCTTGACCAGAGCTATCCGCGTTCTTTAGGGGACTGAAATCTTCCTCGCGAACTCCTTCCCAGACCGCCAAGCGTTTGGCGAATTTGAACACATCGAATACAAATTTCTCCATTTTAATGCCATTCGGAGAAGCAGGCACCTGCTTCTCCCCATCCGCGTCGACGAATGGAATCTTCTTCTTAGCAGCGTGCAGCGGCATCTCTTTTTCATAAACATCGCCGACGGCGCGCAGAAAATCTACAGTGAAGTAATGATTGCATATATTCGCAGCATTGTATACCAATTGCCCATTGTCGTATCGTAATTCAGCTGTCTCCTTTGAAATTTCACTGTACTCGACGACCTGATAAGTGTCTTCGACCTACGATAAATAATGATACGAAAAGTAACAAAGAAGAACGATACGCTATAAATCATCACAATGTGCGCGCGAACGTACTTTACACACAACTCCCACCGCTTCATTGGGAGAAGACTTTTCTATCACCTTAACTCCGCAATCGGTATCTGAAGATAAGCAGTACCCTAGGAAAACAGGATCCGCCACTTTTATTAAGATGTTATCAACAGAATGAGCGTGAACGCTTCGAATTCCACGCTGCGCCATATCTGCCAGTACCCCTTGCACCTTCAAGGCCCTATACAAGCCTCCGTTTCCGTCAGGCGCTTTAGAAACCTTATGCTTCTCGTCTAAGATGATCTTCCCCTCGAGCGTGAAGCAGGGCAGCATGCCTTGTTTGAAGGCTTTAACGTTCTCTTCCTTCAAGTCAAAATAATTACGCTGCTTGAGGAAATCTAGAGTAGTTCCGTGCGTAGCTTCGCTGGTTAATATGTACCTGAAACAACGATGAAAAGCTGCAACCCTTATCTCGTTTAAAACAGAAGAACAGCTAAATCCGTTACAAACACATACGTACCAAGCGATCTCGCCTCGTTTCCCGCATTCCTTCTCCGCCATATCCTGCAAACGAAGTATCCTTTCCGCCTGCAACTGAAACAAAGTTTTAGCAGAAGGCAGCCCGACGTCGTACATGCCCTTAGGATAGGATACACCCAGACGAGTGCCTTGCCCTCCAGCCATCAACAACACAGCCACCCTGCCGTCTGCTATCTCCCGCAACCCTAGCTTCTCGTATATCCTCAGCTGTTTCTCGCCCGACGTTCTAGCAGACGCGATACTCTCCTCGGGAATAGGAGACACCATGTCGTCCAGGGTATCCTGACGAGTGCACGAAGAGGCGTGCATCGCCTTCTGGTAGTACAGTGTCACCTCGGCGAGGTTCAACTCGGACACATCCTGGCGGAGTTGGTCCCTCTCTTCCTGCGACAGCTGGTCCCAGAATTCGAGCAAGTGCCCCTGATCGCAATCGGCGAGCTTCCTCTGGAGAGATTCCATGCTGGCCCGTTTCCTCCGTTTGACAGTGGCGGGTGCGCGCTACTACCGACCAGTCCGCCTCAGTTATCGTGGCCCGCTGTTATCGTTCACGCCCGCGGTGAATACGTGTCCGCGCGGTCACACCTCCGCTCGCAGCATCGGTGGGAATGTGTTTAAAAAACGACGGGAGCAACAGGTATCCAGTCGGGGGCCGAGCCGCCTAACCCAACTCATAGGTAGAGCGGGGCGATGCCTTCACTTTCACGATTCCACGTAGCACGTTTCGATTCAATTTCTCTTATCGGCCCCTCCCGCCCTTCCAGCCTCTCTGCCGATTCTCCTTTTCCTTTCCAACATATTGTGCTCCTATGGACGGGCCTCGGCGATCGTGAAAGATCATGTTATTCCTCCCTGCGACCGCGGCGAAAAGGTTACGGTCCACCGACGTCTCGTCGAGGCACGGTATTCGGGCCGCGTTAAACGCGACCGTCTGTCGATGGGATGCTCGGCAGGACGATCAGGAATTAGTCGATGATTCCCGGGTGGTTTCGAAGAGAACGTCACCTCGCCGATACCGGGTCAGAGGGAAAAGTGAAAGGTTGCGTGGCGAACAGGCGACCTTGCATTCCAATCGGGCCCGTGGAAACTAAAATATTCGGGAATGTGACACCGGAATACGGCAATCGTGAAATTGCTCCTAATGTATTCGAATCACCAGGGGCATCTACTTAATTCCTAATCGCTCTAATTCACCTTCCAGCCGAAGAGAAAGAACATGGGATGCTCGCGACGCCACGAGAACGCATCTTATCTGTGCTCCGCGTATCACCTCGATATCTCGACTACCGCTTCGTTTGCCCGAGCGTAGGAATTTGTGGAATTTAAAATATTCCCGATTGGTGCCGCGAAGCCTCGAAGATTCCTCGGGTATCGATGAAAAAGTGATAAGAATTTATCGAACAGATGTAAGCTCCTAATCGGTTGATTTTCCGCGCGCGTGCGTAGGTGGAATTTTAAAAAATGTTTGAACCTATCCTTGGACACTGGATTCGCTGAAGGGAATCATTTCGATTTATTAGTATTTTTCGAAACTAAAAACATCGTGCAGAACAGTATTAACGAATGAAGAATACTACCCTTAACTTGCGCGAGGAAATTACAGGAAATCCCATAATTGATAACTACATTTTCGGGGTGTGAGAAAATTAATTCCAAAGAGCAATTTTAAAAACAGAAGCGAAAAGAAACTTAATCTCCAATATTTCGAAATCGAGACGAATTCTCACGGGTTCCTTCACCGAACCTCCACCCGCCCAACGCGTAATCACCTCGTGACTGGTTACTCTTTTTACACCCTACACTTGCACACGTCCGTTAGTTTCAAATATACGTTTCGCGTGACAGGACGCTAATATTGGCCCCGCGGTTATTTTTAATGCGGCTATGTTAATTGAGAACTGGCGATGTGAAACTTTTGAATGCATCGCCAATTAGGCGGTAGTAATGGCTCGCGGCATACGGTGGCGCTTCGAATTCTCTGTCAAAGGCTCGATGCATACAGACGTGGTCTCGATATTTCGTTTAAGTTGCACGCGTGTTTGCTTGTGACTTACGAAGGGACACGATGCTGTACCTGTTTAAATAACGTTTCTGGGTAATGCCGCGGCAATGTTATTCACCGCAGTAACGATAAGTTTATGTGTAGCGACGTGATATGTCCGCGCGTTCATGATAAAGTACTCGCCCTTTGTAAATGTATTTCGGTGAGTTACATTTCACGCCTGCCTCAAGTTACATACGCTTGCCCTCGGCTTACTGCCCACTCGAGGGATCTCCTTTTTCGTGAAAAAAAAGAAGAGAAAAAGCATAACCGTCATCAATTGTCATGCAAGTTACACGGCCGATCGGTCCGATATTTATCCCGGGCGACTAATCGGGGCCGTTTCGCGGGCTATTGTCCATTTCTTTCAAACTGAATGATTCCTTAACGGTAGATCCGTTCAGCATCCGGATATGTCAGAAATTTCTATTTGGCCTCCGCAGTCTCGCTAAACAGCTATTCGAATTTCATTGATGGTCTCGATAGGTTAGGAGGAACGTCCTTGAATTTCATCGTTTCAGTGATATCTTAATGTCGCATCGTTAGCCAAGCTGTTACCCTGGCTTCGAAGTAATGAATTTGGGATAGAGGTTAGAGACTTTTGGAGCGCTGCGTTTCTAACCGAAGCAGATTGAAAGTTGCGCCGTTGGAAGTTCCACGAGCACCGTTAAAAAGCAATTTAGCGTAACGCGAGAGCTCGAAGGCGGAGGCTTTAGTTGCTCCTTTTCGAGGGTCGTCGAGACACGTTATGCTTCTAGGAATAAGGGAAATGTAATTTCTAATGGCTGAATATCGTACGATTTAGGTGCCGGGTGCCTAGAAAGCAGCTGGCAAGATGGGCAAGCTGTTGTCAAAGATCTTTGGCAACAAGGAGATGCGAATTCTCATGCTAGGATTGGACGCTGCTGGGAAAACTAGTATCCTTTATGCTCGTACTTATATTTACACAGAACTTCCTCGAGAAGCTTGCGAGAATTGGTGCCGGAGTGTTGTATTTTGTAATCGATAGTATTTCCTTAATTACGTGTTAGCAATACTATATAAACTTAAATTAGGACAGTCTGTAACAACTATACCAACTGTAGGATTCAATGTAGAAACAGTTACCTATAAGAATGTTAAGTTCAATGTTTGGGTAAGCCGTGCGCCTAAAGTCTTTTAACAGCTACACAGTTAATACAAATGTACGTTGGCTTTGAAGGAAATGATTCATTGTAGGATGTTGGCGGACAAGATAAAATACGTCCACTGTGGCGCCACTATTATACAGGAACGCAAGGACTTATTTTTGTAGTTGACTGCGCCGACAGAGATCGAATCGATGAAGCGCGCCAAGAACTTCATCGAATTATAAATGATAGAGAAATGCGAGACGCTATTATCTTAATTTTTGCAAATAAGCAGGATCTTCCTGATGGTGAATATGCCTGTGATCTTAATCGCCGGGTAAACTTACGCTATTCCTGCAATATGTCTGTTACGCTTTCCAGCAATGAAACCACACGAGATACAAGAGAAGCTGGGTTTAACTAGGATACGAGACAGGAATTGGTATGTTCAACCATCATGTGCCACAACTGGTGACGGGCTTTACGAGGGCCTTACATGGTTGACCAGTAATCATAAATTATGAGCAGATATTTATTTTTCATCGATTAGCCGCATACCAAGAATGTACGTTTGCTTTGTATTTTCAATTTTTATTTATCGTGTAGAGGCTCTGTAATGCAACTGACAATGATCGCTAAGATCCACAAGAGAAAAGGGAATCGCTTGGAGCGTACGGCAAGCAAATGTATGACAGCCATTAATATCGGATGGTGCGTTTCAGTAATATTACATACTATATAAATAGAAATTTATCGAGGTACCAAAAGATATAAACTTTGTTACTAACTGTTTACTGAAGCCCACGAGAAATAATAGTTACAATATTATCTAGTAGACTATCACGTTCAGCATTCTATTATAATTTATATATACACGTGCTCGCGCATCGCGTTGTGGGACACCACAGTCTAAAAGCGGGAGAAATTATAACGAGCCATTTACGACGTCAGTGGATCCATTCGCAAAAGATCATTCGGGCAAGCGAATTCTTTAAAAGAAATTTGATTCTTCACTGGTTGTTGTCAAATGCTGCGTAATATCTATCGCGTAATATTCATACATATAATCTCATTGATACGTGTGACTAAACATTCGAAGCACCTACATTAATGGATTCATATGGCACCAGGTTATTAACTCATAAATTTTGCTATTAATATTTATGCTTTAAAAGTATGCGTACCGTCTCTTTCGTTTCTCTTCTTTCGTGATCGTCTTCCAATGGACTCGCGTTTTAATCCACGCCGATCGGTCTCTTGGTTCTTACCGCAAAAAGCTTTCTGACAGTCTCGCGCGCATTACTTTCATTCGAGCGCGTCAGACGCGCGGTAACGTATACATACCAACGGGGTTGTTCTGTACGCACAAAATGGCAAGCCGCAGGATTAAATGTAATACGAAATTTCTAATCTGTTATTATTACGAGCTCAAGAAACGGGAAGATATGGAAAAAAAAAGGGGGAAAAGAAAATAAGAACAATGTTACTGTAAACGTAGCAGCATCGAATCTGCCAATATTTTTTACCAGTTAAGCGACCGGATAAACTCGCGACTAGAATTAGGGGTCGCAAGGGAACGAGTCAGAGCATGTTTCCTTGCGAATCTCATTCTCGTCTCTTCTTCTTCTTCTTTCTGTTTTTAAATAATAATCTGTAGAATAAGAGTGATAACCGTATTTATCAATATCCACTATTAATTGAACGAAAAGAAGGAAACTTTCATTCTCGATTCGGAGTCTCGTTTTACAAGACCCGTGCTTGTAAGACGGGATACCAGTCACGAGTCTCGACCCATCTCTGTGTCAACGTTTTATTTGCATTCCACACAGTTACATTAAGGCATTAGGATTTTAACGGATTGTATTAATTTTCGTGAAATACGAGTAATTATTATACAGGTATACGTTCGTCAGACTCATTTTCTCGGCATCCGTACCATTAACGTGTTAAGTGTCGCATTTGGCGGAAAATAATGTGCAAAATAATTAGCTTGTACTCAAAGTCTACGGACAGGCTTTGGAAGAAAGGAGTTACGTACTATTTCTAGGTGTATTCATTAGTACTGAACAGTGCTCTATGGCTATACATGTTTATACTGTATCATTACCATCAGTTTTGTGTTCATATAAAAACGGTTTATAATATTGTGTGATTTTTGTTCTCCTTTGTTTCGATCGCGAGCAAAAGAAAGCAGAATAATCGTAGCACGCGTAGCTTTATCGAAGATATCGTTAGAGAACGTCTTCTAATATTACGAAACGTCAAGCAGATTTCAATGAGTTCCACTTCAATGAATTATACGTATAAATAAAGCTAGAGGAACGGAAATAACTATGGAACTAGATGTTGCATAAATTTCATTGAATAGAATAGTAACGTAACTGTAATCGCGGTGTCTTCAGTTGCAAAACACTCTAACTATCCAGAGAACAGATTTTCATCTGTGGTATTGGCTTCGAGTGGCAGTTTGTTCTTGTAAGAGCATAATTTCTAGCAAACGTTTGGTAACCATAGAGTACAGATTTCATTGATAAATCTCCAAAGCCTGAGACTAAGCGAAAAGACGTATTAAGGCCGTCGCGCATTTTGGCGGAGCGCAGCGAATCGAAGAAATTAATAATAATTAATTATCTCTGCGCTTCGGTGTAGTGTGCGCAACTTTCCTCTTCGCCAAAATCCGCGACGGCCTTTACTCTGCAAGATCAGAAAATTCTTTCTCGTCGAAAAGAGGGCGAGTTCCATCTAATAGCGGTGCGCTTGTTCGTTCTCCGTTCAATGTGAAATAACGAGAAGCATTTGTAGCCAAGGTACCTACTTCCCTTAAAAGAAACGTAGGCGTATGCGAATACTAATTATTGTCACGGCATACGGCTTAATCGTAACATCACTATTTAGGTAACAATATCGAAGAGATCTGTTCTCTAAGTAAGCATTTGCTATCGCCATGTTCATTGTTCAGTTTCGTACGTCCGCGTGTCCTCTATACTCTCCAACAGTTTGTTTTAACAGGGGCCATTCAGAATGCAGGGCTCAATATAAAGTGCTTTGGAGTAAGGAAGAGAATCGGTTACTTGAATTAATCAACAGCGTTTCTTAACGGTCACGCGATGGATTGTCATTTTAAGAAATTCGAGAAATCCGCGCGTAGAACCATTTGCGAAACGAACGATTAGATCTAGAGGACGCGCCTGTCCTTGCACCGACAGCAGATTTTACTTAGTTAACGGTCCACAAAGTTCAAGAAGATTGGGAAACGCTGACCAATGCTATTAGCCAGAGAATTCTCAATGCACCGATAAAAATAGGAACGCTATTTTCTACCGCAACGTTGCCCGTAGTTAGATTGAAAATCACTTTACAGGCGTCACAAGAGAATCGTTCCCCCGCCGACCGTTTCGTTCCGAACAGTAATCCTCTGCGCAACGTTGGAAATACATTTTAATCGAGAAATAATTACAGATATACGTACTGATCGATCATCGTTTTATATAAATCTCTCGGATGTAAAAAGGTCGTTAGTTAAAAAGAGAAGGAAATGTTAGCCGCCGCGCATCGAACGGTGAAAGCTATGTTCGCGAGTAGCAACTAGAGGTGCAATAGAATTTTTTGGTTTTTAGTACTAGTAAAAGGTACATTATAAATATATACAATAAGTGTAATACTACAGTAAATATTATATAGATAAATAACAGTAATTTTTACAAAATTGGAAACCGATGAACCTGGAAAAAATATATGTACTTGTATATTATTATTATTATTAATATTATTATTATTTGTATAATAAAGACACCTTTAAATTATAACGGCATTTCCTCAAAATGCGAGATACTATATGTACTTGATCAAAATATTTGTAATTGCACCTTATATTTATAAACTGTTTTTTAAAATATATAGTACAAAATTTTTGCAGGCATCCAATTAATATTCCGCTTTTTTTTTCAATTGGTAGGGCGACGTTATGTACAGTTAAAGGAAATAGAAAACTGCGGTTCGCATTCGAGGAAATTTGACGAATCCCGACCACGATAGGTATATGGGATCAGATCTTGAAGAGATTTATAAAATTACAGCGACCGGAAGAAACTTGTACACGTTTAGACCTATAAATTAAAATGAATAAGTAGCGAGATTAATTACGTCGTCGATTCTGGGACGATCAAAGTAGAGAAGCGCGGGATCAAGCGTAAACTAAGTTCCGTCAAACGATCTGGCAACGTTCTTACGTTCTGTAATTAACGGTGCACGCGACACCTGCTCAGAATCTCGCTAGTACTGTATGAAACGTCATACGTTCTCTGTTATACAGAGTGAGGAATCCATGATTGAATTCATGTTTATAGAGACTACTACCGCCTGTACGTAATTATATCATTATAAACTCCGATATGAGATTCGTCCAATCACGCGGCGTCACTTAGATTTAGCAACGCGTACCCTCAACTTGTATCACATGTTCTCGTAATTAATTTCCAACAGATCTGTTAAATACCATTTACTAATGGACCCGAGACGCGCATAGACTAAACGAGATTAAACTAATTGTCATGAGAATTAGAGAGATATCAAGTCGGTCTGCTTACTTCAGCGACGCAATAAAACTATCAATGATTATATACACGAAAGAAAAATACTTTTCCCCCCTCCTCTCCCCTAAGAGTTCGTCTTTTCAAGCAATTCCTATTTCCACGTAGTCTTGAGACGCGCTGTAGTGTATAGCTTGATGCTATCTGCCCGGCCGCTGTTCCTCTATCAACGCTATTAGTCGTTGTCGTGTCTTCTTATTGTTCTGGCACGCCGAAGAGATCAGGCCGATCAAGTGCTTCACGGAATATTCCTACATAACGAACAGTTAATTGTTTTAAACTGTGTAATAAGAGTTGGGCATTAACTAAATAAAAAATTGTTTAAGTAACGAATCGAATAAAAGTTACTTTAACTTTAGATTATTCGATGAGTGAAGTTAATTTTTTTCTTCGTCGAGCGTTTCAACTTCAGCGTGACGAATAATTTTTTTATCTTTATTCGACACATGACGAATAATTTTTTTATTTTTATTCGACACATGACGAATCATTTTTTTATCTTTATTCGACACATGACAAATAATTTTTTTTAAGTTTTAGTCGTTATTCAAGATTTTTATTTAAATCCAAATTTTGACCATCTCTGATCCGAAGGGATCCTCTATTAAGAAGAAGGTTCTGGATACCTTGTGCTCTTTTATCCATTCCTCCAAGCTGTTTTCTGGGAGGTAGTAACCTTTAATATACAATTCAACGTATTCCCTGTGAGGCATGGGTCTCAGGGACGTCAGCGTCTCAAATTTCGATTTCAATTGCGTGAAATCGAGTTGCATCAACGCTCTGCCCCCGTTAGAACATTTCTTGGCGTTGCAGAAGCTGCGATAACAAAACGGTTTACAACGGTACTGCGTTGAATGAGAAGCGACCGAAAGAGTAACACGTACCCCTCAACCAACGTGTGGGTTATCAGATGTGCGACATTTTCCCAAACGGAGTTATACACTTCGCTCGATAAAGGAAGACAGCTCCCAATATTCTTCAGCCTTTCGTTCAAAACGCACACCTCCTGCGTGTGAAATAAACAGTTAATGTTATTATCGAAACGAGCTCTGCTTTTACTCGGAGCAGCGAGTAGCGAGTACCTGAAGTAAAGCGTCGATGTAGCCGCTGTGCTGAGACATGACGTCCGTCACCTCCCAGTTGACTTTGTTCATCAGATTCAAGATATTCGCGACGTCGAACGCCTGCGACGCGACTGCCATGTACACAGGCTTCCTTAAATCTCCCGTGGACGCTATCGTTTGCATGTAAAACTGGTGAAGGAACCCGCGCTGCGGGCTGGCCCCGATAAGATGCTCCAGATACGGCTTCAAGCCTTCGTATTGTTGTCCCAAAAATATTAGAGACTCCACCGCTACGATGCGCTCGGTCAAACCGTGAAGCTTCTCCGGCTCCGACAGATTCACGATGGACGAGAGCTGCGGCTGCCTCACTTTGTCCGCGTTCGATTTAACATTATCCTCGGTATCGTTCTCGCAGATAATCAGATTCTCCTTGATCCTTGCCAGTGACAATTTTAACTTCGGACTGTACAACGAGTCGCTGTTTATTTGCTGAGGAGAAACAATAGGCGTCGTCGCTGCATTAGCTTTCCAACAGAATAATGTAGATTCGCGAGTACTTACCAGATCCGAGGTGAAGAACAAGTGTACTGTGTAAAAGCACAGCTCGTAGAATTGTATCATACTCTGTATGACGGTGACAGCAATGGAGCGCAACAGTCTAGACATTTGTAAATACTTCCCGCAGATACGCAATATGCTTAGCGTGGTGTTAGTGACCATGGGACCCGATTCTTTCACCTTGCATTTCTTTTTGTTGGCTTTCGCGTGATCGGAATCGTCGACGTACTCGCGCTTCAATTCGTCGGGGATGTCGTCGTCGGATTCGTCGGAAAAGTACGCTGGTAGGTCATCCTAGAGCAAGTTACATATATTGTTACGGCCATGTCAAATCGTGGTACAATCATTTTTATATATAGAAAACTACCCCACCTCGTTATTTACTAAAATATCTTCGTCCATTGTGTCGTCCAAACCTATGGAGAATGGAGACGCGGCTCCTTCTAAATACTTTTGCACCCATTCTACTCCCATAGGGCTATCATTCTCGCTAACATTGGAGTTATCCAAACTGTTCCACACTTTGCATATATTCAGCAATGGCTTTAGGCTTCTAAATTCCTGCAACTGAGTCGCTACGAAGTTAGACTTGACGGGACACAGTTCCCAGCCGTCGTGTTCCAGGAATATTCTCAACTCGTCCAGTCTGGACGCGTGGTAATGAGAGAAGTATGACAAAGATTGCTTTCTTATAGATTCTTGTAAGTTTTCCGACTTGAAGCCGCACACCTCTTCCCCAATCTCCATTAATCTGCGAATTTTTCTGATTAAGCATAATGCACGTGTAATTCAAACTAACGTCGCGTGCACAATCATTTACCTGTTTACTATACCTAGAACTTGAACGAACTGTTCAAATTTGATGTAAGTCAAGTCAGCGTTCATTAGAAATATCGATATCTTCATCTCAACGTCGTGCCAGATTCGAATCATACTGTTCCCCAGTTTATGCTTCACGTATTGTTTGTTGAAAGTCTCCTCCAAGTCCTTAACTTCGGGCTCGAATTTCACTTTATTCTCGTGCGTATTATGCCAGTTTACCACCAAGTAGTAAGAGCTCAGTATCGTCCACAGCGACTTGCACACTTCCGTCAGGCAAGCTATGCAATTCTCACGGCGCACCGACTGACAGAGTTGCTTGTACTGCCTCTTCGTGTCGCCCCCCGCATATGAATGAACGACTGCGAAGGCTGTATTGTGAATAGCGGCGGTGAAGTGCATGTGCAATTGATCCATTGCCGATTGGGTCTTCCCTAACAGCGAGTAAGCTTCCTGTATCGACGTGTACATGGCAACGTCGAACTGCGTGCACATCTTCGAGAGCGTGACGTCTAAGGCTTCCTCGGCTTGCTCTAAAATATCTTGCAGTTTCCCATTTAAAGCGGCGATGCAATGAAAATGTTTGTACGTCTGAGCGGCGCTCTGACATTCTAGAAGTAACGAAATTGCTCTAGGATAATTCTTCTCGTTTAAAAGCTCCTGCAATCGATCTCCGGTACGTTGCAAAGTTTTTATAGTATTTAAATTATTTAATAACTCCTCCACGATCTGCCGCTTTTGATAATTCGCTAATATCCCCAGACTAGCCGTGGTGAATTGCTTCTCCGCCAATTTCAAGTCCGCCCTTCCCATTCTACATATTTCCAACACATCCTGCAGCTCCTCCTGTATCAACAAAATCTTCTCGAACTCCTTTTTGCAGGCGGATTGCTCGAGCAGGATAAGCTGCAGAACTTTCTTAGAAACGACCTGGTGCTGTTGCTTAAGCTTCTTGTAGCACTTCTCGATCTCTTTGGACTGCAGTACCTTGGGCAATTTCATCAGCTCGTGCCTACTGGGATCGAAGTTCCGATCCACGTTGAAATAAACTTTCTCTATAGACTCTAATATCTCCTGATCAGGAATAGCTTCGCTCTCCGTCGATTGCTCGGCCTCTGATTGCACGTCGTCCAGTTTCTGTGGCTCCGGTGGGTTGAGCAGGTCGGAATGTAAACCCATAACCGGAACCTTGGTGGCACTCTGAGCAGTAACAGAAAAACCGCGAATAACACACTGTCTTTCGTAAAACTACGCCCATGCAGAAAAGGGATGAATTTAAAAGTTCGTTAAATACAATCGGTACGACATAACCTACGAAGGAGAAACTGAAAAGGAAAGGTGTCTGGCGCTGACGACTTTATTGCATCATCGACTATTTAACCGCGACGATCTTAATAGAAAATCTGTTCACCTGCTTGTTAATGAGCCCAAAGATTTTAAATTTCAGATCCTCCATGCTGGTTTCTCAGAATTCTGACCAACAAAACATTTTCATCTGTTTACTCGTCCTCTTGGCGTTTCCGTCGATGCAATCGTCATAGCCAATAGCATCGGCATCGTCCCCCGGTGATTATTTAATTAGCTTCATTTCGGCAGTGCGTACGATTTATTTAAACGCTGCGTACACGGAGCACAGGTACGCGCGTAACCATCAATATTGTTTTGCAGGTTATGCACGGCACGGAGTTACCGCGGGAGTCGCAGAGATTTGTAATCGATGGATCAGATACCCACGTAGCTATCTTCAAGCGTAATCGCCGCCTTTCCTCTCTCGCGTACCAGATAGCATTACCCGAAAGAACCGGAATGCCGAGCCCAATTAGCGCTTATTTACGGAACGTAATTAGACGGAAATATGAGGCGAGCGTTTGAAAATGAAACGGTAACACGCTCGGTTCGCCCGCCTTCGAAGATAACCATCCAGGTATACAATTTATTTAAAAAATCACCCTGGCACGGTTAACCAACGCCAGGCCGGGATCTCTCGCGAAAGGAAATTTAGTGCCCGTAAAGCACGAAAGCGCGCGCAATGAAGCCACATTGCGGTTGACTTTCTCCCCGTTTCCAAGAAATTTGTAACATTAGTTAAGAACTTTTCTGCACGCCACAGCAACGCGTAGATCTCGCTTTATGTTTCGCTCGGAGCATTAGGTTTTCTCGACTTTGCGGAATACAATTTAATATTATGATTTCTCCGTTTAAGGCGCATGCAAACGCAGAGGTAACACGAGCTTGTATCAACCGAGGGTCTCGTCTCGTATTACGTATTATTGCGACATAGAGCGCTGAGCGATCTGTCGATCGAAATCAATCGGAGATTTAAATGAATTTGAGTGTTTTATCAATGAACACGAATAATGCGTAGAACTACACGAATAATATATATTTGCAGCTGCTAATAGACGTTCAGTATCCCTTTGCAAGTTTTCCAACATTTCCATCGTACGAATATCAGGAACCCCGAAAAGTTGCTGAAACAATTAAAAGCTTAAGGTTCCGAATATTAAAAGCAACTGAATAATAATCCACCGTTATTTACAGAATATTTCCCCATCTCCGAGATCTTTATCTACAACACAGCGGAAAGGGTTTAATCCCATGGCTACATGCAACGAGCGGAAAGAGGAAGGCTGGATAATATAGAAAGGGTTCGCCAGGGGGGGGGGGGGGAGAGAATTTTTAGGAGAGTTTCGAGGTCGCGTGTTAATTGGATTAAGTGGGGATTCCTGGAAATCCCGTGAACCCGTTCTCTTCCAGGTTGCCCAGGGTGGCGCACGCCAGGTAGACCTATTCTGTCCGCGTATTCCTGTCGCGGCGTAAACGCGGCACTGTAACGATAAACAAAAGTTACGCACGGGCGCAACGGGGGTTGAAATCAATGCGACTCGGCTGAGAAGGGTCGCGTGGGTGTTCCAGGGTAGCACGTTCGATCCTCGCCGACGGCGATTGGTCGCGTCCAGCCGAGTCCTGCGAGCCGATTGGTCGCCGGGTTCTTGCGTGCCTCCCCCACCAAACGGATCGCCCGCGCGCGGTAGGGGAAGCGTAGGAAGAGCGGGGGATCGTAACGTGTACGTACTTGGCACAGCACGTACGGTACGTGTGTGTGGCAGGTGTGTTCACAGTGCCCGTGCACCCCGCGTCACGCGCCAGCCACTCGGAATCAAAGGTAGACGGAGGGTGGCTGCGAAACGAGGAAAAGTTAAAGGAGGAAGAGTGGCGGTGAACGTATATCGTAGATTCGTGTAATTCACGGTGGGGTCGGTGCGCGAACGACCATCCTCTCGATTCCGATCGTGTCCTTAAGCACCGATAGAGAATAGCTCCCGGGATCGGCGATCACGCATACCGCGCGCCGCACAGGGTAGCCCCACGTTACGCCGTGCCTTCCTTGTCGATCAAGGGAAACGCGTGTTAGCACGCCGAATAGTCGAGAGAGCAGTCGACCGTCAGTCGGCTGAGAATGGTGCAGAGGTTCTGCACCAGCGTGGCTGCGCTGAGCCTCGCCCTCAGTGCCTGCGTTGTTTTCCCGCGTGCCGTCATGGCGATCGACTTGAGCCGTTTTTATGGTCACTTCAACTCGAAACGCTCAGGTAAGTGTCACAGTGTTCACGTACGAAAGCCGTCCGCAAAATCCAGTTCCCTCTGTCGAGAATCTCCGGCAGCCTTTTCTGCACCTCTGTCGGGAGTAACGTGTCATTCGTACGATTCATTCACGCGCAATATCTAGTGGCAGATAGCTTCGAAGTCTATTGGGAAAAAGGTTAAAAACTTCGTCGTATTTTAGCTCCTTACGCTCGCGGAGGAGGCGAGGCGTAAGGACGGGGCAGGCACCGAGATGCAAGAGCAGCGCGATACTGTACAAGCACGTAGATTGTAATCTTTATAGAATTTATTGTGTCGACCACTGTGCCGTTTAAGTGGCAATTTCAGTCCACGTGGTGTATTCAGCGTATCACGATTCATCGTCGTGATACGCTGTTCGCAGCTCATTCGATGCAATGAGTGGAACCGTCGGTCGGTTTTGTCGGTGAGCGTCGCTCAATCGCTTCAAGCAATAACCGTCACTTAAAGGGTAACTTCCTTGGAGCAATAAACAGCGTTAAGTTCCGCGACGGTAATGAGTAAGGGCTCGGGTTGCCTCGGCTCGTGAAACGACTTGCTCGCGAGAATTCCGTGGATAAGGGACGGGCGGGCGAGTAAACGTCGCTCTACCTAATTAACTTAATATCAATTAGATGGCGAGCGGTGGAAATTATTCGCCACAACGTCGCGTGTAAGACATCGCGCTCTCCCTCTTTAATGTTGCTCGGTCAATATCAGCCATGCCGCTGACCATCTATAATTGCTAACTTGGGCATTACCACTTAGCAAGATTAATACCACACTCGCGCGAATTACACACGGCAAACACCATATTATACGCAGAATATACTACACCTCGCGCGCGCGCGCGCTCGCGCGTTCATACATATGCAACAAATATCCGCGCGCGCGCATAGGTACGCAGCACGCCTGTTGATATCGATGGAAATAGACGAGTTTCAATTACCATTGCTACGAGTTGCATCTTTCTACTTCTGAATTCTCTGAAATGATGTTTTTATCGTGCGTTTCAGGTGACGCTTGCCGCCCCTACGAACCGTTCAAATGCCCAGGAGACGGCATATGCATCTCGATTCAATACCTCTGCGACGGAGCCCCCGACTGCCAAAACGGCTACGACGAAGACTCGCGACTGTGCACAGCTGGTAAATCTCTCCGCGTTTCGATTTACAGTGGTGGTCAGGAGGAAGCTTGAAACTCGTGTCTCTGAATGCCCGATTAACTATAATTCGTTTTAACGGAACCATCCAATTTTTGCAGGGTCGGATTAAGACCTTAAAGTCTCTAAAATTTATGAACAATCGACGACCGAAGCGCAGCGACAATTACTCAATTATTATTAATTTCTTCGCCGCGCTTCGCCAAAACGCGCGACGGCTTTCAGAAGCCCTAAGCGCGTAAATGATTTTAAGGCTCCCTTATATAGGCTGATCACTTCAACGCAATGTACGATTTTTTAATAGTCATTTTCGATAATTTCACTAAAAAGTGTTTCTAACAAAAGTTGGATTTTAAAATTCAGAAAATTTCTATGGTGGCCCCTATTCCCTTGATGTCCCAAGCACGCGCCTATTTTGCTCACTGGTTAATCCAGCACTGCGTTTTTGTACCCCTTTCACCATTTCAACCTTCTTTTCACCACCACTGTACACGCGAACAGTACATCTGCTTCCTTTCGTAAAAAAACGAGGGTTACACCCCCGCGAGGTCTGATTTGCAAGAATCATGACCCCGATCAAACGCCAGGGACCAGAAAAGCGGCATAACGCGACAATGAAAATAGGCACAAGGTTGCGATGGCAGTTACCATGTAGCGAGAGCGGCGGGTATCGCACGTCTGACTTATACTTGACCAGTACTACTACCCGCCTATCTATTACGAGGCTAGGATCACTAGGTCAAACTGCCGGCGACACGGTCGCTCGTTAAAGCATTGATCCTCACCTCGGAAGTGACACGCAAAGTTATCGCTAGTGGCGAAGTTAAAATTCGCAGCAGGCTGATCAGACGTTTACATAATGTTTATTAGACACGGGGCTTCAATAACGGAAGGAGTTGAGGATCACTGCTGAAGTAGTATCGACGTTATAAGCAGCGCTCCGGCGTGTCCGTGTACGATCCCCGTCGATCTGTTCCATGCCCGTCGATAATTTCGAACCGTTTATTCTTTCCAGCGAAACGACCGCCGGTGGAGGAGACGGCCAGCTTCCTGCGTTCGCTTTTGGCAAGCCACGGACCTAACTATCTCGAGAAATTGTTCGGGACCAAGGCGAGGGATACGTTGAAGCGTCTAGGCGGGGTGGATATGGTGGCCATAGCACTATCCGGTGAGTTCTACCGACACCGGTCCGTTTATAATAATCTTATGGCATTCCCCGATCGCCATGGGCTTGCAATTTGACGATGGATCCATGTTACCAGAATCCCAGACGATTGAAGATTTCGGCGCGGCCCTGCACCTGATGCGCTCCGACCTGGAACACCTGCGCTCCGTGTTCATGGCGGTGGAGAACGGGGACCTGGGCATGCTCAAGTCAATAGGCATCAAGGACTCCGAGCTGGGGGATGTGAAGTTCTTCCTGGAGAAGCTGGTTAAGACAGGCTTCCTCGATTGAACGGCCGTCCCCCATGGATATCACCGCGGAGGCGCTACCCACGCTGGCTGTATCGTATTAATCGCACTACTCTCTCGCTTCAAACCCCCGAGCTCTTGGCAGACTCGCCCGGCCGGACGATCGCGCCATTTATCGTAATCCCCCGCCTGCTTCCCAACCTCCCCTTCCGTTCCCCCCACCTACCTTCCTCACCCTCCGCTTACTTTCGATGTCTTCTTATTACCTTTGCTTTTCAGAGAACGCAGCGAGCACCGAGATAAGCATCGAGATATAACGCATAATTTATCTAGTTGGTCGGGAGGCATGGGAGTACCGGACGTCTAAACTTTCGCGAGAAATGTCAAGGGTCGACGCTTCTGTGCGTATCATTCCGCGCGCCCCTTTGTCGATGCGACGTCGCGCCGGGATGGGCGGACGCGCGCGTTAGGTGCGTCGTTTCTGTTACCGCGCGGAGGGTCGGGCGGTGAACGGAGAGGGGAAAAGGGCACGGCCGCGAGGGCCACGTTATCGAATGTTGGACTAAAAAGCACGAGCTTAGTAATTACCAGGTCAATTATATTTTACTCGGCCGCTCTGTCCGAGTGTCACGCAGCAGACGATCGATACCAATTAACGTCGCGTTCATTTCCGTGGCCGGCATGGCGTCGCCGTTACGCGACACACAATCATCGTCCAACACACGCGCATCGTCGCACACGAGCTCCGAGACACTTGCCGAATAGAATATTACAGAACTCGGGAAAGGACGTATTTCAGAGCTGTGCGTAGAAACAGGATTGTTCCTACCTGCAGCTCCGAAATCCTTCCGCCACGTCGGCATTCTGACAATCAGATCGTTAACAATCTTTGTTATAATACTCGCAGCACCCTCCGGAAATGTTTTCCTCATTTCCAACAGACCTCTCGTAGCCAGAGATGGGCAAGGTTTTTTTTATTTAAATAAAAGTTTCGAATAACGTATAAAACTTGAGTTCGCTTTATTCGACGAATAGAGTTAATTTTGTTTCCCTCGACGAGAATCAATTCGACGGATAAAGTGAAGTTAAGGTAACCTTCGTTCGATCCGTTATTTAAATAATTGTTTATTTAGTTAATGCCCAACTCTGCTCGTAGCCCATTCACGAACGGTTAACGTCTAGCGATTCCGTCGATCCGTGTACTACTTTCACCTAGTTTCCTTCCCACAATTATTCTAGACAATCCCTGGCTACAATAATAATTGTGGTGACGCGTCATCGTTACGCCGGACCTTTTATACAGTATGAATTAAAGCGTCGATTGAATATGATATAAAGGATCGAAGGTACAAGGCGAGACGTAGCGTGTACTTAGGAGTTGTTGGGAACAGTTGCCCCGGAGCTCGTGGACGATATATTGTAAACAGCACGAACGAAACGAGTGCCCCGGCTCGCTATTCGTGCCCTATCGACCGACCCTCCAGATCTGATCGCCAGCCACGCTGAATAAGAGATACGTTTCAGTTGGTAATTAATATTTCACGCGTGTCCGCGTAAAGTGCTTTCGCGTTCGAATAATTTATCATCGGCGGATAACGGGGGCGCTATCGCGATCCCCGTTCGATTTCCCATTAGCCGGGCTCCCATGCGCTCTTCTATTATTACTTGAAGCTGTGCTTCGGGTCTGTTCGTGATAAATCGCGAGATAACGATATGTATCCGTGCACGCGCGGCTCCCGCCTCGCTAACGGAACAACGGACGTGTTGCACGTGTTTCTTTCATTACAAACTATCGTGTACAAATATATTTATACATTGTCTACAGCACGCACACACACACACACACAGAACACACACTTGCTAATTAACGATTACTGCTGGTACAGTACGCCATCATAAAGATCCTGCTGATTTCGGTTCCCCGGGCGTATCGAGGTCGAACTGCTCGCACATTTTGCACAGACGGAAACTAGAATTCATTGTTACCGAGCGTAATAAAAAGGAACCCTTTAGACATTATCTCCCTCGTCTGAAGGCACAGCGAAACGTCCGTGAAAACTTCGCGTCGATACGCTCTGAATTGAAATAAGCCGAGTCCACATGCAAGAAGCTAAGAGTTTCCTTTAATCGTGCGGCACGTAAGGTGTTTCTAAGTACAGAAAGGGGCTTCCTCTTTAAAAAGTACATACGAGACGTGAGAGAACGTTCTTCCACGCGAGTCCTCGTTTCCATAAGTCTGGCCTTGGAAATGCGTGGACAACACGCGTCTCCTGCAACCATTTTCAAAGCTGATTATCTCAGAAACGAGCGCTTCTAACGGATACGTGTTCCCATATTTCGACGGACCTTTCCTAGAGGAGCCACCTTCGCTCGGATATCGTCAGATACGCTTGGAAACACCTCCGTGCTTTAACTGCATTTAACGCATTCCTTTGACCAGGCGTGTCCTGTGTGCGCCGCGAATAACGAAGAGATCGATGCGAGCCTTCACGTGGCCAATCGTTTCCGCTGCAACAGCCACGGCGCGACCTCACAAGCTCCATGCACGAACCTAAGAGCAGACGAGCCTTCACCTTGGCCACGTTATCTCGTCGAATCGGTCCCGAAAGCGACGTTGCCAGCGGGACCGATCGTCGCAAATACGACGCGAAATAAAAAAAAGTTACTGTACACGCAGCCCACAGACACACGTACACACAGCATATATGTACATACGTGTGCATATATATATATATATATTTTAAGGATGAGAAGCGAAGCGGGTACAAATCGAGCATCGTATCGCGTTCCTTCAGGGTATAACGCGCACCTTACTTAAGCGAACGAGGAAAAACGAAAAAGCGGAAAAAAGAGAAGAAGCAAGTATACAATGCTACGATGTATTAATATTTTCATTACGGTAACGCAACACACATATCAGTATAGATACGTATCAGCAATCTAACGGAGGCGAGTGCCGAATTCTCTCGAGTGGGGGCCGACGAGCCCCCTGGTTTCGAGTCGCGGAACCAAACGATCCACGGGGAGCCAAATCGGGGCCGCGCTTCTCGAGAGACTTCCTCTTCGATTGATGATAAAAAAAAAAAACATACATATCTCTACCTATTAAGACGTAATCTTCTAGTCAACCAATGACATATCTTCTAATTAATATAAATATAATTGCGCGCGCGCGTACGCGCGTGCGAATAATTACATATCAACAGAGTCACTTTTATCAGATAGTAGATATAATATTTTGGTATATAAAAGAAAATGAAAAAAGTGGAGAAAAGAGAGAGATAGAGATAGGAGAGAGATGATATGTAACGTTCCCTCCAGATGTCAATTACGGTCCAAAGTAGGGCCTGGACCGAGGGCAGAAACCGAGGGAAGAGTCGCAAAGCTTTTGGGAGAAAAGAATCTTTCGAAGGATCGAGGCGCTCCGAATCTCCGCTCGCGAGCGCCTCGATCCTTTACCTCCTTCCTCACACCTTCCCCATTTCGACGTTATATTTAAGACCACGCCTCCGATGGCAATTGGAATTACGGAGACCCCTGTTCCACGGTGTGCAGCGCGTGTATTTCCGGTGCTTTCGACTGGCCGCCGCTCGAATGCTCGTACACGCTTTGTATCGCGCCCTCGAATACTCTTCTCGTCACTTGTTTAACCAGAGACAGACAGATCTAGGCCACCTAAGTTATCCATTTGCCTCAGGCGCGAGAAATGCTTCAAACTTTCAAAGAAACAGCGACTACCGAAATTCGGTGCGACATGGAATCAATGAGCTGCTGAGATATAATTCGAAACCACTGAGTTTAATAGTGTATCTATAATTGTACGCCATCCGTCCATAGGATTTGAGCACGAACACGCACGAGTTTAATTCGCGAAAGTGTGAAATTTTGAATGATTCGGTACGATTCGAGGCGACCTTGCAGCGTGTACGAGCATTGGATCTTATTGCCGGTCGATCAGGGTGTACATTGCCCGTATGTATACGTATAAATGCATTGACCATCTTAGTTATCAAGATTTTACCGATGTGATAATGTAATAAATATCACAGGCTGTCGTATCTATGTTACTTTCTCAATTTCTAATTGTTCTACTGCCAAAGCATTCTTATTGTAACGGCAAAACTGCGACGTACCATACACTTGTAAGTGATCTTGCTTCTTAAAGTTTTTGTACTTCTATTAATTAAAATACAATGTTCTTGGAAATAAATTTAGCGCGCGATGATCATTAAATAAAGTGAACGTTTCTTCAATTTTACTCGGCGGAATTTAAATCGCACCTGGCCATCGTCGTTGTTACCATTACCTCGTCACCATTCGTTAGATACGATCACGGTAGAGCATAAAACTATCGAGGAATCTATTGATTAAGTAATAAAAAGATGGAGGTCATTTCTGGCACTATCTGTTGGATAAAATGATACTTTATTCAAACGTTCTTCTTAAGTGTAAAAAAATAGCTTTAAAGATGATAATAGTGTGCAGTGGCGGATTTAGGGACAAAGGCTCAGGTGGCAAACGTTCCGAGGGGCCCATTTTTTCGGGGAAATGAAGAGGCAGTTTGCTAAAAACGGGTAGAGTGTAGTGGTACAGAAAAAATGTATATAGTGTTTGGATATAATCGTAACTTTGTTTTTTTTTTTAAGATGGCAGGGGTCCAGACGGCAAATGTTCATCGGCTAAATCCGCCACTGATAGTGAGTTATCGAGGCATGTTGCGTTGCGTGTTATACATGTATTTCGGTTTAGCTCCCATAATGCAGATGCATTACGATTTACGTTTATCAGAGGCTTGGACATTTAAGTTACATGACGTACAGAAAAATATGGATACTATTTCTATTACTGTTTGGTCGGTTCGATTAATTCGTACTTGTTGGTGACCCCTCCGAGGCTTTTCAGTTCCTCGACCAAGTCTCGAACGTCTATTTTCCGAGAGATCACTAACGTTCGTTGATTCTTAGGACCGTAGCTGTGCGACTTCAAGCCCATTTGTCTCGCGATCCTGGAACAGATTCAACGATTCACTTAACAAATAGAGCTATTAATTTAATCAGCAATCTTATCATTACACTCACTGGTGAATTACCGCCCTTTCATCGTTCGTAAAGTCAGCAGAGAACACCAAATCGTCTCTCATGTCGCCCGCGAGATACTTTCTCATAACATCCTTAAACTTGTTCTTTAAGTCATTCACGGTACAAGAATTTGACTTCAGCCCCAAGCCCTCTCTATTTATTTGCTGCTTGATTCTAAATACACAAAGAGAATATTTTAAACACTCCCTTCTGCAGGAAAACGGTGGATCACACTTACGTTACAGGTTCTACGATCCCCTGCTGCGATTTGCCAAGTCCGCCGCCAGTCCAACCCATCAATTTCATTAGTTTCTTCCCGATATTGTCGTCAGAGATAGAATCCTCTTTAGACGCGTCTTTCAACATCGTCGTGGTGGTTACACTGGCGGCTTCGTTTATGTTATGCTTAATCTGGATAACAGAAACCAGAAGCTCTAAATAATCAGACGGATATTAACATAAAACAATCTCTCCTTTACGAACCTTAATTGTGTAATAATGCTTCTGTAGCTCCTGTAAGCCGATAACGGACGCCTCTTTCTTTGCCAGCTTCTGATTAGAACCGCTGGCTTCTGCCAATAATTTCGAGTTAATAAAAATACTGCATTTGCTGCAAAGAGGGGCAATTCATTAAGTTCGCACGTATTCGAGGATAAGAAAGTCCAGCGATACGCACCAAGAATCGTTCATCCTATCCAATTTCCAATCTATATTCCCCCCGGACGCGCTGACCGCAGAAGCGAGCACGTTCTGTGGTATATCTCCCGGCCTCTCTACCAAAACAATATCGCCGAACGGGGGCTCGTCTGATCTTCTTCGTTTGGCAGGTACTTTGTCGGCGTTTGAACCAGCAGAAGATCTCTTACTGTCTTCTCCTGTTTCAAACTTCTTGGAGGACGACGGGGCAGCGAATCCTGAAGGATAAAAGAATTTCGCGACGTAAAATATACATGGACATCGGACGATGCGATCTACAAAATTACTTGACGTTAGAACTCACAGTTCTTTGATATACCTTTAACCTTCGAACTAGCAGCGTCGGAGGCTTTCACGAACGTTCTTTGTAACTTACTCTTTTGCTTCTCTCTATAATCGCCAACAATACCTTGAGCTAATTCCGCTATTAGCTGCATCGTTTCTTTGGGATACCTAAGGTGTAAAATACGTTCGTAGAATGAAAATTATAGCGACCGATGGGGGAAAGTAGGGAATTGTAATAAGAATGTTCCACGTATACACATATGTATGTCTACCTGCAGCCGAGTATTTCGACATTGGTAAAGACTTGGGCTAAACAAACGAGCTCGTCTTCGGGAAATTTATCTTTGTGGGCTAGAAGAAATTTACGCCTAAGTTCCCAATGCTCGTCGCACTCGTGCTCTGTCTTATGAAGCTCAACATCCCAGTCGTCTTCTGAGCTCATTCTCATCACACTGTTGCAGGTGCTGTTATAATAAATTATCAATTTACACGCGCGTGCATACGTCGACAACGCGCATATTCTCTGCTAAGCAACACCTAACCTTACGCGGGACTGTGGGAGATCGAGAAATATATCGAACGATTCAATTTGAACTCGCGCATGCACGAAACTCGTCGAATTGTTCCCGCTTTTTTTAACGCGATTATATTTGTACGAGGTGTAACTTAAAATTTAGGAACAGATCGTTAAGATCTAAATGTAGCTCGTCTTATGTTTTTTACAATCCAGAAGATTATAAGCAACGAGGATTCAGAAGTTATTTAAAGGACAATATATTCGTTGAATGTATCGCGGTGATTAATTTTCTAACTCGCAGGAATGATTGAATCGCTTTATTCTCTGTAAATATTAAGATTGTTGTAAAGGAAGTAGAATAGAACTTTTATTCTAGCTTTTTTATGGGCGCAGGAGAAATTCGGGGTAAGTTTAAATTTTGATGGGAGGTAGGATCATAGACCAGATATAGGTTCGTCGATGGTGAAGGTGATAGGTCCATCCTAGAGGTCTGCAACGGGCGGATATATCGTGGGTCTACCCGCCCGTCTTTCGACATCTTAAGATCCTCGGGTATGGGCGGTTAGAAATTGACGCTGACCCGCTAACCCGGCAGCGGACCCGGGCGGATCGGGTAAACGTTATGTCAGCTTCGAACGGCTATGAGCGTGTTAGTAGCGGGTATCACTGGGTGAATCGAGAAACGGCCGGGTCAACCCGCCCGATGCAGACCTCTGGTCCTTCCTATACCTCGTCTGAGGTTTCACGTAGGTTTGGATCCGGAAATTCGCTCGAGTTACCAGGAACATAGAAGGATATAAGAGGTAGGTGGCAGGTGGTGCGTGCGAGAGAGAAAGGTAGCGCGTGCAACGTGGATAGAGATAGGCGACGTGCCACTAACTTTGGTTATGCACGCCTGGTAGTTGGTGGCCCCCTAATAGCAGGAGTGTACGACACGAGAAGGTATTTTATAGAGCGAGAGGGAATGCTGTTTAGAAAAAAGTGGAGACTCGCGGAGCAGGTAGTTTTCTTTAGTTCACAGGTGTTGCGGCTATACAGAAGTTGCCTTTTATTACGTTTGTCGTAACTGCGTCCGAGACTCATACACTTTCCTATATCATTGTTTATTTATTGCTCTGAAAGGCGTACGCAAGAAGTCTTTCTTACAAACAACAGAACAGAATTTATCGAACAATTATTGAAACAATCTCGATGAATTTGTTAACATGTTCATTCCCTACTTTACCCACGCTACCTAGGCAACCTGCATTACCTACAGGACACATAGTGTTAGCGGCGCGTAGCGATGAATGATACGAATTAGAGCAGGCGTTTAAACACGCCCAGTGTGCCAGGCTTATGGAGTACGTATCAGTGCCTTATGCTGTTTCAATTTTCACTTCGCGTTATGTACTTACATGATTTTCGAATAAATGTATTCTTCTTCTTAATTACTCATTTCTACCTAGAATACTGTACATAAAACAGTAATAAGAAGTAAGTAAGTTGAATACGACACTTCTACTAAGAGAACAAAATACATTCAAATGAAAGAGTGAAGCACGTCGCTTTAGTCTCCAACTTTTCCCGACTATTCCATCGAAAGTTCAAGGCACATCGCGGACGATGCTGTACGGAGGCGTCGAAAGTGCCGCGCGCTCCCACGAAAAAGGGAATTCGAACGAGAGCGCTACGCGGAACGACGCCCACGCACGTTACAGTCCTGACAACGTACCTATCTGTTATCCGCCGCCTGCCGCGGACAATGGCGTATATACCGTGTGCGCATGCAGGCGAGGAGCGGCGAGTAGCACGGTAGGGCGCTCAGGGAAGACACGCGCGCGCGCACGTTTACTTTGGTCGCGTTTGCGTTAAACTTTGGAGCCCGGAGTCTAGACTCCTTCATCGATTGCTTTTTAGAAAACCAGTGGCGCGATCAAACGCACCGCTATTCCGGGGGGCTTAGTGTACGACGAGTGGCAGTAATGCGCCGGAAAAGTTAAGAGCCGTCAGCGGAGTAAAACCTGTTGTCCATGTTCCCTCTGTCCGCCGCAGGACCAAGTACCACCGACGGTTTCTCACCTTTGCATCGCCCGAATCGGCCCGCAGCCGCGAAATCATCGAGCAACGGCAGCCATCTTTGCTGGCTGCGGAACGGGCTGTGGTTTGTGACAGAGAGACGGTAGCGGCTCTTCATGCGGTTCACGCGACCATCCCGTCGCCTATGCACCCTACGAGACCACGGAAATCGTTGTTAAGTGCGGCTAACCAGGTGAACTGAGGGAACTCGTGTCTCGCGTATCCGAGCTACCGAAAATATGGCAACGGAGACGCCGAGGGAGCGTGAAATCGCCGCGGAGGACAGTATTAAGGTGGTCTGCAGGTTTCGACCTTTGAACGACTCCGAGGAAAAGGCTGGCTCCAAGTTTATCGTCAAATTCCCCTCCGGCGGCGATGAAAATTGCATCTCCATCGGGGTACGTTTTTCACGCGTATACACGTCATTGTCTTTTTTTTCTCGCCCTATCTCTCTCTCTCTCTCTCTCTCTCTCTCTCTCTCTCTCTCTCTCTCTCTCTCTCTCTCTCTCTCTCTCTCTTTCTCTCTCTATACATATATATATCTTCTATCTACGTCGCTCTCTCTCTCTCTTTCCCTCTTTCTCTCTTTCTTTCTTTCTCTCTCGGTTTTTCCTAGTTACTGTGTGCTTGCTAGCGTTGACCAACCGTTCAACTTACGTGTGATGTCACCGTGCACAGCTGACAGCTGCTCTCCCGATCCTCTTCCTCGTAGGATCGTATCTACGAATCCCATGCCACGCTTTCAACGCCGAACAAGAATTTTTTCCAGGCGGCCCCTAACGATTCGCATTTGTTATTTGCGGCGGAATCGATTCCTGAATTCCGCCTCCGCCGTTCCCCGCAACCCTGCAGCGAACGAATCCTTTTGCCGCTGACGGAAATTTATTCCGAGTAGGTTGATTAAACCTTTCAGCTCGGAGCATACGTACCGCCGGTAATGGAAGCTCTTTTTCTAGATCGCGAAGATAGCCGACCGTTTCCTTTGACGAACGTAATTTCTTGTTCCCTCAATTATTTTTTACTTCGTGCTCCTGCTCGCGCAAATGTACATCGGAATCACGAGGAACGTTTAATCGGTTTCGGTGGAACGTAGAATTTAATGTAATCGACGCGCTCGGAATTTCTTGTAATTAGTGGGATTACATAAAACATTTTTGCCAGCTTGATAATTGCTTATTCTAGTATCGCGCATGTAGGGTGAAGGCAGTGCGCGAATGTAATTTGTCGCGTACTTTAATACCGTACATTTATCAGTTGTACCGATAAATAAGTTACACCCTGTTTTGTAGAGCATAGATAGAACTCGGAGATTGTTATCAAATTGATTAGAACTTTTCCAGCTGACGATAAAGCTTCGCGGATAGTAGCAACAAATTGCGAGAATTCACGAGAGCTTGTATCTCAGTGCTATTGCGCAAGAAAGGAACGCATTTTTATCAATTCCTCTAACTGTACCATTAAGGATTTAGATCGCTGTTAATTGTACATTACATTCTGATAATTTTCCAAATACTATTCCTGCTACTTGAGATCGAATGGAAGTTTAAGTGGTTTGTAACGTTCGAGCCTCTAAATGAATTCCCTTGTTAATATATATCATTCCATGCGAAAGCCTTTTGATCTTCTTCGGCGCTATGAATTGTTTCAAGAGGCTCGCGGAACAATGCTCTATCGAGTGCAATTGTTCTCCTTTTCTCTGTGTTCTTCTATACACCCCATAGTTGATACTATATATATGTAGTACATGCCTCTTACGTATGTGATCTATATCGCATTCGGTACTGGCCATGTGAGAAAACTTTGATTCATACCGAGTGGGATGATTCACTTTCTTTTAAATCTATAAATACTCATGATATATCGCTATCAACGTATTACAATAAAGTAAACAAAGTTTATTTGATAGAAACAAACCATCAGCTATCGTTCCGTCCATTATCACAGTCAGCAAACATCTACTTTCATTAATGTACTATATCGCACGATTTAGACACGCCCTTTAATTTAATGCCT
Source organism: Andrena hattorfiana (assembly GCA_944738655.2). Classification (NCBI taxonomy): domain Eukaryota; kingdom Metazoa; phylum Arthropoda; class Insecta; order Hymenoptera; family Andrenidae; genus Andrena; species Andrena hattorfiana. The sequence goes on from OX122893.2 coordinate 5,054,487, forward strand.
CTATATTCTTGTAGGGAAAAGTATATCTTTTTGACAAAGTATTTAAACCAAATGCTACTCAAGACAAAGTATACAATGAAGCAGCTAGATCAATTGTCACGGACGTGCTGGCAGGATACAATGGCACTATTTTTGCATACGGTCAGACGTCCTCAGGTAAATCGAACTTTATACTCAATGAGATATTAACAAATTATTTACAGTTAATGCGAGCGTTGAATACACCGTCGTTGGGAAAGTAAAAGCGACCCGATAGCGTTTGTCCGACGGATTTCCTACACCCATATCCCGAGTGGTTTTACTTATAAAATATTTGTGTATAAATAGGAAAGACGCACACAATGGAAGGTGTTATCGGAGACCCGAATAAGCAGGGTATCATTCCCAGAATTGTTAACGACATTTTCAATCACATCTATGGTATGGAAGAGAATTTGGAATTCCACATTAAGGTATCATATTTTGAAATTTACATGGACAAAATCAGGGATCTCCTGGATGGTAAGGATCGCAATTAAGTGGCAGAATTATCGCACGGTTTAATTCTTACCTAATCGCTTCCCTTGCATTTTCAGTGTCCAAGGTGAATTTAAGCGTGCACGAAGATAAGAATCGAGTTCCGTTTGTGAAAGGTGCGACAGAGCGCTTTGTATCTAGTCCCGAAGAAGTATTCGAAGTCATAGAGGAAGGCAAATCGAATAGGCATATTGCTGTAACTAATATGAACGAGCACAGCTCGCGCTCGCACTCTGTGTTCTTAATAAACGTGAAGCAGGAGAATTTAGAAAATCAGAAGAAGCTTTCTGGGAAATTGTACCTCGTCGATTTGGCCGGATCGGAAAAAGTCAGTTATATTTCGGCTTCGTTAAACTTTCCCCTCGTTCGACCTGCTGCCCAATGTTGCGCGTATATAACGATCGTGTTTACCCTGTATTTTAGGTGTCTAAAACCGGAGCGGAGGGCACAGTGCTCGACGAGGCTAAAAATATTAACAAATCATTATCAGCGCTTGGAAACGTAATTTCAGCTTTAGCTGATGGGAACAAAACTCACATTCCGTATCGTGATTCGAAGTTGACGCGAATTCTACAAGAATCTCTTGGCGGCAATGCTAGAACTACAATTATTATATGTTGCTCGCCAGCTAGTTTCAATGAATCGGAAACAAAGTCGACGTTGGATTTCGGTAAGTATTATCTGACGCCCCGTATGTCTTCCCGTTTCCCATCGTTCTCGCACAGGGATAGAAAGTTATCGAACGATCGACGTTAACTATCCTTTTAGGTAAACGTGCTAAGACTATTAAGAATGTTGTATGCGTCAACGAGGAACTGACGGCCGAAGAATGGAAGCGTAGATACGAGAGAGAGAAAGAAAAGGCGGCTAGATTGAAAGGAAAAGTTGAGAAACTCGAGGCTGAATTGTCGCGCTGGCGACAGGGCGAAACGGTTAAGCCGGAGGAACAAGTTAGTTTGGTCGAAGGGCCAGATGTTACAACACCGATTACTATGTCCATTGAAGGTAAATGTATGATCTAATTGTTGGAAATGCCAATCCTGGTCCCCGAGACTTTTTACGAAACGCAATTCGCCGCTCAGGTAAAATTGACGACGGCCCGATGCCGGCCACCCCCGGTGGCAGCCTGATGGCTGGTTCCTTGTCCAACGAAGAGCGGCAGAAACTGGAAGAGGAACGTGAAAGACTCTATCAACAATTGGACGACAAGGATGAGGAGATCAACCAGCAATCCCAGTATGTTGAGAAGTTGAAGGAGCAGATGGACGAGCAAGAAGAATTGATCGCAAGCGCGAGACGAGACTACGAGCAACTCCAGCAGGAAATGAACCGAATACAACAGGAAAATGAGAGTGCCAAGGAAGAGGTTAAGGAAGTTTTACAGGCGCTGGAGGAGTTGGCGGTGAATTATGACCAGAAGTCGCAAGAGGTATTGCCATCTTACTAAATAATTTATTGCTCTGCTCACACCGAAGCAAGGTAACAAGGGTGTTATCATAAAATAATGCATATGAACTTGCAGGTTGAATTGAAGAACAAAGAGCAAGAATCATTGACTGAAGAACTGTTAGCTAAGCAAGCATTATTGAACACTACTACTTCTGAATTGCAACAACTGCGAGACATGTCCGCTCACCAGAGAAAACGCATTGCCGAAATGTTGGCGAACTTCCTGAAAGACCTGGGCGAGATTGGGGTTGCTATTGGCGGTGACGAAAATCTCAAGGTAAAAACGAAAACAATATCGTTTAAACTACTCAAGTGTGCGACGCAGAGTCGTGGGAACGTAAAATTATTGTCTCGCATTTCGAAGGTTGCGCCGGAAAGCAATGGTAAACTCGAGGAGGAATTCACAGTGGCGAGGCTTTTCATCAGCAAAATGAAATCGGAGGTGAAGAATTTAGTGCAACGTTGCCAGGGATTAGAAAGTTTCCAAGTAGACTGTAACAAGAAAGTAAGCGTTTGATTGCGTACTCTTCGAATTCATTACGCTTCGCGTTTATACGTTATAACACTGGCTCGCGTGTTTTAGGTTGCCGAATATGAGAAAGACTTGGCCGAGTGTCGCCTACTTATTTCCCAACACGAAGCTCGCATGCAGACATTGACGGAATCGATGAAAGTAGCGGAGGCACGGAAACGCACTTTGGAAGAGGATGTCGACGCTTTGCGCGAGGAGTGCGCCAAGCTGAAAGCGGCGGAGCAAGTGCAAGCGGTGACGAATAAGGAAAAGGCGGAAGAGAAGGAAGCGGCAACGAAGATGAGAGTGGCACTGGAGGAACAAATGGATCAGTTGCGAGACGCTCATCAGAAACAGGTAAAGCTACGATAGCATTCATGTATCTTTTTTTAACGATATCGCTGCGTATTGGCACTAACGTCGAGTATTACCATAGGTCGCTGCACTTAGAGACGAATTATCCGAGAAGCAAGAACTGATCAGTGAGCTGAAAGATTTGAATCAGAAATTCACGTTGGCTCATCAACAAATGCAAACCGATTACGAGCGATTGAAGCAAGAAGAAGCAAATAAGTCTGTTAAACTGCAGGAACTCATTCTACTTAACGAACGCCGCGACCAAGTACGTGGAGATTATGGAATCTTCGACTGGGGTTATATGAACAAACATCTCTAATTGTTGGCGTTTACCTTATAGGCTCGAAAGGATCTCAAAGGGCTGGAGGAAACGGTAGCCAAAGAACTTCAAACGTTGCACAATTTGCGCAAACTGTTTGTTCAGGATCTTCAGACTAGAATAAAGAAGACTATCAATGCGGAGGATAACGAGGATGACGGTGGGTCGCTTACGCAGAAACAGAAGATCTCATTCCTTGAGAACAACTTGGATCAGCTTACGAAGGTACGTAATCGCGGGTAATCGTCGCAACGAGTTCCATTCTCCCGACTGAATTTACCACGGAATGCGTCGGTATTTCTAATAGGTTCACAAGCAACTTGTGAGGGATAACGCTGATCTTCGTTGCGAGTTGCCGAAGCTCGAAAAGAGATTGCGCGCCACAATGGAGCGCGTGAAAGCTCTCGAGACGGCGTTGCGGGACGCGAAAGAAGGTGCAATGCGAGATCGGAAACGCTATCAGTTCGAGGTGGACAGAATCAAGGAAGCCGTGAGACAAAAGAATCGCCGCGGACCTAGTGCACAGATCGCTAAACCGATCAGAGCCGGCCAACACCATTTAACTACCTTCGGCTATATTAGAACAGGGAATCGTGGTAAGTTATAATTTACCTATGCTTTAGCCACTTCATTTATATACATCTTCCTCTTTTTTTTTTAGATACAAATAATTAAACGTCTACATTCTGATTGTGAAATCGTGGGTTTGTTCGATTTTGTACGAAAGGAAACGGTCCGGGACGCTCTACATTTTAGAGTAAGTGGATCGTTTGATATGCTCCGCTAAAATAATTCGCGTTTATAGTTATTAATGAGATGGCACAGTCACATATAAGGATATTTGAAAATGTGTGGTATTTATATACATATATATTTATATATATATATAAAAAACGAACAAACCTTGCGACAATTCTTATTTACATTGTTTTTATTTTTTATTTATTTTTTTTAAGTGAATGAACGTGGATGACGCTACTTATTGAAAGATTAATCTTTAGTTAAGTAACTTCCCTTTTATACAGTTTTGACATTTGTTTATTTTTTTTTCATGTTTCTATTCAGATATGGGTAACAACGTACAGTGATCGTGAGCATAATGCCAAACCCTTCACTTTTACAGAAAACCAACGCAAGAACGCTTTCATCAATGAAAACAAAAGAGTTTCAGAGATTGTAGTTTGTAGTGGATACGCATAAATGTTACGATTAATATAGTAAGGGTAATAGAACGTAATATATCCGCAAGGAGCACCGCCAGTTCTTTTTTATTTGTCTCGAAACAAGCATGCGCTTAGATATATTCAACTATAAGTGCATTAAGTTATGAAATTAGTGCTGCATGTCCTATCGACTTGTAAATAGTTAATTTTTATAAATTATTTAATTTAATATCATGCACGATGAATAAAGGTGAATGTCTATCAAATAATCATGCAAAGGCCTCTCGTAGAAGATACTTGGATTAATTCTATATCGGTACTTTTGTACCACCTGCTGTCCTATTCCACAGCATTCGAACGTCTCTGAAAAGAAAGAAATAAGAGAAATAGATTCCGTTTATCGCGAGATAACGAACGAACTCCTTGAAATTGACTCCAATATGGTTTGATCGACTTATCTGTAGTAATTTTACTCGATCCGCTATCGGCATCAGAAACAACTCGCGTACAAATGAGGCAGTACTATTTAAGATTTGGTAGGTATCGCTAACGTGAAACACGATTGGACATGCGGCCTTGAGAAAATTGTAGAAATGATCGTGGCTTATAAGTATTTATAATTGTAAGAATTCTCTCCATTGCTATTTAACGAGCTCGTGGCAACAGATTATTACGGACCTCTCTAGAGAGCCCGCTTAACCGAGAGTTAAGCTTGTTGGCTCCTCTAAACGATTACCAAGGGTCAAGAACCAATGGCTTTACAAGAGTACGTTTCTCGACAGAACGATTTCATCCCAATCTTCATTCACAATTATTTCTATTACATTTATATAGTCCAGTTTTCATTGCATCATTCTTTCTATAATCATCTAATTTAAATTAATTTATTATCGCTTATTTTTGTTTATATCAGAGGCTTTTATAATACATTTAAAGCTCGCAGACCGATGATGTTTGGTCTGTTGGAAAGTCCTTTTTCTTTTGTCGTAAGTAAACGAATTAGTTTACATCTCTTCGTGTTGAGCTTGTGCTCAGAAGTTACCTAAATGTATACCGTGCGTCCAACTGTGAGCTGTTGCACAGGTCTGCTTAAGTTCCTAAAACCTGTTGCAGGCCACCAATAATTCTCTCTCACGCGTTTCCTCTTCTTCTTCTTCTCTTCCCTTTCCGGTGTAGCCTTCGGCTACATCGCGCGCAAGTGCATTTCTTTCCTTTTCTAGTAAACTCTGTTCTGTAACGGTATTTATGAGTAATTAATGCTTCACAATCTGTACTTTTTATGTACCTTTTTGTAACTACTTTATTTATGGTTCTCTTAGGAATTTACGAGCCACACGTACTTGATGTATCACCTAGAGCAGGTGAATTCTAAACGTTATTAGTTTAAGACATAGGTTTCTGTAAACTATGCGCAACAGAATACCCGTTTGTTCGCGATACACTGGAGTCTTGTTACGCTCAGACAGTTTACGGTATGTAGGAGAAGTAATTAACAGTTTCTTTAAGAATCACTCTCCGCGGTTGTTGTGGACAACAACGAACGGGGATCATGTTTCCATGTGAGATCATTTCTGTCATCTTCCGTCTTTTTAACTTTTGTGATATCGAGGGTGAAATTGTGTTTGCTGATACGCAAAGGCAAATGCGCGGTGCATAATGAGTGCAATTATTATCGAAATATTCTTGTCAAATGTATGTAAATATAACCGTATCCCATTACACATTAGTTTGGCAAAACCAACAAAACGATCTTATGCAGAACGCCCTATTCGTAAAAAAGAAAGGCTGCAAGTACATGTATGTATTTATCCCAGAATACACCTAATATTAACGTTTTAAAGCCTTAATGATCTTCAAAATATTATCATACGATAATGTATTTTTCATTCTATCGTGCAAATAAGATATTAACGCATTCGCTGGATTTCGGATCATTGTCCGATGATCTTCTCTCAAGCTAACCGAAGCGTGAAATAAAATATCAGCCTAGCCAAGTCTTTGATTATGACTTTTGGGCATAGGCCACTTTCCCTTACTAAATAACGTTTATTTTTATAAAGTATTGTAAAGGCATTATTGATTTCTCCGCGAGGATAAACAAATTCACCAGATGCTTGTCGAATGTGTTTGCGCTATGATTGAAAACGGTATACAATGATGATAGTCGTTCGAGTATGAGTCATTTAAATTCTCCAATGGACGTATGCATTTGCGCTCTATTTTCTCGTTACAGTATGTATCATTCGTTTCTGTAATTAAACCAGGTAACAGAGCTTGTGGCGATTCGATGAATTTTATTGTATGCATAGAAAAACTTCGGAAATCAGGCGCAGAGAAAAGTGCTTTTAGCACGCGGGAAGCCAGAAGGAAAACCAGAGTTATTATTATTTTCGTAATGCATCAGACGTGTTTAAATATTATAACGAACAAAAGTCGTAGTCGAACATCGTATTCGCGCAGGAAAAGAAGGATCACTGTTAAAGAGGAGGTTGATCTATAACTGATAACTGCTGCCGGTTTTTTTGTAAACTGTATGAAATATGCGAATGTGAAGGAAATAAATAAGTTGACAGATGTAGATATTCGTTTCATTGTTTCTGCAACATGCCGAAAACGCGTTGTACAGACGAGAAGTGTGAGAAGCTCGCGTAGCTGTACATACATTTTTGTATCGAGGAAATTATTGTACGTCCCACACGTGTGCTTAAATGATTTTTGCTTTCGAAAAAGTTCACAAACTGAAGCTGAATGACGCGTGGCAAAATCTATTTGAATAAATCGATGCGAATAATAAATTCCTCTCCGTTGCATGCTTTGCGTACGCATTATAACGGTACATATGTGCTTTGGAAATCCTCGATCAAGTTCGGATCTACCTCATCTGAAGCAGAGAATAGTGCGAAGCGGGAGTTCTGAAAGTTTTCCTAGAATTAGATGGTAGATTTGAATGCAGGGTCTAAATAGAGAGGCTGTAGTTACAAGGTACAGGTAGTTTATAATACACACAAACACACATCCTTGTTTACTTGGTATTACCTTTAAGGAAGTTCACTATTATCATTCTTATCGTTACTATTATTACTCGATTAATAAGATCACAGTGCTTGCATTAAAAACATAAAATAGAGAGATGCGTTCAATTTTATTCATCACGATACCATTTAAACCTGAAGTATTGACTCTTGGATAGCATATTTATTTAATAATAAAATAATTTATATTACACGTGTATCTGCATTTACTGACTGTTCGAATTATAGATAACTCCGAATTCCCTTATCGCTGGTACTGAATTTACTTGCTCGTTTCATTATTTACTTAAAGATGGATGTAATAGGCTGGAACGCGGAGCCGCAGCGTTTAGAGAGTACATTGTCACTAACAGATTTGCGAGCGAAATTATTTCCCGTGGGCAAGCTTGATCGTGCACCAGTGTTAAGCGAAGACAGATACACTCCGAAAACTTTAGTAGGCAATTGGTTCGAACGTAGGGCGGCCCATACTCCCGAGCTTGTTCAGTGGAAAACGACATACGATGTAGATTATGTACCTCACGTTAACAAAAGCTGGAAAGAGAATCAGCTTATAAAATGGGATAATATGCTTGATCTTGAGGTACACGAACGCAGAATATTTATGAAGATATACTTTTCAACGCGCGGCCTCTTTAAATAGCGTTACTTTATCCGTGTAACAATGTAATCGAATTACTTTAAATGTAAGGGTTTACCTCAAGAAGTATTATTAGACCATAGAAAGGAATATTATAACAACATGACAACAACTTACGATTTGTCTTACAATATTCTGCCGAAAAGTCTCGATACACCTAGATTCAGATCTTATAAAGCAAGGTACATGTTACTTTTCACGCGTATTAGCTAATTCGTTAAATTCAATGCTGAATGGATGACTTATAAAATTTGCATTTTACATTTGAAGACAACGAAAATGGATCCCTGAGCAGGATCTGACCAAAAGTTATGGTTCTTTAACGCAATTCGGATTAAAAGACGCGTTGGAGCAAGAAACGCATAAGACTTCGGGCGAAGGCATAGCGAAGTGTCGATGGTGGTCTACTTATAACGAAGAAATTGGGAAACTGACACCGGGATATGTTGAAAGAACACCCAAGTAAGTTACATAGATGGAATTTAATTAAACACTGTCTTCGCGTTACTCCTGATTGTAAATACTAAAATATACTGTTTTTAAAGATTTGCCAGACGGAAAGTGGACTTTAATGTACCAGATCTTTCACACCTCGAGCGTAAGTCAGCAGACATCGAACGTTGCTTACTTCCATTCAAGATCAGGAAGGAGGAACTAGAAACGTAGCTTCTCAGATTCATTGTGATCTTTATTTCGTTAAGTGACATAATAAACGTGTTATATGTTTCTGCAAACCTGCAGAATTCATTTATGGTTTACGCGTGTACAAAATTGTCGAACGCTACATATCCCTTAGAAACTAATCTCTTCGCACTTATCTTAAATCGATTAAAAGTCGCAATTAAATCATTAGTACAGTCTTATTATTGTGTACTTAAGAAAGAAACAATAGTTACATGGAAGCTCGTAGATACAAGTGTTAAGTAGTATTAACAAAGTATAATTCGAAAGCTTAAGCTTAGTTACGGTTTAATTTCAAAAGTAATTACAAAATATATTCAACATAGGGTAACATCACCAAAATCTTTACTCCGCTATTTCGCTTCGCTTTACGGTATTTGCTAACTTGTACTTTCACCGCCTGCGGTTCTTTAGGTATAAAATCATCCGATAATTATAAAGAATAGAAGTCTCTTTGTTGCTGGTAAAATGGCATTTAACATTCGCGAATTTCTTACCATGTTGTCGCGTTAAAATATCTTTTCGAGCGATCAAATGCAAAGATTGAAAAGAATTTTGTATCGAACAATTAAGAAAGAGATGTAAATGGTGACATTAGCACGCAATTATTCGTCGTACCCGTAAGAAGTTACAGCCGAAATTTAAAGTAATATTAAAATTACATTTGTAATTTTCAGACATCGATTTTTTTTTATTCTGAAATAAAACATAATAGTACAAGATTTGCAAATACCAACATTCGCAGAAAGAGTTAACAGCCACCGTAATAACGTCAAAGTCTTAACAAGATTTATAATTTGTGTAAATATATTGTAATGAAGTCATGAGAATGAAAATGACGGTATCCTTCTTGCATGCGCTTAGGTGGTAATAAAAAACTGAAACAAAGATTACCAGTAGAAAGTGGACATTATTTCATATCATTTCGATAATTCTTAGCTCTTAAACTTACTTCGGCTACGCACTAATGAACACACATGAACGTTTTTTTTTCTTTTTATCACAAGTTTCGCAGTTTAGAATGTCATACGAATTTTTCATCACACCAGAATTTCCTGCTATTATGCTCTCAACTTAATATTCGGTTTATTGTCCAGGCTCGATACGTCATAAAAATACGTATGAAGAGGCAAGTAATGTGTAGTTATGTTCGCTTACGCTAACGCACAAATTCAGTGACATTAGCAGAGATCTATGATAAGAGAAACCTTCAAATTGGCAGTGGTAACACCTGTTCGTCAACAGAATGAACGATCCTATTTCGTTTACCGATTATTAGTCACTGACATAGTAATTACTATTTGCTAAAACGGTAATCACCTTAATCGACAACAGATAACTGAGGCGCGTATAAATGGCAAATGGTATAAGTCAAAGAGAAATGACGAAAATAGAATATTAATTTCGTACCCTGTTTAACGTAACAAAGTAGTGCATAACACTATTATGTTTAATATAACAGAACCACATAAGAGCGCTGGCAACCAAACGGGGCTTGTTACAATAGTGGTATGACTAGGGAACATCTGCATTTCAGAGGGACTCTTCATGTCTGTTACATTTACGCTCTGCCGCTGCAAACATTGGTCCATAAAAACTGGACTGTTCCTTTGATAATTCTGAGGCGGCAGCAATGCTTGCGGGCTGCAGAGATTAGGCGACGCGAATTTCATCGTCTGGTTACTGCTTGATCTTTTTAGTTCTGCGAATGGGGACTGTATGCTCTGCTGGCTGTAAGATCTGACCGGACTGATATTATTTTGCCTCGAAGTGTAACAAGACGGTGCTACGTCTGATAGGACTGAGCACTGATCGAATTCGTGCACAGATGGTTCCCTGGACGGGGCGAAATTGGAACCTGCAGATCCGAAGCCAGAACTCTGGCTAGATGATCTGGATAACGTTGGCGTGTCTATTCCGTCTTGCCAGTATCCACCGGCAACCCATGACGCTTGCGTAACCGATTTCAGTTTCGGCGGTGACAAAATGCTCTTTCTACCAGACGCGTTGCTTAGCTTCTTGAACAGTTCAGAGCTTTGGGTACTATACACTTTCCTTTCAAAGATCTTGGGTGCTTTAGTCACATATTTAGGTTTATCTTCGCTTAAAGACAATGCGCTTAATGTGCTTAAACTATCATTTAACGAATGACTTTCTGTCATGCCATTTTTGTACGGAAACATGGAGTGAAAAAGTACGCTGTTATCATTAATAGATGTTGACGATAACTGTAATTCTTGATTGGCACTGTAAAGTGAAATAACGCTGAATTAATGTACGATTTCATTTGCTACGGGCAATAGATTCAGATGAATAAAGATTACTTACAGTGGGCTTTGAAAAACCGTTAATTTAGGAGTTGTCGAATTTTCCACGCAAAGAGGTGTATAGTTGTTCATTGCATTCGACGGCAACTGGTTAGTAATGGTATCGCTTAAGTCGCTGTTAACCGTCGTATCAAAATAATTGTGCTTATCGTTTGGAGTCGCCGTACACGAATCGGGCAATACCGTGTTTCTTGCGAAAGGTTCGATCTTTTTGAATGACATATTTTTACTTAATGTGCTTTCGTGGGACCTAGGCTTTACATTAACGAAGCCTATAATTGAAACAAATACCATTATCTAAAATAATAATTGAAAATTAATAGGTTTAATGCGGTCTTGTCGAAGTGTAATTGTTAACGCGATAGTTTTCGCTTCGAATTGTCTTACCACGTGATACTGAGTGATATATTCGATAGACAGCCATGTATTCTGTAAGTCTGCTTTCATTAACTTTAAGTCCTTAAATGGTAACAATATAGTAATACAAATCCATAAAAACATAAGCAGTATATCGGAACTTTTTCTTTTGGCCGGAGCTACCCAGCAAGCACATAACTGGAAGAATAATCCTCCGATCGGTAGAAACACGATGTTCATGTTATACGCTACCATGGAGTCCAAGATCGTTGAAATTACTCTGAATATTGGTTCCGAATATTTTGGATTCTACGAAAGACGAGAATATTACCAGCGAAACTATTCTCCTCAGATCCCACCACGTAACGCGTCGTATATACTTACATCAGCGATTATACAAAAGGGTTTCTGTTTAAATAACAACATCTTGTATTCGGCGAGCCACAACGCTTGCTTGTGTAATACATTGTGCACTGTAGTTTGACACCCCGCGCACAACGGATATTGTTGCTCTAAACTCTGCTTAAACTGTTTTATCTCATGGTCGTAGCTCTTTTCATTTACAGGCTTATAGTTGGACAATTTTGATATCTTCAAGCTTTCGTTCATATTACATTGCTCGCACAGGCCTTTCTTTGCCACTTTTTTAGTCTCCATACCTTGGCTGACTGTGCAATATCTTTTGATTTCAGGTGATACGGTCTTATATTGTTCGGGTATACTGTACGTGTAATCGCCATCCTAAAAGTTAAGATGAAAGAGAAACTAGAAATGGCATTCTAAAACATACATTCAATTTTGAAAGGTATCGTATTGGCAATCTGTGTCGATTCTGAGTCAACAGTCTTGTACTATTACTTTTCCTACGCAGCAATATACCTATCTGCGCAGTATAAAATCAAGTCCCCGGTAGGCGTCTCTGTTTGTTCGAGTTAATCTCGAGAACCCCTGGTAGGAATGTGCTGCGATTTTAACCGTTTTATAGAGCATTTCTCGAGGAAGATTTAGGCGTACGAAACATTAACTTATGGCAAAAGGAAGCCCAGCAATGACGATTTTAGCAAAGCATTCTTCGAGAAGCTCAGTGAGGTGGTGGGAGGCGCATCGCAGTCCGTCCAGTGGTTCTCAAGATTATCCTGAATTTACCATTTATTTTACTCCATTTATCCAAACATTGTGGACGACGAGATTCTAACGACTGATAAGTGTGGACAATCGCTTGCTTCATAGTATTGAAAGAACAATAAGAACTCGCTAATAAATTCAAAGAATCTACTGTTGAGAAAAATTTTGTAAAGTTACTCGGACTTCTGTTAAGCGACAAATGTGTATAATTTGAATTTGAAGCTGCATTGAATTTTAACTGAATATATTGATTTACCTTTGAAAAGCCATTGTACTGTTCGCAATGTGGACACAACCACCAGTTAAGCTGTTGCCTCCAAATCTTAGTGTTGTTGTTACAAAACCAGCAGTTCACTTTCACAGGCCACCTTAATCTAGCGCATGAATGAAACGTGATAGAATGTTTGTGTTTATATTAAAAAGAGAAGAACTGGCGGATAGAGAAATGTAATTACATTACGAAATGTGCTTACTTTAATTTTTGGAAGACCGTGACGATAGTGACGATAGTTAGCAGAATCGTAGAGATTACCGGCATGAAATTGAGCGACCAATCGAATTCCATTTTTCATGCGACGAAGGTATAAAAATTAAGGGCAGTGTTCATCTCCCGCCAAGTGGCCGAAGAGTGCCTTCACCTTAACCTATAGGGCTGGAAGCTCGTATAAAAACCATGTATTGTCACGTGGCGTTACTAAACCTTCGCGTTGCACTTTAAATCACTGCGCGATTGATCAATTAACTGTTAAAAAAGAATCACTGCCCGCGAGTCGCGCTAAACTCTTATAAAGGATTATAAAACAGTTAAACCGTAGCATTATCGATACATATTTCTGTGCCACCGTCTATTTTATCTTATAAATGTTTGAGCATTAAGTACCGTTACCGCTCGGCCTTACCAACCCCACTTATCTCAGCATGGGGTGGACTACGAGAGTCTCGGGATAAAAATCTAAAGAATCATTGGTAGTCTAGAACACTAAATAAAAAGAAAATCCAAGCGATTGTAACCGTCTTATAATTATTTTCAAGTCATAACATTAACGTAAATAAGAGGTTTCGAAACTTTAATGAATGCTCAAGGGAAATGAAACATTCCGATATAGATTATTAACGCATTATAAGAAGAAAACGTGAATGAAAATGAATGCCGTTTGAATTATATCAGTGGGAATATAAGATTACTGGTACAAATGTGTAAAATAGTGAATATTTTATTTAAAATATGTACAGTAAAGGTTAATTTACAACGCGCGACTTGGTTCAGCGAATCCTGTCGATTCACGTTCATTATTCGTGTATGCGCGTTTAACGAGTAGCAAAGAAGTTAATATATATCTTTGTTGTTAATAATTTCTCGTTAATTGAACCTGAGAATTTTAACGAATCGTTTGATAATCGATACACGTAAAATTCATTTAGTCGACGCGACACCGATAGTCGATATTTAAACACACTTTCGGAATTAATCGATTGTCCGCGTTGAGAATGCCATCTCTGGTTGAGATCGACCATCGGGCATCGACTGAGGCAGGTATCGGTGACAAGCAATTCTTAGAGCAGCAGTGGTTATAATTGTTAAGTTTCTAATCGTATTTTGCATTCCTCTTTATAAGTAAATGGCAATATAAAATAAAAGAGGTAATTACTGTTCGCAATCGGCCGTAAGCTGTGACTGTAAAGATGACGCTCACGAATAAGGTATGCCATCCAATCGGAGCTTCGCGCAACGCTTTCTGACAAGTTTTAACATTTCAAACGCTTCTTTTAGATGGAAATAGATGAGAAAACTTCGAAGGGGGAAGGCTTCAAGCCGTATTATATTACTAAAATCGAAGAGCTGCAATTAATTGTAGCTGAGAAGAGTCAAAATTTGAGGAGGTTACAGGCGCAACGTAACGAGCTCAACGCAAAAGGTGGTGCCTCGTTTCATTTCTATATCTACATCGTTCCCCTCTGCTTGCTATATTCCTCGCTAACTTCCTCGCGTTTCTTGCCCTTTTTAGTACGTATGTTGCGGGAGGAGTTGCAGCTCCTTCAAGAACAAGGCTCGTACGTCGGCGAAGTTGTCAAGCCGATGGATAAGAAGAAAGTCTTGGTCAAAGTGCATCCGGAGGGCAAATTTGTGGTGGACATAGATAAGAACATTGACATTAACGATGTAACGCCGAATTCAAGAGTCGCGTTGCGCAATGAAAGTTATACTCTACACAAAATCCTACCGAATAAAGTCGATCCGCTTGTTTCTCTTATGATGGTGGAGAAAGTGCCAGATTCTACTTACGAAATGGTCGGTGGTTTAGATAAACAAATTAAGGAGATCAAGGAAGTTATAGAATTGCCCGTTAAACATCCAGAATTATTCGACGCTCTTGGAATTGCTCAACCTAAAGGGGTACTTCTGTACGGGCCACCGGGTAAAGAAATAATTTGAAGAATGTACTACCGCGTTTCGCTGGAGCAAGCGTGATTCTGTTATTTGTAACGACGCAATCTATTTACAGGCACAGGAAAGACTTTATTAGCGAGAGCGGTAGCTCATCACACCGAGTGTACTTTCATTCGTGTATCCGGCTCCGAATTGGTACAAAAGTTCATTGGGGAAGGTTCGCGAATGGTGCGCGAGCTTTTCGTAATGGCGAGAGAACACGCGCCGTCTATAATATTCATGGATGAAATAGACTCGATTGGAAGCTCTCGCATCGAGTCCGGATCTGGAGGAGACAGCGAAGTACGTTTCGCGCTTTAAATTTTTAAATTTGATTCTTCATTGAAACTTACGATCATTCTGACTAGGTTCAACGAACTATGCTTGAGTTACTCAATCAATTGGACGGTTTCGAAGCAACGAAGAATATAAAGGTCATTATGGCAACGAACAGAATCGACATATTGGACCCTGCTTTACTCCGACCAGGACGCATCGACCGGAAAATCGAATTTCCTCCTCCAAACGAAGAAGCGCGTCTCGATATTTTGAAGATCCACTCGAGAAAGATGAACTTAACTCGCGGTATAAATTTAAGAAAGATCGCTGAACTTATGCCTGGTGCATCGGGTGCGGAAGTCAAGGTACTTGGCGTTGCTTCTCGGTTAATAAAGCCCTCGCTAAGATCGGAATCTGTGTTCATCCTTTATTTGTTTCGTAGGGCGTGTGTACAGAAGCTGGTATGTATGCTCTCAGAGAACGTCGGGTTCACGTCACCCAAGAAGACTTCGAAATGGCCGTCGCGAAAGTCATGCAGAAAGACTCCGAAAAGAACATGTCGATTAAGAAGTTATGGAAGTAATTGCTTGCAGTCTTTATCTCATTCTCTCTGCGTCCTTTGCATTTTTTGTAAAACCATTTGTGAACTCCATGTAACTTTGAGGTGTATACAAAATAAAGATTATAGTCGTAAGAGAAAGTACTTTAGGATATCTATCGTCTAATATATCTTAAGTTTCGTCATAATAAATTTAATTTAACGCTGCCTTGACAAATTCTTTAAATCGAACGATTTCTTTCGCGCCATCTTTCTTTCGGTACCCCCACTCTAGGGACGACCGCATGGTGTTTGCGGCGCGTAGACCTCTGTAAATCAATGCTTTTAGTTAAAATAGAATATCAATAAGCGTCATTGTTTATAATTCAAAATGGGGAAGAAAGGAAAGATTGGAAAGCAGAGGAAGGATAGATTTTATCAGCTAGCTAAGGAAACTGGTATGTCTGCGAATAATACTGATAATACATAGGTTAGATAAATTTGTATTCGATGTGTCATAACTGAAAGCCTTATATTTAATTCACTTAACGAAGACTTCTAAATGATTATATATTAACTATCAAATTGTCCTGCTTCGAAGTTTCTGCATTTATAACGCATCACGCATAAACAAAATATTTCATAGGTTATACATTGCAGGTTATAGGTCACGTGCCGCTTTCAAGTTGATACAGTTGAATCGAAAATTCGAGTTTCTACAAAAATCACGGGTATGCATAGATTTATGCGCAGCCCCTGGAGGGTGGATGCAAGTCGCCCGGCAAAATATGCCGGTGTCGTCCATAGTAATAGGCGTAGACTTGTATCCGATAAAACCCATCCCAGGATGTATCAGCTTGGTAGAAGATATTACGACGGACAAATGTCGGGTTTCTATATCTCGCGAGGTAAAGACTTGGAAAGCTGACGTCGTATTACACGACGGAGCTCCGAACGTCGGTAAAAATTGGCTTCACGACGCGTACCAGCAAGTCGTTTTAACGTTAGGCGCTCTTAAAATGGCGACGCACTTCCTGAGACCCGGCGGATGGTTCGTTACAAAAGTTTTCCGATC
The DNA here is from genome assembly GCA_944738655.2 of Andrena hattorfiana. NCBI lineage: Eukaryota > Metazoa > Arthropoda > Insecta > Hymenoptera > Andrenidae > Andrena > Andrena hattorfiana. Next base: position 5,071,284 of record OX122893.2, read on the forward strand.
GAAAGATTACAACCCGTTGGTTTGGGTGCTGAAGCAACTGTTTAGGAAGGTGCACGCCACTAAACCTCAAGCGTCGCGCTCCGAGTCTGCCGAAATCTTTGTAGTCTGCCAGTATTACATCGCTCCTGATAAACTGGATCCTAAATTCTTAGATCCGAAGTATGTGTTCTCCGAATTAGAGATAGAGTCGGCGAATAAGTTGAATGTATACGATCCGGCGAAACAGAAGCGCAAAGCGGAGGGCTACCCGGAGGACGATTACACCTTGTATCACAAATTATCGGCGAAAGATTTTATAGCAGCTGAGAGCGCCGTGGACGCGTTGCAGGATTGTTCTGAAATTGTTTTCGACGACGAGACGATAACGAGCCACGAGAAGACGACGAAGGAGATCGTGGAATGTTGCAAGGATATTAAAGTGTTAGGTAAAAAGGATTTGCGGCTGTTACTTAATTGGTGGAAGACGTTGAAGGAATCGTTAAAGGAAAAAGAACCGGTGGCTGGAGACGCGGAGGAAGATGCAGCTGAGACGGTGGAAGCACCGCCTATGAGCCAAGAGGAATTGGAGGATCTGGAAGACGAAGAAATTAGGAAGCAGATCGAGGAAGTGAAAGCGGAAGAAGTTAGAGAACTGAAGCGGAAAAGGAGAAAGGCCAACAGAGAGAGACAGAAGTTAAACGAACGCCTGAATTTAAAAATGATTCATAAGGGGAACGAGGGACCTATATTGGAAGGAGATGATATGTTTCGCCTAAGAGAGATTAAAACGTATCAACAGTTGGAGAATGTAACGGATCAGCAGCCCGACGTGCTGGCTGAAAGCGATGTAGATTCAGACGAAGAGCGAAGAAAGCCAAAGAAAGTTAGGTACGAGAAAGATCAGGGGTATTTGGATAGCTCAGGACTATATTACAAAACGGGGGAGAACGAATCCGAAGGTTCGAGCGATGCATCGGACGATGACACGGCTAGTGAAAAGTCAGGCTTAGGTATCTAATGCTGCGGTGTTATTCGTATAAATCTTCTGTAGGCATACAAGATTGAATTGTTTAAATGTATTTTCATTTTGTCGATAGGATTGGATGCGTCAGACGATGAAGGTGGGAATGAAGTTCGAAGAAAGAGAAAGAAAAATGACGATGATTCGGAGAACCCTTTGCTGACTGACTTGGATCATAGGGACAAGAAGACTAAAAGAATTCACAAAGCAGAACTATGGTTTGAAAAGGACGTATTCAAAAACTTAGAAAATGAAAAAGACGAGGATTTAGAGTTGGATCAAATGGTTGAAGAGTACAAAAAGAAAGGTGGCCGTATACTAGGGGAAGACGATTCAGCAGATAGCGAAGACGAGGATAAAGGGAAGAAGGGAAAGGATCTACAGAAAGAAAAGAATGAAGACGACGACGACGACGACGGTGATACCGACGATACACACTCTGACTACGACATGGAGGACATGATGGCTCCGAATAAAAATGTTAAAAAGAAAAAAGTTGGTGGCAAAGATGGTTTCGAAATAGTTCCACAGGGGAATGGCGAGTATACTGTTGTTTACACACTAATAATTAAATGTATATGCTAACGAATGTCTTTTTACAATGTACAGGTATAAAGCCAACAAAAAAGAAGCATTTGTCGGAAGAGGATCTAGCGCTAGGATCATTGTTAATTCAAAGTAAGAAAGCTCGAAGGGATGTAGTAGACGCGGGATGGAACAGATACGCGTTCAACGACGAGAAGTTACCGGATTGGTTTGTCCAAGACGAAGGGAAGCATATGAAGAAAGAAGCACCTGTACCCAAAGAGCTCGTCGACGAGTACAAGAAGCGGGTAGAGGATTTGAACGTCAGGCCGATCAAGAAAGTGTTGCAAGCAAAATCGAGGAAGAAGCGCCGCGCGATGCGTAAGCTGGAAAAAGCGAAGAAAAAGATGGAAGCAATCATGGAGAACGCGGACATCGGTGATAGGGAGAAGGCGAAACAAGTCCAAGCGTAAGTATAATCTTCTGTATACCCGCTTCAGATGTACTATTTCATTTTATATTTATCTTTTCCTCGTAGATTGTACAAGAAGGCTCATCAAGAACCGAAGAAACAAGTTACTTATGTGGTAGCAAAGAAACATATGGCGCAGAAAAGGGGAGTGAGACCTTCCGGCGTGAAAGGACGTTACAAGATGGTCGATCCCAGAATGAAAAAGGACATGCGCGCGGCAAAAGCGAAAGAGAAAACTAAGGGACGTGGGAAGAGTAGCAGTGGTAAAGCACCTCGAGGAAAGCAAAGTGGCGGTGGTAAAGCACCTCGAGGAAAGCAGAGTAGCGGCGGTAAACCACCTCGAGGAAAGCCTAAAGTTCACAAGGGAAAGAAATGAAAGTAATTCCTATCCTGTCCCCTTTTAATTAATTGTTCCCACGCAGAAACCGCGAAATTTGTGGATTTTGCGCGCTCGCGTCATTACTAAATCTAGACCGCCAAGACAATATGGTTAGAAAGTAAAAATATAAAACACACGTGACATATTTCGAGTGCAAAGTGGATGACATTTTGCAATAGACTCTTGTGTGTATATACAGCACGTTTTGTACATAAATGTGTATTCGAATTACACAAGATCGCAAATAAACTATTTTGTATATAATATACATGACGCGTTGAAAATTATTACTAAATACCTGGTCTTTATCTTATAAGAATTAACCGGTAATTTACGGATGCCAATGAGCACTTCGCCAATATTTACTACAACTTATTTCAGTGATTCGCGTGCCATTGGCAAAAATAGATACACACATCTATACTATTATCGAGTTCATTAGTTATGTACAATGTAGCAACACGTCGAAATTTCTAATGAAACTATTTTTTAATTATAGTTCAGCGTAGAGATTATTTTTCCGTCATTTCGTTTTATTTCAAGGTTACCGGGGTAAACAGGCTCTATCGTTTTAGCATTTTATTATTTACAACAAATTGAGCACTAGCAAATTACAAAATATGAGTAAAAATGATATAAGACGTCGTTGTCGTGGAAAGTTTAACGCGCCTTCTGTTTAAAATATGAGTGAATTCGATAATCGATTGGGGGGCCGATTCGATACTCCTCTGACGGTGATTGCGATTCTCGATCGAGTTCACCGAAACTTTTGAAATGTTGAGTGCCGCGTTTACGTGTCCGCGTTGTGCTCGTCGTTACATTCAACATTTCAGTGGAAAAATGGTAATAATAATCTCGAATTTCACCTAATAGCTTTATCGAAGGGCGATTAACATCATTCGCAATCAGATTCCCTCAAACATTATCATTAACTACTTCTATTCGAACATTATGGCTTCACCTGTTCGGTTCTCAAAGGGAACACCGCCATGTTTAACAAACTGTTGCCAATGAAACGTTTCTTTTCCTTCAATCGCAGATATCACTTTAAACATTTTTCATACTCGATCAAAGTATCTTCTATACGTTTCCCTACACAGAGAAAGGGATACACTTTCGCATCTACATCCTTGATGCACGATATCGCAAGGTATCGTGCAACAAAGTGTCCACTTTTCCCTCCAACTCCAAACATACATTTCTCATATTCATTTCCTAAACATCCTTTACTCTTTTCAATCACAATTCCCCTAAATCACATTGTAAAATGACTTTTGCCTGTGCACGCTATTAAATATCGTTTCGCAAAAATAATCGCAGAATAGATGCGACTCATGGGAATTGGGGGCAGACGAAAAGTCGTTTCGCGATTCATGAAGCGATATAGCGTGAGCTTAAGCTATATAGTTAAATACCCCTACCCACCTGTCTGACTACCGAGTCTCTCCCTCTCTCTCTCTCCTCCCCGCCATGCTCGCACCGTGATCGACTTGAGCACACCGCTCCCCCCGGCTTCGCTAACGGCATCTTTCCCCTGGCGTATTCCGTGCATCGAGCATTCTGATGCAACCGTGGCATGCGTAGCGTCGGGACGCTGCGGTCGATGTCAAGGACAAGGCCGATAGCATTTAGAAAGATCGTTTCGCGTCGACGTCGTTGCAATGAAAGTGGCGTCGGCGAAACTTTTTTGGCAGCAAGCCAAAAATCGCATCATCCGCCTTCCGGCTTCGTCATTGGCGCGGTTTCTAGAAAATCTACATACGTGTCGACGCGTCGCCATCGCATTAAGCATTCCTCTGACTTGCATTTCGTTCTTGTACGCCTCCTCGACCGCTCTTATTGCGATGTGTGAGGTTATGTTTACATGGCTTTTCTGTTTTAACAGGCAGGAGAAATACCATCGGCGACGTAACTGCACGCAGGGACAGTGTCAAGGCCGACGGAGGTGGTACGTACGTTTCGTAATACGATGAAATTCGGCTTTCTCTTCACGCCCATTACGAGTAGGATTTACTTTAGGAATTCCAGACCAGCCTTGCTTGGAGTTGATAGAAAGGAGGAGGTGGCAGCTTTATTTAGTTTTCATTAAACTGAGTGGCTTTTGTATTTGTACATTTTCGCGAGTTCAACATAGGAATTTAGGTGTATAGTGATTGGAGGTCTTATTTAGTAATTTAGCAAGGTATGAAATGGTTCAGCCTACAAATTGGGCAAATTAAAAGCTACACAGGGACGCAGTATTTTCAAGGAATTTGAAAATTCACGTTTACGTTTCATCGAAGCAACTTTTCATTTCGAACGAGCTCTGTTGTTGATGTTTCATTAACACGCACGTGTATGAGTATTGATCTACGATTTTGAAGCTGGCTTTCGTACGAATTTCAATTGCAACCGGCTCCACTAGCGTTTGTTTTCATTATTTCGGAAATACTATTTCAGAAGCTCGTAACAGGTTTAACGTTAAAGGACACCGGCGATTCCCGAGTGTAGCGATACCCACTTGTTCCAATTTGCTTAGCGCGAGCCAAGCTCGCGTTCGACGCTCGAGCACTTGTAGGCGCTGCTCGTAAATCTCGATGCATCGTGCGCCAATACTGATGAATATCCGGAACAGGAACTATTCCTAGCCTTCGACAATGATTTACCGCGAACAATATGCAAAGCACTTACGCTATTTCGCAGATCGAATTCATGTATCGCCGTAGGAATACCGTTCTTGCCTTAGCCCAATTAATTTCCTAATCTAGTAAATACAGCGATCAGCCTTCGCTAGGCATAATGGGACGTTCGATTAACCAGTGGTCGTCAATGTTCTGGAATCGTGGCGACCTAGAAATCTCGACGTTTAAAGGTGAAGTTGGTGAGGACCTTGAACTGATCGGATAGCTCATAAGTCGAGTTAAAATTATGACCAGAAATCGCGCCAGGAATATCCGCAATTGAGAAACAAGCGCGGTATCGCGAACGAGCAGCGTAGATTATTGAAAGGCATTCTGGCAACGGGCGCATACACAGATTCTTTCTGCGTCTCGATAATTGAATAGGAAGCAAGGAGGAATTACGTCGAGCCGTTTACAGGTAATTATAGAGTATCGATCATTACGAACCGGCGAAGTAGTACCCCTTTTCTTTACGTTAGTCTTTATTTCTAAAATGCAAACAATGAACGACTGACGCGCACGCTACTCGGCCAAGTTTCCCGGCTTGGGCATCTTTTATGAAAGACTGCCTGTGTGTGTGTGTGTGTGGCTGGGTACCTTTACGTGGTTGGCGCTTACGTCAAGGGCGACCTCGACTTTCCACCGTCTCTAATCTGTATGAGAATCGGTCGAGACAAGCGTTTCGTTTCAACTACGTGACGGTAGATGTAAGTCGTTAAGACTTTATAATCCTTTCACGGCACTGGAGACTTTACGCCATTGTCGATGGCACAGTGACGGTAATTCATTCATTAATCCTATCCGAAGGAAATTACAATACAAATCGGTTTGTGGCTCTGCCATGCCTCAATGGCGCGAGTCTTTGAAATCTCACGGAAGCTATTTATAATAGTTAGCTAGTAATAATTAGAGTTCTCGTAAAGTGACGTTAAAATTCTTATACCTAATTGAACAGCAGCACGTTTTCCATAGAATAACAGTTTCAGTCACGCTTTTAAGTTCGCTCTCCAAGTGACCGCTACATGGCCCATGATATCGCGAAGATACCGCGGCAAATTCCACTATTTCCATCCGTGAATATTGATTACCCACAAACTATTTATAATCGCGCTCTTAATTTCGTTCGGGCAAATATTTGCCGGATAGTTTTCCCTGTCCTCTACCGAACGCGACTGTGCAGACTAATGAATATCCACCCCATTGTCACGATCTTCTAAAGATATCTAAACGCATTTAAATTCGTCAACAAACCGTGGCGTTTCGTCGCGTCCTACGAACACCGTCTCGGAACTCCCTTTATCGAGATAACACCCACGCGTTCCCCCCCGAGAGGCTTGCATACACTCGCGATCCGCCGTCGTTATTTCCGCGTAGCCTTGAACCGCGGAACTAGAATAGCAGCGGACCTAAAAGGAGGCGCCGCTGATTGATAGTAAAAGTGGCCCACGCGGGCACACCGAAAGGTAAAGGCCTAGAGGTGAGCCCGGCGGAGGCGGGAAGGAGACGACGTCGCCGAGGACGAGGGGTGAAGAGGCGGGGGAGGGCAGATATAAACGGGTGACAAGGGGTGACGCGCGGTAATTGAGAATCGTTAACGCGTCCTCGAGAGAGATGGTGCTGGCTGGATTTTGCCGGGGTCCTCTCTTGCTCTACGCCGCCGTCAGCTCGACCACCCCTCTCCCCCCGCCCCTCGTTGCCCGGCTTCCTGGCCGCGACACCGCTGACCTTCAACCGTCGAGGAGTGGATGGACCTCGTTGGCCAGCGGGCCGAGGTATAAGGTCAAGGTTGCGGCTGTCGGTGTGCACGGGATATGCGACCTCCGGATGCATCGAGCGAGATGCGCGCGCAGGCGACGCGTGCGCGCCACCGCGCGGCTCGTACGTCGCAGCACGGTCGCGCAAGCCATTGCCAAGGTCTTCGCTGGTCACGGGCAAACCGTTATAAGTAGCGATGGGCGCGATTCGGGAAGGAATCTTCGAATCACGCGAGGAAAGAATGACGGCCGTCGCGATGCTCCGATGCCACGAGCTCTGGCCTGATTTGGCGAAGATTCAATAGGTGCGTGGGCTGTTTGGGGATAAAGGTAGATGGGAGATGCACCTAACCCACATTGGATCATACCGGAAATACATATTTTATGGAAGATGTTCTATGTTATTTTGCATTTAGGTGCCATTATAGTGTATGTGTTTAATAGTTGAATAAGGTGATTGAGATGGAACGGGTTAGGGTTGTACGATACGTTTACTACTTAGGCTCGACTGGTGTCATTTGTTTAGTCACGATGAGGTTGAACTATCTTGGTCCAGTGTTTTAAAGATATTGAAAATTTGAGTGTTAGAACACGAGAGGATTAGTTCCATCGCTAGCCGTAAGCTTCTAGTCGAGACTGACGCGAGGTCGTCGACGATTGTTTCAGGGTAAGCTGTACTATTAACGCCTACCCCACCGAAAGTTATTTTGCCACCTACGTTGTAGCAGGGTAAGATACGTTTCAGACGATAATTAGGATCGCGGAGTGTTATTTATTACTGAGTCACGCGAATAAGTTTCAATCTATAAGAATGCAAGTGTGAATGAATGGAAATCAATGTTTCGACATACCCTATTGTTTATATCTCGTGAATGGCCAGCTGTTTGTTGGGGACTAACGCAGCGTCTAAACACTCTTGATTCATCGTCAAGTTCATCGTGTTAGAATCGTCATAGCAATAGTCATCTATCACGAGAGAATGGATCTAGACATTCGTGGCATCATTACCCGCAACTGCAACCCAGCAAAGCGTCAACATTTTACGAGTTTCCTGGTAAGGTGGGGGGGGGGGGGGGTCTGCCTCCACCTCTGGGTAATATTAGTTCTCGGGAATAGTACGATCTCTTTTCTGATGTAACCTATTTACATCCTTGCTGTAGAACGTATTTACCAATTCACTCGCCGCTCGGGTGTCCTTACATAAAACTCTCGTCAATAGAGTAGAGAATACTTTACTCGGTTCTTTATTTCATACATCGTTGAGACGCAGGAACAAGCTATACAATTTTGCCCTAAGCCCACGATCTACAATTCTGAATTGCAAGATGTAAGGAACGTTCCCCTACGCTCTATTATATTTGATAATCAACGAGCAGCGTATAATTATGAGAAGCAACGAAGTTTTTAATTCGAGATAACGTGTATCGTGTTCCAATGATAGAACCGACTTACTAATTAATTGCATCTGTAGCTGATACATAGATCAAACGTGCCAGCTGTGCCCGATGCGCGCGTAGAACACGGTTATTTTTCTCCGTTAGATAGCGTTATTAGAACCCGGCGCGTGTGACCTGCGTGCAATAATTAATATACTGCTTCCGACGAACTTTGTTCGTAACCGGTGGTAGCTCGTTTCTTTTTCTCTTGAATTATGGCAGCGAGATAGGTTCGTAAAAGGAGCAAATGCGCGCGTCGAGGCGCCTGCGTCACGACACCCGGCGTACATCCATGGCCAAGGTCCTCCCCGGTCACGGGCAACCCGTTATACGTCGCCGACACGCGCTCGAGGTCGTCCACGATTGTCTTACTCGCCCCCGAGGCTCGAGACAGCTTGATCTCGCGGCAGATTCACCTAGTGTATTATGAAAAGATATTACGTTCGCAGCGATAGCCATTGTTTCCACATCCAAACGCTGTTCTACGTTGAAACGAAGCATTAGGAACAGAGCTTCGCGCATTTCGTTCTGTGGGAAGAAATTACACGAGCAGGGAATCGAATTCTTTAGACGAATCCTCCTAGATTTTAAATTCCCATTAAGTTATTGGTTTATTAAAACTTTCACGCCTTCGATGTATTCTTCGGTTTGCTATCTCTGGTACGAAATTCGTTTATTATGAGCAAGTCATTAAAATCAGCGAAGTAAAAAAAAAAAATTACTGTTGCTGATCGATACTTTATTAGAGATAAGGAAGAAACGGGGAGATTTAAAGAGCTTCCCAGCACTTAAACGAGCCCATGAGGCACCCTCAACAGGTGACAGTGCCATCGCGATACCTCCACCCTCTCCCGCTGGATCGTGACCAATTTTTAATTCAAATCCAGTCGCTCCCCGGATAGAAGTTTCATCGGACGACGTTGCTTTCGTGTAGGTCAGTTCTCGATTTGGCAGAGGCTTTGGGAGGTTCTGACCTACCGCGAAACGAGTTCAGGGCATTGAAGGAGGCAATTAATCCTACGCTTGGCGCTGTAAGATTTTTATTGAACCTTCAATTTGCACAGCATCGAGTGACAGCTTCGTTAATTATTTTCGTCGCCGTTCCATAGTTCGGCCAAGCGATAACGCGCGGGAATGGTGGAGCTGAAAAGCGAATCCTCCGCGGTGTCCTTAGCTTGCTGGTTATTTTCTTCTCTTCCCGGAACGCGTTGCCTGTATCCATGCTTTCCGCGCGATAGAAAGGGGCTTGGGGGAGAGGGTTGATGGGCCATTCGGGGGCGGCAAGTTCAAGGTCGCCACGTCCAGGCCACGTCCGGGCACGCTAACCCAAATACAATTACGGTCTGAGGGCAGTGGAGAGGCGAGACAACAAACTCGAGATCCAGCTGGAGTTTGCCAGGCGAATGGTGCAAGCCTCTGAGACCCAATTACCCCTTTCGGGATTATCCAGACCTGCGGCTTTCTCCGCGCACAAGCTGCAAAACGCTCCTACGGCTTCCACTGGGGCGGCTCCGATCGTCCACCGTGGCTAATGACGCGAACGGTTTTAATTGCGCAGGAAACTGGCCTGCCTCGCCGTAACAAGCCCACCAAAAAAAGTATTTGTACAACTTGACCCGACCTCGTTATTTTCACGACATCTTGCTCCTGGGATATTTATAGACGGTATTTCGCTTTCGGTACGTTTAAATGGTCATTCTGTTTTTCCGTCTGCGCCTCTCTCTCTCTCACACTCTCTCAGGTGATTCTGGGGAAGCACAGGTTAGCGGGAGCGCGCTCGCAAACGTAGTCAGTTGCAAATGAACGTGAACTCTGATTAGACTTTGAAGTCCGGCTTCCAGCTTTAATCGCGATTCATGCAATTGCATCATGTCTCGCGAAAGAACGATAATACGTAACGGCGGCCGTTCCATGCCGATCGCCTTGAACGTTGAGTGTGTGCACGTAGCTGCAGTCTTGGCGCATTATCGCCGAGCATCTTCCATGGGGAGCAGTGGATGCTCGCGGGACGAAGCGGCCCTGTTCCACGTGCACTTCCGCGTGCCCGCGTGGGAGGACGCGTCGCGTCGCGCGTCGTCATCCGCGCTTAGTCACGAGGATTATCGCGTCGTAATAATGTCATCAGGACGTTTCGTTAAAAAAACCGCCCACTGAACGCGCGGACGGTCGCGGAGAAGTGACGGATCAGGCGAGCACGCAGGGGTAAAGAGTACAGTGGATCGCCACCTGACAGTGATTGGACCTATTTTCAGAAATAAAAGAATGTTATGCCTTTTTTTTAATGAACATAGGTATTCACATTCCTTGTACTTTCTTCGGATATAATCAATATTTCTCTACTCATTGTGTACTGTGATTATATATAAAAGCTTGGAAATTGCAACGATTCAAACAAAAAACCATAATAATAATAATAATAATAATAATTCGTCTTTATTTACCACAATTACAAAAAAAACTTATGTGATAAAAAGGCGAGGTTCGGCATACATGCCGTTTTACAACCTAACCCAAGATAAGAGTACAGTTGAAAGTTTGCGCATAGTTTAATGTATTTATGATATGTACATCTCTCATATTCTGTATGTATCGGTAAGTAAAAGTGAAAACTTTATAAAAGAATTATTTATTAGTTAAAATTATACCTATTCCTGTTTATCGCCTCCTGGAATTCGCGTCGCGCTCGCGGCTGGCTGCACCCGCATCGTCGTCGCTTTTATCACAAGCGCGTAACGATAACCAATGGTTCCGCGGGATTACCTAAGAGCCAAGCGGCTTTCCAGGACACCCTATTAGAGGCATTTTGCTTGCACGTACTTCGTAGTGCGTAGTTAGATGAATCTAACGTTCCTAATCATAGAAACGAGGAGTGTCCGGGATTTGGGAACTCAGCGAGGAGATTCGTCTCCAATCGAGCCACGTCTGTCAGGCATAGTCTACGAAGGAACCTCTCCCTGACGAGCAAACTTGGTCCATGGATTCCCTTAACGGAAATCGGTAGCTTCCGCCCGCGCGTTCCTCGCCTGACGTTAATGTTTTTCCACGAAGCGAGAAAATCCGTTCGCCCTATTTTCCGCGTGGGACGTGCATTGAAACGTGGCAACCTTGAACTTCAACCACCAGCCTCGTCTTCCCCGCGCAACCCTGCTGATCTCTTTCCTCCCTCCTTTCGCATCCCGTCTCGTTCTCTCTCGGCTCGCGCGCTCCGTTCCTCTGCCCCCGTCTCTTACGAGGCTTCCATCCTTCTCTCTCCTACGTTGGATAGGATTTTTTAATTCCTCCCCTCTCCCTCTCTCTCTTTTATCTCTCTTATCTCCCTTCCGCTATCATCTCCCTTTCCCTCGCTCGCACGATCCACTGACGTCACGGCTATCGACCCGAAATCCACCAGCCTCAGCTCCCTATCTATAAGCACGGGCAGCGTGCACGTGGCGCGTTCGCACGTGTACACGGCGCCGATTCACGTCCAGAGGACGAGGGTACACCTTTGGTCTTATCGGCGCGGCGCAGCTCCGCGCGATCCCATCGAACGAGGCCAGGCTCGTTTATCGGAGCATGCTCTACGATTTCCTTGGCACTCGCCAGACGGACGATTATTGCACGCGACAATTTCATCATTTTCGTTCCGTATTCGTCCCGAGTTATGTGCATCTGCGCCGAGCACTCGTCCAAGGGGCGTACAGGGCGGGTGAAGGGCTGTAGAAGCCATTGGGGGTGGCTCCCTTCGCGGGGGATGATGAAACGGTGAATCGCGGTTGATCGTAACTTCTGAGATCCCTCTACATCTTTTGTACCTATTATCTACTCTAACGATACTGTCGCCAAGACTTTGTTACACGCTCGAGATGGAAATGCTCGAGTTGCGTGGCGCGGGGATGATTATGCCCGCAATGGGTCGCTGTAAAGCTAATCGTAATTTATATGAATGACTATTTATCTTGCGCACGTAAGTAGGAGGCACCTGCACGTGCCCATTCCGCGATTACTGCCTCAATCACGTTCTCCATTACATAACGTTGATTTTATCGGATCGTGGGTGGTTCGTCGGGGCACCTTCGAGCACCTTTCGGCCACTGTTTTCTGGACAGCTTCTACGCCGCGATACCTTGGACATTTGTTGACGCTCGTCTACACACGCGTCGTTTATTCATGCTCTATCAAGACGTCACATTCTCGTGACCTGTGTGCAGCGTATGCACACGGAGTGCACGTCAGTGTGAACTTACGTACGCCGTATCGGGACACGTCAAGGGCACGGATTCAAAGCCGAGGATTCGCGATGGAAAAGCACGATCGCGGCGGCGGAAAAGGAAGCAGCTGCGGGTGAAAATTCAGCGAGTGATCGGCATCGTACTTTTCTAAATTGCTTTCAGCCATTTAACGGTGGATGGTCTACTATGTGAATAACGAACAGGGATTCATTTTCACTCGTCATACAATTTCGTTCTTAGACGTCCCAGAATCCTGCAGATCTGTAATTCTTATCTTCATCGAAAAGTAATGAGTTTGATATGGAAGATGGTTGCACGTAGACCCCGTCTCCCCCAGACGAGGTTTAACAATGTTAATATTCATGAATTGAAAGAATGAAGTACATAGTAATAAGATAGAGTTAATACTGGGTGTCCTTACAGTGTAATCTGCCCTCTTTAGTTAAAATGTCCTATCTAGCATTTTGAAACAACTGAGAAAACTGAAGTTATATCATTTACTTTGTACCGTCCTTATTTCCCTTCATTCAAATTAAAACGTGTTGTTATTATTTCGTAACAGCCTAATATAATTTTTTGTAATAGATATACCGGTAGGTAATGTATTATTAACGTGCCAATTAATTAATTGTTTTAGATAGGATATTTTAACCATTTGGAAAGAAGTTAGGTTAAATACATTAGATTGTTTATAAATCTTTACGAAGCACGTAGAGTTTTCTAACTTTACTTAAAAGGTAAAAGGCGCGTGGAACTTCAAATATTTCAACATATCTAAAAAAATGAAAAAATGCTAGATAGGACAGTTTAACTAAGGAGGGCAGTAATACTAGTCGCTTTTCTGAAATTTTCTATGATGTAAGTTCGACAGAAAAATTTTAGACGACTCTAATTTCAATGCACGAAATAACTACGCAGGTGATAAAATAGCGTCAATTTGATCACAACTGAAAACTGTAAAGACGTAACTCATTCTTTCTCTCCCCTCCAGTGCCAGTAATACCTTTCCATCTCAATTTAGCCTATCATTAAAGCGTCGCATATCAATGGCAATGAGTAGGTTTCCATCAACACAAAAAAAAAGAAGAAAACGTTTTTCCTCTTCTGGCGAGAATTATCCCAGTTGTCTCAGGGAATTCCGATTTCAATTAGCATCGAGAGCGCTCTGACGGACGTGATGCGCGAAACGCGGTGAGCATAGAAGAAAATATAGCGAACGGCGCGACGGTCGATTGCGGAATGGCTGCCACGTGTGAACGCGACGCTTCCAATCGCTCGTGAAACACCGGGGAAAGATGCGCGTCGATTGCAAAGAATCTTTAACGATCGACTACGGGCCATTGTAACGCGTAGTAAGTCAGGTGCGAGAGCGAGGTGGCGAAGCGTCCTTGACATCCTCGGCCTTGCCAGGAATTTTTCCGCGTTCGATTGTTGTTCCAAGCATGCTCCGCGAGCTGCACTTTGTGGGAGGGAGACACGAGGCACCGCGGAGAGGCAGAAGGAAACCGAGGGAGACGAGTAGATCGGCTGCTAAATGCTAAAGGAATATCTCGACCTTCGGGGGAACGTAGGATAGGAAGTAAAAGTGGTGGAGAGATACATATTACTTGCTTCCTCTGGACTTACTTGCTCTTAAGTGCGTGATTTTCATGAATTAAAAAAAAAAGAAACTGAACGACATGCAGTAAAAAAGCTATTTGGAGTTTATTACTATACATTCGAAGAAGAAACAAAAAAATTTTGTTTGAATTTTATCAATTTTTGCATTAGATGTACAGTATTTATTGTACCACTGTAGAAATTAGAGCTCTTGACGGGCGCCATCAGAACTCGTGACAGCATCGTCTGAAATAAAAAAACTAAAAATATTCTTAAAATATATGTGAATGGTTATCGTCTTATCCGTCTTCAGTGCAGACAAACAATCCGGCGATTTTTAGCACACGTTTAAACACAATGTTGCAAGAAAGTAGTTTTTATACGCATAAATCTGTCCATAAAAAAAAATTGCGTGATCCAAAATTACTCTTAGTGGATAACGCGATAGCGAGTCTAATTGTGAATAGAATGCCGTAAGAGTTTTTGAAATCGGTCCATAATTAAGCTTTTTACAGTGGCGCCTGTCAGGAGCTCTTATTTCTATAGTGGTACAATGGATGTTGTATATCTAAGGCAAAAATTGATAAAATTCAAACAATAAGTTTTTTGTTTATTCTTCAAATATGAAGTAATAAAGTCTAAAAAGCATTTTTACTGTATGTCGTTCAGTTTCTTTTTTTTTAATTCATGAAAATCGCGTATTTTTCGAGCGTTTTGACCGGAGGGTACACTTAAACCTAGAACCATGGTACCAAGGCGATTCAATAGTGCCTGAATTTATTTTATTATTCTGGATTTTTCCCCTAATTCAAAGGTGTAGCGCGCAAATTTTTCGATTCCGTTTGCTAGAAGACCGAGAGAGTATCTTCTATAGGCATTCTTCCGTCTTGTCAGTGAATTTGAAGGAGGAATTCTGCTGTCTTGTTCGATAATGGCCCGACAGTTGGTACCTATGTCCCCTAAAGCGTCGTAAAGCATCGAAGAAACGGACTGTCGACTCTTCCGGGCGTTTACGACCAAAGCTTTCCTCTCATAATCGACTACACCTGAAACTGGGAAAACATGATGGGACCCTCTTCCTTTCGACACGCTCGAAATTTACAGCACCTCGTGGACCGTTACGCCTCGAGCACTCGCAAACTTTCGGCCCTGAAATATCGTAATGGATTTCAAGGTGTGGGTCGAAGGGTAACTGGAAGTGATTTATGGCCCCACTTGCCTTGCATTCTTCGCCATCTTTTCACGCGCAAAATAAATGCCGCGGGGCGGAAATAAATTTTTTTTACACGCCAACAGGGAACCTTGAACCACTCTTTGTTACGGCGAATCTATTTCAGTGGGCAAAAATCAGTGGAATATTTATTTCCCGGCACTCTGAATCGCTTGGAGAAATATAGAACACATTATACAGTGTGTCGCCAAAGAATTTTGGACCATTTAAAGGATCAATTTGATAGAAAAAATGAGACGTGGGTATTTCTTTAAAGATCAGAATGAAGAAATTGACCGAGATAGATGTCGTGATATTTAATCTTCCGAGCCATTCTGAAGTTAGGCGAAAAAGCATAGCGTGCTATTCCAGTTACTCAAAGTCGGTTCCGATTTCCGTGTGCGCTCCCTCGGCACGGTTATTGTTAGAACAACGAAGTTACGTGCTCGTTTACTCAAGTGGTTGATGTACCAGCTTCGCCGTGCGAGCACGTGTGTGTGTGTGAAACAGGCCAAAGTGCACCTATGCCCGCGATTTCATGCTAAAACCGGATCCAAGGATATCGGGACAATAAGCAGGGCTAGGGTAATTCGAGCCCAATACTCTGCTGTTCTTTGTCTCGCCAAGGACTGTCATCAATTCTAAAATTGTTCCTCCGGTCTGTTCCGCGACTTCGCACGGCGACGATAAACACGGCCGTTGCTGTCTTTTACTTCTCTCTTGTCAACGGCTGGGCGTAAAATAGAAGCTCCATTATCCGAGCTAATAGGGAGACATAACTGTTCGAGGGAAGGGGATTTCAAACGGCACACTTATCTTTCCGCGATCGTGTCGCATTTTACGTATCGATAACAGTTTAAGTAGAGTCCCGATGAAATGTATTTTTATTTATTTCCCTCGTTCCGCTGGGATAATAATTTCAATGTCCGGTTACGCTAACCTCTCAATTGGACGTTGCGAGGCGCAATCTCCACGTTGCTGTAAAAAAGCGTGTGCAACTGCGTTTAAGGTGAATTCTGCGGGACTCCCATTTCTGCTTTCATCCGGTCGCGTTTACCTTCACCTCCGCGGACTCGCCTTCCCGTTTAAAAGACCCTTGGTTAAGGCGAACCTCGGTCAAGGTAATTCTCATAATTCGTCAAGGATCATCTTCTCGTCTTAGGGGGAAAGCGAGACTTTCTAGAGATGTTTACGAAAGTCATAAGGTTCCAAGGGCGAGTTCTCGAAACCGATGTTTCCACCGCATGGGACGCTCGACAGGCCATCTGCGGTTTCTTACCTAAACCCAGTCCTATTTTGTGCTGGGAACGCTACTCCGGGGTAGAAGCAGCTAAAAGTTTTGCAAAATCCTGTAACAAAATAATTCGTCGATTTGAAACTGAATGGAATTTGTAGTTTCCATTAAATAAATTAAATTCCTAACCGCGGCACCTATTTTAAAACGTTTTATTCTTATTCCAGCAAATTTCTGCAGCCTATAAAAATTGAGGTACAGTGGGCTATAATTCTCGCGGCGCCACGATCGCGTTAGGCTCGCCACGCATTGCGCACGAGCGACGGGCGATTGGGCGAAATAGAATTCGTCAGGTACCCGCAGCCGTAAATCACGCCTGGGCTGTAAACGGCCGATTCTTTTCACTTTCGTTGGAGACGAGCGAGAAATGTGTGTCAGGAGGTCATCGGGCCATTGGCCGTGTTCCACTTTCGAGCCTCCTTTCCCTTTTCGAGAGCGAACCAAGCCGCTCGAACCCTCTGTGTTCACGTTTCGAGAAAGGAAACCATCGTTCCATCATATTCTGCGAGCAATAATTCAATATACACTTATTCCCATTGTTCCCACTTCTTCCCTATATTGTTCGTCCCCCCAAAGCCTTTAAAAAATACAAATTTTTTAAATTTTTACTCTTCAAAATAAAAACAGTTTCAATCGACTCGGAGAATAACTTTTCGAGATACTTATCCCACCGATTTGAAAAACACTGTTTCGAGAAAAACGCGTTTAAAGTTTCAGGTGCGTGAGCGCCCAGTGGTTGGGTTCCAAATGCTTATAACTTCAGAAATTTCTCGAATTTCCAAAAATCCTTTTAAACATCCATTTTTAAAACCCCGACCATTCGAAAACTGAAATAAAAAGAATCGATTTTTGGACACTTTTAGACCGGAACCTCGCCTTAACCACATCAGTGTTCAACCAACCATGAATACTTGTCCACCCCTTCGACATATGTATGTACAATTCTCCAGACAGTCCTATAAATCTATTTGAACGGTGGAACCTGGCGAAACGGGCACTCGGGCGCAGGGTGTGTATCGTCACACTTTCTACCATAATTGCTTCACCTACGGGCAGCATTTACTTCCTTTTCGAAGTCCCTGC
This sequence comes from Andrena hattorfiana, assembly GCA_944738655.2. NCBI lineage: Eukaryota > Metazoa > Arthropoda > Insecta > Hymenoptera > Andrenidae > Andrena > Andrena hattorfiana. The sequence goes on from OX122893.2 coordinate 5,088,907, forward strand.
GTCAAGCAGCTCACCTCTGAACACACGTACTACAGCGTAGGCATTCAACGTCCAGCTGAAAAAATCGCGATTTTTCGGGCAAGCTGGAACATTGCGGTGCGCGAGGGTGGACAAGCGCGCGTAATAATTGGCCACTCGGTACAGACTCGACACTCGCGTAATCGAGTAGCCATCAATTCTAGTCCGCCTCCTGGAACTAATTCCTTGGAACACGCGTGCGCCGCGGTTATATAATATTGTTTCGCGAGCCTGTAAGGACACGGTGGCGTTTTAACGCGCGACGTTCATCGCCCGCCCCAGACGCCGTAAATACGCAGCCAGATGGACGGGGGCCGTGTAATCGGCCGGCGATTAATATCAGTCCGCCTCCTCCCGATATAGTTTGAGCGGCGTGCGCTTATCCCGGAAACGGCTTTCACTTTCTCCCCCACTGCTGACGCCGAGCGGTGACTTTCACTAACGAGGCCCGCGCAGAAACGGCTCGTGCGCGCACCTACGATCGCGCGGGATCGGTGGGAAAAAAGGAGCAGGGCAAGGAAACGAAACGGGAGGTGGGAAAGAATCGGGTTTCTAGGTCGTCAGGGAGACAAAGAGTTCCCACCTTCTCCCTTCGTCCGACGACCTCGTGAACTTGCTTTCGAACTTCACGCGGCACTGCGGCGCGGCGAGGGGAGGGCACGGCGTTCGGGAACATCGATTTGGCTCAAGTTTTCCGGGTAATTAGCGCGCATTGTACAAGGCGGTGTACTGGGCGCATAAGTATTCCGCTGGAATTGGAGTAGGGCAGATCGGGGCGGATCGGATCACTTTGTGTTTGATGGTAAAAAAATAATAGTGAAACGTTAAAACACTAATTTTTTATTATATGTTCGTGACCAGTGCACCTCTGGCTTCGACATTAATAATAAGAAATATAATAAAAACTTGAAAATGTTTCTTCTGCAAACAAAAAACCAAAAAGTGAGAAATACCTTTCACCCAGAAATCTCTGAGAAAAATGAAATTTCCATAACAGAATCTTCAGAATCAGTTTAGACATATCTAATTTAATGACGGCGAAGTCAAGGGACACTACTTACCACACAGATCGGAAGGATATTGCCGTTTTTGCCGCTTCTATCAGCACAATTCTCGTGGCACCACTCTTCTCAGGCAATCTTCTGAAAGTGGACGAATTAATTTTTCACCACAGTAAATACAATGCCATCTTCTTAAGGCAATTAATTTATTTATTTTTTTCGCCATGATCGGAATGCTCAGACGAAGAAAATCTTTAAAAAATTGTAACTTTTACAAATGTCAATATTAGAAGCTAAAACTCTACAAAATTGTTGCTCGGATATAATATTTTGAGAGAAAAAATAGTTTGTTAGTCGGCTTTGGAAAGAAGGTATTCATTTTGCATATAAAAAGTACAGAGCGTCAAAATCAGCTTATGGGTGGGTTACACCCAGACTGTCAACAAAGGGTTAAAAAACATTAAATCTAGTAGTGTGAATTAATTTCGTTACCGTGGGAATTTACGAGACCTATCTAATTACACGAGAAAATTTGGAATGATTAAACCCTGATTTCACTGAGAAACCTAATTCCCTTTGTATTCACCCCCTAAAAAGGGTAGGTTTGCTAGTAGGAAGGAAAGTAGAGGAGCCGCAATTCTATCGCTATAAATACGTCTCTTGCGAGGCATAGAAGTCTGGCTGACCTTTGACCTCGAAAGGCAGACGGCCTAAAACCCGAGTACTATAGACCCCGAGCGAGTAGACAGTTCGGTGGCACATATTTCGGGGTCGCGACCTAGTTAGCCCCTGAAACTGTGCTGCCACCTCCCTCCTCGATCCTTTCCGAAGGCCACGCACCGCTGGAATAATACACCCGATATCAATCCGAATAATGCATCTTGATAAGCGCTCCGCATTCGACTCTGTTGCTTCGTTTCGCATAATGTAGGCTTCTTGTTTCACGAGCATCGACCCCCAGGCTCCAACACGCACAGGGTGTACAGTTCTCTAACCGACGAACATTCACAGCCCCCCCGCGGAGTCATTTGAAATTACTATTTCTATTTCTTGTAATATTCTACCGAAACGGCGTTTTCCGTTTACTTTCTCGAGGCACCTGCGATAATGTTTCTTCAAGCGCACGCCACCGTTAATCAACTTCAGAGAAGCGAGCGTTCTATGTCATGGAAGGCTCGAGCAGTCACGTTTTCCAATTGGAAAACTAATTAGTTGAGGCACGAAATAGAGCGTCCATTGTACTTCTCCCACGGGAGGAAGATCCCGCAGGATCGGAAGCATCTGCCGCGGCGCTGGGCAGGTCGCTGTCGGTCGTAAAACCGCCAGGCCCCGACGAGGAAGGAAGTAAGGGTCACGTCGATCGGCACGAGCGTCGGAACGTGTTTCCGAGCCTGGCTGGGAACACTGCGCGTGGGCGTCCGCCGGTTTTTGGAGGACGCCTAGAGCGTGGCCCTCGCGTGCCTCCTCGTGCCTGTCATTTACGGCTTTATGCATTTACGATTATTGACGCGGGCCCCGATTGCCCGCCATAATTGCGAGTGTCTGCCAGTGACGCGTATTGCATTCGACTTTACAACCGTTCCTCGAGCCCACGGGCCTGGGTTAACCCTGGGAAACACGCCGCCAGCTCGTCCAAGCTATCCCAAACACCGCTCTCCTTCGTACGAGCTTCGAGAGTATCAAGACGATTTCACTGAGTGAAATCTGATTTTTTGCGCTTACAGTGTCTTCTTCAAGGACTTTTCAATTTTTTAATTATTCCCCCACACTGCTCGGCAGCGAGGATTCATATTTCCGAGGGATTATTCGGTGTTCGTGTACGACGGACTCGTGCTGTCGGAAGATTCATCGACTTTCCACGGGTATCGTGTCCCGCGGCAGTCACCTTGCAAGCACTCAGGCTCGTTTCACTTTCCTCCGGCAGCTCCGAGAATTGTTGGAGCCGCTAGTGTCTCTCGTACATCACGCGCGAATGAGATCGATGCGCATCTGGCGAGGAAAACGATCTCGCGACCTTGTTTCCGATCGTTCGAAAGTCGAATGCGCCGCCGAAAGGGGACGCGTCGGTTCGGCTCCCTCATTGTCTGGCCGCGGAACAATAGCGGCGAGCAATGTTGGACGCGAAGTGGGTGAATAGGTCGCTGCGAGTTCGCGAGCAGAAGCGGGAGCGGCGGACCGCTCAGCGCGACACGAGCTAAATCGAAAGTCGAAGGCACGCGTGGGAAAGCTTATGGAATGATACGCTATTGAAATTCGTCGCTGATTGCTCGCTTTCGCCTGTGACACTTACGGGAGTGGAAAGGTCCCTGCCGCTGCTCCCGATGGCATCCATTGACTCGTCGAGATTTTTCATCTTCGAATTGTTTGTACCAGACAGGTGGGTACTTTTTAGGGGTTATTCCGGTTAGACGGATTGAGAAAATCGATTTTCTTTTTAAACATTTTTCGACAGTACGTATCCTCAAGAATGTGCTGTTAAATTTTCATGGAAAAATTTCGATTATTTTAGTTTCTACAGAGACATAAGGAGCGAAGAGGTTCGACCTTTATAAATGAAAACTTTGAACGCGTTTTTCTCGAAACGTCATTTGTCCACATCCTGAAGATGAAATCTCAAAATCTATCGAATAGATTGCTTTATAAATTTGACTGCTTAATTTGCACACCTGTGACTCTTGCAGGGACTACAACCAAGTATTTTCATTGAGTGTAACCTACTTTTAAAATCGAAAATAGCAAAAGAAAAAGCTGAAAAACTTTTTTTTGCATTTTGCCCGCCATTTTGTTAATTTTGAAGATGAATCATTAATTATAATCCGAGCGATAGCGACAGTCATACCGATCGAGAATCTGTTTGGATTTTTGAGTTCAGATAAGTCTAACAGCTGATATCACCTTCACAAGCGAGGCATGAATTTTTAGACATATCATCAAGATCACTTTCAAAAGCATTTTAAAAGCAATAATTTTATTATTTTTATATTTTTTATATACTGTAGAAATGTAGTTTAATGACTATAATTATTTTCGTCGTAATAAATTCCTGAAAATCGCTGAATTTAACGGAAAACCCGTTAATCAGAATGACCATTTAAGTAGAAATCTGCTGGATTAGTCAGCCTTCAACCCTTAGGTATATTACTTTATGGGTGTTAGTAGCTTCCTGCTGCCTTTCGCGTGCGCAGTTTTTCCCATCGCGCTGTAAATATTGATGTTATCATTTATATTATTGCCACAGGAATACACTTGACCCCCTTTCTTTTATCATCGAATCTCGATGACACCCAAACTGTCGTATGAAAAGTAGTACCTCTATGATATAATAAAAGAGTATCACCGGTTCCCAATTCTACTCAGACAGATGCTAGAAAATCCATTCGCCATTCCCAAATTCGAAAGATTGCAGAAACACAGGCGACCCCGACTCCGATCCTCTCAAAATTCTGTCAAGAGGTGCTGCCCCCTGGTCGGTCCTTCCCGAGTCGCCGCGGCGCGTCGGCTGCAAGTAGATCGGGAGCCGCGAGATCGTTGTAGCAGCAGCTGTGCATCTCGATCGCAGGAGGTTCGCCGATCGTACTCTCACTTTCTCTGCGATATTCCCCGGCGACCCGGTTTCGCGGCGACACAGTTCGCTCCGCCGAACGAGAAAGTGAACGCGGAGCCTCCGCTCCCCTCCGGCTTGCCGGGAGAAATCCTCTGCGTAGGTGAGACCGCGGCAGCGGCGGCTTTTGTCCGCGCGCGGTGCAACGACGGTAATCAGCGGGCCCGAGGAATTATTGCTTCGGAGAAACCGCGCTGATAAATCTGATCCAGCGGACTTCCTAGTGGAACGACAGCGGCTGCCGCGGAGAAAGCTTAAATCACGGTCAGACGAGCGCGGCTCCTCGTCGAGTCTGTTACCGTCGTGTCGCTTTCTGTCTCGATAGCAATGGCCTTCGAACGTTGCGTATTCCGTGGCGCTTTCTCTTCGTTATCTGGGTAAGGGTTGACCCCCCCCCCCCCCGGGGCCTGGGTCTTGTTTCATGGGTGATTACTCCCAGGAACATGTCCTCGGGAAGGGAACTGGCGATCGCCGGGTACCTGAGCCAGCTCACGCTGCCGTGACCTCGCAAGACGCTCCACTGGGAGCGCTCTCTGATTGCTACAACCACACCCAGGTGTAATGGGGAACGAGGGCGCTGGAAATTGGGGTTAGACGGGGGGGAAATCCTCCGTACAGCTTGTAGAGGTGTAGGGTTATGGGTTACGAGCTGCTCCTCGTCCCCCATGACGACGCTTATGCCAGTGAACGCTTGTGGCTCTGTTCTCTCAATAATTGGGCGTGGATTCTTGTTGATCGTAGTCGTCTCACAAGGAGAGTATTTTAGGTGTCCGCCTCCGATCATTTTGAGTTTTGGATATGTTATAGAGGACCGAAAAATAAGAAATACGTGTTTTTTTATTTTTCCCCGTTTTCATATTTGGGGGGTGAAAACTGCGTTCAAAGTTAGGGTTGAAAAATCATTTTTGTGGAATATCTCGAGAACTATTAGAGATAGGGGAAAATCTGGTGAGTCAGTCATATTTCGCATTCAAAGACACAAAATTCGTCCATTGACACTATTCCCCTATCTCTAATAGTTCTCGAGATATTCCACAAAAATGATTTTTCAACCCTAACTTTGAACGCAGTTTTCACCCCCCAAATATGAAAACGGGGAAAAATAAAAAAACACGTATTTCTTATTTTTCGGTCCTCTATAACGTATCCAAAACTCAAAATGATCGGAGGCGGACACCTAAAATACTCTCCTTGTCAGTTTATCGTGGATTATCTGCTGGAAATTGAGGTGGCAGGAATTGACGGACGAGAAACGATGCGAACTTTGGGAATTTTTTAAAACAGAACCATCAAATATATTTACTTCCAGCTTTGTGGCTTTATTGGTCGATGTTTAGAGAATATGAAAATAATATTTGTATGCAAAAATAGTGGTTATAGTGCTTCAAATAGAGCGCCTTAGATAAATTATATGCGCATGGTTAGCATAAAATCAGCCGTTGTGGTTGTCCGAAATAGAAAATGTAAAAATTTGTGTAATCTGTATGAGTGTGGCTATCGTCTGAACCAGAGTAAATAAGAAATACTGAAAAGTAAAAAAAAAATGGCAGCGTTTAAAACAGACATCGATTTGTGCAAAAAATTCGCTGGTTTCAGAAGCCGCAAATGTCTAATTTTGTAAAAACTGACTTAGTTTTAGTACCAACGAGAATGGGGCATCTATTAAAGATATGTAGCAAGTTTGAAGAAAATCGGGTGATCGGTTTTTGAGATATCATGCCATCCAATTCGAAAAACATCGTTATGAGAAAAACGCGTTTAAAGTTTTAGGAACCGCTTTTTTCAAATCAATTTTTTTTAAAATATTGCCTAAATATGTACACATATAGACATAAGGTTTTTCAATCAACATAATTTGAAGGTTTCTCTTAAAAAAAATCAAAGTAGGGAGACCCCTTAATTGGGTGGTTCGTTGGTTATCTCGAGTAGAAAGGTCGCTTCGGCAAATGACTCGAATTATTTCGACCAGTGCTCTTGATAAGCTGAACACTCCTTTTTTTATCTGCAATGTTACTTTGGCGGGGCAGGCCTTGTTCGCGGGGAGCTTGAACGCGAGGGACCGATAAACGAGCGGCGAAGGGGGGCCAGGATTAGCGCAGAGTTCGAAGCAGACACCGCGAAAATACGACCACCAGCGGGTATACCGACAGCAAGCCGCGTAAGCTGGTATTTTCAGCTGGATGACAAATGCAAAAAGATGGAGTGACGTCAGGCGAGCGACGCTGCATTGTCACGGGGCTCGGCAGCTCGTTCCGTCGTAAGAGGAAAGCACGAAAGTCGTAGAGGAAGTAGTTTATTAGAGAGGTCGAATGAACAATGCGCATTCGATGCACGGGGCCGTGACTGTACAGGGTGATTCAACGGTGGCGCTCGTGAAATTACGATCGCACAGCTGTCTCGTCAACAAACAGAGGTCTAACAAAGGTGGACGTTAATAGTGGACGTTCCAGGTGGTCACTCGAACTTCCTTAATTAATTTCAAATTACACCTTGCTCTAAAAAAATTCTTAATCTTTTTAAAATGTTTCTCCCAGTGTCTGATATAAGACACTCCTAAATTGTCCACGCATCGCTACTGAATCACCCTGTACACATAAGCAATCACGTTATCAGTACACGAGTCCAAACTTGGCCTCTTCGTTCACTTTTGATAGTTCAGCTTGACCCATCCTGCGCCTCAGATCTTCGCGATGCTTGCCTATGGCAGTCACGTTTCCATCGGTCCTTGCACCTTCACCCCCGGCGAAAAGAAATCTGTATTGAATCGATTCTCACGTGAACACGCGGCTCTGGTCACTCCGTGAGATCATCCGCGTATTAAGCGTCTTTCCCGTGAGCCGAGGTCGGTCTCCAAGGTTTGCCCACGTTTCCTAGTTGATCGCGTTTAATGGAACGCATTATGCATGTGCGTTCGACTGGATGTCAACCGATAGCCGGCTGTCCTCAAGCGCTTCGATTCGCCGGGCCGGCAGGCGAGGACAGGCGCTAACACCTGACCGCGCTCCTGCCCTCGCGAGCGGCCTCTCCGATCCAGTCGAATCGAAGATCTGCTCTTCCATTTCCTTCGTCACGCGAGCTGGATCGCTTTCGGTTCGCAGCTCGATTACTCCTAATCGAATCTGGCGAATGTCCCCATTTCCAAGTCACTTCTCGACCTAGCTGATTTATCTCGTTCGATTCGGAAGTTCCCGTGGATACTGGTGAAAATAATTAGGAGGCTTGTTTTTGAATCATTTTAGAATATTTAATTGGCCACCAAACCGTGGTGCATTGAGGCAGATCTGCTGCGGAGACACAGGTGCATCGGTTCACTTATTTAAATAATTGATCATTTTGAAATTGGATATCAGCTTCGGCTTAAATGCACCCTCCAGGTTAATTATACGTAGGGTAGCCATTGGTGACTTTGATTTTTAATATTCAAGCCCCACTTCGAGGAGCTGCAAGTTGGAAGTGTTACTAGAATAGTTTGTTATTCTATTTCCGATCTGACGGTTCAGAAGCATTCATTCCCTGATTGACCGCTATAGTAGACGTTGAAAAGCTCCGCTTAAGTGTCAGGTTGAACGAACAAAGCGCACTGGAATGCCCGGATGCCTGTGGCAATGTTATACGGATGCATAATGGCGGCAAGGCTACGGCTCGGACCGTTGAACGAAATGCGTAGACAAAGGAGTCGCATGCGAGGCCTTCGTGGCACGTGTGTAACTGCCTTTATCGCTATGGGGAAACATAAATAAAGTCAGGGTCGAGTGACCACGCGTCATCGTCCCTTCGTGGCGCACTCCTGCCTTCGTTCCGCCCAGTAAACGACGGTCATTCTCTAAATGCTGGCCTGGAAGAAAGTTTCTCGTACCCCCGAGGGCTTTCCACAAATCCTCTGCGGTGTAAGTAGGTATTTCAAAAGTCAATAGCTACTTTGAAGCGAAGGTCCCAGCCTCCCATACGCCGACTATTCAGAAATAAGAAATAATTCCAGCAATCATGTTCCAAGTGACCTGGAGGACACGCATCTCGGAGGTCTAAGAGTCTGGATCTAGATGCAGATCGTTAGATCTGCCTGCCTAGAATTTTATTAACCTCAAGTTTGCTCCATTTTGCAAATGCACATAGTGATTTTTGACCATTCTTTGAGAGGTTAAGAGTGATACAAAGAATGTTTGTATCACTTTATAATAATATTAGAATAATAGAATAGAATAATAATTAGAATAATCACGGAATAATATTAGTTGATCATTGCTAATATTATTTAAATGTTGGGACACTTAAGCCCCACGAAGCGAAAGCCTTCGAATTAAAGTACCCACCGAGAGACGTTTTTAATTGGGAATAATTATTTGTAGCGCGTAATTAATATCGGAAGCGAAATGATCGGGGCCGACTTCTATGTAAGATTCGACTCGGTCAGGTGTCCTTACCACACCTGTTTATCTACCTGCACCAATCACCTTAACAGAACGCCTGGAACCACGGTCGATCATTGCGCGTAAAGGCTGGAGTGAATATCGCCGCGTCTGCACGTCCCTCTTCGCCGGAGCAACTACGTTCCATTGTGCGGAACAAAAGCTAGGACCTTCGGTCCGCACAAACGCGCAGATGTCCTCCGACAACGCAGATTGTCTTCCTCCTAGTTCAGCAGCCTCGTCACTCCCTTGCAAACTCCGCCGACCATCGGCGGACCTAATTCGAATTACACCGATGCGTTTAATTCCGCCCACGACCCGATGAATCACGGGTCGCTCGGATTCCCCAACGTTCTTTGTCTCTGATATCTCCTCGGGCTTACATCCATCTGAATTGCTACTTGTAAGAATTGAGCAGCCCAGTGGAAAACCGGCACGCGCCACATATGTACAAATTTTCATTTCTTCGTCATATTCGTTCATATTCAATTTTCTTCACGCTGAAAAATAAAATGGTTTAAAAACAAATGCGTAGTGGGGAAAGGGCCCATGCCACTTGGTTCCTTGGAGACACGTGGTCATTTACCATCTAATTTAAGTAGATATTATTTAAAATAATTACAATTTCGTACCGTACTTCCTATGAAAACAATTTTTTTTTAATTTACTTTCCTGTGCTTACACTGTGCTCCTCAATTTATCTACCACTTGTATCTTTAAAGTCACCTCGTATGTGCCACCCTTTTATCGATCTTTTAGATCTACTCGATTCACTTCACTTCACCGCGGTTTAGCCCAATGAGAACGATCACTTTTCTTCTCTTCTAACTCGTCCTAAATCCCACAAGCTAAAAGATCTTCTGTGTACGAGTTACCCGCGCAGCTTCCAGTTCCCACATCCACCATGTCAGTGGACGGGCACACCCGAGGCCTGTTATTAATTAAACCGTGCAAACGACAGCGTGCGTCGAATAAATTTTTACCGTTGCCCTACCTTCGCGCGCCGCGTACGCGGGGACGCCTCTGGCAAGGATCGCTCCTTGGTATCTCCTGAAAGGCCGCTTTTGTCCGAAGGACGGCGTGCGTCGACCGATTAAACCAGCCGTAATTATCGCGGCCGGGACCAGTCGCCGCTATTCCAGTTCTACACATTCGGTTACGTAATGCCGATTGTCGGGACGCATAAATATTCCCGCCGGATCCGTTATGCCGTTGCACGCGTGAACGAGTCGCCGTCCTTACGCAACGACCTTCTTCCGATTCGCGAGCGAAGCGTTCACGGCTGCATTCTTACACGGCGATTGCCGCGCTCGTCTTTCGAGAGGAAACGGTGGTTTCATCCGCTCGACGTGTCTCCTTATTCTCCTTTGCGCCTCGATCGAGGCGTCGCGCGTCAACGGTTCTCTAACGGATGGGTGTCGCGCGACGGCTATCGTCGAAAATAGGTCGCTACGCGGAGCTGCTGACGTCGAGGCGCGGATGAAGCGTGGGTCTAGTTCTGAGCTTCGAAGCGGGCCTCGTTCAAATGGGACTTCAAGTTGCAACTTGAGTTGCAACGAGGTTCTTCATGGTTTTCAGGGGGCAAGGGACGATCTAGAAACTTCTTTCTTTCGCTCGCAAATGTCACGATTGCTTGGTAGGGTAAATCCGGGAGACGCGGTCGACCTAATATAAAATGGCTGTTAAAACTAATACAGATATTACTTATTTTATTAGAACAAACCTAATATGTTCAGAATTTTATGCTGATTCAGAAGAGCTGGTCGATTTTTGTTTCAAAACGATATTTACTTTAAATCGGATTGAAAACTGAAGTCATGACATCTAACCACCTCTCCCGAGGTGCCGGGAGAAATGGTTTTCGTCGTTGGCAGAGACCACTCGCATAATTATTCATAGAAAAATAACAAAGAAGAAAGCAAAATTATTTATGAGTGAATATAATTACAGATTCATTGATATTTAATTTGTTTACGCTGAACAAGTGAAGAACACATCAAAGATAAAGCGAACTACCTACCGGCGATTAACAAGGTAAATTAATACAAAAGTGAATAAATAAAATAAATAAATAATAATAATAAAATAATTATAAAAAATAAAAATATAAATAAAAATAGTAAAAAATCATAACTCGACCATCTCTGCTTTCTGCAGCGAGAGATTAGTTTCATTAATTCTCGTTAGTTTTGAGACGAAGAGTTAATATGGCTAAATACTTTGGCTGCATTGTCCCTCCATCTCTACTCTCTTATTATTCCCAAACATTAAACGAAAATAAACTTAGAAGTATATTTTAAATACGATTCTGTACACCGTTGTTTGACAAAAGAGGTGAAATATAACCTCAGTTTACCTTTTATAGCCTGTAAATCTAGAAAAACACAGAAGGAACCGAAGTGACGGTATTCACTCAATAGTTTGATTTCTAGAGAAGTAATTGGTCTGCACTTCAACGCGTTTTTACGTACAGAGTCTGAAATATAGCGACTCGACCAACTCTCCGGCCCGACCGCGTCTCCCGGATTTACCCTATATCTACGTACAAAAAACTCGGACGATGGAGGGTTTGTGAAGCTACAGTATTTATAGTGCGCGTTCATTGCCGAGAAATGGCTGCATCGCGCACAGTCTCTTATAGGCAGAGACAAAGGTAGCGCCGAAGCTGTGGGTAAGGTTAGTTCTAGTTTTCCCGCGACGAAAAAATCTTGATCGAGGAATCGAGGAGGCCGCGGTGACGTGTCGCGAGTACCGCTATCCTCTCACCTGCGCGAGAGGTGTCCTTCGCCGGCCTTGGAGCCAGTTTCCTTCAATGACAGCGCAGGTTAATTATTCATCCGTGATTGTTCTACATTTCACTCGCCCCCTCCCCTCCGTATTCCACCGACTTATTGTTACCATTCATTCCGAAGGCTTTCACCTTCAATCACGTGTTTTCTCCTCTTATGTGGATAATCAGCCTCTTCCTCCGATTCTTGCGAGCCGCTGTTCTTACTCCGCAATTAAGGAGCGGTGGGTTCCCGAACCGAAGAAACGGTGGAGTCATAGCTCGCATTTCGAAAGTTGAAGTGAGATTAAAGTCCTCTAGCTCGTCTTTAATCTGATCTCATGAGATTTCTCCAGACGGTTGACGCAAAATTTGCGCTGGTTCGACTGGAAGAATAGATTTACGACCAGGCGGCCGCGCGGAGGATATTTCAGTAATGTTTTGTCTCCATCTAGATCTCGAAGGACGCGGAATAGAGAACGACACGATCGATATCTTGGAATTGTGCTTCGCATTGTATGCAGTTTGCTATAACGGACCTCCGGCTGACAATCGAGTCGACCTTTGTCACGTCACGATTCTTTTTATCGTAATTGAAAACTGTTTGCCCGGATATGTAGCTGCCAAGCGCTGGATTTGCCCAATGGTCACTTAAGGGGTTATGCCTACCTGCAAGTTCTGAAAACGCAAGTATTTTCGGGATTTTTTGGGGGAAAAACTTGAAGACTTTTTTAAACAAACCTTTATGTATTCGAAAGTGTACATCTTATACTACTTGTAGTAATTACTCCAATGGCAGATATAAATAAATAAAAGAAATATCAGTGATCTCCCGACAGCGATTTTTTTTTCAGTAGTTTGCGGTGATCACTCTAACTTTGACCTGATTCATCTGACATAAAAAATTCGAAGGAATTTAGTTAGTATATTAAATTATCTTATCCTTAATCGTTCGTTATCCCGAAAAATTAATTTCCTACAAAATGGGGACTGTTCAAATTAAAATATCGATTTTCGCCGCAAGAATCGCTCATTTTTCATCTGTAAAATAAAAACTATGCAACGGAAATGAAAAAGCCACGATTAAGGACAAGATTTTTATATATAGAACAAGCCTACAAAAGCTGAATTCATTCGATGCAGCGGTTCTCGAGATATTTTGCGCACCGTTTCTGAAAATGTAGTTTCGAGAAAAACGCGTTTAAAGTTTTAAGTTAGGTTTACATCCTCCAGGACATGCCTATACTGAAACTCGCACAGCTCCGCCAATTTTGGTCGGATCAAATTGAAACTTCCTCACGATACTTTTGAGATGTTGTACTTTAAGAAAATGTCAAAACCCCAAAATCCATTTTTCCGAATTTTGCAGGTAGGCATAACCCCTTAACATTATCCGCCGTCAGGAGCTTCCCTCGATTCTTGTAAACCGATCGATATCGATAGATGAACAGGCTCTTCCTTGTCCGTCAAGGGTATCAAGGATGTCGCCAGCAATTAATAGGTCGCGGCGTTCGGATCGCAGGCTTTAAGGAAGTGTTAACGACTCGTCCAGACGGAAGTGTTGGTAAGAGGGAGGTGTCTATCAACCACAACGTCCTGTGTCGCATTACAAACTTTCAGGGCCAACGGGAACGTGAAAGAAAGCCATTATGCCTGCCAGTTACCGATCACCACCGTTCACGTATTTTTAGCCAAACGATTTATCACCCGTCCCACTCCCCCAAGCAACTGCAGTTTAATAGCAGACAGGCATTTAGTACTTGCTAATGGCTGGATCCTTTGAATTATTCTATTTATATCCATCAGAGTTCGGCAACAGTCTTTACATTCACTTTTACAGACGTCTGTAGAAGTCCGTAGACAGTCCCCGAAATTTATGAATTTTTTTTGAAAAAGCCACTGTTAATATTGCGTTAAACTCTTTTGGGATATAAGGAGACATCTTTACACTTGCAGAAAATATTTTTTTTATGTCGATCTTTCTTATTATTTATTAATTATGGTGCTGTTACACGAGAATCCTCCCTTAAGACGTCTGTAGAAATTTGTAGTCGGCTCGTTTCGTCCTAGAGACTTCATAAATTAATAGCAACCCTTTCAAGTGCTTGACAAATCCCACCTTCAAAAAGCTTGCATCGCGGTAATGGCGAGAGGAACACGACTACGCGACATTTTGCGGGTTGCACTCGCGCAAGGGGCAAACGTCGCCGAGGATGGCCGCAATGTCCTGTGTCACATTTCACCGTATGTTCGTACATTATGGATGCGATGGATCCGCGGTGGGAACGACAATCGCGTTCGCAAAACCGCAACTTCCGTCACCCAGCCAATCCGAGGACACCACACTTTCCTCCTCCGGCGTGGGTCCCCTTTTGTCCCGGAGGTACGTCCGGAAAGCGGACCTGCGTGACGCCTGGACATTGAAAGGCCCGCGAGAACAGTGCCCGCACGGAATTCCCGCGAGCGCAAGTGTCGCGGGAACCGTGCACGAGACCCAGCGACGACCGTGGTCCTCGGGCGCCCGTGAACACGGAAGATGGCGACAGAACCGAGTCTCCTTGATGCCTCTGATATTTACCCGCGAAAACTGTCGAGGCTCGAGTCTCGTTGCGCAATGCACGACGCGGACGGTTGAGTGTTTGTTCGCGCGGAGACATCCGTTCTTCTTTTTTGCAACGGCAAACGCCGAGCGACGCGCCCGAGTGAGACAGACCGGCTGAAAAAGGATTTATGTAACGCAGCTTCAAGGCGCCTCGACGCTTCGAAGAAAGTTACTCCAAGGACCCGGATTCCATGAGACGTCTCTGTCTACTTTTTGGGAGCCCCAGGCGCGATGCGAATCGCACAGCGACGTTCGATGAATTTCGTCGTCGAAGCGGCAAATTCTTCGCTGCGGTGTCGAGCACCGTTCCGGGATCTGCCTCGTCACAGTCGTCGAAGATCCTCGGCTCGGTGAACGGCGCTCCTCGCGCGGTTCGTCGTTTCGACGATTGGAAACGCGACGGGCACCCGCTCTTGTCGAAGGGGAAGGGTTCAACGAACCGGCCGGCGGAACGGCGATAGGAAAATAAAAGAGGAGGAGGGTTTATCGCGGTGGTCAATTATGAGGCGGCGAGCGAGGCGGGCTGGAGAAGGAGCGACTCGAGCGATCTCGGTCACCCTTCAAGATCTGACCCGACCTCGGATCAGAATTGAACGCCGGGACTTAAAGCGCGCGCGAACGTCGCTGCAATCCTGGCCAATCAGCGAACAAACAGGCGAGCCGGGGATAAAGGTGAGCCTAATTGGCGCAATTCGTATTCAAACGAGGTCCACGTCCTTGACTGCTCATCGCGCTCGCGCGCACGCGAAATTGATAACCGTTCGCGTAAGGCGGCGGCGAATTCGCGACGGCGCGGCGAGACGCCCTCCCCGTCGCCTGTCGCCGTTCAACGGGGGTCATTCCACGCCGTTATCAGCCTTTTATTTTACTTTCCGCGCGGGGACGTTGCCCTGCTGAGGAAGGTCAGGCTGCGGCGACGCTTCTTCCACTGGCGAGGCTAAACAGTCATCGAGCGCATCAGCGCGATGTTCTTGGAAACTCTCGTAGTTAGGGCAGACCTATCGACGAGAATTTAGAGCTGGGAGGGAACAATAATTATAATTAAATCTCGCAAGGACTTGCGCAGCGTTTAAGTCGTTTAAGATGATCGAGTGTCACATACCTCTTCGATTGGGTATGTCATAGAATCCCTTGGAGGTTCTTCCTGTTATGCCGAGTTTACAGCTGACTGAACGCCCAGTCCGAACGCATATTCTAGTACTCGGCCGAGTAATCCGATGTGCAAAGCGGCCAAGATTTTCAGTCAGTCGAGTAGCAAACCGAGTGACTCGGCCGAGTCACTCGTCAGGTGTAAACCTAGCTTTAGCTTGAGTAATGCAGGGTCTGCTGTATCGTTGTGTTTATGAGAGACGGGAATGTGGTTCACAATTTTTTGACCTTGCTCGAGACACGAATCACAGTGTACAATTGCATTGCCGTCGGCACCGGCTTGCGCAGTTATCGCTTTGGTTATTGTTGTCTCCTCGCGGGCTCTGATAGCACGCGGAGGGGTCACCCTGCGAGGCCATTAGCTTTTATTTCGCACCTATCAGGATGATATCGTCCTCTGAGAAAGGTCAGTCATGGACTTTGCCCCCGCTGTTACAGAGGTGGTTGACGTTGTAGATTGTAAACCCAGGAGACTTTATCTCGCTCGTTATTGTCGCAGTGGAAGTCGTAGATCTACCAAGGACTCGATCACTGGATTTAGTTCGGCTTTGTTTTCAGTGGAATTGTACTGTCCGGCTTGCGGAGAACAATTCGAGGAAGGTGGAAATTTTCGCTCTCAAACGTGATAGTGTATAGGATCGCGGACTCGATTCTATCATTTTCCTTTTGTATAATTAGACGCTCCTTCGTCCGCGTTCCTCGCGAACGATTTTAATCCAGTGACGTACGGGCTGAGATTCTCAGTTATTTCGCGAAAACAGTGGGACTGCTAGTGACAGTTGAGTGCCACGAGTTTCAGAGTTCATTTCACGATTGAACGGGCATCAGATCGAGCGCGCCCAGTCGGTCAGGTTTGAATTAAAACGTTTCAGCGGTATCAGTTCCCACGGCGGAGCATGTATTTAATAATGTCATCGAACAAAGTGGATGACACATATTATCAATATTCCCACTTCAATTCCAGCAGAGCAAACCATAAACGTGACTTCTTCTTCGCAGACTTAAAACAATTAAATATCTCAAACAAAAGATTTCGATCTTCTCCTCTACAACACCAGAGTACTGTAAATATTTATTCATCACTCGAATATACATATTGTCACTTACACCCTCGCTATTATTAGTCCTAGGAAAATATTCTTGCAAAAATGTAGCTCACTATCTTGACCAAAGGAAGCTGGATACGAATCATGACATCAATCATATTGCTATAAAAATTTCAGAGCAACGCGATAAACATTTTCACTGTTGCAAATAACAGTATTCCTCCAAACAGTACCAGACACCACAGAAGCGGATAAATTAAGGGGTCATGCATGTTTTTCTATGATAAAATTACTGAAAGTTTCTCCATATACGTACTTTTAAAATAAGCGAATAGTTGTAAAAAAATATACAGTAGATATTCCACAAAAAATTCGCCAAAACTGCGTTCTTTTCTAAAGCTGAGGAGGCATAACCCCTCAATCGCACCTGCGAAGGGAGAAGCTTTTCAAGCGTCCACCTCGTCACGCCCGTGGGAGCGCGGCTTTAAGGGAACTCGCTGGAACACACGAGGCGAAGGCGGCTACCGGGGCTCGTCCTTGCCGCGGACTGGCCGGGAAAGGCTGTTTTTCATCGCGAGGGTGAAAGTTATAACGCAGAAAATGGTATTACGGATGACGGGGCTCGGCAGCCCGCGGCAAACTGTGAACTCGAAAACGGTCGAAGGTCGAGCGGTCCGACCTTCGCCGACACGGAGATCATTTTAAAACGATCGCCGCTCCGAGCAGCGCGCTTCACACACAACACAGCGCGGTGTCCTTCAGCCGCGTTCTTTCAGCATTCCGCGTACTGGTACGTATTTGTTCCGCGTGCATGTACGAGCACGCGCCCGTGCCGATGTACACCGGGTTGCCTTCCTCCAGTAGGCACACGTGACCGAGATTGCATATTCAGAGGAGCTGGGACGCTCGGCTCGCTTGTGATCGCGCGGGCCTCTTGCTTTCCGTTTGCTCTATCGTTGAATACATTGAAGGATCGGAGGGTGATCGCTGTATCTCGATCACCGGGCGAATATTCCTTTCAGCGATCTTCTACCTGCCATTTTACCGGTTAACTTTGAAGTCCCTGCACTGGGATAAGGAATCGCATCGGAGAATTTAAATGTGCCCGTGTAGTTGATTGGATAAACGCCTCAGTTTATTCAGCTGTTTGCACGTAAACAGTAAACAACTTTGATAACCTTTGGCAGCAGTATTCAAGTATAACACTCGCTTGTCGTACAGATTAGGCACGTTTAAGCGAGGGTCATTGAGGAAGTTCATGATAGATGGTTGGATCTTCAGAAGGCTTGCTTTACAATCCAAGTAGACACATTTATTTACCACGGTAAATCGACATCTTTTTATCAGTCTGTTCATGAACACTCTGGTATATTAACATAGAATGAAAATTCTGCTAGAATACATCGAGGGTGTTCGATGAGACGCAAAAGGCGAGCCCACCAACGAAAGTTTCGCCGATTAGATCGTCGTCCGTTGAAAGTGAGGCGCGCGTCAGTCACGGTTCGCCCTGTAGGGTGTGCCCATTGCAATCCCCTCGACCTACTTTCCCTGGCGGCTACTGGAAATCGAAGAGGGTCAAGCTCGATGACAGGATATCCTGTGGATCGTAATGCGCGCCGCGGACGCGTGAGAATCTAATTTGCCGTCATTTGCACGCGCTCGTTAGTTGGAGTGAAGTTCACGGTTGGAAAAAGACAATGGCCGTTTCTCGTCTTATCCACGACTACCTCCCTGCCTCGAAGACAGTAACGAATTGCAAGGAGTGAACGATGCGCCGCTAGCACGCGCGCTCATAGCTGTTATTTACGAATTACCATTGCCGATTGAAGCTACCGGCAGACCCGCAATCCTAGCGGCCGTGGTAAAGTATTTAGCAATTACCTACACGGCGTGCAACCATTAACAAAGCGACGCCGTACCTCTCTCCCCACTGGACTTGAAACAGGCGTTCGAGTATTCACGCATGCCCGAGCATCGACCATTACCGCGTAACCGGCAAGCAACCGCGGAAAATGGATTACGGTGGCGGCATGCAAATACGCGCGACAGCCAATTTGTCAATTGCACGACGTCGCGGACTAATCGAACTCCTTAGATAACGCGGCGGCTTGCATAATGCATTTTCTCACTGCCAAGGTGACGTCGCGCTCGCGTGGCTTTACGCCGCAGGGTTAGCGTTTGCCGGCAGAAACGATTGACCTTACGATACGGGCAACTTCGGCGCTCGTATTACGCGGACAACGCGTCCTCTGCGTACGCAGCGCAGATAACAGCTGGGCTGTTCAATAAGATTCACGTGCGCCGCCGCAACATGTGACCGCGAGCGAGATATCGCGACGGAAATACGCCGATCTTTCCGATTGGCTGGTGAAATGCGCGCCGCCGTGTCGCTGAATCCAGAGAATGTCGCGCGTGGCATCGGCCGTTCTCCGAATCGTCCCGATGCCCCCGATAACACCAGCGAATTAAATCTTCCATCCCGGACAGCAGACTCCACGCGGCGGCTCCCTCCACCGTTCTTTCCCTCGGCGCTACACTCTTCCACGTTTCTCTCGACCGAGAAACCGATTAGTCTGTATCAGCCTCGATACGAGCAATAGAATCCCCTTATCGTTATCGCCCATTCTCGGCGGCGGATTAGAGCGACGCTAGGCGCCGCTTTTTCATCCCGACATTCTTTCGCCTCGCCACGGACGAACGTTTACACCCCTCGCTGGAAGCGGAGCGATTAATCGCGCGTTGCAACTGCCCGCACGATACACCGTTCGTTGAAAACCATTTGCCGTTTAGAAGATCGAAGAGAGTGGCTCTGGGTGGTTCTCCGACTTCCTCGGATCCACCGCGAATCAAGATCCTCGCTTTTCCGGCGGTCGGTTCCGTGCCGAGTCTCCATTATACGGCTGGCGGCTCGTTAGCATAATTCGCGAGCTATGCTGCATCCGAAACGGCGCGTTCGAGCTTATACGATATCCTCATGCATTTTAACGCGGCACGTAGCGGGTGTCGCTAATTTTAACGCCGCCAGTCACCGCGGTTACCGATACGATAAACACTGGCCAAGTTATTATGTCGCTTTCACGGACGAACGTCCAACGCGACGGCTAGTGGCGTGTGCAATTCCTCACCTGGTGAAAAAAAGAAATGTTTGATCGACGGAGAGTCGCGAGTGGGGGTAGCGGAGGCGTCGCACGGCGGCTTGCGAAGCGGTACCGTGTCGCTGTTTACGACCCTGTTTTCCTCGAAGAATGTCAAGCACGACGATAGGCCGGATCACGTGTGCCCGCGGCCTTGAACTTGACTGTGCTGACGCACCGCTTCTTAACGTTAATGCGACTATTTGCGCCACGGCGCTGATAACGCGCGATTGCCGTTCGCGCGTCGTTTCCCCCTGTCCTTCGGTGAACGTTTGTGGTATCTGTACCGGCCGGGCGACTCGAGGAATTCGGGCGAGCTGCAGCGAGACACTTTCCTGCTTTGCGTAGAAATCGCTTTTGGATCGTTGACGGAGGAGGATGCAGCGTTAATTGGAGACGCGATCGTTAATGTAACTCTTAAAAGGACGAAGCTCGCTGGGATTAAACATGTTGCTGACGTGCTCGGTGTTTCGACACGGGAACGCGATTCTTAATACGACGCAGCGAAGCGTCAGAAATTAATTAGAGCTGGAGCTGTTAAGCTCGGTCGGGCGGCGCGGCGGGCAACGGCGATTCTGCTGATCACGGGAATCGCGGGAAGGTGCGCGGAGGTACATCAGATATCTGGATGTTTCCGGGAGCGGAGGGCGGGAAAATTGAAATCAATAAAGCGGGATCGCGCGCGCTCCCAGCTGTGCAATTAAAGACACGCACGTGGGATACGGGGAATCCAGCGGGGCTTTGTCTCGTCACGTGGAACGCGCTGGTAATTGTGCAGCACTCGGAGACTCCACCTGGTAAAATCATAGGGAACGTTATAGGAGCAAAGGAAAGTTAATCTTACGAGTGGTACAACACGGAAGGTAGAGTTATAAGGTAGTTTAAGAGGACTAGGTAGTCGAGAAATCGATTTTTTATTACATTTTTCGAAAGTGCTATCTTTTCTTAATAAACTGCCGCTTGGTTTATATTAAAATTCGCAAAATTGTTGATTTGGCAGCGAAAAAGGTCAAGCGGCAACCTACCGCGTCGCCTTTGCCCAGAAACTTTAAACGCGTTTTTCTCGAATCTTTTTTTCTCTTGGTTTTCACCTAGTTGCGACTGAACGGCGGTTCAGATTGACTTGAAAAAATTACAGGATGTGTAAAACATGTGCCATTTCCCGGCAAACCTCTGATATGGTCCGTAAAAATTTGAGATTTTCATAAAAAAATTAAAAAGTCGCGGGTTTTATTAGCGCATAGACAGGGCCGAGTTTTTCTTGAAGTAATCGCTGTTTTTCGGCTACCGATTTAATAATTCTGTTTTAATTTTAGTTTGTATTGGTACCGCGTGCAATCACGCATTTACCAAACAAGAATCACACCTTGAAATTGGATTACGTCACTTTTTAAAATCAATATTACCTGAAAACTACAGAAGAACGTTAAAATGTTTACCAGTCAGCACCGCCATTTTTAATGCACGTGTATATTTCATACCAACTTTTTTTCAATCTCTATGATAATAATAAACATTGGGTAAAAGGATGCATCTGGGTTTGCTTTCATTTTTTTACAAATATATTAAAAAGAAACTGTTTCTTTCACGGAAAGCGACATTAAAGTTTAGGCATTAAAGATTCGCATATCCGCGAGTGTTTCTAGAAGGACTTCATTTTTTGGCGAAGCAGGGGATAAATTAGAAGACAACTTATGAATTCTACTACTTCTATTAATCCGTGTATTCTATTATAACACTCCTGGACGTCAATAAGCAAGTTAAATACAGCCTTCGAGGCGACGAATATCGCGTTAAGAAGTCGTAAGAGAGATTCTGAATGAACATCGAGTTCGTTCGGCCTTGGCCTCTCGCCCCCACCCGAAATCCCACTCTTTTTACGCCCGCCTGCCCATCAGACTTTCCTCCCTTTCATTTTCCTTCGCTAAATAGCAAAGAGGCCCAACAACAGCCTCTAACACAGAGCGCTTTCACCCACTTTGATTGTAAATCTCCCGCCGTAACTTTCATGCCTGTTTTTTTTACGTTTGCCACCGGATCGACCCCGGTTTATTTACCAGCTCGCCGTGATTAATGAACCCTTCCCCCTTCTTTACCCGAGATTTCGGATTTCAATCTGCCTGCGACCCTCCGCGGAGGGCCGCCGTTCCGCCCAGTAAAAATATTTCATCCCTTGGAAAACGAAGGGGCACGAGCGCGCAGGAGGACACGTGCGTGTTCCTGGGAAATTTGGAGGTCGAACAGCGGTGAAAATGATCCAACCACCCCTCTGCCCAGCCACCCCTCGATACCTCCATCCCTTTCCTGTTCCACCGCCGTGTCCCCTCACCCTCGAAAACTTTGGTCCTTGAATTTTCGAGACCTTGACTCCGTTTTACACCCTCGTACCATTCCTCTCACACCGGACTCACCCTTGAAGCAAGCCACAGGCTCGTTTTAGCGATTCCGATCGAGTCCGATCCCTGATTAATCGTCACGGGGCTTGGCGATCGTTCGTCGGTTCTAATAAAGTTGCGCTAGCTTTCTATCTCTGATTTCCTTTCAGAAGATCACTCCCATATGAGAAACACGGCCCGGAGAGCTCTTTAATTTTCATCATCGAGCAACATCGCCCCCTGTTGCTCGATTCTTTCAGTCACGTTGCTGGCAGCGAAGGGGAGGCGCGTTTAATAACGTGTCTCAGGGGAGGGGTGGTGTCGCCAGGAATGTTTGGGGACGAAGAATGCGATGAGGACAGATCGGTGAGCGTATTTTTAGATATCTCGATGGTTTCGTCGCCTCGTTCGCGAGGAAACTTTCCTCCTGGTGCCAAGGGACGACCCTGGCTCCGACGCTTTCTCCGCGCAGGGCTAGTTTACAACCCACCCACGTGGGAGGTGCTCCGTGGTGCCGTTTTCTTCGAGCCGTGTTTCGCGACGACCCACGCTTCGCGTTTCGATAAGCGCTGGTTCCGTTTCCAGTAACTCTCCATCGCCAGTTTCGTCGTTGGCGAAAATTCTCGGCTGTCTGGGCTCCGAAAGGGGAAAGTTTGTTGCGTTGCTTTTGTAAATAGGTGGGCGGGGTATCCTAAAATTGCGGGACGAAATGTAAGTTGCTTGTGCCAAAAGAAATTCAAAGATTCTTCGTCGTTTACTGAGGTACAGTAACTTTTCCATTATCAGAAGCTGCGGAGTAATTGTGTGAAACGTTGAAAATTACTCTACTGGCTATTTTATGTTAAAAATGGTGAAATTATAGCTGAACCTTCAGTAATTTTCTGTTGCACGATTCGCTATTTCGCAGCGACTTAGAATTACATATCTCTAAGAGCAACGATTAATTACACGTCGGTTGATGGTGCCATTGAAAAGACATGTCTGTGGGTGTCGTTCAAGGATGACGAGGTATTTTCGTCTGTCCACGTCGACCTTGAGCATGCCTAAGACTTTTGCGTCAGTAGGAGCACCCCTTGGTAGATTATTGCAAGGTTATTAAGAGGGTGGTGCCTATTAAACTCGTTTGTCACGGTCGATTCACTCAACACAACTACTTCGTTTTGGGCGTTCCAAAACGCACCTTTATTCTATCCTTCCAGCCTTTTAATAGTAATCTAACGATCCTCTGGTAATTGTCAAAACAATTTCCAGTAGTTCTAACTCTTCGGCTTCTTTCTGTTGCCCGGGAGAACAGAATCGGTGCCATATGGAAAGAAAGAAGTAGAATCGAAACGATGCATCCTATAACCTTTCACCCCCACTTCCCGATCGATTTCCTGGTAGTTGTCCCAGTTAGGAGCATCGTGGTCCGTTTGGCAATGTTCGTGGAAATCGCGGAAGGTCAACTCGGCTTCCAGTTACGTCTAGATATATCCTACATACATATGCACTTTTTTAAACTCGCAAAATCTTAGTTGCAGCCCGCTGTAGCGGAGAGCGTTTCTTTATCTAATCTACAAATTTCAAACAATTCGAGTGCATAGTTTTATACAGCATAGCAAACCATTCGATTCAAAATGTAATTCTAACTTAATAATATTTTAAGAAAATCCCGAGAACAGTGGCGATCTCCCAGAAAACACTTCGCGACTCACCGTTTAGGAATCACTACACTAACCTTTAAGGGGTGCTTCCACTCTGAAAAAAGAAAAAGTATACAGAAGAAACAAATGGCCTGATACTTCTGTCGGATTTTCTTGCCGAACATCCCTCGCGAAGTAGAGCCCGTCCACCCACCACACGCGCCTCCGCACCATCCGTGGGAGGGGGTTAATCCGCTTTGGAGAAGCGGGTAACCCGTTAACCGGGGACACGTAAATAGCTGCCTGTTGCTATGGTTGAGGGGGTGGAACGTGGCGGGTCGTTGCTAGCTGGGTTGTGCACCCTGCTGCAAGCTGCATCGATCCGTCGTTCTAGCCGGTGCAACAACCCACGCGTACTGACCCCATACGTCCTTGTAGCTCTCGTGGAAGGACCGTTGGCACACGGTGTTTTTGAACCTCGACATTTTCCGCGCGGCGGGTTTGATTGGCGTGGACCACGGCTCGTTTAGAACGCCAGAAACTAGGAACGCCGATTACCATTTCAATTTCCTGGCAAAGGATCCTCGTTGTTTATTTAGGTTAATTAAACTGGCTTCTAATTACCTGCGCCACGAGTGGATCACAGTTTAGTAATATTGAGAAAGAAGGCAGAGTAGAGTTTGAAGAATGGTAAAATAGTAGCATTGAGTCTTTAAAGGTGGGTATTTGAAAGATTGATTATTCATGGTTTCGTGAGTTAAAAGTCAGGAGCGTGGGAATTTATTTCAGCTGATATTTGGCCTCTGATTTGAGGCTAGAGGAATTGTTGAAATGTTCCTAGGGTTATGATTCCCAAAGGTGTCGTTTAAATGTTTGATCACTTATTTTAATTCGCGAGTTAAAGGAATAGGTATGTATGTAAGGATTTTCTTGGATGATTGTTTTGTGTAGCAGGAGAAATTCATTTTGAAGTGTGTTTCAATCGTCGGTGAATGTGCAATTAAGAGGCATCGACAGCGGGAAAGCAGCTGTTTTAGTCGGTCACGCGTGCCGGGGCTCGGTTTGATCAAATTTTACTTGCTGTTATCGGACACGTGGAACGCGTGTTACGAACTTCTGAATATATCAAAGGTTACGGTTCGCGAACGTCGTTAAATGAATCCATGTGATTAGTTAAATGAATCCATGTGATTAGAGGAATACACAATATTACCTCACAGACGTGATTTAATCACGTCTACATACTCCTATCACGAAGATCCAAGGAGAAAATTGATTAAAGTATTCTAAATTCGCATGGAATTTTAGTAATCAGTCGTGGTAACGAAATTAAACTTGTTGGAAAAAGTTCAGTGTTGACTACTAGAAGCAGTACTAAATTCTTTGCTTGCGATATATTCCTACGATAAATTTTGCGTTTCTAGAGAAATTATTCTTCGTTCCGTTATTTTTAAAATCTTTATGCATGTATTTTTCTGGCACATGCGATTTCACAGTTCGTTCGACAGAATAATACCGAAGAGTTTCTCTAAGCAATATAGGAATGGCATTCGATAGGAACGCGTGGCATTGCTACTTGTCTAAGATCCTTATGGAACTTGGCCAGGAATTCCTTTGATCGCAAATGAGCTCTCAGGAGCAACTACTTACCCTTTGGAAGTCGGTAACGCCTCCTGGAACATGCCAAAGGGGAAGTTTGTGTGAAATGCTGGGGCTTATCGGGACAAGGTCAACTGTACTACCTATGACCTTAATTTCGGACAAGTATTCTGTCTGTCATAAAGTGCAATCGAAGCATGTTAAACCTTGAAGTAGTGCAAAAGGGTGGTTATTAACCCTCCGTGGTCACACCTTCTCATAATCACAAATTGGTCACATGGGGTTCACTGCACCGCAGCATGATTTTTGAGTTACCATTTTTGTATTTTTGCATCTTTTAACTTTTCAGTGATAGTTATACATTCGTAATACTCATACAACCATGCTCTAATAGTATTTTTCTAGAAACGTAAATTTTGGTACGCGGAAATAATCAATAAAGCGAATTAATTTTCTAGTTAAAATTCACTAAGTTTTTAAATTTTGTTGTTAAAGTTAAAAATTTACAGAAATATTGACAAAGCTATATTCCGCGTTGCGATAAACGCCGTGTAATCACGAAGGGGTAAAGTAATATACATAGCTTTATCTCGAGGTGCAACTTTTACATTGAATTATCTCATTTTTATATTCATACCTAACTCAGGTTATATACAACCTGATAATGGCAATAAAATTTCAATAAGATGTACTTGCAATTACTTTCGATTCTCTCGTTTAGCACAATATAAATTCAGCTTTCGAGTTTGTGCGCTCCACTCTGCTGCATACGTCGCACACACGGGTCCTCAACTAAAACTGCTTAAAGTTTGATGTAGAGCGACGCATTGGAAGTTTAGTGTATTCACGATGAAATGATTCGATTTTAATTAAAGTCTCGGTGAATTCCTGTCGGCTTCAGCGACGAGAGAATGGAGCAGCATGATGTAGATTGTAGGTTGTAGGGCACAAATTCGAGGTCTGGTGGGGTCGACGCGATGAAATCACTTAGAGATCGGTAGTAGAAAGAGGAAGAATCTTAGTCACCCGCGCATTACTCACGTTATCGGTGTTAATCGAGGTTAATATTCCATTTCCGGTGAAACGAATGAATTTAACCAGCCGATCGAAATGTTGCTGTCCGTAGTTGCCGAGGATAGAATGTTTCTTACGAAATTATTATGTCTCTCCAACCAAATTCGATAAACTTCTTACAGTAATATAGATTTGCCTGAACAAAGCCACGCTCGCACGTAATACACATTCGAAAAGCGTTGCTGTTCGAAGATAAGCGGGATGCAAAGGCAGTGGAATTATATCACCTATTCGCGGCAAATTAGTGTCGAGCGTGCAACACCTGCGACCTTTACGAGGCTGCGTCCTACGCGATGTTAACGCTAGTGTAATGCTGGCAGAAGCGAACCTTGACACGATTCTTCTACTTCTCGCGATTGATCATCTAGGTAGCCCAAGACGATCAAATTTCATTATCTGTCGAGTGCGTATTCACTTCTGACTAGGTTTCCACGTCATCCCTGGATGTAGATCTTTAAATTAACACGTATCACTATACTACTTCGAGTTCATCTTAATCAAAATCCACCTCTTACTACTTAGTTCAATTCTAATTCCACCAAAACACTGACCCATAATCGGTTATGCCTTTAAATAATACTTCTCCCTTTTTATCTTTCAATTGTTTGCTGAACACCCGGTTCAAAGTCGTTTCCCTTAAAAAACGAAGCTCCCCACGAATCGTTTTAGAATCCACGTTTATCTTTGAGTAGACATATCGCAGGGTCATCCCTTTTCTGCGTATTTCGGGCCACTACGTAGCGCAAGCTCCCTGATACGTAACGCGTACACGTGAATTGGCCTGGAATAAATATAGACCGTGAATAACGCCGGCCACGGAATGATCGTTTAACTCCCCGGAGTGTACCGCCGAGTCGACGGATTTCACGTGCAAAATTTATCTTTCTTTCCGGCTGGATGGCCACCCTTCGTTCGCCCGACTCGGCGGCCGCCCATTAGCCAGCACACCCCCGTTCTAGATTACTTCTGTGCGACTGTCGCCTATATATGACATCGAAGTTTAGTCCAGCGAAGGCCTTGGCACCGTTTCCCGTTGGTCAGGGTAGCGAGGTGGCCAGCAAGAACGCCGCGTAAGGTCTCGCAATTAGTTAATAATTCCCGGGTCGTCGTGTAATTTCGCGTCAACACGAACACGGCTGGTCGATGAATTTCGTAATTCCGAAGGCGATAAAGTCGATAGGCTGCGCGGTTACGCGTGCCTCTCTTTGCAATCGATTAGGCTAATCTGAATGGAAGTACTAGCATTGGTTTATTTAGTAAAGTAAATTGTTAAATCAGTGGATCGTTCTCTGCTTCCCTTTAAGATTCTTTAACACCTCCTTGAGGGAAACAGTTGACGTGTTATTGGACGTGCATTAAAAAGGTGGTTCAATGAAATAAGAGAATTAGAGAAGTCGCCTTATTTTCTTAGGGCGAATTAAACTCACTTCTGTAGGAGATATTTGAATAGAATCTAGACAGAAGTTTCTAGTAAGGAATAGGGGTGGAAGAATTTTGATTCGATCTCCTTTGAATGAAGATAATTTATATATTAAACGCAATGTGCTTTAAAGGACTTCGTAATGGGGTAGAAGAATTATAAGTAGAATGAGCGCTACAGTGTCAGGGAGGAAAGCAGACTGGAAATAATGAAAATTATTTACCAGTTGTAAGGGTAGGTATACATAATCACTCCCCCGAAGTCGGTGCGTTACAACCGATTCCCAGTGGTGTCGTGGCTCGTTGTAAGTCGTTTTGGGGGGCATTCCATCCCCATAAAGTGCACCCTTGGCCGGGAATTACCGTCAAACGCGGTACAGCTTTCAGGAATATTCGCCGGCTGGCGGGGGACGGGTTAATGGTTTAATTAATTTTGCGCCGCTTTCGCCCTCCCGTAAGTCAATTAATCGCGGCACTTTCGTCTTCCTCTGTAGAACAGCTAAATGGCGCCGGGCACCAAGCAACAACTGGGTCGGAAAATTCCAGCCAACGTCGTTCGACCACCTAACAATGACCCGACACGCGTCGATTTCGTGTACCCCAACAAGGGGAAGTTACTTCATCTCCATTGTCCTTTAGAACCTCTCTTAATCGACGATAAACTCGAAAGGCCATCGCGTTCGTCACAGAAGCTCTGTTACGAAATCCATACCTTCCGACGGGTCGAGTCAGACAAATATCGTCTAACAGTAAGCAATCGGATGAATTTCATTACGCGGAAGTCGATTTTTCCCCGGTCTAGCCAGCCCTATTCAGCTGTTGATTTCTCGGTCACTTCGGATCCACGTATCGATTCGGCGCTCGTGGCAGATGGAGAGAATTCTCTGTGACGAAAGAGAAAAGAAAGGAGCCTTGCAGTGAGCACAAGGTGCAAGATATCGGCTCATTTTTTTCCTCATCAAACGAGGGATCACCTGTTTGCTTCGTACGGCGATCGACTGGTATGCCGGAGATAGGATGGTTCGTTTGAAACGCGAAGGACGATTTCTCTTCCTTTCGTCACCTTAAGGAGCTTGGGCGCGGAGAGCGCCAGGACCTTGGAAAGGGGGTCGCACCTGCGACCGACCGTTCCTCAGGGTCTTCCGAAGCTTTCCACCTGAGATAGACGAACTCGAAAGTTCCACAGACGATGCACGTAACGAGGCGATACTTACGCGGCAATTTTTCATCTGCCCTGCCTGCGCAAGATCCTTTTTATTGCCGGCGGTAATTTATGACGTTCAAATCGAATTCGAGAAGTCTCTGGCGCGAGGTTTAGTATTCCTTCAGTGGGAATTTAGTGACGAAGTTTGTGACCTCCTAAGGTGATATAGTATATAGGACAAACGAAGAGGAATATTTGCAATTTTGTTGGGCGATATGGGATTTATTTGCATTCCCAAGACACTTTTAGAGCTCTAGACGATTCCGATCTGCTGGATCATATGTTGGAAGTGGAGAACGGTAAAATAGGGGGGGCTGGTCCCAGGCACGTGGAGGGCTCCCCCCGCCTCGGTGGAGAGGGCGAAGTGTGAATACAACGCGTGGAATACATTCAATAAAAAATGGGCAGGTGGTTGGGACACGGACAACAGCGGTTGCCTCCCGGTAACACCTGCCAGAGTAAAATGCTTTTTACGAGATATCAAGCTCGTGCCTGGCATCTTGCCTCCGCTGGATCGCGGTCATGATCGATCCACTTTATCCCCCTCGTGTGAAAACAAAGTGCCAACTCGGGCAGTCGAATAAAACCTACTTACCTGCCACGATCATGCGATCGGCTAAAATTTAAGTACTTACCACGAATATCGTATTAAGCTCTCGCGTTTCTATATATTTCTAACTGAAAGATTCGAAAGTAGTATTTTATTTTTAATGAAATTCTAAAACTGATAAAGGGTAGGATGAAACATTGTACTAAAATTGTAGTACAGAGTTAAACAAATTAGAATTATAATTAAGTACTACCTGCCATTATTAATAACGCTATAAAGAGCCATTATGCCAGAAATTCTCTTGTGCGTTGTAAAACCAGCTTGCCTTTTGTTCCTTTTGTAGTAGCCATTTTCATAATAGCCCTTTTCATAATTAAAAAACTATTGTTTGGTGGTCTACCCTTTCGGCACTTCCACTTAATATACCGTATAGAATTACCGTTTGTTCTCGTAACTCTGATAAATCGAGCGGTTGGTACGATTCAGGCGAATCTATCGTCGTCGTATTATTTATGGCATGAAAGTTCAATCAATGGGGTAGGTATGTCTGATTTCGCAACCTGCGCGAGTGATTAGGGTTGTACGGTTCTCTACATATGCATTATACATGCGTGTAACAACCTGGAGTGACCTGCAGCTCTTTCAGCTACAACTGCGAACGTTATAACCGTGTGGAAAGACTTATGACCTACATAATAATTTGAGTATGCTTCCACCAATCGTCTGCCGTTCGCAGACCTCGATTAATTAATTAATTAACGTGGAACAACTTCGATGGCAATCCGATCATTTATTTATCAGAATTTTAATAAAGAGGAGTTACGTCGTCAGAGGCGAGTGCTTTTAGAATAAAGGAATTATTTCGGTAAATATAATGGGTGAATAGAATTGGAGGAATTTTGGAGGATTGCAAATATTCCATCGAGGTTAAACGTGGCGTAGTTTTTCACTTTAAGGGAACCCTTCATTCGGCTGTGAATAATTTATGACGAGCCGAATAACTGTCGAGAAGCGTGGATCGCGTAATCTGCAAGTTAATAATTCGTCGAAACTACGCACAAGCTAGATTAAATTCCCGCGCAGCCGATCCAATTGAATATTTCCCGTGGAATGTGTTAGACAGTCCGTGGAACGATACGAACGGTTTAATTACATGTAATTAAAATCTGTGCAACGTAATAAGAACAGGAAGATTTAACTCGAGCCTCTTTCCTCTCGTTCGCAACACATTGTCCTACAATCTGAACTACCCTAATTTTTTTTATCATCTAAACCTAAGTTCAAAACGCGCTTCCGTCCCAATCCTTCAAAAAGAAATTTAATTTGTACGTCGCGGGGCAATTATAAAATTCCTTTTCTTACAATTTTCTTTTCTACAATTAGGCTGAGAAATCATCTTTCTGAAATACAGGCAGAGACCTCCAGCCTTAGTGTAACGGAAACTTACAAGGAGAGTATTTTAGGTGTCCGCCTCCGATCATTTTGATTTTTGGATATGTTATAGAGGACCGAAAAATAAGAAATACGTGTTTTTTATTTTTCCCCGTTTTCATATTTGGGGGGTGAAAACTGCGTTCAAAGTTAGGGTTGAAAAATCATTTTTGTGGAATATCTCGAGAACTATTAGAGATAGGGGAAAATCTGGTGAGTCAGTCATATTTCGCATTCAAAGACACATAATTCGTCCATTGACACTATTCCCCTATCTCTAATAGTTCTCGAGATATTCCACAAAAATGATTTTTCAACCCTAACTTTGAACGCAGTTTTCACCCCCCAAATATGAAAACGGGGAAAAATAAAAAAACACGTATTTCTTATTTTTCGGTACTCTATAACATATCCAAAAATCAAAATGATCGGAGGCGGACACCTAAAATACTCTCCTTGTTAGTGTAACATTCTCGACGATAAAAGATTCAAGTACGGTAAACGCACCAATAAATGAACATTTAAGGCTAATGAATGAACACTATTATAAAATTATGTTTGCAGCGCGATTGATTCCACGTGCTGCAAAAATTGTTTGGACACGAAGCAAGAAGTTAAAAGAAGTCTCTAAGTAATCAGCTGCTTATTTTAATAACTTATTTTACTCATTTTAATAAAAACTGTCCATTCACTGCTACGTGTTCATTTACTGGTACATCCACCCTACCTATTACATATTAATATGCACAAAAGTAACAGAAACTCTATGATTCTCCAGCCTAATACAGGCAAAAGCGTTCAAAACGACATACCAAAAACCACCAAACAAAATATTCTCCCAGCAGCTGGACATTAGCAGCTCCTTTTAAATGACGTAATACAAAAATGAAAATATTCCACCGCTGTGCGTTGATTAGAACGTAATCCAGATATCGCACGGAAGCTCGGACCAAACCGTACATCATAGTTGCACGCATGGCGCGTGTGACCTACATCGGAGGCCCAGTAAAATATGTTCTCGACAGTCATGTGCCAAACGCAGGATTCGGGGTGTCCGTCTGCCGTGACGACCCAGAAAATCGGTCGTTGCGTTGCCCGCCCGAAACACCTGGCCGCCATCCTGGCGCTCGTTCACGTGACCCTCGACAGTCGGCCAAGCCTTGACCAAATACGAGAATTATTAAAAATGAAACGGTTAATCCTGCTCTGATAATAGCCGGCTGGCACATCCGCCACCGGCAATTGTCTTTCTCCCCCTCGTCGATACCTACAATTGTTCGTTTCCGTGGCAGTTCGCCTTCCCTTCGCCAGCCAGGGCCCTCCTTTCAAACTTCGTTTCGCTTTTTCCATCGATCGAACGCCGCGGTTGCACGGCTTTAGCCCTGGCTATCTGATTTTCATCACCAAATTATCTGTCTCGGGTAATTCGCTGTTGCTGTGGGAGGAAAGGAGTGGGTTGTTGGGGGCGTAGATGGATTTGTATGTTTCTAGGGGATATGGATCGATGATTGGGATATTTCCGTCGCTTGAGAGTTAGAAGGGTTCGAAGTGGCGGATAACGTGGAACGAAGGGCTGCTTTTAGGTAGTGGATGATGGGAATATTAGAGCCACCTGCATTAATTCGCGATTTTATACTAAGCCTAGTTACACTGAATTCTTCTTATATTCTTATAATCTTCTTCTTATTCTTTTATGAAATATTGATATTGCCAAATTGCGAATATACGCTTGGGAACACTGTGAGCAACGTTATTTCTTCATCAAGCGCTTTATTAACCCTTGGGCGACGGATAGTGTTCACTCGAATAAGCTTTTCTACAGATTCTGATCTTGATCCTGATTTAAAATGCTTATCTTCAAGAAATAATAGTAATAGTAAGTGACGCGTATAACTTGATATTTAGGTTGACTGAAAATGGACCCCGTCGAGTAAGCGTCAGTTAAATTCCGACAAGTTTGATTCTTCGCGAATCCCTCGGATCTTCGAAACCGAGCCACGATCTGGGACAAGCAGGATCGTCGGGCAGGTGGCCGACCCACGGTGTCCCGAAAAACGAGGATGTCCAATCACTACCTTGGCCGGTGGTATTAAGTTCGACCTGGTCGAGACTCTCGCTTTCGACCCTTCCGAACTCGGTATTCTGAATCACGAAAACGGAGACTGTAAACTAGTAGAATAACGATCATTTCACCACTTTCGCTCGAACTCCCAGTCGAACTTCAAGGCTTGGATGTACCAAGTCGCGCAATTTTAAATCAAAATTTCGTACACTTCCCTGGAACGAAAAAAAAAGGATAGAAATATCGCAGGAAATCGATATAAAGAATATTTCTCAGAAGCGAAAGAAAACTATTGCTAGAACTTTGCACTTGGCTGAAATAAGCCAATACCAGTTGAGGCTTTTGTTCGATTATTCTTCAGCTGCAGACCCATGTCCCTCATCCATGGAACTCTTGCTCGTTTTTCGTCGATGGACCACCCGAAAGCGGTGCACCCATTCTGGTGGACGAGGGTAACTCGAGAATCTAAGGTGTTCGTGCTGGTACCCAATGTCAGGGCTCTTCTGCTCTTTGTTTCTCCGAGGAAGCTTTGACGTTCGCTGAAGGGGAAGGGCCCTGCTCGAGACGCCGAGCTCCTGCAGGTCCTTTGCTCATATCTTGCGAGGTCCTTGTCGCGATCTTCCCCCTCGTCAGACTCTTCTTCCATCCACGATCCTCTCGCGGATGAATGCTTGGCGAGCACCTCCGCTCTTTCCAAGCTTCTCTCACGAGATCCATAAACTTTCCCCCGCAATCCAATTAAATGAATTAATTCCTCCTTCGAATTCGGGACGATGGCGGCCTTGGCCCTCATCAGCTGCATCTTGCAAGCCCAATTACTCGCCCCGTTGCCTTTCTTCCTCGAATCTATCGTATCTAAGAACGGAGCCTGGAGGGCGGAGGCCGATT
Organism: Andrena hattorfiana; assembly: GCA_944738655.2. NCBI lineage: Eukaryota > Metazoa > Arthropoda > Insecta > Hymenoptera > Andrenidae > Andrena > Andrena hattorfiana. The sequence continues at coordinate 5,122,855 of OX122893.2, forward strand.
CAAAGGCGACTGCGACGGCTCTGTTTTGTATTCGGCGCGCGGAGCCAATTATCGGAAGAGTTTCCACGGTGTACCTTCGACCTTGGGCGAGTGAATGGTCGATCGGAAAGCCTCCCTCGGGCAGATACGATTAGAACGTCTGAATGGCGCGGCGTCGCGTCGCCTCCCTCGCCAGGAGGAGAAGCAATTGCCAGTGTCGCGCTCTGCCAAAGACAGTGGCGTAGCATTTCGACTAGAATACGAAACACTGTTAAAAGCGTACTGTTCCTCTGCCGGATCATTGCGATTTCGGGTCGTTTAGTAGCCTCTCCTTCTTCCCAACGGACCGGGAGCCACTCTGCGCGCTGAAATTTCACCTGGTAGCTATCGCTATTTCGTTCTGCATACAGCGAGACAGAAACGTGCCCGTCAGCGATAGCTAAATATCGAGAGCTTCGCTGTCTGTCCCAACATGCTCGAGCGTGATTTAACCCACTTCGTTAGTCGACGCTCGGAACATTCCCTTCCACTCATCTCCACCGCGGCTTGGCAGAATCTGATTGCCCGTTGTCGTGCAATTTCTGTTAGAATCACGTGCCTCTCGGAAAGAGCTTTCCAGCGAAGCTATTTATTATCGCCACGAGACTACTTAACCTGTTCCAATCATTATCTAAATAAAGACTTCTTAGAACAGGGTCACCATAGAATTCCAACACCTGAAATGGTCCGTAAAAATTCGAGATTTTTATAAAAAAATTAAAAAGTGTTTTTCTTTGGTCGTATTTGTGCCCATCTAAAATTCCGTGACATTTTAATTTCTTTATGAAAATCTCGGATTTGGGCGATATCTTCTACATATCTCCCAAGTTTCATAATGTTTTGAGTGCTCTGCTTGGGGATCTTCCCTTGTTAGCCGGCCTGCCGAGAATCCGCGGAGAAATCGAAGAATTGGAAAAAGGCTTTAGCCTCGTACGCAGCTGAACGGTCAAGCGTCGCTCGTCGTCCCTCGCGGAACCCTTTACCGCCTCCACTCGAGCCCTCTCGATGTCCATTGTCCATCGATCGCGGTGCACTCTGCCCCGCTCGTCCCAGGGACCCCGGTATTTTCCATAATGAGGGTTGGGGTTTATTCTCGTCTAGATCAACAGGTTGGGCCGCCTCGGAGGTAAAACCGACGCCGAGGCGCGGCTCCGTGTAGGTAAGTCTGGAAAAGGCCAGCCGGTGTGCGATCGCTCGCGTGTGTGCGCTCCCCCCCGAGCGGGAGCCGGCGCGAGCGGCGAAGGAGGCAGGCCGTGCTCGTACCAAGGGCAAACGGCGAGGGCGCGAGAGAGAGAGACAAGGGGTGGCCGCAGAAGCGGCGTAGAGCGAAGAGGGTTGCTCTGACGTCAGGGTGACGCAACGGCGGTGCAACCCCCCCTTGCATCTCCGCCCTGGGACTGACATTGACACTGCCCGCGGCATCGATCTGTCCTCGAACGAGGTGAGAGCCGGCCGACGAGGGTCACCGCGACCGTTTCGCTGGCGTTGTTTGATCGGAGGTCATCTGAGTGATTTACCTCCTCCGTTCCATCAAGCGAAGCGCCTATCGATCTGGCCGACCCGCGCCGCTCGTGGCACCGCCGGCGATTTCGTGCCAGGGGATTCGCGATTAATTGATGGACCTTCGATTTCTTGGCGCATCTGACGCACGGGATAATCGTTGCCGGTTCAGGACGTTCGCGGGTTCGCGGTACGGAGGATAGGCGGCGAGGTGTCTTCGCTGCATAATTTGCCGACTGAAAGGTTGGCCGGTCACGCGATTCGCGGGGAAACACTGAATGGCGCAACAAGGTCCTCGGCGTGCACTCGGCTCTCGCGTCGAGTGTGACACGCTTCTCTGCGCAGATATGTAGGTAGACTGTTTGGTTTCTGATGCTTCGTGGGGGGTTTGGAATGCTTCGAGCTTAGGGCTTGTTATTTGGACAGAGGTGTTTCGGGGAATATTTTGTAGAATCTTGAGGACCTAGTGTGTTTTTGTGGGGGTAATGAATTTTTCGATTTGGATGGAGGTTCGAAGTGATGTACGGGGGGATGAGGACCTCGAGGATTGAATTTGGCAAGTTGAAGTTAAAATTGTTAGGGTTCCATTTTTCATTCGAACTCTCGCTCGTATTTCCCTTGGCTTTATCGAGGGCAAGGGGTGGTAAAATTCCGTTCGTTTATTAGAGTTCTGCCACTCTTGGAATGATTTACCTTCTCCGTTCTATTATGGGAACGCGATCGATTCGTTGACGCCAATAACGGGAATGCAAAATGATCGATTGCATTTGTAAGCCTGACGTTCTTTCCTGGAGCAAGTTTTACGAACGAATCCTTTTATTTACGTACACGTTAAGAAATATTCTGTATGTTGGTGTACGTTATTCAATCGATATTCACTGTCGCTTGGCTCGTTTACGAGTCGGTGATGTGCTTTTTTGGCGTTACAGTAAATGGTATCGAGTTCAAGGCTTGCAGATCCCTCGCGCGTGTTGATTTTGTCAATATCGGAATCATTGTTAATTTATGTGCATTGGCTTATGCAGATGCAGGTCCCCAGCCGCGCAACTTTCCGTGGCACGTCATAGATTTGCAATTACGCGCACAACTGCGATCTTTCTATCAGTGATTGTGCTCACTTCAGCCAGAGGGAGAATCGTATACACATTTCTCACGGTATTCTTTCGTTTATTCGATAAAGCGAGGTGCACGAAACCGTTCGCTACGATTTCTGAATAACAATTCTTCGGACCTGCCCACTTAATCCAGTGGGGTATAAATTCCAAGCGCTGTATTCCTTAACGAAGACCTTCTCACATCGTATTTATACTGTCTCGCTAACATTAGCGATATTGTACGTCGACAGAAATACGCCCTCTATAATTAAACAACCCAGATTTTACTATGGAATCTTCGAGAAGAACCTATTAATGGAAACCGATAATTGTGACGATCCAGTGAACATCCTTCGTCACTTGCTAATGGATTTGCACATTGTCCATTTACGAGTCAACTTCGATTTTATAATCGGACTTAGTGAAGTTTCAATGAGAACCTCGCCACGTGAGACACTTCCGAGCCTCACAATATTTGATATTTCTGTATTTCAGATTTAGATATAAGATTTACTATACTTGAAGGGTAAGGGGAATAAACTGGGATTGTCTATTTTTCGTGGTTTTGTGATTTATAGCATATTTTGTTGGTGGCAACTGGGACTATGAAACTATTGAATTACAAAGTGTTATAAAGTTCAAATACCCCTGCAATATGGTATACTAATTAAAAATAGGAAATGTTCACTCTGCACTGCAACAAAATATGCTCTTCCTTCGCACCAAAAGGCCCCCACTCTTTGCCTAAGCATAAGCTTCCGTCGTCAAGGTAAAACAAGAAATTGTTTAAGAAGAAAATTATATAAGAAAATTAAATTCATTGAACCTTGTTTCTTTACTGATGGACTAAAGTATTAAACTTAATTTTCTCGATAAAGCTGTTTTGTGACGTTCCCTGGTTCTCCCCTTACGCTTCACTTCAAACTACATATTAAGAATATAAAACGTGTTAATATATCCAAAATACTAACCCCTGAGTCACAGGGAAGATAAAAATGGAGGACTATGTACTTTTTCGTTCTCCCTTTATTATACAGTCTCGTGGAACGTTATTTTCATCGAACTTGAGCGATCACATTTTACCTGTAAATTAAACAGGCACGTTCACTTGCTTTCCACGTTCTTATTCGAGGTACGCTCACGATTTCCAATTTATCATTTTAACGGGTGAACGTACACGCCACGGGGATGCAGATGCCGTTTCAAGGGGATGCAGCGCGTTGCATGGTAATGCCGAGCACGTGCCAAGGGCATGCTACTGGGGGCGGAGTTTAAGGTCAGGGGAGCGTCTTGCGTTCAAGGGTGCGAAAAGGTACGTGAAATTGCGGGGGTGCTGATCGTATAATAAGATGGAATATTGGAGCGTTCCGCTGTGCCTTGGCTCAGTTTCTCGTCGAATGCACCTCGCGCGCAGGGTTGTAGAAATTTTTTGTAGTCGCGTACCGTAGATAGGACTATAAATAATGGGAAATAAATAAAAATTAATGTGAACACTGCGATCACTATAACCGTTCTGAATTCTTCAAAATTCATTCAAATTTATTCAGTCTTCGCATTTGAATGAGAGTTAAGAATGCATTCATCATCCAAGCGTTAAAAGTGCAACGTAAGGCAGCTGCAGATTAAACTCCAGAATTCCAGCCTCCCTATCACACGGAAGGGGTAGCTCTGCTTCTATTTTAAACGCTTCGCGTGTAGTTGCAAGCGCGAGATTTTTTTTATAAGAATCCGCGTGGGCGTCGAGGCACAAGGGAACATTAATTTAGCTATCGATATTTACTTCCGACCTTGGCCTTGCTCGTGGAACCGCTCGCATTCGATCAAGATGATTCACGCGTGCTCTCGAGCGGACTCGTGCCTCTTGGTATTTTTAGCAGCGGTCACCACTGGTGGGTGCATTTTTCCATCGTGCTTTCCATGATCCGCTATAGAAGACCTGTAGCCCCAATTTTTTTTTAAATAACATACTTCAACGGTATCTCTACCTTGTCATTCAAGGGACACTCAATTTCAACGCCCATCTCGCGATCTTTGATTCATAAAACACCGCCAGATTACTCAGCGCGAATTCTCGAAAGGAATCCTAAAGCAGCTTCTGTACACAACGCTCCCAGCTTCCGTTCTCTAGCGAATCACACTGCCAGTGACAACGTTGACGGAAACAGCAGCTAGGTGCTGGAAACCCTGCCGAAACGATTCCTCAAGGTATCTCCGCAAAGTGTCTTCTTAATTAAATGACTCCGAGTGACGAGGAAGCTCGCGAACTGCTCTAGCGGCGCAATGACACCAGAGTTAATTAGCATTAAGGATTTAACAGAAGCTTCTCAGATCGTTCAGAGTCCGACCCCTTGAATGTTTTATAAAGACGTTGCAGCTACAATTAAAGGAACTAGTAAACATTTCCTCATAATAAAATTCTTTAAGAAAATTCGCTACTCGTGTCGCGCATTAGTTCCACCTTGAATTCTCCTACACATAACATCAATAATCTTTGCATTCCGCGGCGGATGAAACAAGGTGACTGCACATTTTTTAGAACATCGAGATCAGATAGCCTTTTAGGACGCTCGGAGCCCCGATTTACCCTTCTTGTTAAATTCTCTATCGGTCTAACAGGAACCGTACACTAAGGAGTAAGGCTACTTCGAACCTGCGTACCGTGCTCCGCGGCAGATGCGTTAAGAGCGCTTGGTTCTTTAAAAAAAATCGTGGGCGCTCGTTTCTGGGAAGGGACCAGCGAAAGGTATAAATTTCCAGCGCGCCGTCCGCGAGACGTTTAAGCAAACTCGCCGCGGAAATTTGAAATAACACCGGCCGCGGATGGAAATACAGGGGAATCCGAGACGGATGCGATTCATCTAGATGTGTTGACTCGCCAGAAATAGTGGCGAGCGAGTACCGTAAACGAGGGTTGCCGGTACGCCTCCATGCAGCAAAGTGCCATTGAGTGGTCGCGTAAACCGCATCGCCTGCATCCTCTTTCGAGCTGCCCGCGGCTTGACATTGAGAGCCGGAGGGTGCAAGGAACTTTGCTTTACGGCTGAGCTCGTCGCAGCTGGTGTCTGGCGGCTAGGAGAGCGCCGGCTCAGAATTTCATCGGATTCTATCAAACTCCTCCTCGGACGTAAGAGAAACGCGAGCTAAGGCCATTAATTGAGTCACGCGCGGCAGCCAGCGATAATATTTAGCGCGAAATCTCGAGCGTCGCGTCGCCGAGGCATTTCAGCGTGCACGTGCGGCAAGATTAATAGCGGCGATGGGATCGAGCTCGATACGCGCTGGCTGTCAGTGAATTTATACCGGCTGACTCAGTGGTGGCGTCTGAGGGCTCGGCGGGGGTTACCATTCGACACCGCGGTCCGCTGGCAATCATCCACCCTTCTTCCGTCTGCTGCGACTGTATCCTCCGCTCAGCCACCGCCGCTGCACCTCGAGCACCCGCAGATGCGCGCGTCCACTTCGCCATCCGTCTACTTTCACCGCCAAGTGTTTACCGAGAAGTCCAATAGGGGATCCGAAGTTCTCGCGCCGGAGACGCCTGTTTTTGCCGCGTCGTGTATTTCGGTCGCCGGGAAGTGGAGCTCGGCAGTCGCGCGAGGAAGGCCCGGCCGGCGAGGGCGTGCAGAGAAGCGCCGAAGAAGATGTAGCACGCGCTGCCGCCGAAGAGGGATCGGGTGCAAGGATCCCATGCGTATTGGCCGCGGGAGCAATGAGTGCAGCGGGTGAACGGCCGCCTCCGCATCCAGACTGCAGACGTCCAATAAAAATATCTTACGGCCGGGTCTCTCCTAAACACCCGTCTACCCTCATTCATCGCCGAATTATTTTTATTGCCGGGCAACCAGAGGGAGCGTCGCTCGTTAGCCGGCTGGACGCGGTCGCTGAGAATCGACGCGATGCCACGGTTGCCTACTGTACGCGGCAATGGTGTGGCGTGATCCGGGGCTTAACAAGTGCACGAGTACCTGAAGAGAACGTATCGGAGCTCGTTCGTCTTCGGAACTAAGCCCCGCGGGAGAAAAATCGACCCCCCCTGAGTTACGGAACTCTCTGTATTTCATTTGTCGCGAGAGTAACGGCCACGGCGGCAGTTTCTGTTCCTGAATATAAAATATTAGGCGATTTAGCGAGTTTCGGGTGCCTCGACGTATCCGCGGCTGTCTTATGCAACGCGAGAGAATTATGTAGGATTTAATTGCAAGAGCCGCGAGAGTTATAGACGGCCCACCGCGTGGATCCTCTGGTATCGTTCGCCGCGACGGGAAATTTTAATTTACCGCGCTACGCCTCGCCACGTGCCTCTGCGGAACCGCAAATTACTGGCGGCGGGGTGCACGCAGGTCGCCTGGCCTCTTCTTCCCTTTCCCAACCTCCTTCTATCCATCCTTCGTGCTTCCCCGCAAGGGAGAGCGAGGCTCTCTCGTCGGTGGTTTCGAATTCTCGTGCCAAGTGCAAATTCGCGTTCCGCTGTCGCCTCGCGTCTTCATCCAGGATTTACGTACTAGCGCGGCTAGTCATCGAACACCTTCGACGACTCTGTCTCCGTCCCCGATCATTCATCCGAGATCACGCGAGCGGGCTGATCCATTCAGACGCCGCGCAACCGCCTGTACTTCGACAGCCCAGCAAAGGCGTCTGAAACCACCGACACCTCGCATTGGGTGCGAGAAAGCCACTCGTTCGGAAATAGAACAGGGTGCAGGTCTGATAGCAGTGAGTGCTTAGGCGATACGAGAGGTGCGTGGGGTGTCTTTTTATTGGACGCTCCTAATGGTATCCGTTTTAACGCTACGCTCGAGCGGAATCCCTCGGCAATCGTTGCAGTCTCCTCGCGCAGCGCATATATTTACACAGCCGGTACTCGAGGGAACAGGGTCAAACGAGACGTCCCATAGTATCCCGCGACAAAGGGAGCAATGGATTTTCGCATTCTATTTTTTCGTGCCTCGGACGCGTCCTCGGTGAAGAGGTGCAGGTCGCACGTCCCTGAATCGAGCCGGCGATTTTGGCCAATTGGAAGGGATAACTGTGGACGCGGCGGCCGGAGTGGGGGGCCGAGGGGGCGGGTCGAGGGACGGTCAACCGCGGCACGGACAGACGGACAGACGAACGTACGGGGTACCGATAGGGATGCACCGACCTTGGAGGGATTTTTGCGTCTACCGTCGTACGTTCACCCCGTCAGCGGCGGAGCGAACGTACCCGGTGCCAGTCCGCGCTGAGAAACGCGACTCCCTCTTTCTCGGCTCTTTGTCTCCCCTTTCGCTGCCGGCCCTTCGCCCCTCCGCTGCCCACTACTCCCGCGGTCGGGCCCTTTTTTTCTCCGGCCCCCGTTCCAGGCTTACTCGCAGCCTGAAACTCGCCGGGGATCGACCGCCTCTCACCCTCGGAACCCTCTCCCGGCCGACGCTCCAGGGGCGGAATTTTTACGGTGGCGTCTTCTGCGAGGACGAGACGGGGACAGGGCATTGGGAGGATGGCGAGAGGTTACAGTTTTGGGGACCATTTCGTGCTGAGGGGAGATTTGCGAGGGGAGGTTTGGGAGACAGTCGTCGGAGAGACTTTGGTGTCGTTAAATTTGGAATGTTCTTATATCAAATTTGCCAGTTTTCAAGGACTCTTTTCACGCTCAAATCAGCGTTGCTGAAATATTTTCCCAGGTGTTTCGGACCCCACTTTTCTTGCAGAAACTCATACGTCGAGGAGGACCCTTTCTGTTAAACTTCCTAATATGAAGTGTCTTGGGTATGATAGACCTCTTCATCGATCGTTTTAAAATCGTGAGGATGTCTAACTCGAACAGGGTAGCAGTTCACACTACTCCACCTGAGTATCTTCTCTTCGAGCCCTCAACGAATCTGGTGCCGCAAAAATTGTTCCCCATCACCGCCACTGAAATCCAAATTTTTCCTGCAAATTTCTGTTGCCCAGGATGCACCACGCTCGTTGGTGGCGCGCGGCTGCCGCGAGCCAGCCCTGGCGTGGCGATGCATCCCACAGATTAGGCTGCACGTACGCATGCACGTGCGTGGCGTGTGCCTAATAGTGCGTGCATCGCTCTCTATACGAGGCTGGAGGTCGTGGCCTTGATAGCAGCTGTGAAAGGGTGGGCACTTACAATTAGACCCGATTCACGCGGTCACGAGGCGAGATCGGGAAAGCTAGATAGCGTCGCGTTTAATTAACGATGCTTTTCACGCGCCCCCGCCCGCTCTATCGCAGAGTCGGCGAAACGAAACGTTGCCCTTCGCGAATAACTGGCTCCTAGCCATTCCTAGGAAGTCTCCGGTCGAGTGCGAAGCTTGCTCCGACGTTGCACCTTCTCGGCGCAAGTTCCTTTACCATGTCCTACAGGCATTCGTTTTTAACGTGTACCCGAGCAACATGGACAGCGCTACGCTCGCACAGCTGTGCCCAGGGGAGCCCGAACAACAGGAAGACAAAGTTTATTTACTTTAAAGAGAGGGGTTTATTTTCGGGAGGCAGCGGCTTATTTATCCTATTTGCGCGTCCAGTCTCTTCGAAACACTTCGCGGGGTCTATTCATGGATCTTTAAATTCGCCGACCTTGGGCAACGCCGAGTCCGTAGCTCGAGCGGCAGGCAAAGTGGCGGTAAGGTCTCTTTGTCGTTAAGGATTCCTGCGCCTCGGCCGGGGACCGGGGTTATGTATAGCGGGGAGGACTCGATCGATCGGAGTAGAGAACGTCGCTGATCCGTGAAATGGTGGAAAAAATGAGATCGCCGTGCGACCTTGCTCGGAAGACTCGCCGCTGATCCCAGAGGTCAGACTTAATTAGTGCGAGAAGCTCGGCGACCATTGTCGTTCAATTAATTGCCCGTCGGCCGCGGCAGATAAGCCCACGGGCGTGTACCCCCCCCCCTCCGGCGGCTTGGAATCGCTTCATAATCGTCTGGCGCGCGATAGGGAACGACGAACGGATCAAGGTCCTGCCGATTAAGAGGAACGAGATTACTCCCGCAGCCGGCTAGTTTCAATTTCGATTTCCTTAGACTCTAGACCGACGTTGAGGAATGGAGCGATCGATCAGAGGGGATTTTTGCTAATCGCTGCGGGGACTTGGGGACTTATTGGCTTTTTAGGTAAATTAGCTTCATTGCTTCGGTGGGCGAATATTGTATCGCTTAGGCTGCTGGGCTTCATAGCCCCTTCAATTTGGAAATCTTTCGGTAGATAATGGATTACGATTTTATAGGGGTTGACGGAAGGAGTAGGTGACATAGTGTTGTGGAGTTATTTCGTTTTACAACGCTTTGTGGGTTAAACTAAGGAATTGTTACGGGCATGGTTCGCGGGATCTTCGAATTTCGAGTGAAATCAGAAAATAATACTAATGCCACGGAGGAAACCTGTAATGCGTGAGGTTTTTAGTGGTCGAGAAATGGGCAGGGCTCGAATTAATTTCAATTGGGGCAGCGAGCTGTGCAAGGAAGCGAGGACAGTTAACAGGCAATTAATAAAAGCAGGAGAGCAGCAAAAGGACGAATGCTGACCGTGTGGGAACGAGATGCCACGACCTCGAAGGGCGCGGTCGAGTTCAGGCTAGACTGAAGCTGCCCTTGTGCCTAACCGACCTTGAGACATCCCGTTTTGCCATGCCCTGACTCCACCGGCCCCATACCACGAACGCATCCTCTCTTGCAACACAAAGACTGTCCTCGCCGGGGGAGTAGCCACCTACGTCCCTACGAGGAATTTTGCAAATGAAATCTCGTCGTTTCGGGAACACCGTTCTCTAGGAATTCCTGGAACAGGTGTCCTCCCACAGTATTCCCATCCTTTCTTTCATGCTCCTCTGGTTTCATGTTAGTGAATGAACGACAGTGGACCTTGTACCAGCGTCCAATTAATCTTCTTCTTACTCCTGTAATAATTTCATCATCTGGCTCTGCATCAGTCGAATAGGTAATATAACACTTCGTATAGAATATCAAGCGAATATTGCTGCCTTCCAATTTCTTTTATATAAAATGAAATGGGTTAGGCGTTGTATCATTCGCCAAATTACACTTGATAGTAGATTAGTTTCTATTTAAAATAAAATCTTATGGAAAGCTATTTATGCTTATTTTTATGATAAAATATTAGTATCTTGGTATTTAAGGAAATTACATTTCATAAAAAGCTTAACTTTTTAAAGGCAAAAAAGGAACTTGTTTCCGCCCGGGATCGAACCGGGGACCTTGTGCGTGTGAAGCACACGTGATAACCACTACACTACGGAAACGTTGGTGTCCAGTGTTCGCTACGCGAGTCAGAGAAGCGTACATTTCGGCTAAATCTGCTCGAATCAATTAAGTAATCTGGTGTTTAAGCAGCATAGATAGGGGAGTAGAATGTCAGAAATGAGTGGAACTAATATTGCACGTTTAGTCCAACGATAATCTCGCTAAATGTATTTACAAAATATAATACAAAGAATCTTAATATATAAAGCAGAAAGTGTTTGTGTGTTTATCTGTCGCCTAAAAACTTTCGAACGGTAAACTCTCGGGTCACGAAATATGCTCCAGCTTCTTATCCAGATGATTGTGACTATTTTCACAAAAAGAAATAAACGAATAAAAAGAATTTTTTTAATTAAATCAGAATCTAAATTTCGGGCGAAGCCGAGTAGTAAAGCTAAGTAGTTTGCTATAAATAACGAATAGAAGATCGCGAAGTTCTACCAAAGCACACGGCATGTGAAATAGTTTCAACTTATGTATGAGAATCTCTTGACCCATCGATGCCCAAGTGTTTTCCGAACCTCTGACGGTGTTGTTTTACACAAAGAATTCCGACGGCCCATTGGTTCCACTTTCACGGAAAAAGAAGGAACTCGCACGCAAATAGAACTGACCTGCGCTATCGGATCCGTTGCCTGCTCCTTTGTCCGAAGCTTTCTGGGAACATCGCCGTTGTTCTCTGCGGAATATCGATCGATCGTTTTTGTCGTTGATGGAACCCGAAGACTGAGACGGGAAAATCGGATTCCCCGGCAGCGCAGCTTCGGTATACGTACACGAAGCTTTTACGTTCACCGACTCGAAGTGGTTTCCTTAAAACCTTTTAAATTCCTAAAAGGGCGTCGAAGCTGCGCCATTCGAGGTAATGGATTGATTCCTAAGTAGCATGATTTCGTGCCTCTGCAAGCATTCTCTTCAACCCAAATGCAATTCGAAAACCAGGGCAAGCTTGGGCTTCTCTGGCGACGAAATTCGTATCCAGCCCAAACTTCGCGCTTATTTATTAATAGCTTTACTTCCCTCGGGATTTAGGTTCCGATTTATTTTTCTGGCTTAGCCAGGCGTAACGAGCTGTGGTACATTTGCGACTTTAGAGTGTACCGTTCGAAAGTTTTTAGATGACAGGCAAACACACAAACATATCAACTTTCTGCTTCACATACTAAGATTTCGATCTAGTTTCAACAAAGGGGAAGTGTAGTCTATCAGAAATAAATTACTGTGCTTCAGGCTTATCATATAATTATTTTCCACAGTCATAACACTATTTCTGGGTCGTTTCGAAATTCCACGATCTTCGAATTTGAAACTAGGTATCTCTATTTCCCTTCTGTTTTCCAAAGATTCGTTACGAAGCACGCGCGCCTCATGACCCAGCAGAAAATTCTCATGCAAAGCGGTTCCCGGGTACCTCGATTTTGGCTGCATAGAGATCAACCCCTAAGAGCCAACCATCCCATGATAATATTCCCAGGAGCAGATGCGCCCTGCGAATTCGCGCCATCTCGTCGCCGACCCGATAATTTTCAGGTTAAATACAATTCTCAGCTCGTAACTAATGTTCTCGGCTCATAAGGGGCCGCTCGGACGATTAGTCGGACGCCTGTTGCGTTAATATCGCGTCTATGGCGCGACGGAGGATCCCGGGGATGCTTTCCACCCCAAAACGCCGGCAAATTGCTACAGATGCGTGATGACCGGGTTGCGAAGGATAGCCAGGCCCCTCGAGATTACCGTCGCGGCGTAATGCCGGGTTTGCGAGGCGCTAGAGGTTTTAGCATAATCGAAAGTCCGGCCACCGCGATCATCCCGCCATAATGAAAAGCTGCGAGGGAGAGGTTGACGTTCTTGCAATAATAGAAAGCAACGGGCGCTACTCCCGATCGCAGCCCGCTTGCTAAAACCACGCCGCTGCACCGTGTCGCTGGCGAAACTTTTACTTTTACTAGGGAGAAAGTGCAGCGTTTCTGCGCCTGTACTGGCTCCCTTTAGAATGCAGCCCGCCGCGCGAGTCCTTGCGCGCGCCAGCCATGGAACGCTAAGCAAATAAGCAGTGTTAAACGTGCATTGAAATTTACAGCAGAATCTAAATCACTGCTAAATCGTTGCACTTGTATTGCTCGACTCAAGCGAGCTTCACCTTCCTCGTTGAAGTAATTAATACCCCTAAAAACTTCGCGAATGACTTCTTGTTTAATAACGAGATTAATTAATCGAGAGGTAAAACGAGCCGTTTGGAAAGCAACAGAGGCGCAGCGTGGTTTCGAAGATTCCAAGTCCCGATCGTTACCCCCGTTAAATCGCTGTCTACCTCGGTGGTTGGACGTTAACGAGCCGCCGCTCCGCGCTGTTAACAGCATTGTACTTTTTCCCGTTTAAGGGGCGACACACTTTCCGTCGCCACGATCGCGAGAAAACGTGCAATTCCACGGCGGTTCGTTTCGTTTCCTGGTTGGAGCAATGATCCTGGGCCAGGTCGTTAGCCGCGGGCACGTTGCATCGTGCGCCGCCGCTATCGCGTATTGCATCGTCCGATTGTCTGGCTGGCAATCATACTGAAACGTAGGAAAGCCACGAGTCGGCCGGTCGTCTCGTAACCAGCCCCATTTTTACGGGGAGAGGGGAATCTGCGAGCATTTCCTTGTGCCGTGCCAGTATTCAAATGGGGATGGAGGCGGCTGCTTGATGGTGGCATACGAAATGTCGCTTTTAATGGAATAGAGCCACGAAGATCAGATTCGTGGCTGGGAGTATTAACTATACCTACTATTCTTTTTCACAGAGCAGTAATAGGGGGGAAATGGGGAAGTAATTTTTGTCGATTGTCTCAAGTTTTTTATACTATTATTACACTTGGTAATAATATGCTTTTTGGTTTCTTAATGTGAAGTGATATTTGATGGAGGCATATTTCTCTGGAATGTTGGAGAAGTAATTATCTAGTCAACCCAGTGCAGCTGTTTTAAATTTTTATTTATTATTTGCAGTACAGTTTATGTAAATTTCCATTCGCCGAGCAACGTTTCGTTTCAAATTTCATGTAACTACTTTGGCTCTCAGTGGGAAGGACTCGTTGGATGATTTAGGGACAGGTAGCGCGGATGTATCCCACGAAAAAGGACCGACCCAATTACCCACGCGCCCGTAGTGGAAAGTAGAACGAGTGGCAGAACTTTCGCTTTCGCTGGTGTGGTCTTTCACTCTGTAACCTCCATTCGAGCGTTGTCGCTTTTTCGCGCGGTTCCCTCCAATGTAGGTCTAATACGAGCCCAAAAACTCTCGTTATTGTCGTTTCAGCTTGAATCACGTGAAAAATGACACAGTACAAAAGAATGTTGTAGAGAAACTGTCTAAAGCAAGTTTTCTATTTCTATTCCTCAGAAAGTACAAGGTAGAAAAAGCCTATTTTCTTTTCCTCTTTTTCGTCGATTCCCTCGACATTCATCGTCCACTTTGCTTCATCCGTCGATTTCTGACTGATCAGTTTTTACAAGCGTACTGAGTGTCTCAAGAACGATCCTCGATATTCGTTGGCGAATCGATGCTACGCGATCGTATAACAATCATGTTGTCCCACCGAGTTGCACAACTCGGTTAGTAGTTAATATCAGACATTGATCTCGGTTTCTGATAAATTCAGATCAAGTTTGAATGAAAGGTGCTGCGAGTTTAATAGGAGAAGATACAGTTCACGATACAGCTTAAGATCTACGCACGAATTGTTTCTTAATAAATTCCCAGTGTTCCAAAGCTTATAAACTGAAAGAAATTATAAAAATCCCCTGTACAGATCGAAGACCTTCGAAGCTTCAATTAAAAGCGAAACTATCCCGCTCGATCTCAATCCACCAAGATAACCAAGCTCCTCAGCGCGCGATACAGTTCGCGTCTATCGATAACAAGAGATTCGCAATCTGTGTCTACAGGTCTCGACATAAGAAACTACTCGATGCCCGGTCTCTCTATCAGCCACCATCGCCGCGCAAAAGAAGGGGGTAAATAAATTTACTGATTCACGCGCCGCGATATAAATCAGCGGCTGTTGCGCAGGCTGCGCCTAACACGCGATACGTCGGCCGTAAACAAGAGTTTGATTTCTCCACGGCGGGAAGAGGCTCGTTACGATAAACCAGACTCGTTACAAGCCGCTCGAGCGGAGAAAGTTGACCGTTGCCGTCTCATCTTCCTGGATCAGGCGACGGTGTCGTTGATCCAAGAAGCGCGACGCGAAGAAAAGTAAGAGTCCCGAAGAAAGTGCACGATCGAGCGCGCTGTTCTGACCCACTGCCACGGCGGCGGCGCGGAGGGGGGGTAGGCCTGAAAGCGTCGGGCCCGTTGGTCGTGGCGTCGTCGCGGTGTCGCAACCGTCGACCACGGGGGCCTCCTGTTCGCTTCTTCGATAGAAGTCGAGTAATTGAGGCGTGGGTGACCCGCCGACCCGACCAAAGAAGAGAGAGTAGCCTGTGAAACTGCGGTGGCCTCGTCTAGCCGCTCTTCATCTTCCTGGATCTCAGGCGAACGACTTTGGCGTGAAAAGCCATCGGGACCGGTTGGATTTCACCTGATCTTCTGGCCTCCACTGCTGGCAGCAGAGCAACGAGGCTGGAGATCGGTATCGATCGGTAGGATAACGCGGGTTTATTAAGTTTATTCTTCTTTCAAATCTGATTGGTCTTTGCCAGGGATTCTTGCGTAACGATTATGCTTTCATTCGACAGCTGCCAAGATTCGAGGGATTTTAAATTACAGTCGCATTTAGTTGAAATGGTCACACAAGGAATATTGAGAAATCGTTATTTCAGTTTGATAGAGCGAGGAACAGACTGTCGAGAGTTCCATTAAACAAATCTTGAAAGTGTTCTACAGTTTTACCTGACGAATCTGCCTGCTTTCAGACGCAGGACACAGGCGACGCGTTCACCTTCGGTTTCTGCATTCGCGTTGTGTAGTTTCGCTTTAATTAAGCCCCATTACTTTCTCGCCCCGCTGTGCGTTTGCATTTCACAGCGGTCTAACGAGGACCGCTTTCATCGTTTTATTCGGCGATTAGCGTGTTTCGCGCGTTTAGAGAACCGTTGTCCAAAACAACTTGAGTTTTTTTGAGAAGCTAGAAGGATTAGTTTGCTAAGTGACGTGTTACGTCGTTTTGAAGAAAAATACAATTGGTCGGAATAGCAAAAAAAAAAAATAGTAAATGTCGTTTTTCAACTTTTTTTTCTGAGCCTGTAATGAAAATTCAAAAAACCCGTTTGTAGATTTAAGTAAGTTGTACTTATACACGCTGAAAATTTCATCAAAATCGGTTAACGTCGCTCTGAGCTACAAACGTTAAAAGATCGCAGAGGCTTAAAATAGCGAAATTCCCGAAATCAGCAATTTTAAAAGTTTTGTACGATTTTGGGTATCAGCCACTGTAGACCGCTCGATCTCGGTGCTTTTGGTCTGGTGCTTCTTCGTCTCGTCGTAAAAGTTAATGAGATAGTTGGGACGATCGGCAGGGCTCGAAGGAAAATCCGGGGGAAAAGAACGGGGGA
Organism: Andrena hattorfiana; assembly: GCA_944738655.2. Taxonomy (NCBI): domain Eukaryota; kingdom Metazoa; phylum Arthropoda; class Insecta; order Hymenoptera; family Andrenidae; genus Andrena; species Andrena hattorfiana. The sequence continues at coordinate 5,139,250 of OX122893.2, forward strand.
CCTATCATTTCGAAATGAATCACGAGGCAATTTCGAGGAATAATAATTGTTGCCAGTTAATCGCCGCCAAGGTCTCGCGGCGCCGTAAATATACGCAAGGCCGTGATACGTGAATTACAATTCTTATCAATTCTACGCACGGCAAGGTCATCTGTTTATTATCAACAGTTGTGCGCCGCTCCTAATATGCTCACGTACTACATCGCTCGCCCGAAGACGAAAATAATTATCCGACGAACAGCGCGCTACGTGAATTTTTCCATTCGATCGATCGCTCTGAAATTAATGCGCGCTTCTCTCTTCTCGAGAGCAGATAAACGAGCTTGAGGTCACAGAATCTTAGTAACGAATTCGGGGTAACGTTTAGTATCGAGAAAAATAAATTGACCGCGCGATGCGTCTCTGCTTCTTACTAACAATTATGGGTTTTTTAACTTTCAGACGAGCTGGGACCCAGTGGCAGCACTTAACGCTCCCGAGCACCTCTTCTCGTGAGTACTTTCATTCTCAAGAGCCTAACACCGAGATTATATACAGTCCGGGCAAAATCAACTGTCCACTAAGCGCACATTCTCCATTCTGACCTCTATTTTCACAGCACACACCTTTCACTTTCCTTCTAAACTTAGAGGCTCATTTACAAATATACTCAAAGATTTAGAACACTTGATCTCGTTTCGCCTGTTTACTCACATAAACAAACTATATTTCATAACGTAAGGTCTTCCATTCACGATGCACTTTGATAAAGTGACCAGATATTGTCTGTTCCAATGCGGGACAAGCAAGGAAGCAAGCCAGTAAGCAACAAAAAAGGTTAAGAGATCCGTGGGGAGATCGTTTCCGTAGTTTATTAAAGCATACTTAATACATAAGTACATTGAAAGTAAATTAAAAATATTTCTTTTTTTATATAGATTCTAGTATGAAGTAGAGGAAACAGTAACTTTATGCCACTGCGAAAATGTGAAAGGTTACATGTCCAAAGCGGGACACTTTGCGGGACACTTTTCAATGCGGGACGTCTGGTCACTTCGATACATCATCGCTTCCCCTTCGTAATTGTTTATAGAATTTTAATTAGCGTACCACGCACCATTATCGATAACCTCTACAAAGAGGCAATACTCCAGCGACTCCCCGGTGCTTTCTCACCGTGCTTCTTTGTCTCCGTTCATATTCATTCCCTTCAATAATTACGAAAAATTTATTCGCCGCTTGGCTCCTTCGGCACTTGCGCGCTGTAATTACAGAGACGTTACGTGACAAAGAATTACACGCGCGGATGGTCGACTGGGGGTGGCTGTAATGTAATGAGAATCAAGTTCGCCTGGGAGTACCGTTAACAGTTTTTCGGCCATTAGCTCTACGCCGGTCGCGTTGACGTAATCGGTTGTCGCGTGTCGAGGCGACGAACCGGGACAACTAGACGCGACCTAAATATCGTTTCGACCGTGTTACACAACACCTCGAAGGGTCATCGACCGCTTTTGTCGCCATATTGTGAAAGCGCGACCCTCCAGCACGTGGACCGCGGGAAGCGTCGATTGACCCAGCGCCTCTCGATTCAGTCTGGCAGGTCCGACAGCGGAGGGTGGTCCACTGTCGCTGCGCTTCGAGGTCGGACGATGGAGTCGATTAATCGAACCGCTCACTTCCGACGCTTCTTCAGCCAGAGCGCGAAGCTCGGAGAATCGAGATCTTCATTTCTTAATCGCTCGACACATGCTTTCGTTGGGAAACACGGTGTTGAAAGAAATGACGTAGGACGCTTCGAGCGATCACAGAAAAGATAATTCTTCGGCTAGAGAGTTCCGGTACAGATGGGGTACTAACAATTTCTGTTGATGTATTTCTAAAAACAGCTTCCGGGAAATCAGTTGTAATTTTGCAATAAATAAATAAGCTTTTACAGCAAAATATAATATAATAACCTGTTAAAGTGTTTCTCATCTGAATACGAAAACCTTGGCATCAAAATATGCATGTACTTTCTGAAATAAATTCCCAAAGAATCGTTCTATTTCTGACGTTACTGACTGCGGTAACCTCTTAAGGGGGTATTCTCGTCTAGAAGGCCAACTTTTTGCCTCTCTTTAGGGACGACGCACAAAAAAGCTACACAGCTTTACCGATGAGCATTATCCACACGTATTTATTAACCTTTCAGTAAATTGTAAAAAATGTTCAGCCATATATAATAATAATTAATGGAGATATGCGTCATATCGTAAAGCGTGTGCAAAAAAAGAGCAAAAAATCAAAAGGATTCTTAATCAATACAAGTGTGGCTATAGCCTCTAGCAGATTTATAAAAAAAAGTAATCGATTCACAAAATAGCGAGACTCTGAATTTAAACTCATATTTGGCGACTTTTTCCGTCTTTAAACGACCTTCGACATGTGAAAGAAAAACTCTTTCGACTCGATTCTGCCACCGGCTAGAATTATATGTTTTCTGAAGGTCTACGAGACAGATGGATCAGATTAGGCTACTACAAATTGAGATATCGTGCTCACCGCCACGAGAAAACAGAAAACCCATATTTCCATTAATTATTATTATATATGGCTGAAACGTTTTTAAACCTTAACTCATGCTCGTCGGTAAAAAAAACTGTGTAGCTCTTTTGTGCGTCGTTCCCAAAGAAGATAGAGGATCTCGCCCTTCTAGACGAGAATACCCCCTTAATCATTTCGAGGCGGGGAGTGGGGGGGGAGAAGATAGGGAACCTTGGTTAGGAAATATGAAATTTTATGGGTGTTCTAGGAGAATTCGTGGAGGAGCGATAAATCGCTTCATTAACTGCCGTCGTGACCAAGGATGATAGATGGGGCATTCGAGATAAATAAGATGCCTGTCCACGATCGACCAAGCCTCGTTGCAAAGGCAATAACGATCCCCACTGGCTGGCACGCGTCTTCGGTTCTCATGCCAAATATGAGTCAGACTAATTACAATGTTGCGGGAATAATTGAGAAACGACGTGTTTGCTTCACTTCTCCGAACAAAGAAGGAGCTTTAAACATATCGGGCGCTTCTCAAATCGGAGCTTCCATTTTCAATCTACACTCACTCTTATTCAGATACAAAGTAATTAAATTAGCAGTTATACTTCAAAGTATCCAAAGCTCTTATCGATAATATTATCTCCTTGTCGTCAAGAGTTATGCGGAAAGTTCGATCGTTTCGAAAGGGCGTCGCTCTATTTCATATCCATTCCGAACGAGGGTTCCATTTACGGTTGAAGAATGTTTACTTAAATAAGGGGAACGGTGTCGCGCTGGCGGAACGAGATCGAAAGTCACTCTTCCCTGCAGCGAAGCCGTCGCAAGTTCCGATTAAATAGCTTTCAACTTCGCCAGAGGAATGCCGCCGTTTCTGCGTCGCATGCGAAACGTCCGCGATTATTCCGTCGAGTTCGGCGTTCTCTGTCCTTGAGACGGGCAGAGATAAGCGACGTTTGATATCGATGCCGCGGCAGGAACGATACGTTCCGTGGATGTGCTCGTAGCTTCCCGCCTGTAATTATTCTGGCATTGGGCTCGCCTATGGATAACCGGACCACGTGTCAAGGGCACGCATTAATTACGGTCACACGTGCTGCCCGCAGGTTCCTCGGACGTTTCCTTTTTCAAATATTTCGTAACCGGATTAGGAATAATTTCGCCCTGACGGCGGCGGGAAGAGGGAGGGGCGGGAGATGAGAAATAGAAGGCTGACCCGTAGCACGTGGAATTGACTTTAATTAGCTTTATGGGCCTTGCTCCAATTAATGAGGTGAACCACTTGACCCTTTGTTTCAAACTGCCCATTATTATTTTGTGCTACATTTCCTTTGCGAGGACTCTGCGCCTCGAATATTCGACAATCTTTATCGAACAGTTCTAGCAGCCCCCTTGGATAATCGAGCGCAATAACGTCAACTCGAAATTCCCTCGAGCCACTCCCTTCACGAGCCTACTCAAACAGAAAATTCTCTGCGCCAGAAACCTTCGAGTTCCTTCCGACGAAAAGGTCCCGTGGAAAGTTTCGTGCGAGGAAAAAAGCGAGAGCAGCGTGGACGGTTCCGTGGTTTGACTTTATTCGACATCCCTGAGCAGGCCATCGATCAAAGATCCCCGATCCTAATCTCCGTCGGTCGTTTTGGGCCACTTTTTCCACGAAGTGCGTAGCCTGGCCACGAACAGGGGCCGAACTGGGTCATCCAGCTGTGTAGCGTGCTCTGTTCGAAGCGGGACGCGTATGGAGCGTGATTCTTGCTGCGGTGGAAGAGCCCCCGCTTGGAGATAGTCCACTCTCACTGTCTGCTCGGTGAAAGTAAAGAGATTACCTCTGCCGCCGTCGCTCGGGCCACCTCCGCGACGGCGACCGTCTCCGAGGCTGTGCGACGGCTCCGCGATCGCTGGCGCGGCCAACAATGCGCCGGAAGAACTTTCTTTCTGGCGGACGCGAACGATGGATGTTTCTCTGGGAAAAGGAGTCGAGTGGGATTTACTCGTGCGCGCGGTAGAAGCCGCCAGGGCGATGTAGAAATTGTCCCGTCGTTACCCAGCGACCCTTCGAGCCTCGACTTTCGACCGAGTTAAACTCCAGGGGCGGCGTTTGCTTACCTCCTTCGGCAGTAATCGGTGTCCCGCGAACAGGCGGGGAATTTCTCATTGAGAGAGAGAGAGAGTCTCGAGGTCTCGCGGGGACGAAGATTAAACGACCGGGCGAGGCGACGCGGCGGAACAGTCGAGGGGGTGAAAATCGCAGGGAGCGCGATTAAAGTTAATGCCGCGTGGAGAGCTCTTAGGACGCAACGATTAAAAACGCGAGAAACGTTTTTACGATCGCGGTGCTCCATGGAGCGAGAAGATTGAGCTGTTGCTCTCGTGCACGCGTAGAAAGCACCCGTAGAAAGCACATTTTTACGCGATTAAAGAGACGCGAGGGGTAACTTGGTTCGTGCCCATAGCGGGCAGGCTCCTTCCGTCTGTTTCCGAGCGTCGCCTTTCAATTTTATCGGCGACAGTAAAGGATTTCACGGCCGAGCGAGCGAGAAATCGGTTGGCCGTCCTCTGCAAGCCTTCTCTATTCTCTACCCCTCTTCATTCCCTCGGCAATGAGACAGCATCATTCTTTGAACGTCCACTTTGCCTCCCCCTTCCTTACCCTTTTATTTCATCGAGGACGGCTCGAATCCCGACAACCAACTTCCGTCCGTCCATTCTGGATCGCCCCTCTGCCCGCCCCACTTTCGGTATGCCTCTCGCGTTCAGTCAACCTCGATCTCCTCGGAAGCACAAGCTTCGCTCCAGGACTCCATCGATCCTCCATCGATTCCCGCTCTAATTCGATCTCGTCACTTCCCCGGGCCACCTTGCGCGCTGAAATTTCACAGGCAAGCTCGTTAACGAAGCATCATCGGTCCCCTTGCGTCCTCGGGCTATCGACTCGTCCCGAGATCTAACCCGAGAGAGAGAGAGAAGAACACTTCGCGAAGAATTCCGTGACTCAGTGCGCAACAGGGCGGCGCGCTGTAGAGCCAAGACCCATTGTCTCTCTGTCGCGTTCGATAAAGTTGTCAGTCGCTGGTGCAGACTGACGTTATTTACGGCCGGCGACGAGCGGGCCGGCGATAAACGCGAATCACGCGATCCCGCCGCGTTGGATACGTCACGGATATCCGATGTCGCGGACGAAATTAGGCTGGGTCGATATTCTCCCCGAGCTTCGCCGCTACGTTCTCGCGATTACGCCCGCTTTTTTTTTTCTCTACCTTCCACGCTCCTTTCTTTTTCGGCGCTCGCCCTCCACGCCCCTCGCTTGGTCATCGCCGTTGGCAAGCGGCGAGACGGCTCCCCAGCCTGTCGTAAACCACCCACGAGTGGCCCATACTTTTCGGGAACTTACGCGGCCACCACTCCGGCAAACAGGACAATCAAGTTCGCGGGTTTACAGTCGACGCATCCCGGCCGACGAGGGGGCGCGGGGGCTGCCGTTTTGTTCCCGAGTCGTCCGCCGATGACGACTTCGATTCTGTTTCTGTGGGGCTTCTTTATGTTTCCCAAGCGCCCCTGTCGGGGCATCCAACTTCGTTCTCGAGGTGGTGGGCTCTTTGGTTGGACCGAAGCTTTCGTTTGGGGCTGGTTGTCGGTAGTTTGGTGGGGAGATAATTATGTACGGTTAATTTGGGGGTTGAAGTCTGCCGGTCATTCTGGTTAACGGACTGATAAATTCAGCGATTTTCAGGAATTTATTGCGACCAAAATAATTATAGTAATGGAATAAAACTTTATTCTATTTATTAAACTACATTTTTACAGTAAATAAAAAATATAAAAGTAATAAAATTATTGCTTTTCAAATGCGTTTGAAAGTGGTCTTAATGGCGTGTTTAAAAATTCATGCCTCGCTCGTGAAGGCGATTTCAGCTGTTAGACTTATCTGAACCCAAAATACAAACAGATTCTCGATCAGTATGTCTGTCGCTATCACTCGGACTATAATTACTGATTTATCTTCAAAATTACCAAAATGACGAGCAAAATGCAAGAAACATGTTTTTTCGAACTTTTTCTTTTGCTATTTTCGATTTTAAACGTAGGTTAGACTCAGTGAAAATACTTGGTTGTTGTCCCTGCGAGCGTCACAGGTGTGCAGAATAAGCAGTCAAATTTATAAAGCAATCGGTTTGATAGATTTTGAGATTTCATCTTCACGATGTGGACAAATGACGTTTCGAGAAAAACGCGTTCAAAGTTTTGTAGAAGTAAAATAATCTGAATCTCTGTAGAAGTTAAAATAATCGGAATTTTTCCATGAAAATATAACAGTACATTCTTGAGGATATATACTTTCGAAAAATGTTTGAAAAAAAAATCGATTTTTTCAACCCGTCTAACCGGAATGATCCCTTAAGAACTCGGCATTGCTTTTACCTGTACAACGTAACGTTGGAAGTTCTTTTTTGCCAGGATTTAATCTTGGGAGGCGCCGAGTAGAAGGGACAAAAATATTTCCAATGCAAATTCAATCAAATTCACTAGATGATTATAAAAATCTATTTAAAGAATAAAGCCCAGGTTTCTTTTCTTTCTACAAAGCCCCTTTTGGGAGGATGGTGAATAGTTCAGAGCTTATAGAAGATTACTAAGTAGCGTAAGTTTGCAGCAAAATATGCGGTAAATTAAGTCTTAAAGTGTATCTAGCGATTTTTATTAGACGTTATCAAGAGAAGTCGAACAAAGCTTCCCCAAACCGTTTGCAATCAACCCAAAGCCTCTATCCAATTCCCCCGAGCTCGACAAAAATCGCCTACGCGAGGCCAGCGTGCAACGCGAGTTGCCAGCTCGCGGAACCGTCGGCGGGGGACCAAAAAAGGTGGCCATCAGGATCACGGAGTGAATCAGACCAAGCTACGTCCAGCAACGGGCCGTTTCCTCGTCCCTGCCCCGCGGCTCCAGGACGTCCGCGGTGTTGTCCGCTCGCGGATTGTTCTCTCCTCGCCGCGGTCGCCCGCACTAAAAATACACCGCGCGAGAATCGGCTCCGGTGCGCGCGACCGGCCCGAACAATGAGCACCCGTGTTTATCCTCCCCGGTCTTATTATTATTGCCCGTTCGACCGTAGGAGGACCGCGAGGCCCGCTGAAGGGCACGCGTGGGCGTGGAGGCGGCGAAAAAGAGTGCGGGTGCCGTGCGTGCACACGCGACGCGGCCACCGTGGCGGGAGCCTCCGTCTACGTTGCAAATGTCAATGACGACTAAAAATAGACGGGCCTCAGCGAACCGTCTCTCCTCCAGATGTAACGCCGGAGGTTGGCCACGGGGCTCTCCGCGTCGCTCTGGATCTTCGGTGACCTTGACACGCCTCGACCACCGGGGGGATGGTCACCTTGACGGGACGATGACAGGACACAAGGGGACATGGTTTTTGCGCCACGGCCGTGAATGGTCACCCTGGATCTTTCTTGCCTCGTCTTTCAGCAGTCGGTGCTGGGCGACCGCTGTTGCACGCGTGGCGATGGCGTTGGTCGAAGATTTAATTAGATAGTTGGGGAATGAATTAACGAGGCGCGATGTAGGTGGACTTTGGGACGCTACAGCTGAGGATGACGCTTCTCTGAGCGCATAATCGTGGCGCAGAAGTGTGGCTATACAGGGTGTAGGAATTCGGGGATCAGGGTGTCAAGGCCCCAGGGTTGTGTGTAAGAAGTGTAATCCTGTAATAGGCGAGGAGGAGGAACAGGTTGGTGGTTCGTGCCCTCAGGGATGAGAGCTCGCATCGGATCTCTATCATTTGTGGCCTGATGGTTCGGACTACTTAGAGGAAATTGTACCGTGTACTGGTAACATTTACTGCATCGCTGCCAAATAAAGGTGCTCTGGAACAATCTTCGTAACTCCGTGATTGATAAAGTAGTTGGCGTCCGATTTATTTCAACAATTCGGCGGAAATACACGCAGGTGGCTACGCGGTAAATATTCGAGTGATGCAAGAAATATTCGCAGTGCCGAGTATAGCAACGCGTCGAGTGCACAGAGCACACTCATCCGCAGTGCCATCTTCCTCGAATCCTACCGCTCGATATACCCGGCGTCGATCTCGACCCGAAGTGTCTTCCAGCGAACGTTCGTCCGCGTAACATTTCACTGGCTACAGTAACATCTGCGAAGCAAGATCAGGGACGCAGAAGCGTTGCGTAATATCTTCCTAAATATATCATCGCTCGATCTGCTCTGGAACACCCGCGAGGTGTATCTCCTTCGAGAACATCGTTCCCCATCAACGCTCCCATTCATTTGCCGGCTAACAAGACACAGCAGCCCGCGAACCCAGCTCGAGAATTAGCCGTTGACGAAACCACGGAGGCGTATTCTCCGGAGCGAGGCTGCACGCGTACCAAGCAGCGGTGTTTCTGAGATTTTGAAATAAGTCTGAAGCGAAGTTGCGGTTCCAAGGAGCTGGTCGACGATCGCCCATATCGCGGCGACGGTTTTGGAGTTTCGAGCTGCTATCTCCCGTCGGGAATCAATTACAGAAAGCCAACGAGCCCCGAGGCGTCCCGCGATGGGCTTAATTTACGTAGTTTTAGAATTTAGGGGCGATTAGACAGCGGCGCGAACCTTGTCGTGGCTGGCTGTAGGGAAGGTTATGGGCGGGAAGGCCTTGTCGCGGATGCCAAAAAGAATGTCGCTTTAACGAGATACCTTTTCTTGTCGGGTGGAGGGTCATCGCGATTACTTAACAGCGCTGAGACGTTGGCAAATATAACCTTCCTCGCTCGATCGCCGGTGGCCGCGTAAAGGGCGATAGCGCGGCGCTCCTCGACACGGTGATTATGGAACGCAGCGGATAAACCTTGACCCACCTCTAGAAAGGTGTACGGCGATGAGGAATCGGATAATCCTTGACCTGTCTATCCGTACGCATGATTGCGCGGGAACGATTGAGGCTGGACGCGCCTAGCTGCTGAAATATCCGAGCGGATAAAACGAATCCGCGGTTGGAGGCGCGCTGTATCGAAACGAGAGAGATTTTATGGGGAAATGGAGCTGCCGGTGCTGGATAGTTTCTGCTGATATCACAGTGCCTCGTGTTATTTCTTTTGAAAATGATTTATATTCCTTATTCGTTGAGATCTTCTAACGGAATTGCCTGATCAGAACCTGCGTTTGCAGTGGCTTTTCTAACCACATTTTTCCCCAACGTTTCAACAAGTGATTCAGCCGCGACGATAAACAATGTCGCTGTTGTACCTTTTTCAGCCAGGTCCGCCGGAAATATCGCGGATAAGATTGCTTTCGAGAAGGAGTCGAACGTGTGATTTAATTTTAACCCTCCAATAGCGATCAACAATTCAGAAGGCTTGTGCAGGTTTTGTACCTCCTTTTCCCAAGAGATATCGAATTTCGGTCACTAAAAAAGCGTCTTCCGCGTAGTATCTGTTTAGCACGGCGATGAACGTGAGAATAACATCAGCCGGTGCTTGTTATGGCAATCGTATCTCCAGAAACTGCACTTGAGCGATTAAACCAGTTTTACTTAATTTTCCGAAGTGCAGTCATCTTCTGCTCGATCGTTTTACGAAACTCTCGATGCCTCTTTTCCGTACAGCAAAATTCAGAGCAAAAACGAACTAACCCACATTGAAAAACAATTAATGTTTCCTATTTTATATGATTAGCCTATTCACTGCCTATTGAAATACATTAATGCTACTAAATCAATTTCGCTAAAATCTGGGTTAGTCCGTTTTTGCTCTCAATGCCTCATATAAAGTACCTGCACCCAAAATCAGTGATAGAAATTGGTTGCCTACTGTAGGGAGATTAGAAGAGGGCCTCGTCTGTGTTTCGCTAGGCATAGGCGACGATGACAGGGGTGGGGAATAGGGGAAGAAAAGAGTACAGCGTTCTATAATACTCGAGAGAGTCGAGAGCTATCACCAGTGACAAGACTGCTTGTTTAATTGAGATTCAGCACCTGGCACGGATTATCGCCTGAGTTAGCGCTTGCAGTTGTCTATCTGCCTTCCTTTCCGTCTGCTGGAATTGCAGTCTGACGAATCAATCGCCGGCGAAATAGAGACACCATCCCACGATCGATTGACCATGGAACATCGTGTCTCTATGCCTTACGTTTTCCCTCGAACATCAATTTCACTTTTTCGCCTCTTCTCATTTCAGCAGATTCATCTTCAATCTCGACAATTATATTTTCTAATAATCTTACTTCTCCCGGTGCACTGATTGGTAGTGATTTTTCAGGTGGAAATTGCGGAAAGGAGGTCATAGTGGAATGCGGTGAACTAGTTTCTAATTGATTTATCTACTCATTGAAATATAATCTAAAAATGACAGCAGTAAAAACAGAAATTGTAATCTACGTTTAATCAAATATTAATCTTAGAGATTTTTCCTTAATGCTCCGCGACTCAGACTTCTAGCTACATGTTTCGGAAGTCTTTCAATGTCGCGGACACGCGTAAAATTATTCGCCAGCGGAGAAAACAAAAAATGAGGCAGACGAGGAACAGGATGTTTGCAGAGCATTGTAAACTTTGTTAAGGTCACTGTTATGTGCACATTTCAAGAGAAACAGGTAGAATTTGCATATACCATTGAAACGGGGACGAATACAAAAAAAGGAAAGGTCGCATGAAACTTGCGGGAAGTTATAAAGATAACGCTGCCAAAGTATGAATACGTAAATGTATTTGTTGCGAGATAAACGAAGTCTAATAGTTTCGTGGTGTAAATATTGGAGGCGAGTAAAGGTGTTGTTCTTATCAATTGATTTCGCGCAAAGGTGCTGGCGATGATTAATGCAAGAGGCAGCTAGTCAATTCCACGGGTAATTCAGAGTTTAAAGAATGGTCCGAGGCAGCACGTAAGAATAAACAGGAATTAAAATGAACGCCAAATAAAGCATGGAAAGGTCAGCTATTTGTTCCGAGATTCAACAGGTAATCCGTAACGCATTCCCCTCAAATATAAAAATTTTCAGAAAAATATTATGGTAATCAGGTAAACCAGTTCCTCCATACTTTATTTATCCATTGTTTTCATCCTTCTGTTTCCTATTTATAAAAAGTACTCGTTCGCGAAGTAGGTACAGAGGTTGAAGCTAAAATATCAGCGTAAAATATTTTATGGAAGCAAAAATATACGTCATTGGAAATTTCGACGAAGGATGTTGCCACGTTTTCCTTAACCGATTCTTCGCTGGTTTATCTGTTCTTATCTACTAACACGCCTACTATTCCTTACCTCCCCTCATTATAATATATTCTACGATTTCTTCGTTAACATTCACTCACTTTTTCTCCATCCCCGTTCAGTTCTGCAATTAATATTCACCCTTGTGTATTCTCTAGGATATGGATCACAAAATGTAATTTCTTATGCTTCCTCGATCAGTACATTACTCTTCCAAAGTATTTCTGCACCCAAGAAGCTGCAACTTCATTAATTTATTTCAATGCTAGAACTTCCACTCCGTGGAATGCGAAATTCGGCAGCTGTCGAAAATATCATTCTATCGGGACGGAAGCTAGTTCCACAGCGGATTTAGTGGCGAGGTGGACGCACGATGTGCTCCCGCGCTAACCTTGGAGGCTCGAAATCAATGCGAGTCGCCATTGTTCTCTGAAACAAGCAGTCCGCGAGGCCTTGGATCCGCCTTCGTTCGCTGAATTATTAGGCCAACAAACGTCAAACGGTTGATTTTAATTGGCCAAGCAACGCGATAAAACGGGGCACCAGTCGCGAACCGAGAGCCTCCTTGAGTTTCAGTGCTTCCGCGAGGTCAGCCGTTTAATAATTCCTTATCCGCCGCGAAGCTTATCGTCTCCAACCGTTCGTCGACCCTTCGATTTTATTCGACGTCCACCACTCCCTCCGACAGAATCTCAGGCCCAGTTGAAGGAGAAACAGAAGACGGATCCGAGCGGTTGCCAAATTAGCCGGCAGAAATGTTAAGTGGGCCCCGAGTGATGGCTCGTTTCGTCCGACTTTTTTCTCGCGATAAAAGCCCGCTGCCCTCGAGACGGTGGATTTTTGCAAAGGGTGCCCGAGTGGCCATCAAGACAGATTTATGTCTCTGTCCCCTTGGGCGGGGGGGACGAGCATCGACTGGGCGTATCGATATTAAAAAACGTCGAATTCCGGAATATGGATGCGGATAGAGCAGGGGTGAAGTATACTAAACATTCTGGAATTCGTCAGCCTCAGGGCCGCCCTGTCTGGTCCCCTTTGCTCCTCGCGTTCGCTCGTTTCTGTAACGTCCTTTCATCCTCGCTGACGGTTTCTGAAAAATCTTGAGCGGAGGAAATAGAAGTTAGGGCCATCGGTCTCTTATAATTCTTTATTAAAATCACTGTGCTACTTGCGGCTAGAATATCTTCCCGGTATTAGGAACTCTTGTAAACACATCGAGACGACGTTGAATACCAGAGTGTGTCGAATCCACGCGCGGTATCGACTCGCGGCCGAGCGATTAATCCTGTCCGAGCGGTGATAAACGGCGCGCACGGCCACCGATCGGAAACGGTTCGGCGATATTTAATTGAGCGCGATGCACGCGCGCGTACATACGAATGAGTAATGTCGAAGGACGAGCACGGATCCATTTACGCGGATGAACGTGTAATTCGGTTAGCGGGCGTTTAGCCGCGTGTGCTTGGCCGAGGCGACGCACGGGGTCCTCGCTCGGTTAGCTGGCGTGGTACGGCGGCGCTCCCGCGGCGGGTATTGTTGAAAACAATTATACAAATTAGTCCGAAGGAGCCGGCAGCGCTATTCGGGGCAAGGTTGGGCCGTAACGGGAATTAGGCGAGTCAATGAATTGCTCTGGTCGAGCTGCCGTTAAATTCCCGTCGTGAATTTTTGTTTAGACGTGGCCTCAGCCTTAGCCGGACAGAGGACACATTAATCCACGTTCGTACGTTCCGTGTCATCGCGCTTCTTCGCGTAGAACGAGGCTTTATGGGCTTAAACTGCTCCTGCAAAGTTAGGGCACGGTTACGTCAGATATATTTCGGGACTCTATCCGTGTAGGAGACGGATAGTAAACGATGGTGATCTTCAATTGCGTAAATTAGATCGGGGATTGGATGATCGCAGGCTCCTAAGCTTTCCGGGCTTTTCATTTGTGGGAAATTCTGCTCGAGGAGTTAGATGAAAGTAGAACGAAAGAAATCAAGGTATGCACCATTGGTATCAGTTAGTGGGACCTAAAACCAGAGAAGCGTGCGCGACTGGAAAGGTTGGAAGGAAGTTATAAAACAGGACTATGCGCGCATCGACCAGTCATTGTTTGCGTGAACGTAATGTGAGTTGAAGTTCTGCCAAAAAAGAATCGGCGCGGGATTGCTTACTCAATCTTACGTTAACAACGTTGAGAAACAGCGAGGTAGAAAAAGCTGGGGAGAGAGAGGGAGAAAGAGAAGGTTTCACGCTGGTGATGAGTGGATTCCTTTCCTTCTCTTTCCCACCAGTTTTCGTTCCTTTTTTCCCTGGACGACCTTCCGCGCTTTTTGCTGCGCGCGAATACGTGCGTGGCCACGGAATGTAGACGCAAGTGTAAGCCCGTAAAGGACCAAGGCTAATCCGCTCGTACGCGCCTACACGCGCCCGTTCACTGTCAACAGCGTGTTTACAGTTATCGCTTAGATACCGTGGAAACCTCGACGTACGGAGTAAATTAACATTTCAATTGGAGCCAGCGGCTTGCGCAAGCACGGGAACCCCTTTTCACGATAAATCTTCTCGGGCTCTGGGCAGCGCTCGCGCTCGGAGAAAGTTGGACGCGAGTGTCGCTGGAGAATTTCTCGTTGAATCGACCTAGTTAAGGGACGTAAGGATCCTTGAGAAAAGAAGAACGTGGAAAGGAAAGATGTATGTTCAAAGGGTTCATTTCTGTGGGATTACTTTCTTCTAAAATCTCATTAATTTTAGGGACAATGAATGATAGTACAGAAGGGATCTTGGGGAATCGAAGCAAAACCGCTAAAGTGTCTTATAATACTACTTCATTTTACTATAGTACTACTACTTAGCTTTATTGTCCGGCGTTGCCCGGAATTTAGGTATATCCTGATTTTATAAAAATAAATTTTTATTTTATGGAAATACTCACATTCATCTGGATTGGCCAGGCATAAAGAGCTGAGGCACATTTCGGGATCCCAGAGTTTACCATCCGAAAGTTTTTAAGCGACAGAGAAACACACAAACTTATCAGCTTTCTGTTTTATATATTAAGATTACAAAAAGCAACATAAATATGGTAAACTACAGGTGGCACAAAATCCGCCGGTCACTCGAGGCAACTGACTCCACCTCTCCCTAAGCCACGCTCATAACGTGTCTCTCAGTAAGAAGATCTTCCTCGGCCATCTGATTTCGTATAAATGAAAGAGAAAACACTTTATCTCGCTTACGATCGTGCTACATTCGCCCCAAGTAGCCTGCACACTGAAACGAAGAGAAATGTGTGACGAAGCGGGAGGAGAAACGGTACAGCGACGGTTGAACGGCGAAGGTAGAATAGAAAGAAGGGAAAAAGGAAGAAAGGAACGAGGCTCGGCTGAAAGGAAGTCGCAGGATGTTCGATTGTGCAAGAGGAAATGTGGCGCGACACAGTCGTGAACTCCCGAGTCCGCCTCATCGCGACGCTCTTCTCCTCGCCGTCTGGTATTTGAAACGCAAATAGGACGGGTGCTCGAGTTAGGCCGACGACGCCTTTCCGTGTCAAGGATGCGAACTTTCGGTTCATCTTGGACACGCTGGACCTCGGATTCCCTCCGTTTATCACGCGATGTCCCTCGACAAATCCCTCTCGCCGGCGCTGAACAACGACCGCGCTCAACGATCTCTCGCACGCGGCGCGCTTAACAGTTGCGCCCCTACCGTCGAAGAAGCCATCCAGCTGGTCTGTCAGCGGCGCAATGATAGCTTCATTTCACCAGCTAGTGTTACCTCGCTTCGATAGAAGGTAACATTTACACAGCGAGCTTTGCAAGGTTTCTACTCCTTGACTGGTCAGTCGCGGTCCTTGCTGGCGCTGTGACCGTGCTTGATAACCCATTTATCTTGACTAAAACGAAAAGGAAAAAGCGCCCCGAAAAAAAAACACTCGGTCGAAAATATTGGAGCGCGCAGATAGTTGCGCGGATAAACAGCGAGTCGAAGAAGCAGATGTCTGTGGCGCACTTTGAAAATTCAGCCTCTGTTAAGATACTGGGAAAGTATCTTTCCTTTTTAATACAATCTTCGCAATTAATTACACTCGAGTGGCTAGACTTCCCAAATTGCGCAGCGCTTTCATCGATCAGATCTTTCGTTCCGCGAGCCTGCTTTATTATTTTATATTCACGGTCAATTCGCGTGGCGTAATACGAGCAGCGGCGAGCAGTGGTCACCCCTCGGTGTCTAGGAGCGACGTTTTATCGATTCCATCTCACGTCATCGCGCCACGTGTCGCTGGATAATGCAATTTGCCGCGGACAGTAAGCCATTATACTATTGAGTACCACTTCGGCCAGATAATTCGCGAGGCGAATACGTGCGATAAAAAGCCGCGGGACATTCGCGTCCATAGGCCTCCAGCGATACTTCGAAGCCTTCGATTTCAATTTAAAAGTTCGATCCTCGATGTCCATCGTAATGGAAGAATCGATCGACTCTTCTTTATCGAAGCAATCCGCTTGTCCATGCATCTCGACGTTGATTGCACCGTCGGGGCAATCGAAACAGCGAAAGATTGCGCGTTTCCGGCTCAAGTTGAAAGAATGAAGCCAGTGGCTGTCCTTGATACCAGAGTGCCAGCAGAAACTACGAAACATACGACTGAAATATTTCAGTATGCGGCAGACACTGATTGCATACAACAGACTGGTTGCATTATTGACTGTGTGCCAGAGAAGCCTTGATATGTACGAAATCGCGCGGGTCCGCTATACTCGCCCAGATTCCAGCTTCTTTAAAGAGGGATGTATCGTTGTGTGTCCGCTTGCGCTTACTTAAGTCTCGACTCCACAGCGGAACGCGTGAAACTGGATGCATTAAAAATTCCATTGTCGGACATGCAACGTGATTTGTATGAGGAACAATAGCTTTCAGTTTCATTTGCGCGAGCAGCTGTGCAAGTGGGAAGGCGGCTTAAGGGGGGATTCTCGTCTAACAACCCTAAAAGTAACTGATATTTAAGAATTTTTGTTGAAAAAACTGTTGGTCATATTGGATTAGACTCTTTTGGGATATAAGGAGGCATCTTTAAACTTGAAGAAAATATTTTTTTTATGTCGATCTTTTTTATTATTTATTAATTATTGTGGTTCATCCATCCTCTTCGACGATGTAACTGCTGTTGGTGGGATGTGTAGCAACTATCACAGTCATCTGATTGCAAAAAAAATAGAAGTTTTTTAAAGTTAGATAGTTTACGTTCGGATTGGTCCAGTTTAAAGAAAACAAAATGAAAAATTGAAAGAGTTATAGGGTTTGAGAGACAAAAGTAAGTTTTTTGCTTAAACAATATTTTAATACTATTCTTTACATAGACGAAAAAAGTATTATAAATAAAAACTGAAATTAAAATTTTAGGTCTAGTTCCAGCGTACATTATGTAACTTCAAGAAAATTTTCTTCTTTTTGCAACCAGATGACTGTGACAGGTGTTATACCTGACGCCAACATCATCGAAGAGGTTAACACGATTCCACAATAATTAATAAATAATACGAAGGATCGACATAAAAAAATTCTACAAGTTTAAAAATGCCTCCTTATATCCCAAAAGAGTTTAATGCAATATTAACAATAGTTTTTAAAAAAAATCATAAATTTCGGGAGCTATTACCCCAGCTCTCGACTTTGGCGTGCATTAAGGCTAGCCTCGAGATGCTCGATTTTTAGGATCCCCTGAGTGGATTCACAGAACTGTGGAGGCTCGGGAAAAAGAATCCCGTCGACCTTAGAAATCGTACGGGATCGGTTCGAAAATCGTGGCGCGCCCGAAACAAGACTTCTCTGCTTGACGAGTCCTTGAGCCCGAGACAGAAGGACGCGGGTCCACCTTGCGGGAAGTCAAAAGAGCCTGGAACGATGTAAAAAGCAAGCGACTGGCGGAAGATTTTGGTTCGACGGCAAACCTGTTTATCGTTGCGGGAGAAATTTGAAATTCCGCATTTCGAGCAGCCGAGTGGGAGTGCGTCTTTATTATCGTCTTTCGTTTCGCGCGTAACAGAAGCACGGGGCAGCAGTCTGCGTTACGGAAAGCTCGGAGGCAGAAATCAAGCCAGCTCGTGGAATTAAGTTGCCGCGAGACGAGGCAGCTGTAACCAGCCGTGTCTTGTGTTACGGGCTGATTAGGTATAAGTCAGCCTCGAACGGCTCTAACAACACCTTCGCGCGCGTTGCTTCTTTTCGCGTAACCTTGCCGCCATTATCTAACCAGGAAACGTCCTATTGACTAATATTGTTTGCAATACCATTATTATGTCATCGCCGAGGTGGTCATTATTGCGCAACGCGGCTATTATTCCAGATACCTGAACAACACAGGAACGTGCGTCCTTAGCCGTAGACTCTCGGCCTTACGATTAGACTTTTTACTTATTACCATACTGGACTTCGGAGCGCTATTAAACATGAAAATGTATCAGCAAGCCTAATTTCATCAGCTCGGCAGGCATGTAATTTTCCCTCATTAGTCACGCAAGGTTAAACCGTCGTGTGACGTTGCCGCGGCCCACGTAACAGGAGGAAAACTCGCCGGGCATTCCGCACAATCGTCGAAACACTTCCTTCTTAGGATGACGGGGCTTATTTAGCGCAGTACATTGTCCCTAGCACGCTCCGCTCCACGTGGGTCGCCGGTGACCCACGGTATCCAACGGAGGCGAAGGCGTTGCCGATCAATTCGACGTTGAAATTTAATCAAGAAAAATCGAAGCAGAGACTACAAAAAGTTTAATAAGTTACCCAATTTAATTTTTCCATTATATCAAACTAAAAACAATGCGAAAATACTCCCTCCCCAGTGAAATCGAGTAAAGGAACACGAGCAAAGGATGCGAGAACACTCTGAAAACCTGAACGCTCGGCGGTGCGCGTCGCGAGCTCGACGGACCTTGAGTTGCCATTGCGTAATTACGTTTACGTTGTCGTTACGCGGTTAACTGGTCGTGGCAATGTTTCAGCGGGCATCCGCGCAATTTTCTAATAGCCCCGTGGAATATCGGGAGCATAGTCGGATCCCTGGCTGCTTGTCCCGCAAGCGCCAACCCCCGTGCGAGAAATTGCGATCTCACCTTCGCTCGACGGCCGTGCCAGCCGACGGCCTTGGCCTTGCCCGAATAAGACTCGGCCTTGGCGACCGATCGATGCGACCACCAGCCGGTGCAACTGCAACGGGGGAACTGGGTCCGAACTGGTTCTCACGTGTTCCCCGTTTAGATGCATCGCGTGCGCTCGTGCCGCGATCGAGCGCATCCTCGCCGTCCACGAAATCGCGTCACGTGTCCCCGAACGCTCCGCGTCGCGCCCCCTTTTCCAAAGGGGCGCCCGACGGAAGGTCAGCGCGGCGGGTAGACCGCGAACACTCTCGTTTTCGTTTGCACGGTGGAAATGGAGATGAAGCGCAGTTGGAGGGCTGATTTTCCTTCGGGCGTCGGAATGGAGATAGAGTGGACTTGGATATAGAGTGGGATGCACGTAGAAGCGAAGTAGAACAGAGGATTATTTATCGTTAAGGTGAACTTGGAATGGGAAGCATTCGTTCCGCTAGAATCGCGAAGGTGTAAGTTTGATTGATGTGGAGAGGACGTCGAATATTAAGAAATATATCCTTTTAATTGGCGAGTAATGGGCACATTACTGTGTGACGCGGTCTCGAAGCTTCGTGCAACTGCCAGTGCCGGGTCCTGTGACTCAGCGATGACTCTGCAACGACCACTGGGATTGCAAGCACGTTGGCAGCGTTTATTGGAGCTACGTGACGCGAGCTGCGCGTTTATCCTTTGTCGTTGAGGCTCCGTCGATGCTTGGGTTGGATTTGTTTAGTGCTTCTTTGAATCCCCTCTCTGGGATTCCCTGGAGTCTCTTTGCGAACAGCAATCGATTTCGCGTATCCTCTGATACTTGGAAGCATCGCAACACGCTAAAGCTTCAAAGAATGCTGGAGAAGAAATCGAAAACCCGGTGCGCGTTATTCATTGTCTAATCAACATCGGTTAAGTTACTCCTCTAAGTGAAGACGGTGATGAGGCAAACTAAGCTGTATTACATTCCCTCGATCTTCCCCAACTAACCCTCTTATATTGCGCAACCTTAAGCGAGGCTGCAATCTTTCCGATCGCACGAAAACGTTGCAAGAATCCACGGTTTCAACAGTGCACACGGGGTCGCGAACATATCGCTCCCTTAACAATTACCGCGCGCCGATACATATCGATACCCTTCTACAAATTTCAATCTGGTATTGATACATATCAAAGTCAAAAGCATCAAAGAGAATCGATGCTTCTTTGATACTTACATATGCGAATGTATCGATACCTGATTGATACCTACACAAAAATATCGATACGTATTTGATATACGAGAATATCGATACCCGTTTGATACCTACACGTAAATGTCGTGATTTATTTCATACCTACCTGAAGATGTCGATATCTATTTGATATCTACTTGAAAAATGTATATATTACCTGCTTCATACTTGTACGAAAGTATCGGTTGCGATTTTAGATTTTGCCCTTTTAGATCCACGATTTCGTGATTTACTCTTCACCAGAGATATCAATTTTAAAATAGCCCGAGACCATCTTATTAGATCAGCCAATTCTTCAAATGGCTCGCCAACAAGGGAAATAGGAAATTTGGAAACATTGATGTCACCGGTGATAGAGGATTAATCCAGTTTTTGGGCTTCATTTGATAATTATATCGAAGGGAGAAATAGAAGCTCATTGGATCATAATGATGTACAATTACAGTTAGATAACTATTTTAAGGAATCTTATTTATCCAGAAAAATAAATCCTCTTATTTATTGGAAGCAAAATGCAAAAAATATTTCATTCTAGCTGAGTTGGTAAAAATATTTTTGTAATATGGCAAGTTTCGTGCCTGCTGAACGCGTTCCAAAGGCTGGAGAGTTAGTAAGAAAAGAAAGCGATTAAAGAATAATAAAGTAAACAAAGTATTATTTCTTAATAACATTGTATGATGCACCAATTTCTACGCATTAAGAAATAATGTATATGTACATCATTTATTAATAAAAATTCAATTATACAGGTAGTTCACGATATTGATTCCTACTCCTACTTCCTTAGTTATATTATCAAATCGTGATTGGTAATAAATAATATTTTCGTGAAGTGCTAAGTTGCAAATCGAAACCGATACTTTAGTACCAGCATGCAGCAGGTATTATGTATACATTTTCAAGTAGATATCAAATAGATATAACAGGTTTGCCATGTGATCACAGAATTATCAAATAAATAACGATAATTTCATACAATATCAAACAAGTATCGATAATTTCGTAATGTATCAAACGAATGTCGATACTTTCATAAAGTATCAAACCGGTTTTGATTCGGTATAGCGTTGATATGGGATCGGCTGAAAAAGAATCGGTATCGATAATTGATACCAAGTACCTAAAATTTCGATGCGTATCGATATTTCCTATTGAGTACTTTGGTATCGAATTGATTGAATATCATCAATAGAATCGGTATCAGTCCCATCACTAGACGCAGGTAACCCTAGCCGCGAGCGCTCGTTGAGTGTCAGCTTCGAGTTAGCGAAACGCTTTGTCTGGTAAACCCGATAGTAACGTGTTAATCGTCTGCTTCGCGGAACGATTCGCTTGGCCGGCAGTACGCGGTATCTCAAATTGAACAGCCGCAGCGAGGATTCATTTCAAGCGTCTTCGACGGGACACTGAAACCGACCTGTGACTTTTGGTTTTCGGTAAAACTCAAATTACTACGACGTGTTCTAGAGAGCAGAACTTTCTCGACAGAAGCGAACGGTAAGGTTTGGAAAGCTTCGCGAAGGGTAGGCACATTTGTTCGAAATCGACTCCCGCTGGACAGTTACGATACCTCCAGTGGACGGGTAAAGATGCTTTACAGTTGACACGGTACCCTGGTTGGCGAGAGAGATTAACCGCTGGTAATTTCGCGTTAAATGGCGCCTTCGCGATACGCAAACCTCCGCATACGTGGAGGGGACACGTGTGCACGCGCACACCGGCCCGTTTGCACGAACACAGGCGTGCACACAGCGAGACCACCTCATCTCTTTCCTCTCCACCTCCCGCTCGTTATAGGAACGTTCCACGACGACCGACCACGGGTGTCGGTGGCACGGAGCGCTCGACGTCGACGTCGACGTCGTACAAGGACAAGGCCACGTGGTCACGGGCGGCTGGGGCGGGCACATCGTATAGATATACATCGGCAACCAGTCGTGTTCTCTACGCCACGCTACCTCCAGCGCCTATAATCGCCACCGTTTGCCACCGCTTACCACCGCTGACTTGTCCGCGAAACACGCCGCGCTCACCCAGGAAACCGATCGAGAGATCGGTCCGTCGACGTTGAGGGTGCACTCGGATTTTTTCTCGATGGAAATGGGATGCTTAAAAAGGGAACGCGTCCTTGGGGCTGATGGGGGATAATGTTATGAATTTCTGAGTTCCCTTAGGTGGTATTAGAAGCATCAATGTATCACACAGGCGAGTGTGAAAGTAGAGAAGTTGTAGGGTTATAGACACATAGGCGCCCTGTCCCAGAAAATTAGTACTAGAAGCTACGATCATCTTCTGTCAATTTAATTTAAAAAAGTATATAAATAATGTAAAAAAAATTTTATGCGTATTGGAAATACTAGTTACGAAGATATTTTCCATTTCTGGTTTAATGTTCTCCGCGTAATCGCAGCGAGATCTAGGCTTCCCGAGCCTCTCCGCTTCCGCGGGCTTGGCTGTTACTCTTATGTCTGATCTTTACACGGTTATTTCACTGGCACCGCAATTACACGCTCGTTACGGCAGCTCAAATATTTGTCGTCTCTCGTAACGCGGAATGAGAATAAAGTTAAACGCAAGACACCCGTGGAACGTTTCTCACCGGCACACAACGACGTTACACGCTACACACGAGCGTGCTATACGTAATTCTAACACACGGCGCTATTATAAAACATCCAAAAATATCTTGGGCGCAGGTAATCGATACTATCGCACCGCGACGAACATACCACGTACATGTTCTACAACAGTACAATAGAATTTCGCTGCGCAGCATAGGGGGGATATATTGCGATACATTTTGTCGCACGATCAGCTAAATTCTCTGCTCCGCTATTAGCAGATAGAAATGAAAGTTACAAGAAAATTATTCAGGGGCCAGTTCGTTGCTCTGCTCGTACATTTGACAATTGTTTGTGGATAAACAAAGAAATAAATCGATAATCTGTGTAATCGCCTTTATTATATATATCTTAAGTAGTTTCAAGCTATATTTTCTCTTTTCTTTTTTTTAAAAAATGGTACTTTAAACGCTATTTTATCGGAACCACGTTTTTCAAATTGGCCAGCCGCATCATTTGAAATTTTTACAGTAGCTTCTAAACTACATTCTTCATCAAAGTAAGTATCGATATTGTACAATATTGTTTTTGGTCCAGCACCATTTTCAGTTGAAAAATTGTACACACCTTTAAAAGTTTTCAACAAATCGTAAATCGGTAGGTACTTCGATGGAGAATGGAGTTTAGAAGCTACTGCAAAAATTTCAAGTGAGTCGAATAAAATCTGTCCAAATGGTGCAGCTGGACAATTTGAGAAATGCGGTTCCGAGAAAAATGCGTTTAAGGTGGCATATTGAAAAAAAGAAAATAAAAAATAGTAGCTTGAAACTACTTAAGATGTGTGTAATAAAGACGTTTAAATAGATTTTCCATTTATTTCTTTGTTTACCTACAAACATTTGTCAAAGGTGCACTACGTTTTTCTGCCGCTATAGTGGTGTTACCCCTTAACTTTACCGAAGCAGCGCGCGCAATTCAATCGTGGCGTACAACATAATATTAAGCACACATAAGATAACGCAACTTATCACCCATAACTTCCGCCTTGATTCAAAATTCCAACCACATCGTTTCCTCCTCCATTCGCCCCCTTCTTCACCTTCCACGGAAACGTCCGATTCCCCTCGCAAACATAATTCACGCGGAAAAGTGACGCAAATTCCCGAAACGTACTATTGCGACCGTCCTGACCCCATCGACCCTCGTCCACCTCCGCCAATCACAGCTCCGGAAATCAACACCACTACCCCCTCCCGCCAACGTGCTTGCAAACACCTCACAATCCAGAGCCACTCCAATAGTCATACTCATCCATACTCGCCTAATAGTTGAACCTACGCACCAACACTTGCCGCGTCAACATCGCTTCTGTTCTTTTCCCCCTTCAACTACAATTCTCCCTCGGGAATGACATTTAATCGGCCGAAACTGAGCACTGGTGGCGCCATAAAAGTCGCCCCCCTGCCGTTCCGCGTGGACCAGCGTTCGTGCGCCGCCCTCCGCGTAGCCAGCTATTCCATCCGCGTTTCAAGGACCCGGGAACAAGGAGCGCGAAGATCAGGGTGACCTTGGGGGAAGACGCACGTGTTATCGCGCCGCGACGAAGCAGCGTGGCCCTGAGATTTGTAGGGATCGACAAGTTTCGGCGCGGCGCGCCGCGGTCACCCGAGACGCCTCCATTACGATGATAATCTCCGTTTACGGGAGCAGGAAAACCGCACGCGCCCGCTCGAGCAACCCTTCCGCTCCGCATTCCAAGACTCGAATATTCCCCGCGATCTCAGCCGGCGCGATCTGTCGTTCTCGGCGGAAATCGCGCGGCTCTTCAAAGCGCCGAAGGCCCCCTTATCGGTTCCCCGCCGAGAGATCTATCGCCGGATCGCGGAGATCGCGTGTGCGCGACGAAGGCTGAACGCTCGCGCATGGAAGTGGGATAATGCGCTCTTTTACGGCGCCCTGTCACGCGCGCGGACGTCGATGAGGAACGCGAGCCTCGTTTTCAGTTGGCGATCCGTTTCGAGTAGCCTGTCCTGGCTGATCGACGGGGAAGGGATGCTCGTTTATTAAGGGGTTATACCTGCGAGGTCTGAAAAAACGTATATTTGGGAATTTTTTGGGGAAAAGCTGGAAGGCTTTTTTAATCAAACTTTTATATATTCGAAAGTGTACATTTTAAACTACTTGTAGTAATTTTTGCGATGGAAAGTATAAATAAATAAGAGAAATATCAGCGATCCCGCAGAGGCGTTTTTTTCCAGTAATTTGTGGTGATTACATTAATTTTGACGTGGTTCATCTGAAATAAAAATTTCAGTCAGGAATTTAGTTAGTATATTAGATTATCTAGTTCTTAATCGTTCTTTATCTCGAAAAATGAATTTGCTACAAATTGCGGCTTCTCATAGCAAAGGTATCGATTTTCGCTACAGAATCGCTCTCATTTTTCAAACTACGCAACGAAAATGAAAATGCCACGATTAAGGACTAGATGATCTAAGATACTAACTAAATGTGGTCGAATTTTTTACTTCTGATGAACCAGGTCAAAGTGATCACCGTAATGTGCTTAAATAAAAAAACTCTCCTGGGAGATCGCTTATAATTCCATTATTTATTTACGCATCGCATTGCCAAAGAAACTACAAGAACTTTAAAATATATACTTTCGAATACACAACTGTTTATTTAAAAAAGTCTTCAAGTTTTTAAAGAAACAAGTCCCAAAAATACTTGTGTTTTCAGACCTTACAAGTAGGCATAACCCCTTAACCCTCGTACAACGAATGCAGGGTCATTTTGATCCAACTCTGACAAAGTCTACCACGATACTATATTTGTGTTGGCAATGGCAAAATATAGTATATGATGCCTAAATTGCAGTAACATTATTTGTCAAAATCACACAGGAGATACACCTATTTTATGTACGAAATGTACATAAACACTTTTTTTTACGTATTTCTTTATTAATAAATTTTAGTTAATTTGAGAAATTTTAATTATTTAACTCATTTTATACTCAATTTTTTCGTGAAACCGGTGTACCATAGAAATGTTGCTATGGGTCAAACTGCCCCTGCATTCGTCTCACGCGACCATATCCACCATTCGTCTTCCGAGGATTAATACTAGCAACGATACCAAACGAGGCATGCCCACACGTGATCGATAAGACCGCTCAGGTGATCGCCGAACAGTTCGATCGAAGCAATCGCGTTCTCTCCGTACACTCCAGCCGAGCGCCACGGAACGGCAGCTTTAACCTTTTTACGCGCGATCTCTGACGTAGCCGTGATTACATAAAGCGCCTCTGCCCTTGTCCTCTCGGAATGATCGATTGGTCTCGCATTTTCTGCCGGCGGATTACCGCGGTCGCGCACACCGCTCCTCTAAACGGATTCCACGGCTGCCAGCCGCGAGGAGGAAGGTTATCTATCGCCTCTGTGTGTGTGCCTGTACGCGGCTACGCGCTCGCGTTCCGCGGCGTTATCGGCGGCGAGATATCGGCGTGATTCAGCGGGACGGGTTCAAGTACGAGATCCAGAGCGTCGTCAGATCTTAACCTCGAGCAACGTCAGGATCCTACGATCATCCTGCACGCTCGATTCGGGGAAACTTCACTCGCGAGTCCGAAGTCCGAACCTCGCGGGCCCCCGAGGATGCTTTCGTTTCCGTTTCGCAGCCCGCGCTTACGCCTCTTGGGCAGTCGTTGTTTATTGCCGCAGCATATTTTCGTGTTTTCGCGCTTTTCGATCCTCCGCTCAAGGATTCCAGCTCCCCCTCCTCCTACTCGACGATATCTTCGTCCCGATCGCGTCGCGAGAAGTTGTATTTGCTACTTCGCAAGCTTCGCGCTTGCGATCCTCTTTGTTTTATACGTTAGAGTCGTCGGAGTTCCTCGAAATATTTGGGGAATTATTTACTGGCCGAGGTGTCGCTTCGCTTTAGGATTCCACGCTACCGGTCCGTTCCGCGATAGCGCGGCGTTTATCGTGATAATGAGCACAGATTTCGATCGCGGCTCGATCATAACCTCGAACAATGCGCTGGGGAGCACGCGCGTACTTTCCGCGCGAGTAATCCCGGCTACACGAGCGTCAGAGCGGGTTCGGAGAAGGAGACGGATCGTGGAAGAACCAGGGAGGGGGTGTTTCGAGAGATCGCGATCAGGCTCGATGTCCGATCGATTCCGATCGCTCGACGTCGTCACTCCTGGTAGATTCTGCTGGATCGCCTGACCTCGCGGGGCGCGTGCACGCTCGCATGTGAGAGACCCCACTGCCGATTAAAAATAACACACCGTTTGGATATCGATAATGGGAAACCGGAATCTTGCAGGCGTCTTCCAAGGTCGCGTTATTTATCCTCGCGCGAACAGACGCGAGCCAAATCTCCTTCTCGCGTTCATTAATAAAATTTCGACTTGGCATTATCGATCGGGTCCACCTGGTCTCCTCCAGCACCCCTGCAGCCCCCACGCCCTACGTCGCCGAAGCGGGAATGGCGTCTCCGGGTCGCGCCAAGGCCGCCGCGGCCATGGAATTCTCTTTTTTAACGTGGCCCAGGATAGCGGGATTCGCGCGTAGATGTTATGTCAGCATTATGTATAGACGCGGGCCGATGGTTCGATCGTTTCGACCAGAAATCACGGCCGAAGGCCGAGCGCGCGGGACCGAGGAGACGTGGCGACGGACGCCTCGTCCGCCTGAAAACGAAACGAACGTGCGCTCCGCGGCGTCGTCCTTGCGACAGTTTTAGTTTCGCGCGGAGTTCCGCCGCAAGGGAGGCGTCGGCGCTTGCTTGCTTGTTTGCTTGCTTACGAGAGCTTACGTGTTACGCGCTTTAATCGCCTTCCATTCGCCGATGGCACCGGGCCACCGGGGGGCCACGAAAAATTTACGTAAGCGGAGACGCCGTCGCGTTGCGTCACCGCCATTCCCCGATGTAATTAATCGGGGAGCGTAACGACTCCGCGCTACCGGATAACTGGATATCTTTGGTATCTGGCCGGCCACGGGGACGGGGAGCTCAAGGTCGCCCGCTCTAATTGGGGCAAGTGGCGTTTTCTGGGCAGCGGGGACGTTTGTTTGTCGCTTTAGTGTCGGCGTTTTCTCTGCCGCGCTTCCTCAACGACAGGGGGATAATTAATGCGACCGGGGGTCTGGAATGCGGCGGTTCGGGGAGAAGCTTCCCGCGCAATGATATTCATTCGCGATTGGAAATGCTTGGTCGATCCTCGTATTCGTCTTCGAGCAATTTCTTAAGCCTTCGGGGAAGTAGAGTCCGCATTAAAGTTTTATGACGCTGTGACCTAAAGTGCTCGGTTCCTGAAACAAGTAATGCTATTAATAAACACACCTGGTTAGATACCAAGAATGGGTCGATACGGATCCCGCGTGATATGGATATAACGTTTATAAAGAGACTTTTTTTCGAACAAGCGTTTTAGAGCTCAGGGGAGCAGTTAATGGCTAACAACTGACGTTTCGCAGTCCAGTGCCCATAAAGATGTACGAGAATACATTATCGCGCGACAGCGAACGGGAAGCTCGCCAGTCCCTTGAGCCCGCTGAAAAATACTCGAATCCGTCGTTGCCTCGGCGTGACATTTCTCCGCGAGGTCATTCACTTTTTTTACGTGCCGTAGACTAAGGCCGATAGGAGGACTGTTTTACCTCGCACGGTTTTAACGCTTTAATCGAGCCTTGGCCTGGCGCGGCAATGATTGGCCGTGTCAAAGACGGTTCAAGGATCGTCGCGATAGGTTTCGAAGACGATCCGAGGGGATATCGAATGGAAACTGGGCGCCGAAGGAGGTCGCAGATCTCACGGGTCGCCCGTTCGTTCGTCCACGGCCACCGGGCGCGGATTCTTTTGTCCTACGGGGAAGAGTGGACGCGAATGACCGAGGCTTAGCCATCGCCAGAATTATCTCTCGGGTGCTTCCTAGAAAAACACACTAGACGCAATCTGTAACGCTTTCAGTAGCCTCGCTGTAATTCGACGCCTTCCCCGAACGGAAATATCGCTTTGCAGTGATTGCGAAGAGGTTCTATTTCGACGTTTCCCTCGTTGGTTCGGCCCGAACAACGAGCAGCGTTTTGGCGAACTTCTCTCTCTCTCTCTCTCTCGATATCCAAAAGTCCCGGCTAAGAACATATATGATCTGAGATTAACAGGATCAGGCGATGGCTTTTTCTGCTGTTCGGACAACAACTCGAAAAACAAAGTGTTTGAGTTTCGCTCGCGAGTAGAATGTCACCGTGCAAACACCACGGCATTATTTATACCACTATCTGCGGGCAAATATTTGGAGGAGATCGCTTTAGGGCGAGCCGAGATATCTTATCCTCAATAAGCGTTTATTAGCTGCTACACTGCGCCGTAATTGCAAGCGCGATCGCAGCCGTGTTTTTTCCTCAACTTTATATCTCACGAATCACTCGGTGAATATCTAATCACGATATTCCCCATTCATTCCGTATCGCTATCGTTCAAACGTTTCCATCGGCGTTCCAACATCCAGATGTTCCGAAGCCTCTCGCCTCGAGTTCAAAGAGATCGCTCCTCGCTAGCCGTCGAACAGAGGATTCCTGGCGATCCGCCGCTTCTTAACGGTCGATTGAACAACGTTCGATCGTAGATCGCTACTTCCCTAAGTTTCATTGATACGTCCACGAGTGCGTTTTACTCGTGACTCACTCATGCTACTTACGATATCGCGGCGAGGCACTCGACCCTCGAGGACAAGAGTAATTGGAGGAGAAACGCGCGCTAATCAGCCACGAAATACCAGGGATTAATCGATTCGCGGGTGAGATTAATTTATTCCTTTGCAGAATCGAGTAGCGATCGGACGATCACAAGCGTGACGCGTGACGACCGCAAAGCTGGACGTGGATTGACGTAACGTGTTTAGTGCACGTACAAAAAATAAAGGAACGGGACGGACGACAGGTGGAGGATGAAGGGAACGGGGGCGTGTTATGCTTCCGCGTGTACCTCGAATGTCAGCGAAATTTTCCAAATGTCGAAAGCCGACCTTCGACGTTTCGACGGAGCCAATCGAGCAGGGAAATATGAAACGCGTGGAGCCCGCCCGCAGCGTTCATAAGAAACACAGCCTACTCCAAGTACAACACCAGACAGACCGTCCTGAACTAGAAAGTATCTTCGAACATTACACCGCATCTTCAACTGATTTTTCTACAAGTTAAAAACACCGAAAGCAGCGAAAGCAAATCTGAACCCCGGATTATCTGCTTGACGAAACCTCGCGCACTCGTTCGCGAATAACGTTCCTCGTAGCTGTCGCTGCCATCGGCCAATGGTCACCCAGGTATAGCCGACAGGAAGCTAAGAGACCTCGAAGATGTACCGATCCCAAGATCGATCGATCTTAGCAACTTCCGCCGTAGGGGCCTGTTGAATCAATGAAAGCCTAGATGAACGATAAAACGCCGGGGCTACGGCAGTGACACTTTGTTCTTGCTGGCCAGTTCTGGCGGAGCGGCAAGGACAACGAGGAGAGCTGGCGCTCGCGCGAGAGTTAAGCCGCTATACCGTGCCGGCCGCGCGCACACGCTGACGCGCGTATACGTATCTCTGGCGTTCGCGATTTTGTCGCAATATCTGCTCGCGGCGGACCCAACGAGCGAGCGTCGGCTCGCTCGCTGGCAGAGTCAGCGCGGCCTTGTCCTTGGGCATAATCTTTCCTCGTTATCGGACGACGCCGAGGTTGCGGTCGCGCCGGACTCCGCCAGCGATTAGCGCGGCTCCCGCCCGCTCGCGCGTCAGCCTTCCTTTTATATTCGCGAATAATAATAAGCCGCCGCTGGTTTGTTTCCACCGGTAGGCACCGATTCTCTTTCTGCCGTCGTATCGATTCCTCGAACAGGCCCCGCTGTCCCCTCTGCCGAGCGATACGGCGGACCGACCGGGGAGCGCGTTCGGAAATTCGCGAAACCTCCGGAGTCCAAGCCTTTCCAACGCTTTGGCTTCGTCGAATATGTGCAGTAAAAACTCGCTGAAGGACTTTTCATGGGGAAATTGGTGGCTGTTACTTTTTACAGAGTTTGTTCAGCGTTTGGTAACGCAGCTGTGTTTCACGGCATTTCTGCAGATTTGCAGTGGGCGACGAAATTAGTGGCGCTGGTAGAAAGTTGGTAGGTACTCTTTGGTGTACGGCGAAAGCTGAGCGAGACTATACTTGTGGCGTTTGAATAGATTATAGTCGTGTCAGTATCAGCTCCCCTTGGCAACGGCTTCAGCCGTGGTTCCGCAGAATTTGTTCCTCGGCCCGCAGTTTCTCCAATGATCTCTGAATCTGCTCGAAGCTTGACCTTTTAATTAACTTGCTCGGTACCATACTGCCCACTCATCGTCAGTTATCGCCGGCGGGGAGGGGAACGCACGTGTCATCCTCGAAAGTCGAAAGCCATGTAGATTGCACGCTATTGACCGGTTGGGTCACTCGGCAAAATCGCCCCGAACTTGAACTTCGACCCACGAATTTAG
The DNA here is from genome assembly GCA_944738655.2 of Andrena hattorfiana. Classification (NCBI taxonomy): domain Eukaryota; kingdom Metazoa; phylum Arthropoda; class Insecta; order Hymenoptera; family Andrenidae; genus Andrena; species Andrena hattorfiana. Next base: position 5,170,378 of record OX122893.2, read on the forward strand.
GCAGGAACCGTTGCGACAGATCGATACGCAATATCCGGCGGTGTTTACGCGGCCGATCGCGACGTAACGCGAACTGCACGGGCAACACTTCTCTGACGTAAACGTGTTTGCCGGAGCACTATTACAGTGCATTAAATATTGCTCGTGCAAACTGAAAAAAAAAACTGCTGCACGCCACTTATGCAATCAGGATAAGGAAGACCTTCGCTTATCTATCGGTTAGCAAGTAGTCATACAGAAATGCTGAACGTGCGAGACGAGGGGAAAGAATTCACGCCGGAGATCTCGGTAATTGCTAGCGTTCCTTAACGAGTGAAATATTCAAATTCGGCTAACTACCGTTGCTATCAATGGGGAATCCCATGACGCTGTGCACGGAGAATACTTTCTTCCGGTCGAATCCTGGTAATCTCATCATGTACCGTTTAAACCTCTGTCTACCTTTCAAACCGTCATTCTGAATCCATAATATAATGCTCCTATTCTAAAGCTATCCAACGAAACTACCTCTGCGTGTCTCGAAATAACATCCCCCATCGAACGCAACCACCTTTTCGATCAAGCTCGTAGAAACAAACAGACGAGTCGGTTTACAAGCCGAGCTACAAAACGCTCCGCGACCGAGCCAGGCAGGTGCTCGTAGCCGCGCGTTTTGTACCGGTTAGAAGCCGGTCGATTCCTGGCAACTGGATATCCTCGAGCCTTTTTTTAATCGTGGACTGCTAATCGTCGTGGTCGGTCAGGTGAATCATCGTTCTGTATTCGTGTTCCAGCGGTCACCCGGAGGTGACCCGGGCGCGAGGAATCATCTCGTCCGAAGGAGTGACCCACGGAGAAACGCCCGGAAGCCCGGGCCACGTAATCCAGCTGGGCACGCCAAGGCCAGCGGAGCGTGTCGAGCCCTAAACAGACGCCAATTATCACGGGGAGCCAACCACGGCTGGCCATTTTCGCCAGCTTTTGCCCATCGACCGTCGGCTCGATAGCCCGACGTTGTCGATGACTCGGTCCTCAAATCCGCTCCCGCCGTTCGCGATATCTTCCCGCGTACCAAAAATACCGGCCAGCTTATCACCGGTTTAGTCAGAGCCTTTCCACGCTGCGTAATAAATTCGTTATCTGCGGCGGCACCGTCGCTGGCTTCTGGCGACTTTTATCCGCGCCCATCGATTTTCTGTTTACGCCTCCGCTACGGTACCTACACTCGACCGTTCGATACACGTCCCTTGATTAATAACTCGACACGCCTCGGTGCGGAACGAAGGATTTCGCGGGGCTCGTTTAGAAGCCGGGGATCCTCGACGCGCGCGTAGCTAAGCCCGATGGGACGTTTCCAGATGGATTCTTATCTCGCCGGACGCGCTTAAGCTTCTGTACACGAATCGAGGGTCGATCTAATCGCGACCGGCGATATTCGCGCGAGGGCGATACGAGGGTGATACCCACGCGCCGCTGAATATTCAATCCCGAGCCCGTTCGTCATCGCTTTTAGCGCCCATGAAAAGGTCGTTCCCGTTCTCCTCTGCTTGTCTTTACGATCGTGACGATGATGATACAAGAGAGGCAAGAAGACGCTCGGGGGGAAGGGGAGTGGGACCGGACGGGGCGGGGAAGGGGGATGACGCGACCTTGCGCGATTCCAACGATCCGACTAATAATAATACCGAATCGTTTCGCAAATACCGCAACACGCGCCGCAGAGTTCCATCTCTTCTTCTTCTCCTTCCGTTTCTCCTTCGGTCTGCTTACTCTCGCGTTCCTACCGCCTCGAGCGTATTCCTCTCTTAATTCATCGCGTATCGCGACTTCTATTTCTCCTTTGGAATAATTTCGCTCCCATATTTCTGCGTCTCCGCTCGGGCCCCTTTTTCCTCCTCGGCCTCGCTTTAACAATACAGCCCGACTTACTGCCGATAAAGCACGATCTTACTTATCTTCTCTCCGGCTTTATTTTCGTGGGATTTCCACCGTCGACGAAGTCTCGTTAAGCGCTGCTTTTTTACCGTCCGTCCGCGATGTTATTCGCCATTAGTTTTTTTACACACGAAAATATTCCACCTCCCTCGATCCAGTCTACCGTCACTTGCGACACTCCGTCGCGTTTATTAAATGCTCGTTGTTACGTCGCAGAAGAATATACTCCTCGACAAGTTATCTTCTTAAATCCTACATTCGTCTATACATTTTCCATTCTTTTCGCCCTTCATTTCTTACACTTCCACTCGAAACGTGCCAAACGCATTCGCTCGAGTGTCCGTACATTTCCTTCCCAATCTACTTCGAGAGACTCATTCCCCCTTCCTTCGATTTACGTCTTCTCCCGTTGGGCCTTCTCCTAGTTACGCGGAAAGCTACCAACCCCCAAAATGATAAACAATTAGTAAAAAGCAGTATGTATCCCATAATGTCGTGATCCTTATTTTGACAAAAAAATTACCAACCCATAGACCAACTTTTACATTACATAATTATTAAAACTACAAAACCATAGTTCCATTTTAGGTTCAAAAAACAAAAGCTGCAGAAAATTTGAAACAATATTAACCCTTCGTGGTCACACCTTCTTATAATCACAAGTTGGTTCACGGGGTTCACTGTACCCCAGCGTCATTTTTTGAGTTACCATTTTCGTATTTTTGAATCTTTTAACTTTTCAGTGGTAATTGTACATTCGTAATACTTATACAATCATGATTTAATAGTCTTCTTCTAGAAATGTAAATTTTGATATGATAAAATTTATAGTTGAAAATGAGCGATTTTCCACGGTTGTGGGAAAACAGCGATATTTAATTTTTTTATTTTTTTTCTTGCGATAAATCCCCTTTGGAAGTCGTAAAGGCGTGACATTTTAACTCGAAATTTATTCTGGGGGTACAATACACCCCGTGTGACCATGTAGGGTTAATTACACTACTCATTATTAAATAACCCATTAAAAAGCATTGTCAAACAACAACAAGAAATAAAATATACCCAATCGAAATAATAGTTATACAATCATGGTTTAATAGTCTTCTTCTAGAAATGTAAATATTGATATGATAAAATTTGTAGTTGAAAATGAGCGGTTTTCCACGGTTGTGGGAAAATAGCGATTTTTTATTATTTTTTTTTCTTGCGATAAATCCCCTTTGGAAGTCGTAAAGGTGTGACATTTTAACTCGAAATTAATTCTTGGGGTATAATACACCCCGTATGACCACGAAGGGTTAATTACACTACTCATTATTAAATAACCCATTAAAAAGCATTGTAAAACAATAACAAGAAAGAAAATATACCCAATTGAAATAAAGCTACATTATTTCTAACAATTAAAGTCTTCGAACTAAATTTACCCAGTTTCAGATTATTGAGGGTTGGTAGCTTTCTGCGTAACTAGAACCAATTTTGGTTACATAACGTCGTTAACTACCCCCGCGTAATCATCCCCGAACCCTGACACTTGGAATCTACGCCGCGCTTCTGTTGAGAAACGAGTCATTCCCCCAGACCCTCTGCTCCAAGTTCACCCGTTAATGCGCTTATGTCAGAGTCGGTGGTTTTTGCGTTGCGGTAGAGTGTCGCCAATGGCCTCTTCGTGCCATGCTTCGCGCAGTCCTGCTCCCTGCACGTTGCTTCTGCGACGCCACGCACGTGCCGTTGCGTTAAGCATTTCGTTCCCCAAGGACGGCGATAGCGATTTCGCTTCCTAGAAACTAGGGGGGTATCGCTGATAACGGGCAGAGCTCGCTCCGAGATGACGGCTCGTCCCGCGGCGGGCCGCGTTTATCGGCTTTTCTTCGCGGGAGGAGCCGTTTCGACCATGCCCGATCGGAAAGGATGCCACGTCGGTGCGCGCCACGGTCCGCTATCAACCGTGGGATTCTATTTTTACGGTTGTAATCGTAAACTTCGTTTAAAAGCGACGCGGGAGTACGCGTTACCGTTCTGGCGATACTCTGCTTCCACCCAGCCAGCGTTCCAGAGTCACGAACGCTGTGGGGTCGCCTTTAGGTGGTCTCAGGTTCCCTCGAGAATAAATCTTCGCAGATCGGCTGAGAGTAGAATATCTAGAAGCCGCGAAACGTTTATTGAAACGCACTGTGTAACGCCACGTTGCTCCATGCTTCTCGCGAGATAGCCACGCGAAGTTGGACGACTAGTAGGTATCTAGTTTCTGTGGCTTCTCTTCGTGTCTATCTAAATAGGGACGGATTTATTGGAAATCTAAATAGCGATGGAATCGTTGGAAACTTAATATATTCTGCTTTATATAGAACACAGGCAAATTTATTTCAAGTGGTATAAAATGGGAAAATCAATTTGGAAGAAATGCTGCGGTTGGAAAGCTACTTCGAGGCGTCTCTGAACAGTGGCGCAGGGCAGTCACGCAATTAAAGCGATCGGGTGCGAATCCCTCGCAGCGTTTCCGGAACAGCGGTGGTTCCGTTACGATGCAACGAACTGCGTCGAGTACCTAACTGTAAAGGACTCGGCTGTGTTAACCTGTTGCTGTGGTCGTCATCGGCGCACTAATGCTTATTAATAACGTCCCTTTGGGATTAAAAATTCAGGAGCGGTAATAAACAACAGTGTTGACAAATTAACCCTTGTCAAGAAGTCTTTCATTAGAAGTGACAAGATTACACGTGCTCCATTACTTTGGGTAGGCTTTCATCCGCTTAGTTTTCAGCGGCGCTGTTAAGTGGAGCAGGGCAACAGGATCGAAGATACATTTTAAGCAGGCTGACCGTTCGTGTGGGTCAGTGTATAGCGGAATTAGACGAAGAGAAAGGAGAGACTCTGCTCGCCGAAGTCGGTGTGGGACGGCGCGTTTTTACTGATGGAAGTACACGGGGAAGCTGGTATCGCGGGCGAGTCATTTCTGCGGGTCGTCTGCATATTCATGAGGGCGCGATCGCGTGTAAACGTTTCCCACGTAAATCTCATTTCTTAATTGGCTGGCACCGGCGCTCCGTTCCCACTGTACATGGACAGAAGCAGCTAGGCGCGGGTTATCTCGTCGTAGGTATAAAGAACGGTAACCTGTGAATCCATTGCCACCGACTTCCTCCCGACAGCTCGATCCAACCTAAACATTTATTTTCCTAGGCAGTAAAATGAAACTTCCTGGACACGCGGCGCTCGCTCTTCTGTTCCCCCGCGGACAGCCGATTCTGGCCGCGAAATAGGCTAGCCTTGACGTATCTGGATGATTCTGTTGAATTATTCATATTCTAAAATTAATACGGGGAAGTATAGTCGTCCTAAAGGAGTGAATATCAGAGTAATATTAAATTCGTGACGTAACACTGGATTTGCCCATCTTTCCCAGGGTCTTGCTACTCTGAACAATTTTGTTCCGAAATAATTTTTGAGGTAGCGTACGGACGAAACGCTCCGAAACGTGTCTGACCACGGACAATCCGTTTACCCTTGTCGCCTCTTACTTGAGTCACACGGATCGATCACGTATAGTGTCACACCTTGTCGGTAATAGAAGGACAAAAATATTCTGTGACATTGGTGAATCTCGTAAGTACCGCTGACAGTCTCAATGAAAAGATTCGAGGAGGACAAATTCCGTCGAAAAAAGTATCGCAAAAAAAGGAAACGAAGATGAGAATACCCTGGTGGAAAGAATGACCTCGTGTTTTCAAAACACCAGATATCAAAATACGCTCGCTATTACGCGTATCAATGATAGTAACGAAATAGATAACCGCGTAGCAGCGATATTTCGCAAATCGTCGCGTTATCGGGCGCTAATTAAAAGCTCTTAGGAACATTCTTATCCCGAATCGGGGAATTTCACATCTGTCCAGGGTTAATGAAAAACGAGCATCGAAAAACTTCAGCAATAATAGAAAACAAAATCCTGAAATATTGCCGAAGCAGCGTAGCGACTTTAGTTCCTCTTTAATTGTTTAGAATAATTTTTTTTCATTTTTAATTCCTGTGTTACGTCGATCTCCAATCGCCACTGAGTAGGTGTTACGCGCTTAGGTGTCTCCATTCACCTTCCCCAGCCTGCGGACCAGCAAATCCATTGTTCCCATCGAAACGCAAATCCGTGAGTCAGCACGGGGCTGGCGAAAAGCTACGTGTCCACCGGTATCTGCCGACCTTGAACTTCGCATAGGTGACCCGGCCAGCCTCAGCCTCGGACACCGCAAAGCCGGTCTTATCCGCTCGGCATATAAATTACGTTATTTTTGCCGCTTTCCGTTTTGAGGCCGGCGTAAGACGATTACGCCGCGCTGGGAGAGACCAGCGGCGGCACGAACGTGAAAATAATTAATCGAATCACGTATGACGAACGTTTCCACGCGAAGCGGTGGCCGGACGGCGCGGCCTTGAACCGGAGGAGGAGGGACCAGGCCAACAACAGCACCGCCAACTCGCTCCGCTTCCTCTTCGTTCTCACCTCCCGTTGCCGCGGGTCGACGCGCAGAATCTTCTATCTACCAACGTAACCTTCCGCGGCAGATTGCATATCAGCCAGCACTTTCTTTATCTAAGGACAGGAGGAAAGACCAAGCCGCCGTTTCTGAGAATCGAGTCACTCCTCGCCGGGAATAAGCATTTCCTCGAATCGTGGCGTCGCCGTCGACTTTCTTGTGGATCGATGAGAAGCTTCATTTATGCTCGGTGAAAATCGGCGCAGCAACGGTTCTAGAATCTGGCCCTGGGAGGGATTGAGGAATCAGCGGGGAGAAGTGGCGACAACGCCGAGTCGATCCGCCGGATCGATAAGGCTAAAAATATCGGGGTGGATCGTGCGTGGCCGCGCTTATGCGACTCGTATATCGTCCGCGGTGTCACGCGGTGTCAGGGGTACCCTCCGCGCACGGAATAACAAGAAATCGGACACTGGCGAGCGATGGTATATCGACGCCGCCGAGGCCTGAGTTTGGTAATCGCGACACCGACGGCACGATAACGCGCGGCCAGGCGACAGGTGATTACGAATATCGGGTGTCTTTACACATCCGTTGTTTGCGCTACTACATCCTACTTGTCGCCACCCTCCGCGGCCTGGGCTCGATGACCCGTGAGCGCTGCAAGGGCATTGCTTCCTCACCGGAATTCAAGGTGCTCCGCAATATCTGGACGGGAGGCTCTTCTCGGAACGAGTTCGAGTGTGTGGCTTGCGAGTGAATTGCAGTGCAGCACTTGGTGGTGGCACGTTTGAAGGAATGAGTGATAATAAAAATGAGGGGAAACCTGGGGAAATAGAGCCGGGGAGTTTAGCGGTATGGAAGTTGGGAATGAGTAGTCGGAATTTAGTGGAATTGTAAAGTCTTCTAGATGGGTAATTTTGGCTAGTTTAGACTACTTAGTCTATTCAGGGGCTGTTGGGTAGGTTTTCCCTTCTGTAGAAGCTTTCGGTAAATACGTGCATCCTCTGTCTTTCAATCCCTTCGGGGTAGAATTCGTTGTCGCGTGAATAATTGAATAGAAGTTCAATGAACTTCGCTGCTGGTTTTGTTAGTGTCTTACGATCAGTGGGGTATAATGTACTGACCCTAATCTATTGTTTAACTCCGACTTTCTCCGCAAACATGCACCATACTAGCCACCCAAACGCTATGTAATTGTAAACACTGTGTCATCCCTTCTACTCGTCGTCATTCTAGCCAATGCGTTGTCTAATCAAAGTCCTGCACTTCTGCCCCATCCCGTCATCCCCTCTGTTACTTTCCGAAACCCTTAAAAACCCACTACATTCCCTCATCCACATTCGTTACTAGGGTGGATGTACCAGTAAATGAACACGTACCAGTGAATGGACATTTTTTATTAAAATGAGTAAAATAAGTTATTAAAATAAGCAACTAATTAATTAGAGACTTCTTTTCATTTCTTGTTTCATATCCAAACCATTTTTGCAGCACGTGGAATCAATAGCGCTGCAAACATAATTTTATAATAGTGTTCATTCATTAGCCTTAAGTGTTCATTTACTGGTGCGTTTACCCTATTCCGAAAGCCACCGGTCTCACTCACGGAGTCCAGTTTAAAAACAGTTGAACCTCGAATATTCTTAATTTAGTTTAATGAATATATTGTTCCTAAAACGGTAGTTCGATTTATCCTTGTGTCCATTACAGTGGTTAAGAATGTTAAGGCAGAGTCGTATCAGTTAGCAAAAGGAATCTGAGAAATTCAGTCCATTGTTCTCCGTTTCGTCGTCTAAACACGTACGTAACAGCTACTCTGAATCAGCCTGGCAAGTAGTCGCAGCGGTCTTATAGCAGACGCTCCTCGAGCGTCGGTTAACAAAGTACCACTCTCGTTGCCCGATCATTCAACTAAATCTAATCGCGCCGGCGGTGGAAGTCTGCGCAGCGCAAAAATTCAATTACCCGCGCGGCGAAGAGGCCCCGATTACGTAATCGCAGCGTCCATCTTAATTGCATCAAGAGACGTGGAAGGTCGCCGGTAATCAAAGTCGAATCGCCGCGAGGTCCAAACAGAGCCGGCGTCTCGGCACGGGATGCAATAACCGCCTCGAAATGCGTCGGAGGTTGCGCAACGGCTTCTTTTCGTTTCACGAGCCAACGCGCCCTTGGGCGAGCCTCCTCCCCTATCAGCGCACCTCCGCGCGATGCGTTTCGCGAGGCAGGAGAGCTTTTGGAAGGACTAGAGAGATGGGATAACGCAGCGTTTAGGTTTCAGAGCGTCTAGTCGATGCAAAGAGACACCTGCCAGGAGTCAATGCTTTTCACTCGATGCCAGGGCAATTGCACTCACGCTGGGAGCAGGGCGCAAAGCTTTCTCGGCGATGAGGAGAGGAAGACGCCGTTAGCCAGCCCTAATTGTCGGACACGTGTCGACGAATCACGAGCGTACGGAGGCGACACGCGCGTTCTCCAGAAGCTTCGCTAAGAAAGGATTGACCTCGATGACGGCCCCCCGCGCCCCTTCCCCTCGAGTAATCACGGCCGCCTTCTTTGGATCTGCTCGCGAGCTTTTTCAGCTGGCGGGGTGCAGAGCCGCTCGGGGGGTACGCACGTAGCGAGGACAGGGCTGTGTCAACGGCCTGGCCACTATTCAGCGCAAGTGCGACTCGCTGGTCAGCGGTCCCGGCGCGCGCGAGCTGGCGCGGGCGTCGCGACGAGAGAGTGCCAGAGGTCGTTGCCTCGTCGACCGAGCCTCTTCTTCGTGCCCCCCTTCGAGCTCGTCCTCCTCCTCTTCCTCCTCCGCAGCTACCATGCACTGCTGGATAACGTCAATACGAAACGATTCTCGCCTTCTTCCTCGCGAAACGGCGCCTTTCAACCCTCGCCACTGCCCACTTGAACTTCGAGCGGGGAATCCGTATTGTCATTCTTCCATGGTAAATGGGGAATGTCAGATCTGGACCCTGTTATTCTGATCTCCAGATTCGGTCACCATATTTTCAGCGAAGGCCTTAGGATTCTAACAAGCCCGGGCAGCTGACGGAAACCCGCCAATTGTAAACCCGTACCTCGCGTTTAAATGCTTCACAATTAATTGGAAATCTAGGGCCTTTGGGATAGCGGTTCGCCGCGTGTGCGTGGTCTACCCCCGCGCGTTCGCAATAATAATACCTTCTTATCGGCTCGCGGAGTGCGTGGCGGGTATTTATTTCCCTTTCCATTATCTCCACATACCTGCCGAAACTCGCCTTACACCTCAACGAGGACGCGTCGTTTAGTGACTCAGTGCGTTGTTTTGTACCGAAATGCACCTTAAATGGCCTTTGTACCTTAACCCTTTGGACAGTTTATCGAAACGCCCAGCTGATAAGAGACAACCAGACTCCCATTACCATGTTCTGATAAAGACTTAAGTACAATTTTCTTAATAATACGTTACGACGTTTGAGAAGTGACTTAAACGTTTCTCGAAAGGGTTCTATATTTTTATTAACGTGAAATGGTAGGGTAAGTGCAACGGTATTGGAGTGCAGGGGAGGTTCTTTGGTCGCGTTTCTGTTTCAAGTGTAGGGAAATTAAAGGCGGAATAAAGTAAGCGTTTGATTAAGCGGGTGAAAAGCGCACGCGATGAAAAGAGGGGGCCGATAGCGTTGCACAGGCTCGCGACGAGGAAAGAAAGAGCGAAAGGGGCTGAAGAGTGCCGAGAGAGGAGGAACGGGCGCCGCGCCAAGGCAACGACCTCTGCCACTCTCGCGTTTTTCTCGGCCAGCGAGTTACGTGGATACCAGACTTTTTCCTCGCATCGTTCCAATGCCCACTGACAATAACGCAAGCATGGGAATTGCGTAACTCGCTCCAAGTTAGAGTTGACTGACAATCGCCTTAAAGACTTGATCTCCCTTAATCCCGAATGCGGTCATTCTCTATCGATAGATGATGGGCAATTTTGCGAAGCTTTCTAGCAATTAGCAGGATATTAACTCCAGTGATACTCTCGATTTTCTATATCTCTCCATCGTTTTTTAATCAAGTGACAGGAGAAATTCCAGCGACAAAGACGTGTTGCGTGGAAAACAGTGAATCATCGCTCCTAGAGATCGTGATAGGGCACAGAATAAGTCACCTAGCATTAGATCGTAAAATTCTCGCTCAGCCCTCTGGAATACTCGTATCTCCAGTTAAGTATAACCTTTAAGCGACTATATCTGCAACGTAAACGAAGTTCTCGTGAAGGCAGGAGGTTGCTAAACAATTTACATAACTTCCTGCTCCGTTTCTTCGCGCGCTTTCCATCCTCCCCCGGATACAGAGAAAGTTCTACCCCGCTCGTAAAAGAGAATCTATCTTCACCGCGGTGATTCAGAATTTCCAATAAGAATCCCCGAGCTTTCCCTCGGAAGCTCCCGTTCCTCTGAAAGTGCTACGGTGAAATTGCGGTCCCTCGCACCTTTTGCCCGCGCGATTTATTGGCGAGGCATCCGTCGCGTTGGCCAATAATAGCGTGGGGCCAGCCTGCACGCCGAATGCGCGCGGTGGAAAGCGGAGGAGCAGCAGATCGGAGCGAACGATAGACAGTTGCTCTCTGGTGTCGTCGAAACGGCCGTTCGGAAGTAACGAGATACAAATAGAAACCCCCTCGCGATTGCGGCACTATGGAGCGAGCAGAGGTGACTGCCCCCGTATTAGGTCACATTTGCGCCTGCTCGAGCACAAGCTGCGCGACGGCCAGACGATTATGCCGCGTTCACAGGACCGTCGAACCTTTGACCCGTGACCGGCGATCGCTGATCCGAATTAACTGGTTCAGGCTGCCTGGCATCGACGATGCATCATCGATCGCGCACGATCGCCGATGTGATTCAGCTCGAGCCGCACTCCGGCTCCTCGTGCCATCGAGCCAGCGTGTGCATTTCGATGCCCAGGCTGTCGCAGATCTGATGGAACGAGGTGTGAGCTCGATACGTAGATCGTACAGTGGTTTGTGATCAGAACGTTGGAGCCGGAGCACGGAAAATTTTTACTGCTCCACTGCTCCAAATTTTTTTATTCGTTTTTAATAAATACCAATGCTTAATTTTTCATCGTTGAAAAAATATCATATCGTAGGGCCGCGCAGCCCGGTGGTAAGGAGACATGGTACATTTTTTGCCCGAAGATTAAGCAGTCTTTATGAATTTTTTTCTATGTGAAAATGAAAAGGTAGAAAGATTGAGTTTATTGCAAATGAAAGATTACCGCTTGATAGTATTAAAAGAATTTCTATTTAAAAAAAAGTAGCTGGAGCGGAGTTGGAGCAAGTATTTTGATGTCTGAGAGGAGGAAAGAAAAAATTGGTTTGCTCCAATCCCCTTTTTGTGAGACTGGGGACCATTCTTTGTATAAAGATAAAACTAGAACATGTGTAATGCAACTGTATTGCACGAAGTCTTATTTCTGAGAAGATCTTGATTGAAAGTGTCTTAGACATTTGTGCAATCGGGTACTTGAGCTTCGAATTTCTTACGAAGGGAATGAGAATCTGAACGAACTCCAAGATCGTATTTCTTTCACACACGGCGAGGAAAGTTCTTTCAGTCTTGCGCGTCTGTCTAGTACTCGCCCTCTTCGATATATATTCGTAGGTCTTGCTCCTCGTTTTCTCTAGAATCTTCTCGACCTATCCGCAACGTTACTCAACGACATGCATAATCGTCATTGATATTAACTTATGTAGCAGCGTAACGTTGGCGCACGTAACGCGCCATTAAAATGCATGGATTTCGATCGCTTTCGATCATTCCAGCGGAAGAAAACCGGTCGCTTTTGTCTCTTTTACTCCGCGCCGCGGTGAACCGCGTCGCTCGGACGTTCGCGGATGCGTTTCGGAGAAGCCCGAAAGTGGATGTGCGTACGGTGACGTTTGCCGAGGCGGCCATCGGTCCCTGGTCGTTGTCGCTCGGCCGTGGCGGAGCGCGTTCGAGAGCACGCCTAAAAATGTATCGGGAGCAGTATGTTAAGTACTCGCGAGGTGGCCACGGAAGGGGAGGGACTCGAAGAGGAAATAGAGGGGGCCACAGAGCGTGCGGTGAACGAACCGTCAACTCGTTTTCGAACGGCAGACCGTATAATTGCTGGTGCTCGTCGCGGTTCAATCGGCAAATGGGTCTCGGCAAAAATCACGTGCCACCCGATTCGTGTCACGAGCGACTGCCGCGATAGCCTCTTTACCTATCCCACGCTAATTGAAACCGCAAGTGTGTCGAATGCTATCGTCCATCAAACGAAAATCCATTCGCTTGTCGTCGCGCGGACGGCACCGCAGTTCCATTCAATTTTCAGGCGAACTGCATGCGTAGTCCTGAGTTTCACTTGTCTCTTTCCGATTACCTGAAACATAAACATCGCGTACACCAGCGGACGACTAATTTTGTGGGACGGTCAATCATGCATAACTACTATATTTATTATGAGAAATTAATTTAAAAAAAGCTGCAGCTTCTTCAGAGATGCATAGAAACATGGTCCAAATTTCAGATGAATAGAATCGCTAGTTTCTTCTGAAAAAATCCCCAATTTTCCCATATTTTTAACCCGCAAAAATAAGATTCCTCCCTTAAGAGCACAATCCCGAGTCCTGAACTTAAACTCCCCTTTTAAATTCTAGAATTCCAGCTGCCTCGCTAACCCGTATATCAGATACACACATATCTAGAATTCCTCGGACTCTTCTGTCAAACAATTCCTCATTCCCACAAGCAGTTCCTCGGTTCCCAAATAATCACAAATATTCACATTTCGTACGTGTTCACTTGCTAGATATTGCATTGATATGAGGCAGTGGAGCAACAACGGACGATCTCACATTTTTTTCGAAATTGATTTAGTAGCAATAACGTATTCCAATAGTCTCTACTAATCATATAAAACAGGAAAAAATTTTTTTTTAATATGGATTGGTCCGTTGTCGCTCTCACTGTCTCATATAGTAAGAAGATAGACAGGCGTAGAATACGCGTGCATATTCGGGTTGCTAATATCGTGGCGTGGAAAGCGTCCCGTGTGGAATGGGCTTAAGGATCGACCACTTCTTACGTGCACCGCGGCACGTGGCCAGCTACGAAACACATCACGGTAGCGTACCGTAACTGCATGCGCGAAACGCGCGGAGTTCCTTGCTCGGAATCCGCGGACAATCCACCGGTCGTTGCACCCGAGTATACATGTATACACATTCTCGTTGGTTCGTTCGCCGCCTGGCTGGCTCACTCTCTCTTCCTCTCTCTCTCTTTCTGCTCTGCTCTCCTCCCGTCTCTATCTGCGACACCAACGCGCGAGCCTCGCTCCCTCGCCCCATCCCTCCCGCGTTCGCGATTATTTATTCCGTTGCCCATTTTTCCAGCCCCTCCCGCCACCCTCCTCATTCCTCGCAGCATTCTTAATCCGTCTAATTGCGCTGCACCCACGCGACTCGTAAATCCACGACAGGCGTAAATTTACGTTCACGCGCTCGTTACAGAGCGCTCCTCGAGTTTTTTTCCTCGCTTTACCAACGCGGCACGTCGCGGCTCCGCAGTGATTTCCATCTTTCTGTCGGTCGCTTTCGCGGTTTTTTTGGTGCGATGGGATTGGGGCGCTGTCCGGAGACGGGCGGAGGGATTAGTGTTCTATTGTTAGTGGATTTTGCGAAGCGGAGGCGGGGAAGTGTGGGCTTTGGGGTGTTTCCTGGGTGATAGATAGGGTTGAAGGAGGGAAGTCTGTTTCGTGGCGGAGGTATTGAATTTCTATTGGCAGAGCTTTGTGGGGTTTTCTGTGGGAAATGATGCGACGCCTCGCTTGTTTCGTTATTTGAGAATTCAGTGGTCTCTAGCTAAGGTTCTACATATAAAAATCGTCGAGTATTTCACTGGAAAAGTAGACATCTACGGTTCCACTTAAGAAAGTGAAGGTGATCTCTAAATCCCCGCGAGTAACGAACCCAAGAAAGTTTCACTATCGCTTTTCCCCGTTCAAACAAGACAAGTGCCCCCTCCATCTTGAATAAACTCCAGCATCTCCGATCGACCGCCGCGAAAAACAAATCTACTCAGAACCTCGCCATTTCTCTCTTCCTCTTCCCACAAATTTCCAAACTAATATCACCGTTCGACCAAGAAATTAACAGGACATTACGCGATTTCTCGCGGCAAGGCGTCAAGTGTGCTCCACGTTGAAACGTTAGAAAGCATCTTAAGCGGGGAGGGGGTAGCCACGGCTGGAGGATGCAAAAGAGCAGTAAGGGAGGAGGAGAAAAAAAAAGGGAAAAGAGTCGCGGAATATGAACTAGATACGAGGCAGCTCGCTGGCAGCTTGCTTTTTCCATAAATACGGAAGAGGAGCGGACCGCTGGAGCGGTTTCAAGCCCGGCGTCGGGCTTGCTCGGATGAAATTCATAGAGAGAACTCTCACCGTGGAGCGTCGATGGATACCGAAGCGTAGTTTACATCGCAGCGGTGCCGTGTGGTTCAACGACCGACACGGTTTCGCTCGCGTTCGAATCCTCGCTTCGCTCTGCTCGAGCTACGAGACGCTGGGATCGCGATCACGCCCGCGATACCACTGCGGAGCCCCGATTATTGTGGATTAATTTAAGGGGGGCGCCGTGGCCTCGTAACGGATCGATTACGTTTCAGTATTGTAGAATTTGGTGGCAGTTTTAGGAATTTCAGGATGCAGAAATTGAGAACTTTGCGGCAAGAAGAGTGCAGCCCCATCTTTTCCAACTTGGAATAAATTAGAAAAAACTGTTTATAAAATCATTATTTTGACTTAACATTAAAAAGAGAGCAGTAATTGAAAAATATCAGTTCATAAGTTTTTATTTCTATTTTTGGCGAATCTTTCCGATGTGAAACCTCAAAATTTGCAATAAATCGCTCATTTGTTATCGGATTTGCATCAAACGACGTAGAATTGTTTTTACGTATATCACACGTTATAATTCAAGAACTGTGAAGAATAATGGAAGTGTGTCCCTCTTGCTGCAAGGTCCTCAATTGAATCGATTAACTTTGGGTATCTACTCTTTCCGTACTCCGCTATCGTCTTGAGAGCTGAGGAATATTCGTTTAAGACTGGTGAATCTTCTGATTCTAAACATTATATGTAGTACCTAATATTGCTCTTTAATGAGGAAGGTATTTGTTATGGTATTTGCAAGAAAGTGGAGAAGAGTTGACCATCGAAACGACCTTCTTTTCATACAAGTCTTCTTTGCTAACACTTTCTTTACACTTACTCCACAGTGTTACATGCTAAAAGTAACTTTTAATCAACTTCCTAGCTGAATAAACCTTCTCATCCACTTTCGCATATCATTATAAACATTCCAATCTTCATCACATTTAAAACAGTTGAATATTTATCTTATTTAACTTGGTAGCTACAGGCATTCTCATCTCTTCGGTATGTAATAGTATTACGTAGCGAGAAGCGTAGCAAATGCTTCAACGTAGATTCGATGTAATGAACGATATATTTTCTCTTCCCATGCAAATTTCGAGAGCAGGGTTCCCGTGACCCGTGATCACGGGCCAAAACGGAGCACAAAAGCGGGCAGGGCTCTCGGGCCACGAAGAACGTTTCGGGATGACGAAAATATACCAGTTAAGGAGCACGGTCAACGACCCCTGCGGGCTTCTTCCTATGCCGCGCGACGTAACGCCGTGACGTGTTTCCGGGAACCGAGGCCGATTAATTAGACGGCGGACCACTCCATAAATTAGGCCAGCTTACCCTCGATAACTCTATTTCCTCGTGCCGTAAATCGAGTCGACGCTCGCCGTGGAAACAGCACCGCAAATCGATGCCCCAAGGTGGCGATTCTTATCCGAGGATCAGCTTTCCTTTACTTATACTACTGGCGAGTATCCGAGGGAATAATTGTCATCGTTCAAATTTCACGGTTAAATGCTGGATAGTGGGCTAATTCTGCCTGGTAGTTTCGATTTAATTCCTGGCTTCTTCCGACGCACAATGCCGGCGCCGTTGCAAAATCGGTTACTCTGGGCCGAGGCCCGGGGTGTCGAATTGATTTCAATGTGTGCCCGATGGTTATCGGGTTACGCTTGCTCCGTCGACCCGTTACCCTTTTCTTCGCTTTTTCCAGCCCGAGGTCATGGGTGCCGGTTGACCTTGGGTACTCCACGTTGAAACGATCATCGTCGTTGGTTGCCATTGTTCGATTTCCACGAAGCCCTTTGTTCGGAATAAAGAGGATAATTTATTTCCACGCGGCGTTGCGTCGATACTGAAATATCGATCTTACATTTTACTCGCTCTTCTGTAGAAATCACCACTTCTTCCTTACTCGCATCACTACTTATTCAACATTCTTGCCGTGACACCTCCTGCCGCAATTATCCACTCAAAATTTCACTCACGCTCGATAATCCTCCTCCTCGAATATTCACAAAAGTGATTTCCAACGGAATCACTGCTGCATTCACAGGTCCAACACCAATATACACAATTCACAGCGGACAACACCGTGCTGCACCGAAGTTTCTGTTCATAACTTGGTAAACATTCTAATCGAAGGTTTATAAAAACGGCGTTAATTCGATAAATCTTGCAGCGAAGCAATTATCGATTTCTCGGACGAATAGAGGATGACGTATCCAGTAAATAAAGCGACTCCGCTGGATCAACGAAATTAGGAGAGGTCGAAAGAGCAGATCGAGGCTGTTTTGTCGCGATTCAAATTGGAGCTGCACCGGAAAAAAGAAACGGTCGCCCGTGCTGTTTGACGAGGCCTGTTGTGCTCGGACTTGAAATGCAAATGGCTTTGCCCACTTTTGTGGCGCTCCGGGGTTCAACGATCCAGCATTATGTGTGACACAAGCTGGTGCACGCGCGTGCCGAAGGTGAAGCACGTTACTTTTCCACTGTTGGTTTCGGCAATTCCCACGAATCCGTTCCATCCGTCGTGACCAAAATACTCCGTAACGAGGCGTATTAAAAATTCCGCCAGCTTATCCACTGCAGCGCCGCGGATTCCACTGTACGTCGCCTCCGTTCGATATTTGCAGGCGCCTGGCCGAAATAGCTGCGCCGGATTCTAACGCGAAATCCGCCAATTCCTCATCGGGGCAGAGATCCGATTCTAATTTTAACCGAGAGACAAATAGAGTGTACGGATCTCGATTTTTCCGCGCGCTTATCAGGGTTCATCGCCTCGTTATCGACGCCGCGCTCGCAGCTGAGAACCAAGACCTCGAGGCTCTATCAATCTCGCGCTACGCCTGAATTTAGAGGAGCTCCTAATTTAGCACACTGAATATAGAGGCTCTCTACTTATCTCGGACGGGGTGAATCACCTGATTCGTCTTTACATTATTCCCAAACTGCAGACAGCTTGCGCTCTTCAAACCACAGAGTTTTATCAAGCGAGTTCCAAAAGCTGGTGTAATAAAAGCGGAGGACTTTTATTCTATTTGAGAGAATATTTATCGCACAAGAATAGTCCTATCAATGTTACGCTCGATTCTCACGAACCACTTATTAACTTTTTATCACAAACTGACGTTCATATAGGTGTAGGAAAATCTTTATTTTATATCTTCACGCTTCAACGACTTTTACAACTCTGAACACAATGTATTTACAAACTCCAACTAATCAAGAGGAAGAAAATCAAACACTTATGTAGATAAAAGTTACAGACGCGAGCTGCGCTAAAAGTCAAAATAGCAATAATAATATTAGTAGAGAGTCCGAGAGAGCAGACTGTCTAGGCTTATCGCGAAAGGCAGGCGTTGGAATGGTCTTCTTCTCGTTGCCCGCTTATCAGGCTCGATAGGAAGCGCCGAGGCGGGCCGGCAGGTAAGTGTGCCGCAGCCCGGGATTGTTTATTTAATATTTCGCCTCGATGGACAGCTGGTGACCCGGCTTCCCGACATTCGAGACGATGACGGCCGATGCCCGTAGGAGCAGCGGTAAACCGCGAAGGGCCAGATCGCTGGCGCTGCGGACGTTCACCCGGCGTTCTTGAACTTTCAGGGTCGCTTAACTCGCCTCAGCCAGCGGCACTCGAGCCGGGGCTTATCGTTTTAGCGAAACGCCCCGATAGAATTACGCCCCCGACGTTATCTGTCACGCTTGTTAATTATCGCCGCGGAACGGCTCGTGTCTGCGCAGCCACATGACGGAGGATCCAAGGTGATTAACTGGCGTTTCGAGAGCTGAAGCAGCCCGTCTTATTGTTATCGCGATGTGTCAACTGCGTGTAGAGTAGTTGCTGTACAATCCGAGCAAGAGTCGAGGAGAAATTGGGCCAATCGAGGCTTGGAAATATTAATCAACGCTTCTCCCTGTGAAAGGCAAGCAAAGTGTTGCTCCGAAACGTTTGCTCGGGGTGAGTTAAGCGAAACTTCTCGGAACGTTCCTCTGCCCAGAATATTAAAGCTGTGTTCTGTCGAAGATATTTACGAGGAAATTTGGAGTTTGGAAGAAGCAAGGAGCAATCTTTCCTCCGCCGAAATTCAGTTTCAAGGGGTGAAATCAGCCTTTAAAATTATCGCGCTTTTTTTACGTTCAATTAAATAATATTATAAGATTTGTACAGTTCCTTATGCTCTACCGCATTGCCGAAAGAAAAGTGAAGTTACACTAATAACTTAAAGTGCTGATTTCACCCACTCAGAGTGAATTTTCGCAGAAAAAAGATTTCATCCTTGGATACTCCAATATACTTCACCCTCGCGCGAACTCTCATCGCGATCAGTTCCTTTCTTAGTTCCCAAGGTACTTCTATTATCGTTACTCGATGTTGCCAATTGTCCCGCTCACTAAATCCGTCAATATCGATCTCTAAATTCGCGGGGGACGAGTATCGGCGGCAGAAAAGCCTCGAATGTTTCGCTCGTACGGGCTCTAATAATTAGAAGGATTACGAGTCGGCGCACGGACGGTCGGCGCGCGACGCCCGGCGTATGTACAAAGCGCCGTTCCAAGATGTTATTTTTCTCCCGATGGCCGCGAGTCATCGCCCTTGATCTAACAGTAAGCCACGGACGATCCGCTGGACGAGGCTGGGTTAGTGACTGGTGTGCGTGTGGGCACAGCACGTCCACTCGAAAATTTGCGATATCGTTATCCCGGTGTCGTTAGTCCCGATAAAATCTGACCTAGATGCGGTTCACTGAACTCCCCGCGAGCGTGTAATCTCTATTGTCGCGTCCGTCGTTCCGATGGTGACGGTGGCCCGATATTATCTAATGTTCCTGAATGCCATCCTCGGAATCCTTTTTACGCCGCTCCCCGCGTCTCTATCGTCCCAACCCCTATCGAACCTATCCAACATCCCAGTTCTAACATTCCACTACGCCAGTTTAAACCGGCATCGAGTTTCCAACACCTCTCTCCCCCCCAATTCGTTGCTGTCGCCAAGATTAATAACTCCCCGAAGAACTCATTGGTCCCACGACACCTGGAACAGAGGAATTCTGACGATGGAATTAGTTTCGCCCTGAAAATGGCCCCGCGGCTGCAGCTGGCAGATGCAAGAGAGTGTTTGGTATCCACCTGGCGGTGTCTAGAAGCCGATCGGCGGCGATCATGGTAATTACGTAATTTCTGGTGCGCTCTGGACGGTGGCGGATGGATGAAGTAACGAAAACTGGAGCAACGACCTTCGGATTCGGATTCAGCTCGGTCGGCGAGGTTCGTGAACCCTGGAAAGAAGCCTGCCAGGCCACGGGATAGATGGTACAGTTATGCTCTCTTCCTCCACCTGCTTCCTCCTCTTTTCTCCTCCACGCTGGGTCTGCCTCGCTCTCTCCTTCGCCGACCTTCTCCCTCTCGCTCCAACCGCCGTCGCTTCCTCCTTCTCTGCCAACAATGAGTTCGCGCACGCCTGCACTCCCGCGCTCCTGCCCGGGCTGGAGGAAATACCGTATGGTCACCTCGTCACCGAGGAGAAGAGGGAACCCCTCCGGTTCGACGACCTGGCAAAGGTGACTCCGATTGTCTGGAAAACGATCGGATCGCCGAGGGGCGTCGGATCGATCGACATCGTCGCTCTTCGTGCCTTCCGGTCGATTGGGGAGCCGGCTACCCGTGGCTGAGGCTACCCGGACTGATTGCGAGCAATCTCGATGGAGAGAGATGTGCGATGACGTGTCCACCTGTCTCCCGCGCGTGATTATATTTTTTGTATTCAAATTTCTGCGTAAGGGAAATCCTAAAATCTAGGAAGGTGGAACGATCTTGATATATTACCTAGGAATTCAAGAAACTACTAGCCACCAGAAATCTATTTCCGAACCGTTGGAATTGCTTCCAAGAAGCGTTGAAGAGTCCTCCTACGCTTCGCGTCCGTCTCGCATTTGGAACGCGTTTAAATCCTGCTTCAAAGCACAGAACCACGGAATCGATACTCTCGTGGCTACGTCCCTGACTGAGCTTCCCCTGCTTAAATTAATTAACACCTTACCGGTGGAAATAAATGCCGTGGAGCGGTGATAAAACGTGGCCGTGTATCGATTTCTGCTGCATGTGTGCAGGCAACGATTCCATCCGACGAGGAAACGGGGCACGGGATGGAAATTCTTGGATCGTGGCGCAGCGAGCGGGCAGCCTGGAAGGGTCGATGACCCGCCCGTGGCCTGTCAGCGGGGACGGGCGTGGATCGGCGCTCCAAGTCCGAGGAGCAGCAGAGGAAGAAGACGTTTACTCGTAATGACACGCGAATGTTCGGTAGTACACCGGGAACGTGAGAAATTCTTACGCAAAGAGGAGAGGCGCGAGGTAAGTGGGTCGCTGATTCAGACTAGTCGGGGCCACTCCGAGCCGATATCAACGGGTTTTAACGGGATCGTGAGTAATCGAGTATTGCCGTCAAGGTGCAGGCCTCGAATCGGAAACGAAACGAGGCAGGAAACGCGCGCTCTTCCGATCGGTGGCTCGATACGATCGGGTGACTCACGCGATCGCTTCGGCGAGAGGCCGATTATCAGCATCATGCTTCGTAGAATTTTAGACGATTAAAATAATATTACTACGTAGAAATCTTGATATTCAGCGTTTAGGAATTTTCAAGATTCTTGTAGTATTATCGAGGATCAATCTATAGGTATGCTAAATGCGAAAGAGCGTGCTCGATGGCGTCTCTAGGATAACAAATTTCTGTCACGCTACGGCGAAGCGAGCCCTCGTGTTCGCGTGCCAGCAACTTTCGAGAACGTGTGCATTTCGTCGAACGATACAGTTCCAATTGCACGGAATTAACGTATGCCGCGAGTGTTTTCACTCTTTTATTGCTTTCACTTTCGTGGACGGTTCTCGATGGTAACGAACAGCCCCCAGTCGATAAAGTTTCATCGGAAATCAGATGGCTGGGTGGTGATTTCATTGAACCCGCTTCGACGGAAGTCGCGTCGAATGATCGATCGCAACTTTAATTGAATGGGAGGTACTTAAATTACAAGCAATTTAAAGGCATCGAGAAGAAATAAAGAATCTGTAATCTAAGAGAAGAAATGTTGCGAGAAAATGGCTATATTTTTATCCATCGCTTGTATTAAATGTTCATGCATTGAACTTTGCGAATAAATCATAGCCTTTTACGTGACAATTTCAGATTTAGCTATCAATTAGTGGTTACCTGGCTTCACGGATAATTATAGAGGAATTGTGTAATTCTTCCTTCCGCAGGAGGCGAAGAGATGATTAATCGCGAGCTTGAGAACGAGTTATTCTAAACGATCGATGATAAATGTCCACCTGGATCGAATGCAATTGCACGGTAATGGCGGGAAAGGAACGCCAAGAGCGGGTCATTAATCGTGGAAAGTAGCGGTTTTCCTTTCTATCCGTTTTCCATGCCGCCGGTCGACGACCTTTTTAACCCGGCAACCACTTGCACGGGTTTCAACGACGCTTTCTTTCACGCCACGTTCACATCTCGCTCTTACAGCTTCTCTGTGCCTTCCCTCGCTAAATTTGTTTCTCTGTGAACACTGCCTATGATCCAGACGCACGTACACATCGATTCCAACTTCGACAGAATCATTCCTCCAAATTTCTACTCGATTTAATCACGACTTCGGATCCTCTAAACCCTAAACCCTAAACTCTCCTTCCCTCAACACAGCTTTAGTCTTCTCCTTCAATTTAAATCTCTCTGTCCACCAACAAATTTCAATATTTTGCGATACTATGTTCTGAAACGATTTACTTTAGCTCTCTTTCTGTTTTTTATTGCCTCCATTTTTGCTCCTAGCGACATCTCCTTTAATGTTTAAGGCACAGTTACTTTTCATACACTAAAGAGAATCTTTTCCCATTTATATAATAAATAATAATAATAATAATTATAATAATAATAATAATAATAATAATAATAATAATTCTAGTCACATGGAAACCAATCAACAGATTCAGAAAATTCGACTGGTAGAACCTTTTCGCGTAACTTACATGGCACAGGGTCTACTTTGACCCACCCCCCCCCCCCATGTCAAGCTACTTCTCCTACATATTTTTATCGGCGCCTCTTCTTTAGGAATTTCAGAATCCCATATCATAAAACCAACGTCTAATGTAAACCTTGATTATCATATGGGTCAAGATTGACCCTGCGTTCGCCGTGCACGTGACTGGCAAGCCACCTGCCCTCTCTCACAGAGAAGAATCGAAAAAGATGGAAAATATTCACGACCAACACAAGTGATCCGTGCAAAGAGGCTGCCGCTCGGTGCCCGCGTTGAATAGCAACGCGAACGATGATATATTCGCATTTAACTCGTCCAGAATATCTCGGGGCACGGTTTACGCTTTACGGCACGTTGGGCCGGAGCGGAAACGCGGCCAGAGAAACAGGAACACACGCGACGTAAGCGCGTAGAAAATCGATCGTGCCGATAATCCAACGATAGAATGACCTCGTTGCTGATCGAACCTCCCGCCGCGCCGGACCCCTTCGCCGTGACTAAATATTTGATCTGCTAGACCACCGATAACCCTTATCTCGATTCGCGCACTAGGCGAGCGCGTACTGTGTCGCGGGATAAATGTTGCCAGCGGAAAGAGAGAGTGTCTCTTAGAAAGCTTCGATTCCCTGTTCATGGCTTCGAGGCATCGCAGGCGTTTCGGCGGTTTTCGTGGAGATTTGGGGACACGAGATCAGCATGTGAGCGCAAAGCTTGGACTGTAGAAAAATAACTCTGGAAGCTTCGTAACATAAATAGTAGAAAAATAATTGTATGGAATATTGGGGTTGTAGAATTACCATTTTTGGAAGTTTCGGCTTTTTAAAAATTCTACCAAGAATGCAGCTTATTTTTATGGACGCAAGTCTTAGAGTTATTTTTTAGAGTTATTAAGCTACGACAAGCAGAATAAAATTGAGAGATATCTGTCCCCGTTTCTTTTTCTGTTTCGTTTGCAGTATTAAAAATTCTTTCACGCAAAGATCCTCCGTGTTCTATCTGAAAGAACCTGTTCCCCTAGAACTTCAGGGACCCATTCGCGCAGTCCTCTTGAATTTTTAATGCCAAAGTACGCGCTTTTCGGTGTTATCCCAATTCCCCAAGACTCTCAGCTGCCCCTTGGAACTCGGGCAGGAGCACCGTCGCCATCGATTCCCTCCCGAAAAGCAAGAGAGCCGTGGAACCCTCGCCTTGGAACAGGCCCGCGAAAAGGCTGAGCGGGCGAAGCTATAAAAGAACGCGTCCTTTCAACGACCCCGCGCAGGAATACATCTCCCGATCATTCTGAAGCTTGCAAGGAGTGCCCTCGTCGCTCCGTAACCCAATAAAATCTGATGTTTACGGCCCATAAAATTCCCGCTGGGTAAAAGAGGCTGCCTGGCCAGTGAAGGCACCTCCTTCTATCTACATCACGCGCGAAACACTTCTTCGCGTCTCATGCAATCAGGATTGTCTGTGCACCTCGGCAACTACTCTTTCTTCCTCCTGCGTCCTCGATTCTTCCAGCCTCCTTAGCAAGCTTCCACTGTAACGCCGACCCGAGACAGTAGCGCCGAGCAAAGTAACAGCGTACCTCGTCAAAGTCAATCGGATCTAAATACGATGTCGGTACTCAGGCGGCTGATCATCTACGTATCCCTTTGCATCGTTGCAACTCCTTTTGAAATTAGTGGCTCTGGCGAACTCGCAAGTCAATCTAGACCTGTCTACCTCCCCCAGCTAGTAATTATAATTGGTAATCGAGGTCAGTCGGCGCCAGAAATTGCAACGTCCCTTCCTCCGTCGCTAAGAGTCGTCTACAGGACTATGCTACGCAGACAACTTGGCTTCGCTTGTCCAGTTTTATGGAAATCGTATCGTATGGCACTTTCAGAGGTGATTGCAAGGGCCTTTATTTTAATTAACATCGATGCCTACTAAGGTGAATAGGTTACTCGAATTTCTTGTAGGGTAACTGACCCAATTACTGACACATTAAGCGTTGACGCTGACATTATCTTATAGTTTTGTACTTATAGACTAAAAATATATGTTTTTCTTGTTATTTATTATTGTTTAATATGTTTACTAGATGAAAAAAATTTGGTGGATCTTAAAACTTCGATTTTTGTGTATAAATTCATCAATTTTAAAAATATATTATGGGATCTATTACTGACACCCTTCAAATGTATTTGATTGAATTACTGACACCCCAATTACTGCCAGCTAACCTAATGCTGTTTATCTGTCATTTTAAGGTTACGTCGTGTCATGTACATGAGCAATTACTGCTATGACAGTAATACAAAAATGCTTGAAACGCTTGTACCAATCACTGTCATCCAATTAATAAGTAAAAAGACTTAATGAATCGTTGAATTCGGATCTTTATTACTTTCTACGATGCTTATATTATTTAAAATATTATATTTTGTTACGTGAATAGCTGAAATATTACAATTACAGCATTTTCTTTAACGCCTTGTTTTCTCTTTCGCTAGTAAGGAAGTCATCGTTTCCATTCTCCTAATATCCGCATAAAATTTTTTATCGTTTTATTCAAATTAACGAAGAAAAAATTAAGTACTGTTTTTTGTATCGTATAAATAACAGTTTGAATTGTATGCTAAATTTTTTTTTATGTATCATTTTATAAGATTTATTCGTTATTTTACGTAAAACAGCTTAGGGTGACAGTAATTGGGTAGGTGGCAGTAACTGGGTCCTTTACCCTATCTCCTTTTATTCTTAGAGTATTCTGAAGCCTCTGGACGTCAGTGTAATTGAGTAGTTTCTGGGTGAATTTTTTGGAATTTTTCGACGAGTAGAATGTTTATACACAGTCGAGGCAATGCCAAGGTATCGTAGCAGAACTAGTGAATAAAATGCGTCTGGCATTCAATTCTCGATCTCACAAGTAGCAAGTTATAAGTCCCATGTTCAATATCAAAGCAGTCCATTCAAATTTACACCGAAATGTGAAGTATAACACCAATCACGTCTACAGCGTGGGTCTATTAGCGCAGGTCTGACTATGTACTAGGCGTTTCTACTTGCTCTCCTGCCGCATAAGGAAACAGCAAACTAGTAGGGCCACAAAAGATTCCGGCATTCCATTGGCTTTTTCTACACCACGTTCTCGCTACACTATTAATTAATCCATAAATATCATCTTTCATAGAAAGAACATCAAAAACAACTACCAGTGATAGAAACTAACTATTCACTGCAAGAAATTTCTTTCCACAAAGCAACAGCATTTTGCACGTATAAAGTTTGAACAACAGGGACTCTGGCAAACGATATAAAATGAAGCAGCTCATACGCCTCGCTGATGTGCCGATTCGAAACAGTCGACAGTCGTGAAATCGATAGAGTCAGAGCCGATAGTGTTTCGCGATAATACCTATTAAAAAGCGACGGTCGCCTTATCGCCTCTTCTTTCCGTCCTTGATCGTCGTCGACTTTCCTCCCGTGCCATGTTTTTTTCATTCCCGATCTACGCGTCTCGAAGATAAACGCGAGCAAAAAGGGACTCGGTGTCACCGTCGAGCGGGTGGGAAGTGTCTACCGGAGCTTGGTCGAAAAATTCGAACGCTCTCGGCGAGCCTCGCGTGTTTCAATTCGCCCTTGTTCCCTCGCGTGACAGGTGGCAATAAAGGAGCAGAAACAAGTGACTCGCGTAGAGGATATCGTAACAGAGCCACGCGTAAAGGCACCCTCCCACTTTCGCAACCTGGTGCAAATGAGAATTGACAGTTCTAAAAGGAAAGCTTCGAAAAGCTGTTCCTTCGAGGCCCCTTTGAAGCACCGCTGCGCGGGAACGTGGCTTAGTATCGCGGCTCCGTGAAAAATCGCGTCGTGGGAGTTGTATTAAGGAAATTGCAGAAATGTGTGCTCTCCCACGCGAGGCTCGGTCTTCCGTTTAGAAAGGAGTAACATTTCACTTTCTTACCTTCCAAGCTGAATCGTTTCCATTTGAAATGGTCGTTACGCAAAGTGAAACGGAATTAGGGGTAACAATTTTGCCAAGCGACGATCGTGTCCAAGTACCCCCTTGGAATTTCAATTGGGGAATTAGTCGGGAATGGCGTTTCCACGCGATTGCATAGAAAATTTGTTTAACGTTGACCTTACTTTCGTTCAGTTCCCCGTTCGACTCAGCCACGCACCCTTAGACGTCATCGCGACCTCAGCTGCTTGGCTGCCTCTCGGTAGACTTTCCTGTAACCCTGATCGCGATATTCCATTCCGGCTTACCTCAACATTCTATCTGCTCGGTCTAGATAACGCCAGGTAAATCGAACGCCTTGCCTCCTTGCACTGTCCTTGTCGATCGCGGTGTCCCCGATAAAATCGCCACGGACCGATACTGCCGGGGATCTTCGAAGGGCTTCATATTTGTGCTGCGAGTTACTATCGGCAGAGCAATGGGAGCAATAATATTCACGAACGTATAAAATCATCAGGATAGATTGCGAATCTAAGCGAACGCTGACTGATCGCAGCTAGGAAATGATGCGTTGCCATCGTTTGGCATCCGAGGCGCGATGACCGGTGCCAAGCACGTTCCAAGTGGACCCGTCGATTTCGATAGCAGCTCTTCGACGTGGATGGGACGAAAGAAAGAGGAGAATGGCAGGAGAACAAGAGGACTTTCTCGTGTGACCACGGCCGCTTATATATGCCGTTTCTAAATCGGTATACATTATGTCGAAAACAGCGGCGACATGCACGCCGGGACGTCGCATTTTTTTGCGCAGATCTCGCAGCAGACGACACCACCGCCAGGAGAATCAGATTCGATCGGTGGTCAAGGTCACGTCCGCTGTTATTTTTACATGCAGATACCAAGGATCACGAGGAGCCTCGGGGCTTGATAATAAGGGACAGACGTGGAGCGACTTCTGCTCGCTCGAATGTCACTCGTCTTTGCGCGCTCCTCGCCGTCGATCTTCAATTTTTCGATTTTTCTTCCTGTGTGCTCGGAAGATCCGACTATTTCGGTGGTTCATCGTCTCGAGTGGCAACGCATCGTTCGCTCCTTTGTCTTTTCCGTGGAAAGTTTCTAACTGTTTGTATTCAAGGTGTATCGGTTTTACACGCTTTTAACTTGGAAATGTAGAAAGAGAAGATGTGGCTACGCATTGGGGATTATTTTGGAAAAGTAGTGACGGGTTCGAGCACATCGCGAGCATTTTTGTTTGAGACTATTACTTGATTTAAAGGGATGCAAGGGTAGGGAAGTGGTGGATACTCCTGAGTACATATTCAATGTAATCTCCACCAAGGCACGAGCACAAAAAACACTTAGAGCCAAAAAGTCGCTCACAGAAAAAGAATATTATTCCAATATAATTCGCAAAAATAATTTTCACATCGTACGGCTGTCGCTCATATCCTGGAACATTAATTAAAAATAGCAATCCTTTCATTATCCCGCAGAGAAAAGCTAGCCACGTTCCCCACTTTCGCAGAACAAAAATGGAGCGGCTTACTCCAGCTTCGTATGAATAAATTTCCCTGGAAACGAGTTATCCATACGACACCAACGGTAGGGGGGAGGATTGCATTTCTGTGGCGTTAAAGAGCGAACGTTAGTCGAACTTGCCCAGTCGACCGGAGTTGATAAAAAAAATTGGATCGCCCGAGCGAGCGAGGCTACGCTGTTTCGTCGCGAGGCGGATCCAATCGGCGACGCACTATAAAGCGGTTTGCATAATGCTGGGTCAGTCGCGCTTAAACATTAAACGTCCCTGCTATTGGAAGATCGTTGTCGCGCGAGCACGGAATGATTAGCGTGTTATCGTGGAAACAATTGCGCTTACAACTCCTCGCACACGGCACCCAGATAGCCGTGAACGATAGCGCGCCACACTTTTCGCGAATCAGTAATTGTAATTTTATGTAAGCACGCGGTTCACATGGCCCACGTAACACGCTGCCATCGCGCGCTGTTACATAAAACGAGCAATACGGCACGTTCAAAGAATTGGATCGTAAAGTTTCTTACGTCATCGCGAATCAAAGCCTCGAATTAATAATATAAAGACTGTGTCATAAGTGGCAAGGCAGAGACTCGGAGGAAGTTGAATTGGGACAAAGAAGGTAGTTGGCGAGACGGCATGTGTGTATATGAAACTAAAATGTTCATAGTAATTAAATCATTCCACACGAAGTTACGTTTTGCGATCTGCTTGGCAGATGCAACTTCATTTCTAAAAACCAGGAAGCTTTTATATTAGATTCTGATCTTCTTATGACACGAGATCTCTATGTTCTTCGAACAGTGATACTAGGAACGAGTGAGTCTGTGTCTATTAAGCGAGAGTTAAGTAGAATAGATAGAGGAACTGCAATATCTACAAGCGAGTAAGCTTTGCTTTCACTCGTCGTGAAATTCGTCATTTATAAATCATCGATTGCAGACTCTTCTGTAATATTCTCCCACAGCGTCGGCAGCATGAAAGGCCTCCTCTATCCTCGAATAGCTATCCTGCGATAATTCAAGAGAGCGTCCTTATCTGATTCATTAATTCCCTCTCCCCGTTCGATACGTCGCGCAGAAAATGCTTCCGCGTTCCTCCGCCGATTAATGACACCTGCCTTCCGTCATTTTCCCAGAGATACAGGGGGAAAGATGCTCGTTCGCTTGATCTCCGATAATAAATCCCGGCCGTCCAAGTTAGCGTCGAGATGGGATCGTTCATCATCGACGATTTCGTGGGATCAGCCAGTCGAAATAAATCTCCTCGCGACGTGACGAATTTCTTTCGCCCACGCGCGCTATTTTCTCTTGTTCTCTCGATGCAACTACGGAAACGTGGATTCGATAGATGTAGATAATATGATAGTTGCGAGAGGTTGGACAGTAATATAGTAATTATTATTATTATTAGTAGTAAAATTATTTAAGATAAGTCTGCAATAACGATCTATTAAAAGAGGCAATAGGAAAAAGTCCGCGAGTGATTTACAAACGAAATTAGGCCACTCGATCCATAATTGAAGAGTCCTTGTAGAAAACACTGTAAGCGCCGAAAATCAAATTCTATACTATAGTATAGTATTATCACTAGCGCGTAGAAGACTTTCCGCTGAAAAATACTTTTCTTTTAATTTTGGCACTTACGGTGTTTTCTACGAGGACTCTTCATTTAGGCTTGTATAGAGTTGCGTAAACAGATCATATAACAGGATGATATCCACAGTGGAGAGAAGGAAGTGGCAGAGAATTTTAAACAGGATACATAGGTGAGTTTTTCATTTATTTGTCTATTTACTAGGATCCTAGTGTCCGCTGAAAGCGCAGAGGGTGCGGAGGCTTACTCCCTATTGTCGAGGAGAACGACGAATACGTGGGGATATTCAGTGATAAGGAAACGCGGAAGTTCCTCTTAGATTTCATCCCCCATCGTCCAAGTGGATGAGGGAAAAAATATGGGGAGGCGGATGGCGAAGGATGATGCTATTGAAACGGAATAGAGAGGGTGAAATCGGGGGAAAGGAAGCTGTCAAGGGGTGGATGCCAGGTTTCTGCGTCAAATAAAGCTGAAGGCTGCTGTTCGAAATTACTTCTTACCAGGGGAGCACGGAGGGTTGAAGTCATCGATTTGGCTCAACTGCGGTGTATCGTTAGCTCAGAAAATATAACACGTTCAAAATTTCTCTTTCTTTTCAGCCTGCTCAATAATTATTAAAAAAAAATAGAACAGACAGAGGTGCAGAGGGTTTTACACCAAATCGAAGCTTCGGTCACTTGTCACTTCAGATAAAGTTTCATAAAAGTGTTATTGCAAACAAGCCCATAATTCACCTACTTCGTAATAATCCACCCTCTTTAATAATGCATAGAAGTTCAATAAAAATGTGTTTACACTGGAGCCGTGGCAGAAGTATCTATGGCACGAAGCTGCAAAATGCATCGCCACGAACTGAAATCTGAAATCTGTATTCCTCGCAGCAGTGTTTTTTATTTTAAGCATAATGAACGTATTGTTTTCATGCAAGTGCTAAATCAACCATACTGCTTTCATTTCGCTTCTGTTCCCAAAATTTGTTCTCAAACAACCTACCCAGGATTATGCCCCTTTCTTTGGAAAACGTAATTAACCCAGTCCCTCTCAATTTACTAATTAATAAACAACCCAACCTCTTTTTACAAGCCAGCAATATACAAAACACCTCCAGCGATATAAAATCACGAAAAGGAGCACAAAGTAAGCCCAGAATTTAAAGCTGAATCTATTCACGGGCGTCTCGACGATCCCTTTGTCAGCACGATAAGGCCATCGCTGCTATCGCTGGCTAGTGGACAGCGCGTGAGTGTCCTGTACACTCTTTCCATGGAATAGCACGCGCGTGTCTCGAGGCGAGTAGGCGTAGGGTCGTAAATCCTCCCTTCGACGAGGGGTGGAAAGATCCCCGACGAGGTTGCCTTCCCGCGGGGGTCGTGACCTTGCCACGTGGAGGATTCTGGGGCGGGCCGCGAAGGGCTGGCAGGGAGGGGCGAGGGGACGTTAACCCGGAAGAACGGGAACGGCCCAATAAAGGGGAGCGCCGGTTTCGACACCCTTCGATCACGTGCTCCTACGTCCAGGAACTTGCGAGTGAAAAGAGAGCGAGGCTGAGAGGCCTGCCAGGGCCTCGATCGATCGGAGATCGCGGCGGATTCGAGCGTCCGCGGAGGAGAGAGCGCCACTTCTCCCCTAATCGGGGGAAAAGCGAAGAATTTCTCACCCCCTTGGAGCTCCCGATTCTTTCCTCCTCTACACGCCAAGGAAATTTCCAGCCTTCTTTTTCGCCGAGGGAATATTTCGGTAGCAACAAGTTAGCCGGGCCTCGAATGCACGAGCATTTATTTTATTTACCGCGAGAAAGTGGTAATGTGAAAGTGCCACTAAGTAGTCGCAGGTTCATACTGTTTCCACATCGCCACAGATCGCTTTAAAATTAAATGCACGAGGTAATTCAGCGTTCGCTTTAAATCTGTCGGAACACGGGGGATGCTGGTTGTTATCCGGGAATTATCACGGATTAGCGTAGCATCGCGAGGCGTCGCGCTGCCACCTATTACTTACCGACGTCCGTTCGATCAGATTATTAGAACTTCGCGGAACGTGGCGCAAGAATAATTCAGCTACATTCTTAGTAGGAGACGATCTTCTTTAATTTTTAATTAACTTCCCCCGAACGAACGCTCGCTACGCCTCTATCTTATCGAACACCTTACGCTCGCACTATCACTCTTGGACACTCGCCGGTTATCGCAGGCACTTCGCACCGTTTCCAAGTAACCGCGATTCAATGACCCGCAGGCACCGTCGAGCTTGAAAAGACAAGGAGTTCTTGACCGACGAGCGAAGCTTGAAACCTGACATGGAAAAATTTCCGTCCGGCGAACGAAGTAAAGGTTACTGAATAACAGATCCAGCCGTGGTTTCCTTCACGATCTTTCATTCACGAGGTGAAGTATAAAACGGGGAGATGGAGGAGGAGAGGAAAGGGTTCGAGGACAAAAGTGCGACGCCGCGTTCCGTAGGAGGAAAGTGCGGCCGATGCGGAGTCTCATTGAGCCCCCACATCCGCCGTCGTCTCGTTGTCTCGCGCATTGATAAGGGGGGAGGGTTTCTGTTACAAGGGGGGATGCTGCTCGTTCTCGAATGTGTCTGCGACCTCGCGCGGACCTTGAACGCGCTCCTTAGCCGAGCGATTGTGCCTGAACCCGGGGATTTTAAGGCGGATTCACACTTGCCACCGACCTCTGAGATGAGAGGGAAGAATATAATAGGTTTCTAAAGGGGTTACTTTGAAAATAGTGGGAAATAGATGGGAATGGATTTTCTTTTTATCAAGAAGCAGAGTTTATTGTAAGATTTAAACTCTATTATAATTATGAAATATTATTTTCTCTGCGAATATCAAGACCTTCCTCGTTTCCTCGATCAAATTACACAAGTTCACATTTACCCTCCTAGCAAAAAGAGAGAAAATTCTTCGCAGCCCCGTTGAACCCCCATTTTCTACCCCAATTCCTTCGTCGTGCCATCTCGCCCACGCACTCTCCCCCTCGAGAGCAATCTTAAAGCGTAGTCGAGGGAAAACAGGAGAGAAGGTGTGTTTCATAATTCTGCAAGCGTGAGGTCAAAGGTTGCGGAGAGTCGACCCGACGGCCTAGTGTGAAGCCAGCTTAACGTAGGCAGCCAGTGGCTGAGAAGGGAGGAGGAAGGCCCGTGGATACTGGCGGTCGTGGTGCTCGCGTCGGTGAGGGCGTCCTGGAGGCTAAATCCCAGTCTGGGAATGTAGTGCGTTTGCCCAGGGACAGCGCACACAGCCGAGCGGCAGTCAAGGGTGGCCTCGAGCCAGCCGCGTCCGCTGGAACGATTCCTTTGAGAAGACAATGGCCGACATCGGGCCAGCCGATAATTGAATTCCGAGTATGAACGAGGCTCGCGTGTCGCCTTTATATCGTCCCGCGGCTGTCGATCTCTCCCAGACCGTTCCAATCTATCGATCGAACCCTGTTGTGTCTACTCACCGCTGTCGACAGATACCACGTGCGCGCGGATTTCGTTGGGTGCGCTCCGCGATTGCAATCTATACCCCGCTAAGCTTCGAGTAATAAGACACTAACCTTTCGCTCGCTAACGATAGCCGGGATTGTATTCGGTTACGTTTAGCTGGAACGATTCCGCCGGGACAATGACTGATATTGAAACGATCGACAGTGGACTCGTTCGTTACCGGATGCCCGAATTGTCGATGCTCCGGCAGATACTAATCGGTGTTAAATGAGCGGGACAGAAGGCACTGTAAAGGAATCCATTTTTGGTGCGCAGAAATAGCAGAGATCGGCAGGAGTAGAATGGGGCGAGCGCGAGACGGAAATAAGGGGAGTTTAAAAGATAAATGACACCCATGCCCCGGGCACGCGAAGGTAATTTCATCGTTCCGCGAGGGTGCTACCGGCGTTGATTCCGCCAACGCTCTCCACCCCCGCGCCTCACGTTCCTACGGGGGTGCGCGTGGCGGCTTATTGTTACTGCCCCCAGGATGCAGCGTATAATGCAACGATAGTGGTGATGGGGGAAGGGTGCAGAGAAGAAGGAGGAGAGTTGAGGATAGGACGCGAGAGGTGAGAGACAGGTTGCGTGGCAACCGACGCCCACCAGGTGCCACGCGCCACCATTTGCCACGGGGATCCGATGCCCGCTGGTAGCATTGCCACGCTCGCTTCTTGGAACACGAAGGAAACCGACCCTCTCGCCCACCAACCCAACCTTTCCCCAGCCAATTACGCAACCCTGGTGCACGGGTGCAGCGACTGATGCTGCTGATGGTGATTCAACCGTGTGCAACACCGACCTTATGACTTGTAACCCTTTCCTTTCTCGTCCCATCAACAATTTTTGCGTCAGCCGAGTTTATAAAATATTTAGTTGAAAATTTACTTTAAGTGTTTTGCGTTTACTACATTTTCTTCATATATCTTTTCTCGTGTTTATATATTTTGTTAAGCTATCATTGAACATCATGTTTAAGGAATTCTGCGACAAGCAACATTGTTGTATATTTTTCAAGGTAAAAATGAAGTAACGAACTTTGTAATTATAGTGCTCATATAGTGCATATTATAGATTTACTATATTAATTTAATGGAATATATATTATTTCATACACATATTAAAAAATATAAACGTATATATATATATAAATTATTTATTGTATACTAAATTCATTATTGAATCCCTATCTTTTATATATATATATAAAGTATATATATTTATATATTTAATAATATAAGTATATAAATATATATAAATTATTTATTATATATATTATATATATTATATATATATTATATATATAAATATTTTATATATGTATAGATGCTTAAATAATCTATTATACAATAAATAATTTATATATATTTGTATACTTATATTATTAAATATATAAATATATATACTTTACTCCCCTTTACGTGTACATGTGTAATTTCTGCGTAATATTTTGCGTGGAATCTGGTCGGTACATTTGCTCACGTGCTACGCTTAGCGAGGGAAAATGTTTTCTGCTCCGCAGAATGAGGCCGTTTCCAGGGCTTCGAAGCTTGTCCACTAGAAAATCGCGGGTTAAAGGAATTTGAGAATGGCAACCGAGTCA
Organism: Andrena hattorfiana; assembly: GCA_944738655.2. Lineage (NCBI taxonomy): Eukaryota > Metazoa > Arthropoda > Insecta > Hymenoptera > Andrenidae > Andrena > Andrena hattorfiana. The sequence continues at coordinate 5,205,362 of OX122893.2, forward strand.
GTTCGTTCCAAGAGCTCGGAAGGATGACACTGCGACATTACTCGGCACGCCTCAACTTTGTGCTAATCATTGGCGAGCTCTTTACCCAGAACCGATTACCTACTCCTTCTTTCCCACGAGCTTCGCTCTGTTTAATTGCCAGCATTAATCGCGCCCCTTTTTGCCGGGCAACCTTCGTCCCTTAGCAAATTGCAAAACACCATTCATGGAACATTGGGCGAACCATGTAGCAATTAACTGGAAACACTCTCTTCGTAGACAAGGGAGATCGAGAATCTTTTTCCAAGGGTGCCCGAGCTCTAACCACATACTTTAATTAATTTCTTTTCCTTCCTGTGTTCCTCGCTTCGTGCGAGACCAATTTCATTTTTACATTCGGTTCGGCAACTTGAAATTTCTCTTCTGTTCTTTGTCGTGTCATCAATCATCAGTACCTACCTTCGGTACTCAAACGTGTAAGTTTATAATAAAGGTAAGTAGGTTAATATGCTTCAAGTATTTCATGTATTTGACACATACCACATCCCATCTACACGCAACCTACCTAATACAGTATCCGTATCTTCTCTACTTGTATTATATATCGCGTAAGCACGCACACTGCAATATCAACTTCTCGAAACTTCGGTGGTTTTCTCACGCACTCTACATTCAGTAAGGGTATAACATTCTTAAGCTACCTCTGCCCCACATCACAGAACATAATCACACTTAATAACCCATACTTCGCAGCTTACGCTTCACATGCTAAATGTAAGAGCTCACATTTCACAGACTACACACCACAGTTCACACCTCACAGCTCTCACACTTCACCCTTCACACTCCACATTCTACACGTCACACTTCACATTTTATACTTCACACGTCAGAGCACACCACGTTCATATAACACATATACTATGTCCACCTCACACTTCAAACGTTACACTTCACACGTTACACTTCAAATGCTGACGCACTCCACCCAACTTGGGAACTAGTCGTTTTACGATCGCGCACAATATGGTAAGTATTCAGGTAAGTTATTCTCAGTGTCGCATATGAAAAGTAAAAAAGTTGAAATTGGAATTAATTTAAAGATCGCTTGTTTTGAAATACGTTACACGATTCTTGCACCTGCAAGAGAAGCAGATTTTCGCGCTGCACCTGCAAGAGAAATCGCGGGGCGTAATTTCGGGGTTTTGCAGGTGCAGCGCGAAAATATGCCTCTCTTGCAGGTGCGGCACTTCAAAAACCCCTTGTTCCGAAATTCATTGCACGGTTCTTGCACCTGCAAGAGAGGCAGATTTTCGCGCTGCACCTGCAAGAGAAGTCGCGGGGCGTAATTTCGGGGTTTTGCAGGTGCAGCGCGAAAATATGCCTCTCTTGCAGGTGCGGCACTTCAAAAACCCCTTGTTCCGAAATTCATTGCACGGTTCTTGCACCTGCAAGAGAGGCAGATTTTCGCGCTGCACCTGCAAGAGAAGTCGCGGGGCGTAATTTCGGGATTTTGCAGGTGCAACGCGAAAATCTACTTCTCTTGCAGGTGCGGCACTTCAAAAACCCCTTGTTCCGAAATTCATTGCACGATTCTTGCACCTGCAAGAGAGGCAGATTTTCGCGCTGCACCTGCAAGAGAAGTCGCGGGGCGTAATTTCGGGGTTTTGCAGGTGCAGCGCGAAAATATGCCTCTCTTGCAGGTGCGGCACTTCAAAACCCCCTTGTTCCGAAATTCATTGCACGGTTCTTGCACCTGCAAGAGAGGCAGATTTTCGCGCTGCACCTGCAAGAGAAGTCGCGGGGCGTAATTTCGGGGTTTTACTTCTCTTGCAGGTGCAAGCATCGTGCAATGTATTTCAAAACAAGCGATTTTTTAATTAATTTTTTAAAAATTTCATTTTCAACTTTGTTACTTTTCATATGCGACGCTGAGAATAACTTACCTGAATACTTACCATATTGTGCACGATCGTAAAACGATCTTAGTTCCTAAATTGGGTGGAGTGCATCAGTATTTGAAGTGTAACGTGTAATGTGTAGGTAATGTATCACCTGTGAAGTGTGAAGTTTTCGTGTGGCACTGAATTTCGGTTTGGTGATTATGTGTTTTGTAATATACAATATGTGAACTGTAACGTATGATGTGTGAAGTATGAAGTGTGTGTGGTGTATGATGTAGAAGTGGTGTAGGTGTTAAGTGAACGTGGTCCACACCACTTTCAGACTGTATGAAGTGTAAAATGTGAAGCGTTGAATGTAATGTACGAAGTACGAGCATTCGTTGTGGTCTGTGATGTGTAAGATAGGTATGACGGGAATTATAATGGGGGTAACGCGCACTGACTGGCTCGCACTGCTAACTTATAAGACGAACACGCTCATTCCCCCACAGCACAGTTTTCGAATAAGTGAAACCATGCAGAAAGACTTGTCCGTGGGCTCCGAATGTGCCAAAGATGCAATTTGCTTTCAGCAACGAGAGAACGAACACTTTCTCTAGCGATGTCGTAGCGACTCTTCAACACTCACCCATACGGGATGTCCATCTGTTGACGACTCCCCTCTGCGCAAAGTCGGTGGCAATAAAATATCCGAGACCTCGTAGCTTGCCAAGTGCAATTTCCACAGCAACAATTAACGCGAGTAGCGAAGGCAACATAAATAATACATGCACCAGAAAATAGTTTAACTATCTTTAGTACTCTTGTACCTACTAGCGATTTCAAAGAAATGGTAATCACGTTTCGATGGCTTGAATGATTATATGACGGAATATATTATTCGCAACAATATTTTGTATCGTCCATTACGTATCATATATTTAAATAAAGATGTTATTCCAAGTGAGACTAACGTGCCGCTTCTTTTTTACCAAACTCGAACGAAACACTCGAAACGATTCCGACGTAAAGACTGAACAAAAACTGTAACGCTGAGAAAATAGAGGCAATGGACAAGGGATCGGGAGGATCTCCGACGAAAATAACACACGAGATATATTTTTTTTCTGTATAATTCACCAGACAATGTTTATTCAGACGACCTCACAACTCCCAAGCGTACAAAATGACGTGCTCACTGGGCAATATGCGGGGCTGCGTTTTGTATTTTCTTTGCAATGTAGTAATACAGTACACTTTCGGTATCTTTTGCATCATTTTTTTTATCTCTCGTATTATATCATCCTTCCTTTCACTCTTCCAACCATTATTTTTCCATAATCTGCGTTGTTCCGCGCCAGAAACAACAGCTGCTTGTATCCTCCTTCTTAACGGATAGAGAAATATATCATACTTTATGTATCGTTTACTATAATAATCATTATGTGTAGTTTATGCATAACAAGTATTACGAATATCAACGCTAGTTCGCTTGCTGGGTATGGGGGTTTTCTTGTATTCGGGAATGATGGGGTGATGGGGGGGGGGGGAAGGGCGGGGGTGTTAGCAGAGGTTGGACGATACGGGGACACGGGTGACGAAAACGACGTCGGAGTTCGATCTGCGGGTTTTGCGAATATTGGTTCGATACACGGGAGGTCCGTGCGTCGACGGAAACTTTGGAGAAGAGTTCAGGCTGGTGTGCGTCTAGCGAGGCTGGGGAGGGGTGTAGGCTAACGGGCCGAAGGAACGTAGGGTCGATTCCAAGGGTTTGTGGGGCAGCAAGAAGGATTCTACGCGGAGTCAAGAGCGATCAAACGAGTCGAGGGTGAGAACGGTGATACACAGAGCGTAAATAGGGAATGACTTTTTTTTCCTTCCTCGAGTACAATAAATACACAGAGTGTTCCACTACAAGCTTGTTCGGGATGCGTTCGAGGGGGTGTCTGAGACAGAGCTGCGCTCAAAGTAGCGAGACAACGGTTTTCTGCGTGCCCATCGAGCAATTCATCTTCATTTGTCGTCTTCTTATTTTGCCCTACGCGATTAAATTGTTTGCTGCGCCAAACAACGGATTCTCGGCTCGACCGGTATACCGCGATGCTAAAAGCGTTGTTTCGTTTCTTTCCTATTCCCTTCCCATTCGTTTGCTCACTAACATTTGCCTGCCGGTTCGCGCGCCTTTCTCTGGTCGTTGTTTTCGCCTTCTCTCTGTTTTCAGCGTATTCTCTGCTGTGCTACACGGGGGGCAAAAAGGGGGGGTGGCGGGGCGGGCGTCTCAACAACACGCCGGCGTCGGCCCGCCGCGTATCTTCCGCTTTTCTCTGTATCATTCTCTCCCACACAAGCACGCACACTCGCCGAGTGCGGTTTCCTCATCCTCGAAAGGGGAAAACGTTGCTCGCCCACTCGCGCCTTCTACGACACTTAGCCTTACGAGGTTACTATGTACACTGCGCCGATTCTACCGCGGTTCCACGCGACTCCTCCGATTTCTTACCCATCCCATTTCGCCTGTTCCGTATATCTCTCCTCCTGTCGGACACGCTCGCTCACTCGCGCTCTCGCGCGTCCACTCTCGTTCCGCACCTCTCTCCCGACGCTGCGTCTACGTCTTCCTACGAGTCTTTCGGTGTGCTTTACGTGTACGTCCGCGCGCGTGTCGTAGCGGTGCTGTTCTCGTTCCAAGGAACGGGGGTCTTTGAGCTACCAGACGCGAGCTAGAAGAAGACAGAGAATACGGATTGTATCGTTCGCTCGGAGACGAGAGTCACGACGCGCGCGTTCCATCCTTGTGTTGTCTGTAATTAACGAACGGTACGCGACTGCAAACTCTGGGAGGCCGCGGCGGGCCGGGTCAGTCTCATTGTTTAACAAAAACATCGTTTAAAACGTTTAAAATTCGCTTGCTCCCCGACTGCTTTCCATCCGTCAGTCGTTCGCTCGATTGAAAAGCCGTCTTTTCGCCTTCGAACATCTATTCCTTTACCTTTTTTTTTTTTCGTTTTTTATGCTGCGATTTTGCCCCGACTCACTTGCATTAAGCACGCTCACGTGTGTTGTCTTTCTTTATCCATTCGTTCCTTGTTTCTGGTCGATTGAAACCACGCACTCCCACTCTTCCATTCTCTCTGTTTTTTTTCCCTCTTTCTCTCTCTTTCACACGCGCACACATACACTCACACGCACTCTTTCTCAGTACTCACGCGTCCTCGTTTCCCTACGCGCGCACATACACGATACGTGATAACTTTTACGGTTATTATACCTTACACATGTTACAATAATAATTAATTACTTTTATAATATTCAATAATTATAGTAGAGTAAGATGATCGATGAATGAGGTGGAGACTGTACAGGATGCGCGATTTTCATGATTATCACATGTAGATAGATTACTTTAATTTGCTGTTAAACATTCAATCTTCCGTGTTCTGTTCTTATTGTTTCCACACATCTTTGGGGGGGGGGGGAGGGGGAGGGAGGCCGCCGTTCAGCCGGGGGTTCCGCCGACACGCTATCTCCTTGGATTATCCGGAGCAAGATAGGTCTTCGAGTGTTGCTGTAGCAGATAGCTGTAAGGTAGGCAGACGGGCGGGATAGCTCTTTTACTTAGGCGGGCAGGTAGACCCCGCGACGGCACCGTAAGCACGCGGGACTGACATTTTCTCGCGTCAAAGTGTCCGTGCGCCACTCCGGATCGGTCTTTCACCAACACACTCTCGTAGAACGGGAACGGTGAGGAAACGTCTCGCGCGTCCCCTCCCTCCTGCCGTGGCCTGTCCTCGCACTGTGCACGATCCCCTCTTACGCTCGTCTCCGCCGTTTCGCGGGCACGCGCACGGAGTAGGTCCCCGCGCGTACGCGTACACGCGCCAACGAGGAGCGAAGGTCCCGCCACCTGACCCACCGTCCTCGATCCCTCCCCTCTCTTGGTGTCTCGCGCAGTTATTATCGATTAATAGTTTAAATTAATAAATTATTTGGTTTATCACGCGCTCTGAGCGTCCTGGCACTTTCATACATTCTTCTTCCGAACGGACACCGATCAGCGGGCGGCTCTGCTGGGCCGCGCTGCCCCGCCAGCCGGTCACGCGACTTCATCGAGTGGGCCCACTACGCCTCGAGGGACAGAGCTTTGCAAGGCCCGACCAGTGGCCTGGGCGACGGGGACGGCGACTTCTTCGACAGGTTCAACGGCTGCTGGCTGTCCGCGATGTCCACCTGCAGCTCCATCATGTTGCTCGGACAGCCGGACAGCACTAGCGTCGCCGCCGTGCTCGAGGTCGGCCTTGGACTCGTGCTCGTGCTACTCGTCGCCGCCGCGGACAGGTACCTCGGCGACGAGGCTGGCGAGTTCCCGACCATGAGGTAGTCCGAGGAAGACTGCTGCTGCTGCTGTTGGTGCTGCTGCTGGTGCTGCTGGTGCTGTTGGTGCTGCTGGTGCTGCTGGTGCTGCTGGTGCTGCTGATGTTGCTGGTGTTGCTGCTGTCTGGCGCCCGTCGTCGTCGTGATCACCGACGTGGCGGGCCACCTGCTCGTCGAGTAGCTGCTGGTAGCGCACTGCAGCAGGCCTTGAGATCCTTGCGGGGAACGCGCGGTCATGGTGGTCGTCGAAGCGCACTGCTCCGCCGGCGACGGCGACACTGCTGGCGACCTGGGGCTCGCCTCTCCGCGCATTATGTAGTTGTGGATGATGTCCGTGCGCTTGAGCTGCTCGGCCGTCATCCGCGGGCCCTCCATCAGGCTCCTGGCCAGGGTGGAGTGCGTGCTGCTCAGCAGGCTGGCGGTTTGAGGGCACTGGGGGTGCTGCACTTGGTTCGAGGGACTCCGAGCGGGCGGCGAGGTGAGGTGGAGGTGCAGCTGGGATTGCGTGTGCTGCACTATCACAGCGGGCTCGGCCTCGGCGCTGTCCTTCTGGCGGAAAGCGCGGAACTTTTTGTGTGGCTTGTACGCCTCGTCCATCAGAGAGTTGGTGTCGTATAGAGGTGGCGCCTGGAGGACTCGCTTCAGCACCGGCATGTCCTCGGCCTCCTTGTCCTCGGAGCGGGGGCTGGAGCAGACCGAGGTTGGCGCGCTGCTGGCGCTGCTGCTGGCTGGCTTGTCGGTCTTCTCTGTCCCTGACTCGATCCCGCTGTCGCTGGGGGAGTCCAGCTTGCGGAACCGTGGACACTGCGGTGGCTGAGGCGTCTTGGACAGGGAGGCACGGTGAAGCTCGTCGTCGCCAGAACTGGTGCTGCCCGAGTTCGCTCGCCTGCGGTGAGGGCACAGGCCCCCGGCGAGGGTCGCGGCGAGCAGAGGTGCGCTTGACGCGTGATGCCCACTTGGCGGAGCCGCGTGATGGTATTCGGTCAGAGAGGCGACCTCGCCGCTGCAGGTGCTCTCGGTGCTCGACACGCTGCCCAACGGACTCTTCACGGCCTCGTCCAGCGTCACGTCCGAAGCTGAACCCCAGGACGCCGGTGGCTCCTCCTCCATAGGCCAGTGTTGCTGTTGCGTTTGCTGGGCATTTATAGCGTGCTGTGTCTGCTGTTGCTGTTGCTGCTGATGCTGCTGCTGGGCCTGCATCTGCTGCTGTTGCTCGGTCATCTTGAACGCGAGCAGCTTCTCCGAGTGGAGGGTGTTGAGGGTCCTCAGATCGGGGATCTTCTTAAGCAGCTCCCGCAGGATATCGGGGTGCTGGGGATGGTTCTGCGCCAGCACGGTTTGCAGGGCGTTTCGTAGCTTGTTGTGCATACGCTCCACCAGCTCGGTGTTACGTAGCCCCGGTCTGTCCGCCGCGATCACCACCACAGAACAGAAGAGGCCCAGCTCGGCGTCGGACAGTCGCAGCGAGTTCACCCTCTCGGCGAAGTCGAACATCGAGTCCATGAGAAATCTTGCGTTGCTGCTGTTGTGGATCGACTCCCGTTTCAACACCTGCCCGTTCAGGCATATCATGCTGTTCGTCTGGGCGTCGAACATGCAAGCTAGTCGCACCAGCAGCACCTCGAACACGCCGGCCTTGAGCAACGTGACCTGGTCGTCCTGTGCCAGCAAGCTGAACCCGGGGATGCGCTTCGCGAACTCCACCACGCCGCGTATCGCCGGCGAGAACCTCTTCGAGAAGTCCTGCAGCAACTCTTGCTGGCCGGTCAACGGTTGTGGGTTAGGGTTTAGGGGGCATGCCTGCAACACGAGCAACAGAGATCGTCCAAGGTTAGAACCGTGGAACGACGGCGCAACAGTCTATCGAGGTCGTCGACGTCGCGACGGAAGACCGCGCTCACCAGGCGTCCCTGCTCCTAGCTCGCAGCAGCGAGAGACGCCTGGGCTTCCTCGTTTCGCGGCCAGTCGAGGACGACTGCTTCCATTTCCGCGTAGAACCGACGATTTCCCCAAGGCTTGTGCTCCCGTCGACGTAAACGACAGCAAAAATGAACTCAACCGGAAGATGCTACCATCGATCTCGATGTTGTAGGGGAGAGTCGTGTAGTACCGATCAGCGTACATTACCGACCAAAGCCACTTCTCGCTTCTTAGACCAGATATTAGCACTTTATTTGAATTAACAAATGAAAATTACAATTCTCTATAACCTATTTCGGGGCCATATTGTTTACTCCATATTGCTCTCGATGTTCTGAGGTATTAAACGTATACGTTGATATTCAGAGGGTTAAAAGTTATTTTTTAAAGCTGATCTTTTGTTTCTCGTGTAAGGAAATGATTTTGTTCTATTATGTATACTATCTCCAGTCTATTAAGTTTAATAAAACGTCCTAGTTTTGCAATATTTTTTTGTATATAATATACCATGATCTGAAATGTTTCCCCGTGTTTGTCGTATAGTACCGATCAACAGACTGTCAACCAATAGAGACCAAATTTTTCTTATCTGTAAGTTCAATCTGTTAGCAACTCCGATTAATTTATAAGATGTTCATTTAGCCTTCCTTCTACCTTTTCCCGCAGAAAAATACAGTAAATAAGGATATGTATGATAACCTAAGAAACAGGAAGCTAGGATTTAATGAAGAAGTTGAATCCAGTGTGTTATTTGCAAGCAGAGTTGTGCATTAATTAAAAAAAAATTATGTAAATAAGGATCAAATAAAAGTTACTTTAACTTTAGATTATTCGACGAATAAAGTTAATTTTTTTATTCGATGAAAATTTATTCGACGAACAAAGTTAATTTTTTTATTCGGCGAATAAAGTTAATTTTTTTATTCGTTATTCGAAGTTTTATTAAAAATAAATATTTTGCCCGTCTCTGTTTGCAAGGAATCATTTGCCAAAGACTGGGTACAGTGTACCGAATGTGACGGTTGGGCACACGTCGAATGTACAGATCAGGAGAATATTAATTATTTTACTTGAATATTTCTTATTTTACTTAATTATTTTACAAACTCTTGTACAAATAAAATTTGAAAAAATCTTGTATTGTACCAATTAAATGTCTTTTTATTAACATTGTTAATCATTTAGACCTAAAAATCTACTAATTTAATAGTTGATCGGTACTGGACGACAATTTTTCGTTTCTTAGAAATTACAACTTTTTTACTTTTGCGAATTATAAATTCTTATTATTAAATTTCAGAAAAATAATTTCCCTCCTCTTATTAGATTCTATCTATACTACAAACACGTTTTTGAATTTCTGATTTTTATCGACTTTATCCCAAGGTATAACAAAAAAAATTTTAGAGCGGTCGGTAGTGCACGACTCTCCCCTGTATTCATAATCATGGAACGCAAATGTCAACTAATTTCAAATAAAAGCTTCCCCCATATGAATTTTTGTTGTAATCTGATGCCCTTTACTTGCCGCGATCAATCATCCCGTAAGAACGTATGCAAAGAATAAATAACTCCCGTAATCCGACGGACGGGACGGTAGACGTAAAAATAGAGCGACAGAGAGCCAAAGGGGAAGAAAGTAGTAAACGTTAACGGTGGTATGTGTAAATGAGATACTCACCAAGGTTGGCGGACACGCGGTGTAGTTTGGTGTCTCGCGGGCCCTGACGAGGATCGGGGCCACCTTGTCTCTAGTGAAATCGCATGTGTCGAGGTGGGCCTGCACGACGGTGGCGAGTAGCCGTTGCTCGTCCTCCAGCTCGGCAGCTACTGCCTTTTCTTGAGAACGGCTGTGGGAGCTCTGCTGCATGGCAGCCAGGATCCTGGCCTTCTCGCGTTTGGGCACGCGGCCGAATCGCACCGCTAGAATCAGAAAGCAAGGGGATGGCCAACGGTTAGACGGCGGCCAGAGGTGGCACGGGTACGGTCAGCGGTTGGAAGCGGGACCGAAGGACACGCGTCGATGAATAGTTAATGCGATCAATGGATGAATCATGCAACGCGGCGCGGTATCCGCGACCTTCGGCCGCATCGGTGGCTTGCGTGTGCCGTTTTCGATCCGCGTACGCGGAAAAAAAAAATAGTTGTGAACATCCAGCGACGGACCCGCGGCGCGGCGGTCGAGCACCGTGCGCGCCAGACACCACGACGGGCCGGGCAGAAGACGAAGGAGAGGAGAGGAAAAAAAGAACAACTCGAGAGGGGAAAGCGCACGACTTTCACGCGCGAGAAATGAAAGCGCCGCTTGGGCCCACTGTGCTACGAAATCCTCCTGATAGAAAGTCCACGAAGTCCACGGCGTACAAGGCCCAAGGGTGACAAGGGGAAGCGTGCTCGATGGGCGAGTGTACGATCACTGGGGGATAGTTAACGGTAGACGGAATAATCCTGTGGGACACCTACGTGCATTGTGATAGTTGACAACTCCGTTGAGGATTCCCTTCAGTATGGGCAACTCGTCTCCCATGACGGTCGAGAGGAACGCGCGTCTATCAATGTGTGTCTCCGTTTCCGCGTACCTCACGAACTGAACCGCACGGGAATACAATTGAAATGAAGAATTAACGAAACTAATCTGCCATCGGCGCACAGTTCACTAGACCTCGTTGGTCCGCGGGTTCAGCCGGGAACTCGCATGGCTCACTGTATTCAACGCGATCTCCACCGTGCGTGTAACAGGCTCTGATCCGTTGGGGCGAGTGATCGCGCGCGCGGTAGGTGATCGATCCTCCTCCTCGTGACAGAGAGATCCGCTTGCCGCTTGGTAATCGGCTGACTGGCTGACTCGTGTATACCGCAAGTCACTCCAAATGGTAGTGCGGCATGTGTGACGGCGCGCCGCCAGAGAGGCACACGTCGCGGTCGGGCATATAGACGCACACACGCACTGCACGCACGCGCCCGCGTACACACATAAGACGGACTCGCCTCGAGGGGAGCGAAGTTCAAGAAAGGAGCGCGACAGTAGGACGCGTGCAGACGCGAGACAGCATCACCGCCGACTGAGTGATGTTCCGCGGGTTGCGTTCAACAGCCCCTCCACTTATTCAGCCATCAACGACTCCCACCACCGACGCCACCGGCCACGATTGTGGCCTTTGCCGAGCCTTTGGCCTTGAACTTGGTTTCAGCGACAGCCGCGCGAGGCGTACCGACGACCTATATATACTATATAGCGAGCGAATGTACGCGCGCCGAGCGTGGCGAGCAGCGCACAGACAAGCGCGCGCACACGCCGCGATGAGGGGGTGTGCGTGAGGCTTTCTTTGTGATCGTGTACGAGCACACGGGAGAACAGAGAAAGAGGGAACAGCACCACGGACAGAGGGACAGAGATAGATAGAGAGAGCGAGAGAGCGAGAGAGAGAGAGAGAGAGAGAGAGAGAGAGAAAGAGAGGGAAAGAGAGGGAAAGAGAGGATTCGTTGCCAGAGGTGACAGTCTCTCTCTCCCTCTCTCTTCTGTGCGCAGATGCGAACTTCCTTTGCCGGGGGTAAGTTACCCTCGACGACCTTGTGCAACCCCTCGCCCTGGCTGTTTGCCCTGTCACCAGCTGCCGTCCTACGACTTATCTGTTCACGGACGATCGATCTCCCGTCTCGGTACCGTCGCTGGATACCCTTCTTTCTCGCCCTACGTGGGATTAACACTGACTCGACTTAACTCTGCTCGACGCTAGACTGCCTAGCCGCTCGGCGCCACTCTTTTTTCTCTACCGACAGGAGAAAGTTCGTCTTTGTCGAGGAGCTGGGTGGCTGTCCGGATGAATGGAGCGTGGAGACTGACCCTCGCTGATTCCTCGACGACGAGCTCATCGCGATGAGGGATTTCGTAGGAATTTCATAATCGAACGAGAGAGTGCTTCTAAAATAGACTGCGCACAGAGATGCGGATCGCAATAGCGTCTCGAGAAGGATTGTTCGCGAGTCTCTAACTGTGCTCGACCCCTCAGCATCCCTCGGCAAACTCTACCGTATACCCTGCATTAAATGGAACCTATCTCGACTAGATCAGGCGCCGGTTATCAGCGACTCGGAGCGATCGAGGTTAGAGAGAAGAAAGAACGGAGCAGCAGCAGCTTCCTCGTCGGAGTGCAGACGCAAATTGCGCGACGATCGCGTCAGCGGCTTCAGTTTGGCGGGACGGCTGGAGAGGAGCATGCGCCTTAGCGCCAGGTGGCTCGATTCTCGTGGGGAGGGGAGAATTCACCATCGGAGGGGGCTGACGGGTGGCAGAGAAGGGGAAACCACGATTCGCGAAGGGGACGAAGTTCGCGAGGTCTCCGCATGGAGCGTAGCGCCACGCGACGGCGCGCTGTCGCGCTCGTCAGCCTGGTGGGGGGTTCCTCGACAAGAGGATCACGGTACAGCAGCACGGGAGGAAGGGGGGAGGGATGATCGCCACAGCGTATATGGAGGGGACCGTGGAAGGAGGTGGAAGGGTCACCGGGTACGTAGCGGCGAGTAGCGGTACTCTTTCTACGGACGCGAAGGCGCATGCAAGCCGAGCAATGCCCGACTATTGACCCCGGCGAGTCCACGTTGCTATCAGAGGGACTTGCTCTTCAATCTTTCACTCTCTTTGTCTCGACAACGCGTACCATTGTTAATCGGCCCGGTCGTTATCGCCCACGGAGACCGATGTCTCGTACGCTGGAGCCTGTTGCAACGCGACAACAAAGCGCCCGAGAGAATCATTGAAAGATAAAGTTCGAGTTCCACTGCGCGTTTCAGACTACATTTACGTATAATTCTGAGACGCGTGGGAAATTCAGAGAGCCCGGAGAAGCTCTATCGCACCTAATGGAGCGCTACACGAGTTCGCGCCGGAGATGTGGGAACGCGGCCTAATGGTCGGTTCAGATTCGCAAGTGGATCGGGACGCTTATAGATCAGACCGCAGTGGTCGCGTCCGCGGCGGCCAGCCGATGCTCCCGAGGTCGTTGACCCGCGGTCGAGGCCCGCGCGCGCGCTGGGCGAATCTACTCGCGAGTTTCGCGCCGGGAGAGAGGTCGGAACAGGGGCGGGATATATGGGCGATATTTGGAAAAGAAAGCGGGCACGATCAGCGGCCGTATCGGGGGGATAAACGCGGCTGCTTTCACGAACGACCGACCGGCCACTTTCGCCCGTTGCGACACACTCTCTTGCTGTGTCGCGTTACGCAAACGGTCAACGACCCGCCACTCTACATTTTAGAAACGATGCTTTTTTTGGAGAAATGCTTTTTACGCGGCTTCGCCTCGAGGGGAAAGTGGTAGGTTCGCGAAGCGACGATGTGTCCCGCTCGAATTCCACGCCCGGCCGACTTCTCTCGCGCGTCGCGGTGTTCCTTTTACGACACTCGAGTCGCCGCGAAATGGGACGAGCAACGGGGTATCTTATCACGGGGACGAAAGGCTACTCGAGCGTGCGGGCAGGAAGGGGGAGAATCGCGATCGTTGAAAATGACTCACCATCACGGCTCATCCCGACGGCGATGCACTTCTTGAGACGGCAGTATTGGCAGCGGTTCCTGTTGATCCGCAGGATGCTGCACTGCTGGTTCTTGGTGCAGGGTCGGTACTGGATCTTCTGCTGGATGCTTCGACGGAAGAATCCCTGCGAATCACCAACGAAACCCTCGTCAGTCTGACCGTCACTGTCCGAGGAGGACCCAGACGAGCAATTGGTCCCCGTGCGCGGGGTGGCCAGGTCACATTCGCACAAGCACCCCATTAATTCACCTCCGCGGGTGGGACCCAGCTGTGTGTCACCAGCGGTTTCGCACGGTCGGCTACGAGACGACCGATCGCGCGCCTTTCAGCGCGCCGCACTTGACTAGCCTCCTCTCTCGCTTTATCGGCGATAGGTCCTGCCGCACGATCACGTACACCAAACCCTGCCGTTTCAGGCTTGCGGGCTCGTACGCGGGGCGAAGGGGGAGAGCCGAACGAACTTCCCCGAGGGGGGGTTTGGATCTCCTGGACGTTGCGAGAGATGCGAGAACCTACGCACGGTCCGTCCCGAAAAAATCACTGAATGGCCGCATGAACCACCAAACCCACCAGCGTACCGAACGTAACTGTTCGCTCGCACGAGATCATGCGAGCGGAGACGCGAGTTTTCGGGGGAGATGAAAAGAAGCGACCGTTTGTATCGGAGCTTGGCTGTGGACTGGCTCTTTCTAGCACAGAGAGCATAGAGCCTCGGCACATTGCCTCTGGCTGGCCGAGGTGGGGGACACTCTGACCCAATTCCCGGACGTTCACCCGCAGTTCACCGCGTGAAAGTGAGAGTCCCCTTGCGCGCACTGCCGCTCCTCGTCCGTCTCTCTCCTCTTTTTCTCCCTCTCTGTAGACCTCTCTCGCTCCCCCGTCCCTGTCCCACCGCCTGTCCCGTTCGCGCGCGCTGGCAAACCCTCGGCCGCTATCGCGCTCCTCGTCGCGCAACGATCGCGCAGCCCGCCTCGCTCGCTCGCGCGCGCTTCGACCGCTCTACTAACGGGTTCCTGCCCTCCTCGCCCCCCCTACCTCGACGTTCCCGCGAGCAACCACCCTCTCCCCAAAGCGTCCCGCCCTGCCCCCCTTTATTCCCGATACCTCGACCCTTCCGACAACCGCGAATAAACGCGCGGGAACCTGCAACCCACCCCCCTTGTCCGCCGATTTTCCGCCGCTGGACCGAGAGTTTTTTTCGGAGCCCGGTTTGCTTATAGACCGGCCAACCCAACTGTTCCCGGTGAATAACCCCTCGGTGGCGGATTTCAGGCTCCGAGGTATTCTTCTCGCGGAGCTTCGCTTCGCGCTGCTGGCCAAGTGCGATCGAGGAATTAAACGACGGCGAGGGAGACACAGACGCGATTCGATAAGAGAGGAGAAAGAGGCTGAGGGTCTAATTGAGAATGAGAGAAGAGGTAGGTCAGGGCGTAGGAACTTCCCGGCCGCGTATCGGTCAACGACCCCAGGCTCGGTTACGTAACACGTAACACGTACCACGACGCGTGGAACGTCGTCGCCGTGATTGCCTCCGTCGTCGTCGTCGTCGTCGACGCGGTCGCAGCCGCGTAGGGGAGAGTTGCTTATATCGTACTGGTCACCTAAATCGTACCTCATCTATTTCTCAGTGATTAATGAATACAAGCAACATCTGATGGTAAAAATGTCAAGTAAATGCGAAATAAGAAATATAAATAAAACCGTTTGAGCTTACACCCTATATTCTGCGTGCTATAAGCATTTTAAAAAATCAGGTATGATCGATGTAACTTTTTACCAGTTTATCTTAGTTGATAATAAGCAAACAATGCAGTTTTGTCCTGTATTTTTGTATTTTTTTTTTAAAGCGGGTTTAATGTAGAATACTTTACATTCATTTTATGTACGTATTACATTCATTATAAAATTTAAATTGAAATTTATAAACAAAGTGATCATGTCTCCTAAATCGTACCACTACAAAGTTTCTTAAATCGTACCAGTACGATTTGAGAGTTCATTTAATACGTTCGCTCCACGCATCTAGCTTGGTAGTAATGATATAGGTTATTGCCAAAAATGAGATATTATAAGAAAAACTGGAAACAAAATTTCATTATTTTCAGCATGGAAAAAAGAAATTACTATCAATGGAGTAAAGAAAATATGGAAAAGGCGATTGAGTCATATCAGAAAAAGATTTGTGGATTCAACGAGTGCTGTAGACGATATGGAATATCAAAACCAACATTTCAAAGACATCTTCAAGATAAACTAAAAAGGCCTTTATCTGTAATGAAAACTGGTACATTACAAACATTACTAGAACATGTAGAAAAAGAACTTGCTCAGCATATATTGAATTTGGAGGAATGGCGGAGCAGCATAATTGAAATCTCAGATCATGGTTTTATACTAGCAAACTGTTTGTTAAATGGCTACAGCATTTTATTGATTTTATAAAACCTGGTACAGACAAGAAAGTTCTGTTGTTGCTCGATGGCCATACCACCCATACCAAAAATTTAAATGCATTACAATTAACACGAAGGTATTCATACCACATCAAGCCAAATATTTCTCAATACTCCGTCAACAAAAGTGGAACAAAATTCAATAACTATTTGTACCAAGGAAGAAGAGTGGTTTTGCTTCTTGTGTAACGAATCACATGTAGAAGATATGATTCAATGCATAAAATGCACATTGTGGGTGCATGATAGTTGTGCAGGAGTACTAAAACGAAGAAAAACTTATTATTGCCCAAATTGTTTTGGTTAATGTGTTATTTTCTTGTTTATTTGCTATGAATAAAGTAAGTCAATATAAATATATTACTTTTTTAATTATTATACCTTGTACGTGTCTTTATTTGTTCTTAATATCTGTATATAAAAGATTCCGTTTCTCACCCATATATTTATTATTATTTTCATTAAAAAATTTACTATTTTTAGAAGAGGTACGATTTAGGAGACCGGTTGCCTGAATCGTACCTTTTATATCATGTTACCAAAACATTAATAACAAATTAATTTGTTCTGAACAAAAGGTTACATATATAATAGTAGGTGCCTAAAAGATCAAGCTACAATATCCAATAGTGACTTGCGTTCAAATTAGTAACAAATACGAAATATAACGTAAAATATCTTAAGTGGTACGATATAGGCAACTCTCCCCTATCTTCGGGCAGCGCGGGCGCAGGCGCGCGCGTATGCACGTACGCCTACGGAATTGGCGACACTCGTCGTCAAGTGACTCTCTCGTGACGTCAGACACGCGACCTCGCCTACCTCAACTTCGTGCACAGGCCTCGAGGGACGAGAGGAACGAGAGGAACGATGTACCGTTGCACCTCCGCGCCCGGCCTGTCAATCGGTGCACTCGTTCGATGCAAGTCAATGAACTGTCAGCGTTGCCAATGTTAAGCTGCTCCGCCTCGCCCGGTCGACTTTAACCGTTTCCTTTTCAGACCGAGCGCCTCGACCCGGGGGTCAAAGTTCCTTCTCCCTTGCCCCTCGATCGAGCGCGGGCGCAAACCTTGCGCCTCGCGATCTGTATCTTTCGTAGGAATCGCGGGCCGGGGAATTCCGAACCGGTTAAGATCGCTCGGAGGGTGTTTTTCGATGGCCGCTGTGTACGAACTGCCGCGAGATTTAGGGGAGCAGCTAAATCACGCGAAAAGGGGGGTGACAAAGCGTTATCGGTGCCGAGCTGGTGTCGCGGATTCCCGGACGAGGCCAGCAACCCCTGTTGAACCCTTTGGCTGGCGGGAATCCGGCAGAGGTGGGACTGGGTAGGGGGATGAGGAGGGGGGGGGTTGGGATTGTGGGAGAATGCGGTGCATCGATCTCTCGAACCGTGCATTCCCCCTGGCGGGTCAGGGGGCGACCACCTTCGCGTGCTGCCTCGACTTACGTCCCCTGGCGCAGGCGCTTCTATTGTGTAGCTTCAACGAGAAGTGCAGGCTGATCTTCATCCGTGTCCGATTTCCTGGTCTTCCTCGGACCGTAGTAGGAATTCCTCTCGGAAGACCGTCATTCTACCGACCCAATCTCACGTAGCTCGTCCAAGGAGGAACAGACACGGTAGTTCTAGAACCGATCAACTCGAGCAACGAAACCTGCCACGCGTCCCATCTCCCGAACTACCTATACAGGGATAACGCGCGCGCGACCAGCCCGCCCGTTATCCCTGTTGCTGCGAATACCACGGGTCCACTAACCCCGCGGTCGTCGCGCGACGCCGTCCCGCGAGTCACGTTCACCGGGTTCGCTTTTATTTTCCGTGAAAGGAGCGAGGTTCGGCGCTGGTCCGCGCGTGCATGTGCATCGGCCGCGCACACCGCGACCGGGGCGCGCGTGCACGTACACGAGAGGCGCGTGCAGATGTAGGTAAGGAGAGTGTGGGATATATACACGACGTGGTCGCGGGGCCAACGACCGGAGCGCGCGACTGCATCGCTCCCGTGGAGGGGGTCGAGCGGCTCTGGAGGGGGTCGAGCGGCCCTGGAGGGGGTGAGGTAGGGGAAGGTGAGTGTATCTGCTCCCACGGGCGTACGACGAGGAGGGGAATTGAAAATTGAAGTGAAACAGATCGAGGGAGAGAGGAGTGCGAGACGAGAGGCATGGAAGAAAGACGCTGAAAGATGGGGAACGACGGGGAGAGAGAGGCATTCGAAGCAGTGATACCGGGGTTAAGGGGCGGGTGGGGAGGGTGAGAGGGAGGACAGGACACGAAACGGAGTAACGGTGACGTACATAATGCGCGCGTCCCGTGCGGGCGCATGCGCTCCACTCGAAACGCCGCGACACTCTCCGCTCTGCTCGGGGGCATTAACCGCTCGCTCGCGCTCTCTCGCTCTCTCGCTCCGACGCGCACCTACGACCCCAAGAATTCGCTCTGCACTCCCTCCCCTTGGACGATGTATCGGCCAAGTCGATCTTACGCCGAGGTCAGAGATGCTGATCGCGTAATCCGCGCACCATGGGAAATCTGAGGGAAAAATCGCGGTACACCGGGCTGGGGAGTTTCCGTGGGTGGGGCTGAGTGAATTCTTTCCTTGATAAGGGCTTCTTTTCAAAGGTTTTCGGATATCAGTAGTTGGAGGACGACGTTTAGTTTTGTAGATGGTAGAATAGTTGTCTAAGTTGTCGCTAAGTTGCCGCACTACTTGATTATGATTGATTTTCGAAGGTATTAGAGGCTATTTGTAACACTAATAGTTTCAGATACGAATAGAACAGATTTCCAATTCTGTTCTGTCTTCTGAATAGTATAGCTCATAAAGCAAGTCGGGTAAACTCGGGCAAATTCGTGGTACAGATCACTCCGTGACACTTTTTCATTTATTTGTAACTCGAAATTGTCTGACTCAATTTAGATATAACAAAAACTATTAGATAGCGTTGATCTTCTAGTTTATGTTGTGTTAAAATAATTAGTCAATTGAAGTTAGTGTGATAGAGTGAGAAAACATTTTGTTCCAGCAGCGCATTATTCGTGAAATTTTTCCTTTCAGTTGTGGACGATCGCTTGATTATGTATTATATGTGCTTTAGAAGATAAATGGAAAGTTCAAACTGCAGGTAAGTGATGGTAAAATGACACTTCAACAAGCCTTACTCTTGAAATTATCATACAATAATGCATCAATGTTATTTTTGCTTATGAAAAGCGACTAAATTCTTGTTTTTCGTGCGCACCGAGCCTGCGTTTTTGATTGTGCTGTTCGAGAAATTCTGATGGCAAATACCAGATAACCATGTTTCCTTACGTCTCAGACATCTAACACAACTAACACACTGATTATACACAAAATAACAATAATACAAAATAATACAAAATAATATGAAATAATATAAAATAATGTAAAATAATTTAAAATAATGTAAAGTAATGTAAACTAATGTAAACTAATGTAAACTAATATAAAATAATATAAAAAAAAGTAGCTGATGGCCATCACGGGCTTACGAGAACTATCACGGAGTTACCAGAGTACTATCACGGAGTAACCAGAGTATGTCATGACAACTTAATTTTGTATATTTTCAATTAAATATACTTAGTAAGTTTCTGTTAACCTATTATTTGTTCCTCTGATGTCTGACCTATCATTATATCCTAGACTCACTTTCAGAATATGTAAATATTAACAGTTAATAGACAAATTCTAAAACTATCACGGACTTACCCGAGTTTACCCTATTAGGTTTCCGAAACGGTTAATCAGTAGTACCCACCGTGGGATATATTCAGGAGAAGTGTAGTAAAGGAATGATGCCGTTGGCCGACCAGCTTTTATACTCTCGTTTGACCTCGAACGCGAGTTCGCTGCTCTATTCCCCGGGCATCGATACCGAGGAAGTCGATCACCGAGGTCACCACTCCAACTATTTTCTGTTTCCTTGAAGCTCGGAACGTTTCCCAGTTCTATCGCTGAACCTGCTACCGACGCGTCTGATAAGTGCAGTCTACAATCCATCTAAATAGATGCCTAAACACCGAAGGGTATCAATAACAGCCGTACATAAACACTTTGCTTCCTCCCAAAGATTGCCAAAATCCGAGCTACCCGAATCCCCGTAGCCCGGAGTGCCAGCCTCCCGAGATCCAAGGGTACTAACGTCCCCCGTGCCTGTCACCGAAAAGCCCCGAACGCCAGCGAGAACCCACGCCGATCGTAGACGCTCCGATGAACGGGGAGCTATCAACAGCCACGGGCAGTGGAGGGTGTCGCGTTTCACCCGGGGGTAGCTTTATCGGGCGGCAGGGAAGCGTGACGTTCGATTCCGCGCGGCGGTCGACGAGGGGGAGGCGGTGGCAGCGTTATCTTGAAAGCGATGCTCCCGCTGCCGAGCTGGCCGGAGATACAGCGGCGAGCGAACACCTACCACGATAATAAGCGGCTGACCCGATTCTAAAGTAGATGCACCGGGGTCAGTAACCCCAACCGAGCACCGAAATACCCGCGCAATCAAATGAAAATGAGATCACGACTCGTTACGACATCAAAAATGACGGTTAGCCGAGAGGGGGGGGGGAGGGGCGAGGGAGTCGCGGTGCGAACGGCGGAGGGGAGGAGGGCGACGCTGGGTGGAGGAGGAACGAGCTAGAGGGGCAGAGGGGGAGAAGATTGGAGGAGGAGGAGGAGGTGGCGGCGGAGGAGGAGGGGAGGGGCACGCGAGAAGGATGAGGAGAAGGGAACACAGCCGCGTGACGTAACTGGCTCGAGGGTCGACGACCGGAGGGTTAATGCACCGGTCGCCTGGTTTCAACCCTCCGGAAAAAGAGTCGCCGCGCACCTCCACCCGTTGATTGTCCCGTCGGGAAGATTTACAGAGGAACGTCGACGCGAAAGCAAGAAAAATTCCCTTCGTCTCCCATCACGATTTTTTGCCTCCTCCGTGCGACTCTCTTCTAGGCGACTACGCTGCACCTTTGACATCCTCCGTGTTGCTTTCCAACAAAATCGCGATGGGGATTCTATTTAATGATGATTTTGAGAACGCACTCGCGACGTTGCAGCGAAGAATGTTGTGGGAACGCGATTAGCCAAGCGCACGAAAAGAAGTGCTTCAAGATCCGAGGCAACGGTGGATCGAGCCGCTTATCCCACCTGGATGTCGTGCCTTTTATCGCGCCTTTATCGCGCTTTTATCGCGGCCACGTGATCGCGGGGCGACGTGAATCTCCCGTGGCGTAAAAGTGAGCCCAGGTCAGTGACGCGCGCACGAAAAGTGTCGCGGGGGCAACGTCCCGGCAAGATCTGGGCCAGCGAGGCTACGGAACCGCTCCCGCCATTTTCTCGCCGCCCTCTCTGCGCCCGCCGACGCGAGCCCAGGCTAGTCGAGACCCCGAGAGAGAAGCACCCCCGAAGGCGAGGCTGAGGATTTGCTAGCTAGCTCTGAAGCCCAGTGTTCCCGTGGAGCTCGGCAAGGTGTCCAGGAGCGGGCTACGTGACTCCTTGAACCTGCGCGAGGCTGAACGAGGCTGAACGAAGCTGAACGAGGCTGAACGAGCCGAGGGAGCTGAGGAAAAGTAGCCTGCGCCTCGGCCACGAGTCGCTATGGCGAAATGGTGCAACAGCAGCAGCGCGACCGAGCGACCCAGTCTTAAAGATATCCAACACTCTTCCGCGTTCCCTTCCCTTTCCACGGGTCCCTCTTCCAGTACCAGAAGACGGTCTCCACCGCTGGCGGCTAGGTCACTCGGCGACGACGCGTTCTCGTTCCTCCTCGGCGCAGCGGCCGTGGCAAGTTACTGACCCAGTCAACGCCGACTCCCCTGATCGCTCTCCTCCTCGAGGACCCCCGCTCCTCCGGGTGGGAGCGGTAGTCTAGACGGAAAAATGCCCGGCGAGATGCGATCGCGGGGAAGGCCGGTCGATCCAGTTCTCCCTTTTCGAAGGGATCGCAAAGGGAATCGGCGGCGACCGCTCCGCTTTGGGGGGGTCGAACGAAACACCGAGACACTTTCTCTTTCCCGCGGTCGTTCGTGATTATGCCTTTGGCTTTTCGGCCACTCGTCGCTCCACTCTCTCTTTCTTTTCGCCTGGAGGTAAAGCTACCCGGGGACAGAGCCGAGAAATGCCTTCGGGAAGTGTCCAAGGATGGCTGGACCGAGGTGATCATTTGAGGTAGTTATTGTTGGGGTAAGGAGGAAGCTTTTGAAAGCTCGGTTCAACCGATGTCTCGGGGCTTTTGATGGATACTTTGGATACTTCCAAGTTCAGCCAAGATCTGAGATGTAATCTGTGACTATTTGGAAACGAATAGCAATCGACGAAACGTGCACGAGGGGTCTGACGAAGTCATCGGCTCGACGGACGAAGAAGATCTGCGAGCACCGGAGCACCGATTCACAACACCTGGCAGACCAGTCCCCACTGCCGCCACCTGGCCACCGTGGAGGTGGCAAAGCGGCGGAGGTGGTGGCAGCGCTCCACCACTTCCTAAAACGAATTCGCGGCCTGGTGCTGCCCCCACCAAGCGCCACCTTCGAGGCGCACAATGACGACCACGAGGACGTTGGCCTTCGCGGGACGCAATTATCAGTCTCAGGGGAAACCATTTACATTTCATTTCAGGCATCCTCAGAGAGGGCAACATTCCTTTTTTAACCCGCGGAGGTGTTATTGATCGCGGGGAAACAAGGCAAGATTCCTCGATCTTGCCTGCGGATTAATTATTTTGGAGGTGAACTGGATTCTCCGGTAAAAATCTTGGAAAAGTAGCGCTCTACGTACGAGGATTCAAAAGGTCCAGAGGAGAAGTCGATCTGGAGCGACAGAATGGGAAAACAGGGGTGCTGGACAGGAAGTCGAAAGGACGGATGTGCATTCTCCGTTGCACATACCTGTTCGAGCCATTTCCACTCCCCTGCCCCGGGAGCTCGGCCACACGAAAACCACCGGCACAAAGCGATTCCGACGAAAGGCCCAAGGCAGATACCTGTCTGGACCCTTCTCACGCGTTTCCCCGATGCTCGAAGGTTATCGGTCGTCAAAGAATTTCGCCACACTTTTCCGCTCCTTTTGCGTAACCGCCCGCGACGCCATTGTCCGAGGCCCGACCTTCCTCCACCCTCTCCCGCTTTTCCACGAAAATACGTGATCGTGAGGTAACCGCGTATCCTATTATGCCAGTCGTCCCCTTCACGATCCAGCTTCCTTTCTCCCAGTACACCGAGATTCTATCTCAAAAGTATTCCACTAACTTTGCAGGAAAGCTAACTGATCCCTCTTTGTAATTAAATATTTAAGCAGGATAGTTTTTAGAAAAAGAAACATAGAACTCGCCCGCTCTTTAAAGCTTCGATTTTCTACCAAACGAGATATCAAGATCGTAACTCTGATTATTTGCTTTCTATCGTGCCTAATAAATACACGAGGTGAATCGGTGAATGTAATTCTACTCCGAAGCTGTTAAGAGAATTCTCGAGCCTCCGTTTCGCGAGGAATCGATAAAGATCGCGCCGTCTGGGAGAGCCGTAAGAAAAGGGACCTTGGCGCGATTTTTCGTCTGCCTCGAGAGGCTACCCGGTCGAGGAGGCAACGTCAAGGATCGCGGTTTCCGCGTGCACAAGGCCGAGCCTGCGCCCGGTCGATAGCTTCTTCGTAGCCTTGGTCGCGCATCGTACATTCACATTCGATCTCCGTTCACTTCCTGGCCACATCGCGTCGCGGCCCGACATTTTCGATAACTCCTTCCTCCGCCTTCGCCATCGGAATTCACGGAACACCGGCGATCGAACGATCCCGCGAAGCCGAGGAGGAATATCGAAGAACGTCGCTGGTCGTCGCGCAGCATTTCTGGACACGCGATGCACAGCCGGCTGTGGAAACGCCGAGGAATGAAACACTTGGCGAGCCGGAACAAAGGGGCAGATCCAAAAATGCTGAACGAGCGAATACGCTGGTGTCGAGTTGCAAAAGCCGACTCACCTTGCATCCCTCGCAGGAGTGTACCCCATAGTGAAAACCGGACGCCTTGTCCCCGCAGACGCGGCACAATACCGTGGTCCCGTCGAATTCTGCAATAAAAACAGAAAAGAAAGGCGTGGATTACACACTGAGCTTAGCTGCGGCGGCGATGTTGCGTTGCACGCGTGTGTTGCACGCTCTCCACGTGGCGGAGAGCGCGCTGGTCTGGGAGAAAGGTGGGAGAGAAAGAAGAACACTTTCTCCTCTCTCGCGGCGGGTTACAGCATCGCTGTGTTACAACTTTCCGCTTTCACTCGGCTGTCAAGCAGCGCGATCGTTTTTCACGATCCGTGGGTGTCCCTATCGATCACCGGGGACCTTCGAGTTCTAATGCCCCGGGCGACAGAACGACGCCGGGTCGCGAGGGAGTTTCAGGGTCGGAGAGAACTGTACCGTTCGTTTCCCCCGATCGTTAAGGAATTGGTAATCGTACCTATGTTCAATTCGGGCTCAGGTTTCGCCGAGGAGACGGTGGAGTCCATGGTGGGCATGTTGGGGCTGAGGCGATGTGGCAACTGGGCCACGTGATAGGCATTCGACATGCTCTGTGAGACGCAAGACATGCGCGACACGCTGGAGGCGCGCGATCCGTGCGAGGATATGCTCGAGATCGGCGATTCCGGGGCGGGAGACGTCGCGGCCGTGGCCTGTGCACTGCTATCCGGCGTCAGGATCATCTTCGTAGGGGAACAGACGGGGCTTAGGGAGAATTGCAATCCAATGATTCTCTAAGATCGTCGATCTACCATCCACTTGGCACGGCACTGCACTGAGCTGAGGGCCGTCATCAGTCCACGATGGTCCCTCGATCACAGACTAAATCACAAACTCACTCGGTCGTGTATCACCTGGTACCTCTCCGTCTGCCAGTCCCGCCGAATACCGGCCGCCCGGTTAACGCACAGAATCGGACGGCGTGACACGTTGCGATGCGACCGGTGGAATGCTGAACTTGGAATATCACTGAACGGAGCCAACGTAGAGTTGGACGGCGATCCTACCCAAACGAGGGTCAGGTGGGTTCTGTGGCGGCCGATGGACACCACGTCCGTGTTATAAACCGGGGGCGGGAAGAGAATCGCGGACGAGGCGCGCGACAGAGGAAGAGGAACCACGCCGGGAGACGGATAGAGCGCGGATGGGAAGGCAGGCAGAAGAGAGAGTGAAAGTAAGTGTTCGCTCGAGGGAGGTTCGCGTTGGTCTGACTGGAGTTCGGCGCTGCCGAGTGTTGGTTACCTGGGGGCCGTGCAGCCCTTACTCGAGCAGCGACCGCTCGGTGGAGGGGAGGGATTGATGCGGCCTGCCTGCTTGCCAGGCTTTTGCCTCGACCATCTACAATGTCTACGCCCTGGCTACCTAGTATGTAGTAGAGGACACACAGCGCACCGCTGCGCTCTCTTACAGAGGCCCCCCGAGAGAGTTCATCGTATTTTCAATGCTGGAGGTCACTGACAACCGGCTGCGGGCCCGGGCACCCGGCGTCACGGGGCCCGACCAATCGCGTCGCGGCTCGCTGGGCCGCGTGCCGCCGCTATTGGCCCACGCGTATCCCCACCAGCGGCGCGGGCCTCTGCGCTGCCCGGCTCTCCTTCCTCCCGTCGGAGGAAGTTCATCGGCCGAAACCTTGACTGAATTACCCCGCAGCAGCGGCCAAGGCCATGCGCCCTCTCGCTCGAGCCAACCGCGAGACCGTGGCCGGTCGTTTCGCCTTCTGCCTTCTCTCTCGTCTCCCTCTAACCTTGCCGGCTTCCTCTCGGCCTCTCTTCTACCGCCAGTCTCGCTCCTCTCCTGTCCTCTTTGTCCACCGACAAGGGTGACCGCGCGATGTGTAACGCGCCGATTTTTAACTCGCCTCTCGTAGATGGCCAGAGAAATCATGAGGAGTGAGGACAGAAGAATGTATACTGCTTATACTTGCTTCATGCCTCGACTAACCATCAAAGCACACCCACATCTAAATAGTATAAGAGTTCTATACCTATCGCATATCGCAGGGTCAACTATCGTAGTTTCGGAAGAAGAGTAAAGAAGCTGTTTCTTATGTCAACTCTGCCCTACAGTCACTACCCTCGCGTGACTCTTAACTCCGAACGTTCCCCACAAACCGCGTAAACTATCTCAACTGAGCTTCCGGAGGATAGCAATTACAGTGGCAACAACTTCTTCGCCGAGGATATCTTTATAACCGACATATTGCGCGCTGGGATCGACCGCATTGTTCGCGCACCGCTGCTGTGCCACGCAACACGCGTGATAGGAAATTCGGCGGTACCGAAACCGCATCCGCAGCCAGGCGAGCCTGGTTCCGTCTCGAAGGACGATAGGCACGTGCGTGCTCGCGGGTGTAAAAACGTGATACCGGTTCGACGAACTTGCTGGCTGGGCTGGTTTCGTTCCACACATCCACGCGAAACTGTCTCAATATTTTTCAGCGTGTATGCCGAACGCTTAGCGGCCTCGTGACTAGGCCATCGCTCGTGGAATTTTACGGCTGCACGCGGATCGGTTTACCGCTGATCGTGGTAACCCGATGTCCCGCCTGTTCCCTCCGCGAAGCAGCCGATTTCTGCTGGCGCGGAGCGCACAGGGGAAGGAAACAGAATAAAAAAAAAAAACGAAGAAGTAGAATGGAATAAAAATTCATCAACGCCTCCGCCTGGTTCACTCGTTAGCAGCCGATCGATTCTCAAGGATTAATAACGTCACGATCAATTGCACGCTCGTGTACTTCCGCGATTTATTGCGGTTCAGATTGTTCGTTCGGCCCCGGGCCCCATTGTCAGGTCCACCTACGCGCTCTGGTATCACCGCCACCTGTCCGATCACGAACACCCACGCCCTTTATAATCCGTTTATGCGCGCGGACCTTTCCTTTCTCTGCGACTCGAGTGGTGACATCGACGGGACAAAGTGTCTCGATTTATCGACGGTGGATGCTTTCTGGCGCGAGCGATAAGTCACAATTCCGGGTTCCTCTCGTCGCCAACGCGAACAATCGCCAGTTGGACAGACGCGAACGTTACAGCACAATCTGACTTTGAATTCACCAGCAGAAAGAGTGTCTAACATAATCGACAGATCTTCAATCTCTATTAAACTCCGCAGCTGCAAAACTCCTCCAAGAAACTAGGAAGAGATCAAATATAGGTATAACTTTTCTCTATAACTTTCAATCTGAATCCATCCCACCCAAAAATCGCCGACAAAAAAGCGCTCGCGTTATCAAAGCTCACGGACCATCAATTTGTCGGCAGCCACGCATCCAAAGTAAAAGGAGGACGGGAGGGGGCGAGTGTCTTCCGCAGTAACCGGAAGTATATCTCATTGTAGGGACGAAGTGCTTACGCGAAGGAGGATCGAGTTTGGAAACTCGATATTTCGCTGAAAAACCTCGACAGAGACGAAGAGATGCCCTGGGTCATTGAAAGGGTCCGCCACAATAAACTGGAAACCCAAACACGGAGCCCCTTCAACCCTTGCCCCACGGCCGCAACCCTTTGGCCAGTGCTGACAGGGAGAAAGGAAACAGAGGAAGAGAGGGAGAGGGAGACCAGGCGTACTGCTCTGCACCGATCGGCCTCATAAACGTCGCCAAGCTTTTTTTCTCTTTCTTCGAACGGCGGAGGGGGCAGCGCGTTTATTGCTGCTTCATAAACGCATAAACGTTAAACTTTCTCCGTCGCGTATGCGCGGACTGCGCGCAGGCTGGCTCGAGGCCCACAGGCTCAACGGTCGATGGAACGGCGAGAGGTGTCACGAGACACCAGTGCCTGGCAAGTTAACGTCCACCATCATCTACGCAATAATTTATTTTCATGATTTTATGGCACCGCTATTACGAGCACTGACCCTGTCCCTCGACTCTGCCGTGTCGACCTTCTCTCGTAGCCGATTGCTTTTTTCTCTCTCTCTATCTCCCTCTGCCTCACTCTCTCTCTCTCTCTCTCTCTCTCTCTCTCTCTCTCTCTCTCTCTCTCTCTCTCTCTTCCTCTTTGACCGTCCTCGTTGCTTTGTCCCCCTCGTCCTCGTTCTGCGCGAGCTGCCTTCGATTAGAATAGCAGTCGGACTTTTGTTTCGGAGCACGCGACAGGAGGCAGCACACTGTGCTGATTTCTTAGTTTCGCGTAGGAGAGGTGATGGGGCTGCAGAGGGATGATTGGAAAAGAGAGTGGAAGGTTTCGGGGTGTCTCGTGGTACAGGGTGATCGAAGGTGTGTTCCTTGAAGTAATTAAATGATTTGATGTAATTAGAAGAACATGTGAAGGATCTAACCGACTGCTACTTCTCTGAATACTGCAATTCGATTTTTGATCGGATTTCGAAGCACTTTCCTCGACAGCTAAAAGAACATTAGGTATGCTGAACGCACGAAGACAGACTTTGAATACAAAGTATACTATATGGTAAGGAAGAAATCAATTGCGTGGTTTTATATATTCATGATTTTTCTAAGCTACCTAGACAGGGTATTCGAGAAATTCGTTTATCCAGACATTTCCAAGGCGCATTACGCAAAATGCCAGAGGGGAGCACTGGCGCGAATGGGCGAGCTATCAGGCCACGAAGTTGGACTAACCTCGAACATAATGGCCGGCGACGACGGAGGTCAGACGAAGTCGTTTCCTTGAAATCGGCTAGCGACCTGCAGCGATACGCATTTATATGCAACGGATACACCATGGCCCTCGCGTGGCATCTATTTTTAATCGGGTAGTGTAAAGCGATCGCACGTGTCGGCATTATTGGACTCTGACGAAGAGTAATCGGGGAAACGTGCCGGGCGAGGGGTGAAAGAATCGCTGATTCGAAATCGGCCGTTTTCAGCCCCCGAGGAAATCGTACAAAATATTTCGAACGATTCTTCGCGCAGTATACTTTCATACAACTTGCTGTAATCATTGGATAATTTAAATGGTAAGTCATCCATCAACTGCTACTAAAACTACTTTAACTATAAGAAGAAGAAGAGGTTTAAATGAAATTGTGATATTTTTTTGAATGGGAATTCCAAGTGTGATGATCCTTAATGAATTAAATACCTACTAATGGATGGTTCCAGAGTTTTTAAAGATTGCTTGGATAAGAAGAAAGAAATTGCGAAATTGATACTTTTTTTAATGGAAATTCCAAGTGTGATGATCCTTAATGAATTAA
Organism: Andrena hattorfiana; assembly: GCA_944738655.2. Taxonomy (NCBI): domain Eukaryota; kingdom Metazoa; phylum Arthropoda; class Insecta; order Hymenoptera; family Andrenidae; genus Andrena; species Andrena hattorfiana. The sequence goes on from OX122893.2 coordinate 5,234,671, forward strand.
ATATTTACTAATGGATGGTTCCAGAGTTTTTAAAGATTGCTTGGATAAGAAGAAAGAAATTGCGAAATTGATACTTTTTTTAATGGAAATTCCAAGTGTGATGATCCTTAATGAATTAAATATTTACTAATGGATGGTTCGAGAGTTTTTAAAGATTGCTTGGATAAGAAGAAAGAAATTGCGAAATTGATACTTTTTTTAATGGAAATTCCAAGTGTGATGATCCTTAATGAATTAAATACCTACTAATGGATGGTTCCAGAGTTTTTAAAGATTGCTTGGATAAGAAGAAAGAAATTGCGAAATTGATACTTTTTTTAATGGAAATTCCAAGTGTGATGATCCTTAATGAATTAAATACCTACTAATGGATGGTTCCAGAGTTTTTAAAGATTGCTTGGATAAGAAGAAAGAAATTGCGAAATTGATACTTTTTTTAATGGAAATTCCAAGTGTGATGATCCTTAATGAATTAAATACCTACTAATGGATGGTGCCAGAGTTTTTAAAGATTGCTTGAATAAGAAGAAAGAAATTACGACGAATACGACTAACACACATTGGCAGGAACTATCGCGATTTCTGTGAGATTTAGAGTAACGACCATCCGCCTATTGGTCAACGACCCCTCGCGAGAATCGGCATTAGCGAACTCGTCACCAGCAACTCGTGTTTCCATTCTTCCACGAATATTTTATTCAGTTGCTCGCTGGCTATGCTAATCGACAATTTGTCCGTTTTATCTGTTATTGACGGTAATGGAAGCATAGTAACGGATTTCAAGGTAATTAGAAACGTAATAGGGGAGTATGGAGGTACACATTAATTCTAGACAAATGAAAAGGCAGTGCTTTACAATCCCAGCGGCTGTTCCCAAGTGGAAGTAATCCCACAGATTGATACTCCAACACACGAGAGGGAGTGAAACGGAGATTTGCAAAGAAAGTGATCGACGCGAGGTTCCCTGTGATTCGTTTAAAACCTTGAAAGAAAGTACCCTCGCCGGTTGCACCGTGAAATACCATAGAGAACGAAGACTGCAATGGCAGGAATCGCGAAAGGAAATCCACGCGAGCTCGTGGAAGCTCGGGAAGTCTAGAACAATTCTATTCCGCACTCGCTTAGGCTCGTTTTTCCTGCTGGCATTCGGAATGACGGTGGAGCAGCGGCGCGTGTTGCGGCAGAGATAAAAATGTAACGAGGCGCAGCATAATTAGAAGCTATTTTCACGCGGCAATGGAGTCTTCATTGTCTACCTCGCCGTGTCCTTGGCACTGAACGTCCGGTCGCCGACCGACGTTTTGCCTTCGTAGGCAGCTTCCTAGATCATCGACACTTGGAACTGCCCTGTCGTATCGTTCACCTCGAAAAAAAAATATATATACGACCTCCTCGTCGCAATGGAACGCAGCCAACGAAAGCATTAGCGTATTATTCTATTTATATTAATCCTTCTACACTGATCCTTTAACAGTTTATTTAAATCACGCGAAATTAAAAGAAGAGCGAGAGTCAAAGATCGCCCCAATTTTCATTTCTCTTAGAGCGAAGTGTTAAATAATATGTGTTGCTTGGACTACTTAGCTGCAAAGTATGCGGAAAGTGGAAGCTAGAGTACTGCATATCTTACGACGACTAAAAATACTGTTCGAACGAGCAGGCGACTTCAGGCATAGACCCTCCACTGCATAATTCAGAGATATTAATGCTATACAATACCAAGTTCCCACTGTCCATAAGAAGATGCGCGATTTGTCGCAAAGCTTACACATCAGTGTCTTGGCCTGGAAGGGTTAGGCGCAGCTCGCGCAGTCCTAGAAACCTCCCAGGGCCCTAAATCACTGGGAACTCCGGCGGAGTTGACGAAGAGGTCCACCAAAAGTGGTAACGCGCTGAACTCGTCGACCTCGAGGAAGCTATTCAGGAGACTCTCCCTTTCCCGTGCTAATCGATCGCGTCCCTTCGAACAGGAGAAAGTTGCGAGCCAAATTTAAACGCTCCCGATGGAGTAATCACCGGGATAAACTCGCGAGATGTTTACAGACGGCGAAAATAAAGTACATTCGTCAAGGAAGATTGATTAACTCAAGTCTCAGAAATAACTCAATAGCGGCGCTCGCCGCTTAAAGCAGCCGCAACATCAAACGAGCGGATGTTATCTGAGGCGCGGTAGAAGGAGGATTGCTAGAGACTCCTCAACCCAGGGCAAGGATCTCGCAACGCCTGCGATTCCGTTGCATATTTCAGGGATTATTATGGATTATTATGAGCACGATCGCGGAGCGGTTATTAGAGCTGGAACCGAACGCTGGCCAGGCTGGATCGTTACAGAATCCACCATCGACGACTTCCTGGTGCTCCCTCGACTATTAGGTGATCAGACTGACGACTATCCTAACCAGCATGATAGCTCGCGCAGAATCGTACACCGTCATACTCTGTTATTAAGTAATACCATGGTATCGCATACTAAGTTGTGCCACTACACCGCGCGGTGAAATATACACGTTTCTCGTGCAAGTGCAATTAGCAGGTGATGATGAATGGTGAATTAAATCCTCGACTTCATACTTCCCCTAGAAGTGTTCCCTATTCCTAATCCACTGGTATATAATATATGGGGTAAATCCGCGAGACGCGGTCGAGCCGGAGAGTTGGTCGAGTCGCTATATTTCAGACTCTATACGCAAAAATGCGTTAAAGTGCAGACCAATTACTTCTCAAGAAGCCAAACAGTTGAATGAATAGCGTCACTTCGCTTCCTTCCGTGTTTTTCTGGATTTATAGGCAATAAAATGTAAATTGAGGTTACATTTAACCTCTTTTGTCAAAACAACGGTGTACAGAATCGTATTTAAAATATACTTCTAAGTTTATTTTCGTTTAATGTTTGGGAATAATAAGATAATAGAGATATCGAGGAACAATGCAGTCGAAGCATTTGGTCATATTAACTCTTCCTCTCGAAACTAACGAGAAGACCATCTCTTGCTGCAGAAAGGTGAGATGGTCGAGTTATGATTTTTTGATTATTTTTGTTTATTTAGTTTATTTATTCACTTTCGTATTCATTTGCCTTGCTAATCGCCGGTAGGTAGTTCACTTTTTCTTTTATGTGTTTTCTACTTGTTTAGCGTAAACAAATTAAATATCAACGAATCTATAGTTGTATTAACTCATAAATAATTTTGCTTTCTTTTTTGTTATTTTTCCACGAATAATTATGTGCATGGTCTCTGCCTACGACGAAAACCATTTCTCCCGGCACCTAGGGAGAGGTGGTCAGCTGTCATGACTTCAGTTTTCGACCAGATTTACAGTAAATATTGCCTTAAAGCAAATATCGACCAGTTTTTTCTGAATCAGCATAAAATTCTGAACATATTAGATTTGTTCCGATAAAATAAGTAATATCTGTATTAGTTTTAATAACCATTTTATATTAGGTCGACCGCGTCTCCCTTTACCCTATCTCTCTTCTTTCATCCCGCCAAGATCCAAGGTCCACAGTCAAAGATAATCGAGCAGCGTCGAAATGCAATTGAAATTCTGCCGAATAGCAACGTCGTTCCTCCAACCCGTTAATATGATATACCGTGGCCCGACGCAGAGCGCAGTCTGTGAGGGGATGGAGGGAGGTGTTCGTGCGAGGCCCTAGCGGGGCCCCATTGTCCCGGGGCCCGTTCTTTCGTGAGAAGGAACGAGGAAAGATTACATATTGCGATAATAAGGTGGTAATCTCGGGGAAGGTGCACGAGGCGTGCAGAAAAGAGAACGGTGCCGCGATGCTCTTGCGGTCTTCGAGTTGCTGCTACCAGCAACGTTGCTGTTACTGGCTGCTGCTGCTGCTGCTGCTGCAGGTTCAGTGACATCAACGCACGCATGTGCGTGACGCGACGTGCGCACCGTTATGCCCATAGCCTGCCCTATAGCGCCCACTGCGGAAGTATAACCATATATACTTGCTGGCGAGTTGCGCGCACCACCATCGACCACCGATCTACCCGGAGCAGCGCTCGTTAGCGAGGTTAGCCTACTAGGTCCCGCCGTTTAGACTCGATTCCGTAGGGTCAGGTCTGTGGGACCGTCTTTGGATCGATCGGGGCAAGTCGAAATCGTTGGAACTGGCGCGCAGATCGCTTCGTATGGTTATTAGAATTTGCAAAGTGTACCTAATGATATTGGAATACGATGCATTCCTGGTTATTGCCTACTATTTATTTTTGCGCCAGTCTCCTTTCTTCTAGAATAATAGCCACATAGTACACTGTATAGAATAAATGAGTAGGCTCAATTGGGGCGCAGGTGTAAATCCCACAGAGTTGTGACTACTCAGTTGTCCCTTCGACACGTCTCACGTTAACCCCTTCCCGTGCTTTAACGAGTCTGACTCGTGATGAAGATTTTGACCCAAACATGAATATGACGAGCCAGGCTCGTGAACATAAACATCGTAATATAGCGGTCGTAATTAAATGTTAGTTCCTATCAGTACGCCACGAGAGTTAGTCGTGATTCTCGTAATTACTGTTACAAAGCAGTTTAGTTATTGAAATTTAATAAACCTTTACAAAATGCAAAATACAAAAGTTTTAAATGAAAGCAGTGACAACGAATCCAGTGACAGTGGCGTGCTTGCGCCAACCAGAAAACGTCTAAAGCGTATGATTATAGATGAGAGAATTAAATTTTTTGTTTACGATATGCTATTTATTTTTAGGCGTGGTATTATTACATTCCTTGGGACGGAACCACATTTAAAGATGCTTGGATTTCTATCGAAGTGTTGTTTATTCATGAAATATAATTTTGAAACTTATAATATAATTTTGATATTTATAATATCTACAAAAGGAAAAAGGATTAGAGTTTACTTCCACAACAGCAGTATCGCGCAAAACTGACTATATCACAGGCATTTACATTTCGGCTCGTATCGTGACTTTTCTCGAGCATCAAGAAGAGGGCCCAAGTTTCGTCGAACTAAATGGCACGGGAAGGGATTAATATAGACTAAAGACAGTGTACTTCTTACTTCGTGCAGCTCCATTTTTCTATCACTGCGTTAGAAATACAGTGGGACCTCTAATTTCAATACATAAGGAGTTGAAGAATTCGTTATGAATTCGAGATTGCCCAGGATCCTAGGTGGCCAGTCGGATTTTTCGAGCCGACGAAGCGAGGAGCAGCGGTTCGAAAGCGAGGCGAGAGCTCTCGATTTCGGAGCTCTCGATGATTTAATTCAACGGGCCAGGAGCTGGTCGGACCCGTTCGGCGCCGTTGACACAGATCCTGGGCCAGCCCGGTCCCCGTACACGAGATATGATCGGGGACACGCGTCCCATGAAAAGAATTACGCCAGCGGAGTGCAGCGTGCATCCTAATGCGCGTGCTCGCGTTGCAACGGCAGCTGCACCTACACGCCCACCGAAACCTTCCGCTCTTCCTTCCCCCGACGCTCGTCCTTTGCGCATTTTCCTCCTGCTTCCGTGTTCCATGCGCAACTGACTCTCTTGTTTCGGGGCATCACAGGTTCGTGCAGAAGTTGACTGGGGTGCCTTTTACTGTTGACAGTATGGTGGATGCCATATTCTGTGGTTGTGCTTTTATGTTTCGCGAGGAAGTGTAAATTTGCTGCAGGAAATATTGGCGATTCTTTTAGAAACACTTCTGAAGATCGGCAATTCAACTAATTGTAAGAGGAGTTCTGTACCTGATCTAATCTCCTACGCATATAGTAATAAATACAGAAATACTATGTTATAGGAATAGTGTGATATAGAAATACTGTGATATAAAAATACTATAATATAGAAATACTGTGATATAAAAATACTATAATATAGAAATACTGTGATATAAAAATACTATAATATAGAAATACTGTGATATAAAAATACTATAATATAGAAATACTGTGATATAAAAATACTATAATATAGAAATACTGTGATATAAAAATACTATAATATAGAAATACTGTGATATAAAAATACTATAATATAGAAATACTGTGATATAAAAATACTATAATATAGCAATACTGTGATATAAAAATACTATAATATAGAAATACTGTGATATAAAAATACTATAATATAGAAATACTGTGATATAAAAATACTATAATATAGAAATACTGTGATATAAAAATACTATAATATAGAAATACTGTGATATAAAAATACTATAATATAGAAATACTGTGATATAAAAATACTATAATATAGAAATACTGTGATATAAAAATACTATAATATAGAAATACTGTGATATAAAAATACTATAATATAGAAATACTGTGATATAAAAATACTATAATATAGAAATACTATGACATAAAAATACTATGATCTCTCTATATGATACTATGGTATCTCTTTCCAAGGAAGATTCCCTTTTACTCAGAAAAAATTAAAGCAAAAGTAGAATCGACGACCGCTTGGAATAACGATGATTCTCCTAGTGCCACGATCCAAGCATATAAGTTCGCTAAAACAGTAGAGGAGACAGCGACTCGCCAGTGGAAATCGCTGGGGCGACACCAGCCGGGACGAAAGAAAAATGGAAAAAGTAATTTCTCTGCTGGCGCCTCTGGTTGCAGGTCGGCCGATGGACGACTTGCGCCGCGACCTGCAAACCGAGGCAACGAGGCCGTTCGATCACCTTGTTGCACGCCTGCACATGCGTCTTATTCGCCGACTAGTTTCTCCATCACGGTTTCGTTTGGTAATACATAGTCATGCGGACGCCTCTGCACCGTGAAACATCAACGCAATTGAAATGGAACGGCCACGGTCGCTGATCCGAATTTCGCGCCACTGGCGGGCTTTCCGCGGCTGATACATTCCTGCTACTTGCGAAACAAATTCAGCAACGCACGAGCAACATCTTACCAACGACACCTTAATAAAAATAGCACGCTCTTATCACCACTTCCAAATATAAAACAATACCGCTGCCAAGGCAGAGAAATGCGTCACGCGAGATGATTAAAAAAATTGGAGAACAAATTCGTGGAACAGATCTTTCATCTCAACGTGATAAATTTCAGCCTCTCGAGGGCCACCTTCCGTTCCAATTTTCACTTTGTGCCACCACATTTCGAGCAAGCTTAGCAAGCCATTACTATCCCTTACCATTCTAAATATCAAACCGCAGGTGTTACTTGTTGTTGGTATTACTTCTCGAAGAACGGCAGAAGTGGCTATCCAAAAACCTTGAATCCACGTGATTCAACACGTAGCAAGCCGCGGAGGGAGCCTCGTGGCCGTATGCCACGTTTCTCCTCGTTTTTCGCGATTAATCGACGGAGGAAAAAGCGGTTTACCGCGGACGTCCGCGGGAGGAGGCGGAGAATGAAGCGTACCCGGTGCAATCGGCTCGAAGTGGCGATGCGAAGCAGGCCACTTCGGGGCCGCGCGGCTAGTGGCACACGTTCCTCTCTTCCTCGCCTTCTTCTTTCCCCGTCTTCCTCGCGGTCCCCTTTTCCGCTGGCCGCGCATCCAGCTCTAATCTCTTTTTGCCGTGGGTGGATCGCAGGCATCCCGACAATCACGCTTTCGTTGAAACGCTCGGGACACGTCTCCGTAGACACGAAGAGCGACCCTTGCTTATACCTCTCAGAATTTCCCATTTTCATGTCCAATGTAGAGCACGAAAGCTCGGGAGGTTAAATGTCCGAGATGGAAGGTGTACGAATTAATGTAACGTAAAATAGAAGAATTCCTTAATTGTATGTGGAAATGTTCACGACGAAAGGAACTATAAGAACATTTAATACATAATCCGCTGATGGAAAGTAATTTAGATTGAAAGAAAATTACTTATAATTTGGCGAGTTCCAATTGCTCGCAAAATATATTAAAAAAATCGAGAGAATATAGGGGGGCGATAAGTTTAAGGGCTGACTGTGTCCCTCAGAAAAAAAGAAATGCTCCTTGCATATTCCAATATGCTCTACATTCATACGAGGTTTAATTAAAATTATAATTTCCGGGTAGGGAATCCCCCCTTGTTAGAAGAACTTGAAAGAACCCCAAGTTCCACTGAAGACCGGATAAAAAAAAGAACAAATCACCTGTTCGAAACACTCGAACCCTCCCCCTCAACCGTCCGCTTTCCTTCGAGCCCTTCGAGCACAACAGAGCACAGCACAACACCTCGAACGCTAATCACGGAGTAACCGAAAGTCGAGCCCCTCCCCGTCGCAGGAACAAAGTCACCCCCGCCGAAAGTGCTCGATAATATAATATATTATCGGGTCATATATTTCTCTCTAATCCCCTGCCGGGCTCTGGGCTGGAAAATTTCACGCGGCCGGCCGCGGAGATTGATCGTTGCACGGTCTAGAGCGAATCGTAGGACCGTCCAGGAACAAAAACGCGGAAAAATCGTGGCATTGTGCTCGCGATGGTACGACCTAGGTGAAACGTCCCTGCAGCTACCTGCGCTCCCTTCGAGCGTTAATGCGATTAGGGGGCGCTGTTTGCCACTGGTCGACGTGATTAGCCACCGTCTGTTTGCCTTCTACGGAAGGATTATCCAAAACAAACGCTTGGATGGTCCGAGGTATCGGGCGAGGGGCAGCTCGATCGAGTTCGAGATACCGCGCTCCATTGTCCGGAAGGGCCCCGCGGTCTACGGAGATTTTCAGCGTAATTGGCAGACAATGCCGGACTCGTTACATTGCGGGAATCCTCGTAGGGGCGTGGCGGTTGCCAGGGAAAGGGTTAAGAAGTCAATCGGTCACGGAAGACACGCTCGTAAATTCGCTTTGCTGGCCGACTGCTTGACATTTCACGCCGAATCGCTGCAGCTTACTGCGACTAGGCCCTTGCGGGCCAAGGGGGCGGGACGGGAGGGCTTGCCCCGATGGCTGAAAGTAATTAAGCGTGGATAATCGGGGGAGCCAGTGGCAACCACTGCGTCTGTATTGATTCTGGGGTAGATTGACCGAAGAGGATGTATAGAATCCACGATTCTAACAAGTGGGAAATGTGAGTTGTCTGTCATGCTGGTGCACGTGACGCGAAAAGAAAAAAGGCAGGGTGTATTCCTTGAGCCTTTTCAGACACTACTTTACGTTTTCTAATGCTCGGTGAATTTAGAAAGGGCAACGGTGAGCGACAGTAATAGAGGAAGAAACAGCCAACAGGTAGAACTATGTGACGGACGTTACAAAACCAGCGCCAATGTCCCGTGACCAACAAGTTGCGCAATGTTTACGTTCCTCGGGGCCCCATAAAACGAAGCAGAGGAGCCGTCCAGGTAATTAACTTACCCGTGTCGAATGTTGCAATCGGTTAATCTCGAAGTAGCGGAGACTCGTTCTCCTTGGTATTTAAAGCAAACAGTATAATTCACCGGGTATTAATAGAATATTATAATGCCCGGATACGTGATTCAGATGCTTGGGGTGGCCATCGATCTTCCGCTAATGGCGAATCGTTGAGCAATCGACCGAGGGACGATTAGACACGGAAGTCATAGGCGACCTTGTGTTTCGGCAACGAGCGTCCCTAAGGCCGTCTAGACCGTACGTGATGAATAGTTCGATGCTACTACGGTCGATTTCGTTGCTACCTCGCGTTGCCCCGCCTTCGAGGTCCCCCAGCCATTTGGTAGTTTTTATGCAACGAGCGATATACTTGCTCTCGTCAATATTTCCTCTCCTGGTTCCCCAGCCTCTTCGTTTCAGCCTCACTTCAAGTCCGGTAGAACCCTTTCGCTACCAAGGGCCTTTCACAGACCTACCCCTGTCTACCGATGGAAACTATAACGTGCAAGCAACACGCACCCCCAAATACTTGAATTCTTCTCGCGAGTCTAAAACAAGTTGAATAGAAAATCGATCGCGTAACGCCACAAGGTACCAGATTTAGCGAAGAGGTTGAATGTCCATGTCTTTGTGTTTTCCTTAATTCCAGCGAAAACTACGTTCCTTCGCTCGCGCCCTTTTAGTCCCATTTTACCCGTCGTTAACAGGGGAGTGGCTAATTGGCGCGAGGCGGACGAGTGGCATCGCGAGGGGCCGAATTTCCGCGTCGCTTTGATCCGAGCCCGTGGAACGACGAGCTCTCGTTCCGCGGCGCGCGACGGGTGCAAGAAACGGGGGAAGGAAGAAGAGAGGAAGAAGAGAGGCGATCCTCCGACGGTCATCGATCCCAGAACCACGAGAAACCCTGAACGAGCCACGGTCCTTGAGCCGAAGCCGGAGACAATGAGCGCCGACCGAGTCGCCGTCCTCGGAGCGTTGACCCAGAGAACGAGTCCGCGAGCGATTAACGAGGCCTTTGCATAACCGGCCTCGGTCGATCGATCTCCGATCGAGGGAATCGCGCTCCCCCCCCCCCCCCCCCGCCGCTCTTGGCACCTCCCGTCCCAGCATCATTCACGAATTCCTCGCCTGCAGCCGAATCGGACGCGAATCCGAGCAGCTACTCCAAGTGGCGTCACCGTTTCGTATTCCTCGGCTGCACCGGGTGTTTAAATTCAGGACGATTGTGTAACCTCTACCTGACCTGCGCGAATTAGTATTTCGAGTTCCTCGGCGTGGGCAGCGTCGGGTAAACATAGGTATGTTGAGAAAGGTGGAGATTACAGGGGCAAGTTACTCGCCAGAGTGTTCGAGGAACATTTCTGCGAGGGTCGTTAGAAAGAAAGATCGCAAGGTGGTGTGCACCGTGTACGTCGAGCCTTTTGAGGGGAGAAGTAACGACATGGAAATCAGTCCGCGCGATAACGAACGGTGGAAGCTTGAATAAGAAATTGCGCTGGCATTGCGTCGGTAATGGACGGCATTAGTTGCCGGCTGCATTCAAGGGTTATGATTCCCGAGGCAGTGGAAACGTGAAATTTGCGCTCGACGGCGGAAAATATTGTTTCTGCGGGCGTAACGTTCTGCTACGGGGGTCTAGCATCCACGTATATTGCATATCTGTTAACAGTGAAGCGCAACAAGCCGGTCTTTATTATCCCGCCACTCATTCCACGCGCGTTACGCCATGCCCCTTAAACACAGCCGTAAAAGCAAACAATAAATAAAAGCCTCCATACTCCACCACTTCCACTCTACCCACCCACCGCAAACCCCACCATGCTCGATCCCTCGAAAGCCCGCCAAAAAAAACCAATACCTCGCTAAAACTCATCCAGTGCCCTAAAACCCAAGTGCGCACCAGTGACGAGGAGGTTTTCGTGCAACCACGAGGGGAGATCCTCTCGAGGTTCGGGAGAAGAGGGCAGCTAGAGGTACGTATTATCCCGAGTGAACGAACTGGCGCGAGGATAGGCGTGGGAGGGGGGGGGGGTGGCGAGGGATAAGGTCGGTCACGGGTGTATCGCACGGCGATGTGGTTGCCAGGTAAAAATCGGTCCGCGGCAGAAGGCGGCTCTATGCCGCGCGAAACGAGGGAACGAGTATAGAACCTTGCGAAGAGGACGAGTCCCGTGGCGGAGTGGAAATAAAGCGCGAAACCGGGGGTGAGGGACGGAGAGAGAGAGAGAGAGTGAGAGGGAGAGGGGAGAGAGAGGAGAAGAGAGAGACGGCTTCCGCGAATGTTACGGGACTGCATAGCGACGTGGGAGTGTAGCGACTGCACCGGCGCGCGTCTTGCACCGACATGCACGCACGTGCACACGCGCCGATCTTGGGAGTGCGCCGACCCCTACCAGCATGGAAAACGGTCACTGACCTCCCTCCTGCAACCTCCTCCTCCTCCCTGCCCACTCCCGAGCTCGCCTCCTGGTCGAGGCACCTGCGACGTCGCCAGAGGGTTGTCGGGGGTGGCGCGGAGAATCCGCGGTTCCGCGGCTCGACGAGCCGGAGAGAGGTTCAGTCACCTGGATCCTCGAGGATTCTATTGTTTCAGGGTGGATCGTTAAACCCTCGCGCTTCAAGCTTTTTTGGGGAGTACGCTGGGGGTGGTAGGGTGGTTTGGGATATCGGGGGAAATGTGGTGGTTCTTTGATGATCGAGAGGCTTGTAAATGGTGGCGATGGTGGAGGAAGAGGGACCTGGGTGGCCTTTGCGAATTGGAGGACGTAGCTGACCCTGGTGGAGACTTCTGTCTATCGAAGGAACAGGAGGTGGAGGGATTCAACAGCTTTTTCACACTTTTCGAGAACGTGCTGCGAGCAGCGGAACCAAACGCATCGACTTTTCACTGCCCTCCCGTGACGCCCACCTTTTCGTTTCCCTTCTCGAAACCGAGGAGGGAACGATGACGCGCACCTCGATCCAGCGTGACGCGGGAAACCGTGATTTCCATGCGCTCGGTTTATACGCGCCATCCTCGGGACGCTGCGGCCGCGCGCCAGCGATAAAGTGTCGCGGGGTTGTCAACCCGCGGTGCAGCCAGGAAGCGTCGCGAAATCCCGGGGACAGGCTTATCGAGTCTCCTCCGCGGCGAACGATCGACCGTTATTTGTCGAATAGCCCGTGAGAACCGTCCGGCCAATTTGTTATCGCGCGGGGGCCTCGCGTCCGCAGCTAGGACAACATTTTTCTGGTTCAAGGTACTCGCTCGCCGCAAGAAGCCTGGCGCTACCTCGCCACTGGTTTCTGGCACAAGGTCTCCGGGCTGCGTTTAGAAATCGATCCGATCGGAGACTTTACCGTGGAAGACGAATCGAAATGGAGTCTCGATGGGGCCGATTTCCTCCGCGAGGCTAGGCTGGAGACGTCGGCCGCGTGTACCCGAGGTCAATCGCATTTCGCGCGTATCTTTATGCCCCGGGGACTAGACACCCAACCTCGCCCTTCTCCCCCTGTCCCTCCGTTCTCCTCTTCGTCTCCTGTTAGGTGGACGCACTTTTCGCTTCCCGGTGCATAGGAAGGTTCGAGATGCGGCGTGGAAACGGACGGGTGTTGTTGCGCGCACGCGGACAACGAGAGGACAGGAGGAGACACGGAGGAGGAAACAGGAGTGAGGACGAAACTGGTGGAAAGAAAAAGACTTCCTCTGGGATGCCGGAGACGAAGAAGAAGGCGGCGGCGAAGAAGCCGGACAGGCAGAAGAAGCAGAAGAAGAAGAGGAGGAAGAAGAAGAAGAAGAATAAGTAGAAGAGGGGAACGCATCCTCGGGGCCGTCCTAACGGTAGGGCGGGTCACTGCACGCGGCTACGCGAATGCAACTCTTTGCAGTTGCACCGCGAGCATCGGCCAAAGACTTGGACTGCAGCGTCGCACCGGTGCAATGCCCTACCTAGGTGTAACGCTCTCGGCTACCCTTGCACATTCTCGCGTCCTGCCGCGGCTGCCTTCTTCCTCGGCCTGCTCTTCCTCCTTTTTCGCTCCCTCGTGCCCCCTCTGAGACGTGGGGCAACCGAGTCCTTGAACTCGCTCGCAGGGAGGGTGACGTCTGGGAGGAGGAAGAGACCTCTCCTCCCGTACGGGGTTACTCTTTGCACCTGGTTTGTCGCGAGGTGAATCCTTTGCAACGGGCTGCGCGTCTCTTGCTCAGCGATCGGCGCCGTCTGCCTCCCCTTTTCTTTCGCTACTCTTCCTGGGGCGCGTTGGGGATCCACGATTCAGCTCGTCGGGGTGGAGCAGGTCTCTGAGCTTCGTACTAGAGCAGGCGAACCTCGAATTAGGGGAGAGTTGCCAATATCGTACTGGTCACCTGAATCGTACCTCATCAATTTCTTAGTAATTAATGAATTAAACGACATCTGATAATAAAAATATCAAGTAAATGCGAAATAAGAAATAGAAACAAAACTTTTTGAGCTTACACTCTATTTTCTGCGTGCTATAAACATTTAAAAAATCAGGTATGATTGTTGTAACTTTTTACCAATTTATTTTAGCTGATGATAATTAAATGCAATTTTGCCTGTATTTTTGTATTTTTCTAAAAGCGGATTTAATGTAGAATATTTTACATTCAGTTTAAGTACATATTACATTGATTATAAAGTATAAATTGATATTTATAAATAAATTGATCGTGTTTCCTAAATCGTACCACTAGGATTTGACAACTCGTATGTTATATAGGTTATGTACATATACCATATACATAGGTTATTGCAGCCTGTGTGATCCATATACATTTGTACATGTAACTATGTAATGATCGTTACTTTACGTTGAATATTTTCTTCTTTATTTGTTATGGATACTATTTTTTCGTGGAGGTACGATTTTGGAAGCCGAGAGGTACGATTTAGGAGACCGGTTGCCTAAATCGTACCTTTACACTATGTTACCAAAACATTAATAACAAATTAATTGTTCTGAACAAAAGGTTACATATATAATAGTAGGTGCCTAAAAGATCAAGCTACAATATCCAATAGTCATTTGCGGTCAAATTAATACCAAATATAAAATATAACGTAAAATGTCTTAAGTGGTACGATATAGGCAACCCTCCCCTATTTCCCAAGCTGCCGATCGAAATTTCGATTGACGATCCCTCGAAGTTGATTTGGACTCGACGAATTTAAAAATACTTATTAAATATTAAATTTTATTGCGAAAGACTTGCGCAATAGATACTCCGCGGATGGTGCAGCGGGTGGGCGACCTACAATTCCACGAGGTACGAAATTCGTCGTATGCCACGTAGGTGCTCGGTGCGTAACAGTACTCCTACGTCTTTCTACGCTTAGAACGCGTGCACACGTTCACACGCTTGCGTAGCGAAGAGGTTACGTGCGTGCGTAAGAGCATGAATGACATAACGATCGTAGAGCTGTCGGGCGTCGACCCTGGGCCAGTGCACTACCAGTGCACCACGTTCCCGCCATCGTGTGGCCTTTCTTACCGAACGGACCATCGCCGTACCACCGCTTCCTACCTCTAACCTATCGTTGCGTTAAAAATATTGCTACTTCCCCATACACCTCTAATTAACGCGCAATGGAGAAATTATGAACCGATCCAATTAACTGCTTCCTCCTCTTCCCGCATTCGAATAGTGAACCATGGGGTACACCCCTGTACAATGTACGTACGTTTTTACAGTGCTGGCTCTCTGCGATTTATGAGGTGTGGAAACCCTGGATTATTCAGGAAATAGAATCCAAAGGCTTGAAGAATTTCATGTAAATTTTTACAAGTTATTCTCTGCTTTCATAAGTGGAAATAAACTATTCGGCATTGGTAAGTCACGGATGTGCTCTCATCCGAAGGCACGCTCGATCCCACTGTGGAAACAGTATATACGTGCACCACGGTATCAAAAGTGGTGCTGCATGGTTGAAACGCGGTCTTATAAAATTCTGACAGTGAACCTGCATAACAGTACTCTCGAGTTTCTACGCTTACGCACGCTTGCGTAAGAGGCATGAATGACAAAGTCGTCGACCCGGGCCACCGCGTCACCGCCGCGGCGTCTTCTGGAAACAGCTCGTTCCCAATCGTCCTCTCCCGTATTCGCTTAGCGCTCCCGCCCGAGATGATCGAGCATCGTAACTTTTATTGTCGAACGCACAGGCGTCCGTAATTATTTCCCTCGACGCGATTACGCCGGACGGCGGACCCGTTGCCGATCGAATCCAACGCCCTCGATTGAATCGAGGGCCCTTAATTTAATTTAACTTCGCGTCCAACTTGCCAGCCGAGTGAATTTCGGGCCACGGGGCTAATTGGAGGATGATTACTTGAACGTTTGCGATCGCGACGGCTCGTTAATTAATACGCTTAATTCGCCCACGAAAAAGAGCCTCGTTAGCCTGTTTACGCTGGCGGGCATCGAGCGGAGGTGGCTGCTTTTGTTTTTCTGACCCACATCGCCGAAAGTTCGTTGCTCGCCGTGGGCCAACGTACAACTGCGCAGTTTCGCTAGGTGAACGATCCCCGTCCCGTTCACTACATCCTTCGTTCGAGGACGCCCGCTGAGTCCACGTGGACAAGCAGGATGAGAGCGTCAACTTATTCTCACCATTTCGGCTAGGTACATATTGGAATTCCGACAAAATATTAATTTTCCATCGATGGCGAAGCTCCACTTCTTCCATTAGGATCTTTGAAGATGTGAGCGATTCCTTAGGGAAGCTTGAATTTCTGTTCCCCAGTCCCCTACATCTCGATCCTCTTACACCACAATTCCTTAAATTCTTAAACCCAAGTTTCAACGATCCTGGCCCACATTCCTCAAACTCCCACAATCTAAAGCTGCACCATCAAGGACACTCCATCTGTGAAACCTCGACCGCCCCGAGTAAACTTTAAACTGCGACCTCTTCGAGACGAGCTCACAATTAAGAAGGCTTCTCGCGTAAACACCTGTTAACGGAGTATCCAAAACTCATCCTTGGAACCACGAGTAAGCCTCGGGGCAGAAATAAGCGTCAAGGCGGATTCATCGGCGACGTTGAGCAGGTTACTGAACCGTGATCCCAGGAATCCACTTGTTTTCCATTCGATAAATCTGACGTGGTAGGTTCACACCTACCCGCGGCACGCGCGTGCGTGCGCGCCAACGACCGACCGTATCATCCTCTGGCGTCACTCGGCCAATCGGCCG
This sequence comes from Andrena hattorfiana, assembly GCA_944738655.2. Classification (NCBI taxonomy): domain Eukaryota; kingdom Metazoa; phylum Arthropoda; class Insecta; order Hymenoptera; family Andrenidae; genus Andrena; species Andrena hattorfiana. The sequence continues at coordinate 5,251,149 of OX122893.2, forward strand.
AGCCAGATTAGTCAGGCTGGTTACACGGAACCACTGACTCATCTGTGATTTTTCAGCGGGTTTTTCGGTGAACCCGTGAGTGCAGCACGCGGCGGCCAACGACCCTCGGACACTGAGGACGCGTCACTCGAATCAGACGTGGAAGAACGTGTCCCACTGGTAAACGAAGACATCGAACAAGACCAAACCTAGAAGAATCTCTCCCCCATCACCTGGACCCACAGCGGATCTCAAGATTCCCTGAATTCAGATCCACCAAGCTCAGCAGAGCAAAGTTGAATATTAAAGGGACCTCGCCGCGGTCTATCAGAGTCTGCCCACCCGAAGACATAACCGAAGGACGGATCAGCATCCCTGTTACCCAGGAAATGCAATCACGGCTCTGCCCAGCTGGGAACCCACCCGGGGATCGGGATTAGGGGGAGCAGCAGCGGCACCCAGGCTCGAAGGAGCAACGCGACGGGCCCTGATCGGTGCGCGCAGCGGGGAAAACAAGACCAGTAGCGAAGCGATTCCCTCGTTCTCGTGCTCGTTAATCTATTAATAAACGTGTCCTTAACTGTTTCACCGGGTGGCTGGCTGAAACGCCGCGGAGTCACTCAAGGGAATTTCTCATTAAAGAAGGAGCAAAACGACCGAGCAGGAAGAAGCGTGGCAGCGGAGGAGTAGGGGGCGGCGGAGGAAGAGGGAGCCAGGCGTTCTCCGTTCGTCGCGAGATTAGCCAACCTGGAAGAGGGCCGATGCCAGTGAACTCGGTTGGCCGGTCACTAACCAGGTAACCCACACTAGCAACAACGTCAACGTGCTATGCAACGCCGCCAGCACCATCAGCACTACCACCAGCGCCAGCAACGGTTACGCTACAGGCTTTTTCAGCCTTCTCGCCGTTGCTGCCTTCTCTCCCTCCCCCCCCCCCCCCCTCACCCTCACCCCCTCGGTTAGCGTATACACCGTGGAGGAGCTAGATGCATCCGCGCGGGTAATTGCGCGCGAGAGATTCCTACTTGGCCTCCGCGGATCGCTCCCGACTCGGCAGTCGCCCTTTCTTCCGGGAAAGATAGCGCAACCTATCGCCTTCTAACCCGCCGCAGCCGGGAGGAGACGTTGACAGGCCTTTCGGCGAGGGAAATTAACGATTCAGCCCGCTGCAGGGATGATCTGTTGCGTGCTCTGTCGGGCGGAGAGGACGGTCAGCATTTCTGGGTAAGAACATGGGTGGTACTTTTGGGGGTGGAGGCGACGTGGGTGGAAATAGGTTGTTATTGATTTTATATGAATTGATATTAGTCCTTTCTGGCGCGGAGACTTATTGTTAGAATGAGGAGGGAATGTGCACTTGCCTCTTGGAATATTAGGTATGTAACGATTGTCCTTCTATCTGATCGTTGCACTTCTGGAGAGAGAACTTTCCCTTTGGAACCCTGCGGCCCAAAGTCATTGCCTGTTGTTGAACGAGAAGATTAGATCGCGCGTTTCTCTTCAGCGCACCTCCCCTTTCTCGAACTCAGAGGCATCTCTTTACCAGGCAACCTCTAAATGTCTATCAAACCGATGACTCTTGTTAAACACGCCAGGGGACGGTTTTAAAAAGGACGATGCATGCAGTGATCCTGGGATCATTCTCCGCGCAAAATGAAACCTCCGCGGCGGACACTGTTAACCCTGTTTCCCCCTGCATACGCGGGATTCTAGCTCACGGCGCGGAACGTGATATTAACGGCCAGTTGGAACACGACGATAACGGTCGGTAGGAAAAACAAGGCGACGTCGACGGCCGTATCTTCCCGGCTCGATTATCCGGAACTTTCGATCGTGATCAGCGACCAGATCGCCAGCAGCGTTTCGTTAGCCCGTTCCCATCTTGTCGCTAGCCTCCTGCCCCTGACCGCCGGCTGGCCGAAGGACGAGGAAGGGTTCTGGCGTCACAGCCGAACGAAGAAGCTTCGAGGCGTCGTTACCAGAACGCCAGAGGAACCGCTATTCCGTTCACGGGCGTTCACGTGCGATCCAACGCGTGACGGGGAAGGTTCGCGAGCCTAGGCAAGAGGAAGAGACCGAACGGTGGAGGCGGAGGGCGATGTTCCAGCGAGAAGTCACGTTTCGTTACCGAATTACCTAATGCCGAATCGTGTCGTTGGGTCAACAAAGCCGAGCCGCGGCGAGCGGAGGCCGAGAAAATAAGCAGAGTTGCATTCGAAGATCGTTCGAAGATTGATGCTACCTAATTTCGTAATGACAACTTCTGAGCTTCGATTAGAAGTGTAATTTCAAGCTCCTAAGTGTGGAAAGATTGAGTGAGAGTCGGGACATTCGCGCAGAGCTTCGAAGGGCTTATAGGTTAGAATATTTTACGACTCCCGGGGAACTGCGGATCTACCGCACCCACTCGAGGCACTCCCCAGAACCCACTAAACTTTGAACATCTCTAGCAACGGGCCGATAAGAATTGTGCCACCGAAATTGTGTAACTTTAATCGTAACAGAATTTCACGAGCTTATCGCGCTCACTTGAAACTGAGATTCTGGGAGTTTGACAGACACGCGTTTCACGGTCTTCTGTTGAAGCTAGCTCTCTTAAAAAACTCCCTCGTAATTCTCCACCTCCGTTACACTCTTCCACCACCCAAATAAAACAGTCCAAGCCAACCGCATTTTGCATTATCAAAGAATGAAACTAGCTGTCTATAAAATACCATGCACCACCACAACGAAGCTTTCCAATATTTTCCCAACTCCTCAGCCCCAAAATCTTGCAATTTCTCAACAAAGATTATTCCAACTTCCCCGTGCAAAAGTTTCCTGACCCTCCATGGCCCTCCCGATTTTCCCCCCTCGAGTGAGGAATCCGCTGTACGTGCTCAGAAGTTCACGGTCACCTTGAAGAGCATCATGAAGGTGTATTACGAAACGGTGGCGTGGCTCGCGTGTACGCGGGCCTTCTCCTCCATGGGCAGAGGAGAAAGAGGTGCGTGGCCCAGCAGGCGAACGGGGGACAGAGAGAGAAGGTGGCAGAGAGATGATGGCGCGTTGGTGGGGCCTGCAGTTTGTTGCCCGGTGACCGAGTTCATCGCCTCCTCGCCGCCGAAGCCCCGAAATCGAGAATCTTCGAGAAGCGGCCGAGCAGCTCGACGAGACTCGCTTTTTCATCGAAAGCTGCACGCCCAAGGAAATCGAGAGAAAAAAAAAGTCGGCGCACCGCCTGGATGCCAGGCAGCTCTGGATATAAAAATGCGAGCCGAGTGGAGCTTACGCGTTACCATTTGTAACGGTACAGACGCTGCATGCGCTTTTAGCGTCGAGTTTCGCGAACCGATGCCGGACAACGCCGGCTGGAAAATTCGAGAAATATCGTGGGTGGCTGGCGGATTGTGCCAGAAGGTGACGGACGCTTCTTTAGTTCAACTTTTTTGGGTGGGAAACGACGGGGGATTCGAGAAGCCTACCTTTTAAGGGTCTGTCGATTGAAACTAAAGGAAGTGACAGAGATTTTATAGGAAATGTTGATTATTAGCAGCTAACAATTGCAATTCCTTTGCGCCGTGATAATGACAATTGGAAACGCTGTAAATTTGAAATTCTGGGACGACTGAATTTTTTCAACGACCCTTGCGATCTGCGATTCAAGTCGAGCAGCGAGTTAATCGAGAAGTCGACGAGTAATTTACTTTAATCGAGCACGAAGCTTTGATGTTCTCGGCCGCGAATCGTGGTCCCGCCGCGTCGAAAAATTAAACGGTCGGCCAACGACGACCGTGAACCCCTCTTCTTGCGTCTACAATTTTTGCCTACCAGTCCTTGGACTGGTCTATTCTGGTAGTCAAAGATCGTCCGGGCGGAAGTCGACCTCGGCTACGAGTGAGGAAAAGAGTCGCGTGACTGAAGACAAGTGGAAGACCATGGCTGTCTTATTCTACTAGCGATGGGGATTTTATTAGCGTCTAGCTAATTCCCTTCCAATTCGCTGACTTCGAATTTCCGCTTCACGCTTCTCTGAGAAGTATCTCCCATTAGGAATCTTAATACAATTCATACAATATCGCCTAACGTTAAAGTCGAAGGTGACGGTGGATCTTCGATAGAAATTTAACATTCTCAATGATCTCTGCGCGTTAACCCGTTTAGTATCGCGCGGGTTTATTTCGATGCAACAGATTGTTTACTTGCACGCTTCTCTCGGTAAGACGATGGAAATCGAGCGAGGTGTCAGTGTCCTCGATGTCGTCTACGAGTAGGTGGTGAACTCCGTGTCCCACCTTGCGACGCACGTACGCAAGTACACGTCATCCTTTTCACAACCTGCGTGTCGTTTACTGACTCGTCGCACGTTGCCCTCCTTGATTCCAGCGATGCAATCGTGAACGGACAATTGCGTCGTTGTTGAACGAAAACGGGCAAGTGCAACGACACGATCCCCCTTTGACCACGGTCGTCCTGTCGATCAAAGGCTGATACGACTTTCCACGTACGCGTAATATATAATTACGGTCCATTCCGTGCGTGCACCGTTCCACGTGCCTAAAGAATGCGGAGGAAAATACTTGGGATCCAAGTATTTATTCGGCGATCATTTAGACTAGCTACAGAATCGCGAGGGACAATAATATGAAAATAAAAAATACCATTCACGTCCGACACCCACACTGAAGACTCCCGAAGCATCGAGATACCTCCCCCTATTTATAACGTATCAGTTTCATCGGATCCATCGCAAACAGCTCGATCGGCGACCATCTCAATCACGATGCCCGCCGAGATACACTTTTCTGGCTGTCTTCGCGTCTAGAACGTTTACGAGCTCGGCCACCGCTCGCCTTCCCCGCCCCTCCATAATTCATCGGATTATTATATTCGACTCGGCTAATGCACGCCCGTAAATCGTGGGCAGCGGAGTCGTTGCATCGGTCGCGATCGCGTTTTACAGCAACTGCCAGGGCTCTTACGCCGCGCGGAGTAAATGCCCGCCGCGGTTCACTGAACTATAGCGAATACAGTTCATATTTCTCGGTGACCGGTAAGACTGGTCGGGGAGCAGTAAAATAGTATCGCGGAGGGATACTTTCCTGGGATGCGACCCGTCCAAATGCGGTTACTCGGCGTATCGCGGCGCGTGGTTGAAAAGTGGGATGCAGATTCAGTTATCTCGCCCATTGGCGGGGTGCAGTGAACCCGTGAAACTAGCGGGGATCTCGATAAACGAAAGAGCCGAGCCGTTTCCCTGGCATATTCCCTTGTTCTCCGTTCCGAGGATCGAGTATCACGGGCGTACTGCGCTCGTAACACGTGTCGTTAACGTTCGAGTGGCCCGTCCTCTTCTTTGGTCTCCTCTGTTCCACAATTATGGGCAACGAAGGGGCTCTGTTCGAGTCCGATTCCTAGGATGCGTGCCCGAGCTGCTTATTTAAATTATGACGGTAGGGAATCACTTTGATGACTGACCAACCGAAAATTCTGCTTCGGGTGATACATCTCGCCCCTTGTTACTGTTACTACCCTCTGCGCGTGGCACCCTCGACGTACCTAGATGTCTAAATCAACTCACCTCTAGCTTTGCAATAAGCACTGGAAATATTTATTACCTTATTTATTACTTATAAATATTTATACCGTGCCAAATCCACGTGCTACGGAGCAATCCTTAACCGCATTATTGCTCAAATAAATAGTTGCTATCCAACTTATTCTACCCAACATGTCAGACACTGTGTGCTTATCTAATGAACAATCGCGCCAAAGTACCTACATTCCGAATACACGCTAAATATTCGAGCGATGCGATGAATATTTTCAGTACTGTACCTATCCTCATCGCCAATACCAAGTCCAAGTGTCATTATCTTCTCCCCATTTTTAATTCATCACCCCTCATTTCACCTGACAAATGCTCCAACCCAGGGCCACCGCGACTGGGTCGAACTGAGCCTGAAGCGTCCTGTAGAGGCGCAAGTATAAGGCGCGAGCTCGGTATCGGGTCGCCGCGAGGACAATGCACGGGTTGAGTCGGCACAGCGTCGGTCAGTGGCCGTGTGCCTTGGACGGTTACGTATCACGTATTCACAACGCGAACTTCTCTTTGATCGGTCATCGGCACGACCCTCGGCCGGCACGTACACGCACACGCTCCCACGTGCACGTACGTGTGCGCACACACGCGAAAACACAGGCGTACCCCCTGGGTAGCTAGAGGGGCCGGAGGGAAGGGGACACGCGTGAGCACACGTTTGCGATGCCACGTTGTTCCGTGGGCATTAGACAAGGCTCGTTGTGACGAAGGATCGAAAAGCTGGCCAGGATCGTCGTCCTAGCTCTTCCTCCAATACCATGGTCCGATCGATGGCTGCTCGATGAATCATATCTGAGCTGGACGATCGGGGTTTGTGTACGAATATGGGATTTTGGATATTTGGGAGCGGGGATAGTTGGTAATTAATCGTGGACAGTCGAAGGTAGGTATATTCTGAGGGAGAGGTTGAGAAGTAGGCTGAATGATTTCAAATAGGTATGTGATTTCTGAGTTGACGCGGAGTGATAAGGATCCTTCGGAGTGGAGTAGACTTGGGTTTGTTAAGTGCGGGAGTTCTGCTCCTCTTGTATGGAACTCTTGATTTCTATCCTCACAGGTGAGGAAGAACCGTCGCATCGAATCGATTAACCAGCATCGCGGGAGCCGTGAATAATAGTAGCGACGGCGTGAGGCGAGTGAATGGCCACTGCCGAAAGTAACTTTCGGCCGAGTAAAAGTGAAGCGATAAACGCGCAGGCCCCGTGGGACCGAGCGATCGAGCGGAGCCTGAATTACGTTCGGCGATGGTCCTCGGCGCTGCGGATAGAACGGAAACGTTCAACGGAGCTCCCCCATCGGGATTCTTCCGCGGGCGTAATTGTTCGTCCCATTACGTTTAACTGTGAAACGCTGGACCCCAATTGGGCCAATCGCACGGGCCACCGAACACGGAGAACTGCGGAGATCGAACCACCGCGAAGAACGTCTGTGTATCTCTCGTATCGGGGCTCGAAAGTGGTTCTACCAGCGTCTACTTTCGTTCTTAGGAAAACAGACGAACGAGATTTCGATAGGCCAAGGCAGGGGGGCTTCTTGATCCTCGTCTTCGGAGTGCCCGTAAATTCATCGACTTTTCTTAATTCCAGTTGAGTTGAGATCGAAACCCTTGGGTCAACCAAGTGACCCGAAAATTGGGAGCGACTTCTGTCACCTTTGCTTAAAGATACAAATGTATCACTAAAGCAAAGTATGCCGAGGAATTCAGATTCGGAGCAAAGTGGCCATCCCAAGTCGAGGACTAACCCAATTTCCAGGATAAATGGGGATGAAATTGGAGAACAAGCACCCAGGTACCAATGCACTGACGCACAGTGTTCGGTGGGTATAGGGAAATGGACAAAAATTAATAACTTCTCTCTGGAGTAAAATATTTGAAAATAAATTTCATATTTGTTTATAAAAGGACTATTTTTTTACATCTTTGATGTTATAAGTTTTTAAAATTTTTTTTGAATGCATGTAAGGTAAGTGCGGGTGATAAGGTAATAAGGTAATAAGCCCCACCGAGAATGAGGAAGTCACAAAAGAGATAGGGAAGAGCTTCAAAGCACGTGCCTAATGACCTGCTCTACACGAAAGAAGGCCCATTTACAATGTCTTTAAAAACCTTAACATTTCCATGCTTGTTATTTTCATATATTATGCAAAATATCATAGTTTATAGTATAATATTCATAGATTTCTATAAAAAAAAGTTTTCAAATGTATAATTTTTTTTTAAATGATGGATCCTTAATAGGGCTTTATTCCGAGGATTCTTCGTCAAAATTAAGAGATGATTCCTCAGTATATTCATCTGTTATCACGTAGTGCTTAATTTCGGCAAAATCTTTCCTTTTTACCTTGGAGGATTTTTTTCTGTGTAGTGAGACCGCGGGATCTGAACTTATAATAAGGAAATTAATCAAGACTTTATTGGTATTCTGTCTGGATGATTTTCTGGTATGGTGTTCTCTAATATATCTTATATCTTTATGTGTAGCTTCTAAAGCCTCTTCTGACAGTTGTCCTATTGTAATTTGTGCATATAATACCAGCCATAGTTCGATAAATATAATAATTTTGCCTGATTTGTTAATTGTTTCACTGTAGTAATATTTATTTTTAATCCACTTGAAACTACTGTTAAAATTAATCCAATTTTGCATATTAAGTCTTCATTTATTCCTGTTAGTGTTGAAGTGATTTGAGGATTTTTGAAAAATTTGCGGGCTGTGTTTCCGTCATTAGTCGTCCCAAATCCAGATTTTGGAATATCAATTAAGTGTCCCATCTGTTCTTTAAATCCCTTTTGTACATTTGCTTTAGTTTCCTCAAAAAGACGCTTATTATCTTCGCCTCTCACTTGCCATTTCTTAAACTTCAATCGGTAGGCAATATTTCTTGTTAAGCCATTCTCGATGTTCTTCATTCAACCTATCGTACATTCTATTTGACTCAATAAACTTTTTTTTTAATTTCATATGAACAAATTTTGAAGCGTTTTTTATTTTTTCATTTATATAGTCCGGAACATCAGTCAAATTTAAACACTTTCTAATGCATTCAGATAGATTTGCAATTTTGTCTGAATCTGAACTTATCTTCTACACATCTAAGCATTTACTAAATGTAATCATATGACATTGATCTGAAAATATATGTAATGTGTTGTTTTAAGGGCAACAACTCCATTTGGGGCAAACTTGGATAGCTAAATAAAACGTGAAATTTCTAGCCACAGCAAAAGAATTTAATAAACATTACTGACTCACATTTAAGCCACGCAATACTTTAGAAATGTACGTGTATATGTATAGCACTATATTAACTTAGAAAACTCGTGAAACGCTGTGTTGCCTGTGACTGCTCTTCCAGAACTGAAGAAAGCATCCACGATGAACGAATGCCAATACATTGTAAAGACAACGTTTGAGAACAGATGAATATGTAGACTAAACGTCTTACCGCTTAATGGAACGTACTTAATGGAACGTCTTAATAATTTATTGATTTTTACATTTTTCCGTTTCGGGCAAATTCGGGCAGCTGAAATTGACGGTAATATAAAGCTAAATGTCCTCTAAATTAATATACAAAAAATCACGGAGGTACTTTTTGGTACTTTTCTCAAAAGTCCCCTTGAAGTTGATAAACACTTGACATAAAAAATTCGTACAAATTGTTAGTATTGTAAAAAACTGGCTTGGCAGTTTTGAAGGTATCACAGTATTAAACACAACTTTTAAAAATCAAATGAAAAGCATAAACATTCCGCCAATGACACGTCTTTGAAAAAATGCCCCGAGATTTGGAATAAATTTTTAGTGTCATTTTTTACAACAAATTAGTAAATTCAGCAAAAGTTACGGGTAGCATTAAAACCCACGTTTCTTTATTAACACTTCAAGATACAAGAATTTGTGGATCGAACACTTCAGATTCTCGACTTTTGTAAATTACATCGAACACTGTGTGACGCGCAGGTCGAAATCTGACCAGCCAGGCGCCAGAAGCAACAAAGTGTCAGCGGTGGCGAACTAGGTGGATCGCTACGCGGCGAACCTCGGCCGCTCCAGATCCGTCGCTCTAAATTCATAAGTCCACCGACAGTGCAATCGAGTCCAATCCGTGGATCGAGTGGCTCGCGTGCCTCGAGTTCTGCAACGAGCGTGAAAGGGGAAGAAGGCGCGCCGAGGTGGTTCAACCGGCAGTGGAACAGGGACGAAGAACCGCGGACGAAGGGGGATACACCGTGGACGACGGTGGTGGGGCCAGGCAGATACCCTGGCTGGAAGGGGAGGGAGGTTAGTGAACGCAACTGGACGCCGGTCACTCACCTCCAACCATATTGCTCCACATCTATGGAAGATAAAGAGCGGAGGGCTGTTACCCGCACGGAGTTATGCATCTGTTGCGACTGACCCAGGCTTATGTAATTGCGCGAAATTTCACTCCCCCCCCCCCCCTTCCCCACCCAGCCAATTAGGGCCATGAACTGTTGGAGACTAATTAATCACGACGCTGGGTATCGACAGTGCCCAGCGTGACGTCGATTTGCTGGCACTCTTCGGGGTTCCACTGCCGAAGGCTAGGCGAGTGGTGTTGCTGGGATGATTGGAGATTACCATGGACTACCGAAGGCGCACGGGATCTGGATGATGGACATTTGAATTTGGCCACTCCTGCTGGTTAATACAGAGTCGGGACTGAGTCGAGTTCGGGAGCGGCTACTTGATTCTAGGTCGAAACGAATCTGGGGCGAAATTTCGTCAGGGGATCGCGTTACCGCGAGTAACACCCATTGACACGGCCGCTGCTGTTGCATATGTACCTGGAGCTGGTTGTCCGGCGAGAGTGTCACGAAACAATACACAATGCCGCGGCGGAGAAAGTATCCGCGACTACTTGTATCTGGAAAAGTCAGCCGTCGCGTGACGAATGGACCTGTCGCCGAGGTGATGATTAATATTCAGCTACGAATCGAGGAAATTCCGTGGGAGATCGTTTCGAGGCGAGGCCTCTCGGGTCGGGACTTTCGGATCCACGCGAGTTGATTGAACTTTCTTTGTGGCCACTTGCCTGACTTCGATTCTCCACGCAACGAATTGCGTAAGCAATGAAATAGGAGTCTGCGACTTTCTTTTCCGATGTCTAGAAGCGGAATGAAATCTGGACGGGAGAATAATGGCCGGCGAGGCCCACTTAAAGCGGGCCCCGGGGGGCCCGCTGGCGCGCGCGCGCTCCAACGCAACAGCGTTTCGTTACGTAACGACGAAAGTAGGCAAGCATGAATTTGGTTATTCGGTCAGCGGCGCAGCCTAAGGACCAATCGCCGCTGCCTAGGGCCAGGACGCGCTTGCTGCTGTGTCACAGGGGCGATAAAGAAAGGATTAAAAACGTTGTCCGTGTCACAATATCGTTTCAGAGAATCCAGTTTCAAAGAAACAGGCGATTGGAGCGAAGTAGAAATACTGACATTCCTCTTTCGTGACCCACTTCCCGTAAATGGTAGGATTGAATATCCACGAAACCTGGCTTCCGTACTTTGGTATAATATATTCGAAAATATACAGAGCAGAATATCAAGTAGAATCATCTCCCTGTGTACCAAATTCCTCCCCCTTCGAATACCAAACGCGAGCCTGCACATACTCCACTGAATCGTCGAATTGAGGCCCACCGATGCCACAGAGTCGACACCGTAGGGAACGGCGACGGCGGTGTTCTAACGCCCCGGCCCGGCGCGCAGCCACTTTTCATTCTTCGCTCGTTCCTCGCGATGCACCGGCGCGGCAGGCGCGATGCATGCATCGGGTTCAGTGAACCCGACCTGACCCTCGCTATATCGATGCTAATGCGGGACCACGCCAACGCAGCGAGCTGGGACCAACGGCGGACGGCCTATCGGGCACCGAGGGGCCCCTCGTTGCCGCGACCCGCGTGCGCTCCAATCGCCGTGTCCCCGTCCTGACTGCCCGGAAGGGACCATCGTCCATCCTTTCGTCGTTGCGGCCGGAATAGCCGAGCCGTAAATCCGCGCGGAGCTGAAAGATGCCTCAGGATCGCTGGTCCCGCGATCTCTGCCCGTTTGGAATTTTACAGACACTTGGAGACTGCCGCGTTTGACACTCCGGCCAGCGTGGATCCTCCCGTGAGAAACTCGCCGACTGACCCCCACGATCGATCCCCCATCTGGGCCGTGCATGGGTGTTCCGAGGTAACGGAATCCTGCCGGTGGAACGCTTCGTATCGCTAAGCCGGGCTCGGCGATGATTGATCGCTGATAGGCGCCTGAAGATGTTGATCGGCGATCGAGGATATTATCCAGTGCTCGGCTGGGCCTTTTTTGGGAGTGAAGGCTGTAGCGAGAAGAGTTTTTTTTTTTTATTTCTTAGAAGCGCGGGGCTGGAGTGTGCGCCCGAGCGAAGTGTAAGTTGGGATTCGTGGAATACTGCTAGAAGGATCTGTGCTTGTTTTAACGGGGGCGGTTGGAAGGACGGGATTGGGAATGGATGTTTTTGAAAGAACGGAGGGAATGTGTATCGAGAAGCACAACGGTCCTGCAGCTCTCCCAGCGGCGTTGCACTCGCCTCTAACGATGCATCGACCTCTCTCTGCGGTCGTGGCATGTGCATCGGCTAGTGCACCGACGGATCTACAGTTAGGCGAACCGAATTCGCGACAATGAACGAGGAAGTCAGCCGCTGCTCACCGCCCGACCTATTTTTAGGAGCCCGAACGTGCAGGCTCGCGTAAATTTAAATGGCCTACCTTCTCTCCGTTTCTTCCGCGCACCGAGCCGTGATTCATCGACTTTTTGGAACCGGAAATCGATCCCCTATTTTCGCCGGCCGGGTGAACGGCCGCCTATTCGAGTCACGTGCCAAAGCATTCCAATTCATTGGGTACACTTTGCACTTACTCCTCTCAAATCTGTAGCCCATTTTCGATGGGGAAGCAGATTGCGAGATCCCATTCGGCAGATGTAGAGTGAATCACGAAAAATTTGGTATACTTTTTTTTTAGTTTTTTGGGGGTTGTTTAAAAGTGTTACGAGTTTCGATGAAAATTCCCTAGAGAACACTTTGCAACGGTGGATCGGGGGAAGAATCTTTTTGAAATTTCCTTCGAAATACTTTCCAAAAGATTTTACAATGCTATCTATTTATGTATTAATTTGTCGATACCAATGAAGGTGCGATTGCTCGATAATTTCTAGCGGAAAAACAGGCCAGCTGCGTGAGGAATCTCGGCTCGCGTATCGACGCACCGTGATTCCCCCCTGTTCTCACGTTTCTAATTAAATTTTTCGCCTCGTTCTCCTCGACTTGCCCGCTTCCAAGCAGCCACGAGGCACTCCGATCGGCTTCGTTACGTGTCCACGGGCTGCTCTCGATTCCGATTAACCCGCTTCGATCGATCCAGCACGAGCGGCGAGTCGATCCCGCCGATCCCACCCACGCGATCTGCTCGACTTCTCCTTTAAAGGGCACCTGCCGCTGCGATGAAAGCGAGTTTACGCAGATAACGCGAACAATATCGAACCACCCAGCCATCATTGTATGCAAATCGTGCAGTCTTCCCCCTCCCCCGGACGAGAATTTCCAGCGCCATTTCTGGTTGCAAAAACGCAGTCTAGTTGGTCTATTAATCAGAAGTCGGGTATCTATTTCTGCAGTTTCCACTTCGAGCAACTCGATAAGATTACAGGTGGCTCGATCATTCTATTTCGAAGAAATTTGGAAATAGAAGTAATTCAATTTTCATCCACTTCGATGCCCCGCTTTCCGTCCCTTCGTGAAATTTAATGGAACTTCGATATCCTGGAGACTATCCCTATCGAGAAATAGTAATTGAATTTCTTTCTCGGTTGTAGAGATGTTTGATGATCGATTATCGACTTAGTCATAAGGGATTTGTCGGCGGTGGGCCGAACAATGCCTGGTTTATACGATTGCGCCGAGTCCAAGGCGGACGCTAAAGGAAACTCAAAGGTAGATATCATGTTAGAGGACAACTACCGTAACGTCGTTAACGAAGGCCGGGAACTATCCAAAGTACAGGAGCGTCCGTATTCGGCGACCTTCTTCGGTCATCGGCTCGAGCGGCACGTTCCTTCTAAAATATTATGGTGCCAGGCGGAAGCTGTTACAATGTTTCCTAGGCTGTTTCAGCAACGACATCCATCAACTGTGTAAACGGCGAGAAGGAGTCCTTCGAATGTATAGATACATACTTTGACCTGAGCCAGTGGTCCCCACTTTGGAATTTAAATGTTTTAAGGAAACTCAAATAAAGAGGTCTATAAGTCTCGGATCTACCTGCTGGTAATATTATTCTCCTCCGTCTAGCAATACTATATTTTCTTTAACCCCTTAACGCACAGTTTTTTTGAAAAAAAGCGGCAAAAAAAATCAATTTTTTTATGTAAAAAAAACACAATTTAGAACATTGTCTTGGCAAAAAAATTAAAAAAATACAAAAATAATCAAAATTTTTATTTTAATTTAATACAACGCCGCTCGAATTATCTCGAGTGTGCACAGTTTGGCCTGTTTAGCGCGCTCGAATTAACTCGAGCGTACAAGCGAAGGGGTTAATAAAGAGAGGGTAGTGGAGGTATAGGTAAGTCCGAAAAGATCCCACTTGTAGTTTCCTCCAAAAATATCATTCCAAGTGTTCCACAGCTACACCCCTGAATAACTTCCCTCTCGATACGCAAGCTATCACTTAAAATCGCCACCAATCTACCACCCATTCCAAACACTACACTTACTAAGAAGTTATAAAGCCCCGAGGTGCCTCACCTAAATTAAAACCCAGTAACACTTCGACCAAGCAGCGAGTACCCAACGAAACGCAGGATGAAACACGCTCGCAACTGCAGGTTGCAATCATCGGACCCCAATTGTGGCCTCCTAGACGGGGACCAGACGTGCCAAGCGAGCGTTTGAATATTCATTGCGACTTCAATGAAACGTCGTCGCGTGTTGCTGCACTTTGCTGCCACGCCGGTTCGGACAACAATCGACGCCCATAGAAGACACCTCTGGTATACGCGTCGTGTCTATCAACGTCCAGGATGTCGATACGAGTAACAGCCTCCGAGGGAGACGCGTAATTCCCCCGTACGTGGTAGGAACGAAACTATTCGACGGTCCTTCCGGCTCCGGGGACCTTGACCAGCACCGTTCACAGACGCTGGCCCGGAATTTTCGACGCCATGCTCGCTCCTCGAGCGAAGAACAACAAGCAGGTTCGTCGACCCCTGCCTCACGGCGTCGCCGGAGGTCGTGCAAAATAATTTGCGAATGGGGATTCTGCGAGGCGAATGGCGATCAGTTGGGCTGGATGGCACCGTTCCGGGGAATATTGATACACGGGCGAGGGAAAAAGAGGTCGACGACCTGTTGAATTCGGCTGGAAGGCCCTTATCAGTGATCCGTTCGATGGCTCCTCTCCAAGTATGTATCGCGTTTCGATGGGCGAGCCGAGTGGAAGGTCCATTCACTTCACAACAAGGTCATTCCACGCGAAGTCGGACACTTTTCGGAGTAACATTTCGAATTTTTATAAAACTTGGATATATTGTAGTCTTTAGGGGTATATAAACATATCTCGAAGGATTTTCCAAAACGTCAAAAATTGTGTTTTAATAAAACGTTTTAATGATCCCTCAATACCATTGCATGACACTTTTGCCAGGTGATGTTGCAAAAAAATGCCAGTCGGCATTAATTCCGAAATGTTCGAAATGGAAGCTGAGATTCAGTAAATTATATTTATTTTTATATTGCGATGAAGCCCTATCGGAGAAATATTTCATTTTATTAATAGCAGTGCCGTGTGTTTGTTTAAAAAATTGAATCAGCTTTATTTGGAATAAATGAACTGCGATATTGTCATGCCTTTTGCAGTCTGAAATAATGAGAAAGTTGTCATGCTGTAGACAATTATTGATTCTATTATTAGCAACGAATGGATAAATTGTAGCCTGTTTATTAAACCAATGATAGCTCTGAACTTCATCCTGAATAACAAAAGAATAATTTTCTGCAAAATCTTCGACAACAACTAACTCATCCGGCCCTAAATTTTCTTGGCAATATTTGAAATAACTACTCTGATTTTTTGCAATAAAATCATGGACTTGCAATGTCGGTAATCGAGTCTCCAGATGTTCAAGAAATTCTTCTGTATTAAACCTTGCAGCGGTCTTCATTAATACCCTATATAAAAGTGGCAGGTATAGCCGCTTGGCCGCTGCGAGTACCGCACAGCCCGAGCGACTAGTCGAGCCGGTGTGATTTGACGCAGCGTTACATTCAATTAATTTTCATTTGGCCACTTTTAAAGTGTCCACGTTTTTTAAAACATGTCCGTAAAGAGGACAAACAGGGCTATATCCTCCTATTTTTCCAAATTTTTAAAAAGGTGCCTTCAATTATAAAATTGCATTTGTTAAGAACAATTGCTAAATAAATGGTCAAATATTCGTTTTTATTAAGTGAAATAATTTTTATTAGGTACTCTTATATCTCCACTGTAAGCACCCAAAAGGTCATTCTTATCGATTTGTTAGTTCAACAGTTACAATTTTTTGAAAAAAAGTAAACACTATATTTCAAAGAGCTGTAACATCCACAATTTTTCACATTTTAAAAAATCCTTCTAGATATGTTTATATACCCCTAAAGACTACAACATATCCAAGTTGCACAAAAATTCGAAATGTTACTCGGAAAAGTGTCCGACTTCGCGTGGAATGACCCAACACCGAGTACAGGAGGGAGAGTTCAATATCCATTGGACTTCCTGCTTCGTGCAAGGATCAGGACAAGGTATTAGAGGCTACGCTGCTAGGGGAGGAGTGAAATGGAGCAGCAGAGTCTACGGAACCTCGCCCATGGGATTAATCGCGCTCCCTGTTATACGGTAGACATTCCTTCGCCTTCAAACTCGACGATTACAAGTGTCAGAATTAGAATTGCGATGGGAATGTCCCATGTAATAAATAGAATCGCGTGCTACGTCGAGAAGATCCTCTTGCTCGCTTGTGGAGCCTAACGTTATGACACACCCTGCAAACGATCTACGAAATAAGTCCCAATATCTACTCTACTGCCCTCTGAGACCCAACTTCCTCCCACCAAACCCCGACCTTGCACTCTCCGTATCTAAATACAACCAGGGCACTCGGTCCAGCGAGCCTTCGGTCATTAGACAAACTCCGAGAAACGTGAGTGCCAATAGCCAGCGCGCCAAACACCGTCTATCGGTCACCAAAATGGGGCCCCAGTCCAGTGACTGGCGCGGTTTCAGGCCGGGTTCACGATGACAAGAGGAAAGAGGCATATCTAAAGGAAGGGAAAAAAAACGAGCGTCCTCGGGCTGAAGGTGTCACTGACTCCCGGGTACGTAGGTGATCGACCTCCATAGCCCCCACCTTGCACGCTCCGCTGAGAACCTCCGTCCCTTGCCCTCGCCGCCTCTTCCTCTTTCTCTGCTTGGCACTGTTGCCCCTCTTTCCTTCCAGCCGTCTGCGAGGAACGCGTGCGGCACTGACGTAACGCCGGTTATTCAACCTGGTGGCTGGCCAGTGACGAAATGCCAATGCCCACGCTCCTCCGCTTCGCGAAAGTTCCTTTTTCGCTGAGATTATCGCCTGGCATTGTTCGCTGCGAGAAAATCGAATCCGTCAGCAGAGTCGGCTTTTAGGGGAGGTTTTGGGTTCACTCGGGAAGTTCATCCGTGCTGTAAATTTTCGGTATTGGGGAGGATTATTGAATGTCGATCGAGGGGTGGATTTGGATAGTTTGTGAGGATATCCTGCCTTAGAAATTACTGAGCCCGGATGCACTCTTTTAAAGATTAAGAGGTTTTGCAACGAGGGAAATTGAGGAGAACTGTTTTAGTATGATTAGAATATTCCGGGGTGTACTATATGTATACCTTATGTTGCTTAAGGGCGTGGTTGTCAAGTAACATAGAGATCTCGTGAATCTGAGTTAAGAGGGTATCGACGGTTACTTCAAATTTTCCAGAATATCTCCAGTTGTTATAAAAGGCTCGATACACCTGGTTTGTGTAGACTCGCAGAGAGCTCGAAGTGACGTAAGAACGGTTAGATAGCCTGGACAGAGGTTGGTTCCACCGAGGGAAGGGAGAAAGTCTCGTGGATCGGCCTCGCCGTCTAACTCGAATCTAACGCGACAGATACGGAGGGGGCCAAGAGGTAAGGGGGTCAGCCTAAATCCACCGGGGCCTAGCCTGCGCCGTCAATGAAAGTGTTTACTGTTTACAGACGTTACTTTCGGGCTTTCCCACCGCGTCACCGTGGCCCCGTTAGCGTTAGACAGGAATTCAGTCGAAAAATACATATCTTTCTTTTACAACATCGTCGCCTATGATACTGTGTCTTACTTTCCCACTCACGTTAGAAGAATTGCAAATACGGTATAAACGAAAATAAAGAATTTTAACGAGGTTATGTCTCTGTTGGTACCTCAACTATTATTCACTTAAAATAAAATAAAAGAAGTCTAGAATAAACTAAAAAGATGAGAGATAGCCTCCTAAATTTAGATTCCAAAACACTTCCACCAGAATTCCAAAAAATCCAACACAAGTTGCTGGCAGGCTACTCCACTTGCGTACCAATTCCGTCCAAATCTCCACGCTTCACCCTTCGCTCTGGAATCCCCCAGAAGCCTCGAAACGATCGATGGATTTCAGGTGACGATCCCAGGTGGGCAGACGGCGATCGTGCGAGCTCGCGGCGATTCGGTCGGTGACGCAACCGAGCCGCGGAAAGTACGACAGCTCGGAAGGTCCTGGCCACGCGCGCCCAGTATTCCGTTAGCCCGTAGAATCCTGCCGCTGCGTACGCGTCAAGGATACGCCGGGGGCACGAGAGGGCAAAAGCCGCGACAAGCTGCGCGCGGTGAGTGACCTATGGCTCCTCTCATCCCTGCCCGTCGCGAGCATTCCGTGTCAACGCACCCGGGTCCCACGAGCCACCGCGCGTCCTCGTGCGCGAGCACGTGCGCGAGCAACGTCCTCGCGAAAATGGGACCGGTTCTGGGGCCGCCCGGCGGGCCCAAAGCCCCTCGAAAAGCCTTCCCCTTTCCCCAGAAACAGGGTGGCGCGCGTGCCTCCGCGCCTCCACTCTCTCTCTGACGATCTCTCGCCTACATAATCGTGACGTAACCCCCTCGACTCCACGGGGGAATCGGAGAAATTTCGTGGACCATTTCGCGAGCTGCCCAAGCGAGTGGGGAATGATGGGCTCCGGGGAATGGGATGGAAGGGGCTGAGTGGGTACAGCTACTGGACCGTGCTCTTCAGAGGTGTTTTTGCCGATGATTAGGGTAACGGTGAATCCACCAGCGAGATCACCGAGGATGATTGGAGAGTTGATCCGCACAGTCGGGGGCTTTATGTCCGTTGCAGAGGGATTTTTGAGCTGTTTGAGGTGGGCAGCGTGTATCCGCTTTGTTGGGAATTCTGTGCTTTAGTAGAGAAGATGTTGTAACTTGTGTTCATCTTTTTACCAGATTTTTCATTCCATTTGTAGCACGGCAATATCGTTTGTTTCTGTTATATAAATTCGAAGATGTCTGATAACCTGATGGTAGAATGGAATATGCTTTTCAGATGGACTCCTGATTTTTCAGTTGATGTAATATCGTATGTAATATTCTATATGTTACTGTATGAAGAAACTTTGATTCATTAGCGGCGTGTGCTAACCTAAATATGACTGTTCGTCAAGGTTTAAACTAATGGTGCATGTAAACTTTGATGATACAAAAACAAGTGGTGGATAACATTGTATATGCGGCTGAGTAAGAACTACGTTAGATTCGCTTTTTACGTCAACAAAGAGTTGCAGAATTCTTTTGAAATTAGAAGCTGAGATTAGTCACACATTACTGTGCAAAGAAACTGAATAAATGAAATTATCTACAGCATTTTTCCACACCTGTTTCCACAAACGTGTTTCGACATTTCATCTGACACATATGCTCGTGTATCTGATCTATCACTGAATACGAGTCAAGAAAATCAATCTCATTTCACATGCCTCTCTTGTTAATCAAAATTCTCTAAAAAGAAACTCTTACTAATAAAATTATCATTAAGTAGTCCACAGGTACACAATAAATAAGACACTTCCATCGTACCATCGCTCAAATCCCAATGCAATCTTACCAAAAGCTTATGTCACCTCCAAGGACGATTCAAATAACCCAGGAAATAAAAAGCGTCCAAGACAAATCGCGGATTAAACGATTAATTAAAGGATGATCGTCGTGCGCGTTTACGAATCACGCGCGTCGAACGTGGCTCGCGTCCCGCCAAAACAACCGCGCGAAAACGGGAGCTCGGCGAACGAAACCAGGAAACAAGGCGGCCACAAAGTGGAACGTAAACGAGTCGGGGCCAACGACCGGGCCCCGTTCGTCACCAGGCGACCTGAAATTTCATTAGGGGCGTCGTAGCCATTGCGCAAGCGATTAGGATCGTCACGGTGTTTACCGACGTACGCTCGAGAACGGGACAAAGGTCTACGATCATTCATCGCGTACCGGTCCCACCACGGGCCCAGGTGGAAATTTTCCAAATAGTCGAGCCACTAGCTGACACTTTATCCACCACCGAACGAGTGTCGCCACTTTCGCCGCCCTTTGGAAAATCACGAAAACCGAGATTCCCTTTCCTAAGGGAAGCATGCCGCAGGAGCAGAAAACAGACGGGAGGAAACGATTAATCACGGCTGGTTGCGGCAATCCTGGATGTCCAACGGGGATCGTGGGACGATACCATTCGCGGCGAGCTTGCCAGTGGATCGTGGATGTAGAAACGAGGCAGATTCGACGGGAACAGATAGGTGGACGATCGAAAATAATCCTGGTTTCGCAAGCCGTCTCGGTCCAGCGCGGACAGCAAGGCCAGCGAGGGTCGTAGGCATCGCTCGATCGCGGCCTATTTGCTGGTAGGTATCTAACAGAGTACCTACGCTCTTTCTCATCCAAGTATCCTGTTATCGTTCGCTTTGAAGAGCTGCCCTTTTCAGGTAATTTGGAATCGCGGCTCTGTTCGCTGCTGAAATCACACTCGGACCTCTACCCTTTCCCGCCGACTGGTCCAAGTGACCAGAATATGTTTTCGAAAAGATTCGACGTCGATCGGAGAATCGAGCAAAACGGAGAATTCAAGACGAACACAATAGAACCTCAGACCTTGGCGCGCGTCCTCGGTTGCCCCGTTCTTCCAGGGCCGCCGTTAACAGTCCACTTCTTTGTTACAGATTTACGTATCACGTGAGTGACTCACGTATCGTAATGATTAAATAACTGGCGCGCAATTTCTTAATCGTTACACATATCGATACGTCAGCAGCGATTGCGGTCAAGCCGCCTTGCGGTCGCAGGTGGAACGCGTTCTTCTATAATTACGACATCCTTGCAACCTTCCCCAATTTCCCTGCATAATCTGATCCCCCCCTCTCTGTTACCCAGCTTGCACAAACCTTCTCACCCCCGGGGCTCGTAAGAATCCATTAACCACCGCGGCGCGCACTTTCACCTGTGGCTCGGGCTACCACTGTCCCCCAACCGCAAAACGGCACCGTCTTTCCATCTATCCCGACTCCTAACTGGCCAAGATCATTCGCCAGCCCAGAAGACGTCCCAAAGCCACCGTCCATTCGACTACGAAGGAAAGGAGAGGATCGAGGAGGCTGGATAATCGTCGAGGTCCCCTTCGAAAGGTTCGAATGGCGCTAAAGAGTCGGTAACAGGAATTTCGTCATGACGGTTGCCGCGAGTCGGTCGCTTTTACGATATCCAGCGTGGCGTTGAGCAACGTCAAACGGGCCCCAGGCCGTCCTGGATGTCGGACGGTAACCCCAGCCGAATCAAGGCCGTCGAACAACCGACAGCTCTTACTTTCACGCGTTAGAGACGCCGCTTGTGCACGCTTGTATCGGAGGCAGAACGTTCGGGGCCCTCGGCGTCTGCCTCTCGCGGCCCACGCGCGCAGGGCACATCCATGGGCCTGTGGCGAGGTTCCTGGGAGATTTAGGGCGACTGGTGACCGAGTCACTGGGGCCTTTGGATGCGTGGCTTGCTGAGGTATACCGATGTAAAAGTTAAAAGACTGTATCGATGAAACAGTAAAGGGCCTCGTTGATTTTGTTCCTCCCTCTACTTTTATGGTATCGCTGTATCTCAGCAAAGGCACCGAGCGAAGGCGTCGGAGTTAACATATTTCAACCATCGAGATAAGCCACTTGAAGTAGTAGATTCGATAATTAGAGCAAGGTGGTGAGACACGTCGAAGAAACGTCCACTTGTAGGCGATGTTCCTGGTTGGATGTCCGTGCAATCGTCGACGGGATGAATGAGAACAGAGCGATATAGGCTCCTTCCGACCCCACGAGAGGCTCTGTTGTTTACGTTCCCACGATTCTTTTTGCGTCGAGTGACCCGCAGCTCGAAACGTATTTACTTTAACGCCCGGTGGGCTTGACCCACTTCTCTATTCGCTGACCAAGCATGTGGCGGATGAGAAATAGGGTAGTGGGTCGGATCGTTCAGACGTTAACGTAAACACGTATCGAGCGCCGGGACTATCAGCATGAAAAAACGCGTGGGAAATGAAGGCAAGGCCCTCGGAGGGTCGGATGAATGCAGACAATGGTCTGTCTCACTTTTTACTTCCAACTATTTCCATTCTGAAGACGAGGAATGGGGCACCGTAAATGTGTGCTCTCAAATCAGAGCCGCATTTGTCTTTGTTAGACTTTTACTGAGTATAGTACGGAGTGGACTTAATTCGAGAACGTTTTAACAGAGTAGCTTAGGGAATCTCGAAGAAGATCGATAGAGTAGCAGGGTTAGTCTAACCGAAATAAAATTATATTCTCCTTTTATTCTTCTGATCCGTTCAATTCGCATTGGAGAATCTGAGAACTGCTGGTAAACTCAATTAGAGCACAAAGGGAACTAACATGTAGTCGAAGAGTTGCTCAGAATGCACGAAGAAGAATTCTATGATTAGAAGAAGAACCAGCTCCGTTCAAGATACTTCCAAAGCCCGAATTAACGCACAGACTCTGCCAACGGTTGAAAAAATCAGCGAAATCCAGTTTCCCTGAAGCCAGAACGACCCACTGAGCCACTGAACGGTCCATCGCGAGGAGCCGCGATATGACATAACTCGCGGCGGATGAGTCAGCGCGAGAGTCGGTACGCGATGGGAATTTCGAGGTGGGAGAGAAAGAAGACGTCGGGAGAAAGAAATGTCGTCGGGAACGGCGACGAGGTCAGACCTGCTTTCTCCGTGGAGGAGCAAGCAGCAGCAGGTAGCTGTGATCGAGAGTAAAAGCGGCGGAGGTGAGAGAGCCAGAGAGAGAAAGAGAGAGAGAGAGAGAGAGAGGGAGCGGGCGAGAAGACAACGACAGGGAGAAAGGTGAAAGCACTCTCACCTCGCCTCGTAGCCACCGCAGAAGAATCTTTTCGGTTTTTACGCCGCGGCTCTCCTCTCGCGTGGAATACGGATTCGCCTGGCGCCTCGGGGACTTCGTCCCAGTTATATGCGTCTGCTTGTTGCACCAGCGTCCCGACGCGATTCATCATCCTGATCGAGAGCCTGCGCGTGCACGCGTCGGCACGTGACGCGTTCGAGGCACCCTCAATTTCTCCATTCAAGGGAACCTTCCTCCCTTCGTTATTCCAACCGATATTCAGCACTTTTCAGGCTTTCGAGGGGAATAGTTCATCTTCGATGTGTAATGTACCGTGGAGATAATCCCCCGGTTTTAGAAGATTCCTCTCTGCCCGTCCTGCTCTTCAAATCCCCTCCTGTATAAAAGAAGTCTCCGCTTGAAGAATCGCCAGGGGATCGTCGAAACGATGCCCCCAGTATCGCGTCACCGCGCAACGAGTCACCGCGATAACAGAGTTCCGGAAGTCGCGTCATTTCGGGGCACGTTATGTGGGACGCGGGGCAACGAGTCTCGAATAGCGCAGCAGGCGAAGGGATAAAGAGACCTCGATAGCGGGCGTAGACCTCGCGAACGGTTGTGTTGCGTGGTCATAGAACAACGGCCCTGAGCCTTTGTCAGGCGTTGCGAAACACAAGAGGCAGGCGGCCGCCGGTGCACGCTCGGTATCTATTATTACGTGATTTTTTCGGTTCCGACGGGCTCAGGGCCGCGTCGAGTGTAGCCTTCCATCGGGATCAGGTGTCCGGCTCGCGCCTACACGCCTCAGCGGCTCGATTAAAATGGGATTAAACGGCGAGAGGCATAGCGATCTACGGCAATATTGCGCGAGCAGGGTGTCGGGACGGTGCCCGAGCATCGTGGAAGGGGAAAGTACCGGGGCCTCGGTTAGGAAGAAGATACGCGGTGACGCGGTTAATTCGTGAATATCTGGCATTTTTTGCTGCGAAACGGGGAACAAGCAAATCTGGCGGATGACTTGATTGCCGTTGTAGTTAAGGAGCCGGGAGGTCGAAGCACTTATTACGGAACGAGTTGGAGGCGAAGTATAGAACCGACGTGCCGAGCATCGTCGTCGCTCAACAGGACCCTCGACGCTTGGCTCCTGACAGATAAATGCTTTTATGTAATGCTGCCAGGGCTCTAGTCTGGATAAAGAGAAGTAAACCGTTGCGTAATGACCCCGTTGCGCGTTTCGGCCAGGCCGTGTTGGGAAATCCATCGTGCCGTTAAAAATGTGGGCCATCGGCACATTCTTGTTCCACGAAAACAAACCGCGACGCAAGAACGAGCACGTCACTACGACCTATTTGTCTCCATCGCTCGCGATTTCTCCATTGTCATCCGTAAATTTTCACTCGCCTGAGCGCTACTCAAGATCAACTTATCAGCTGAAGGAAAGATAACGGAACTTGTGCATTACTCTTAGAACTCGATCACAGTAGAATGCGAAGAAGGTTTCCTCGTGGAGCACCGGTTTCCCTAAACAATATAGGCAGCTAAGGGATTCTTAATTCTCAGTTCCACAGCCAGCTAAACACCCAAAGTATTTACATATCTACTTCTTTACGAGATATCCCTTATCCTAGCGAGAACACCCATTAATCCCCTAATCCTTAATTAGATGAACTTCCCTTCACCCAAGTACCCAAGTACCCAAGCTACCCAAGTGCTGAAAGCCGAAAACACTGAAATACCTTCGGGGATTAATTCGTGCGCCGCCTAATCTCGCCTTAAACGTAATAGAATCGCCATAAACTAGTCCCAAAAGTCTACTTCGAAGGTCCCAATAGAAGGGCCTCTACGAAGCTAGGGACGTTGCGCTGGTCACGGGTCATTTTCCTGTGTGAACGCGGCTGAACTTGAGGAAATCACCGCGGAACACTACGGCCGGTGAATCGAGAACGATCCCAGCGCCATCGGGCAGACGTTTCTCGAAGTTGTTAGGCAGGTACGCATCAGTTCGCGGGCGCTAGGTGGCAGGTAGGCTGGCCATGGTAGCGGGCAATGTCAATGTCAATGAGCACGTGAGCCCTGCTCGCGGAAAAATCGATACGCCTCAGTGTCAAAGCTTTCCCCGGCGAAAAGGGGGTAGCTGCAAATGCGAAACGATCCCGGGAATATCCAAGGGATCGCCAACCATGCGAGAAAATTTATTTACATCATCGCAGCTTCCTCCTTCAGCCCCCAACGATTACACGTCTACCAGCTTCGTCGCAAATAGACGATGCTACACTGCCATCGTCGTTACGTTAACTATTCTTCGGATGCTGTTGCAATACTATTTTCGTAGAAGTATACTGAGATTGTTTAAGCTATTATAAGTATCCTAAAGTGGTGATTAAACGAGCAAGAGGGAATTGAAGTTGATCAACAAAGATTCTTTACACGCGTAATAACACTAACTCCTGCAATCTATACCATATGCAATATACCGACACCAAAGCCTGCCCCACTTCGTATATATCTGTCCATATTCCCTCGACCCTGCGCGGAACAAGATTCAACGACGAAACTAACTCCCAAGCACTACAGAATAATCTCAAACGCCGCATTAAATACACCCAGTCGCACCCTGGTCACTTATCTATTCCGTCCGCCTTCGAAAAGTAAACAGACCCACCCACACCCCCCATTGTTTCCTAAAATCTTCATCTCATTTCCCGTTCGATCATCGCGTTCCTCCCCTAATTAACACCCTACAGTAACCGAAGGTCAGCTGCGAATCCCTGAGGTGTGAATCCCAGGGAGAAATGACAGAGAGGTGTCGTCGATAAGAGAAAGAATGACGAACCTTTGGCATGCTGACGACGCCTGTCGGGAATCTGCGTCTCGGTGATCGAGATGGTCGCCTCGCAGACGTCTATGGGGTAAAGGCCTCCCGCGGGGTTCATGGTGTGATCAGAGGTCTCTATGTCGCCCGGATCATCGCACGCCACGATCGCTGACATACCAGCGCTAATGACAACGTGTCGGACACTGTTGGCGGCTGGTGGTAGGCAGCGCGTACTCGGGGGTTGATGTCCATGAATGGGGGGAGGGGGGCGGGCGGGTTGGGCCGGGGATGGGGCGAGCGGCTGTTTGCGCAAGCGTCGGCATACCCACGCGATTCCTGCCTGTTCTAAGTGACCCTTCTCGGCTCTATATACCGTACGTGTGCTCTTTTGCGCCCGCTTCCTGCGTAGGACCGATGACGCACGGTCTCTGTTTTCCCAAGCATTTTTATGATCCGACCGAGGGCGAAATGCAGGTAGCAAGGGACCGTCGGATGGCTAAGAGTATCCTAATCGCCGGGAGGGAGTCCCACGCGCTGATATGGGCAAGCTACGCTGTCCATCGTAATTGGAAAAGATCCCGCGATTGCTACCAGCGAGATAGCCTGGCCGGCGCTAACTTTCCCTTCGATAACTAAGCTATTTTCCGATCTAAAGCGGATTTTAATTGATCTTTAATTGCTCGCAAAAAGCTTCGACGTGGGGCTTGACTTTGACACGACCACCGTCTATTTATACGACAACCTGGCGCTGGCTGGTCACTCGCGTCAATCGTTTAATCGGCGATTAATCCAGAGATTACTTACGGCTCGCGCAGTTGCACGGATGGAAGGCGAAGATAGACTTACCTGTAACAGAAAAACGTTATGTCACAGTTAGTAAACGACTCGTTAACGGGCGAACAATATTGTGGTGTCAGTGATAAACGGCAGAGTCGCGCGAATCTTTATTGCGGTTTTATGGGAGAAGCCTCATCTACCGTCGAACGTACGCCCCACCTTTGTTTTCGGTATTCCCGTTTCGCTGTCACCGCCGCAGAATTCGCAATCGGGCTTTTATATTCGCGCGTTCAAGTGGAGCGCGCCGCGCCGATCCACCCAAGAATAGATGCCATATAGAAGGGAATTTAGAGATAACGCGGGCTGCTTTGACAATTTCCTCTTCATCTCGCGAAAATAGAGGCATTGCACTCTTGCAGAGCTTACGTACTCTGGGAAACCTCTATTCTTTTGGTGTAAGAACTTCCAAATTCCACTTCCATTGAATGAGTTGAGAAAAGATAATAAATTCTCAACGATTTACTATCGACTACTGTAGAAATGATAACATTAGCGCGAATAAGTGTAATCACTGAGCAGGTACGAATGACTTCAGAGTGATTATACCCTCGCCATAATAGCTGCTTACAGCGAAAGGCTTAAGCCATTCGTCCCGCAAATAAAACGAGACTTCTTCGCGAAACCATAAACGTTTATTCTACCCGTAATGAAGCTACAAGCTCCGCTACCCTGTCAGTCGGAGTTTTAAGAGCTCCCATTATGAAATTAAGTATATAACTCCAAACAAGAGGTATTAGACAGTTAAAAGGACTCCCTTCGTGGAAGCACCCTTGTACCTGACCCTTTGCCTCTCCAGGTAGCCGGCGAACCCCCACCTCGCTTTTGTAAAGGGATTACAATGGGAATTCGAAGAGCCCGCCACAATCCAGCCGCCCGAAATTGGTCCTCCTGGTATCTATTAACCGATAACGTTATCAGGAGGAATTCACGCATCTCGATACCGACCCACGAGTCGCGAATTTCCTGTCGTACCGACTCGCGCCACGGGATTCGCGAAAGGACAGTGGCGCCTCGCGACGGATCGCGCCTGAACCGTTTCGCGATTTCTCGCTCGCGTGCAAGGGCGTCCGCGAGTTTCTGGCCCCTTATGTACTTACGCTTATGATTCCCCATATTTTCCTTTCTTTATAACTTCCCATTACTTTTAACAAAGTTTTCATCGACTTGGGCGCAAGCTTAAAGAGTTCCACTTCCACGCCAAGAGTTCACTGAGGACGAGGACAACGAGGAACATACCTGTCTGTGGTTCCGAGTTGTTCCTTTTCTCTAATACCAACCCACAGTATGAAAGAAAATCGGTTCAATGATATAGCAAGTCGCACAGAGCTCTAGTTCGAAGGACTTCGAATCACTCCGTTTCCCAAGTCCACCTGAACTGACCCAGACTGAAGCCTGGCTTCCACCCTAGTTGCGCTACTCTAGCACAAACTCTTCGTACGAAAGTTACCTCGAATCAAGTCCATATCGCCAACTCGCTCAGAACTCTAGAACTCAGCCCTCGGAACTTACAGGAACCTCGAGCTCCAAAGTCCAGCCGAAGTAACCCGAATCGAAATTCCGCGCATCCCGAGATGAACCCTGAAATTCAGGTCCCCACCCCTTCGATACCCACGCGACCATCGATCCTAAAGCGAAACAGAGTCGCTTGAGAGGCACTGGGGCAACGTGTTCTCGAATGGAATAGAATCGGTGGGACGCGCGTACGTGTTGGTGCACCTTGGAAGCTCACCTACCCAGCGGGGTCGTTGACCGGGCGCTGAGGAAAGTGGGACGAAGCAAACAGCGCTTGGCGTTAACGCGCGAAGGCCTTGAGAGATCACTGACGCATGCGTCCGCGCGGAAAGATCGAGAAGGACCGGCTCGTGGCTAAACGAGGACGGAGACTAACACGCAGAGGAGTGAACGAGAGAGAGAGAGAGAGAAGGCGAGAGACGATTGAACGCGCGCGTCCTTTCTCTCCGATCGCGCAAGCACGCGCGTACACCCGCCGCGAAACGGGGAAGAATCGCGTCCAGAGGATCCTCGGGATCTTCCAGCATGGTGAACGGCCCCGGATCCTCCGTTCTCGCCGAGGGCACCACCCTCTGATCCTTCGCCAGTCGCCTCTTTAATCGCAGGGTCGACGCGCTAATTTTTAATATCGCCGCCCGAGGAAAAGTGGAGCGACGAACGACCTCGATTCTCGCTTGCAATTCTTTCTCCCGCCTCCCCTCTGCGTACCCTTTTCCCTGCAAGCTTTATCTTGACCCTCTGCAGGGAAAACTTTCAGCGACGATGAATCGTGCGGATGCAGATTTCTGAATCAAAACGATCGTATGCTCCATAGCACCTTTCCCGCGGGAATCGTGAGCAGCGATTCAACAGAGATTACATGGCCCGCTGCGAAACTCTTAATCCCCGATCGTCCGGGGAATACGAGAACGCTCGGGCCGCCGCGAATGGCAGCGCTCGATTTTGAGGTCGCGTGCACGAATTTCAGATCAAGGAGATTAAAAGTGCGAAGTCGTTACGTCAACGCGCGGTTAAATTGGTCGAGAGCGTTGCGGAAACTAACGCGCGCAGGCCTTATGTAAAACGGCGGGCTTACATAAATTCGCTCGTGACGAAACGCCATCGACCGAGGACCGATGCCCTTTTCCCTACCTCGCACGGCCTCGAGGAGCGACATGTGAGATGAGCATGACAGAGCTCGATCGATCCTGAAGGCTTCGCTCTAAAATAGAAGTCACGATAGTGAGCCCACGAGGTACTTAACGAACTCTCCCGGTACACCTGGCTGGGTTAATCTGAGCGGAGGGCGAGTTCTAATAGCGACTAATCGCACCGACTGTCCTCCGCTTGCACGGTCCAGCCGTTTCGCGGAAACGGCTCGATTAAGTCGGCCGCGTTTAGAGCGACAGAGGAGACAGCGATGGGGGAGGAGCCAGAAGCGGACGATTCGCCAAATGAGCCGGTTAATTGAACCGTTTAAGTCGATTTGATTCGTCGGTTGAGTCGCATCGGGAGAGGCTGACCGGACGACCAGCTAAATTCGATCGCCAGGCATACCGGAAGTGGCGGACGGATCCACGGAGAGGCGATCGAGGGCGCAACAGTGACAGCGCGGCTCGGGTGATGTCAATCGGTTGCCTCTCGGAAAGTGAAAGCACGACGGTGGCGTGTTGTAAACTTCATGGTTACGAGGCGCCTCGGGCCGCTATTCGGTCCCCCTTTCACCCTCTCCTCTCCTCGGCGTCGCTGAAAAATATCGGCCGATCTAGGCGCACCTCCAATGGCCACGCAATTGGCACGATGGGACGGGTTCTCGGATAAGTGGAATCTAAGTTCACAGGGGTTGTCTAAATAGTCGCTGGAATCCCGGAAAAACTGAGGCTTCGAATTTAAATTGGTTACTTTCTAAAACACCTACTCGGTAACCTAGGTATTGGAGGTAGTAGATCATTCAACGCCCGTTGTATTCCCGAGTCAATTATGCACTTAATGTTTCCCAAGCTCCAGGAAGCGTATCAGAGGCGTCAAGTTCCCGTCAGGTGTCTTATCAGGGTGAAAGCATGGCACTTTCGCATGGCGCGGTGGAGGAGAATCCAGTGGAAAGTGGCCGGGGCAGGGAGCTGATTAAATTCCTTCGACGGGTGCCATTTAACGGAACGGTCGGTGCATCGTGTGCAGCGCGGCGCAGCACGCAATCGCGACGGTCGTTACGCAAGGGGACGGAAGGCGAAACGAGTGCACGAATCGAGGGTGTGCGAGTCACACACGAGCGAAATGGCAGATCGATCGGCGGATAAGAGGTGGCCAGCCGCGAATAGAGAAAGCCCTCCGACACGCCGTTTACTCCTTTCCCCCCCGTTTATTTCTCCGTGCGGCCGCTTCTATTCCCGGCCGGGTCGAAGACCCTCGGCGGCGCGTTAATGAAATAGTTGCATAATGCACTCTTGATGAAACTCTAGCGCGTCTGAGCTGATCCTACTAACCGAACGCACGCGCATGCCCCGATTGTGCAAAGTGAAAACTGCACTCGCCAGGCCTCAGCATATCAATCAGCTCCGACCGCGGAGTCGTCTTCTCCCTTTCAGCCCCCTCATCCGCGGGGACAGTGGGGACACCGTGGGACTTTTACTTTCTTCCTTGGACGTTCGACAATTTCCCTCCTGGAGCAGCTCCGCGCGAGAGGGTGTAAAATGTTTAGGCGAGCACGGAGGAGGCTAACAGAATTCAGCCCCTCCCCTGCCTCGATGAAATTACTTTTACTACCTCCAGGAGGAGCGTGCTAGGGGGAAATTGACGTCGTTTGGACGAAAGTTGGGGAAAGTTACGTGCCCGTGGAAAAATAATCGGGAGCCAGGAGGGAATCGTGACGGAACGGGCAACAGCCCCGCAACTCCACGATACCCGAATTACCCGCTGGTCCGTTTCACGCGTGTTCTAATTCCCCCGAAATCGATGTTACAGGCAACGCGTAAACAGGACCACCAGGACGAACGGGGGTGTGCGCTGGTGACGGTGGGGAAGGGCGGGAGGGAGGGAGAGGGGGTTGCTACGTGGGATCTGTGCCGCGGTTGACTGGGTTAGGGATCGCGGGGAGTTCGTTGGCCTGGCGACCCGATACCACCGACCCCGGGGATTTCTAGGGTCGAACGAGCGGAAGAGGAGAGCGAAGAGGGATGTGGTATCTTTATTACACTCCGAGATATCTGTCTTGTAAAGCCGGGAAATTTAATATAAGCCGATTTCCCCGTTACTTCTATCTCCGCGATTCCGAGCAAGCCCTACGAGACTCCGGATATTCCGCTCGTGATTTTTCCATTACCGGATGCACTGGCGGGAATCGATTTCTGGTTCTTATATTGACGGATCACTGGCTACCACCGCTGAGATTAATGTTTTAATTCGACGGACGTGTTTCATAGAACCGATTTCGACAACGTTGCTGCGCAAACAGAAACTGTTTCGCTTCGATATAAGTTTAGCGGCGGAAATGGAATTAGGAAGGGAGGTTGGGAAATGAAGGGGCTGATTTCTAGCGGGTCAGCCACGTGTGCCAAAGAGAGCGAGCGCGTGGGCGTGAAACGGCACCCCTGGGACGAAGAGGATGACCCTACGCCCCTTTTTTTCGGGGAGGGGAAAAAAAACGTGGCATCGCGGTCTATTTTCAGAGCGAAGAACGCCGTGATTCGTCACTTGAATCGACGCCGAGTGAGTCAGCTTCTCCTGTGACGAGCGTGACGGAAAGGAAGAATCGGAAGCGCGGCTAAATTAGCGGCGGAAGAGTCATCGACACCTTAAAATAACACTCGAACTAATCGCAGATATCCTGCTCACCCTGTTTCTCCTTTCTGCATACGTTACGTTAAAGAGGCTGACAGTTTCCTCTCAAAGTACCTTCCAATCTCTCGCCATAGAAAACCATCGGCCGCGATTGCTCGCTCCCTCGCAAAAAAATCCCCAACACACCCGCAGAACTTGCAAGCATGTTGCCAGCGAAAAGAAAAGCAACGAACGCTCCATTCGCGGGACAAAACTGTTCGCAACTGTTGCGAAAGCCGTGCTGCCTCCGTAGATCGTTTCAACGACGATATCCCGTTATCCGTCGATCGAACGTTTCAGATAGAAAAGAAAAGCCACCGACCGCGGTGAAGGGGAGAACGATCGAACCAGTTATCGCCGCTCTAATTAAAGAAGACCGCTCGTTGCGGTTGCGTGCTGTTACCAGCGAAAATATGCAAGCGCGGGGGAGAAAAAAAAGGTGCAATGATCGTGGCACAGTGTCCCGTTGTCGCCGGCCAACTTAGTCACCGTTCACGATTAACCGTTAGCAATGCATTTGCATGTTGCACAAGCGGCTGCCTGGACGAGTAGCGAGCGAGACGCAATGCTGGTCGGCGCGCGAGAGAAAGAGAGAGAGAGAGAGAGAGAGAAAGATCGCGAAACGGTGGCAACGGGGCGATTTCTCGGCCGATCGCGAGGAGTTGGTCGCGGATCGGCGCCTACCGCGTCCTTCGAAGCCGGAATCCAAGCACAAGTGTTGGTTCGCCGACATCGAACGAGGATAATCGTTCCACGATCACACGTCATTTGCTCCTTTATCCTCCTTCCTCCCCGCACACCCTCCCACCCTCCAACACAGGGCATTTTTCCGTGTCTCGATTAACGCCTTCGATTAAGGTCTGCGGATTATTGTGATCGACCGAGGACGCGTGAAAGGCACGGCGAGGGATTTGAAGCGTTTAAGCAGGGATGCATCGAGGCACTTTGCTTAATAGAAAATTGGAATATTGAGAGAAGGAGTGGAGGTATTGTATACCGAAGTATCTTCCAGAGGAAACGTAAAAATCAAAGATGGCCAACATTTTTATTTAATTAAAAATGCGAATAACGAATAAATTTAAAAAAATGATTCGTCATGTGTCGAATAAAGCTAACTCGGGTTAACGAACGAAAGACGAATAATTTTCTTTAACCTTTATTCGTTATTCGAAATTTTATTTAACTAAAAATTTTGTCTATCTCTGGTAGAAATTCACGAAAATGTGATCCCTGTGTATTTAAAGCAGGACCTCTCCACAGTCACCAAATATATTTCTTACTTATACGTTAAAGGAGAGTTGAATATACAGGAGGGTGTAAGGAAAGTAAGGGTGGATTCAAGCCCCCCCAGAAACTCGCGTCGAATTTCTGCAATACCAACTGTCCCGGTTTTCGAGTACTTACTTGTTGGAACAGTATCAGAAGCAAGCGAAACGATAACGGCCGGCGTTAAGCGCCTCGTGATCGCTGTCTGATAACGGCGCATAAATCAGGGTGAACGAACCGCGAGGGGACTAATTGTAAGAGAAGATCGTCCTTGGAGACGCGAGTCGGTTACAACAATTAATAACGATCGAGAAACGAGCCAGGCGGGTTGCGCAACGTATTCGCGACGCTCGGAGCGCGTGCGTTACAAAAGCACGGATGGGACCGGGTTTAACGCACCCGCCTGTGGAAAGTGTGCGAAATGGCACGACTTTCACATTCGCCGAGGCCGTTAATTTACTTTCTACGCCGATGCAATCGCGATGCGCGGCCCCGTGCAGCCTGTTCCTTTCGGTGAACCACTTTTGCGATTTCGTCGAGCGTCCTTGCGAGCCCGGCCGCTTCTCACGCGTGCGAAATGACGTTTTAAATTTTCCTCCGCAGGGGTTGCAATGTCTCGGTTCGAGGATCACGCGGTTGGCGAGACAGACACGTGTGATCTTGCGAAGAAACGATTTCGGAGGAAATCGTTCGAGGTGGTGTGTTTCAACAAGTGGGAGCGCGGATTAAGGCGCAGTTAAAGCGCCCGCGTAACCTATGAACTTTCGAACTCGATTTTCTTGAGAACAAAGCCTCGTAAGAGCATACCGTGCGTCACACTTTTGATGTGGCTTATCTAGAGGAATCAGATGATTCCTGTTGGCTATGATAGGAATTATTTTGCAGAATTCAGTTCCAAGCACCAAGAATGTTTTGGGAAATTCGACTCTCGTCTTGCGTTTTCTAAGGGACAGAAGCTTCACGGCAACCCTTCTTTTTATTCCACGGGGTACCAGCGATAAAAATTTGTGGGGCAGTAAAAAGAAGCTGGACTACGAACAATGCAGCCGTGTACACGTTTTCCAAGGAAGAATCGTTGATTTATGGACGGAAGGGTTCGAAGGAACGTCCCTGGCTAATCCGTCCGTTAACGGTGAAAAAGCGAAACGGTGGACAATCCCTATCGAGACCCTAACTGTACCTACGAAAAAAAAGGGAAGGGTTCTCCGTGCGTGGCAATATCGGTCAGTAAAAAAAGGGGTAAGCCTTTAAGGGCCGCTAACGGGTTTAAAAAGTATGCCTTGTGCCTCTTCGCGAGTCGCAAAGTCAGTTTCTTTGGACCCGGGCCGTACTTTCGTCAAATAAAACACGGTCCAAAGACGTGACGCTCGTAAACGCGCAAAAAGCAAAAGGATTAGAGGAAGTCGCGTACCCCTTCCCCTTTTTTATGCCGCTTTCTTTCCCTGATCCTCAACAGCGTCGACGCGAAAGCGGATTAACGAAAGGGCAGGGCGCATAAAAAGCAGTAAAATGTTTCAGTTTTTCAGCCGTGCCCAGCCCCAGCCACCTCCTAATTTCGAAGTCACTGGGACGCGTTCCTTTCCCTTTTCTAAAGAGGCTTTTTACCTAAAAATGTTCTTTTTTTTATCAGCCGGCTGGAAAATCGGATGGAATAGCACTCGGGGCGAGAACGAGCTGGGTGATATATTGCCCAACTGGAAGGTCTGAGCGAGAGTGAAAGAGTTAATTGCTTTCTCTTCCTTGGTTTCGCGAACGATCCATTACCTGCGCGTACTGATTTCGTAATATCTCTTTTCGCCTTTCTTTCAGTAGATACTCGTGTAAACACTAACTGGCACATTTACGAGGTTACTTTCTCAAGCCAGTGCCTGGAATACTAACGGTACCCACTTCTTTAGCAAAATTTATCAGCTGCTGGCACTTAAAAGTAAGACACTAGTATCAAAGGCCATATATGCTAGAGTGTCTTAATATTTACAATGTGCTCTACTGGCAAAATAAAATGCCAGAGAAGAACTGACAAAAATCCCCGCGGAAAAGTCTCCTCGCCCACTCCCCTTGGCCACGACCCTCTATTTGCATCACACGCGAGCGCAAGGACTTCGGAAAAGGCTGAATTATCGGGGTAGGAAACCTGCTCCCAGTGGTCTAATCAGGCCGAGGAAAATGCGCGCGGAAAGTGACGCTCGTCGGTGTGGACGGGGGCGGGGAGGGTTGGTCGAGGAGTCGCTCGGATTGCGAGCGCCCGAGGTCGCGGGGTCGTTGACCGGCGAGGGTAGCACTCACCCTAACTAGGCCAGCGGATCTCTCTTTCTCTCGCCCCCTACTATTCGCCTCTTGACCCCCCCTTCAACGCTTCTCTCTCTCCCCCGCCCCCATGTGGGGATCACGATTCTCCTACTCGCTCGTGCTCAGCTGCCTCTCTCGGACGGTCCATGGTTCTGCTATTTTCGCGGGGGCCACTCGACACGGATACACAGGGTGTCTCGAAATAGATGGCGAACAATTCTGAAGCAAGTGATACGTCGGGGAGAAACGGATCGAAGGGGTAAAATAACCTGTCTCCGTAGTCGAGATCGTTCCCGAAATTAAGTGCAACCCTCTTTTGTGCTGGGGACTTGCTCCTTCTAATTAAAAAGGTCTCAAGTATTTTACAGATCGTGGACTGAAGTTAGTCGAAACAAATGTCGCGGAATCCGGAATAGGTATGAAGGGTTGAGCAGAGAATTTTTTGTTAATCTTCGTCTACGTATCTTCTCGAAAGTAATCGCTCGACTTCGCGATATACCGTGTTATCCTCGGACACCCTGTGCACAGGTCCGCCTACGTTTGGCGGGATAATTTACGTTATTGAGGCCGTTCCACCCTGCCCCCACTACGCGGCCCGCGATGGAACTGCCGGGTGGAAAGCTCGACGCTTTTCCCTGCCGATCCCCCGCCGCCCCCTAGCCCCGCGTTGCAATGGCCTCTCCGGACCACGCACGGCCCGGTGAATTACGATAATTACTATCGCGAAGAAGCTTTTATCCCAGCGAGGAAGACTTTTGTGATAGCGTGGCGACGCGTGCCGCGCTTCTCAGCGCTTTGTGGCGGGGCACGTGCTTCTGATTTGTGGAGCCAGTCCATTGTGGAGAGATTCCGGGGTGTCGGGCGGACGTCATCTCTTTTTCACAGCCGTTACTCCGAACACGTTCGCGGGGACAGGAGTTGTGGGTGGCTGAGATTCAATCTCTACGTGCACCATCGCGTACAAAGAATCCACGGCTCCTTGTTGAAAAAATATAGCACACCCTTCGGCATCCCCGGTCAGAATGATAAAATTATCTCGATACGACGATAGTAGAACTTTGAAAAGTAACGTTTCGCAGAAAAAATTAAAGCTTCCTACGATATTATTTTAGAATCTCGCGGAACAGCTCCCACTTTCTGAAAAATAAGAAAGGCAGTTTCTACCCTTTTTTACTGTTCCTTCCATCTCGAGTTAAACCGTGCGTAATTCCGTTTCACGTTTCGAACAGAAGACCTCGGCCCTCTGCATTTCGAAGAAACGACCACCCTGCAAGGACGTCCGCAGCCGCGGGACAATGGACGCCGCGTGCTACGTGGAAATTCAATCGCGGCTGGTCTACTTTCCGCGATTACGCCCCCGCGGATCCTTCCTGCCCGCGAATCTCCCTGTGAAAGGAGGTGCCCTGAGCGACGATTGGATGATGACGCGCGTCCCCAGGCTCCGGCGAGTTTGGAGCGCGTGGATAGAGAAACCAGCGAGGACTCCCAAATTGCGTCGCCGCGGTCGAAGCGACAAAGCGGTAAGGGGACAAAATTACCGTGCTCTCGCCCGGTGAGAGAGAAGGGCAGAGAGGGGGTGGGCACGGTGTAGATATAATATCTGTAGCAAAGGGGCGACAGGTTGGTGGAAATGCTATACTTAGCAGCCGTCGGCTGGGAGGGGGTAGCAATACCAGGGCTGGCTGGTGGGTCAGAGGTCGTTGCCCTAGCGGCTGCCACCCCCCCGCACCCTCCAACCGCCCACCCATCCACCCCCTCATCCATAACCCGCTCCTCAACCGAGTTTCCGGGGGTTGACTGTGCGAGTAATCGCGAAGCTTGTTCGAATTTCCGTGAAATTCGCGGGGGATCGTCTACTCGATCGTTTGTTCTATTCCTGGGCTAGGTCGATCTGGCGCGTTCAATATGGGAGAATCTGCTGGATATAGCGCGCCGTCTTTTGACACTGGGAATTCGTCTGACCCGTGAACTGGAGGAGGCGGACGCACTCGATGGGGAAGCTCGATAATTAGTCTTTTTAGATGCATGGGGATAATTGTGATCGAGTAGGTTGGAATTAGCGCCGTGTAAGTTCTACAAGATACAAGGGAGAGAATCATGAAAACCTTGTCTGTCCCCAATCTCCTCACTTATATCCCTAAGTTATTACTTACAAGGAGAGTATTTTAGGTGTCCGCCTCCGATCATTTTGATTTTTGGATATGTTATAGAGGACCGAAAAATAAGAAATACGTGTTTTTTTATTTTCCCCCGTTTTCATACTTGGGGGGTGAAAACTGCGTTCAAAGTTAGGGTTGAAAAATCATTTTTGTGGAATATCTCGAGAACTATTAGAGATAGGGGAATAGTGTCAATGGACGAATTATGTGTCTTTGAATGCGAAATATGACTGACTCACCAGATTTTCCCCTATCTCTAATAGTTCTCGAGATATTCCACAAAAATGATTTTTCAACCCTAACTTTGAACGCAGTTTTCACCCCCCAAATATGAAAACGGGGAAAAATAAAAAAACACGTATTTCTTATTTTTCGGTCCTCTATAACATATCCAAAAATCAAAATGATCGGAGGCGGACACCTAAAATACTCTCCTTGTTAGTCGAATAGACGATGCACCTTCGAAGCACAGATCCTCAAGTTCTACCTCGACTTTTAACGTATTTTATATTTCCAAGATATCGAGACGACTGTCAACAGAGAAACTCTGTCTCATCCGCTGAAGTAGTGGGAAGCAGGGGGGAAGTTCTTACTACGTATGAATCTGCAGAGAGCAGCCTGAGCAGAGAGGGAGAGATAGAGAAATCACTCCTCGGTCTGCACTTCCCTTTCATCGGCATCCAGACGGACCGCCTTCGCCAATGCTTTAACTTCCTGGTCTGACCACTCTTACTTTCTTCCCAGTGAACCGTGACTACCCGATCGGCGCACACTCGCGCAGGATAAAAAAGATAGGGGACAATGCACCAGGCTGTTGCGCGTTGACAGTGTCTCCTACGCGACCGACTAAACTCCCATAGACATTCTGAGTACACGCTAGTGGAAATATTAACTACTCCACGCACAAATGCACGTGGCGTGAAGAATTTTAAAGGCCTCTGAAAAGGCATTAAAGAAATGGCACAAGAAATAGATACGTCAAGCACCGATCCTATGCCTGGATCCTAAAATTCTGAATGTGCGAGATGGTGCGATGATAAACAGCATTTACAATCACACCGCAATATATGT
Source organism: Andrena hattorfiana (assembly GCA_944738655.2). Classification (NCBI taxonomy): domain Eukaryota; kingdom Metazoa; phylum Arthropoda; class Insecta; order Hymenoptera; family Andrenidae; genus Andrena; species Andrena hattorfiana. The sequence goes on from OX122893.2 coordinate 5,289,908, forward strand.
GCGAATATTGATATTAATTAAAGCACGAAGTAGCAGTAGGACATTAAATATCCAAGTGATACGATGCTCTTTAGACCTCCGCGCAATCGTCAATGGGATAGGTGAGACTTCTCCCATTTCGCTGACCACGCACGCAGCCGAAGGGAAATAGGGAACTGGGTCAGATCATCCAGGCGTTAACGTAAACACGTTTGCAGCGTCCAAACAAGGACGCTGAAAAAAAAGCGTGGGAAAAGGAGACAAGGCTCCCTGAGGGTCGTGCGGATTGTCTGTCTCGCTTTTCAATCTCATCTCCGCTATTTCCATTCAAGAACGCAAGCCTGCAATGGGACACCGTAAACATTAGTCGATCTTTCTGTCTCTGTAGCTTCGGGGATGTTGGAGGAGATCGATAGAGCAACACGATTACTTATTTTAACCTTCCGATGCTTTCATTTCTCACGCAAGGATGCGAGGAGGCCCTGGCGAAGCCAATGCGAACGCAAAGGGAGATTCTAGGATTCGCAGTCGCGCGGAGCCAACAGGTAGCCAGCCGCTTCTTTGTGCCTACGACTTCTTTGTACCTCTAGCATCGAGCACGATCGGTGAAAGCGACCGTCGAATCGTGAATCACTTCGAAGACGAGCGATTGCAACCGTGCTGGGAAATTATGCGGCTCGGTGTCCTGTTCTCAGCCGGCTTCGAAAGTTTCTGGCCTGTGAGATACCCAAGCGGCGAAGGACAGGCTGTCGCAAACCTGGCCGCCAGGATTTTCGAAACTGGGGAATTGGAACGGAATTGTGTTTCCGCGACGGAAACTACTGCCGCGGCTACTTATCACCTTCGCTTCTGCGGGCTAGCCAACAACCACAAGATCCCGTGGCTTCCACGCTCCTCTCGAACAAAAGACTTCGCACCGTTCTGAACAGCAATAATGCGAGTCCCCGAACGTCCCCACTGCAATATCGACACTCCACCCCGAAAGAGAGCAATTTGAATCACCCTCCCCCACCCCCGCGAGCATCAGCTTCGCCGCCCCTCCAGCCAACAGACCCCGCGAAGCCCCCCTCACGCCCGCCGGAATCCCTCACACCCTGGACTAAGCGGCAGACTGAATTCTCCCGCGGTTCAGCGAACTCCATGGAAGAGGCGCGAAACGCGCGCTCGCTCGATAAGGGTCCAAGCTCGCGAACGATAAGAGCCACGACACGGTTCGAGGTTGTTCACCTTGGCGCGCTGATGGAGGCGCGAGGGAGAGAAAAAGAGGAATCGAGGATGGATGCGCTGTGCGCGGCTCGCGTCGGCCGGAGTGGAATATATAAAGGCGAGAAAAAGAGGCGAGAACAGATTAGGGGGTGGGGAGGCGGGGTAGGGGGGGGGGGAGGGCAGGTAGCGGGTGGGAGGCGAGGGCAGATCGTACTCTTATCGGGCTTCTCGTCGGTTTGGCTTGTGGCGTAGGGACGTTGCGAGATTAGAACGACCCCAAGAGCAGCTCAGAGAGTCGACGAACCGGCCCCTGATTGGGCGATGTCGAGTCAACGCGCCTCTCTCAGCTGGAGGGGTGGGGGGTGGTTAGGAGGGAGCCTAGGCAACGCGGGGGAGGAGGGTAATCGTGGACTGGGAGAGGACATGGCGCATCAATCGAGGTCACTGGGGACCGGGAGGAGGCCAGGCCGTTGCCCGTGTGTCTTGCTTTTGAGGTTAGCCAGTCGTCGGCACAAGCGCAATTAGAAAATGCCCGACGGAGTTTCGCGCGGTGTCGAAACGAGCTTTTTTCCTACCCCCCCCCCCCTCCCGCTCTCCTGCGCGTTATCCTTTGCCCGTGTGTCTTCGAGCTTTCCTGCTGGCCCCTCCGCGTAACCCAGAACCAACGATGCGCTGTGCCCGTACCAGTGGCCTTTCGCGATTAGACAAAAGCGCGGGTTCTCTCGGCGATAGGAGGAAGGCTTCAGCGGGGGAATACGTGGATTTCGTCGGTGCATAGTCGAAAGACAAAGGCAACTTTGCTTTAGGTTCGAAAAGAGCGAGGTGCCACCATGGCGGATATACCGCGTGCTCGTACTATTGAAAAAGAGGCTCGCTTCGAGTGGAAGGGCGCGGGGTGGTACTGTTAGTAGGGATTAGTAATTCTGCGAACGTACGCCACCTGGAAGGAACTGTTCGACTTGGTAGTTGAAAGAAATGGAACGATTACGATGTAGAACGAAGTTTCTATGTTCTTTCTAGCTTGCGATTCTAATACGCCAACCACCATGTCCACTTATCCGTTCGGGTAATCAAGCTTCCACCCCTCCCCTCCCCCTCTAGTACAAAAGCCACGTGGCGAAGGCCGGTCTGCCAACCGTTGAAGCACGGTGCTCGCCTCGCGGTGCGAGGCTCGCTGGTGTTTCGAAATCGCCTCGGCGACAACGAGTAACCCCCCAGAATCGCGTGCGCCGAGGTACGAAGAAGGTTCGAAGGAAGAGTTGCGTCAGCGGATTGCACCGTTGCTAAAATTACGCGACTCGCGGCGCGACGGTCCTCGGCTGCGCGAGGCGATCAAGCGCGCATTCCCGGCCCCGAGAGATCGCCTCGAGGCCCTCGGCTACGATCGCCGTGCAGGCGCCTGGGGCCGTTTCTATCGCGCGGATGAGTAGATCCGCTCGGGATCTGACGCGCCGAGCGGACCGCGGCGCGGCGCGTTCGATCGGCGGCCGCGCTCGAGCCAGCTTGTGGTTACGCTGCTTTCCCTACAGCACATTTGTTGCAGAAATGTCTCAGTTACGTTGCGGTTTAATATTTGGAACATTGCACGGAATGTTGCCGAAACGTTACAAGTAAATTGCTATGTCTGCCCCTGTGCAACATTGCAGGAGATATTTCTGCAACATTGCTTCGGGATTTTACAGCAACGGCCAGGCAACATTTCTGAGATTTTATAGCAATGGTCACGCAACATTTCGGAGATTTTACAGCAATGGTAGCGCAACGTTTCGGAGATTTTACAGCAATGGTCACGCAACGTTTTGGGCAGTAGGGCCAAAAATAAAAATATCGGTAGAAAGGTATTATATATACCGTGTCTTTGATGGACGCGACGACATGAATGTGTTCAGAATCGTAGTAGTATAACGTCCGAGTGTTTTTTATAAATAGAAAATTCTTTTACCCCAATGAAATTCGAACCCATGGCCTCGAGCACCGTAGACGAACACTTTACCGATGCAGCTGCAACCGTTGATTAAGCACATTGCTTACGTATTCTAACTTATAGTCCTACCGTGCAACACTTTAAACTCAAATTATTCAAAAAAGAAGATTCGTTTTGACAATCCCCATTACATCTTCCTAATCGTGAAGCCGGATATCTCACAACAAATTCATTTAAAAGCTTGATGTTGTATTAAATTAATTCATATTTTATTGTGAAATATCTTGCGTAGTACAAGAAAAAATTTTTTTTTAGTTTTTAGCGCATTTTTAATACAATCGTTTAAAATAATTTTTTTTTATATACTTTTTCTATTTTCTCGTCCTTAGTGTTTGTGGATTCAGATTTCACAGTTTACGCGCAATATTTCACGGCAATGTGTGCGCAATATTCCCGAAATATTGCACAAACTTGGCCATTGCAATATTCCACGGCAATGTGTGCCCAATATTCCTGTAACATTGCACAAACGTGGCCATTGGAATATTGCAGAGCAATGTTTCCACAATTCTGTAGTAATATTACAATGCAACTTGCAACCAAACGGCAACATTGCAATGTACTGCAACGTTTGTGCAACGTTCCTGCAACAAAGTGTGCCGTAGGGGTTGAGGCAGGTCAGTGCACCGACGGGCGGATGCAACGCGGCCGAGGAGCAGCGCGCGCGGGGAAAACGGTGAAAGCATTCCGCAGCACCCAGCGAGAGTGATCCACGGTCCAGCAGCGCGGCTAATGTACTTTCTCCGAGTGAGGAGAGACAGGAGGAGAGAGAGATCCCCACCGGGGAAAAGAAACCGTCGAGAGAAAGGGGGCCGAGAGGAGGGGGTGGGAGGGACCCGCGAGTAGGTAGTCCACACGTAATTCACTATCGCGAAGTTACGTAACGGGGCCTGCGAGGAGAATTCTCAGCCGGTTGAGCGGACCTGTGTGCGTACGGTGCCCGTTGCGTGCGACGAGAGTGTATTCGCTCTCGTCACAGGGAATCTCTCTCTTCAGCGAGAGAGATTGCACTCGCTCAACTCGAAACGGATTGCCCGCATGCTAATTACTCGATGTACGGGGTGCAAAGAATGTAACGGTCCACGGTTATGGAATTATGACATTCGGATCCTGAGTACCGGCGCTATCTATCCCTGATATAGTAGGTCCGATAGAAAAACCGCGATCAAGATCGTAATAAAAAAAAAACAACCCCCCGAACTAACCCATATTCCCGTACCAAAGGGACCAGAACACACTGTTCGAACTAGGACAATTGCCACCCTTCATCCCTAACGACTCCCGCGCCCGTCCTTCCCGCGACGCACGTAATACCTCGACCGCCTAATACCTCATTAGAGGCTCGTTTACCCAACCCCCGGCGACGCGAGGAACGCAAACGAGCCGTCCGGTCGCGCGTCCAGAAAAATAGCGTGGACCGCGCTCCCCCGTTCGAAAATAGAAAACGAGGGAGGCCGCGGCGCGAACAAAGAGGTGGGCGAGGGAGCGGTTATGAACGGGGCTCGTTGTAACTGTACAAAGAGCGGCGCGCATCGGTCTCTCTTTTACGCGACGAGGGAAGCAGAGGCGAGGGGCGGGGAGGGGGGGGGGGGAGGTGAGGAACGGGAGGGCAGAGTGTGTTGGTGACCTTCGATGATAGCCGGTGGGTGGGAGGAGGTTGGTCGAGTAGCAGCTAAACTACTCTGCGAGGCGCGAGGGGTGGGTGGGCGAGGGACGAGCGGGTCGGCAGGGAGACCCAGATCGAGTTTGTTGAACCGGCCTGGCGGCGATTGGCCACACGAGTCGCGGAGTTCACTCTACTTGCCGAACGGAGGTAGGAGAAGGCGAGAGGAGGCGGTGGGGCGAGGTGGCCGCTCGGTTAATTTCATCTTGCCCCAGTTACGGGCCAGGCAGGGTGAACGAACTAGCCTCGCGCCAAGGCCCCACCGACCTACTTTCCTGTTCTACGGACCGCCGCGAGGGAAAGAGACCGACTTATGCCTCTCTATAACAGCGCCGAGAGCCGAGAGTTCACCGAGAGTTCAGGCCAGAGCGAGACACGGCCGCTGGGAGGGGGGACAAGGAGAGCGTACGTGGAAGCGTCTCGAATCAGACGGAGATGGATAACCGCGGGTACTCGCTCGTTCTAAAAGGGGGAGGGAGGACAGAGAGAGAGAGAGAGAGAGAGAGAGAGAGAGAGAGAGAGAGAGAAGCCTAGGGTGGGAGCCCCGCGATAGAGAGGCTCCACTATCTAGGCTAGAACCGTCAGCAGAAAGAGGAGATGGAAGGCAGAGCGGTGTTCGAGGGACAGAGAGGGAGAAAGGGGGGCGACGTAGAGGGAGAAAAATTGCCGGAGCGCCGAGTGGAAGGCCGCCGACCGAGGGCAACGAACTAGCCTCGTCCCGGGCCCCGCGACCTACATTCCAACCCCGCTGGAAAGTGAAACCGCCTCTTTCTCTATTCCTTCCTACCTGAATCCTCGTCTACGCGCTAGGTTAGGAACGCTCGTTTTTTCTTTTCTCTTTTCTTTTTTCACCCCCGCCGATTCGTTAGCTTAGACCGACGCACGCGACCACCCCGCTGGACCGTTCGAGATCGAGAGGAACGAAGGAGGAACGGCCGGATCTACTCTCCCTCTCGTCCTCAAGCCGAGCATGCTCTTCCGTTTTTACAGATCGAAAATTGTGTCGCGGGCTTACCGGCCAACACTCGTCCAAGCAGATTCTCGCTGTCCTGCGGCGCACCACGGTAACAGTGCTGGCTCGGCTGCTGTTGCTCCTTGTCGTGGTCCAGCGGCTCGCTGGACGGCGACAGAATATCGCCGGACGGCTGTTGCTCCTCCGCTGCGCTGCCGCGGGGCTTGAACTTTTGCACGGTCATCTCTCGGCACGGACAGTCCCCTTCCGTGTCTCGTTTTCACTGGCTCTACTTTCCCCGTTTACGTGCGGCCGTCAGCGACCTCCCGTCCCGATAGTCCCGCCGATAGTCTCACGTGTAAACAAAGCTGTGGTTGGCATAACACGACGCGACCTCATGCGAGCCCGCGGGACCGTGCCGACAGCCAAAACCGACTCGCCACTTCTATCTTCTCTCTCGCTCTCTCTCTCTCTCTCTCTCTCTCTCTCTCTCTCTCTCTTCTCTCTCGGCAATTCCACTGTTGTCCGTTTGTCGGGTATATTCACCCGACGCAAAAACGACGCGGCGCGAGTTTGTTTTGATGGGCGAGCGGACAGTTACGCGGTTGTAAAGAAACGACCTCCTAACTCGAGTCGGGGCACTGTCTTATCGCGCGAGCACGAACGACAACACGGGTATATCGAGGCGAGCCGGTGATTTTCTATGGCGACCGCGTGGTTAATCGCGATCACTGCGAAATCGAGGCTCGCACACGTTATTAGATGATATGTTGTGTGTAGCGTGCGATGCGGTGCGCGAGTGAGTCCGTCGCGGCGTGGTGTGCCGCGGCTTCGCGGCGCTTGCGCGCTCCACCGCTACTCGCACGGCTGTACCGCGCCGTTCGCGCGCCACCCGCCATATTTGAACCGCCACTTCGCCACACTGCTATCCACCAGTCTTGCAATACAGTGTTATTCTTAAAACGTAATTACTGTTCACTCTTAGCTTCTGATGAGCGTTCATGAAATTGTGAGCGATTTTTCTTCTCTGCATAAATACACGCTGAAGGGGCGAAATCAGTCCTTATAGTTATCCCCCGAATGTTCCCTTATGAGTTAATATTTAATGTTAATTCGTTTCATTGGTCGTGTGCTTGAAATCGTCGCGACAGTGACATTCGGATCTTAAGTTTCTTTGGAATACAAGTTACTTTTCGCTGGTAGTCGATGTATTCCCGAAAATTTGTTTCCCAGAGACTGGTTTTCGCCGGCGGGCTAGGATGATAACGGCTCTGGCTTATCGTCGCGAGATTAAGCGCCGATAGCATCCTCAAGGCACAGCCGACTCCATTCCTATGGCCAATTGGCACGGTTGACCCGTCATTAGGATCAAGGATCTTTATCAGCAGCGCGAAGAGGCTTGGCCTAGCCTTTATTATGCGTGCACGCGTGCATAGAGTCTCGCTTGCGTATTGTCGCGCCGCGGACCTAACGCCCGCGAAACAAAGTATGTATATAAATTCGTAGCCAAGGATCGCAGAGGTCACCATGAAATCAGTGGTCCTATTTTATCCACGCCAACCTCGCGCCAAATATACCCACGCCGACTTAGAATTCCAAGCTCAAGCGACAAACAACGTTCAGAAAATTCGAGTCAAGATCAAGGGCGAGCGAGCTTCTAATCCCGGGGAATTAATATACCCCGATCCAAGTCCTTCACTTTCCAAAAACAGGGAAAGATAATCGAGCCGCGATGCTAAGTCTTCAACAACGCTCCCGTAATGAATAGCGAGGAGAACTTGGTGGCTTGGCCTTCGAAAGTACCATTTATGTAATCGAATGTGCTTTAAGTACTTCTCCAAAGTCCTTCCACTCAAAGAGGCTTCTATTGTTCCCTCTGTCAGCGAGTATCGAAATTACGACGTTCCAGCTCATTTCTTAGGATTCCTCAGAGCTATTCAGAGTCGAATAGCTCTTACGACACTCTAGGTGCTCTAAAAACTTTACCGGAATGACCTGCACCTTCGGAAGCATAACTTTCAAGCCCAAGAAGCTAGCTGCATGTGGCGCCGAAGGATACGCTCCTGATAGATGTGATACACAATCAGAGAGTACGGTGCGTTCCCCTGCCACTCCGTTGACTCACTAACACTCGAAGAGTGAAAGCTGCTTAACCCCTGGCAAGCCACTCGCGTTCACGCGCGCGTACGTGCCTGCACACCTTCGCCGGAGCACGTGGGTTACGTCCGCTGAAAGTACAAGTTGGCTGGCAGGTGAGAGGGACTCGCGCAGGTAAGCAGGCCCTCCCTAATTCGGCTCTGAGTTAGGCCGGGACTAACCTGCCGCAAGTTCGACCCGTCGAACCATTAGACCCATCCCCCCGGCATCGATTATCTAACAACGCCGACCAGTCCACTGAATTTCGACGTCACCGAAACACGTCCAAGGGACCGATAACACGCTGGCCCCTTTCTTTTTTTAAAAAGAGAAGTCGCGATATCTTCGTCAATGCCGCTGATTAATTCTTCCCTGGGGTAATCGAGTGTAACGAACCTGATAAATTGCTGAGGGCACTGCTTGATAGTGTTTCGGTTAAGCTATCGCCGGGGCGGCGATAGTTGCTTATCAGCGAGGTCCACTAGAACGGCTGTCGATAAATATTTTAACATCGAGCCGCGGAAGTCTTTCTTTTTTTTCGGCCACTTCGATATGATAATTGTCGTGATTGCCGCTACGTGTTGTTAGTTTCTTCTGATTACGCTCGGGCTTTATCGGAGGATTTAAACGGTAGCTGCGGGGCGATACGGTGTATATCCTGTTTTGTTGCGCGTGAGATTTAAATAAAACCTCATGGTTCTCCGAACCGCAGCTATTTCGATGAAATAACTCCAATGATGGACGACAGAAGGTTACAGTTAAATTGATGTAAACTGGGCACGGTCCAAGCCTAACCTGCCCTAACTACGGGCCTTGAATAGACGGTTAGCGTGCGGTGGTCGTTGTGCGTCGGGCTGTGTCGTGTGGCCTAACGGGAACACTTCTAGCGCCACTTCGATTCCTTTCTCAACCGAGTCTCCTCCAGTTTCGCTTTCACTTTCGTCCAGTCTTTTTTCCCCCGCCGCGGCCGATAAATCGATAATTCGTCCCATGGAATCTGGCGAATCACGCGTTATCTTTCACCGCGAGATCATAGCCGAAACTCATGCTGAGCCATCCGCCAAGCGCGGTTCAATTTAGCGGAGCCTGAATTTGAAGACAGGGAACGCCGCGCTTGAAATATTTATCGGTCAAGGGGTATAAAATGGGGCAGGCGTGAGTGGGTTCGCCAAGGGTTAATTGTTTTATTCGACGGCTTTGGAATAAATGATTCGAGCGCGTCATTGGCTGACTTGGTCGCGTCTAGATCATGGTCACCCTGCAGATCCACTAAACGCTAAACGGTTCGAATTGGATATATTACTATAGGCTGGCAGAGCCGACGTGACTATTCTAAATATAATCGATGCCTGATCTACCCCAACTATGGCTCGCGGTTACAGAGGAGCCGGCCATGATTGAGCTTAAACGATCAAGGAGATCTCCAACAAGATCCCAGGTCCCTTTATCAGTGGCTCCTCTATTCCTTCCTGTTCGGATGTTTTACCAAAGCTGGTGAGGCACAAAAGAAGTCAATTAAGATCAAGCTCCCATTGCAATTCCCTTCGAAAATTGGAAAGGTAACCTGCAGCTACCATGGCCCACCTCCTGTGTGGCCAGACAAAGACGATTTATCACTCAAGGATCGCAGGCTGCACGGCGGGCGTGCAATCGATCCTGCCAGCTTTACCTGGAACACCTGTTAGCTAATCTCTCTGCGCTCCGCCCGATCGCCGACGAAAAAGGAAAGCAGAGGGCTCCGTGGATGGAGCGCAAAAGGAAACTTTTTCCCCCCCGTGAAAGCAATCCTCGGCGAGCCAGAAGCTCGCCGAGCTGGCCTCCGGCCGTTTCGTAAACTTGGTTAAACGCCTCCGAGGGTGGAAGACATTTCATAAATATCACTTCCACATGCCTCTGGAAAGTTACCAAGGGGAGCAAGCCGCCATAATGAGCACAGCAACGATAACAGTCTGTGAGGGCGAGGAACTGAGAAATCTGAGGAGGGAGTATCGAGGGGCGTTAATACTAAAATTTTGTGAGATAAGATAGCTTCGAATCGTACGATAATGGACACTGGACCAAACTTTCCAACCGGAATCAATGGAAAAATCGACGGCAAATGTTTCAGGGTGGTTCCAACTGAATTGCGGCCTGGTCGAAGCGGGCCGGACCTTTCGCAAAATTCGCAAATTTTCTACAGACACCGCGGGTGTCCGCGACGTTCGAAGTCGCCAGGTAGAGAATTTATGGCTGGCGACGGGAGTCAGGTGGTTACGGTGTTGCGGCGAAACTTTATGGCTGTGGTTTTCGCACTCTCTTCATGCGCTGACCATAAATTTCGAGGAACGGCTGCCTAACGTTGCGCACTCGTAAATCATTCGACACGCCGGGAAAGATTTCCTTCACCCCCTTTTGGAACGGATTCCATATCCCCGAGGATAGGTACCCGTCGGAATCTGCTTGTCCACAGCTGCTAACAGCCGCCACTTACCATTTCTCTTGCGATTTCAAGGAGAATCTCTATCGTTGCACAGTTGTGATTCTCAGTAATTACCACTGAAACACCTTGCTACGGAGAATTCTCAAAAAATATGAGACTAAAGTACCGGTTACTATTACGTACTCCTTTGTGCGATTCTAAGACGCTAGAATCCTTCGCAAACGAAACTCAAGCTTGATTAATAGAATGCCCTTTCATCCTACAAAGTGTACTTACTCAATTTGACTCGAAATCCACAAACATTGGCCCGCGACGAGGAAAAGAAAAGTGCATTTACCTACGGAAGCAACGGTGCACAGTCGCGAAACACGTGCGCACGCACGCCGTTGCCCACGTACCGGCAGCGGCTGGCGGGGGGACGATTTTATTGCATTCTGATGCAGGCCTACTTGCATCGAGACAATGCCGCCAGGGAGATATGCAAGCAGCCGGGACAGATACGTCGGTGCAACGTACCCGAGTAGAGGAGACTCGCGTGGGACTTGGTCTTCTCTGATTGTTGCGACAGCTACCCACCGCCGAGCGGCTCGGGGAAATTTTTGACGAGCAGGTTGTACTTTCCCGCGCGACTATCCCACCGCCGGGCTCTAAACGAAGCCGCGATTGCGATACTACTAGCTCCGCGCGATGCCATCCAAGTCCTCGATTCATAGAAACAGCAGTTCGCTTCTTCGAAACAGCCGTCTAACTGACTCCTCGGTCTTGGAAGGTATGTTGGCGGTGTTTCTGGTGAACTAACAATCTCTGGACCCACAAAATCATTGGTACACTAAATTCTGCCCCTACGAAACAATAGATGTTCTTCGATGTACGGGGTGAATTTTGGAAGCATAGCAGAATTTCAAAAATTCTGTGCGCTTGAAATAAGAGAGAACTAAAACAGCGGAACGTTCTCCCTTTATTAACAGATTCGCCGTAGCATTGTACAATGTGCCTGCAGAAAGATATCCCTCATTAAGAGCAGGCTTTAAGGGTCGAGGAACACGAATAAACGTACCCAGAGTGTAACATTTAAGACAAAGACGAACGCACCGTTGAGCAAGACACCGTTAACATCGCGACCACGTTCAAGCAGCTTCGAGGGGGAGGGAGAGATTCCGCCGAATAGGATCCGAAGTGATAACAGGATCAAACGGAGAGCGTTTCGTAATCGATTCGGTGCTAGAGCCTCGACCGATTGCGCCAACAGCGGGGAATTAAAGTTGCCGTTAAAAATCCCCCATTTAAACCAGTTGCGCCGCTATTCATCCCGGTCGCGGCGGTATGGTTCATTTATCTGCCACATCCGAATTGAGCCGCGTCTGGCAACAATGCCAGCGGGGTGATATCGCGGCCCCGGATCGGGACCACCCGGGGCCCAGTCGCGTTCCGCGACGCGAAAACGGACGCGCGGCGAGAAACCGGCTACCATAAAATTACCGGGGCATAAATCCACCGCGGATCGATCGATAAATGGGCCCCCGGCGATCAGCCGGTGAAAACGCGCTTGCGACAGTAGCGCGGAACGGGACTGTCTTGGGTGAAAGAACTTTATCTGACTATCCGGTAGCGAAACGGCTTTTAGCGCATTACGTGCTGCGGTCCGCCGTCGGTTTCCGCGTTTCTGGTGCCACCCCCCTTCTGCACCGCCATCTTTTCCGCTCTACCAGACGATCGCGCGATCGCACAGCCCCGGGCACGCTGAAATTACCGCCTCGCGTTACGATAGCATCGCCAGGTTCTGGGAGAAAAATTCGTGCAACGAGAATTGCAAGGGGGACAGCGGCTGGGACGAATGAAATCTTGCTGGGGGGCTTTCTTTCAGGAGTTTCGAAGGTTTCATGGCGGACCGCGCTGGGGTAAGGGCTGTGAAAGGGTCTAGCAGGGTGGGCATGGGTAAACGGCCCTCATGCCGATTCTTGGAGTTGTTGTTTTTTAAGCAATGCTCCTGATGAAACACCATTATGTAAAGTTTTAGATCGCTACCCCCACGTTTAAGGGTAATACGGGGGTAAACGCCCTTAACGTTATTATTTTTTTCTTGGTTACTACTTAAGATATTTAAATGAAAAAAAAAACGAAAAAATAGCTATATACTAACTGTACTTCATATATTTTTCTCTGAATTATAAATCAATTATTAAGGGTAGAAAAAAATAATTCATTTTTGGGGGTGGTTTTTGGAAACAACCCTTTGAATGACCACCTCCAAAAAAATCAAGAATAATGCTTTGTTATCGAGCTGTTATATAAAAAAACCTGAAGACGGTCGAGATGGTGGAACATAGTTAAATAATTTAACGAAGATCATTATATTATAAATATGTGGGGTTTTGTGACGAGAAAGAGTATTTGTCGCGAGCCTGAGTACGTGTCATTTAAATGCGAATGGAAGAAACGATTGCGGTTCGTTTGGGAGATCGAAGTGTGAAGGTGAAGGTAGCTGTGGAACAATGCGCATGCGCTAAATACGAATATTTCCCAGATATTAATAGAGTCTAGCAGGATAAGCATGGGCAAAGGGCCCCTACGCTGATTCTTGGAGTTGGTATTTTTCAAACAATGCTCCTAGCCTGAAACACCATTATGTGAAGTTTTAGATCACTACCCCCTCCCCCCCCCTTTACGGATAAAACGGGGGTAAATGCCCTTATCGTTATTATTTTTTTTTCGGTTACTACTTAAGATATTTAAATAAAACAGAACCGACAAAATAGCTACATATTAGCCGTAATTCATATATTTTTTCCGAATTGTAAATCAATTATTACGGGTAGAAAAAAATAATTTATTTTTTGGAGGTGGTTTTTGCAATCAGCGTTTATATAATCAGAAAGACAGCAAAATACGTCTGGCTAAGTACGGATTATACCTTCGATAGGTTCAAACAAGGAAGCGATTATCACGACAAGAGGTTGTCACTCATAGGGTTGTTTGCAAAAACCACCCCCAAAAAATAAATTTTTTTCTACCCGTAATAATTGATTTACAATTCGGAAAAAAATATATGAATTACAGTTAATATGTAGCTATTTTGTCGCGTCTGTTTCATTTAAATATATTAAGTAGTAACCGAGAAAAAAAATAATAACGTTAAGGACGTTTACCACCGTATTACCCGTAAACTGGGGGGTAGCGATCAAAAACTTTACATAATGGTGTTTCAGACTAGGAGCATTGTTTAAAAAATAACAACTCCAAGACCCTTTGTGGCAGGAAAAGTACCACTGTGAATATTATTTTCATGTAAATCATTGGTGAATAAATTGTAATAGATGTTTCATTGGTATTTGTCTGATTAGTACCCCAAGTTTCAATGCTCTCACTTCTATAATGCAACGATCAAGTGATTTAAGTATAAGATACTTGCAATAGCGTGCTGCCAGTGAAACCGTCTGTCCATCAATGGGCAATTGCTAATTTCACATAAAGAAGTGCGTGTGTGTGTGTGCTATTCCTCTAACGAGCATCGATCCGTTTACGCTTCTAATTTACCATATTCCCACGAGAGACAGGGAGAGGATCGGGCGCAGAAACCAGAACGAAGTCGGCCCGCGAAGTTGCGGAGGTGTTTCGAAAACGCTGCGTCGCGTAATCGTTGCTCGCACGGTGCGCGAGAGCGAGATGCAGCCGCCAGTTGCAGATGCAATTGCTCAACGAGCCGCGCTGGTATGCGTCGCCGGTCACCGACTCCCGACATCCTATTCGAATCGGCAAATTAGCCCTCCATACCGACAAAATACAGCGTCGGCTAGTTACTTTCGAATCACGTGCCAAAGAATAGAGCAATTACTACAGCGCAGGCAAAATCAACTATTTCATACGTGGCTTCAAAGTAGAATTCAAAATCAAACGTAGAATTCTAACACTTCGACGACACTTAGAAGCGAATACCCATGGTCGATCTTTGTCAAAATTCCCGCTAAAAAAAGCGTATTACAAAAGCCTGCAATGTAAATCTTTGAATCGTATAACTTTCTCGGTAATAAATACGAAAGAAAGTTGAATTCTTAAGCTCGCGGAGAGTAGCAGATCGACACCGTGAAGTTACGGATAAGGTAAATGTCCCAGTACTTAAACATGGCCCAATAATTAAAAATCGAGAAGAAATTTTATTAATAATAACAGTTTTACTAATTTGCAACGTTTAAACTATTCGAAATATTATTGCAAAAGGTATTAGCTTTATATAGATACAATTATAAGCTTACATAACTGAATTGTTATATCATGCAAAAATATTATTGTACAGTAAAGCTTCGACAGTTTCAATCTCGCGTCTCACCTAATGGGCTCAAGCAAGCGAGAGAATATTTTTGTTAAGGTTGTAATTAATTATTATTTTATCATTTTTGAAATAGTACAGTTGTTGCGGATTTATTATATATCAAAGAATTGAAAATTAATTGGATCTCTTAATAATTTTTTCTTCTTAATATTGAAATTACAGACGTCAGTATTCAGTGAAGTATCGTTTTGTATCCTATATATTTACGTTAATAATAACTAGACAAAAATATAATACTGTTTAAGAATTATTAGGATAAGTAATCTTAAACTCGTCATAATATTAGCATAACCTAAAATTGTATAATATACTTTTAATCATTTTCAGACATAAAGTCATGCCGAAGATTTAACACAAATGTATTATAAATAAAATGTTTTTATTACCCCAAAATATTACCATATTGATTTCTTTTCATTAACTGATAGAAATAGTTAAATTAAATATATATTCAATAATTGGGACACTGATAATTAATGACTGGGACACGCTATGGATTTCATTTAATTACTGGGCCATACGAACAGTTTCATGTTTTAATTAATTTAAAACTTTTCCTTTAACAAATGTAGATTCTTGTTACGTTATCTGAAACTAGAAATTTTACGTTTTCGAATAAGTATATTTAGTTATAATTTTATACTATTTAAATATAAAAGAAATTGCAATTATCTCAACTGCTTCCTTAACTGTTTCATCACTGGGCCATTTACCTTAAGTGACAGTGGATATTAAAGTGGCAACAGCTGATTTTGTCCCACTCTCAATAAAAAGTGCAGGTACTCACTAGGGAAGATGGTCGTAAACGCTACAGTCGATACGAGTACAGTCGATACAGCCAGTAGGCGTCTACTCACCTGAAACAGAAAGTCACGACGATCGTTAGTAAAAAATTGACGAAAATGTATATAACGTTTATTGGATCCAGTATAAGTGTTATTTTCTCGAAAGTAACTGTTCTTTTTCCAACGATCAGCTATGAAATCTCTGGAGGACTACTGACGGACGAGCAGACGAACGAGATCGATCACTTTTGAACGTTATCCCACGAGTTCGGACATCCGGTCCGACCCATCCATCCACCCAGCTCGAGGATCTCGCCCGGTTACCAACTTCGAATCTGGGGTAGAGACTTTCCCAGCTCGATCGTTCCAGTCAACCTACCGCGGTGAGGCCTACGCTTGTACGGCGCCATTGCGAAACAGGGACGAGACCCAGTTACCCACATTCTGCGCCAGATATTGGCCGGTAATTAAATAGCCGCCGATTTTCCAGGCAACCTTTCGCCTTATAGCACGGACTCGAGGCGACGTCAAGCGTCACCCATCGCTGCAAATGTCGTTTATTATCGTTCGACTCTGCTTTTAGTACGCGACGCTATTTACTCTGCGCTTCAAATGCCTGCGTCCTCCCGAAGAACGCGCGAGAAATCAAATATTGCGCGGCCGCCAGAGGTGCAATTTAAAATTTCACAAAGGTTTGCTTGGAGAAACTTGTTTAGCGTACACGCTTCTTCCTCTGTTTTTCATTTTGGCGACACTCCGCTCTGCTCAGGAGCTACATTCGATTGTTTTCTAAGTACTTCATCTTGGTAACTTTTAATTATTTGGAGCGATGGTAAATACCATCCTCTTTGCTTCTATTACGACTACTTACTTCCTACGTTTCTACTCACCATTCACAGAAACATTTCAATAATTCATAGCGCATTCTACAACCACCGATACGTTCTCACCGCAGATGTAACTCCACCCGATCCGACCCTTATAAACCTCAAGTTCAAGAAGACCCCTCGACCAACCCCACGACTCGAACTCCGCGCAACCCGCCCCGCGGTTAAATACCGTTCGTCAAGTAATTAGAGTTGCTAGCATCGCGATTACGAAATACGCCCAGTTGACTGCACGAAACGGGTGAATTGAAAAAAAGAAAGAAAATCTACAGTATCTAGTTGCACGCACCCAACCGCGTGCTATACCGATCATGTAACCGGCACCACTTTCTAATGCTTCGCGAAATTGCGTAACAGCCGTATATACTTGAAATTAAGAATCGTTGGATTCAATTGACTTTGCTGCCCGCTATTCTTCCTTCCCCTTTCATCCACCACCACCCTTCTACCTCTCTGACCACTGGTAAAGTTGCGAATCCACGATGAGATTCTACACGTGACTTTTAAATATTAAAACATATATATCACTATTATTATTGCTTTTTGAAGGGGATATGGATCCTGATTCATACCAAGATCAGAGTCTGATATGAGAGCTTATTCCAAGCTGGTTACCATTGAGATTATAAGTTGTAGTAGACCGCGAAGCTATCGTCGACGTTTACGCGGACACGGTTAATTAGTGGCGTTTCGTCGTTCTCCATAACCACCGTGGGAAGTCTGCCAAGTGTCGAAGATCCATTGGACGTCCGAGCAAATTGATTCTTCGCGCGGGACCCTCTTAATAATGGCGAACGCGGCGCATGCACGCTGCTCGCAAGACATTAGGTAATTATCGTGGTCGCCGCTTTATTGGAGCGGTCAACAAACTCCTGGATGAGATCTTAACTTCGTGGCTTGACTCGCAGCGAGCCGCAGATTGCTGCGTCCCAAGTGAAGAGGTGAAGCGAATGCTCGTCGACCACTAGAGTGTACGCGTTTCTCCTTGTTTTTTGCTACCCCCGTCAGCTTTTTCTTCGGAATTCCACACTGACTGCGTGGATCTATGCTTGAAATAAGTGGAGGGTCGATGACATGGAAGACGATTAGAATTTTTAAGATACTCGAGCTTCGGGAATCGGAGATTCGATTCGGTTGACTTCAAATTTATTAGGAATCTCTTAGAAAGTCTATGTTTCGAGAAAAGAGGTAGGGGGTAAATATCGAAAGGTTTTCAATGCCCCACCTTTCTACGTTCACAGAACATTATGCAGCCAAAGTGCATGCAGTTGCATAGGGTACATTTTTTATGCTTTATCAGTACACGGTAACCAGCGAAGCATCATGTGAACCGAGCAAGGCCTGCCCTTTTCCATGGTAATTAATCGAGCTCAAAAGACTCTAACCAGCCGCTACTAAACGTGCTAATGATATTCCACGAACACGAGCCCCGACTATCATACTCGCTCTAATTGCTGCCCTGTGCAAGGCTGTCGAAATCGGGCTCGTCAAAGGTCGACGCTGAGGAGTACGTAACAATCGTGATTAATCATTTTTTCCCCCCAATTCAATATATTCTATAATTTAATGGTAGAACTTAAAGCTTTATAGAGATATCTACCATTCCCTCTCTTCTTCGATATATTTTCAACACCCGACTAGCAAAATTCCAATACCCATTCAATTCCTCTGCACCGCCACCAAAGACACTGCTAATGGACATATTTCCCAACCGCCAGTTACACCATTAACTGTTACGCTTCACCGTAATTTAGCAACCGATCGCAGAGTTTGTTATCGCGAGCCACACGCAACAGGTCCTCCGCGCTGGATACCGATGAAACTTCGCCGTCTTCGAATCGACAATTTATTGGCCACGACGATGCTTTTACGAGGCTGAGCATTTCGCGAAGCTCGTAAACTCTAAATTGACCGACGGGTAACGTGGGACGCACGAATGCCTGGCTTTTATCGCGCGCGACGAATTCGAGCGATCCGATCGCTTGCGTCAGCGGCGTGGGGCAGGATCGATCGAAGATCATAGAACGTTCGCGGGGCTGTTTCGCCTGGGCGCGTAACTTTATCGCTCGCCGATTTCTGCAGTTAATTGGTCATAAAGGGGCAAACGCGATCTTGCGTCAAAACGTCGGCCTCGCGATTACGAGCGAGAAAGCAGCGTGCAGGCGCGTTTCCTATTGCAGCAGCAACCGATGCATAAACGTCGCCGCATATTGGAAAGTTTACGATCCGGTGGACGCCTTTGCGACGAATTCGATTACAATTTTCCCTTGTGTCGTCCTCGCGAGCGTAGCGCATCCACAGCGAAACGGCGATTCGAGCTGGGCACAAGTTTCCGGACCATTCGACGGCTGAGGTAGACAATAGTGGAATTTTATAGGGCATTGTACTCGAAGCACTTGCAGGATGTTCCTTTGTCACTTTCGTGTTGGGGTGATAGAGAGTTCGTATAGAGAAAGATGGTAGGGTTTGTTGGAGAGTTATTGGGTATGAGGGAAAGGATATTTTGGGATTTAAGTACAGAGTGATATAATTAAGGGAACTTGTCGGTATGATGAATGAAAGAAGTATGTTGAATGGAATAAATAAGAATAAGGGAACCCAATGAGCTTGAAAACTTTAGCAGATTACTTTAGTTACAGTAATCTCCTGGATGAATCGCGAATCATGGAATTCCCTCGGCAGAAAGTGGCCACGTCCCGACGATCCTTTCGCAATTTCGAGAATTCTCTTCAAATTTCAACGCGCCCATGGAGAGCCCACTTCGCGCCAAGGTCGCAATAATGCAGACACGCGCGAACGCATTTTCGCGATGGGCGAAAATAATAATAATAAATACAGGCGAGAGATTGTTGCCGAATTTTTCTCGAATCAACGCTCGCCGACCGATTGTCAGCTTGCGTAAAGTGGCGAACGATTGCGCAACGGTTGGTTAGCCCATGTTGGGTAATGTGTGTTACAGGAAAAAAAATTCGGTCACAAGGTCGCGTATTGTGAACGCGAAAAAGGCCCAGGATGCCTGAATTGACCGAGAAAGTCCGCCCAGGTCCTCTGCAATTTGCACTTCGGGGAGAAGAACGCGATCTCAACGCGTTGAAAATTTAAATATATTCGGCGTAGTAATAGTGAAAATAGTTAGTCCCAGGAGTGCCTGAGAAAACACAGCGTTAGAGTCACTCGCAGTAGGTATGTACCTACTACTTTTCACTCCACTCTTCTATTCCTCCCTATTTACTTCGAAATATCTTTTACTTACAAGTGCTACTGTCCCCTATTCACCTTCTCAACCCAACATCCCACTCAACTCGCCAAATCGAAGAAATTCTTTTCTGCTTGTTTTCTATCTTGGCAGTATTCCTCTTTTCCTTTATTTAGTTCATTTTTTTCTTTCTACTTTTATATATTAGTCCTCTACTGTTTTTCTCTATTCTCTATGTACCAAAGGGTTTTCCCGTATATATAAATAAATAAAACCAGCGAAGAACAAGATTCCTCGAAATTTCAGTCCCCCGCAACAGTTTTCTGCCGTCACCTCATTATCACTTCATCCCACATTCAATCTCCCCTCGGCTAATCTCAGCCTCGCAACAAAAAGGATTAATCAGCCTGAGGAGGGGGGGTAGGAGGGGCAGCGCGAGAGGTCAAACAGGAGGGGGGCTAAAAATCAATCGGCGAGATCGCGTTCACCTGCACACGGCCGCGGTACGTGACGAATGCATCGTGTATGCGATTCCGATGCAACGGCCTGGCTGTCCCAGTGAGCGGTCGTTCACCCGCACTCTCGGCCCGAGAGCTCGGCCGAAGCTGAGCGGAGCTAGCGGAGCAATCGCTCCCGACCGCCCTGTCTCGCCTCTTTTCTACCGATTTAGCCTCCCTTTCGCGTTTTTTTCCGCGGGCCCGCGCACGCGCCGCGATACAAATAACCGATTTGGTGGACGACCGAACTCGCGGGTGACTCGAAATATTCACGGTGGCAGACCCCTCGCGGCCGACCCCGCTCCGACCGGAGGACGTTGCACTTTGACCGCGTCTAATATAAGACACAAGCTCTGATACTGGGAGAGGAGGACGCGCGGGTATCGCCGCTCCGATTACCATCTCCGCGCTACCCTGCCTCCTCTCCACTTTCACAGCCCACGCCACTAGAGAAGATTTTCGTGTTTTTTTTTTTTTCGTGCGGCGTTGGTTCGAGGAGGGATTAAGCGATTCGGATTGACGCGGTGTTCGGTAGTCGCGGAGGAATTTTTTTAGAATGCGTTGGAATGAGGGGATTGTCAGAGGAGGGAGTTATGAAAAGGGGTTGCTATTGGTATCGGTGGTTTTAATCCCCGAATTTAGGTACTTCGGGGGTGCTCGTTATATCCCTTAATGATCTACCTGCGTTTTCGACCGAACGAAGTACGAATTTGGGTTCTTTCGACCGTTGCTCGCCTGCATGTATTTAAATTGTAAACTGTGGATTTATTCTCGCAGGATTTTCTTCATAAAGAATATATTTAGTTAAACCTGTTCAGGAGTAACATGAGTCAGAGAAATGCTGCCAGAATGAAATTAGCGTTAATTGCGCGAATGCGCGGTGCAATTCGTAGCTGGCAGGCTGGTCTGCTCGCGAGCAGATAAAATCGAGACTCGAAATTCTCCGCGCCGCTACAAATGCCTGCGCATGCGACAGACAAACAGACAAAGATAAAGTAGTCGCGCTGGATAGCCGTGCGCGCGCGCGATCGCGACAACGATCATCGTGGGCGCTGCTAGAAAGTCATTGAAAAGTAACAACTTTCTACCTCGTTCCCCCTCGCTTGCGTCACTTCGAAAACCTTCCGATCCTATTTTGAACCCAACGCAAGCCACGAAGGTTTACTCTCTCGATCTTAGATCGGCAACATATTCCAGCTGTAAGTCCCAGCATTACCTGCTCTCGCAGGAGAATAGTCGTCGACCGAGTTCCATTAAACTTTGATTTTGAAATTCTCAGTGTCACTGGTTAATGAATTCACCAGTCATTTTTGTAAACAACTAATCACGCATGCGTGCAGGTGATTGGACGATCTGTGAGCCTGGTGTCGGGGACCGCATTCGGTTTAATTAGCCGGGATGTTATCTGTCGAGACACACATGTTCCAGAAGCAAGTTTACAGTGAGCTGTATCTCGAAGGAGCAACGTTCGACATTTTTCCGACCGACTGTTATCGCGCGGCGCGCGCGTGTGCAGGCCCGCGCCAGCGTGTGGGTGGATCTGCGTAGGAGTAAGCCACTGACCTGCATCACTTCTTCGTCGAGGATATCGGCCGGCTCGGTGCTACCTTCGAGAACCTTCTCTGTTGTTCCCTTCTAAACTCTAGCTTGCTTACTTCTCGCGCTTTCGGTCCGCACACTTTTCCCAAGCCTTCGAATTGGACTCACGCGGCGAGGATTAATGTGCGCACGGGGATGATCGAGCGAAGGTTGAAAGGACCATCAATAAGAAAATTAACGCGATGAGACGTTGGAGGAAGAGCTACTATACCTGCTGCAGAGGTAAGGAACTCGAAGCGAAAATATAAATTTCGGAGTTTCCTTTGATCGCTGTGGGCATTTTGCGATTGAACATCGCAAAGCTGCGCTTGTCGTGCAATTTTGTATAGGGTAAACCAACCAGTAATTGACCGCATACCAGTGAATGATCATTAGGCAAAGAAATTTCAATTATAAATTTAAAAATATTGTATGTTTAAAAATGGAGTGTAGTTGCGCTTTTAATATCTCATATTTTTAGTTACGCGTATTAAGCAAATATTAATAAGTACATTTCTTATTAAAAGTATGCGGTCATTTACACTGGGCTTCTGTACGTTTTGTATTTTATAATCATTTTTTTAAAAATTACGATAAGAATAAGTAATTATTTTTATAGAAATTTCAAGGAAAATAAATTTAAATGCAATTTTAACAGTTGTTTTGTTGTTATACATAAATATAATCAAGTATTAATCTCAGAGGTCCGTAAATTCAACAATTCGGTCATTCACTGGTTGGTTTACCCAATATGATGTGAATTTTTTATGAAAATGAATGAATACCTAGGTACTTCTAATGGCTTTATTCGACCTAGAAGCTTTCACGAATCAATCTTTTTGTTCACTTTAAGGTATAAGAACTCTAAAGAGGGCTCATTAGATTGGAATTGTTAAATCACCTTTTCTATTTTCTGCTGTACTCCAATTTCAGATAATAGCCTGCTATCAATTCATTTTAGTTTCTTACTAGGCACACGAGTTTAAGTGGTGGTTGATTAGAGTAGAGCCGCGTAGGGTACGGTTAAGATATGCCGAGGACCACATAAGCGTAACCCATTCGCTTGTCAGCGATACGAGCTAAGAGTCGGCTAACCCACTGATTTCACCATAAACCAGGTTCAATATTTCTACCAGACGCCAGTCTACCGTAATTTGTCGTCGCCTTAGTCTCTTAGCGTTCCCTCTCGCTTATTATCGTCTATTGCATCGTGCACAGCGACTGATGCAGCAGGTGTGCGTCCACGGTGCAACATTGTCTTTGAAATTGAAGTCTGAGAGAAGGGCGACTGACGTCGGTGGAGTTTAGTGCCTCTTCTTTTGGGCACCAAAACTACTAGTATATATACTATTTCGTTTCAGAGTGAGTCCTGAAATTCCACTGGGCTTCGAATCTCTAATGGGCCCAAACTTGCAGAGAATCTTAATTTTAAGTGAGTTCTGAACACGTACCGAACTCTGATTTCTAGTGAAACCTAATTTTAGCGAATTCTAATTCCTAGTGAGTTTCTAATTTCTTGTAAAGTTGTGAGTTCTAATTCCTAGTGGGTCCCTAATTCTTTCCAAAATTTAATTTTAGCGAATGTTAATTCCTAGTGAGTTACTAACTTCTTCAAAAATTTAATTCCTAATGAATTTCTAATTGCATGTAAAATTTAATTTCAAGTGAATCAACTCCCTCCTATTGAGTTCCTAATCCGTGCCCAACTCAAATAATTTCCAGGAAACCACTAGAATATCTTGGCCAATATTATCCCTCCTCCCACACTGCCCTTTTCGATGTCATTGCACTTGGCTCGATCGACTTTTCAGCGGCCAGGCGGCAAGAACGCGAAGGAACGCGAAGGAAAGGAGATTTCCCAAGACGGGTTTCGCTCGGTCGGAGGAACTAATCTGACCGTTTATCTGTGCCGTATGTAGAGCGTAATAAGGGAAAGGGACGACTGGCGAGTTTATTAGAAACAAGCTGATCGCGCATCGATCGTGCCGCATGCGAACAATGAGCATTATTTGCCACTTGAGTAGATGCAGGGCGCAGATTACGCGAACCTGCACTTTCGAGTGCAGCTATGCTGTATCTGCGTTCTGCAATCGCAGCAGCAACCGAGCATCCTCTGAGCATTTCGATGAATCGATCCGTATGTTGGATCGACCCTGACGCACTCGATAAGGATATCAAAGAAATCAATTAACCGACGACGGACTTGCAATATTTGAGAAATTTGAAGATCACGGAGCTGAAGAACAATTTTTTTAAAATATAACTACTTTATGTTCCAATTAGAGGAGCTTGAGTCTCTAATGATTATCGAATCTAAGCTTCGTTGAAAATAATTTGGCTCTTTCTAAAGCACCTCCAGTTCCGAGATTCCTCAATTTCTGAAGTTTCAGAATTTCAATCGGAGCTACGAAAATTGATTATACGTTCAGAATCTCGTTCGTCGTTTAAGCAGCAATGTTCATCGCGAGTTAAATGCACGCTGGGAAAAGCGCGCGGTGCTACGTCGGAGGAACGTGGGGCAGCGGGGTGAATACTTCTCATTCGTGTCATATGTGCCTCGCGTACTTGAGAGCATAATTCTTTTTCGTCGATACCGATCAAAAGCGTTTACGCGCGCGTTCTCCTCGAGGGAGCCTTGAGGTGCTCGGGTGAACGTTGCACTTGGGACGAATATGCACCATATACCTCGTGTGCGCAGCGTCGCTGTGATTTTTAATCGTATTCTTTTCATTCGATAACGCGTATCGCCGCATCGAATAAATATCGTCTACTCATTGTTTGCCACCACATAAATTACGCCGCGATTAAACCGCGGTGACGTCAACGATATCGTCGCGGCTGCCATCGATCTCTCGTCTTGCCCAACCCACGCAGCCTCTGCCTATTCAAACTCCGCGTGTACACCAGTCGAAACTGGAAGCCCACGGAATCCTCGGCCACTTCTGATGGACATTAGACGCTGGACATAATTAATCACCTTGCCTCGCTCGAGAATGCAATTACACCGTGAAATCGAAGGAAATATATACACCTCTAACTCCAGATTCATAGATATAGGTACCTTCGCACAGATTCCTATTAAATTACGCCAGAGCGCGGAAACAGTTATACGCTCCGCCTAAAATGCATGCTCAAATTCGAGAAATGTATTCTTAAACTCCACTTTGCAACTGTTTCGTTCCATCAAACCTCCGCGATGGTAATTGCTGTTACGAGTCTCCTTGCGCAACATTTGCTTGCGCTTTCACGGCAAAGAAGAAAGGAAGGGAAAGAGACCGCTCTGACGAAATATTTAACAGCTAGATGGCTCAGGCACGCCGTCGCCTTAATGGTCTCCATTTCTCGAGCACCCGGTATGCAACGCGAGGCGTGCACGCGCGTATGCACGTCGAAGCGAGAGTGTCCGTAGGCATGCATCTGCAGTGAATGCATCGTTGCACTTGACGCGCGTGATACGCGATTCCGCGGTGCACGGAGTCGTCGAGAGTTCACGGCGGTACGTTGTTCCACTGACAGAACACCACCCCGCCCTCCCCGCTAACCCCCGCCCCGTCCGCGCCAATAAGCTAGAGCTGATTCTCAGTCCCTTCCCTGAATTCACTCGCTTTTTCACCAACGACCAATTCGGCACTGATTATCAAGTTACTCGTAGCAAAATCCCCCGAGAGGGTGGAGGAATCTTCTGATACCCAGAGAGGAGTGGGAAGGGGGTGCGCTATTTGGAGAGGGATCGATGAGTTTCAAAGCTCTAAGACTCTAAGCGAATGAAAAGTAACTTCCTAACTGAAAAGTAGATATCGCATTTGTCGGCTTCTATTTAAACGCAAGGCCTCTACAAGTCTAAGGCATCCCTCTGACACATCTGACGAGCTTCGAAGATGCGCTGCTTAATACACTTAGGGGTCCAAGCTCCCCCATCATTTTTGGAACCAGTGGAAATATCAAGGGAAAAGGGTTTATGTACACTGTATTCAAGTTAGCGCAGTTGGTCTTCTTTCGAGTGAATTCCAAATACCTATAAGGACATTTTCAACCCCTTCAATTGAGGGCTCGGATGCAATAAGGGGACTAGCACTCGAAAATGCGAGAAAGTATTGTCTAAACGCTAAGAAATATTGGAAAATTAGTAAGGGGACTAGCGCTCGAAAATGCGAAAAAGTATTGTCCAAACGCTAAGAAATATTGGAAAATTAAATGTAGTTAAACTGTATTTTAAAAAATATACTGTTGTAAAGCTCGTCACGACACACATTTTTTCTATTTACAGTTTTTTTTTATCAAATCATTAATATTCGAAATAAAAATTATAAACAAAAAATTTTCCATCGTCCAAAATCATTATTTCTTTAAACATAAATTGCGATAACTTGAGTAAATATTAATAGATCGTTATGAGACTTAATAATGATTTTGGCCGATGAAAAATTTTTTGTTCATAATTTTTATCTCGAATACTAATGATTTGATAAAAAAAACTGTAAATAGAAAAAATGTGTGTCGTGACGAGCTTTACAACAGTATATTTTTTAAAATACAGTTTAACTACATTTAATTTTCCAATATTTCTTAGCGTTTGGACAATACTTTTTCGCATTTTCGAGCGCTAGTCCCCTTATTGCATCCGAGCCCTCAATTAAACTTCTCTTAAGCTTCCGAGCACTTGAGATTGCACAGCTGCAGCCACACGACGATCATTTTCGCTCAGACATTGGATACGAGGCGTCGAATCGATCTCTGTTTGTGCGTACGGATTAATCCCTCGATTCGCTCGCTAATGTGGACGATCGGGGGCGGTGTTGCAGCGATACAGCCCCCGATATGTGTGCCAGCGGTGTAGCACGGGGCCACGGAAGTCCGCGGGGCCGATATCCTACATTGTCCTAAATATAGGTGAGGGACACCGGCGTCGCGAAATGGATCGTCCCGAGACGGGGCGGGGGCGCGATTGTTCAACGGCCGCGGTGGCGCACGCTCGCGAAATACCAGATAGCAGACATATCTGCGAATCGGTGTGCCGTGTCTCGCTATTTCGAGCCTTGGCACGTGTTCCACTGTCTACGTGCTTTTTACGATACCGCTTGTACGTGACGAGGGCCGCGCAGACACCCTCCGCCCAGATTGCAGATACCGCGGATAGCTCGTTGAATGCGATTTATGCGCTATGATTTATCGCCGCCACGATTCTCCGATCGAATACCTGCACGGGGCTATTCCCATTCCGAAGGTGCCGGCACCCGCGAGACGCGAGCGTGTCAGAAGGGATTCTTGGGCTGGTGCTAGTCATCCGATAGTTACGTCTAAATCTTTGGCCGGAGGTGATGCCTTTTCGTTAACCCTTCCTTGAACGACTGTTCGCGTCCGCGGGACGTCCGAAGGATCGAGTAGGAGTGATTTTTATTGGTGGTAAGTGGATCGTTTGGGGCAAGGTGATAGGGAAGCTTGCCTTGACGCTCAATTAACCGCCGAGCAGAAGTTGCAGTGACGCAGGTTCATCCGTACAGAATAAAATCATCGATTCGTTTCCACGCGACCGTTTCCCACAGGCAAGTCTCATGCACGACAGATGTAGACCCAAGGGTATTCGGCGTTCCAAGTGATAATCCACATAGGCTGATTTGCATACGCGTTCTGTCCGTGCCCAGTCTACTCACTGGACTGTGAATCAAACGACTTACAGCGCAACCACGCAATCAGGCGCCATACGATAATCTGTCGATAAAACGGGACAACCATCCTTTTTAATGCATTTCACATCGGAGGCTGACTCAGATATGGCCAGGCATTTTTCCAACGCCGCGATTTATGCCCGCAACCTATCAGCCGAGGGAGCTTGAAATCCGAAAGAGTAAACGTTCGATAAATTCTTCATAAAAACGCGTCGTCGCCTGTGTGACACTTCGAGGGAGCCTCGGCTAGAGCCGAGTCGCTCTTTTTTACCTTGTCCTCCAGCTTTCGACCTCTCGTCATCCCTGAACTGGTTTCACTTGAAAGCTCCGACCAACACTTTCCGCCGAGAGAATATGATAATGGGAGGGAAAAATTACGCTCCGCTGCCAACGACGCAAGCAGGCCCAATAAATAGGCAGCACTCTGAAACGCCATGCCGAAGGCCGTCCGCTCACCCCTTGGCATCGAAACTAATTTTGCTCGACCCACCATTTCCCACCACCCCTAAACTCATCCTGCATCCCGCGTAATCTACATTACTCGCCTCCCCAACATCGCTCCGGACCATCAGTCCCCTGATCCCGTCAAGAGAAACCTAACTCAAAGAAACTCCAGCCGCACCTGCGTCGGCCCAAAATCAGTAACCCTCGGCGCAAGCTTCCACAACTCCGGCAAACCGTACCTCGACCAGGACCAACTCGCTCGCCCCCTCCTGCCGTTCCAACCCCTTCCCCCGTCGATCCCCCGAAATCCTGGATGGCAAGTGGAGCAGGGTGGCTGTGTAAATGGTCGGCGGCCGAGCAGAAGGGCCACCTTCGGGTACCTGGATGACCTACAGGCCCGTAGACAACGTATCGGATTTCCGAGGCTGCACACGGCGGCCTCCCACGTTCTGGAGACGTAACCCAACCTAACCTAGAAACGGCTAGACGAAAAGCGTGCACGGCGCGGAGAGACCGAGGGTACGACCTCGCCGGGCCGTCGGCCTGGCACACGGTGACCTCCCTCGATCTAGGGCGCTGCAACCGTGCTTCTGACGTCATGCTCGCTCGCTCGCTCACTTACTCAACCCAGCCGAGTCAACCTGTGCGTTCAGCCGCGCGCGCTTCCATGCTTTCACGGCTGTCACCGTGGCAGCCCTGGACCCGATTAAAGATGCACGAGGGCGGAACGGGCTAAACGAATATCACCCCCCCCACACCGACTAACGGCTAACTGGGTCTGTTTCAGGAACCGATCTCAGGGGGAGGTACCCGATTCGCCTTCTCTGCAACGGGGGTTTCGCTCTCTGCACTCCATGGGACACTTTGAAAGAGTCTCGGAAGAAAGAGGGTAGCTCTTGATAGCGAAGGGACTTGAATCTTGGAGGGTGATTCTAAGGTTTCATTTGGCTAGGATAAAGCTAGACGATACGCCCCCACCCTCTTGACAAAACGCCTGATCAGAATCGCTCGGAAGACGAAAACGAAGATTTTACAAGCCTCCGCTTTAGCAGCGTTTGAGGCAGATTCGAGCGTGCCATTTGCAGCGGTGTATCTTCAATTGCGCGCGCGAAACAATAGCGAGGCGTTTTGTCAACGGATTGTCTAGTTTTACCCTGCAGGCTTGTATCGGCGGATTTCAAAAGTCTTCGCGGATTTCGTAGGACGCGGCTGTGACGTTCCGGGCCTGTCGCGCAACCGGAAGTGCCAGGCACACGGCAGGCTAGGCGTGTACCCCGACGGTCGAAGAGGAATTAACAGGCTGCCAGCGAGCGATCGAGGGGGCAGAGGGGCCTCACCCACGGTGCCTCGTTGCGAAAGCGTTCGGCTGCAGTTCACTTTCATCTGAATTATGCGGCTCTTATGCGCTGGCTACGTACACAAGCGGCGATCTCGCGTCACTTTAACAATGCACCGACTCGGCCGGCATGAATTATGATAAAGAGGCTGATATGGGTGGATAGGAGCGGCCCAGATACGAAGGACAGGCCGATGAACCGTCCGGAACGAAATTCACAAGAGAAATCGCTCGTTGATACTCCAGGCTAAAGCCTCCCGATAAACGCACCATTTCCATTCCTTTTGGGACGCCCGATAAGGCCCCGCGACGATCGTTCTCGAAAGATTCTGCACTGCTATCGTCTTCGAACTGTGCACCGCGAGTGTGTTCGCTGTTCTCTCCTCCGCGCTTCGGATACCGATAAAACCTAATTACCATGTGATGGAACGATCCTCATTGCAAATTCACCCAGCTGTGGCCCTAAACTTGTGACGAGCAGCGCACGCGAGGAATCAAGCAGAAACGACAGACGATGGGGCATCGATCGAGAAACCGATCGTATCACCGGCGATTAATCGACGAGAAATAGCTTCGCGAGCGCGTCGGGACAGCGCTACGATCTGACTGTGACCTAAAAGTCGGATATATCTCCGGGAAAAAGCAGTTCACCCCGTCCTCGATGGTTCAACGGCCGTGGGACCTTCGTAATCGGGGACATGTGATTTCGCGCCGGGAGATGGGGTTGGAGAGCCGCTCGCAGCGGTGCCATCAGCCAGTGAAATAGCCATGAGACTAGCTGCTTCCAAGAGAGCAAACCCTTGAAATTTATCCCTCCTTCCTCGGGCAGATCGCGGTCTCTCGCGACGCGCTTTCTCGCGAACAAACCGGCCGCACTTATCGAAGCGGAATCGCTATTTATCGCACGCGCGGCGAAAGTTCAAAAGCGACGTGGTAAATGTTCCCCGGCGCTTTCTCGGGCTTCTGGCCTCGCTTTCGTTGCGGAAACTCGGGATTTAGGTGCCAGCTGGAGCAAGCGTCGAGTGCTCCGTATGAATGCAGAGCGGTGGGCTCGTGTGAACGCGCGGCGGTCGTCGGAGTCTCACGAAACCCGTGAATCTAACCCTGGAAAATTCTAAGCCGTCCGTAGGAATATACGCGCTCCGCGAGAGTTCCTATAATTATTAACTAACGATGCACGGATCCACAGAGGATTTCAAGGTGCGGGAGGGGTCTGGGTTAGGCGACGAAGGAGATGGAAACCTCTGAGGGGAACGAAACCTGATCAGAGGCACGAAGAACGATTTCTGTCGGTTTCCGCGTGACGAGGCAGATTTTAATAATCGCGATCAATGCCGCGCAGCCGTCTAACGCGCTCGTCGAGACGAACGAGGTCGGAAGCAGGAACGAATTAGCGAACGCGTCGCGATACAGGGCGCGTTCCAAATTGCGCGGCGAGTCGGCCGATTTTTGCGACTTTCGTACGCGCGAAGATTGCTCGCGTGGAACGACAGATACGGTCTCTCGATCCGCTCGGTAAGATAGGATAGCTGGTACACGCGACAATTCGCGAAACCAGAGTTTCTTTCGCGGTTATGACAGAGACTCGATTGGACATTTTTCAGAGCGGTGATTTTTCGTCGTTCGACGGAGGGGAAAAAGATCGAGGGTTATTTAACGTTTAGAAATCCACCGTTCCACGTTTGGGTGAGAGCGGGGAAATTGTTGCTCCTCTATTGTTTACAGCTGCACGGAAGCCGCTTGCGCAACCGGGCGATTGTTCCAGGCATTTTTGCTCGCTTTCGATCGCTTTCGTTGCTCCAATTAACCGTGCGTTTTCTCCTCAGCTCTTGGACCCATGGAAAATTATGGAGCTGGATCTGCGGCGAGATTAAGTCGTGGCGGATTTCTTTCCAAGTCTTAGTTACCTACGAACGTGGTCAAGTGGGTTGAAACGTCTTAGTAGATTCTCTTTGACACTTTGCGGAGGATCAAAGACTGTGGAATATTTTTTCGAAAAAGTGCAAGTGGACATTGCCACAAACTGTGACAGTTTGCAGGTAAAAAAGGAGGCTTGGGCAATTTTGACGTTTTGAAGATGCTGATCCTTTTAAGGCTATTGAAACCTGCGTGTAACTTTTATTAGGGGTTGGACCTTGGTGTTCCATTTTAGGTACAATTTCCCTCCATCTTCCTCCGCTTTAACAGAGAAAGCCTGTTTCAGGGTGCGTGGTTTTGGGGGTGGCTTTTCTTTCAAGGTTAGCATGCATAACCATGGAATTCCGCCGCGAGCGACCCAAGGAGTCGTATCTCTGACAATTGCAGCTCATTTCGATGGTCCTGGAGAAGATTTTCCAACGATTGTTCGCGGTCACCGAGACAAACGGGGTCGAGAGCACGAGTGATTAGCCAGGGCCTCTGTAGTTCCCATCCGTTGGACGCTGGAGCCTCGGACTCCATGTTTACGACGGTTATCTAGAAGTGTGTGATCTTTTCAAAGACCCGGATGAATATTCCCTTCAAGACTTCTTTCGTTCAAAGTTACTTGTTTCAAAGTGCGTGCAATATCTGCCCGCCGTTCTTCGTTCCTCTTTGAAGACGAAGAGATCGAAGGGGAGCTTTTCCAGCTCGACAGGGAGCGTGGAAAGTTTTCCAAGATTAATAGAACAGACTCTATTAAAATTGCAAAGTTTATCGGACAACAATTTCCACCCTACTTCGGGTTCCATCCAGCAACCCGAAAGTCGGTTTAAACCTTGCTAAATCGGGCGCCACCAGACAATATAGGCATTCGCCTGGTCGCGTCTTTTTTTATTCAAGAATATCGTACGTCTTCGTACGTCAGTGATGTCCTTTGCCGCCCCTTAGTCGCAATGTAATACGTGTCCTCGATTCCGAAGGTCGATCAGGCGACGAACTACCTAGCCACCGGGAAATGGGGTGATCCGTGCGACGTACAGGCCACACGTGCGCATCTTCAACCACTGCCGGCCGTATACCCTTTCCTCCCCGCAAGGATCAATTGAAAGCTGAGGAACCCGGCACTACATCACTCCTGCGCGCTACACAGCGGTTCCACAAAGGGAACAGGACCTAACCGCGCACCCCGCCGGCATCCCAACCACCATTTTCCTATTCGATTCGAGTGCCATGGAATCCCATCTGTTTCAAGCAACCCCTTGTAACTCCGTGGATAAGTTCAAGAATGGCCAATGTCCATTTTAATTCTAACATTGCAAAATCGTCTGATTAAGAAGAAAATTTTTGCAAAATTTCTAACGCCTCGAATTCACCCGCAGAAATAGTATCCTTCGTTCATCCTAACTTCGTTGCATATCCAAATAAATGAAATGACTCGTTGCAAAGCTCCTAGAATTATAAAAATAGTATAAGGGTTCATAGTCCTAGTATTAAATTTTTTTTCTCAGTATTTCTGTTCGCGTAATCACTTCCACTATTACTTCCTATCTAACGAAGAATCGTCTGCTGGGGAATTGAATGACTTCCTTGCCTGTTTTCGCGCTGTGTCTCTTCCATCACCGGACTTCGCAGCTCGCTATAATTTCTATGGTGGAAGAAGCGTGGAGAGATTGAGTAACCCCTTGGCGGAGTCCTTTACGATTATGAACGCGGCCTAAGGCTAGCAATCTCGACCCGAGAGAAGCAGCTCACCCCGTCCTCGGTGTCGGTGGTTCGTCGTCCGCTGACGGCCTTCGGAAATGGGGGCGTTCGTTTGCAGCCTCGCGGAGCTACCCAGCTCGTCCAACTGAGACAGCACCATCCCAGGCGACGAGAGAACGACGGAGAAATAGAGAATCAGAGGGAGAGAGAGAGAGAGAGAGAGAGAGAGAGAGAGAGATAGAGAGAGACGAGAGAAAAACGAAGGTAACTGCCGGTTCGGAATATCTCTAGGACAAGTTTTCGCTAAGTCCTCCGGGTTTCTCGCGAAAGCTGCCTCTCCTCTGCCTCCTAACCCCCTCCAGAAGGGAGGAGATTGAAAAAGGGAGATGAAAGTCCGCGACGCCTCGAGCTTCAAATTTAACTGAATCGACTCCGCGGCAAGACGAAATTGATCTTCATCTAATCTGCAGTCGAACGAATTCGAAGTAGGTGGCTGATTTAAACAATGCAACAGGGGGAGGAATTTGTAGTACCGGCTGTGAATCTCGATGAGAAATTTCCTGGGGGACAGTGTTCTGGGATTTTACGAATTAATTTTCGAAGGTTTGAATAAAGTCCGCGTAATGGATAATCCCACTTCACAATATCCCGGCTTATTAAAGGAAAGAGTCGATGGGACACGAAGGATTACACGGTTGCCCCGGCCATCGATTCGGAGCGCAAACAGATCTAATTGCGCCAGGGACGCCTGGATATGGAGTAGATCCCGACGGAAGGGAACCTGGATGAAATGCCCGCGGAGGGGAGAGGCGTGGGAGGGCAGAGCGGAGCTAGTTGACACATTTGCGCCACGTTTACTCCCCCTTCTGCGGTGCGTTTCAGTGCAACTCGCCCGCCCCTGTGCGCCGGGGCGCAATGCACTCTCGAGGCCTTGCACCGTACAGTGATCCTCAACTAATCTTATATCCCATTCGATTGGCGCGCCATTGATTATGATATTTTTACCCTCCTGACCTTCAGGGCCGTGTCTGTCGGCTAGGTAGGCCTAGGACACCGGCCACAGACCTTCTCCTCCACTTTTAATCGACGTACACCCCCTTGGAAGTTACTAGGTTAACAAGGAATATTCATCAACAGTTTAACCTAAATCTTCATCCAACTACGCAACTTGATAGGCCACTAACAACTATAGGAGATGTGTGATTTAAATTCAAGGGATATCAAAAGTACCCTTCGAACTTTCATCGATGCTACCTCGAGAACCATTGGAGTTACAGAAAACTTCTTTGGACAAACGTTTCGCAGCCCAAGTTTACTTCCAAGTCGCGCCACGCTAATCTATTCCTCTTCACGCAACATCAAAAGCTACCGAAATACTGTGCTATAATGTTAACATCTGAGGATCGAGAATTTTAATACGTTTACCAAAGTTTGCTTCCCTTTTTCGACCTTTTTAAGTGGATCTAACATCCCCTTGGATATACACATCCAAGCTCCTGCTCTATGTATGCATCTACGTACACAGTAGCCAAGTCTCAGCGATTCATTCGTCGCGATTTGGCTCCGAGCAGAGGCATGTAGGCGCGAACGTTCGCAAAATTCCTGGTGGAAATTCCGCGGAATCGAGGCGGGCACCTCGAGCCACGGAGTCAACGAACTCGTGGAAGTCGGGAGCGTAAAAGTTCCCTCTCGTAGGTAAGTTTCACGGCGCAACGGAGAAGTTTCACAACCCGACACAGCACGGTCTTTCGCCTGGCGTGCCGCGGCATGCAAATCCGCTCTGCATAGCCGCCACAGCCACGCTAACTGCACCCGCCTATCTCCGCGCGCTTGCTTCAGCTTACGAGCATCGCCTCCGGCTGCCCATAAATTGATTCGTGCACTTGCGAAAAGCCCTCGACGGCCGCCTCGTGGACGATGCACTGGCGGGGAAACGCTTGCTTTCGGAGCGAGTCCCACCAGAGATATCGAAGGACATCGATCAGAGGGTTGATTCTACAACGGTCTTCTTCAATGATGGGTTAAATACATAGAAATTTCATTTAAATATCTTTAGAGACTATTCGAACAGTCCACGAATGATTTAAATTAATCGTAGAGGGTTAAAAGGGTTGGAACTTGCGCAACATTCACCTCCACGTTGAAATTCAAGGATTTACCGTAGTTGTTTCCACATATTCTACTCGTCAGGATCGCGAAGCCTAGAAGAAGCAAGAGTCGCGTAGGAAGCACTTCTGTGTGAAAGTTAGACTAATTAGTCGACGGCTCGTATTTACGATCAAATTAAGAGAGTTATACGATTTCGGATAGCACCGAGGCAAGAACGTTGGAGACCAGTTATTAAGGGGCATTCACGACTCGTTGTAAAACAGAATAGAACGCCCACAGTGTGGACGAAGATATCCGTGGATCGTTAAGCAACGTCTACTACTGTCATGGGACCAGTGAAGCGCCCGATTTCTCGATTCTCGTAATCGCCATTCGACTGTTTTGTCGTCATAAACACGAAGAGAAGTGGCACGGTTGGGAAACTTTTCGCGTTTCCTCGAATCGATATCGCGTTGTTTGCTCCGCGCGAATTTCATCGCGGGACCAGCACGGAGGCCACCCTCTCGCGGGCAATATCTACCTTTCTCTTTGCCGATCGTTTAATTCCAGGTTCAATCGTGTCGGTAAGCGGCTGGAACGGCACTTCGCTGCATTCTGACCGATAAAATCTAATGCATCGCGGATTTACCCTTGAAATCGCAAACGAGTTTCCACGGGCGCGTGGTTGCTCGCGAGATGACGGGCTAACCGGTGTACCCAGCGCCAATTCGTCCTGATAACGATGGGACTGCGACGATCTCGAGTGATTTTAGAGAAATGTTACAGAAAATTCAAGGATACGGGGGTTGGAGGAGGCATCTCCTACAATTGCAATTTCGTAAAGAGAGCGGTCTACGAAATTTCTGGTAAAATGCGTGCGTTTAATTGCTGAAGTTGAAATTTCAAGTTACGAGCTACCTACATACCTGTATATCAGAGTTGGGCATTATTCGACTAAATTGTTCTTCGACTAACCTTCAAATAAAAATTTCGAATAAAATGAAGTTATTCGTGACTAACGAATAAATTTTTAGTAAACTAAGTTTTTATTCGATGAACTCGAATAAATGTTTAGTCCTTATTCGTTCCTCGTTATTCGTTATTCGAAGGTCCTCCGTGGCGACTAAGCGTCACGAAGAAGCCACTTCGGCTCGAGTGTCTCATGAGTCATGATAGCCCCTCGGCCCGGCCAGAGGCCGAGGGCCACCCACTTATTCGTGTCGCTTAGTCGTCACAGCGGTCTTTCGAATAACGAATAACGAGGAACGAATAACGACTAAAAATTTAGCTGAATAAAAATTTAGTCGAATAAAAATTTAGTCGAATAAAAATTTAGTCGAATAAAAATTTAGTCGAATAAAAATTTAGTCGAATAAAAATTTAGTCGAATAAAAATTTAGTCGAATAAAAATTTATTCGTTATTCTCGAATAACATCACTTTATTCGAAATTTTTACTTGAGTTCATTCGAATAAAAATGTAGTCGAATAAAAATTTATTCGACTAATGCCCAACTCTGCTGTATATCTTGCTCTCCCGCTTCCTAAGTCAAATTTCCAATTTCATATACAGTACTTGCCAGCACGCGGTGAACTTGCGAATAGCGAATAACACCCTCACGTTCGAAGAATAACCGTAATCTCTTGCAGAGGAAACGGGGGCCGATTTCAGATTTACGATTACGATTTGGGGGCCAGGTGTTGAAGTCTCTAGCGACCGTCTCGCGCGGCGACGATCGTTCAAAGGAATCGAGGCGATCCCACCCTGATCCCAGGCTCGCGTTCAGAGAAATTCGCCCTGGCCTGGCAAACGCACACGTCAACTCGAAAGTTCCTGATTTCGTAACGGCTCGTGAGCGGAGTGGAGTTCGACGCCCGAGCCACGGCTAGAATTCGCCGTTTCATAATAGCCGATCGAACGCACGCGAGTCTATCCTCCTTCATCTGGGAAGACGAGAGCGCGGCGCGCTGCCAGCCCGCCAGCATTCAGTTTTCAACGCCGTTTCCCCTGTTCTCCAAAACAGGCTGCCATCGCAGACCTTTTCTCGTGTTACATCGTCTTCCACAAGGGGGAAGAGACCTACCTCCTTCGGACGCGTTAAACAGAAATGTGCGGGCGTTCTCGGGAGGTATGATGCAAGATTAACAGGCCGATGAAACGTTTACTAATTATACATGAGGATAATAAGAACTGAGAACGAGGCTACTTTGAGAGTTATTTTCTGGACTACGGAATCTCGAAAATGGACTTCTACAGTGGGATCTAATAAACCCGCGGAATCTTTTATACGATACTCCATTCGAGAGTAACTTAACAAAAAAAGAAGAACAGAGAAAA
Organism: Andrena hattorfiana; assembly: GCA_944738655.2. Classification (NCBI taxonomy): domain Eukaryota; kingdom Metazoa; phylum Arthropoda; class Insecta; order Hymenoptera; family Andrenidae; genus Andrena; species Andrena hattorfiana. The sequence continues at coordinate 5,326,988 of OX122893.2, forward strand.
GTAAGTGCTCCGATACAGATATCAAACATCTTCTTCAATTTCCATTTCGATTGCGAAGGGTTCGTACGAGTTGCAGTACAAATACTTAATTAGAGCACTAATATCGACTCCTAGCAGATGAAAACCAGTATCAAACTAGCAACCCATGCGTCACCCGAAGGAATCCCTGCGGAGGACAGCTCCCAGCCAAAGTGGAGGGCAGAAAAGTTTCATAACGTCGTTGGCGCGCATACTGAGCGAAGGAGACGTAAGGTAAGGAGCCTCGTCACGCAATATCGCCGTTCATCCCCCTCGAGGAGGAGGGCTCGGTGGTGTCAAGAACCCCGCGAGACCTCAGAAAGTGCATGCGACCAGATGCACGGGTGAACGAGGCTCGTTAGAAAGCGCCAAGGATAAGACCGCCCACTCGTGGCCGATGCAGTTCATAGTAGCGATACTCTTACGAAATTCATTAGCGGCCTAAATGCAGCCAGCGAGCAGGCTGCCAGGCAGGCATGCGGACCCGATCGCGGGAAGGGTATGGTCTCGTTATTAACCCATTCAAATGATATTTAAATGGCTCCCACGTGCCATAGAAATCCGATTCAAACGGCCCATATCACCGACAGCAGATTTAAATGGCTCTCGGCTTGTTTCAACATTCGCGGCTATCAGCCATTTCCAGCCGCAGACATATAGGAGCACTTGCAAGATTTAATGGCGCATGACATCGACCACAAGCACCAAGAATCTGAAGATCCAAACGGGGTTAACACGTTCGCCGCGGGGCATTTAGATACAAACTCCGAATCGCGTCGACGCACGAAGCTTTTGTCTCTGCTCGTATTAACTAGGACCTGGTAGATCTGTGTCGACTCGTTTCTCCTGCGCAGCCATTACAGGACGCGCGTGGGCAGTTCGATGCAAGAGCCTACAGGAAAGGATCGACTGACATGCAAATGATCGAATCAAGGTCGATTTTGGCAGTGAATGTGTTTAGATATTCACAGGCCAGGCCCCCGAAGCATGGATTCGCTGAGCGGTCCAGAGCAATCTAGTGCTGGCTCGCGCAGAGGCAATAGTCGTTCCGATCTGTGCATGCACGTATCGAAGGCACCAGTTACCAAGAAAGGTGCATGCAAAAGGGAAATGAGGCTTTGAGCGAGGCGGAACCTGGCGCCTCGGTGATTGGATACGCGAATCGGTTATCTCTGCCTGCTTATTGCCGATCGTTGCTTGCGCAATCCCTTCCTATCTCTGGCGGGCCCTCGTTAAATCTCCTTCTCGTTCGACTTAGAGGCTCTCTGGTGTCGATGGACTGTCGTCATCTTTTCCTCGAACAGCCGCCAGCCGCTCATAAACAGTGCTGTTCACGTGTCAATTCGAATTCGCAGATAATCCCGTTGCTCTTCGTCCCTCCCCTCTTCCCGTAGTTGGTACATCTAATCGATGATCTGGATTATTCCTACACTGTGGCGTTTTCAATAATTCAAAGCTGCGCGACCTTAATTCGATGGAAATTCATACGGAACTATGGGCGACGTCGAGCCTCGTGCGTCTGGGCTGTTCGCCGGCAGAACTGGTAGCTATTGTGCCGATGGAATCAATCAGCGAGCCACAGCATGGCGGAGAGTTACAGAATGGGACTGTGATTGCATGTATTCTTGATTGGGGACCGAGAAGTTCCAAGAGACTCCAGTGGCTTCTGCTGAGTTTAATCGATAGTCGAGATCGCGGAGAAGCTTCTACCTGCTCGGAGCCGACGGTTGCGAGTCCAGTGGCTCCTCTTCTGTCGGCTGTAGATCAGTTCCTGTCCACCGATGTGGTTCGCGCGACGGGAGTCTAGCTTTAATCCTTGGGCCGCTATCAATGAAGGTTATTTGGCAGGTCGTCAAGCGGCGTCAGTGCCAGAGTTTAAGTGGATTTATTTGAAAGTGACGGAAATATTCGTCGGCTGGCACCGGGGCACGACATTTTACGTCCCTCGATTTCCCAACTACTATGCAGCAGCCGTGAATTACGCTTCAGATCGCGCGTTCATCGTTTTCACTCACTAGACCCACGCGGAAACGCGACGCTTCGAGGAAACAAAATTGGAAAACGGAGCGGCCTGAAATAGGTAGCCTGCGCTGGTAGGGGGTGCTCGGATTATCATAGATGGACAATTAACATGGCAGTGGCGCACTCGGGATTTAATCCTTTTAATGCTAGTTCGATAAAACTCATTAGGTAATTATACAAATTTATTTAAAGAATAAAATCCAGTTTTCTTCTCTTTTCACAAAGCCACTTCTTTGGCGGGTGCCAGGGTCTCCCCCTCTAGGTGCGCGGCTGTAACTCGTTAAGGGATATCGAGGAGCTAGAACTTCTTAACAGATCTTCCCTTTCCTTCGTTGCGCCACCCTTCTAACAGAACCATACGCAGCTATAACAAAACCACCCCCTGTCGACACGATTTATAAAACGAAAGCAAATGAACTCTTCTTGCCTAACGCGCCAGCATTTCAAACGACCAGTTCACTCGTCTTCCCCAGTTAGCAGGTTCAGCAGGTAGCCAGCATTGCGCTCGGTAAATAACTTGAGCCCAAATATGGCCGTCAAGTTTCGTGCCGCTTAAGTCCCTCCCGCCGTATCGCTTCCAGCGTCTGTGAAATATGCGATCCGTGCGCGTAGCCCGACAGGAACGCCTATTATATAATTCGCAAAGTTAGCAACTGGAATCGATTAATCGAGGAGAATTCGAGCACACAGGGGAGAGAGATAGAGAGAGGGAGAGCGGCTCTCTCTCGCGCGTGGCCGTTGTTCGTGTGCGCCTGTGCGTGATCCGTGCCAGTAACGCCGAAAGTGTCCCACTAATGCGAGGGAACAACGACCTGGCGTGACTCTCCCTTCTCTCCTCTCCCTGCCTCGCTCTCTTTGCGTCATCAAACGCCTCTAATAACGCACTGTCGTTGTCACTCGGCTCGATACGAGCCCGACCTGTTTCACGACGAGGACCGACAACAAGTTTCGCTATGCGATCGCATTCGTAACAGGCATTCCTCTATGTAACAACGTTCCAACCCTCTGCGGGTTCCGAGGTCGGGTTCCTTCGCGACATCTTTCGAATCCGTGTATGACTTGGCGGCATTTATCGTACCATCGCCTCTTGGGTGGGGATTATTGAAGAAGTCTCAGCGTACGATCGCTCCCGGACCCGATATTTGCATGATCATATTCTGAGGGAATGTTGGTTACTCGAGAAACAGATGAAAGTGTTTGAAAAGGTTTCACGATGAAGGAACTTTTCAGATCTATGTGATCTACACGATGTAAATTGTGAAGTATCACAGTCTTGGGCTTGGACTGCTGGGGTAGTTTAGGCGAGGGGTGTGTTATTATTAGGGTGAGAAAGATTCTAAAGAAAGCTGTGGTTCCTCTAAGTTTCAATTTTTTATAGATCGTGATTTGGCATTAATTTGTAATAAAGAACTTGTGAAATTTGTGTGGAGAATTTGAAGATTGATATCCAACCGGAGATGCCAATTATAGGTTGGCATTGCCTATCCTCGATAAGCTGTTCCATGGAAATCAATGACGCTATTGGCTGCACGCGCGTAAAGTGCCTTTAATCATCGGTAGAAAATCCGTGCTCGATCGAAAACGCATTTATCCTCGCGAATCTGTCCCAAGAATGAGACGTGCGCACGCACACGCGCGCACACTCTGTGCGTTGCACGTGCATATGCATATTTACATTCTCTTTCTCTGTTAAAATTCTAACCTTCTGCCTGCGAAACGTTAGCAAATCGTTCTGATTATCGATCATTAAATCTTGCCTACACATGCCTGCCCGTCATGCACTTTCATACACTGCGCCAAGGTTCCCCGATTTCGTACTCGATCTCCATTTTCCTTCGTACCCCTTCGCGCGGTTCTCTGCCCTTTACAGCCAACACTTTCCATGCTTCATAAATTAGTTCTGACTTCTCAATAGACGGTCGAGAAACGGGAGGCTCTGAAGCTAGTCGCTAGAGAAAGGATTCCATTTCCATATCGGCGACACTTCTCTCGTCGTATCAACAGCTAAGTACCATTAAAAAAAAAAAGGGAAAACCGTGCAAGATATATTTCCTTCCCCTCTTTTAAGGAATTCTTTAACAAGAAATTTCAGAAATTTCTCCAAATCCTTGCGCAACCTCGATTAATACTATTACTACCTCTAACTACCTTCCAACGGTTAATCATCTTACCTAACAGGAAACTATAGTAACCACAATTCGAGGCAACTGTATCCCCTTCGACTACCCCTGTACCTCCGTTGCGGAAGTAAAAATTCCCGCCACCTCCCTTGCCACGCAAGATTCCCCTGGATAATCCCTAGCTAATCCTCCCCCAATTTTCTTCCTTCCAATTCTATGCTACCAAGGATCCCGGAGGACTCCTCGAAATGCATAACGAAAAGAGTTTCGCTTTCCATACCGTCACAGCGGCTGTATGCGCGCGGACGCGCGTGTGTCGGCGCTCGCGCGCGCGCCCCTCGTGTACGCGGTGTGTCAGTGCGCCGGCCTAGATTCCCGCGGGTTCAACACTCGCTATCGAGGTGACTGCTGCTCGCTCTCGGCTTGCTCAACGCAACCCAACGACCGACTAAGCTCCCACCGAGGAGCGCGCAGCCACCGTTCGTGGAACGGTGTGTCCCTAGGACCTCTTCGACTGCGCGAACTCGGCCAGGCGAGCGGCCGCTTGGCACGTACAGAACCGGGGAGCATTTAAGACCTTCCATCTCGACAAGGGACGGCCGCCGAGGTGTTCGCAACATACCGCAAACCGCGACCTGTTCGGTGCAGTGCAAGCTGTCGATGATGATTCGCGCCAGCATGCACTTGGAACCGATTCTGTTGATGAAAATTAGGTATGCTTGTTGCGGGGCCTCTAGAGGATTTCTCAGAGAGTTCGCGGAGTTGAAGAGAAGAAAATGGTAAATTGAGGTTTGATCGAGGGGGAGGGGAAAGCGGCTACTCTGTGGATTCAAGGAGAAGTTATCTGGCCAGTTTGGAAGCCGGGCGAAGAAAGCAAACGCTGGCGAATACCCGAGGCACGAAAGTGTCACGCAACCGGCGATCAGAGAAAGTGGCCACACAACTCTTTGTCCTTTCGTTCGAGCAGAAACCGCCGTAACGGCTTACTTAACCAGTCCATGTACGTAACACCTACGCGAATCCTTAAGATCCTCGCTGAAATACCAGGCGACGTCTTAGACCTCCCGAGTCTAACGTAACACTCCCATCCCTGGTCACCCTCCCAGGAATCGCGGCTGAACGACGTCCGGCGAGGGCGCACCCTCCTCCAGCGGCTGAGCCTCCTCGTCGAGTGGCGCGGAGGAAGAATCGAAACGGTGAGTGAAATTAAGGAGACGAGGCTCGTCCGACCACGCAGGGAGGGGGTGGTCCAGCGGCCGAGCGAGATCGCCGCGGCGCGCTCGAGAAACTTCTGGAAGGCAGAGCTAAACTGAACTACAGTTACCGGATCGGTTGCACAACACGGAGGCCAGGTAACTCCTCGCGGTGCAGCGACCGTTCGAGGACGCGTTTCGAGCAGTTCAGCGCGTGCTGCCCGCCTACTTTTACTTTCGTGCGCGTGCAACGCGTGCTGACCGATATTACGGGACCGCAGGAACACCACCGCCCGATCCTGGACCCCGAGAGATCCTGCTGCAGCTGAAACGAGAGGTCCCATTTCGACCTCTCTCGCCTGGATGGATATAGTAGCAGTAGGGTAAAGGACCCAATTACTGACACCTAACCAATTACTGTCACCTTAAGCTATTTTACTTCAAATATCGAATAAATAAACGTTGTAAAGTCATATACGAAAAGAATTATGTAATTCAACCTATAATCTATACTATAGATTATATACTATAGTTTATTTATTCGTTATTTTAAGTAAAATAGCTTAAGGTGACAGTAATTGGTTAGGTGTCAGTAATTGGGTCCTTTACCCTAGGGTGGCTAAAGTAGAAGCTTAGTAAGTTGGAAGTACGGTAGAGTATGTAAGAAGTAATTACGTATTGTGTACAATTTCTGGCGGATGGGTGAATTAGGCCCATTTCACTCTGCACTCTTTGGGAGTTGCACCCTCAGAATGATAGATTTGCACCAAAGTGTCTCATGATATCTCGCCACACGCGCTCCATCGGCTGTACCCACGTCTATGACACGAGCCCTCTGACTGCCATGTTTAAAATCAAGCAGACTTGAAGGGAACCATGGTACATACTCTAGAGTTCTGTGTCTCTGAAGTGAATGAAGTCTCTATTGAATAGAACCTTGGAGTATCAATGGTCAGTAACTTAGATGCTGGGTAGATCGTTGCTAGACAATGGTGTCTGCGACACCTACTTGGAAGATTTTTTTACAGCGATCGTAGGTTTGACTTATTTCGTATTCGAGCAGTCGACACGCGATGCTGGGGGGGTTCTGCTTAGAAGAACGGAGACGTAGACGCGGAGGAGAAACGAGAACGAAAGTAAAAATCCGTTTCGTTGAGAGTCACTGGCTAGTGTGTAATAGTTTCGATCGAAAGGAGGTTACGGAGTGACTGAACTTTGGCTTCATTGTGTGCGAGACACCACGCACGCGCGCTCGCGCATACACACCGACGCGCGGCCACGCGTTTAGCGGATACCAACACAGGCAGTGGCACACGTACGCACACGGACGACGAAACCGACATCATCCCAGGGCACCAAAGAGCACCGTTCGCGCTTGTCGGCGCATTGAAATCACTATAGTTTCGCGTAGGGCCGCGCGAGTCGCCACGCACCGCGACGAATCCACTTCTTTTGCAAATCTCTCCGGTTTCGGTAGAATTTCCGAGCGAAAGTCGCGCTTAATCCATCATGTTCTGTCCTTTAGTGCCATTTTATTTGCAAGAATTTGAATTTATTAAATTGTGAGAGAGGACCTCCATTTTGGGGGTAAAGTACTGAAATTTGGGAGATTAGGCGTCGCAGGTTTTGCCGAATCACGATGTGTATTGTAGACCAATGGAAAATGAAAGTACGAGCTACGTAAGCCAGAAGCAACCTGTCCACTTTCTACGCTGCAGCTTTGATGATTTGTGGCCCATTTTGACAAACATTTGCGAAATGTGGGATGAAGTTGGTCAGGGTTACTGTGCTCACATCGCTGAAGTAGTTTCCTGCTTCTTTTGGCATGACTGGTAACTTGACTGAAGTAATCCTCGAGGAGTACGAAGTGGAAAATCGAAGCAGAAACGAAAACCGTCTAGAGAATTCTTTACCAACTCCTTTTATACTATCCCTTACTACAACGAGACTGAAATTCCAAAATAAATCCTTAATGTTGCTCCAAGCCGTCCAAATAGGGTGTAAAATCGAAGCTTGTCTCGACGTAAATACTATTTTATGAAAAACAGAAGCGAGTTGTTAGTGTGAAATGGAGGGAAAATTGTCAGCACGCTCCGTTTCGTGCGACAAACGAAACGGAGGGCAGCTGTTGCGGAGAAGTGAAAACTGCATCGCGACGGCGACTTTCACGTCGTCGGGCCCGCTGCTATCGGGAGAGGCGGGTAGACAAGAATGTTAGCGTCGGACATTGAAGAAAGCGAAACCGCCCGCCCATTCCCCGTTGCTCGCTTCTGTAAAGCTGCTGTTGCTGCTGCTGGAGTTGCCACACGACTCGTAGCAATGCAATTGCGCAAGCCACTTTTGCGGTAAGGATACTTAATCCGACTGCCTACCCTCTCACTTCGTCAACAATACGGAAAAGCGGCCGGCCGAAGAACGTACATTGACCACCACGAAATTGCTACGAAAGTGTCGAGAAACCACTCTCGACCTTCCCAGCCCCACGCATCTTCTTCCGACTTTGTCTGACCAAAAATAGAAGCTTTTCGTATCAACTTTTCCTTTAGAAATATGGCAGGGTACATATAAATAAAGTGATCGAACGCGAAGTTATATATCTGTATAGAAATAGAACAGAAAGTAAATTAAGTGTAAGTTAAGTTCAGTTTATCTTCAAGTTAGAGTAATTCAAATTTGTCGAGGATTTTCTATCACTAATTCTGCTCGATAACGAAGAATATATTATTCTGCGAAATTTGAAAAGAAAGAGGTAAAGTAAGTAATAAGGCAATGAATAAGAGAATTCTCAAAGCTCGAGTTACTTTCCGAGCCAATGTGACTGGGGAACATCGAAGTAAGTAGGTAGCTTACGTATCGAGTAAGCCACTGCCGCGTGTCTGGCGCAAGTAGTAGGTGGCAGTACAAGTCAGACCACAAACCAACCATCCCGCCAGCGAAAGCGGACGGTAGTTTACGGCTTTGCCGACAGAATGTGCTCGCGTCGCGACGCTGTCTGACATCTGCTGACCGTAGCACGAAATGCAACGCGCCTCTGCATCGCAACAGGTCGAGCACGTGTGGCTACTTCCCGGCACGTGCTCGACCTCTAGCGAGGCTGCATCATGGCCGGGGATTCGATTTAGCGTCTACCTCGTTTAAGGAAGGACCCTGCAAAGTTCCATTTAAATGTCAATTAAGTCAAACTAACTTCGATCATGCGCCGTAAGGAAAGGGATAGCAACCTTCGGGGAATTTAAAATTGCACTTCGTCAATGAATCACGTTTCACGAACGATGCAAGTGTTATAGCCGAGGCAAAGGCAAATACCATAGACAATCAACCCCTCGCTATATATCTGGACCACCCCAAATACTTTACCTCTTATTTCCCTGTGCATAACTATAACTTAAACTCTACCTTTCAAAGAGAAAATTTGATCGATTAATCTTGCCTCGATTATAGCCTCAACATCCATGTTCGGAATAAAAGAAGCACTTACTAAACGAGCACGTCGGAGGCACTGAAGTTGTCACGGTCCAAACTTACCTGAAACACATAAAAAGTAGGAGTTTAGTAAAAAGATACGAGACGTATCTGTTCTCTAAAACCTACTCTATCCTTTGAATTCAACCATGATTTACCAAGTATACATAACGTAATGAATTTAAAAGGAGGATGCAGGGTAAATATAAACTGAACAACTTGTATAGAGTGGATGGATATAGGAGGATAGGAGACACGAAGCAGAAGGAAGACAAGGGCAACGATCCTGCAACGAAGCAATCTGACGCTATCATCTCCTGACAATCGCTGTATGCGGGCACTAGGAGGCAGCAAGAGCCGCGTATAGGTGGTAGAGGGGGAGAACAAGCGGAGGGGGTGTGCAGTGGATGCAAGTGACACTGCATCGCCACTTACTCTAGGTTAGGGACACGATCGTAAATATGACGAGCTCAATCCACGCGAGACCATCACCGAAATTGGGAGAATGGATTCAAGGACGAGTAGATGGTATGCTCGTTGATCATTTACTTGAACCACTGCCACTTCCTCATACCACTTCCTCGTTGACTTCTACCACTGTTTCAGTGATACTCTGTACTACTTAAACGTAGGTCCTAGCGAAAGAAATGCTCAAAAGTTTGTTAGAGGCTGTTACTAGTTCTGCCTGGCTGGTCACGTATTAATTATGAAGCGTGGAAGCTTCAATAAACACCGAACTAAATTTGTTCAATTAATATTCTCGCGAAAATTAAGGACAGCCATGCCCTGAGTCGTTGACGAACCTCTTTCAAGGATTCAGCAAAGGCGATTATGGCCCAGTAATCCGACGAAAGCTGTTCTTGGCAAATGTCTGTTTAGTGCGCGGCCTCTCCCAAAGGTGTAAACCCTGACAAACAATAGTATTCCTTCGAAATTAATTGTCCGAAGTGAACTTTCCGCGGATGGCTAGGGTAATTAATTAACTAACGCGACGACTGCCCAGCCACGTCGTGCCTATGTTCCTTTCCATCCAGTCTAACAGACTTCTAGTATCAACTTCAACATCTTAAATAATGATTCGCACCCCACGCATTTACCTACTTGAAAATATCAATGGGACTCGTCGAAGGGGTTGTGCTAATAGAAGAATCTAGTTGGTGGCAATAAAAGACTATCTAGGATCCACGAAGGGGATCGCAGCAGTGGCCTCTCAAGTCCCACCTTGAATTTTAGTGGACACGAGGCTAAAAGCCGCCTCGACAACGAGTCCGTGCGATCGTAGGGGAAATCTGGGTACAGAATCGGGGAGGGCAGTCGGAGGAAGCGGTGAAATTCAACGTGTATCCCTCCTCGTCCAAGCATCCAGCGGCAAGTTCGATCCTCCTCTCTCTAAACATCCCTAACGCCCCGCCAGGAGTTCCAACCCCGGAGACCTTCACCCCATTTAGCCTTCACCGAGCTCGCTCGGTTCCGGGCTCCCAAGCGCCTATATATCAACGACCACCACGGGGTTCTTTGCCCATAAAACGACTCGTGTATATACATATACATACCAGAAACGGCGCGCGCTCCAAGCTCGGCGCGTAGGGAACCGGAAACAGGGGTCGAGGACGGCAGCGCGTGCTCTCGCTGGCAAATTATTCTCCGCTACTTGCAAACTAATCCAGGAGAACCGAACTGGATGAAAACGAAATATTATTCATTGTCTCCCTTCGCTAGAGGTTTGTGGGTTTTACGAATTCCTGGGGCAAGCTATTCATCGTGTGGGTGATAAGGTTGTGAAGTGTTCGTTTCGAGAAATATCATAATTGAATTCTTCAATTATTCTTCGTCGATCAAGGTAGGAACCTTACTGTTCTCCAAATTCCGTAGTAATTCAATGTGGCCTAGAGTGTGTACACTCAACCGTGGGGAATAGAGAATCGAAGTCAGGGTAGAAGAATGTAGCAAGTGGTAGAGGGAAGGAATAAGTCGGTGCTTGGATCAGAGTGGTGCGAACTGGCATTATCACCATATGGCCTATCGAGATTGCCGAAGATACCGGAGCAGAGGAGCAGTTGGGATTCCGGGGGTTGATTGCGCGGGACAAGGTCATCGTTGCCCTGACAACGAAAAGCGGCACGTGCTGCCTACGTTCCTCCTCATCCACTGACCCCGAAATGTGCGCGCGACGATCACTTTGCTGATCCTCCTGGGATTCGGGCTATTGTCATTCCGTTGAGCCAACAGAGGCCAGATAATGCGAGTCGCCGAGCGTTTCAGGCTGAGATTTTATCGATATCGCCACCTGCCCGCTCTTTGATAACCCGTTGGAAACGCAGCAATGCAACTGGAACCTGGCTACTTTGATCTTAACTGGCGATGCAGACTTTTCTGTTTGAAAATTCTACGGATCAAGGGGAGAAGTCTGGATGATGGAACGGTTTTTTTTTAATACACTTTTAATAGAGTTGTTTAGGGGATATACCTCAAGGCCAAATTTTGTATTCATTTATTTATTTCGGGTTAAATATTACCGCTCTATCGCTACAATTAAAATTTTATGCTAGTAAAATCACATTTCTACTTCTGGACTTCTTTTAATTAGAGTATTCGAGTTACGTGATTAGAGAAATCGTTCTGTATTAAATATAGAGCACCTCTCCCATCCCTGATACTCGATTCGATACTTGAGTATTACAACTGCGAGCATTTTTGTGCAACAAATCATCCCTCAAGGAATTTGTACTAATTCTAATGACCATCTGCTAAATATCCTCAATTCTTTAGATTGCGATCAAAAACTTAACGTTAACACTATTCCTACCGACACTTCACGTGTACCTATTCCTACCGCGACCAGTCAAATGACCTGCAATGAGCTACAAATTTTTCTCAGAAAATAAACAATAAAAAAAGAAGTGAATATTGAAAAATGTATTACACGTATATTTGAGGAAAAGTCGTGAAGTTTAAAGGCGATTCAATTACGTTGTATATAGGAAATTTGACCGGTCGTGTTAGGAATAGTGTTAATAAGGATTTTCCACGCAGAATGCGTCATCCTCGGTCAGAGTTATTTCCACCCTGTTCCACGAAACAAATTAACGCCCAAGCCTCTCGTATAAACGCAGGAGAAAATACTAGGAAGGAATTAATGGAAGGTCCAATCGAGGTCAGATCACGGCCGATTGGAGGCGATATTTCTCCGCGGCGGGCAGCCGTTCGATTACACGCAATCCCGGAAGCAGAGCATTTTCACGAGATTCCGGATTCCGGGAGTGAATGCGCGGGACAAGGACGACGTTACCGTGACAACGGTCACGGCACGTGTAGCAAAACGGTTCCCGTCGTTCAATATGCACGCATTGGTGCGCGAGAAGACGCGAGGAGGGATTTTCCAGAAACTGCTCCTCGAGCTGCTAACCCTTTAATCCATAAATTGAATTTTCCATGGAGCTTAAAAGTGTAGCCTCCGATGAATATAAAATTTCAATCATTCTAAAATCCATTACAGTACTCGCATCGTTGATCCACCCTAAACAAGATAACACACCCAGAGTAGTAAACTAAAGGATTAAGAACTTAGCAGAGAAGCAGAACCTACAGAATCGCAGTATCTCTAAAAGCAACCCTTGGGGGACTATTAAATACTCTTCAGTAAATCCCCAACCCTTAAACACAAACACTACGCGTTATCAAACACCAAGACTGACAATCAGTGAGACGGACAAACGGGCATAAACTGAAACTTTAAACACATTAAACTCTGCCTCCTTCATAAATAGTTGCATGCAAATTCGAAAGAGCAGGATGTCGATCACTTTCAACAGACTCGCTTCTCGAGCACGGTGAAACATATTTCGACTTCGTCGAGATTAATCCACCGGTCCAGGGTCACCAGACGACGAAGTCAGAAAACGTCGCGCCCCAATTTCCAAAGTTTTTGCGCCCCTGGTGCTCGAAGTCGCTCGAGGGATGGAGCCGCACGACGCGAGATATATTCCAGCACCCCGTTCCGTCCCTCCGCCCCTCCAGACGGGTGCAACCCCTCGTGCCCCGATCACGGTCCCTCGACCCTGAGGAAACCAAGGGTCGGTACACTCTCCTTCTCTGTTCCGTCCCTCCTGCCCCCTTGTAGCAGCGCGACACCCTCGACGCCTAGCGTCTCGGAACAAAGACGCTTCCTAATTCGATCGCGGCGCTTTGTTCGCTCGACCAGGAGACACGTGTGCCGTTATTCGTCTTTAATTTTCAGCACCCCAGGCTGCGGCCGACTAGGCCAGACTTTGGGGTGCCTCGCACCCTTCCCCCTTGTGCCTCTGAGAGGCTGGTGTTGTAATATACCAACCCCGTGTTTTGTCATTCCTAACCCGCCTCGTTCTTTGTTTCGAAACGCTCGAGGGGTGGTGCCTAATTCTGGGCGAGGTATATTTTCTGGGAAAATTGGAATTATTCTGAGGGACCGGGGGTGGTAGCGAAGCATCATTAAAGCTTCTCAAATTCGAAACTGACGCCAAGTTGTACGCTGAACGTTGGCAACCCCCAGGCAACCTACCCCATCGAGTCCCCCCAGCAACGACCCCTCGAATTCTCTCGAAATCCTCGAGGAACGGTACGGAATCCATCGAACGTCCACAAGGCGCGTAACTCCGGCGTCCTCTTTCGCGGAACGCGCGCGTATTTGCAAAGGGAGGGGGCGTGGAAGCCCGCGAAGCAACGAGGACGATACTCACTTCAACCCCCGCTCGCACAGAGTGGCACGCATCCGTTGCCTCCTGAAAATTACCCGCGCCGACTTTATTACGGTGATTGCGCTTTAATCGCTTTCGACGAGGGGCGCATCTGGTTCCCGGGAGGGGTGCATCCGTTCCTGTTTACGCTTCATGCGCGCGCTGAGCGCGGCCACGGTCCCTCTGACGAATCGAGCTGCAGAGGCGAAGCCAAAGCTTTGTTCAAGATCAAGATCCGCGGAGTCGGCGTAGCCTTGAAGGGCTGGTGGACGCGCGGGCCGGGGGGTTGCATCGTAAACCATCCCCCATAAAGGCTGCAGGGTGGTTTGAGGGGTGTAATAGGTGTAGCCATGGCAACGCACCGTCTACCACGGAATCGATAAAGTGCAACATTCGAAACGGTCGCCGTGACACCGTCCGTCTCGCCGACGCGTTTCCGGCATTGTCCTCGCGACCCCTCGCCGGGAGGGGCGCGTCCTCGCGAAGGCTAAGGTCGAGCAGCAATCGGGATCGCGGGGGATCGCTACGAGATAACGTCACCGGTGGATTCTCGAGGCTTTCGAAAACTGGAGTTGCAGGTAGCTCAGGGGTAAATCGTTTATGAAGAGGGGAGGGCAGAAGAAGGGAGGACTCTGAGATCCAGCGAGTGTTTCGAACAGTTTGATGGGTGCTTGCGAGATAGGGGATGATGTGTAAGTAGATAGGCAGATGAATGGGAAGGGTTGGTAAATTAGTAACGTTCACTGTAACGTAGAAGGGGTTGCCGAAGGTAGATAAAAATCATGGTTAATATCGCAGTCAGAAGCGAAGTCAGAGGAAAAGATGACGCGAGCAAGTTCAGCGTACCCTCGTATCCACGGGTTGCCCTTCGATTCTCATTCAAGGTCTGTAATGGGGGTGCAGCGTGCGTCGAGGCTTCGGGGTTTCCATGACGACCGCCACTAAACTACCCTTGCAACGCCCACCGAGGGTTGCGTTTCAACTTTCCACCCTCTGTCTCGACCGATCGACGACCATCCCCCGGCTGCAACGCTTCCCAAAAGAAATCCCTGGAATAGGAGAGACTCGCCGCTCCTAGGCCTGCCACAATTTCTCGTCTGAAGGTCACCTACGCTCGAAATGGCCGGAAACCAGCCACCCCCCTTGGATGATATTTCACATCTTATCCACTCCGTGACACGTGAAAACGCGGATAACACGATACACCCGCTTTATTTCCCTGGATTTGCGCAATCTTGGCCTTCTCCACTGACGTGCATCATCTACTTCGAAACTGAATGCTCAAATTTCACGTCGAATAACGACGAAGGAAGATTCGGCTACAGCATTCGATGCTAGGTTTATTTATACATATAGCTAATGAACATTCGCATTTTGGAAAATATATTAAAGGGTCTAGCAGGGTAAGCATGGGCAAACGACCCTCATGCCGATTCTTGAAGTTGTTATTTTTTAAACAATGCTCCTTGCCTGAAACACCATTATGTGAAGTTTTAGATCACTACCCCCATGTTTAAGGGTAATACGGGGGTAAATGCCCTTAAAGTTATTATTATTTTTCTCGGTTACTACTTAAGATATTTAAATGAAAAAAAAAAACGAAAAAATAGCTACATACTAACTGTACTTCATATATTTTTCTCTAAATTATAAATCAATTATTCAGGGTAGAAAAAAATTAATTTTTTGGGGTTGGTTTTTGGAAACAACCCTTTGAATGACCACCTCCAAAAAAATCAAGAATAATGCTTTGTTATCGAGCTGTTATATAAAAAAAACCTGAAGACGGTCGAGATGGTGGAACATAGTTAAATAATTTAAAGAAGATCATTATATTATAAATATGTGGGGTTTTGTGACGAGAAAGAGTATTTGTCGCGAGCCTGAGTAAGTGTCATTTAAATGCGAATGGAAGAAACGATTGCGGTTCGTTTAGGAGATCGAAGTGTGAAGGTAGCTACGGAACAATGCGCATGCGCTAAATACGAATATTTCCTAGATATTAATAGAGTCTAGCAAGGTAAGCATGGGCAAAGGGTCCCCACGCCGATTCTTGGAGTTGTCATTTTTCAAACAATGCTCCTAGCCTGAAACACCATTATGTAAAGTTTTAGATCACTACCCCCCCCCCCCTTTAGGGTAAAACGGGGGTAAACACCCTTATCGTTATTATTTTTTTCTCGGTTACTACTTAAGATATTTAAATAAAACAGAACCGACAAAATAGCTACATATTAGCTGTAATTCATATATTTTTTCAGAATTGTAAATCAATTATTACGGGTAGAAAAAAGTAATTGATTTTTTGGTGGTACTTTTTGCAATCAGTGTTTATATAATCAGAAAGACAGCAAAATACGCCTGGCTAAGTACGGATTATACCTTCGATAGGTTCAAACAAGTAAGCGATTATCACGACAAGGGGTTGTCACTCATAGGGTTGTTTGCAAAAACCACCCCAAAAATAAATTATTTTTTTCTACCCGTATTAATTGATTTACAATTCGGAAAAAATATAGAGATTACAGTTGCTAGACCCTTTGGAGCATATGTAAAAAGTATTCCATCCCCTGCAGATTGCAATTTTGTGCGATTACGGACCTTTTCGTTAAATACGATTAGTCAGAACTTTCTGCCCGGGCAACCGCGAGGCAAAGGCAGGAAACGTTCAAGTAATAAAACACTTTATTCCTTCCCTTTCTGCGTCGAATAGCTGGCTGTACGTAGACGAACGTTCAATTAAAAACTGATTTAAATTACAAATAGGGGACACTGCACGTTAAGAGAAAAGAAACACCCCGACGCGCTCGTTTCCTGTTTTAGAGAAATAGAATGTCGATTGTGTGTCGGAATTGAAACGCGTTTGTGGAGTCGGGAAATCTTTTCCTCGTTAAGATCGGAAATAATTGTAAGAAACGTGGCTCATATTTACGGTTGAATCGCGTGCCGACCACTCGATACCGGTTCAATCTATCGTCAGGCTCCTTCGAACCTCCAGATTCTCCCCGGAATGGCCCTGTTGGGAAATTACTCGCAGAGTGGCGACTTCACTTCCACCGAATGGCACGACAACCCATGCTTCTGATGCGACAGTACTTCTATCGATCCCGTGTCTCGTTGCCAACTTTTTGTCTTCGAGGGTTAAAACCACCTCGAGTACGAAAATTCTTTACACCGCCATGCAATCCCCTTCTCAATACCACCCCCACACTACGCACAAGAGAATTCTAAATAAAAAACAGTATAGCGCCCAAGATGTACAATAGACATATGATCCCCAAGCTATTACAAACTATTTTTAAACACACCAAGTATTAATTAATCCACATTAAACCCACGCTATTACTACGCACAATTATTTTCACATTATTACTGTAATATTCGTACTTTTTATTCCATTTCCTTACATCATTTCCTTTTATTTTATTTGCCATTCTGTTCGTTACCTCTTCGTGTTATTAAAACTCGCAAAAGGATTACATCCCGTTAATAAATGAATACTAATAATAATAATTGTACCGTCAATTCCTCGCAGGACAATAAAATAAATACCGTAACAAAACAGTCGCCTTTATTCGTCCAAAGAAAACGCCTATGCCCCGTCGTTCAGTCGATTTCAATCTCTCGTTTGAATATTCCATTTCTTTCTGCGGGGAAGGTAGGCGCGCGCGGCATTGCATTTTCAATGGCAGCGTCCAAAGGACACGTTCTGCCAGTTTCGTCCGACAATGCATCCAGTTCGAGGTTGGGGAAAAAAAAAAGAAGAGACGCTTGAAGAGATGCGGCTGCTCGTCGCCGTCGTCGATGCTCTGCCGCGTCCCCCACCCCCCCTTCCCCCCCCCCCCTTTTTTGCATTACACCGTGCGAATACCGTAGTCCTCTATTTCGCAGTTCCGAGGACTCCACGGAGGTCCTTCGCCTCGTTCGAGGGATCGACGTCCCGGTCACCGACATCGGGTGCAGTAACCAAGGAGTAGGTTATCCGCGGACCTTCACCGCTCGCCACCGAGGTCGAAGACCCTACGGTACCTTCCAGGCCTGATCGATTCGCGTCGATCGACAAGGACACGCTAAGCCGCACCAGTGCGATAAAAAGCCGGTTTTCCTTGATAAAAAGATTGTGCCTTCCGCGATGGGAAGGAGTTTGGTTGGCAGGCTTTCGAGGGCGGTTCGATGGCTGAGGGGGTTTGTCATACATTATTGAGGGAGCATACTTTGGGAGGTTCGAGAGGAAAGGTACATAGGTTCGGAGGAAGTTGGATGTCTGGTGGGTTTGATTCTAAAAAAGTTAGCGACTTGAGGTTTCGGATGATAGTGGATGGGTTGCAAGGTGGTGGATGTTTAGAACTTGCGATAGGTGTTTGGATATTCAGATCTGAATCTTCTGAGCAGCTTGGGGTGTAGGGGCCCGCCAATTTGTTGTAAGTGCTCAAGCATTTCGACGCTCGAAGTCCACCGTACGTCGGGATATTCTAATTTTAATCGGGGAGATCGCTGTTATCTTCCCACAAAGTGGATCCAGGCGAAGGATAAAGGAGCGCTGAGGAGATTATTATAATCAGGCTTCGAGGGGTATCATTCAGTCCCTGGCCAGAGTTCATCCTTTCCAACACTGATAACGCTCATATTCGCGACCTACGTCACGCAACGTCGCAGATCCTAGGATCGATCTGAGGCCTGAAAGGTGGTCGGGCGTTTCGCCAAGGTGCTGCTCGAAAATGCGCGCGCTGAGGACGAAGGCGAAGCAAAAGGGCGCCTCGCGCACCCTAGATGGGGTCGCTGCCCTTAACGCCGAAGGTCGAGGACCTTTCAACGACTGGGCTGTCTCTCCTTCCTCTCCTCTTCTCCTGCGAGCGACGCCAGGCCCTTTTTGCGAGCACCTGTCCCGATAGACTGTTACCGGACCAGATGCCGAAGCATCGGCTGGCTTAAGCGCGAGCCTTCGATAATTCGATAATATCGAGAGGAACGCTGTTCCTCCGTACGATTTATCGTACGTTGGTCCACGAAAAATCACCTTCCCCCGTCAATCTCGGCAAGCCTTCGGTTCACCATTTATCTTCGTGATAACTAATAAGCCCCATCAGAATCGAAGATCTATTTCTACTCGAATCAATACTTCGGCCGAGTTCCATTCACGCCTCCGGCTTTGTCTCGGGAGGATCAGATTCGCGCCCACCATTAATTTTTTATGAGTACTTAACTTAGCTCCAAGAGAATCCGAGAATAAAAGCAGCTCCAGACGAAGGGATTGGAATATTGAATACTGCCCCTGCATATCTATTCCCTCCATCGAAAGATCGACAGGTTTCCGATTCCCGTGCCACAGCTACACCCCACAGACGATCGACGAAATGCTTCGCCCACGGAAAGAACGAGAAAGTAAAAACAAGGCAGAATTCTAAACGGGAACCTAAGGTCCATTCTACCACGAAACCCTTCGCTATTTTCGTGCCAAGTGCCGCTGCACCTGCGGAGCGCGGCTTCGAAGGGATTTGCAGCCCGACCGGCGTGGAAAGTTCAAAGATTTATCGCGGCCGCGAGAGGCCAGCGCCTCGAAGGGAAAGGAAGAGGAAAAAGTGACGGGGGAATAGCCGTTCCTTTTCACCGTTAGAGTTCGACGAACAGAGGGGTTGCGGATAGGAGAGTCCAAGGGAAAAGAAGCCTCTACGGTGGCACTTTGGCGCCGATCAAGCGTTACCGAAACCGCCACGTATTATACTTGCATAAGGAGGCTTAGCAATTCAAATGCTGGCTACCAGGCGATGCAAATTGAGCCGTGCAGCCGAGCTTTATATGTATTAATGGGTCAGTGGCATCGCACGCCGAGTGTACACTGAACCTTGCCCGAGCGTTGCACTTCTGCCACGGCCGCCGCGCCGTCCCCACTGCGCTCTTAGCGCCTTAAGCTCGGCTCACATCCTGTCGCCCAATCGTTTCCTAAGCAGATGCCACTGCCACGAGGCAATCTCCACGAACGTATGTATATACACCGTTTGGGAAAAGGTTCCTTCAAATTCTGGGATCCGTGGACGTTCATGATCCCGTCGAGGATTCGACGATGGGAATATTTCCGTAGGAAAACTCCAACCAGTCTGATCAATCGAAGATACGTGCACTCCAGAATATAAATTTCTAGGGAAATAAATATGCGAAAATTCAAAGAACAGCACAGATTTTCCTATTTAAATTCCTATTGGAAATTTCAATTTTATACAAGTATAATATCAGGGCAGGTAAAGTGTCCGAAGCGCTCAGAAACGCGGAGATGCTCTTTAAGTCCGAAGCTTTCAGGAAACTGGAGAATTTTCTAAGATACCGAAAATATGTGTCAACGTTGAGAAATATTTTATGAAGATGCAAAGTTGCAGCAGCGAGTCGCTGGAATACTCTCAAGACCTAGCGTTGAATGGCGACTAGCCGCGAGGAGGGTTAGCGCTGGGAAGCTGGGACAAGGCCGAGGGTGCATCGTCCTGTGCACGGAGGTCTTTGCACCACGGGTGCACTCGTACGACTCGGCGATGCAGCGCGAGGGATCGCGCCGTAAACAACTGGCTATGTGGGCCAGACGATCATTCAATGACCGAACGAGCCGCTGATCTTTTTAAACATCCTAAGTAGGAATAAGAGGTGCCCTCGTACATAATCGCGCGCGAAGCTGCCGCCTGCTCGATCGAGATTCGATCCTAAGAAAACAGATTACCTAAGGATTTCTGTTTACCGGACCCACAAATGTTATGTGGCAAAGTAATTCTGTCTACAACGAAGCGCTCTTCTTACTACCAACCGATAAACATTCGTCGCGCAGACACCCCCCAGCGAGAACAATACGCAGGCGTTGCGTAAGCCGCGGAATACCGAAATTGCATTCTTCGGCATCCTCCGTTCGGCGACGTCGCCGTGCGAATCAAGGTCCCACATCTGCAGTCACCATGTTCCGACCGCGCGAAGAATCGAGATGCAAACAGCTGCATATGTGGGCCAGACGATCGCCCAACGATCGGAACGGAGGCATTCCTCTCCTGCCAGACACTCTCGTTTTCCTTTTTCCCCGACGTTTAAGAGCGCACCAGCTGCGAGACGGGACGCTCAGCTAATTAACGCAGTCGGTGCACCGCGATCCTCGACATTGCTGGCGAAAGAGGCCAACGAGAGCGCTGATATTATGCATCGAAAGTCGAAGCCACCTCTGGAATTTACTTTCACGAGCACTTTTCCTTTTAACTTCATAAATTCCCCCCTCTAGGTCTCGCCGCACGGCCCGAAGATCGGTATCCAGAGAAGGGGGAGGGGACCGCGCGTGCTCCCATTACCATGCAAATTTAATTAGGCCATCTTCCAGCGGGCATTCGACAGAAAAACCGACTGTCCCTCTTATAATGTAAATCCCGGCCGTGTCTCGTGCATTAAATATCCTTCGAAGGGCCCTGAACGGCTTCCCCGAAATTAGGGGCACGGGTCTTTTCACTCCTCCGGAACACCATACGTCCTATCAGAATCTGCCCATTTGCATACGAATTCCTGATCTTCTACGATAATCGATGGGCTGAGATCGCTCCTAAGAAAGCCATTTGCAGGCATCGTCGCGTCAAGGATCGCGGAACGTTTCCCTCCGTTTCGTTCCGTTTTCGCCCAGCCTCGAAACGATCGGCTTAGCCCCCGATTTCTAGAGGGGACGAGCCCCGCCAGGTCTTGCTGCCCGGGCAAGAGACTGGACGGTGACGTTGCGCCGGCATAAATAACGGAAAGGGGCTATATTTTCGCGCAACTGTCACCGCGGCAATAAATAATGCGAGGTCGTAAATCAGTTGCCTAAGGGGCTCGCATCATTCGAAGCATAAATAGCATTATTGGTTTACAGGGCAGCTCTAGACACTAGAGGGAGAGGAAGGTACCGGACCCCGCCAGCAAAAGAACGCCCCGAAAGGAAATTTACGGGGACACCGTGAAAGAATTCGTCCTTGCTGGCCCAGATCTTCGCGCTCCTCGACCGTGAATCTTATGCAACGCTCGTAACGACCGGAACTGGCTGGTGGGAAACGCTTGCTTTCCGCGGCCATGGTAACTGGACATTTTGTGGCAACTTTTTTCATGATCAACTAAGTTTCTTTCACGAAGGCACGAGATCGAATTAGCATGATGAATTATGATTAATATTGATAATATTAATATTAATACGAGCAGTTAAACGTAATACAGAATTACAAGGCAATGATGAGGTGCAGCTTTGTGGTGCTGCACGCGTAATCTGGGATAGATTACGAGTTTTTATTGCTGTTAATTAATATCCACTTGTGCCGTGGTATTTATGCGGAGGATGCTGATAGAAATCATTGCGATTTCGTTGCATTGTGTGCAGAATAATGTGGGCAATGCAATTAATAATAATCGGTCGGAAGTATATATATGTGTGAAGTCAGATTTAAATTAGAAGATATGGGTTGTTGGTATGTAGAATTTGAGAGCAGGTGATACTTGAAAAATTGCTGAAAAATGTTCAATTCAATATTGGATTGCGAGTCAACCCTGTTCGAATGATATGCAGTTTTCTGTTTCCAGTATGACGAACGATGTAGCATGTACCTACTCGACTTCAGGCGTCAAATATTATCGCAACTCAGACAAGAAAGATTATCACCAGCTACGTCAAACTTTCTTATTATCTTTCGTATTTCTGCTCTCGGAATTGCTTTTCAACAATATTTTCTTATCGAACAAACAACCCAGCAGTGTAATAAATTACAACACTGATTACAATTTCGTCTGTCCCTTGTAACTTACAAATACCCACGTACAAGATGATAGCGCAGAATTCTCCAAGAATTATTCAACAGCAAAGTGAGGAGAATGGACCTTTCGCTCATTTTCCTACTAAGTACAAATTAAAATCACCGTTCGCTAAATCGTTCCAAAACCTCCAAAATATGGATCACCTGCACGAATCCACGGTTCCCATCGATCTGAGGCAGCATCCCCCAAAATCTCGCCCCCATTCCCACCCCCAGCCTGTTACCCCCGTAGCCGATTATAATCAAGGGATTTCCAGGAAACGAGGTCACACAGCCTTTCCCATGATCGTGGATCGACATTTATCGTCCCCAGCAGCCCGCGGCGCGATCCATCCATTGTCCCGCCGTAGGTTTCACCCCTTTCGAGTTTTTCCCCCGAAAAAAAAAGGGAAACGAAGGAATCTCGTGGATATCCCCCACAATGGCGATATGTTATTTCATCTCGAAAGACGTGCAGCGAATCCAGCTGGTGAGGCCCCGCAGGTAAGGGCCCTATACCTGGATTTCGTAAATTCGGAAACCCTTTTCACGCTGGCGCCGATCTGCCCACGGGGTGAATTCGTTCCAAGGGTCGGGGGCTGCGTTTCAGGGACCAGGAAAAGGGTTCGATCCTCGCGTTACGAGAGGCCAGGTTGCTCCAGATTCTGGTATTATCCTGCACCCCTACTGTCCCCTTAGTCGACGCTCCTCGCATCCAACCTTCCCCCGATTCTTGATAATTTACAAGTAGCCCCTTTCCCTTGTGCGAAGGGTGAGTCACAGGATTCGACGAATCTTACTTTGTAAGATTCACCATACAGACTGATGATAAGGGAAGGCGAATAGTTCAACGACTTCAAAATTTTACGCTGTCAATGTGGTAGATATATTCCAGAAGAGATCCTACGATTTCTTTGTAAGAGAAGAGCGCAACTGCACTTTACATGTGCACCGTTACAGCCACCCAGGAAAGCGCCATCCCCGAAGCTTTCCCAGTTACTAACAACGCGGGACTCGAACGACCAGCGAGGCTCGCCCTGCACGACGAATCGTTTTAAATATCCACGACGACTGGTTCGTGGAACCCCTTCTCCTGCAGTAAATTCACTTCCTGCTCGTTACACCTTACGCCTTTCGCGGCCCAGTGGCTGATTTATTGCGCTCAACGGTCAGGGCCCCGATACCGTGTCCCCCGCGACTCGGACAAATGCGTGCGCAACGGTAGTTAAATATGACCAATGCCCCAGCAGCTTCCAACCCTTGCCCAGCTGTAAATTAGAGTCCGAGCTGCCCCCTTACTGTCAGCGATTGCATAAAAGGGAACGGCTTAACCTTGCCGCGCGCAACGTCGCGCAAATTTGTCACCGTTCGATTGCAGGTATCCATTACCAGCCAATTCTTCCCAGCCCCGTTGTACCGTGGACCACTGTTGCACCGTACTACCAGCTCTTTAGGCTGGTAAAACGGATAGGGTTCTGGACGAGGACTGGCAGGAACGGGATAAGACGGGTAGCCAACCCTCGCTGCCTCCTGGAGGGTGGTTCTGCGAGAGTGGCCAAGGTCGGGACTAGTAAACAGGACTGTTCCCTTGGTAACCATCCCCTGGGATGCGGGAACCTTGAAACACCCTGCGGAGCAGTCGAAATCTTTGCTTGCAGGAAGAAATTTCGCTGTTGCTTCGATCTAATCCGAGGAACACTGTCGGCTTTCTTGGTCCTTGATTCAAGGAATAGCGTTGTAACGATCGTATATTCTTTCTTTTTTTCAATCGTTCTTCGTTGAATATTCTTATGGAATCGTTAGGTGTGACGAAACGGGGAGTTCGTAAATATGTATCTTTATTCTTCGAGTTGCTGGTTCGATTGAATAAATTTTTGCGGGGCCGGATAAAGGAGATGCAGAGATCGGTGAAGGCAGTCTGAGGTGACGGGAATTGACTTTCCGTCCCCGTTGTTTGCCTTGTCCCTTCGAAGTTTACTCTGCCCCGTGGTTAGCATTCGTTCTTTCTTTCGGGCACTTCTTTATTCACCCCAAGCACTCATCCTCTACGATGACTCTACTGGCCTTATGACTTTCACGATTCAATAAAGTCAAATAGAATGCTGGAGCAGGGAAACTGACATCTTTAGATTCACTTTCGCACATTTTCGCTCCAGCGCGAAGCCGAATTGAGATTTGCCGACGAAGCGAAAGGATTTTCATTTCAATTGGAATTCTGCGCGCAGGGTCAGTTTTGTACGTGACTATCGCTCATTGAAACTCTTTTCCAATTACAGAAAGGGAAACTTGGTAGAACAAAGTGTTGCACAGTTTCGATAAAATATTTACAAATTCCTGACCATATGTGTCTCCCTCGCTGATGCTTCGATAAACTTGCAAAGTGCAATTGAAGTTTCTTTCCCTTAAACAGACATTGCATTATCCGCCTCGGAGTGGTCGACACATAGCCGCGCGACTGCTTAAGGGATTAAAACTCTTCCAAGCGAGCGTGAACGCCAAACGAGAGCGAGCACGGCGTCAACGCCGCCCGAAACCAGAAGGAAAGCTTAGAGAAAGTGTAGTTGGAATAGAATTTCAAGCATCGCGTCTCGCCGGCCGAGATCGATTTACCGCGATATTTATGTCCTCTGTTAACATACTACAGAAACGAGTTCCCTCGAACCTGTCCCCTCGTTAATTGCGCTAATGTCGCCTAACGTGTCATTAATCACGCTGAATATTTAATCTGCGTCTCCCTTGCAAGCAGGAGACTCCTTCCACGCAACGTAACATGTGAAGAAAAAGAACCAAGCGTAGAAACCAGAAGCATCGGGGAGAAGAAAACGACGAATAAACGAGGGAACATCTACTGCTTCCGATCTAGAAATTGCGAAGCAAAATGGAGGAATACGGGGACTTACCTCAGCTTCCAATCGACACTATAGAAAAAGCACAATAGGGGTGGAAATAGGAAAAGCTGCTGCGGGTCTCAAAATCATCTTCAAGCATCACGAGATAGAGAAAGCATCGCACACTCCCACCGACAATAAAGAAGCCTTAACGTCTTAATGGGTAAAAGGGGCACCGGAGGGTAAATCTACTGGCAACTTGGAGGAGAAAGTGGAATGCAGAGCTGCGCGGTGCACGCATCGCACACTGCGCACCGAGAGATGCAACGAACGTGCGCGCTCGCGCGCCAGCACAGGGACAGGCTAGCACGAGAGTGAGGCAATAGGATAAGGAGAGTTCGTTTACCCGCGGTTATCGCAACAGGACTCTTTCAAGCGTAATCGCGCTCTTGTCTCGCGCGATTCTTTTTGCACACCTCGCGACCGAGCGACGAATGACCGAGATAACGCGCAGACGGTAGCTGGTGGATGACTCGCCGTTCCCGGGGAGGCGGGCTGGATCGCGCCACCGATGAAAATGAATCACCGTGCGCCACGGACACCATCATTTTCCCCCGGCAGTCACTCTTCCAATAAAGAACTCGAAAACACAGTTTAAACAACCCTATCTCCTCCTGGAGGTAACGAACACCCCAACTACACGGTTCTGGCAAAACTCCTGTTCCAAAATTCACGAAGAGACGCAGGAATCTACAAATAGAAGCACCGATCAATTTCCGATGTAAGAGGGACACTAGAGACGATCGAAAGCTCGAGGAAAGAAGATCGACTTCGGGGTGGGGAGGCAGCGATCCCTAGTAAAAAGCGTGGAAGAAAGGGGATGAGTGGGCAGGAAGGAAGGAAGGCCAGAGGGAGGTGGGCGATGGAACGCGTGGAGCACCGAAGAAAGGACGAAAAGAGGCGAAAAAGGAGCGGGGAAGGCGAGAGCCGCATGAAAAGAGAGCAAAAGGGGGAGCGAGGAGAGGAGAAAGAGAGGGTGGCGCGCGAACACGAAGAAATCGACGATAGGAGGAGACGAGAGAGAAAGAGAGAGAGAGAGAGGAGAGAGGGTCCGTGACCGAGCAGGATCAATGCACGCCGTGGACCTTGAGAATCCCTCTCGCCTCCTCGACCGCCTTATCCATCGCGGATCCCCTCTCGGCCTCACCCCCTCCGTTTCGAGAGCTCGCAGCCCTTGCAGAAGCTGCGACGAACGTCGCGGATGGAACGCGAGAGGCTGTGGACCCCGTGACGAGCCGCTGCAACAGGGAAACGAGGGGGGTGGAGGAGGGGAAGAGAGGAGGGGAAGGTGCAGATTGCATTGTGCGGCAGTATTGCCGGGGACACAGACGACGCGTAACCTCACTAACACAGTTGCCGGCGACCGATATGCAGGCCGATGCACCGTCCTGGCCCGTCTCGGGCCAATGCTCCTCTCTCTCGATAGATCGGCCGGTTAACCCCCTCTCGCAGCATCACCCACTCCAACGCTCGCGCGTTCCTGATCCCGTCTAACCCGAATGCGGAGCGATCCTTGCATCATCCCGATCGATAGAGCCGATAGGGTGTATGTTAATTAAGAACTTCGGATCGTAGCTAATTTTTCGGTCGATGATGCCGCGGTTTGTTGGATGATAGTAGGAGGGGGAGATACTCGTACACAGCGGGAGGAAATTTTACGCTTGGGCAACGTTGGTGGGAGTTTCAGCTGCGGGGTGTGCGTTGGATGAGATCCGTTGAATCGGATTGAAGCGTCTGGAAAAAGGACTGTAATTTTGATATATGTAGCTCGTGGTGAGGGGTGGGGTTGGTTGGGTTTCGAGGTTCCAATTCCTAGGAATTGGGATTTTCGGATGGAGTTGATGTAGATGGGTAGAGAAAGGGTGGCGCGGAGCTCTGTAGAGGGGCATTGAATCGTCAATAGGGATGTTTGCGGACCGATGATGCAAACTTCCGTTCACGAGAGCGTGGAAAGTTATGGGGCAGCTGCGATCGCAACAGGTCAACCCTTTCCGAAACCACTGGTCGAGGGCCCCGTGCCTTTTCAACCCCGTTCCACCTGGTGTTTACGTAAAATCCTCGAAAATGACCGAATACGTTCGGGTGGTCGACAGCTGCAGGCAAGATCGACGAAAGGGATGTGTGCCCAGTTTTATCCCCATAGAAATATTTGCGTCCGATTGGCGCGGAGGGAGTCTGAGGGTCTCGAATCAGGTAGATGACGCGAGTTGTCATCGAAATCCTTTCGTTTGGCCGTGGCCACCCACTATTTGCCGGGCGGTAGGGATTTCGAGAATCCCGGAAACCGATCGGCCCCGATTGACGGAGCTGATAATTCATAGTGTCCGTTGAAAGCCTCTCCCACTTTGCGCAAGACGAGTGGACAGATGCGGATTACCGATCGCCCTTTGTCCAACTTCAAACGTGACGACGAACCTTTCGGGAAACCCCTTTCATGTAATTCAAGGCCCTCAAAGGGGGAACCGTGCAGACGTTGCGCGATGCGCCAATACAGACGATGAAGACACCTCCTTGATACTTTTCAACGCTCATCTCCGTCGCGGAACAGTGGGGCTAAACTATGGATCTCTCGAGAGGATCATCCGTGCAAATATTTCTACTAACTCAAGAGTTACAAGAACTTTCAACTCTGTACAAAAGCATTTCTTTATAGACTCTTCCGAGGTAACGAAACCAGGGCTGATGGAAACTAGTTCAGGTTTCCTTTGAACTTTAAAAAATCACCACGAGCTAAAGGATCCTCTACCTTATGAGCCCACTAAAAGGATCCCCAGATTTAATAAACATTTCCTCGTATTTTATCCATCAAAACTCCCTCTGATTCACGGTCACTTCAGAGATCGGAGGCGGTGCAAGGTGAATGGGACGTTCACTTCTTCGTTTAACGATCAATTTTACAAGTACCGATCGCCGGGAATGTTGAGAAAGAAGAGCAGCAGGCCACGTGGCGCGCAAGACGGCAGGTGCGACGAGCCACGCGGGACGCGTGTCGATAAAAGGGGCTCGAGAGGGGCGTATGTGAATAAAAATTCCATCTTCCGCGTGCTCTTCTTGCGTGGCTCGTTTTCCCTTTCCAGCGGTATCCCCTTTCCGCTTCTTTTCCGGCCGCGTCACAATGAGAAGCGCGTGACGAGATGCCATAACGACGAGCAGCTGCGCCGCGTCGGCGTGCATCCAGACACGCGCCCTCTGCCGCCATTATGCAATCCCTCAAACCCCTTATTACGCGCACGGGGTGGAGGAAAAGGTCCACGGGAGGAAAGAGACTCTGTGGGGGTGCGACGCGTGCAATGGGTGCAACGCGCCACGTAACGTCAACGATGACAACTTCCGCGTGTGCCTGTTGTATCACACAAATATTCACCGAGGGTTGTCTTTTTCCAGAATCTTTCGGGTGGGTAGGTACCTACTTGCCGCGAAACCTTATTTTCGTGGTTTTCGTGGAGATAGGTAAGTACTCGCTGGGAAATTGTATTTTGGAGCTTCGCGTGGAAGCAGATACTCGATGGGAAATTTCTTCCTCGAGCTTTGGTAGAATTTTCTTTCGTCTTCTTTGGTAAGATTGGTAATTTTGTAGGATCGTATTGATTAGAAATGCTGAATAACACGTTACGATATGCTCGAACGACTGATACTCAGTAGCAGCTCTTTTTCTCTGCAGTGTATTCACAGAATAGAGCATACAGCGAAATTTATATAAAACAGATGCTCTTATTAATGTTCAATAAAGGCACAGATTCGTGCACCCTTAGTTCCTCGAGATTGTCCACAGCAGTTCGACAGATATTTGAATTGTTCAGTGGTGAAATAATCGAGGTTAGACACACGAGACGCGTACTCTTTACAATTGTGTTATATTAACGTGTTGCTCAACCCCTATTGGTCGTCAAGAGCATGTGTTCAGCTTCGCATAAAACCGGACACAGGTGATGCTCCCTTTGTATGGATTTTCGGCGGATCGTGGAAAAGGAAAAGCCAGACACACGTGCCTGCATGCCCGTTTTCCAGAATCCATCTGCGAGGCTCAATGCAAACAACCCTTCCGCGACAGTTCCCACGGTTTTCGTTTTAAAAATCATCCCCTGTCTCTTGGAAACCTCCGAAATTTCTCTGAATATGTATTAACGGGCTATAGTTTCAGTTGGATTTCGGCGAAGCCAACACGGCGGAGATATTTATTCGATCACTTGCCTGATGAACTGTGTCGATCTAGGGTGACTGTACCTAATATCGCCAGGCAAAAGTTAAATCGCTGTCGATTGAATAATAATTGATATTTTTGCATGCAATTTGTTTCAAAGTAAAGAGAAATTATTCGTCTTTCATGCAGTATAAGTTAGAATCGTTGAAACCTACAAATTTTTAATTAGCACTCAAAAAACGTAAGACATGCAAAAATCAGGTTCTGAAAAAAGTGTGCCTAATATCGCCAACTCTAGAAATATTGATTAATTCATGTATATATGAGTTTTTAAAGTCATTTTCACATGTGCTTTTATTATTTCTTGCACTATAAATGTATGTTTATCCATCTTTGATTTTATTTTTATTAGAAAAATATAGAAATTTAAAAATATAGATTTTTAAAATATTTTATTTTTTACGTTCCAATGTACATATTGAACAAATAAAATTTATTTGGGTTGCTCGGCACATTTCGTAACCCCACCTGTAACAATCATTACATCGAAACCATTGTTCTCCGGTAGGCGGTATTAAGAACACCCATTCTGCTAAAAGAAAAACACTATTTTCATCACAAAAAATATTTGAACCGATTTCATTCCTTAAGTACATCATTAATTGGTATTTCTAGTAGATATTCTTGCATTCACGGAATTATTAGACTAGCCTTCTCCGAATGGGATATAAAATTGTGGCAGTCCAATAAATTTTTACGCTATTAAGATTCCCTGAAATCCTTCCCTTTCTGTAATTGTTGATCACATGACGCTGCAATTACAGTATGTCTTCCTACATATGTTTAGGTACTAATTGAGTGCATAGCCGATAAATTTTAGTGCTTACTTTGCGAGATATAGAGGGTGGCGTAATAAGGATAGCTTGTAAATTCTTTAAAATTAGCAGATGATTATTATACCGATTACTATCGAGAGTTTTCGTCAGAGGGGAAGGTCTGACTATTTGAAATAAAGCGAAGGGAGCTGCACGAGCCGACAACCAAAAGTTCAAGCAAAGGAAAGAGGAGCACACTTATCGGATTTGTGGATACATCTGTCGAGATTGGTAAGAAGAAACGCAAAACGTGACACGCGCCTCGTAACACGAAACGCTTTTATACAAGAGATGATTTTACGTAACGGATGTAACAACTCGACACGTGGCCGTTGTCCTTCTCCAGCAACGAGAACCGGAAATTGGAGGAAATTTATCAACACCACAGGAGCCTTAAGATTCTCCAGGGAATCGTTCACGTGCAACGGTACTGACGTTTCATCGAAACATAAATTGCATTTTCATTTAAAAAGAATGTTTACCAGCGTTTAAAATCCAATTAGTGTCAACGCTGGAGATCGTGAAACCCGACTCTTTTCCATCACACTTTCTTATTAATACACGAGCCTTTCGATAAACCAAACTGATCGATTCCATGAAATACAAAGCAGAGAAAATTTGTAAGCTGTGTTGTTTTCTTGTGTTGTGTGATATTGAAATTATTAGAATGAAATATTCAATAAAAATTCTATAACATTTTCATTACTCCCGATATTTCATGCATTTCGTGGGTACGAGAATCAGCTACAGCTGATATCCGATCTGCTTTTCCAAACTGATTAGGAAAATAACAATACCTAATTATTTCGATCACTACATTTATTCTTCTATATCAAACTCAAGGTACCTACGACGGCCTATCTTTTCCAAAACTTCTGTCGACACCTAGCGGAAGCTACTGGCCGTGAAAGTTCGAGGGCCCAGTGTGGGCCCGGCACAGAAAGAGCCATCTGTGACGCGGCGGTGGAGTCAGGCCCAAAGTCCCCGAAAAATCGGCCGGCAAATTTTGGAAAAGGATTTAGGCCTGATGTATCGACCGAGGAGAGATTAATGTAGGTGGCCAGTCATCTTAAAAATCTGGCGCGATCTAACTCTAAAATAGAACGGGCAATAAGTAACTAGAATAAGCTACAGAGAAGCACACCGCAGAAAGAATATTGTCGCGCGGATGATAACGGAATTGAACGAATGAAAAATGCTAATGTGGGAAACAATGTGCTGGTAGATAAACGCTATTCGGATAAAACTGAATGGCTCGCTGAGAATCAGAGGCACTCGTCCCTCATTCACGATCTCGTGCACTATTCATGCATCCTTAGCCAGGGGCGTTTATCTCGTGGAAAGCATCAAGCACCCACGATGTTCGCGCTCCTCGCTACTTAATGAGCCACGGTTAAATTATCACCCGGCGCTGATTAATCTTTCTCGCTCGAGCCAATTACAGGCAACTGTTAACAGGTGAAAACTACTATAAGTAGCAGCAATTTATCAAAGCGCGCTAGCTTCATTGATCTCCTGTGATTTCTTTCTTCCTTCGAAGCTGGAGAAAATAGCTTCAGACTTTCCAGGAACCCACGATACAACAGAATTTATTTAAGTCGATAATCAGACGATTCGTAGTATTGGTAATTGTATCAGTATGAGAAAAAGACTGGTGAAATTATTTTAAGGTACACGTCGTTTCCTGGGTGCGATGATTACTTGTTGGAAAAGCTCTGACAGTTTGAAATATCACGTACCTAAGTGAAAATAGTGACAGTCTAGCAAGAAAGCAATATGTAATACTTTATAAACTGTTGCACTTCTAGATTGCGAAACTACTTAGCGTTGAAGTACCTGGTGACTAAAATCGAGGGCGTAGTCTGAAGCACCTGTGGCTGATATCCATCGAAAGCAGATCTAGTTACACAATCCGTCCGTCACTACGGAGGCACGAGTGAAGAAAAATATTACTACAGCAGAGTCATTTAAATCGACGGCGGAATATCGATATCGTGTATGCGTTCTACGACGTTCCCCTTTCGCGCTCCTCTTCATAAATAATATAAGCGGTATATCAGGCGTAACAATATAACAGTTGTACTGCAATAATTGAAAAGCCTAATTAATCTGAAGTGTCGTGAAATCTGCATCGCGGAGCATGCACCCAGAATCAAATTCCCAAACGAATTCCCCCATAAAACCGATAAGCATCCCCTACCCAAGGAACGAGAGTTCTCCGACCGTTCCATCCGAGCCGCGTCGTCATCCCTTAATCGCAACAGATCGACCCTCATTCTCTATTACGCCGAACGACCTCGATCGCGTTTGCACCACCCGGTACCATCGCCCCCAATGCCCATTAACGCCGGCGCCCCGTCCTTGAACGAATTTCGTTCAATTTTTCTTCCCGATCCAGCCCATTTCCCCCGAACAAGCCTCCGCTGTTTAGAAAATCAGCTGACTAAAAAGCCCACCCCCGTCGCGCAACCAAGCAACGAAACAGCCAAGATCGCTGGCCAATAGGGTGCGAATAGCACTCCTACGCACAGACAACTCCACTCCCGAAACAAATTTGCCGAATAATTGGGC
Organism: Andrena hattorfiana; assembly: GCA_944738655.2. Taxonomy (NCBI): domain Eukaryota; kingdom Metazoa; phylum Arthropoda; class Insecta; order Hymenoptera; family Andrenidae; genus Andrena; species Andrena hattorfiana. The sequence goes on from OX122893.2 coordinate 5,359,758, forward strand.
CCTCCCACGTAGAAAGCTCGAAGTTGGTAGAACCACCACGAAGAAAAAAAGAAAGGAAAAAGAAAGCAGAAAGTCGCCGGTACGTCGCAGCGCGCACGCAACGCTCAAGAATAATAAAAGAAGAATCGAACGGTGCATTGCACCCCCGTGTCAGACGTGCAGGGGTTGGAGGGAGAGGAGGGGTTGGATCGATTCCGGGCGTTGGCGCCGAGGTCACCGGCTCGCCTTGTTCGGAGTAATGACCCTCACCCAGTGCAGTGCAATGGCATCGTCGACACTCACCCACCCCCGGCCCCTTGCCCCCTCCCCCGGTCCGCCGTTTCCCTCCCACGCGGTGGGGCAGCAAGACTTTGTGCGAGGGGTCGCGGCTGAAGGGGTTAGAGGGTGTCTAGGCGCAGCGTATCGGGCACTCAGGAAGGTATAAACCAGCCGGAGCCGCGGATGAGGATCTGGAGGGGGTGAGAGTGGGCTATCATAAAATCCTTCCACCACCGTTTCTTCCGATTTGCCCGCCAAGAGGGCCACTCTCGTCCCCACCCGGCGGAGAACGCCGGCGCTGATGAACCTCCCCGTGCAATCCAGAGCTCGTCGGGACCTTAAACTTCGGGGGAGGTCAATGATCGATAGGGATCATTGATCCACCTTGGACGCGCTCCCACCTTGACTCCCGTCGGCTAATTCCGCTGAATTATTCAGCGCTTACAGATACACACACGCAAACCCGGCCGCGCGATACCGTGGGGGTATTGCACCTGCCGGGGGAGGAGTGCTAATTTCGCGGCGGGCGTGCGCTGCCCGCGCGCGAGGGTTGAAACGGGCGCGTTGTTTGCTCGCGGGTCTCCTGGACAAGCGTAAGTGACGGGGTACAATTGGCCCGGTCGTCCACGCGATTTTCAACCCCCTTCCGATAGGCAAACGTTTGTGCTGCGATTAGAACCGATACAGGAGCAAACGTGCTTCTAGCGAGGGGACGTAATGGTCCTCGAGACCTTCGGAATATATTAGTACACCATTTTCGATATTGTTACTTCCTAATCAGCCCCTCCGCGGGACCCCGTCCATCATACTGTCTTCCATCAGGATAAACCACCCTCTTTCACCCAGCTGCAACCACGAAACGCGGCTCCAATTGCCATCGAAATCCACGGCAAGGCACGGCAGGAAGTCGAAGGGGGGGTGGTAGTTCCGGGAAAAAAAGCATAATCGTGCCTCCCTCTGGAGAGGGCGAACCGCAGCGTCGACGTGAGGAGAAGGTGAAGCGGGTTGCGTGGCGACAGGCGCGTACCAGCACCGACACAACTGCAAGGGGACTAGGTCATTCCCCCTTGCCTTGCACTACCGAGCGAACAGGGGTCATTGCGAGACACTGAACCCTTCCAATGGTCACCCTTTCCAGCGGCGTCGCGAGCGCGCGCGCGCGCACACCATTCGAGCGGGCAAAAGCAGGCGGAATCGCGGCACACCGACACGGCTACGTGCTTTCTGTCAGCCACGCTCGGTTTCTATAATTCCGACTATGCACACAGTCCCTTTGGGGGATAATGTCGCCTTCGCGATTTCATGGGTTCGCGGAAAGTGGCTTTTTACTGGTACTTTCCCTTTTCGATGTGCCTGACGCTTCGTGTTGCTGTACCGTGAAACGTGTGCTGGGTATATGTTTGCCGATCGCTACTGGGTTTTTTAAGCACTTTATTTTTGGCTATTCTTAAGTATACTTTGAGTAAAGTGACTTGGACTCGGTTTTTGGACGGCTTGGGGCAGATGATGGATGATCGAGCGGCGCGACTTAGTTGGAAAATTTTGCTCCTGATCTTACTACAATGGACTCTTAATCTTTTGTCACGCTGTAGAAGTTTTTAGTGAATAAATTCATATGGAGCAACAGGAAAGTAAGATTCCTGAAAAGAAATTCGTGGGAAATATGTATAAATACTTTGAATGATGGCACATTAAATAAGGAAAAAATATTTAGCGAAAAAGCACTTCAGATGTTTTCTTGGAATTTCACATCGGTCTAACTTTACGGGCGCCTTTGCTATCCTCCGCTGAGGACGGATTAAAATGATCGCTTCTATTTCCACAACGTCCGAACCAAGAGCCGAACGCAGTATTTTTAAATTTTGCAACGTTTGGTGGGAAATCTTTTCAAGAACGTTGAGTGAGAATGGAGATAGAAAGAAAATGTATAAAATATACTATGAATTTAATCAAAGACTAATGCAACAATCAATAGTGTTTCTAATTAATTCTCACCTCACTAAACCTAATTAGTATAAAAATCTGCCTAATGAATTACTTAGCAATATCCTAACAATCGTAAACAAATGAAATAAAATTCCACTTACACGTAGATATAAGTATTCCAATCGGGAGGCAAATTCTTTTAATTCCGAATTTCGTTGCTTGCTCGTTTTAAAAAAAAATCAATCAATGAAATTAAATTAAAAACGAGAATTCGTATCGCGCAGTTTCGACTGGTAACGATATTGGCACGCTTTTAATTCTCCTGTCTCGATCGTTGATTAATTATTATGGTGCCTAATGAATTTTCATTAACTCCGTAATTTCGTACGTTTACATCCTCGAAGCAGACGACAGACGAATTAAAAAAGTCTTCAAAATTCGATTGGTAATACCAGCAACATTCAGGTCTTAATTTTTGTTAAAGATCTGCAATCGATTATTTATTCCTTGTTGCCTGTGCGCTATCTGGGATACATAAATCGTGGAAGATAAACGGTCGATAAATTAAAAACGATAATACGCGATTGCAAAACTTATTTTCGAAGGGATACATATCTGAAGGAAAACCATAACGACACCTCCATTACGTTCTCTAAACACCGTGCAACTTACACAGCTCGATTTTGACAAAAAACCACATTGTCTACAATCAAAACAGAATTTTTCAAATTTCCCCGTCTACACGAGGAAACAAAGCTTAACAGTCCAACAGCACACACGCTGTAAAATGAATTTCGTCGAGCGAACTGCGCCGGAGTTCCATCGCTTGCAAATGTCGGGCACGTAGCGCGACAGAATTCGTGTAATCTAAGGAGAGAGGGGGCGCCGTGTCGGCACCGGATATTTCGATCGCGACGTAAATCCATCGGTTTAGCGAGTATAATTAACGTTTCTTCTGAAACGGCCGACCAATTCGGCCGTCGGGGCCGCCTGAATGCGTCAATCGCGACGGCATTGTTCGTTCAATGAAAGCGACAGAATGGTACCGAGAGAGCAATGCTCCTCAAGTGCATCGGCAAAGTGCACTGCCTTGACCCTGCTGCATCCGCCCCTGTTGATTCCATGGCCCAATTTAAACGAGCCGTGGCTCGACTTGCTTATTTAGCGAACAACTCAGCCACATTGTTGTTCCGTCAGCCACCCTGCGATCGATCCGATCGTTAAAGCGTTGCTTTCGATAACGCGCGACTCGACTGGTCGTGGAATCGCGGACACGTTTCCAAGGATTTCGCGAGGGGGATGAAGGCGATACGGCAGTACAAGAGATTAGGGTGACGAAGAGCAAGGTTGTCGAGGGATTCGCGCAAGAAGCTTTGCGGAATGTTTACTTTAAAAGAAGACAAATGGATGGAGGGGGTTGGTGCATTACAGAGGGTTAAAGATCGTACGTCCTCATCAACCCCCTAGGATGATACGAGTGCTGGCAACGACGGAAGCACCAAGGTAATTAAGGTTCTTCAAGTCCGCACGGGGAATGCTAATTATCCGGAATGAACTGTGACTTCACGTGCGACTGGAGGATGATGCGTGGTTCTCGAGTTTTGTGACCATATTTTCTTGTAAAATACAGAGGCAAGAGATCATTCTACAACCGTAACGCGTTCTACTTTGTCATGGACGATCCGAAATAATTCATGATTCTCAATGGTAGTTCTATTCTCAATTCCTTTTTATGATCTTCGTAACGGAGTATCCAACGTCCCGGCGTCTAAATAGTCTTCCTCGGCGATCAAAGTCTCGGAGCTTTATTCACCGAGTCGCAATTAAGACGAAAAGTACGACTTAAAGAACCGTGTCGCTGAGGGCGGCGCAAAGGGGTGAAAAAATCTTTAATTTGGACGGATGCATTTCCCCCGAAGATGAGAGGCCAGACAGACACGCGTCGACTAAGCAGGAGAAGCGGTGGCGAGGGGAGCGGGGAGTGAAAAGAGGGAGACAGAGGGAAAGGGCGGACAATAATGATGGAAGATGAAAGAGGGACTAAATGCTTGTACGAGAAGTCACCTTTACGCGCGTGTATAAGGGTACGGGGTGATGCAGAGCGCTGTTTAAAATCGAGTCGACATTCTTTTGACAAATCAGTAAGAAACAAACTATTCACAAATATGTATTCCAACTGGTAGGACACAATTTTAATTATTAAAAGATAGTAAAATAACGAATTCGACTGTTTGTATACTCAAAAAGGAATTGCGCGTCGATACTCGACATTGCCATCATTTCTGCAACGATTTCGCAATTTTCTCCGCTCTGAATCACCCTGTAGATCACCGTGCGTGGGACAGCCATCCGACCAGCGGGGAAAAAATGACCGAGACGGGGTTGAAAGGGAGGAAAAGGGAAAGGCTGGGGTGTCTGGGCGGGCGGCACGCTTCTACGCGACCCAGTCAGTGCATGTTACACGATGCACTAATTAGTCACACCTCCGCCCTTCTCGTCATAATGAAATTTCCAGACTCTGACACGCGTTCTCGGTAATAAAAAAACGCTCCATCCTCCCTGTGGGCTTTTTCTAGAAAAGAATCATTCGCCCGAGTTCACGCTTCACGAGTAACTCGCCCGTGATTAGCATTGCAGATGAGGGGGCGATGGAGAGCAGTTTTAGAACAAGTAATTCCATCCAAAAAGCACTACGGGGACGAGAAAGTGACGAGGTGCGGCAGGAAAATTCGATTCCAGGGAAAATGAAACGAAAATAAATTCTTTGGACAAGTGGTTCCAGGAACGAACAGGTTTCCAAGATTCTGGAGCTGGAGATAAACGCGGGGGCCCTAAAAATATTTACCCTCCTTATCGGTTGACATGGTGCAGTCGCTTTCGGAGACGCGGGGACCTCTCCGAGTCCTGTGCTTCTCAATTTTTGGAACCGAGAATTCTATTCGAGAAAATATATTTGAAATTTATTCAATTTCTGGTTTATTATTACAGCAGCTCTCTTCTAACTTCTCCAATTTCTTTTCGAAGATTGATGGTCAAATTAACGCTGAATGGTATTACTACGAATTAAAGAGACCCAGCTCGACGATGTAGCGGTGGTAGAAATGTGAAATGAATTTTTCGATACGTGATTTTTTTTTTTTTTGGTAGTGTTTGGAGGTGGAGGTGAATTTTGAGAAGAAAAGTTTGGAAACCACTGCCGTATATAGTGCGTACAAACGATAGTGGTGCACGCACTTGACGCGCACGTGCTCCGTGCGTGTAGTCGGAAATGCACTCACACACGTGCATCTTGAGACGAGGACTGAAGGGTGTCTGCGCCCATGGTACACGTTGCGGAGCACAACGCTGCACACCCTTACGAATTACTGTTCTAATTGACTTTCCACTACCCTTGGTCGAAGAGTCTTTCGCTTTTATTATTAAAAACTAAATTCTATTTAACAAAATTTCAGTAGCGTAAAGTGTAAAAATTAACATTTTTACATTTGCTTTAAGCATCCTATCGTAACACTGCATCTTTTGCGAATGCACAAGTGTCAAAATGCATAAAACTTTTGTCCTTATCCTTCTTTAATAATACACGTTAAATACCTGCCAAAGGAACACAGTACATCGAGGATTCGATTTCAACCAGCATAAGTTACATATTATCTAAGACTGTTTGCTTTATCAATCTCTGAAATATTGTATCTCTTCCTACGATCGACAAATAGAAATCCCGTCAAGAATCTATATACCAAATTCGAAAAGAAAATTTAATAAAGTCATAATTTATCCATAAGAAACACCGTCAGCGAGTGTTAATCCTCTTAAACCAGTGAAATAAGTTTGCACCTTAATAATCATTCCTTTACCCTGTAAAGGAAGCAGGGCGTCTGCCCAGAAAGGCAAAATTGGCAGAAAGGGAAATTAAAATCAATAAAAGCGAATAAAAAATAAAACTGAATTTTGTATCAAACATATGAATTGTTTTTAAATCACCCATATAATTACTAATTTTTTCATAAAACAAGAGTCTTTTGTTATTCAACAAATACCTACAAAAATATCACTCACTCTCAGAAATTATATTTGAATAATTATTTATAATTAAATATAAATGGCGGTAAAAATCTGGCCCCGAAAGATGTGCTATTGAAAGATCTACTCAGAACTACTGCAAATCATAATCAGAGAAAAATACCGCGCTGCCCACATCTACATATTTCACGCGGCCATAAAAACACTCGGAGAAATGGTCGTGAAAATACGAGCACTACTGGTTTTCGTGGAACGGAAAACGCAATGCCAGCCAAGGAACGCAACATCTCGACCTCTCCCTGTCGATGCCTCGATTAAACCCCGGAAAGCGCTTAATCCGTCCACTCTTTTTATCGCGCAGTTATATCACGGTGCCACGTCGGGGCGCACAGGCGTCGCGTTTTATCGTCGTGGAACGCCAACGCAGCCGCGGTATCTCGAAATCCTCGTGGAACGATTACGCGTCCGTTTTTTTTATTTTCGTTCGTCGCGGGAAAGAGGAAGAGCAATCTTCGACGAGGCGGGCCGAACGGGGCGGGGAGACGTCGCGCGACGAGAGTACGTCAGCAGACCTTGGCCTCCAGTCAGGCGATAATACGGGGCCTCGATAAGCGCCGGGGACTATCTTAAAATACCGATTTGGCCCACTCGAGAGATCAACAGCGCGCCGACTGCCTCTGCTGGTCCATGCCAGCGTTCTCCATAACACAAACGTGCAAAACATTTCTTTAGAGCGAAAGGAGATGAAATCTGCCCTTTGGTATTGGATGGCTAGGGTTTTCAACTATCGATTCCCATATCCTCGACATGCTGAATAATGCTGCAACCCAGACGAATGTATAATTGAAGGCGCAGAACAACCGTGTGGAAATCAAGCGGTTAAACAATTCCAAAAGAGATACCTCTGCTTTGAAATCCACTTTTCCTTTAGGCAAGAGGAAGAAGACTGTACTCTGTGGTTTTGGAGCAGAGGACCCATAGGTGACACAAGACCATCGAGGCAGACTTCTGCCGATAAAAGTCGCCTGCGAAGCGCGACGACGAGCCGCGTCGTTGTTAAATTCGATAAATAATGCGGGCGCCTCCTTGGTGAGACACAATCAGCCGGGTTTTCGGGGCGCTTTCCGGAATGTTCTCATGGCCAAGGTCGCGCCTCGCGTCATCTCGCCCACTTTATATTTAGAAGCCGACATTGACTCTTTTTCTCTCGCAGAGACGCCGGCATAGATCACGGTCCGAGAGTTCGTCTCTCGCGCCGGCTCCCCGAGTTTCTCTCGCAAACGAAATCGCCTTTTCTGGGTAAGGATAAATGCCCCGCGATCCCTGGCGATGCGGGTGCCACGCGAGACCCGCGAGAAAACGATCCTGCGATAGAATTTCACGAGCAATTTACCTCGCACCGATACGGGAAGCTCTCCTACCGTTTCCTCGCGGCGGGAAACGGCAGTTCGGTCGAACGAACGTTCCAGAAGCCCGCTCTCGTTATCATACACGTCATTCGTGGGTTCTCTCGTCCAATGTCATCGAAATAATACGTATTTTCGCAACCGCCAGCGGTGCGACGCGTATCGAAGGCGGAATCGACCGCAAGCCGATCCGTCGCGCGGCACCCTACTATCCGATTTCGACGACGGGCTCACGGCCGGGAACGTCAGAAGTCTTCCCGAGCGTGATCCGCCCTAATCGAAGAATGCACGGTCGCGGGGATATCGATTTTATATTGCGCTGCTGAATGGAGTTTATCAGGAATATTATGTGGCGCGCTAGATACGAGCTACTATTGTTCAATGCCAGCTTCGGATAAACGAGATAATTCTGTTGTTGACCGTGAAACCGTGAAAAATATTTGCGCCGCCTCATACCTAGCAGAGTACTCGGTTTCTTTTTTTAAATCTGCATCAGTCAGCAACGGCTATTTTTTGTCTCCTTTTCACCGATCAGATTGCTTTCCACTCGCTTTCTCTTCTTTCTTTCCTCTTCATTTTATCGCCAACGTGCTCTTTCGATGGGAATGGATTATCTAGCGATTAGTCAGGGTAGCGAAACGATCGGCCCGATCGACGATGGATAGTGATCGATCGTTATCGACCGGCCGATCACACGGAACGGCGGCCCTGACATTAGCCGCTGCAATGTCGATTATTTAACTCGTATCTGCGTGACGAGGTCACCTTATACAAAACGAGTCGATCTTTGTGATGCCGAAACCGTGTTGTTATTTAAATTTCGAACGGGACCGAGATGCCTTCGAGATTAGCGTTTAGAAAGACCTGGAACAGGTTCGCTGACGCGACCGAGCGTCTCCACCTCTTTTCCTTCGATAACGTCGAGCTGAAATTTGGATGCTTACGCAATTCCGATGAAAACACGTTCGGTGTTCAGTTCTGTTTTTCATGCGGCTGCGTCTACTCACTCACGTTCACCTTCGGCGGCAATCAATTTCGAATTAGGCTATGATATATAAGAGAGAAGAGCGACTATAAGTTCCTTTCCCCAGCTGATATTAAAATCAACGGTAATTCCATGACCCCTTCGACTCTAATTCAAGCCATTTTAGGCGCAACTTCTACCTTTACACCGTTTTTACCGATGAGAGGAGAAATACCAAGAATACGAGTGTAATATTTGCGACATTTGTTGCTGTCTTGTCATCTACCATGGATCGATAAAGACCCACGCGAATCGACCAAACGCATACACGCGGTTTGTTTCGCCAGGCGAAGAGACCTCGGCGTTCATCAACGACGGATCGATTATCGATTATCCGGCTACGCGGGTATTAACTTTCAGAGGCAGAGCCCCGTGTAACGCGCTCTATATCGATTCCCAGCGGACAGGCCGTCTATTGATCGACCCCATCGATTTACTTTCGTTTTCCAATTCACGCTCCACATCAATTCCCAGCAAGCATTCACCTCCAATCCTCTCCTCGGACCCGCGTTTCCGCACCACCAGTTCGCGACTACGAAATTAATTTCACATTAAAAAGATGACAATACGAGGGCACACGATGCAAATATACAGAGGATAGAATCCACGTCTACCTTTGAAACCTCCGCCGGTTTACTTCCAACAACGACCGAAGCCCTCGAACCACACGCCCGCGCGTGCTCCTCGCAATTTTTCGTACGCACACACCTCTGATTCAACCTGCGCCAGAGACAATGCACGACAAGCAGTCACAGTTTCGAGACCCCATATCGTTTACGCGACAGAACGCAGCGTCCTCGAGGCAGCGCAGCCTCGGTGCAACCGAACCGTGGCTGGCGTTTACTCGCCAAGATCGCGCTCTTGGTGTATTCCGAGTCTTCGCTCTTTTGTATTTACACGGGGGCGGCGACGGGATCGCGAGAGAGCTTTTACTCGGGCGAAGAGAGCGAGGGACTTATTTTTAGGCGCGAAACGCGCTACGATCGAGGAGTTATAGACGTCTCGCGCGGCGTGTCAACCTTCCTTCTTCCCGCCCACGCCCTCAGACTTCGTTACACAAAACGTCCGGCTGTCACGGAGAGCGCAGACGACCGTAGCGCTTAGCGGGGCTTATCGTTAATGAAACGTACAGACGTAAACACTAAACATAGTACGCAAGCCAGAATGTAAAGCGGTTCTGCGAACAAGCCCGGCCAGGGACGCCCTGTCCAACGGATTACGAGCCTCTTTCGAACGTTCCAGAGGACGAAAAAAGGGGAAACGGAAAACACGGTCGAGGAGGCGGCTCGATCGAAATTCACCATATAGGAGATCAACGCGACTGGAGGTTAACGGTTAGTGGGAGGGGAGTAATTTTTAGTGGGATTTGAAACGGAAGTTCTGTTTACCAGTTTCTTAACATTTAAATCAAAAAATTACTTTACATAACTGGTAGGCGTTTTCTGTTTACACTACATCCTATCCCAACCTTTCCTCGAGTTTCTCGATCTCACGTTTGTAGAAAGTACGGTGGCTTCGAGGCTGAAGAATCCCAAAGGCCGGAGAAGACGCGCAGAAGTTTAAAGTTCAATCTCGAATTTAGGATAAAGTGTATCGAGAGACGGCTTTTTATTTGCGGACGATGCAGATCAGCCAATCATTTGTATAAGATCGTCGTCTTGATTAAATTTCTTCAGCCTGCATGTGTATGCATCGATGTATCGCAGAGATCAGTAAAAAACCGTTCGATAAAAACGTTATCGCTGTGATAATCCAACGTGACCTATCAAAATTATCGATGTTGCAGGTGCAAGGAGAGAAAGGGAGTCTAAAGGGGACCCAAGATTCTCTGAATACGGATTAATATAATTAATTTCCACGATTCGTCACAGAAAAGGTGCTACAATATCGATCAAACCGGAATCAAGATTCCCTCAGTGTATTCCACATCTAAAATGAAAAGTCCCTACCCCATCTTATCACAAATCTCAACTATCTCGCCCATCGTTTGCCTACTTAACTATCCCTAAACTCGGATAAGACACAGAGAATTTGTGTGCCGCTTATACCTCGAAAGAAAACCATAAGAACCAAAACTAAGTGCTCTCATAAAGTCCCTTCTTCTTAATACATAATGAAAACTGAACATGATTCGCCGAGAACATTGGCCTTTTTAGGCTTCGAATGAAACTTTCAAGTGTTTTCAAGTGGAAAGTACACCCAATCGTTTCCCCGTTTACCGAGGCACATCTACTTTTACCACAGATTATCTTGTATTACCATTAATTAATTTCTCCACTGTATTTTCCATATTAATTATAAGAAACTACAAAACGATTCCCAATATAATATGCTACAGAATATTTAAGGAAAGAAGAATGTAAATGTTTTCTTAAGACTAAGAAAGAATATTAAAATATGGCCGATAAGGGGGGAGGGGATCGGCAATGAGGCCATTTAGCCGAGAGATTAAAAAAAATTCAAAGATTTCAAGAAAAATGGAGAAGAAATAAAGTTGAAGGCTCACCGAGATCAGGAATGGAGCTGGTGGGCTCCTCGTGGTGGCCCTTGCCCTCGTTGGACGCTCTGGCTCTGGGGGGCGGCGGCGGTGGCGGTGGTCTCATGCTGGACGTCGAGCTGACTACGACGGTGGCTGGCGGCGGTGGTTGCGTTGGGCCTCCGTTCCTGTGATTCCCTCGCATTTGGGTCTGTGGTGACATCAGGACCGTGTCACCTCGGTGCCCCTGAGGCGGCCTGGGGCACCAGCCATGTAGCACCCTTATCGCGCTCCTCACTTCCGCCTGGAGTTCGGCGGCCCTGTCCCTCGCCGTGTGAGCCACCTTTAATGCCTATCCCCCGCGGTCGCGGGTCACGGGATCTCTCGTGAAAGCTCGTCAACGATCGACGTGGTCGGCGTCATTCACAACAACACACACGCTGGTGCACGATCGTTCGATATCCGGCAATCGATGGAGGCAAGTAGACAGCGGCACCGCTTCTCGGAGCGAGGAGACACGCGCGCGAGAACGACGAGCCAGCCGGCAACAGTCCGATTCACCGTTCACGCCGCTACGTTTCACCGTATCTACGCGCGGATGTCTCTCGAATGTCACGGTCAATGTCTTGCGCGACGGCGTGACACCTGCAGCGGAAGCCCTCGCGGCGACACTCCGAACTAATCACTCACTTGACGCGCGCCCCGTCCGATTCCGCGGCTCGATGAGTAATCACTGTTGCTCGAAAGCGAGAAATTCCCTCCCAGCGTGAGAGAGAAACGGACGCCACCCTTCGATCAGAGGCGGGAGCAGGAGGAGGAGGAGGGAGGAGGGGGTCACTATGGCTAGGAAGGTGCGAGACCGGCCGATGCCTCGTTTGCCACTGACGGAAAAAGCCGAGCCACTGTTCGTGAAGCCCCGACCCGCTCTGGGACACTCGGGGCCCGGTGTTGATTGTTTTGAAAAATTCTCGCGGAAGTGCACGTGCGCCGATGCCCTTCCACGGAGACCTTGAGACTGCGAGCTCGGTCTATTGCTCTTGGGATATATTCAATGCCACTGATATCCGAATGTTCGAGAGGCGTACAAGTTCCTTTGGGTGATTAATGGGACACACGCGATGCACTGCTCGGGATTATCCAATGCCCCAGCGCCAGTAACTGTGATCCGGTATCTCGTGCGAGGGAGACACGTGCGAGACACAATCCCGACTCGCGTTCGACGTAGATTGCCGAGGTGTCACTGACGACGCGATCCTCGTATCGGGCGCAAGGGTGGGCGAGGGCGAATGTGCACGCGAAGCCGGTCTGCGTGGACGAGAGTGTTTCTTAGCGGTTCGCCGAAAACAACAGTCCTCGGAATACGAGTAGTCCCTCGCGAGCCACCGTCGACCTTTCCCTCTCTCCCACCACCCACGCAGCGTCCTCCTCCCTTCTGCTTTCTCGCTCCCGCCCTGGTGCCGGCGTTACACTCTACCCCTCTCCTCTGGCACACTCACGGTTTCCCTTTCTCGCCACCCTTGATACGGCGGTCAGGACGGGGAGAGACGCGCGACGCGATCCACCTCCAACCGATGACCGCGGAGTTCGTCGGCGAGAGGAAAAGCCGCCGGGAACCGTGAACTCCCTCGCGAGCGAAAGTGCAACCCGACTGCCCGATGGAGATTATACGACGCGACGGCAGCCGTTAATTGCGCGCTCTCTGACGCTGTCGGTGAGATCGATAACAATCGATATGATCGATCACGTGATCGTGACGTATGCAGGTGACCATGGCGGGAGGAACGCGCCCCCTATGCTGCGCTGTTTACAGAGAAACGGGCACTTTCCTCGATGAAGTGAGAATCGTATGTCACTGCATGCACGGCGTCACTTGGTCGAGCGAAAAGGTCGATGGTTAGAGCGCAGACGGCAATGAGCCGACGACGACGAGAACCGTCATCGACGCCGGCGAAAGTGAGAGTGCGGCTGGCCGCGATGGATTCAGCGGTGCATACGCGCTCCTCGTTCCTCTCTCTCTCTCTCTCGCTCTCTTTCTCTGGCCAAATGTCTCCCTCGCCTCCTGCTATCTCTCTCGCTGCTCTATCTCCCTTTCGCTCCTTCCCTCTCACCTATCTTCCTCGGCCCTCCTCGCTGCACGCAGCTCTCTCTGTCTCTCGATCCGTCCTTCCCCGATTCTCTGTCCCGTTCTCGCTTTATCTCGGCCCTTACGGGTAGCCTATAGCCTGTGGCGAGCGCGCATGGTTTCGACCTATAGCGTTCGACGTTCCAACGCGCTATCCGCGCGAACCGGCAGCGCCCGCGTGTATAAACGACCGCTCCGCGATACGACCCCACACTAAGCCACGCGCAACACGATCTCCCGGCACGCGCGCGCGCACTGCCGCGCTCTCTCCGTCTGCCTCCCTCACCCTTTCTCCTTTTCGCTTTCGTCTATCGCTCTCTCTCCTTTCTTCCCCGTGTCCCGCGATAACGCTCTCTCGCTCGCGTCCCCCGTCTTTCAAAATATCTTTATTCCCAGTTGTTTCTCTTTGGCATCGGCCCCGCTCCCCTTAACCTGGCCAGCATTAATTTTTCACCCCGTTACGCCGCTCCGAGCCTTCCCTTCTCGACTGCACCTCCGCTCTGCATTCTACGTAGCTCCTCTTCGCTTCCGTGGCCAAGGACTGGACGAGTGCGCGTCCGTCGCACCTAACCTCTCCAGTTTATATCGTGCACGCGATCGCGGCGGCGGCGCGCACGCGCAGTAGCGCGTTTCGGGACGATATACTTTGAGCGCGAATACGAAGCGTGCTGTTGCGACCGTGCGCCAGCGAGATACGAATGGCGCGCTGCTAGATGTGCGGATAGGCAAACGGGGCCTGCGAATGTGCGTGTTTGCGCGTGCATCTGCGCGGAGGGAGACTTCGGTAATAACGTGTATGGGATACCTTTCGCGCTGCGCTCGCACGAGCGCGACGCGCGCGTGAATACGACAAGTGCAAGCGGACTTGCGCCCGCCAAGTAGAAGGGGGTTGCAGGGGCAGACAGAGGGACCACGGGGAAGCTAGTCGCACCACCCACGGTTGACCTAGGCGCGTGTGCGTGGCCGGCGAGTGCTACGCACCGAGGGGAACAGGAGTGGGCGATCGCTCGAACCTTGGGTACTGGGACAACTGACGCATACCTCGATGCTGTTTCAAGCCTTATGGCACGCAATTTTTATGGGGGAGACCCGCTCGATAACTATCGCGCTGCATTATACACAAAAGAAATCGAAGAGTAAACAGAATTTATCGCGCCTACTATACTACATACCATCAAACTAGCTATCTTTGCGCGTCTACAGAAATTTAATACAGAAAAACCGTGATTGCACATCATGCGTAATTATTATGCAGCTGTGATGTGCAAAGGTTCTACTAAATGTATCCCTGCCACCCATTTCAACAGACTCGCGATTTTTATTTAATACGAAGATCGATCTATTGGCTCCCGAGTTAATGGCAAATACCCCCAATTTAAATCGACAGATTTAGTACGATACGTTACCAGTTTCTGTCATCCTCGCCGCCTATGACCAGGGCTTTCCACCGAGTAGCGACAAGCCTGACGCAAACGACCAGCCGATAGGCAGGGGTGGCTAAGTGCGCGGTCGCGGTTGCGCGGCCGCTATCACGTGGCCTTGTCCTTGAATGAGGCTCGTGAACCCGACTGCCGCTTTCATCGATCAGCCCCCGCATCCCGCTTCGACGCACTCGCTATAACCATCCATCTATCTCGGTGCAATAGCGTACCTAGCCCGGAGTACTCCCGGATCAACGGATCCCTCTGCGACGAGCCCTCGCACGAGACACTGGCAAGGGGACCGCATGAATTGCTGTGCGCCGATTTTAACGATACTCTACAGAAATACGAGCGACTAAGAAGTCTTTTCTTGGACGCTCCACAGCTTTCGAGATGCATAACAATTGTACATAAATCCCTGAACCGTTAGGTATCTACGCAAACAGACGAATACATATCAGATATCTCTTGTTTCTCCGCCTAACTACATACTTAATTCACCGCCCGTGTATCTAAGATCTTACAGACGTCGCATCATTGAAGCTACACTACTTTCCTTCCAGCAGAGGATCGCAAAATCTAATTCCAACACGGAACAGATTACACTGATTTCAATTGAAGCTACTATGTTACTCCGAGATCGCACTTCGCAGACCTTTGGTGAAGATTCTGCGCGTGATAGCTATATTTGCCTCGTTTGGCCAGAGCTACAGTGATTACTGAGATCCCTCCCATCGCAACGACACGCGGAAGAATGGAGCGTAATAAGCGTAATAACGCGGGCATTAATCCATCCTGAATTTCATCCGAGGATCCTCCCAGACGGTGGATTTAACGAAGCGGGGCGTTGTAGGTCGTTTATCGAAGGTCAAGGTCTCCATTGCTGAGGACCCAGGCTGACATTCGCTCCCGCACTGCGTACCGCCGTCCCTGAATACCCTGGAACATCGAGTTTTCGGGTTTATTAGAGTGACATACGACGACACGGGGATACGGGTTATGGGAGATGGGTCTGTCTCCCCGCTGTTGGCTACTACGCCTAATTTTCTCTACGGTTAAATATATCCCAGGAAAGGATGCCTCGGGACGACCAATCTCCGTTGCCCCGATTTTTCTCGGAGCTTCAGTAAATATAAAAAGACTCGTAAATAATGCATTTACATTCACCAATTAAGAGGGTAACTGAAGTTTTCACCGCGAGAAAAATGTTGTCTACATTATTCATCGAATAAAGATAACCGAAACCCTCGAACCTACTAACTTCTTCCTCTAAATCATTCCTAAACCTTTCTCTGTCATCTTGCCGTTAAACAAACTTTTAATTGTGCGCAGACATTCGGCCAACGAAGGGTTCATTAAGGCGACCGTCGAGTAAAATTTCAGCCCTCGAAGAAGAGCGAGATCGACCGCTATCTGCCGCTGCATATAGTCGCCCGACCTCGACGAGGGTTTCTTATCGCTAGGGGTTGCAATCTCCGCCAAACAATCTCCCCGAAAGTCTGCCATCCATTAACGTCTCTTTCGAGGGGTTAAAAGTGTTTCTTCGAGAAGAAGCCCTCCCCCGTTACGAGGCACGATTATTTAAAAAGTTTCACGTATCAATCCTACCCGTTTGCAATACTTATCATTCAATTGCTTACTCCGCCTGAGGAACTCGAAACCCACTTACGGGAGGTGTACCAATTCTACTACAGTCGCGGCAAAGATGTTCACGTGTCAACGCCAGAGTATTCGCGGAAGCTGTGACAGAGGAGCATTCTACGCTTCAAGGATTGTCACTGTTAATTGTTCAGAATGTAGGTGAAAGGAGACGACGCACTTTGATATCGTTGTGTGGGTAACAGATCGCCCATGTCGATTCGACGAAAGCACTTTTTCGGTACTTTTTCTCCGCCTCGTAGAGCCCTTGAAGCTCGCAGGGCCTAGTGGGCGCGCGGTGGCTACTGGATAGTTTGACCCTGGCCTCGCAGCAGCATATTGCGCGCCCCATTGCGAGGCCGTTCCCGCGAGGGGGTAATCTCGTGGCTGGCCAGCGTATTACGTGGCCGAGGTCGCAGTTGTTTAGATCTAGATGAACCTGAATCGTCGAACCGGTCTGAATGCGGTGCGCTGGCTGGCTGGCTGCAGAGCCCGCGGTGTAGCTCGGCGCGACTCTCGTTGTATTAGGTTAGGGACAAGACGCGTTGTAGCACGCGCGGGTTAGAATAGAGAAAGGCCATGGGGAGGGGGCGAGCTGTGGCGATCCGATTGATAATCAGCAGCGGGGAGGAGGGAGAGGCGACCTCGCGGAGATAAGGCCGAGGACCCTGATATCGCTTAGGCGGCGGCGGATGAGGAGGCGGCAGGAAAGCGGGGTGGAATGGTAGATAATGATAAAGAAATGGGGGAGATGATGGAATGAAAGTGGAATAAATGAAGGTGGAAGAGACAAGGGACAGGGACGAGCGGGGGGGGGGGGGCTTGATTGAGACGGACACCGGTGAAACGTGTATCTATACGAGACGGGGGTGCGATGGAGGCGGACGAGATGGAAGAAAGGGAAATATGGGCAGTGGAATTAACAGGAAAGGTGGACTGCGCGGTGAAAGTAGATAAATGGGTGGGCTGGAGGGAAAACTTTAGCGATCCTTGGAAGTTTCACTTGACTTTACAAGGCATTAACTTGTGGCTCTGGGGGATTTGATTCTTCGTTTACTTGTACAGAGTGCGAAGGGATACGAAGTATATACTTTCCAACGAAGGAGGTAGAAGGTAGGGAGAGAAGTAATTCTATAACTGAGGGAAGAGAAGATGCCGGACACAAAGGGTAACGTTCGAATGAGGAGGCAAGGTTGGTTTAGGCTCGAAGGAGGTCCTCGCGCGTTTAATCTATTTAGAGAATACCTCTGCACGCTTGTCTGCTCCCAGTCGATACAGCTCGTCTCGTCTTCGACGTCTCTTCTATTTTGGTAACAAAGAAGTGTATCAAATTTTTCAACTCCGTAATATTTAATCTCGCCGTTTCGTAAATATAAACTCGATCAGTGAAGCCGCGAAAGTTTCTCAGAATTCACGATATCCTCAGATTATGCTCAAGCTCGACGAAGCTGCCAAGATAAGAGGTGTTACCACCTTGGAAAACGCGAATCCAGCTTGCATCATTCTACCTAAAGCAACGATCGATCTCTCAGCAGGACTTATCTTCCATCAGATATCCCTTGTCTCCTTTGCATCTTCACTTTGCCCACTCACGCCCGTGGCCCAGCCATTTCTTCTGGAACGAGAGCAGTTTGTGTAACGTGTTTCACTCGGAGTACACTTTCACTCGCACTTTCTATGCTACTGTTACGCTGTTCTAATCAGAAATACCACAGACAGGCTGCTCCACAGCAAACCCTTAAGTCAATACCAAACCAAAGTCCCAGCCAACCTTCAGGGAACGCCGCAGACGCAGAAAGATCACTGTTGTCACCTTGCAATTTCTCGAGAAAGTAAGAAAGCGTGGTCCAGCTGTATTACCAAAGCCAACGTCATATTTGGCTACCCAGCGTTCAAGCCACGTACACTGCCGTTCATAAGTATCAGGGCACCTGCTCTATTTGGACAGAACGTGGTACTTGGTACAGATTCGATACTCCTCGTTGCTTTTAATTTACATAAAATACCAAATATCTCCAGTGAAATTTGTTAGAGTTGTTCGAAACAATTTCCAACGGCTTTCACAACTATTCCACACAGAGTAGGTGGCCCGATACTTATGAACATCGGTGTACGCGCAGGAATAGCGACTCATCATCGCGCAGTTTCTCGTGGTAACATTATCCCCGTCCCACGAGATCGCGTGGACGTGTGCCGTGGTCATCCCACTGGACCCAGCATCCCTGATATCGAGGTCGTGTTACAGCCGGGGATCGATCGATCCCCGTCGAAAGAAGATAAAGTGCGCAGCGGGTTGCGTAATTGTCGCGAAAGCATCGCCGAGTAGGAAACAGAGGTCGAGCTCGGGGAGAGAACGCGAGAGTGGTTCAAGTTCACGTAGCTCCCGGGGCTCAAGGTTGACGGAGAAAGCCTTGGTCGTGGTCTCGTTGCCGATATAGTCATCGGCCACCCGATACCGCGCACACCAGGTTCGCTCGGGCAGAATGCTTTAACTAACCCAGAACTCGCGGCACAGGTCACCGTGGACCGTGGCCAGGCTTTCCTCCACTCGATGCTTCTGAAATATACCCGGTGCGGATTAATTTAAAGGAATTCGGGAATCTCGGTATACAACTATTCGGAGTAGAGCAGCGCACTCTTATTCGCCGTAATGTTTGTGTCAGAAACGTGACTCGCCATTACGAGGCGACGTTCAAGCGCACTAATCCTCCAGGGATAAGGGGCTTAAGTGTCTAAACAGACTGTAATTGACTGTTCGTTGAAACCTCGAAAATTCCTGCAGCTCTGACGCGCTGCAAATATCGACTCGCCTATCGATAAATATCCAGAGTTCCATGTACCGCGATTAAATGCCCACGTGAATCGTTGCTTGCCCAAGAAGCACATGCTTCTTATTTTAGCAAGTGCAGTCTAAAAGCCTAGTCTATAGCGAAGCAGACGAGCGGAGGCGCTTGAACCGAGATCACCTCCGAACGCGGGCGGACTTGTTTCGTGGAAAGCGGCAGGAGCGCGTCAAAGCGCGAGGAAAAGCGAGAGATGCTTTCACTGGATCGCCGAAGAGAAAATGTGCTCGGATCCAGCCGGATGGCATCACGCGAGGGAATTCCGAAGGGGTTTGTCGACCCAGCTGTGGGTCATCCGGGCCGTTCTCCACTTTCGTTCTCCGTTGGGAGGACACGGGACGGCGCTCCCCCGACGAAAGCGAGGCGCACTCGCGGCGAGAGTTTTAGAAACCGGATCGCGATCACCGGGGGTCTTGAAAACTCGGCACGGGGCCGAGGAACCGCCGGGAACGAGCGTGAGAGTCGTTTAAGAAAGCGAAACTCTGTTTCTCCGGCGGCGGCGCGGGGAGCACCGATACAACTTTCCACGCTATCACCCGCCATCGCCAAACTGGAGGTGAAATCGTTGAGCCTGCCGATCCCGAGATTCTCTGCACCTTACGGGGAGCATCCACGATATTCGTGAAAACTCACAATGATGAAACATAAGAGGTAAAGGTACTTATGGCAAAACTGGTACAGCGAACAATTGCAGAAACTGTGGTTCCTGATACCCACGAACAATCTCGGAAGTTCACGTTTATCGATTTAATTATCGAGGTACTCTGAATTGCACTGTTTAACCAATGGAACGCGTTTTCTGTGAACGAGTGGTAACTCCTAAAGATCTTAAAAATTCAGGAACTGTACCAGAGATATAATTCTGAGACATCCACGATCCAGGAACGCATGTATATATCTGGAGCAGCGAGTAGCACTATCCCCTGGTTCACGCGCGCCGAGTCGTCCCGAAACGAAGAGTGAATCTTCGCCGTGGCGTTTCTCCGTGGCCTTGAACCTGCTGTCGAAAGTGCAAGTGGATCGGCCGCGGAGCGGATCCGTGGCGAAGAGAGCGTGGAGAAAGGAAGAGAAAGGGGGAGGCCGTACGCGGCCTAAAGAAACGGTTTTTGGTCGCCTTCGACGAAAGTGAAACGGCCTTCGGGAACGAGGCTTCTCCCAGCTCGTATATGGGCGCCATTGAACTAGTGACCTTCATACGAGAACCGGTCTTTGTTCACGGTCTTCGAAGCCAGCGACCCGATCTACCCTCTGCCTAGCCTCCTTCTAGACGCCCCATTTGCATATTCGCCCGTTCCCGATCGGGATTTTGCACGCTTCCTGGACCAATTCCGCGCCCCCTCTGCCCCCTGCTTCGCTGGCCCGACCTGCCGACTGATTAATTGATCTTGATGACTCCGACGTCCGGTCGCCTCTTTCGGGGAGGGGATGGAGGGGGGCTGATTAACCGGCTGGCTTCTGATCGCCTTTCTGTACTCGCAATTCGGAGACCGCCAATGTCTGAACTCCGCCCTTTTCCTCCCTTCAACCCTCGGCCGGTAGTGTTGGATCTTTTCGGACCCTAGGGTAACGTTACCAAGCGCAAAAATAGTAGGGGAAATTCGGAAATCGGAAAATTACTTCTCTACTGTTCTAAGAGAAAAGCTGAAGTGTTGCTTAAAATCTAGATTAGGATAGTTAATTGCCTTTGGGTTATACTGAACGCAATATCTGTTCGTAGAGTGAACGAGTAGAATTTTTTTAAGTGGTGCAAGTGAAACGTGCAGTCATTTCTGTCGCGTTTTCATTATCAGAATCGATCGAGCTGCGCTGAATCTGAGCTATGTCGAATCTGAATTATAAAATTGATTTATAGGATGGAGTTTAATGGATGATGAAGGAATATTTTTTTTTTAAAAATTGCTAGCGAAGAAGTTATCCGGGCGATTCGTTATCGCGAGCACTAAGCGCGAATATTCTCGCGTGAGTGTGTCACGCGGTACAACGAGCCTTATCAAGTGCAAAGTTTTTTATTTCGCTGCTCTCGCCGCCACGAAACGAAGGAGAGTGGCATAGGTTGCTTATCGGAATTATTGAGACGGGGACGGGCGTGAATTTAAGGCGGGCAAAGTTTAACTGTGGCGAGCGGAAAAGCCATGACCTGTCTCAAACGAGCCAGTCTGCGTGACTTGCCTGCGCTCGTGACGGTTGCGCTTCTAGCCTCGCGTCGTTCAGACAGAATTCATTCGATGGCTTTCACTCTGCAAGAAAGTCGCGGACAGTAGGTACCCATGGGAGAAGCTTGCACCTCGATGCGAAACGTTTATCACTTTCTTCGTCTTGACCGTTAATAAATTCTCTTTTAATATTCCAACCCTTTACGGACTATCTTTCTCGTAAGGGGCACAAGTTCTCGTAGAGGGTGAAATATTGAGAGAGAAACAGAGTTATTTCACTTTCTTTTTGTCCCATAAAAGACTAATATACTTACTAATATTGTCTACGTGAGAAAATCACGATGTCGTCAGCCGAACTTGTGTGTTACTACCTATATTAATATTTGGAGCAGACTCGTTACTCAGGAATTAGTTAATTACGTCACATCCTCGGGTACAGCATGCAGAGCTTACGTGTAATTAGTAGTTTACGGTTGATACCGCGTTATATAGAGCGTTGAATGAAACGCTATAGAATGAAAGAGGATTCGAGTGATTTCGCACCAACTTGCTCGCGAACAACAGCTACGCGAGATATTTCCACGCGTATCGCCACTCAAAGCAAAGAGAAACGCCTTTTTTTTCCTTTTATATTTACGCTTGACTAATAACGACCGCTTATCGTTCTCTCTTTTTAGATTTATAGTAAACATTGCCACTGTTATTCGCAATACTTCTGACCGCGCGCGCGTGATGATTTATCTCGCCTCGCCGGTTCAACGAATTCATTTGCTGGATCGAAAGACGATGTAAATCGCCAGATTAGTTCAAGCCTGCTCTGACCGAGCTGAAAGAATACCCAGACTTTAATACTGAAACGATAAGAAAATTGGGAGCTACCCTTCGTATCACGCTTATCAGTGGGTCATTCTATCAGTTTCATCTAACATATCACACAAGAATTTGAACTCTATTTCTTTCACACTTAACACCCACGTCATTGACGAGGATTGCAAGATCGAAGCTTCAAGATGGACTGAACCATCGGTGGAGGAGATGCTTCAGAAAAAAACCTGCAATATTTCTCTAAGAACAAACTACGAGAGAAAATGCGACGGGAGCAGATGACACCGAGCGTGGCCCAGGGTAACTAATTAATTCAGGATAATTAGAGCAAGCTGGGGAATGTAAACGCGATGGCAAATAAGAAATTCTACCGCCGCGCCGTTACGAAATTATCGCCCGCCACAGACGACGTAAGCCCGGCTGATATCACCTGCGATAATTTATGTTAACATTGAGACAGAGCACGGTCGATTAGAGGACGGCCCTCCTGATTCAGATACCGTATCTACAGACGCGAATGCATTTCGGTATCAACGTTTTTGTTTCCTTAACCTCGTAGCCTTCATCGTTCGGCGCACACCGCTTCGTGTCAAGAATATCTTTGGTTCTCGTGAACTTGCCCGCGCAGCCATGTGTGAAGACACATTCTGCGTCTTCTACTTCAGGGAGCACTCTCTCTTCTACTCCAGCACTGTGAGAAATAGAAGCTGGAGTATCCCTAAAGTTCGTTAAAAAAGAAAAAACTGGAAAGAATTATGGAGTAGAGATTCAGAAAGATTCAGAACTGTAGATACAACTAATATCGATTACAGGTAATGGATGTGTAGCTTTCACTTTTAGAAGTTCGTTTACCCACGTTTCTGCGAAATTAAATTGTCAAAGTTGGTCTCTAAGTGCAGTCCATAATTTAAAGCTTGTTTGGCAATTTTATCAAATAACGTTGCCTTCGTTTTACGATTCGGGTATTATGTTTACGGTTTATTGTGATCGTGGAGTACGAACAATATGATTTGACACAATTTTCGCTGATAAGAGATTGGTAGAATTGGAGTCTGTCGTTATATGGACATTTTCACTGCCTGAGTCTTCTAATCTGGTAGAGATGCTAGCAAGTATCATGATTTTTAAGAGTCGTAGACACATTTTTCGAGCTTCTATGTTCTGCAGACTTTTTTCTAGAAAGGCGTGTAGTTGAAATGTGGAATAGTATCGGAATAGTGGTCAATGATAAATTTAGCGACCTACGACAAAGTCGAGCACCTTCGTGCCCGCGAATCGTCATGTAAAATCAAGATACCGTAATCCGTCTCGTTTCACACTGAATTCCTTGTCGGATTGTCTGGTGAGAAATTCGGAACCCTAGATTTCCAACCCTGCAGAAGTGACACAGAAAACGATAAAACTCTTCGCCAATTTACGTAGTACGCAGAGTTTCCATAGCAATATAATAATTCTGATAACACTTATAATTCTGATCCAACTTATTATTGCCAAGACAGCGAGATACACATTTTTGCAAGAAATATTTTACTGTAATATTTTTCCAGTACTAATAATAAGAGAGTAGAAGCGATGTGTTTAATATTTGAGTGATGCAATAAATATGCCCCGTATTGTAAACGACACTCACTTTAAAATCCTCGAATTCTATTATCAAAAAAAACGTGTGAGGAGCTCGTAAAAAGCCATAAATTTGAAAGGGGACAACAGCAAGTGACAATGGGCAAGGTACAGGTGTCAAGATGGCTTGGTCGGACCAAGCAATATTGCGTATCGACTTTTCTCCCATCCCACGAGTGCAGCCGCCTTTGTCGCTGGGTATTTTCGTTGTTTGTCGGGCGATTAATGCGGCCGCCGTGTCGACTCCGCTTATCGGTGACATTGAATTTTGGCGGAGCGCGAGGGACACGATCGATACGACGGCTGCAATACGCGCGGTCGCATTATTCGCCGTTACGACGAAAAAAATCCGACGGCGAGTCGTCACGGTGCAACGGCCCCCGCGTAATCTCTTTGTCTGGCGGGGAACGACTTCGTTACTGCGCCATGAATGGGTATTTTTGGATCGACGATCGCCGCTGTAGCGGATTAAACCAGAGAAATCACCAGTCACCGATGTTTGTAACTCTCTCACCCAAATTGCTCCTATATAACAATCATCGTGATCATAATTGCGTTATACCAGCGAGTGGTTTCTTTCAAAACATTCGTTGGATAAGTGGCGCCTCGACGAGCTGCTGTAAGAGAAAACGCTGGAAAATACTGGGTCGTTCGGCATACGGTAGGTCAGGGATCCAAAAATAGTCCATCCGAGTAAATAGGCGGATGTAGCGTCATCCTGCCTGACGCTGCATTTTCATTCCTCCCGAAAACAAAATCCACGTTTACGATAAATCTCCAATCGCGGCGGATTAATATTTTAAAGCACTTTGTCGGGAAGACGGGCGACTCGAGATTTCGAGCAAAGTCGCTAGTCTCGTGTTTCTTGAAATTCAAATTCCGATACTCTGAATGGGTCTCGAGCACGTCGCAATATTTTGTCGACGACGTGGAGCACTTTCGTAGCATTATAAACAATCTCTTGCTCTTGAAATTCTTGCTCTTCTTATACGGATTATACTGCGCCACTCGGTCTTTGAATTCGTTTAAAATTTCAATGGCAAATAACTTGAGACAGACAACTCTGTTATGCAACATTGTGACTGATAAATTCGAAGGATGATTACACTGTTTAAAATCGCGATATCGCGAATGATGAATAGGAAGTTCTGTAGGGGATGTTTCGAACTGTTCTTTCAGCATTCAATGAATTTTGAAGAATCAAGCCAAGGCGGGAGACTATTTCTTCGAGGATTCAGAGAAAACTTCCCCCTTTAGAAGCGCATTTCAAATACAAGTACGATGAATTGACAAGGGGGCGGCGAATGAGGGATGGAAACGGGACGACGAAAAACAGATTTCACCCAGTGTCGCAACACCATCGTGAAACTGCGAAAGTCGCGGTGCCCCTCGCTGCTCACCCCCATCGGCTTCGAGCTTAATACCACCCTCCCGTATCCGGCCTTCGGGCAGCGTTTTTAAAAGCTATCACGCCCGTAAATGCCTCGCCGTGCAATTTGTCCGTGCATTATGCACTCGCGCGCCCTAAGTGGCTTTCAAAGTCTGCCAAATTTTCGCAACTTATGCGCACGAAAATGGCGTACCTACGTGTCGCGCACTACCACCACGGTTCGAAATAATTACGGGGGTTGAAGTCGTCAACAGAGATAATTAACGTTTTAACCGCCACCCCGTGGAACACGAACTACGAGTTCGGTGAATATTTCGCGGCATTACACGTGCAATATTCGCCCATTGTTCGAGACTTCTGGTTCATTCCAGGGGAACGTTTGAAATTACTGGTTTCCCTGTTAGAAGGATTTTACTGCTCGCTGGCCCGGGCACGTAAACTTCTCACCGAATAAACTACGTTCTCCAATGGGCATCTGTAGTCGCGCGAGAATCATCGTTGATAAAAATGAAGCTACGCGAGATCTGCTAAATGACTCCCACGAGCTTTCCTTATTCGACTAGAAATTCGTGCGGCGTGTAGTGCGCGGTAAAGGAGGCCAGTTTCGTACAGGCGAGACAATTCTCGCAGTTCAAATATGCGTGAAAATCGCCACCCACGACGGATCCTTGGAATCGCTATTTTTCATCTCGACTGCCCCTCCCCCGTTTCAACCCCTCCAGTTACTACCCTGACCCATGTAGTCAGACGATAGCACACATTGTACTGCGTCGCCACTGAGAACCTACGGTCTAGCCTTGACTGCGCGTAGGGGTTGCTATGGCGATAACCACCCCCGCGCGTACACCTACTCTCACCCCACCCGCGCAGACAGCCCCCACGTCCCGACGGCGGCGGCGGTCTACGACCAAGAGTGTGACCCCGACCTTTCAGGTGGATGACCTCCACTGCATCGTAGATGCGCGCGCACTCGACGCCCCTCACCTAGACAGAGGCAACCCCGGCGAGCGCAGGGGGGATGGTAGCGGCACGGGGATGCAGGCGGTTGGCCGTCGCCGTTGGAGGGGGTTGAAACGGACCGTGGGTTGTCATTACTTGAGACTGAAGATTGTCTGGCTGGTTACAGTGAACTTTCAGGGGCGGTATCGCGAGGGGTTGCGTTTCCATTGCATTGTCAGGGCTTTTCTTTCCCTACCCCGTGTCAGGAGAATGCCGCGGATACGAGAGATTATTATTAGCATGCCTACGATGCTGTCGAAGATAAATCGATTCTTTCCACGGCCCTTTCGGTGGCTCCGAAGGAATATTCTCGAAATGAATATGGTTTAAACGATGTCTTCTCGATCCATTTCTTTTTCAACCCCCTTGGTATTCCAAGGACTGAACCGGAGATCGAAATCTTTGTTCCTCGTGACGTAACAGCTCCACGCCCTGCTCGTCGATTTATGCTAATAGTTCAAATGGGATTTGATTCGTCGCCGGCCAAGGGCTGCTAAGTCTTCGACGCGTTAATATTCCAGGGGGCAGAAGACGAGAGGGAGAGGCGTAGCTGAGGAATGCTCGGGTGGCACCTGCGACAGAGGATGGATCGACAGGTGTGGAAAAAGTTTATTCTCGTTGGGCTTCGCTGACCCGGTTACAGACCGCACGAACCGCTGCATCTACGCCTATGCGCCAGACGCCGGCAAGGGGTTGCTCACCCCTTCCTGTCTGCACCCTCACATGGAAACGCGGCCGGGGCTTTTGCATGGACGTGCTCTCACCGACTGCTCGACCCCTACCATCTCCCCGGTCTCCCCCGCTTCCACCCCTTCCTTTCTTTTTCTCTCGACCTGCTCGATTTCGCGCAGCCAAAGAATACTTAAAACGCTGCAGCCGGGCATCTTTTCAGCTCTACGCCCTCGACACTTCCTCGCCGGGGACATTATTCAATGCACCCGCGACGTGTGTTTAAACGAGCGTGCTTTCCAATTTGCATCCGATATTCCAAACCCTCCCCGGGCACTTTCCTTTTTCGCCAGGTGAAAATCTGAATCGATGGAGAGCTTTGACTGCGCAACGCATAGAAACGGTTCTCTGCTCCTCCTGTTGTCACAGTCTCGTAGAAGTTTCTCAGAAAGACGCACCACGAATGACGGAACTAGCGTTTATAGTTTGAAAGTGGAATGATTCAAACGCGAGGAACTTTCGTTCGCCGGGAACATTCAATAATCTCCACGTTGTTATTAACGATGAATGATTTATCAGCGGAAAAATAACAAATTCGCTTCATCTATAAATAATTAACTGCATAAGGGTAAATTCGCAGCATTTTAGTATTCGAATATTTATATCACTCCCAACGTACAACGCGCCAAACCTTCCCCTCCAGTTATTGATTTCACTGTTCTACAATTCTTCCCTCCATTGCACTATACCTCGCTTATTCACCCTGTTTGTTAGTGAATATTTTCAGTATTTCTAATAATACATTTTCTAAGCGAACTCCAGATCAAATTGGAGTACCTTAGAGGAGGGGGTTGTGGAAGGCCACGATGCATCGAGAAAGGGGTGAAAACGCGGCGCGCGATAGAGGCCATGGCAATTTAACGTCCAGACGTCCTTATCTCCACGACCATAGTCGATTAACGGTCCTGATAACCAACGATCTACGCGTTGGTCGATTGGGATCTCGTTAATGATACATGCTCCTCGGTATTTCCGGCCGAATGAAATATTCAGCGGGCTAGGTGACGCTGGCAAGCATATTGGAATCCTGATCTTCGTCGAGCGTACGAAGGAATTAATAAATTTATTTAATTAGCACGGGGAAATCGTGGTAGACCATGGGTACGAGTACAAGCTGATCGATAAACTACGACGAGCACCAACACAGGAGAGTATTGAATTATGCCTAGGCTGAAATTTTGCACAGACTACGGCAAATTTAATGCCGCACCCCTCCGTCATTGGAATACTCATATATTCGCAGAGAATTCCTCGAATCTTCGTAACGCAGATAGACATAGGGTAAATCCGGGAGACGCGGTCGGGCCGGAGAGTTGGTCGAGTCACTATATTTCAGACTCTATACGTAAAAACGCGTTAAAGTGTAGACCAATTACTTCTCTAGAAGTCAAACAATTGAATGAATAACGTCACTTCGGTTCCTTCTGTTGTTTTCTAGATTTACAGGCTATAAAAGGTAAACCGAGGTTACATTTAACCTCTTTTGTCAAACAACGGTGTACAGAATCTTATTTAAAATATAGTTCTAAGTTTATTTTCGTTTAATGTGTGGGAATAATAACATAGTAGAGATATCGAGGGACAATGCAGCCAAAGTATTTAGTCATTAATTAATTAATTATTAATTCGTCCTCTCAAAGCTAACGAGAAGACCATCTCTCGCAGCAGAAAGGAGAGATGGTCGAGTTATGATTTTTTTTATTATTTTTATTTATATTTTTATTTTTTATCATTATTTTATTATTATTATTGTTTATTTAGTCTATGTATTCACTTTTGTATTCATTTGCCTTGCTAATGGCCGGTAGGTAGTTCGCTTTATCTTTGATGTGTTCTTTACTTGTTTAGCGTAAACAAATTAAATATCAATGAATCTGTAGTTGTATTCACTCATAAATAATTTTGCTATTTTCTTTGTTATTTTTCCATGAATAATTATGCGAATGGTCTTTGCCAACGACGAAAACTATTTCTCCCGGCACCTCGGGAGAGGTGGTCAGATGTCATGACTTCAGTTTTCAACCCGATTTACAGTAAATATTGTCTTAAAGCAAATATCGACCAGTTTTTCTGAATCAGCATAAAATTCTGAACATATTAGGTTTATTTTCATAAAATAAGTAATATCTGTATTAGTTTGAATAGCCATTTTATATTAGGTCGACCGCGTCTCCCGGATTTACCCTATAATTATTTCTGGTGAAATTGTAGTATTTTTAATTCTACCACCCTCGCAACTACACCACCAATTTCGCGTCCCCACAGTGTAATCACCATGCTATATCCACCGACCCCATAACTCTCACGCGTGCCCTTGAAATTACTATCATATCAATCCAAAGGAGCATCCTCGAAGAATCTCAATAGACCGGCTGGGGCCGCAGAAAGCAGCCGAAGTTCTTGACAAAGTGTCGCCGCGCATCAAGTCCAGAACAAGCGATCTCCCTGTCGACCGTTCAGACCCATGGTCGCTTACCGGGTAACGAATCCAATTACTTGCTAATTACAGAATCGAGGCAGCAGTACTTTCAGAGAGTAGTTGCGTGGCAACGAGACCGAGGAGGGTGTGCAGGGAGGCACGCCATGGGGTTTTTTCTCAGCGAGGATGAAGTGCGCAATTAATCCGTCTCGCGTAGCCACTTCTGCTACTGAAACTGCATTGATACCCCCTCTCTCCCGCGGGCGTGCTTTTCTGCCCCTTCATGGTGTTTCTTTATGTCACGGCGTTCCTCTGAACGAGGGCCGAAGTAACCAGACGTCTCTAACGACGTCCCCGTAATACGTCGTGATCTTCGGGGAAAGAAAGCCGCCCGATTTACCCTCGTGGACGCGCGTGCCGAGCTTCGGGGCGCTTGCTTCGTCGCGATCACCCCCGGATTCCCCGAATCGGGGACAATCCGAGAGATCGGTGACTCGATTACTGAGGTGAGGCACCAGGTCCTGGAAATTTCTGCTTGCCGTATCCAGCTGAGAAGAAACGAAGGTGACCGTCTTTCGATCGAAGCTAAGATCTCAAGAGCGACGAATGATCAGAAGACTGTCAGCGAAGAAGTAGCCTAGACTCCGATCTGGAGATTTCTCGGGTGAAGTTGAACGGTGGCCGTCACCTGTTCGTAAATGGCAACGCTTCGGGTACTTCCGATGAGGAGTTGGAGCTTGAGAATTAACGACAAAGGTAGTCATTATATCTCTGAAGATCACCCAAAGTCATTTCGCCCATTAAGCCGGACAGACTCTTTTGCACGCGGATACTGGAATCCGCCTGCGCGGTGTGTGACGTAAAATTTCTTAGTACCCATAGGGAGCACGCGATAATTCGCTCGCAGGTGTGACAGGAAGTCCGCGAGACTCTCGACCGGGTCAAGAAACCCAAGTCCCGGCCTCCGCAATATTATTACCGCACCGGGCAAGTTTTTCGCCAGCAGATCGGTGGTAGATTCGATTGGACCGATCCACCCCAGCCGCGCGGAATATTATTATTCGAGCGATAGCCATGCAAAGTGTATGCGCACGCGATACGCGGGGCCTTTGGCCAGCTGCTTGTGAACAGTCACGGGGTCATTAAGCTTCGGGGGCATTGCCCACTACGAAACGCTTCCGAACGTGTCTACAGCCAGAGCAGAACCAAGCGGTCGTGTAAGGCAGCTCCCACCCGCTGTGATTCGAAAACCGTGACCTCCGTGCCATCCCCTGACTGTCCTCGCTTTTTAGACACACGGGAGACGAAGGGCAAAATGAAATCTTAAGACGAGGAATTCGAATGAAAAGTCCGGGGAATTTCCGATAGCGAGCGCGCAGAGGGTTCAAGGATGAGAGTGGGACAGAGAGGCGGAGGTGTGCATTCTTCGCTGCACATTTTGGGCGTATCTGAAAACAATGCGTCGCCCACGCACTGTCTACAGGCACTACTCGTTATTGCTTCGTCCCTTTCTGCCTCACAACTACACCGTCGCCGATTCACGGTCGCAGTTTGCACCGAACAACGATCCGTCTAGACAGACAGCCCTCCACGGATGAACCTTCCACCTTTTCCTTCTCCTCCTTTTTCCCTCCTAGCGTAGCGCGCCTACTCCGCTGCATTCACGGCTACGCGAAACTGCACGGGCCTGGAACGCCTCGTGCATCAGACGCTGCGAGCCAGCGATCTCCCCCGTGATTCTTCCGAGCCGTGCACGTTACAGACGTGGCTACATTGTCGCACATTTGGCGATACATAATACAGCACATTTGGGAGATTGAAGAGGCAGCGGAATCTCGGGCTGGTGGCTCAGCCTCAATAGTTTGCAGATTATGGTGGTACCAGAATCGTGTAAAGGGTGCAAAGGGATCTTGGATAAGTTGAGGCAGGTATCATTGTCAGTGGAAGATAATTGGAACGTGGCAAGATAGTTGATAAAAGGGGTAGTGAGTTGGTGAGTTTAGAAGACAAATACTCAGTGATCTAATACTCGGATCTACCATGGTATCGTGTCCTTAAGATTAAGGGTCACAAGCGAAAGCTCTTGAAAAGAGAATTTCATCGTTCGAGTTTGATAGTTGAGGGGGCATTTGTTGCCTCCATTAAAAAGGGGGTGAGCCGTCCAAGAGGATCGCTACCAAGAGCCAGTGACCAGTCGAAGATTAAATTCGATTGTTTGTCCCTCCTGCGGGGAGGGCGTGGAGGGAACGCTCCGGTAATCTCGAGCTCCCCGCATAATTGCGATTAATTAAAAATGGCTTTGGCATGCCGGCGTTCAACCCCTCCTGAAAGCGTGCATCGATCGCGGAGGGTCGTCGTCCGTCGTTCCGTTGCAACGTATCCTATGCAGACAGGACCCACTCCTTTCATGTCCGCTCATGCAAAGGACACTCTCATCGCGTATGCAGCCGCGGAGACTCCACTCGAATCGTCGGATACGTGTATATCGCTCTCGTTGCGCCTTTATCCCAGCCACCGAAGCTGCAGTCGACTTCGCCGCTCGCAATTGGGGTGAAAAAGTTGATTCTTTTCGGTCGATGATCTACCCGCTCCCTCGCCACGGCACCGCCATGCGAAATTCCTGATTCCGCAGCTTTAGAAGCTTCGGAAGATATGGTATTCTTTTTTTTTTCCAGCACACCAGGGGAAGGAAATTTTGCTGGGAGCGGTTAAGACATCATATCCTTATCAAGATGAGAATTCGACGATGAGTCGTTGGTAGAAATTTCATCTAGTTGGGTGGTTCTGCTGGTTGTTTCAGACTTGCGAGGATTTTTTAGCGTCATATATTACTCGAAGGTCCCTTAAGATCGAGGTGAAGGGGTGGCAGAGGTCGAAAGAACGATTTTCGTCGTCTGGATGCCCTCTGGAAGGCCTCCAACGCCAAGCCGCTTTTTTCCACCACCTTGGAATCCTTCTTTCCTCGCCCTTAAATAACGGCGTGCGAAGTGTCCCAAATCCACCGAGTTTTCGAATGATCAATAAGCAATCTGTATTCTTTTTCTCTGGATATAATGATAGCGATGTTTTTAGAAGTCTACGGATATTTATTTTAATCTTATACTTTACCCACGATTATACTTTACCGCGGCAAGTGTTGAAAGCTACGCTCAGGGGGTGAGAAACGTTTTCTCGTAGGGGTGAGAGGGATATTTTATCTAGAAACGGTGGAAAAAAGAGCGACCGAGGGCAGACTAGTCGTTGGCACGATTTTCTACGGAGCCGTGCCTTGCCAGATTATATTTCAATGGCAGTCGGACCCTCGCTTTTCCACCTCCCCTGCGCGTCGAAATTCTGCTACGGCGAGTGGCTTAGCGCAAATGGGATCTCGCTACGGCGATACGACGGGTTTAATGCCGGGAATGTCCCGTCATAAACATATGTACATCATCCGCGGAATTCATCTTAACGGGACGAAATATTTCATGCAGGTTTAACCCTGTACCAGCCCCAGGAATTACCGTGTCCCTTCCTTGTCACACGAGCTAATACCAGATGAAAACAATGTGGGGGAATGTTTCGAGAAAAATTTGAGTAAAAGTTGGGGGATGGTGGTAGTACGTGTGTAAAGCAGCAGAATATTTGACAAGTGATGAAAATCCATTGACATGGATCGTAAACGTAGAAACGACATCACAAAACACGAACAGCGAGAAATATAGGTAAATCCGGGAGACGCGGTCGACCTAATATAAAATGGCTATTAAAACTAATATAGAAATTACTTATTTTATCAGAACAAACCTATATGTTCAGAATTTTATGCTGATTCAGAAAAACTGGTCGATACTTGCTTTAAGGCAATATTTACTGTAAATCGGGTTGAAAACTGAAGTTATGACCACCTCTCCCGAGGTGCCGGGAGAAATGGTTTTCGTCGTTGGCAGAGACCACTCACATAATTATTCACGGAAAATTAACAAAGGATAAAGCAAAATTATTTATCAGTGAATACAACTACAGATTCATTGATATTTAATTTGTTTACGTTAAATAAGTAAAGAACACAGTAAAGAAAAAATGAACTACCTACTGACGATTAGCAAGGCAAATGAATACAAAAGTGAATAAATAAACTAAATAAACAAAAATAACAATAAAATAATAGTAAAAAATAAAATAATAAAAAATCATAACTCTACCATCTCTCCTTTCTGCAGCGACAGATGGTTTTCTCGTTAGCTTTGAGAGGAAGAGTTAATATGGCCAAATACTTTGGCTGCATTGTCCCTCGATATCTCTACTATCTTATTATCCCAAACATTAAATAAAAATAAACTTAGAAGTATATTTTAAATACGATTCTGTACACCGCTGTTTGACAAAAGAGGTTAAATGTAACCACAATTTTCCTTTTAAAGCCTATAAATCCAGAAAAACACAGAAGGAAGCGAAATGACGCTATTCATTCAACTGTTTGGCTTTTAGAGAAGTTATTGGTCAGCACTTTAACGCATTTTTACGTAGAGAGTCTAAAATATAGCGACTCGACCAACTCTCCGGCCCGACCGCGTCTCCCGGATTTACCCTAGGTTCCTATTGCTTGTTACAGTTTCGGAAACTGTTGATTACAAAGAATCCGATCACTTAGAAAAATCCTTCCGAGTGCTTTCTACTCCAACTATTTAATTGCCTAACCAAGGACATCTAATAATTCTCAACCCCGTGCTTCCATTCTACGGTAGCACGAGTAACAGATTGAACGAGACAGTGAAAGTTCGTCGCAGCATCGTCACCCCGCGGTGCTCTAACTCGATATTCGAACGCACAGCTAATTAATCTCCTGTTGCACCTATGCACCTCCTCGTTGCGCGAAACGTACCAGCTAAACGGGAATGGTATCAACGCAATGGTATAGATCCCTAGCAGACCCAGGGAATCTGAGTGACCTTTATGTTTCTCCCAGACGGTAGCAGCGCGATGCGATCGAATTAAAGGCCTGGAGAATTACGTGGCCGGGCATTTAAAAGGAGGACCGTCTCTCGTTCCGGGCAACGAAGTCACACCTGGTTGCAGTCGCGTCACGGGGCGTGGCAGTGGCATAGTGTGGTAGTGCAAGCACGAGAGAGCGAAAGTTCGCCCCAGTGCCGCCATCCTGTCTGCAGAAATTCCAGCCCCCGTGTCCGGGCGACCCAGCGTGCTCGTCGCCGTTGCACCACCACCATCAACCACCCCTTTGGTCCGCGCTAGACCAGCTACGGTTTCTGTAACGGGATCCGCTAATGCAGGTATATATATACTCGTGGAAATGGCAGACTACTGGTCTACTCCCTTTGTTCGACATCCTACAACGTCGCGCGATATAAGAAGGCCCGCTGGGTCCACTGCGACAAACAAGATGCCGGACTTCAAAGAATCCGCGGAAACTTCGCCGCACGTAAATATCGTCGTGTGCAATCGATGTTAATCACCACGAATTAGATTTCACGAGGAATGAATTTCAAAGGAATACACCCCTATATCGTCAAACGCGTGGCACTATTCATAAGGCTCTCGCCGATCAAGCGCCTCCGCGAGTAAAAAGAAAAATCGAAACAGCCCCCCTCCCTCGGGAAAGACTGATCTCAACCTTGACAACCAGCGAGCGCTCCAGAAACGAGAATCCCCGAGTCCTCGAGCCGAGAAGGTTCTCCAACCGCTAAACCGACGACCCGGGTCCACCCCGTAGGAAGAAGCGAGAGAGAGAAGGAACATTGCCCGGGAAGGGAGGCGGAGGAATCGCATCGCCAAAAGACCACCGCATCCCCGATTCCTCCTATCTCCTCGGATAGAACTGGCTCCAGGTCCGTAGAATTTTTTAATAGGTCTTTCAGGTTGGCAACCGCCCTGTCTGCGAGCTGGTTCCTCTTTTTGCTCGTGCGAAAGCGGAGCGACGAGGAGAGGGCCGCGAGCGAGAGGAAAGTTTTGCCCCGGTACGTTGCACCCTCTCTCTTCTCCCCCCCCCCCCCCCATCCCTCTTCGTGCAGCCCCCTCGGCGTCTACCTTTCTCTCTTTCATCCCCCCCTCCCCCTATATCTAGCCTCTCCGTCGCACCAGACAGCCCCCCCTACCGTGGGGTGTCGTCCCTCCAGGCGTCACGGGCCGCCAACCCTCTCCGACATCCCGGTATACTCCCGTATTCCTGTTTCGCCGCCCCCGAGTCCGCTGCACCGCCGCCGAATCAATACCGGCAGACATCCTAACTCACTGGAGGTCAATGCCTCGTTCCCGCGAGCGCCGACGACCTCAACCTCCTACCTTTCCCTAGCCTGCAACCTCCTTCCAGACCAGCCCACCCCCCTGCCCCTCCCGAAGCCAGACGATGCCTCTTCTCTCCCTCGCGCACCGTTCCGCACGCTCGCCGCCCTCCTCCCTTCCCGGCCAACCCTCCCTTTCTCCGCCGACTGTTTTTACCTCTATCACGGGCCTCTAACGTGGCGGACCCTATTTTCGTTTCCGCGCTGCTCTCTCCCCGGGACCGGGGACGTGGAATTCCACGGGGCACGGGGGCCGCCGTTTAACCCCTTGCATACTAACGAAGGCTCGCGAGAGGGCCGCGGGGCGAGGATCGACGATTCGGCGGAAATTTCGGCCGCTGGTAGCGATACGACGATGCGCCGAAAGCGAGGGGGTGGGACCTAGCGAATTTCTCGAGGAAAATTCGCCTCGCGGGGGCTGCCTCTGTGAGTTGTGGAGGGTGGCGCGCTCGGGGTGGCGAATTTGGGTCGCTGATGCTGCATTGGGAATTTTCAGTTTGACGCGCGAGGTGGGGTCTGTGGTGTTGTGTCTTTGCGAGCGATGCATGATTTAGTTACTCTCTTTTAGATCATTTACGTAATCGGCGTGGGAGCCGAGCCGTGTATGTTTTCTAGAGTTCTATAGACTTGTGTGTAGTTTACTGTTTCCATTTATAATATCCTCCCGTTATTGTCTGCTGGGTATTCCTCCCGTCGTTCTCCAGTCTTTACACCCAGACCCCACGATTTCCCATCCCCCTTTGCTCGATTGAATTCAACGACTTCTGTTGCTCTTTCACTCGCCCCCTGCCCCCTGCCTTTCTGCTCCAGACGGAGCTCCGCGAATTCTCCATCCCCTTCTGGCGGGCTCGAGAGGTTTGTTTGGCTCCTCGGCTCAAAAACCGATTTTCCCGTGGCCAGGAATACGATTACACGGTGGATCGCAGTGGCACGCTACTCTTCCTCCGTTTAATCGGCTATTGGCTGCTACCGGACTGGCCTGCGTTCTTTGTTTACCGGCAGCGGGTTACGGGAATTCTGTGCCGAAGTGTCTCCGCCGGGGTTGGCCGTAAGATGCAACCGCGAAGGGTGGTTTTATTGGAGGCTCGAGGCTGGTGTCGGAGCCGATGTCGACTATTTAAGGGGCTGAAAATCGATGGGCATGGGGGTGTTGTGGAATTTAGATGGCAAGGCATCTCCTTCTCGATCCTCGACGCACTGACTTTTTCCGGGACATTTATATAATTATAGTCAGTAGAATTACTGGTTTTGAAGCAAATAAGACACTTTATTTTAAATTTTGAATTCTGCGAGTATAAATACTTCTTTGATAAATAGGTAATATTAAAGTAATTAAAGTACGAATGAAATTCTTGAGAAACTAGTCGGGTTTCGTGAAAATTCAGGAGCTGGACGACGCGACGAAGGGGAAACGAACCCCCCCGAGCTACGCCAGTGGGAACCGTTGCGCGGGATGCAGTGGCGTGCCCAAGAGACAAAGACATTGACATTCAAAAGAGAGAGCCTCCTTTCTGGTGCCTCTTCACATCAGACGAACACTAATCCCTCCTCCCTCCCCTACCCCTGTCTGACGCTTGTGTTACGTAGTCGCGGCTCGAGCCTGTGCAAGAACACGTTTCAGGAGCGCGCGTGCGCCCAGCGCACCCTCTTCTCGACTTCACCCCTTTGCCCCGGTCATTTGCATCTTTTTGCAATTCCTCGAATGCGCGCCGACGATTCCTGATGAAGCCTCGCCTGTTGTTCGCGAAGCCGTGGCCGAGCGACGACTTCGCAACCACCAATTTCAATTCTCCGATGCTACCTTCCATCCCCAACTATTCGCAAACACTTCGCTCGAGTACCGTGTAAATCTTACCAGCGACTGTCTCTGGAAGTAGAATAGAATGTTCCACGTTTTGGTGAGCAGTGAGGAATATTTGAAGGCGCTGATGGAATTGAATGAATGGGGGTGAGAGAAAGGGTGGTTCCCCAGGCCAACGAGAAATGCGAGATCTGTCTTATTGTTGGTACGCTCATGGCGAAATCGAATTTAGACGAACGCTTCGTAGTCGCGGCTGAACGAACAGGATGAAAGAAGTAGGCGTATGAGGTAATGGAGTGGATAAAAAGAAGTGGCAGAGGAGAGGCGGATGGCGCAGCCAGCGAAAGGACGCGGTATTTGCACTAGACCTAGAGAAAAACCGTGTACGGAGGGTGCGCATAAAATTAGACGGTGCGTTCAACTCTGTTGAAACTGTGCCAAGATGGGCCCCCGGCCGATCGCTATCATCTCGTTCTTCTGGGTGCTGCGGCACGACGTTGCAGCAGCCAGGATGGCACCAATGCCCCCGTTCCAAACTCGACTCGAACGCTCTCCACGTTGCCGTGACAAATTGCCCTCCGACTCCTCGCTACGTGATACGCTTACCCTTCAGAATCATTCGCAGACAACCCCGCAAGCAATGGAATTTCCTTCTCCACATTCATACAGATGGAGACGTTCGATCTAGCCTCTACGACGATCGCTACATTCTTTTTTCCTTAAGGGGTTATACCTAAATAGTCAGACGGTCGAAAAGAGGCGAATGTTAGTGAATATTTTTTTAAAAAGCGGAAGCATATATTTGCACAGAACTTTTTGCATTTAAAAGAGGAACATTTAAAGAACATTTATACGAAAGAATCAGGATTTCAACTTTAAATATCCATCATTTCGTTTTAAATTAATATTTCGGAAATTCCCTCCGTTAATCAGAGGATACATTAATATACTAACGAAATCTTTATTGTTTTTTGACTTTGAAACCAAATTTTTAAAAAGGCTTCTCTGATGTCGGCTGTTACTTTATTATAAACTTGAATATTTTTCTCCGAAAAAATATCCAAATGTTCTTTAAATGTTGCTCTTTTAAGTGCAAAAAATTCTGTAAAAATATATGCTTCAGCTTTATCAAAAAAAATTCACAAACATTCGCTCCTTTTCGGCCGCCTGACTGGGTATAACCCCTTAAGGAACATAAGAAGTGCAT
Source organism: Andrena hattorfiana (assembly GCA_944738655.2). Classification (NCBI taxonomy): domain Eukaryota; kingdom Metazoa; phylum Arthropoda; class Insecta; order Hymenoptera; family Andrenidae; genus Andrena; species Andrena hattorfiana. The sequence continues at coordinate 5,398,310 of OX122893.2, forward strand.
CTCCCATTCTAATCGCGATAGAATGCACCAGAAATCGAAACGGAAGTGGCGAAAACCTCCGTCGCTCCTCAATTATTTTTAACGAAGCTTGGCGTTTATCGTGGCGCGTCCACGCATACGGACGTATAAAACGGAAACAGAATGGCGTTCCGGGGCCCTCGTTAAATCGCCCTTTGAAAGCCGAGGCGCGTTGCCCCGGCTTGGGAAACGTGGACAAAAAGAGGGATGGCAAGAAAAGTCAGCCCTTCCAGCCCCCGTCCCTCCCTCCCGGCACGACACGCTCCAACACGCTAACGAGTGTTCTATTTTTCAAGAGCACTATGTTTACCGCCGTCGCCGTCTGCCGTCGTCTCTCGTACTCCCCCGTATATGCATTCCGTCCCCTGGGCGCGCGACGCGAGCAGCTCCGAGGCCCGTCTCGTTGCGCCTCGGCGACGAGCATGGGAGCGGTGCAGACAGACGCTGCACTTTCCCTCGCCCTGGCCCACCCTCGCCCGCTTTGCCCTCCGACTTTCACATCCCCTGTCTCCACGGAGGTCGATGCCGATGACGCCGCAGTGGTGGGCAACCTGCGCTGCACGGGGAAAGTCAAGTTCACCCGCGGCACGAGCGGGCCCGAAGCGTCGGCGTCGTCGTTTCCCCTGAAACGAAGCGACACCGTGCACGAGGAACGAAGGAGCGACGTAAATCAGTATATTTCTATGGCACAGCTTCCCCGAGGAACACTGTGAAGTAGTTTTGCAACAATTTTCTCTCAACGATTCAGAGAAGTTGGGCAAATTCGCGGGGGTGAAAGGAACTACGGAAACGTTTAACGATTTATGGTCCGCGCGTTTCGAATAATAGAATAAAATAATAGAATTGAATTCGAGTTAGATTCTGCTCACGGGTAAATATTGTAGGGCGTTAATGAAGAAGGGAGTAATTACGTATTCTGTTAGCAAGGAATTATCTTGTACCGCCAAAAGTAGCCTGGTTTCCTTCAGACTGATCAAAAAGGTGAACAGACCATGGAACGTTCGGTTTGAAGACACGGGAGTCGGTGTCTGGTTCAGTTTGGACCGGTATTAAATATCCCATTTCTTAGAGCAGTAGAGAAGTAATTCTTCGATTCCTCGAGCTTCGCGCTCGTGTCTAGAAAGGGTCCAAATCGACCCTTTACCCGCAGAGGGTTAAAGAACAGCATATCCCTAGTTGCGTCTCGGCTCGAATGAACGTGGAAGGCTCCGAAGCACAGCAAACTGTGCCAACAGTGGAATCACGCTCGTTATCAACTCATTTTTGTGCTCGTGGCGTGCCAGAGTCGGAGAGAGACGTATATCTAAACGAGCGGCCCGTAAACACGCGGAGATACTTGCGCGGGTACACGACCTTGCTCGCTAGATACGGTAATTCGACTTTCCGTCGAGTGCCTTTGTTCTCTCCGGCGACACCCTCCAAGAATGTTAGCCTTGTCACCCCACTTCCCTCGCAATCGATATCGACGAACTCCCCCTTCCCGTCGCAGATCGCTCATACAACGAATTCTCCCGCTAGATTAAAGAAACCACTATCTTTCTGCAATTCATTCGCAGACTTTCGCCGCGACGGGAGACGAGAGCGCCTGGCAGTAAGCAGTAACGCGTCATCGCTTGTTATCCCTCGCGAAATGATCCTCGAGCTAAGAAGAGTGGATTGTAATCCTCAACTAAAGACCTGATAGAGATATAGACCTAAAGAGCTCTCCCTCCGAGGGGACACGAGCTACTTCCAGAAGCTTCCAACAGTAGCAGCTTCGCTCATAATTGAACTAAATGGAAACACCTAGCAGAGACAGCATCGTCGTCTGTTCTTCTCCAATGACAAAGCGAGAAACCTATTTTATATAATATTACAAATTTCCTACAGCAATGGAGGTGCAACCAGGCGATGAGGGCCGATTTCGTAACACCGCGGGTGAAAAACGAAGCAGCGAAGGGCGCCGCGAGGCGAGAGCTGCAGCCTGCGTGGCTGGGATGGCGAGGCCTGTCGATGTGTAGCTGCTAGATCTAGGCGAAAGTGTACGCGGAGTTTACGATGGTCGGTGCGTCGTCCTCCAGGGTGACTGTCCAGGAATAGCTGAGGACATGGCAGCTCGGGTGGTGGCTGCGTACGTTCATCAGTTCAAGGTTAGGAGCGCGCGGGCCGTCGCCACCGCGTGGTAGCGTCAGCGCCCGCGGACCGAAATACATCCCCCCGCTGATGTATAAATACTTAACCGCGACTCTTGGCCAACGTAAGGAAGGTAGAGGGGGCGACAGATCGTCGATGCATCCTGGTAACCTTGCTGCAAGCACCGGAATCGACGGAGCGATTGAAATAATAGCAGCAGCGCTCCGGAGGACGCTCCTTGCTGCGCTCAGCCCCCTCCCGGAGGGGAGGAGGCTCCACCTTGATCTTCTCCGTGAGATTTCACGTGGGTGGTTTCATAGTATATTTAGAGGGCGAAGGGAAGGATGAGGAGAAGATTCTGGAGGTGGAAGGGTGTGGAGGAGGTAGAGTTTAGGGATTGCAAATTTACCGACTTTTTCAATTATCGGTAATGCGGTAAAATTTTCATTCAAAACCGGTTTATCGGTAATTTACCGGTAATTATTTAAGGTATTGAAAATATAAAAGTAAACATTACAAAAAAAAATTTTCTTGAACTCTAATCGAGCATTATGAAAAATATATGCAAATAAAACTGTTCTAAACATAAAATATAAAATGATATAACATGAAATAGATATATTTGTATAACTATTGACATTAGTTATTAATATGCATCTTCACCGCGAAAACAATGAAAAGAATCTTAACTTATATACATAATTAAATATTTTTTATTTAAGAATTCTTTTTAACAAATAAGCACGCAAAAAACATAATTTGTCCAAACTTTGGTCTCCTGATAAACCGCTCTTAGATTCTACACTTGTTGTTCGGGTAGTCATTAAGAAATCATATGCCATTTATAGATATTTTCTTTTTACTTTTTCTACTTGAAAATACGTCTATTCATTGGTGGCTTGATTCAGATTTTTAGTTTTCTTGTGGTTTAAAGATGGTTCTTTCTGAGATACTTCGGTTTTCGTCTCTATTATTAATTCAAGCTTTTTCCTTGATAACGGAGTAGATATCGACGGAATTAATGAATGCATATATGCGCTACATTGCTATACATAATTTATCGAATTACCGGTAAATATTTGGCGAATTACCGGTAAAAATTTCAGGGTATTTCTCGCGATTTACCGGCAAACCGGTAAATCTGTTTATTGCAATCCCTAGTAGAGTTCTGTTGAGAGGAGGTATCCGAGGTAGTGGATCATTTATGAAGGGTTTATTGAGCATGGTACTCATTCGCGCAGAGGACTACGCGGAACATACTTATAGGGAAATCTCTCGTTAATCATGGGCCAGAATTTTGACTCACCGAAACGAAGATTTCGAGGCTCTAGAATCGAAGACTTAAAGACTACCTAGAAGTAATATGACTTCCCAGATGCTACACGTTAGAGTTGAGTAATTTTGTGTAGATGAGATCAGAATCCAGAGATATTGGCGATACCATGAAGCTAATAGCGATCGGAAACAAAGGCTCCTACGGTGATGCAAGGATCATGCTTCCTTCCGTCGCGGATCCCCGTGAAACGAATTGAATATTCTCTCCTCGATAGGCCCTGTCGCGTGTGGCGAGGTTATTCACAATAGATGCGTTGACCTTTACAATGGATACACCCTGTCGCATGTCGATGACACTGTGTTCTATAAAGATACCCCGAGGAGGTAGGGCCTTTTAGCCTTTGTCTCATTCCCGTCCGGCAGACGTTGAACCCGTTCGTCGAGGACAACACACTTTGAACTATGCGCGCACAGCGAATTAACTGCATCGAAGGATCACTCAGCCGTGGAAGGACCTCGACAATTCCAGGGTCCTCTGGGTACTTTTTCTATGGAGCAGCCGATGCGTCGCTATTTCCACCGAAACGTCATTAGGAGGTTAACAAAAGAAAGCCGTGGAAAGTTTCAGCGACGGAGATACTCGAGGAAAATCTGACAGGCTCGGCGAAGCCTCGGTAGCGCCAGAATTCGATTACGCAAGCTAATTACTGAATCCTTATGTTTTTGAAATATTCATAAATGTAAAAGTATTGGTCTTGATTGCGCGTTGAATCTGTTAGAATATCTGCGTTATAAAACGAAGCACTTTCACTCGGGTCGAACCAATAAACAATTAGAAATTTGCAGTTACTTTTCTTGCCTATCTCGAAAGCAGACAGCACGAAAGGAAAGTGCTTGGAAAAAAGTTTACATAAGTCTTCCTCGCCGTCTTGGTTGCACAATCTGACTTAAAAAAAAGATAGTTTGCGGGGAGCAGCTTGGAAAGGGGAGGGAAGAAGTGAAGAAATTACCGCGCTACCAGAGTGTAGAGAAATTTCGAAGAACGGTAGACTCGTTAATTCAACGAATCCATTAATCACCAAGCCACTTACGCAGGAAACTCTTTGAACGCAGCTACATTAATTACATAACAGTATACGCGCTTCACAAATGCTGTAACAATTCTACACTAATACACGGCGAAAAGCACTTTAGAATTCAGAAAAGTAGGAAAAGTAACTTCAATCGCGATCCACCGCTACGGCTTCGAAAGAACATTGGAATACTCAATTCCGAGCTCGACAGTTCAATATCCCAGCGCCAACCCCACCCACCTTTTAAAAACAAAACCACCGCAAGTTACAAAGTAAGGTAAATGTCCCAGTACTTAAACATGGCCCAATAATTAAAAATCGAGGAGAAATTTTATTAATAATAACAGATTTACTAATTTGCAACGTTTAAACTATTCGAAATATAATTGCAAAATGTATTAGCTTTATATAGATACAATTATAAGCTTACATAACTGAATAGTTATATCGTGCAAAATATTATTATACAGTAAAGATTCAACAGTTTCAATCTCGCGTCTCACCTAATGGGCTCAAGCAAGCGAGAAAATATTTTTGTTAAGGTTGTAATTAATTATTATTTTATCATTTTTCAAATAGTACAGTCGTTGTGGATTTATTATATGTTGAAGAATTGAAAATTAATTGGATCTCTTAATAATTTTTTCTTTTTAATATTGAAATTGTTGCGTTTATCCAATAGTACACGATAATATGTCACGGACCAGTTATTAAACGCGTATTTAATGGTTATATAAACACTGGTACAGACGTCACTATTCAGTGAAGCATTGTTTTGTATCCTATATATTTACGTTAATAATAACTAGACAAAAATATAATACTGTTTAAGAATTATTAGGATAATTAATCTTAAACTCGTCATAATATTAGCATAACCTAAAATTTTATAATATACTTTTAATCATTTCCAGACATAAAGTCATGCCGAAGATTTAACACAAATGTATTATAAATAAAATGTTTTTATTACCCCAAAATATCACCGTATTAATTTCTTTTCATTAACTGATAGAAATAGTTAAATTAAATATATATTCAATAATTGGGACGCTGATAATTAATGACTGGGACACGCTAGGAATTTCATTTAATTACTGGGTCATATGAACAGTTTCATGTTTTAATTCATTTAAAACTTTTCCTTTAATAAATGTAGATTCTTGTTACGTTATCTGAAACTAGAAATTTTACGCTTTCGAATAATTATATTTAATTATAATTTTATACTATTTAAATATAAAAGAAATTGCAATTATCTCAACTGCTTCCTTAACTGTTTCACCACTGGGCCATTTACCTTATCCCCCCACAAACTCATCAGCTCGGTTCGACTGAAAATTACACCAAGCCTAATAAGAGGCGCGATACGTCCAAAGATTACACACTCGACTTCCTTCGCTAGCCTGAGTGCAGCTCCAAGGATCCGACGGAGCTATCGGGGACCCAGCAAATTTCTTCGAAGCTCGCGCTTCACCGCGAATCTCAAGGCGGCGGCATCTTTCGCCAGAGCGACCGTTTCGGCAAGGCGAGCCCCGCGAAGGTGCGATGCACCTACGTGCAGCCGGGTCAAGGTCGTATCCCTCGTGCGCCGGGGTCGGCTGAGTCATTCGTGCAGAATCGTGCATGCAGAAGCGCGAGTGCATCGAACCCGATGACCGTTGCAGCTGCGAGCGCGGGACGCGCTACGAGACAGGCATCGTGCATCCTCGGCCAGCATCGGCTTGCATTCCGCGTGCATCAACCCGGGAGACCGCCCTCGAGAGAAGCGCCGAGTGCAATGCCCAATGCCGCGCGAACAGCTGCGCCTACCGCAGGCAGCCGGACGAGCGAGCGGCGACCAGATACGATTATGCGACACGAATAACTCATCGCTACACTTCTCCCCATGGAAACGGTCTCATGCTCGTGAGTCCTACGGAGCCGCCCAAACGTATGGTCTGATTAAAAAGATGCACCTTCGAGTAGGAATTGCCCAACGGCGAGGTGTAAGTAATGACACGGTTTCGTGTAAAACTCGAAGCTTGCTCCGTTTTCAAATCAACGATTCGTGGAGTCTAGAAGAGTAGGTATATATGCACCCCGATGCTTTGGATAAATGATAGGCAATGGGTCTAATTTTATCTGTTGCGGAGATACATGTGTGGTCTTGGAGAAGTTAGTAGTTATTAAAGATGGAGTTTGCGACGCGCAGGCTGCTTTTATGGTTTTGATTAGTCTATTCGTAGTCGTCGCGCGCTGTGCCTTCGCGATTTTTTCGAATGCAGATGTACCTAGAATGTTTCGCTGCGCTTATAGCGGAGTGTAATATAATGTCAGCGCGCTTTATGCCACGCGTAGAGTTCCCCCATCGTTGTACGTTTCGTGTGTTTAGCTTTTTAAGTAGGTTGATTTTGAAAAAGCGTTTGGCTTCTTCCGTCGGCTCTCGAGGCTGGAATGCGGGACCGAGAGTGCCACGGTTGGTTGCATGATGCACGCGTCAATACGCTCGAAGAGGATGCTTTCGTGTGTTCTTCTCCTCCCCCCGCGGATGTCCTTCGACTTTCGAATTCTTGGGACTTGGGTGAAATGGCAAAAAGACGAACGTGGAGCTATGCCAGGCCCTTCGAGGGCGGTGTACGTGCGCGATTCGACGTAAACATTTTGGCAACGGTCGCGAACGCGCCGAGGAGCTTGCGTACGTGAGCTGATAATTATTCGCTGCGACGTGGCAACCGTACTCGTTCGATTTGACTCTATTCTTATTAATAATTCAGAGGCAAACCGAAAGAAGAATTGAAATTCGTGCAGAGCAGCATTGCCTCTTTATCTCATACCGCGCGGCGTCTAAAAATTCTACGGATAGCTATTTCAGCATTCCGATCTCTCGGTGTATTACCCTTGACTCGATCATTCCTCACTCACGGCTGTATCGCAGCACGCATCGACATTCTCCATCAAAGTCAACCTTAACCTCCCTTCATTTCCGACACCCTTCGGCCGTTCTCCCTAAGGGCCCGAGCTCATAAATGAAGGATATAGCTTAGGTCTGAGAAGCGCTGAGAGAAGGGCCGACGCACCGGGCAGGGTGAACGTTCTCCGCGTGTCTAGCTCGCTAACCCATCGCTTCATCCTGCGTTTCCTCGCTCGCCCCTACTAACGACACTCGGCCAATACGATCTCCCGTAGCTTCGAATTCATTCCGGGGGCTTTAAAGATTCTTTTATTCCAGTTCCAGATGCTCGAAACTTTCCCTTACTCCGATTTAAAATCCCACGAACCGCTCCTCCCCCTCCCAACAATCGATTCCTCCCATCCGTTTTACTTTCTTATCAGCACCTATACCTTCCTCTCCCGTGCCCTCAAACTCTCCCTCCACCTCCCCCGCAATCGCTCCCGTTCTCACCGCTCATCCCAATCCTTCCACCATCCAGCTAAATCATCCTACCCCCTCGTTAGCCCGATCCTCTTTACAATCCTCTCTGTTTACCCATTCCCGGCGCCATTCCTCGGCCACTTTCGCCTAATTCGTCCTAGACTATTTACAAAACTACTCGAGGATCCGAAACCCTTAAAACTATGAGGAAAGTTCCTCCACACCCCCTCTACCCGTTCGCCGTGGTCGTTCGCGTTTCCATCGATTCATCTTCCTCGTTCCCTCCGCCGTTCACCCGGACGCTCCCTGTCCCTCTTCGAACCCACGGATCAGCCGCGCCGCGGCGCGCCTGCGCGCGCGCGACTGCACACGCAGCCAGGCGCGTCGCGCAGGCATCATGCGTGTCTGGTTGCCAGCCTCGCGGGGCCTAGTTCCGAGTGAAACGACCGGGAATGGACGTTGCATATGTGCGAAACGGGTGCAACGCGTTCGAACGGGGGAGCAAAGGGGGGGAAGGGATGGAGGAGCGGGGTGGGGTGGGGGGCAGGAGGGGTTGAGAAGTGCATGGGGCACCGCGTTTCGCATGGCCACGGAGTTCACTGTCCCGAGCCAAGGCCGCAGGGGCACCGCCCCACTGAACCAATTGTGCCACTTCTATGCTCCTCCGCTCATTTTTGCCCGGTTTTAGCACTCGCTAGCCATCGGTCTGTCTCGCTCGTGGTCGCCCATCCAGGCGATCTTCCCTTCGACCTAAACTAGGGAAACTTGGGACGCGAGTTCGGCGGAGCAACGAGTACGTGTCCGAGAGAGCAGGTCCAAGCGAGGTCCACCAATTTTTGACGTTCACACGGAACTTGAGTAGTCTCGCTAAGGGAGTCTCTGAGAGGGTGAAATGGAGGTTTACTGCAGCTCAGAATTATAATAGAAATCTGTCAGTTCTTTGGGACTCTGAGAGATCCCAAAATATAGAGGTGCAGGGGAGTTCGAGGAGACCTTTACTGCAGGATCTCTAACTCTAACGCGGTTAGAGGAGCCTAGCGGGCCTGGAAGTGTAGCCGAGCCACGGTCACTTTGTCTACCACTGCAGGAGAATAGGAAAAGCTCAGCCTCCTTCTTAATATCAAGTTTTACGTTCGATATATTCGCCTATGCCGATTTCTATCGAGCGAGGCGTCTAGAAAGCTACATCGAACGGTGATTATCTGGCCGAAGTCGGCTTAGTAAATAATTCCGCCTGGAAATCAGGGTCCATTACAGCCTGGGGTATTAACGAAGATAAAAACTCGCAGAACAGACGTATCGAAAGTAATAACCGCGGTGAAAGCCGATCGAGCCGTACGGTGCACCGGAGTCGTCCAGTTTAGGAAGCGGACGGAGCTGGTTGAAGGGCACTGAGCCACGGTGACTCACCGATAGCTATACGACGAATTCCCTGGATCAATGTCAACGAATTCCGCGTATCGACCGCTACGCGCCCGCGGGAACATCCGGTCTCCTCTCGAACCTGGAATCCAGCCGACTATCGGGCGCGGAATCGCACGAGTCGAATCGACACTCGTCTAAGCAACGAAACGGACATCTCCCGCGTCGGAAGTAATCGCGTCGGCGTAATCCTTCCGTCAAATAGCTCCTATTAAATCCTAAGCGTCGCTCGCGCATGGAGCATGCCCGGTGAACCTTTTTTTACGAAATCCCGCCGAAGCTTAATTTGCATCGGCGACGCCAAGTTTCGTGGAAACTGTGCCATCGGTGGCGAAGTTTCGGCGCCGTTGGCAGGGACGCGTGCTCCGGCGAGAGATTTGCGAACCCCGGGAAATGCGTTTGAGTTTGGGAACCCCCAGACTGGAGGGGATTGCCCCAGACACCCCCTCCAGCAGACGGCTCTCCCTCCACCGTGGCCGCTTCGAGAACCCTACCCTCGCCGTCAATGGCACGGGGTGCAAAACCCTGTCTGCTTGATAAACCGTTGCACCGCCCACGCACGATAAACGCAACACGACGCGTGCATTTGCCGTCCGCGACGGGGACAGATGGAGGGGGGGGGGGGGCAGAGATAAGCAGCCGTATCGACGTATCGCGCACGCGACTCGCGTGTCTTTTTCGTCGGAGAAAAGAGACATGGAAGCGTGACCCCTCCTGTTTATTCCCCTCGTCAGGGGTTGACGTAGGGGCTGGTGGAAAAAAGAACCGCGAGAGAAGGTGCCGAGGTGCGTGCAGACGAGACGATCGCCGATCGAAACGCTGGACGCGCTTCAAGACAGCTCTCCCGCATAATGTATCGCAATTAGCCTTTACACTTTCTCCGTTAATTAAGATTAATGGGCGTTCGTGTTATTAGAGAGCGCGGCCGCCAGCCCGGGATGATCGTTTCAATTGCCTCGAAAGTGATAAATTTTCTACGGGTTTCCCTTTCGTTCGCGGCGTCACGGTTAACGATTAGTAACAAAACAGAAACTACGGTCACGGTGCTGCAATCAAGAGACCGGTGAACTCTTTCCTTTCGCCCCATTCCCCTTTTATCAATCCCTCCGAGCGAGTTAATTATCGATCCGCATCTGGCGCTAGCAACGGGCGATATCAACAAATACAACCGACAGCTTCTGCGAATCAGTTTCGCGCGTTTACAGGGAAATTGTTAAGTTTCAAATTAATTTGATCCTGATCCCCGGTTAGCGCTCGCCAGAGGGGAGCTCCTGGGGATCGAACCTCCGTCGCGGTTGTAATTAGTCATCACAGTTGTTTAATCAGTGGCCTGATTAATACACGTCGGCTGGATGTAAACAATTCGGTGCGTTTCGGTGTCACGGGCCGTGCACCGGCTCCGAAGCTGGGGTTGCGAACCTCAAGCAAGGTAGGCAGCCAGCCAGACAAACACGAAAGGGGGTGACCCAGACACCCCCTCCGCCCTATTATTCGCTGGTAGCCCCGGCTGCCGCATTGGCTAACAATCGGAGGATTAAATGCATCGAAGATGCAGCAACGATGGGATGGAAAATGAAAATAACGCTGCGGGTTTGAGACTAGATAGAGGCCTATCTAGGACATACCTGGATATATCCTTGCTCTAACAGAGATAGTGTTCAGAGATTAGGATAATGAATGTAATCTAATGACAGAGATAAACGAAAAAGGCGGAACACCTAGCCGCGTAGAGATAAGTGAGCTACGAAGCTTACGGAGCATTAGATAGATTTCCAACGACTAAACATGACAGTGGCAGACTGGAGGACTTAGACGATCGAGTACCCAAGCATGGGCGTCCGGAGGGGGTACAAAAGGGGCAGTTGCGCCCCTGGCTTTTGAGAAAAAATCGCTTATTTTTATTCAAAACTGATCTTCACTAATTTTATACTGAAAAAGGAAATATTTTTAAATTTTTAATTGATAAAAAAGCAAGAGGGGTATATTTTGCTTTACCATCTTAAACTATCTTTTATATTAACCATCTTCCGAAAGTTACCCGTCCTGGAAAAAAGTCTCCGGGCGCCCTTGTACCAAGTACTGACACAGTGCCCAGCGCAGTTGAAGTTCGGTGATCCAACGAGCACCAGTTAATTCTGCGTACCTAAACGACTCTAATTATCGGCTTCCTTCTTCGAGGACAATCGAGCAACGCCAGTTACAAAACACTTTATGGTCCACCTTCGCAGCCTGCTCCAACAGAAGCAGAACCACCAGTGAGGAAAGGGGAGGTGATACCCTGCCGCCATTTTAAATGAACTCGGTGAATTAATCTGTGGAAAACGCGACCACAAGTATCTAGACGCGGCGTAATCGCTCATGACGACAGTCATTCGAAAGCCAGCCGGCCATTGAAGGGACGAGACGCATTATCCCGAAAGTATAAAGATTCCCCATCCCTCTGAAAGAGAATGGATCCCTCCCTCGCGTAATAACTGTTAATAAGAATCTCGACGGATCCGCAGAAGATGGCGTGCCATGGCACGACCGACGACGGCGAGAGGATAAATAAAGAAGAGAAAGACGCGAGAGGGAGGAAGGGCAGCCTGGGCGAGGGGGAGGGCTGGGAAGGAAGGAAGGGCGAGAGTGCTGGGAGGGAAAAGAAGGGTCAGAAGGGGGGAGAGGAGGGATGGCTGCCATGGTGTTGCTGACCCGACGACCGCTGTAACCTTGCGTCCCGACGCCGCGCATCCAGATCAAATCATCTCGCGGATTATCTGGAGACCTTCGGATCCTAGATTATACAGGGCGAGTCACGCAATTTCAGCGGGTTAGATTGCCGTTAAGAGCGGAAAAAAAAAACTGTTTTTCTATTGGCAGTTACATAGAGATATAGAAGCGAGGCAAGTTGCGTGACCCATCGTGTACAGACATTTCTATATATATAATCTTTCTATTTACGTGCCTAGTTTTTTATTTTGTAGATCTCTCCGCGAGATATTTGTGCATTATGTTAATGTATTCGGATCTTAAGATTTCGCGTTATCTATAAAATTCTTTGTAATTCATATTCTTTATAAACGTAGCATGAAATATTTAACGTAATTAAAATACGCATTAAAATATTTAATAACGTTAAATATTTAACGTAACTAAAATACACATTAAAATATTTAATAGCATTAAATATTTAACGTTTTACTAGTCAGATACTCGTCTTTGACATGGTAAATGCTACGAGTGTCTGAACCTACAAAAAGTGAGCATTACATTCTTTCACAGGGATAACAAGTCTCGTCCCCCATAGATATAACCTAACTTCATTTGCATTACACGTAATGGGGCAATGTTGTCGATATTATGCATGAGTATGCTGTCCTATTACCACTTACATTTTTATGAGAGCTCGACCCACCCTTGGCCAGGATTCACGATCGACCTAGTATGCGTGCAGGTTTCGGTAAGCTACACGATCCTCCCGACGAAACTTGTAAAACGCCATGGAATCTTAGCCGCGTGTCAAGCCATAGAACGAGTCTTTTAAAAATAGGCTAACGATGCGTGACTTTCAACGTCAAGGTTAACCTACGTCTAGGTCAAGCCCTTGAATAGAACACAGAATACCCTTGACGTTTTCCTTGATAAAAATTATTCCCCTTTGCAAAGATCTGTACGTACATTCGACAACTTTAACTGGTTGTCCCGCGCTTTCTACACCGTTCTGCATAGGCGTGATGCATAACAGACATTCCTGTCGTTATTATTGCAAAAGTCCATTGCTATTCGTTTCCTATATGTTAATATCATTCCTGGATACAATAGCGAGCTTTCAAGTAAACAATTTTCCAAAATAACTCACCAAATTCGTGTTTCTCTTTCTCCTGCACCGGACTCGCACTTTTTTTACTCGCGACTTTGAGATACTGCCCTCTTATGGATGGTAGCACAGACCAGTTGCAGGGATAAATTTACTATCTTACGAAGGTTTGTCTATTAGGCAACTGCCTGAACTACACTCGGTCACGAACAAGTATTTATCGATCAGCAAGAGCGAAACTATACATAGTGTTGTCTGTTCGCCGTCAGATGGCTCCACGCGACGAGATATTAGAAAGCAGTTTTTTTTTTTTTAAAAAAAGTGTGGTTACGCGTAGCGTTGTGTCGAATTCCCCTTTCTCCCGTAGTAAACGATTTATCAACCTCTCTAATTGTAAGAATGGAAATACAGACTCAAGGACTCTGTCGGGAATAAAAATTTCAAATCTCCAGACATTTACCGCCAAGATATAAGCATACTCTCGCCACGGAGCGACGCGACGATCGCACCATACCGGACATAACGCACCCGAATTTGTACCGCCATATTGTCTCTCGCGAGCGAGGAAAAACATTGTGATCACGTAGCGCAGTTTTCTACGAAGTAATAAGAAAGTTGATTAATCGGTGTGACCGAAAGTTAATGTAATTGTTGGCTGGACGCGTGCAAAGGTTCAAGAACGTATTGGAGGTGGATCGACCAGTAAACATACAGGTATGTCGATCGTCTTGTGCTCACCGCGTGTTCATGCGGCTCGCTCGGCGACTTTCCTTTGTTATATTTTTCCCGTCGTCGCGCAAAACTCGTGGAACTCTCGACTCGGTTCGCGTCGGCGTTTAGCCCGTTTCTTCATTTATCAAAACCCCTGCTCATCGACCGGCAACCCGTTTAACACGGCAGCCGTGGCTACGGCCCGCCTGTAGCCGCTATTGCTTGCGGGGCCCATAGCTTCTTCGCCGAAATTCGACTCGCTGCAATATGGGCACATCAGCAGAAACTGGACGGAATTCGACCGCTTTAATTCAGTGACACGTGTCCCGTCTCGTGTGCCCGGTGCCTCGACTCGTCCACGAGAACACCGCGTTACCCATACGCCGATGCTTTCCCTCCTGAGACGTAATAATCGATTCGCACTTAAGTAATCGGGATGTTTCTGGCGTAGATGACACCGGTTAGACCGACATCTAGAAATAGCCCGTTTGTGGAACATACCATGGCCGTTAACCCTTTCGCCGTTATTAGTATTTCGTACACGTTTCTTTCGTTCGCTCAGTTCCACATTTCTGAGCACAAAATAGCACTCGAGGTTCCACTTGTGGGAACAGATTTAGGTGCCCTGTTAGTATTATCGCCAATGGAGTGGATTAGAAATTTGACATCGTTGGATAGATCCCGAAGGCTAGATATCTTCCCTTTGACATTCTAAATTCGTTATCTCGTTCGCTAGAGAATCGAGAAGCTAGGCATGAAAACAACACGGCCGGGACGCGTGCACGCGTGAAGCGTTCCGCATGCAGCTGTATGGCGGTATGTTGTGCTCCTTCGCATGTGTACGGACATTTAAAGGGTCAACAGACTGTGGAGGCGCTTTTAGTTGCACGCTATTTCGAAGATATACTTATCCCGTTCGATTATACCGCCGTCTCGCTTTCTAAGGCAGCTGGCCCTGAAACTCGCGTCGGTTATTTTCGTGTTAGTATTTGAGTCGTAGTTTAATTGTTCCGCGAGCGTGGTCACGTGACCGCCTTCCCGAAAATCAAGTTTCTTTCGTAGAAATTTCTATGTACACCTGTGCCAAGTCAATAGTGTGGCCGATCACAAATTTGTAGAGAATAACACGAAGCAAATCGACAAGTGTTGGTAAATAAGACGGACCTTTGAATCGAGGCGCAGTTCAAAGCCAATTTGATAATTAAAAGTGCCACGAATAATTCCGTTAATTCGAATGTTTATCTCGCCCCGTTGCGACGACAGTACTGTTACTATCGTAAGTAAGGCTCTGTAGCCTTACGTTGGTCGATGTAACGCTATCGCGTAATTCCATTAAGAAATCTGTGCTGCCTCTTATTTTACACTATGCTGCATTGCGCTTCGGACGCTTCTTAATTGTCAGTTTAAAATACGCGCGCTTCCATTATTCGCCGCTTCTCTTGTTATGTATTTATGATAGTATGTATCGAGTAAGCTTTCGTCGAATAGTAATGCTGAAGTGAAAGTCGACATTGGATGATTATATTTAATTGATACACAAATATTATTTGTATTTAATGTATCTCTTCATCGACATGTGTTAAAGGAATAATTACTTTAAGAAAGTTACACTTTCGAGAATTCCCCACTCGTTGTTTCAGCAACCGAAAATATCGTTGGCAATTCCGGCTTTCGTCTATGCCGATTTTGTAAATTACATATATCACTGCCCGTACACAAGGTTGCTCGTGTATAATCGACAAAGTTGCAAGATTACCTCAATCGTGTTTTGCTAGATTATATCTAGTTCTATCGAACCGTTGATTTATTATCAGCGCTACAAACACAAAGTAGATACGACATAAAGATTCCCAAGTCACCTTACTCTCTGTACATAAAAAAAAAATATTTAATCATGCTAAACACAGGGAGCGCGGGATAATCAAGGTCTTTTTAATTATCGACAAGCATAGCTAATTTAATTTCATATAGAAACAAAACGCAACACGGAATGAATCTATTCGTATCATTTCCCTTATCACAATTTAGCAACTATCTAGCAAGTGTGTAGCAAACTACATCTATTTATTTCGTATTTGTCATAATCGATGTATCGCGTATACTACAATCAGCTGCAACATGTTTTGCCGTTACATAATTCCTTACACAGCACTGTTGCAGATATTAAATTTTAAATTACACACGCTGCATTCATTTTTCGATCTCCGGCCTTGACTCCCAACCTTTATGCTCGTTACCATGTTGCTTGATTTGTCTCCCCGTGGCCGTTTTTTCTCTCGAATGACCAAACCACAGACGCAGTACAACATAAATCAAACATCCAATACAAATTTTTTCTTACACCACGCGGTGCCTCCGGAGTCCCTTTATTATTTTCATGTCGCATGCAACATTACCGATTCGAAGTGTAAATTGTTGCCTGTGAGGTGAGACAGGTGGGAACACTTCCAGAAGACATTAGATTTATCATAGAATTACACATAATTCATGGAAGAATCCTGTAATATCATGTGAACGGTTGATACGGATGTATTCTAATGCGAATCGACAGCAGCTTCGTGCATTTTTCACAGATGGTGCTGGAAGGATCGGTCCGAAAACGTGTTTTAGGCGAGCACGCCGTGCTTTCTTTCGTGTCCCTTTTTTGTTGCGGCTTTCGCCGTCCTTACGGGCACTCTTTCTCTTCTCGTTCCCTTTTCCCTGGTGTTCTTACCCGTGGCTCGGTTACTTCATCGTTCTGCGTGTACAGGTTGGACATTCCAAGAGCACGTTGAACCACACGGTCACCTTTATTCCCCGCGTATCTATGCGTCCCGTGTAACGACCTGCCGGTTAAATCAGCCGGTTAGACGGTGGTCTTTCTTTATCCACAGATAAGCTAATTCGAGGAAACGAATTTAAACGAACCTTACAACTGTTTCCTTGTGGCATACAGTACATGCATCTAGGGTGTATGGCGGGTTGCACGTGGCAGGCACTCGTGTATCATTTTCAAGACTTGAAAGGCTGTTACAAATGATTGGAACACGGCTTGTATCTTGGATACGTAGCGGGAGACCTAGATACGGCTTTCGTGATCCAAATATCCGGGTATTCCAGATACTGTCTTCGAATTTAATAACTGGACTCGAGTAGCCTGCAGCCGTTCAGACATTTTGCTGGCTTGTTACATAGAACTGTAGTGTGTAGTACATCACAGACGTTGTATTTTATTTAAGAGCAGTTGAGAAAGGAGCTGTTTCGTCAAGTGCGTGCTGAATTACTAGGACAGACCCAACATTCGCAGACTTTCATCTCTGTGTCTCCATTTCTGAAATTTTTATTCTACTAGCAATTAAAGCCGCGCCTAACCCATTTCCCCAAGCGGTTACCGGTTTCATTTTAATTCAACTTTTTGCTTCTCATCCGGCACATATCCCTTCTTCCTTTCGGGCAGCCCTAGCGACAGCTTAAAATCGCTTTCATGCCTCACCTTGGCCGATCTCCTTCCTTACTTCTGTAGGAGCCGGCCGTGTCGAAAGCGATTAAACGGCCATTGGACATTTGCCCCTCCGAATGGAATTATTCGATGATAATTGGTCTACCGGTTCATTAACTAGCTACCCATTGCACATAATCGTGAAATATAAAGGTAGAACTCCTCTTCTTTCCCTTTGCAATTCCGATAACTCGAATTCACGCGAGCAACTTGAATTCCTTGAATTTCACAATTCTTGCGTGACTACCTGTTTGGTCAGAATTGTGTCCCACCTTAACAACCGTATAATAGAAACCTATAATTTCATGCAGCGTTGCGTAATCTCTTCCTTTGATCGCCAATTTTAATCCTTTTACTTTCAACACGCATTTTACAGTAGACAGAACAGCCTGACTTCCTTGTCCACGTCCTTCGAAAAGACATCTATTCAATATATCGCTTAGATCCTGAATACAAACTTCTTTCCTCCATTGAAAAATCCATCTTACGATTCACGATGTGTGTACTACGATTATTTTATTTGATCTAATAGCGTGATCGGGGAGAAAAAGAGGGGGCTAAGGGGTCTAAGGGGTCTCGAACGTTATCACTATTATCACCGTGTGAGCGCAGCTTAACGTAATGTCGCGCCTGCGCAGTAGCGAGCGGTTCCAGTCGAACTGGTCTCCGGAGTTACCACGTGCCCGAATGCCGCGACCCGTACCGCAAACCGCAGTACCGCGTCAGCCGCGTTTAACGAGAGTGCCATCGGTTTCGCACCGGGTCCAAATATATTTCACGCGCCTCTGCCCGACTCTCGAACTTTTCACTATTTCACCGTGACCGTTGTTTATTCAGTAGGGAATTTTCGAAACGGCTAAACCAGGGCTCGATCGACACTTGCAACGATCACAGATGGAAGTAAGCATGGACGTAACGTCGGTGAGTCTCGTCCGATCGTAAACCTAACGTACTAGGCTCGACCTTCGTCGTCAGAGGACTGTTTTGACTCGTGCCCCATGGTGACCCGTGGAATTTCCCTGTGTAGATGTCGCAACCGCTCCGAGAGCACGGGCAAAATTCATTTCACTGACCGTATTAACGTTGCACTCGCTTTTCTATCATATTGGAAAACTGTTATTGTAAATGAAAGAAAATCGTGAGTCTTCTTTTCTGTAATCCACTTCTATGAAAATCACTGGCCAAAGAAAAGGGAGCCGGAGATACCGTCACATATGCCTCGCGGCTCTTGCGCCTTGATGCATCGCCTTGTGTAATTTCCGCTTTAATTCCCGAGTTCGTTACGCGTTGTTTTCGCAGCCTGCTCACTGGAGCATCGGTGTCTGCGAATTTCGAGAAACGATCGAACATTCCGTTCGAACTTTAAGCGTCACAGATGGGAACCTCGAGCGTGCATCAAGCGGAGGCGATTGTATTATACAAGGTGTCTCGAACTACGCGGTGCAAACGGAGAGAAAGTGATTGTTCTTGCAAAACTGAATTATTGATAGACGAAATGCTTGTCGCGGCCTTTCGTTTTCGGGCACATTGATTTTTAACATACATGCCGTGTGCACGCGATGGAATCTATGCGCGCGGGAATCATACATGATATTTGTATATCGATAAAAGAAAAAAGTCAAATTACAGTTTCTTGTATAACCCTGACCTATATCTTTGTACACTTTGCACGTAAACAAGGTAGAAGTTTTGAGAAACACGTTCAGTTCGGACTTATTAGCGAAATCTGCCAGTGCTTCACTCCTTTTGGAAATCGATTTTCTTGAGAACGAAGGTCCGTGGCAAAAGATTGTATTACAGAATTTTAATTTACAGTTTTAAGATGAACAAACTTCTTTCGGTGCTATACTTCGGAGCATCTTGTATAACATTCTTTGACACATCTCATAGAATTTAAATTTGTCTAAGGGATACATTCGTTTCGTAATGTTTAAAAGATTGATCATTAATTTTCATTTGCCATTTACGGCATGTATTTCGGAACACTCTGTACAAATCGAAAAAGCGCGAAACCAGTGGCTTGTAATTCAAATGAATAATGAAGGAAGTAGGTAAATACTCGGTCATTCGTCAGTTGTTAAATTCTATCGTACATCTGAGACAGTTTCGAACGATAGTTTTCAAATATTTTCTGCTCTCTACGGAAGGGTATGAAATATTTATGTATTTTCACGGAAATATGTTAGAGTTTTAGTTTCTTTTTTTAAAGGCAGACTTTTAGATTTGTTAAACCAGTAATTCACTTGTACAGACTGTTTCGTTTGAAGTGTGACAGTCTCCCATCTTTTTTCTTAATTATGCTATTCGAGCAAGTGCACCTTGCGGCCGGAAGTTACGCTCACGAAACGGTAATTAGCACAGGAAACCGAGTAAGACGAGAAGTCTGAATGAAAATTAGATTTTATCGACTTTGCGCGATCGGTGTAAAAGCGCAGTCACACCGCTCGGTCCAATAAAAAATTTCCAATTTCTTATGCCCGCTATCGATGCAATTCAAACGAAACAGAAATATTGAGGAAGACATAAGCGAGAAAAGGAAGCGTCATGTATCTTTATAATTATCGGCCGATTCGTCGTAAGATGCATAATTGCTTTTCTCATTTCAGAAGGAAAAGTTCTTTGATAACAGCAGCTACGGCGGACGTGAAACATGTCAGCTACCCATATCCAGGTTGTAAAGTGGAGCTTTCCTGCTTTCGCACTTATAATTGGCCTGCTGTGGTATAAACGTCGACGAGTAGACAGAGCCGATCCAGGTGGAACCACCGAACCAGAGCGTAGCGACAAGAGGCTTGTCGATAGTAAGAAGAGCCAAGCGACCGCCTCGTCAAAGTCTAGCAGAGATTTCTACGATTCTGGCATACAGATCGATGAATCATTCTCACTGAATTCTTCCAGTCAACCAACGGAGGATATCGCTAGTAGCCCCAGAAAGAGAAGCGAGAGCTTAGACATACCCCAGAGGAAAACTGGCTCTCAGCCTATTTCCACCCATTCCAGAACATCTATAGACGAGCAAGCATGGTACGATTATCTGGATGCTTCGCCGAACAAGATGGACGTACAATTGGGCAGTAACCCTACGACAAGTAACTTCGACATGGTTGCCAGAAGCAGAAGCGCCTCCTCTTTGGAGAATGCCATCGATAGTGGCAAAGTGTTGAAGATATTTGAGAATGTTGCCGAAGAAGAGGAGCAGAAACCGACTTGTGAGAACGGCGCGTTAGAGCTTGCGATTAAAACCGAGGAAGATGTAGCCACTCCGTCGGAGGATGGTGGACAGAGTCAGGTGCAGGCATTGTCCGAAAGAGATTCGGCCAACCATAGTCCAGTCTCCGGTGTCTTGGAGGGCAGTGCCACCGATGAAGCGAAAAGCGAAGGGAGCACAGACAGCGGGAAAGGTAAGCTTTATTACTGATTCGAGCTGGTTAAGAACGTTATGCCACTGGTGCAAGTGCATAATCATTTCAGGAGGAAGTATCAAGGGTCACACGAAGGATAATACAATTCCAATGTTGTACGAATTCAGCATACCGCAGAATTTAGTTGGAAAATTAATCGGTCGTTACGGTAGCTTCTTGCAAAGCATTCGCGTGGCGGCGGACGTGCGTATAGTCGTCAAGCGGCACCCTACGTCCAGGGAGCAGAAGATTTGTGCCATAGAGGGATCCACCGAAGGGATTAACATCGCTCTGGATATGATACGGCAGAAATTCCCAGAGAAGAAGTACCCATACGTGGTTCTTGAGCAGATCTTACCGTTGAAAGTGCCGGAAGAGATCCCATGGGTTACAGACTTGATGCAGCTGCACCTGGTCGAGGGAGTGAACAATGACATCGTTATATGTCACATAGTAAAACCAAATCGATTCTTCGTACAGCTCCCTACTCACCCCACGTACCCAACCTTGCGGATTTTAGATGACAACATGACACAATCGTATAACACGACAGAACCACCTCCAGTTCCAGACGAACTTAGAAGTACGTTCATGTTCCGACTGTTTCTCAGCTGCGCGACGATTAAATGTCTCTCGGGCGATCATTAAGCTCGTATGTTCTGCTTTACAGAGGGTATGATCTTAGTTGCGAAATGGTACAATAGGTGGGTGAGGGTATTCGTCGAGCAACCAGATCCTCACGGTGAACGACATTTAGTACGACTCGTCGATCATGGCGGCTATTGGTGTTTCAGTAATCTAGAAATGAAGAAAATTAGGTCAGATTATCTCACATTGCCATTCCAAGCAATTGAAATATACCTGGCGAATGTTCAACCGAAAAATGGTAGGTATAACGTATAGCGTAGACTTGCTGTTACTTCGCCTGGACCTGTAATCCTCTACGCGATCGTGTGTTTTATGCCAGGCGAGTGGAACCAAGAGGCTTACGACGTAGTCGTTCATATGTGTTCTGGTATCGTCGGTCAGGCCCAAATCGAAGGCTATATCAACACAAACACATACGTTAATCTTTATCTCAATATTCAGAAGCACGGCGTAAGTAGATCTTCTTTTTATATGAAAATTTTCTAGAGACTTTACTAATCAATGTGGTTATTTGTCGCAGGTGATATCCCTTGCCGATGAATTAATAGCCCGTGGATACGCGGAACCCATCCCGTTAGAAAGCATAGTTCCAGAGGAAGGTATAACGTTTCCATAAGATACGAATAGGAACTTAGTATTTAACAATCGAGCTGTATAAAAACCGTGCGGTGATAATTCGTGATCGCGTGTTCTTTTAGTCACTATTACGCGCGTATTCGAACGCGATTTCATACTCGGAGTTTCATACATCATGATTTCATACAGTGGAGGATGAATTGAACATATTTTCTATCGACTATTTAAAACGAAAAAAAAACATAAAAAAAATCAATAACTTCTTCGCTCTGTTTCATATAGAGCATATTTATTGAGTTTAGATCGAATTGAACGGCACGACGCGTGCCGTTGTTGATTAGATGCAGCATCATTTGGTCACGCAAGAGTAACATATAACGAGCATTTATAAATACTCCTTATGTATGATTTATGACAAGTACAAATGTGAATTACGTTTAGAGTGTGGTACTTTTACGTGCATGGTTAAATACGCTTCTTTTTTTTAACGTTATTGTCGCGATAACGGGCGAGGAAGAAAGTTCCGGTCGAACCGTAGTAACAATTGGATATGAAAGAGGACATGTGCGTCTTTTTGTTTTCGTATTTACGCTAACGGAGTGCACGAGGAGAATCTATCGATCGCCACATTCTAACGAGAAGAAATTCGCAGCAAGAGAAAATGAATTTGAAATCGGAAGCGGACCTTTGTGTATATTTCATATGATATTCAAACGATTTATAACGTAGGAACGGCTTTTTTTTACGGTATATGATAATGTGTACCATACGTTCTTTGTATGAGGTGTAGAGGAAAGTCGTGGGAGGTGGGCTCTTCTTGAATCGCGAAGAATCGCCTTGGGTTATCCTCCGTGACACTTTTATTCGTGAAACTGTCGTTTCTTCTTCGCGTTGTACGAGAAACATGTGTGGGACAAAGTCCTGCAGATGACACTGAGGCGGCTTCTACGACCGATTTAGAAACCGAGCACATTCGTATTAAAAGTAATAAGGGGAAAAGGATGGGAAAATGAAATACAAACTCTGAGACTGTTGCTGGAAATGGAAATGCAATTCAAGCGTTTGCATTTCGCGTATTTAGTTTCCCGTAGACAGATTTTCATCTTACTTTTGTACATAGTGTAACATTACTTGTCCCGTTTATAACATATTTATAATATACCTTAATGATAATGATGATAATAATAATAGTAAATAGTAATAACGATGATGATGAGAAAACTAAGGAACGGATAGACGCTAGCTAGCTCTACACGGTGATAAATATGACAAGATAAGGATAGTGAATTTATATAAATATATACATATATACTCATATATATATACATATATATACACACCTATATGTATGCATATATATATATGTATGTATATTTTACATTTTTCTCGAACACTTGATGAAGAAAAGTGATTGCATCGTAACAATTCCAGACGAATCGGGAAATTCGCTTCTGCGTGACCGTAACACCTATTGCGTGTCAACGTTTGTTCATTTCACGGGAACATTTTAAAGTGCGCCGAGCTGCGGCAAGAGACTTGTTTTCTCTAAACAGTACCGGAACGTTGTTTTTCACTTCAAGTTATTCTTTATGTTTTCCTTTCTTTCGTGTTGTATTTCGCTATACGGTGTAACATCGCGAATACGGTGATGATCCCCAGAGATCGGATATACTGTCTCAAAATTGTTGATAAAGAAACTATTATCGATATTATCTATACAATTTAACGTTAGAGGCTTATCGTATATAAATATATATATGTTGATTGATTAACCGAGTTACTTTCAATGATTAGATAAAGAGAACATATTTTATATAATTGTTTTTTTCTCTCTCTCTCTCTCTCTCTCTCTCTCACTTTCTCTCTTTCTCTCTGTCTTTTTGCGTAAACGATAATATTAGTTTTCCTGTAATCTGCTTCCGGATCAGCGACGAGTGAACTGTTATCTTTCTGCTTCCTAATTCCCGATTGAAGTTTTCTTGATAATGAATTGAACGCGTTTTACTGATGCACTGCCGTCGAACAGACTTCGAAAAGACTGGTAGTCTTTTGATACAACAATGTAGGATGATTATACGATTATGTCGTTTATATGTAATTATAATGATGTCTGATTAATTAACACGAGAGTTTTTCATTTATTCTGTGCAACTGTTGATCGTATCGAACTGCTGCGACAAATTGTTTCTAAAAAAAAAGAAGAAGAACTAAGAAAAGATTGGAAACATTCGACGAAAAAGAAAAAGGAAAGAAATTGGATGAAAAAAAGAGTAAAGTCATTTGTAACTTGTGTACTGTAACCAGGTTGAAGAAACACATCTCGAAACTGTTACATGTTAATATGTACTATTGTTAAATACGTAAATGTGATAGAAATATTTTTCTAGGGATATATACATAGGATACACAATTAATACGCCGCTCATAATCAACCGTGTGTATTCTTGATAAATATCACCGTCGCGAAATGAGAATTCTGATTCATTTGGACGCAGTTTTTTTTTTACATTGACCAGTACGGATGTTCCAATATGCGTCGCAACGGAATTGTTATACGGACGCTTTATTTTAACATTGAATACATGTTTCTCTTTAATCAGAAGATCGGCAGCGGTTTAATTCTGTCGAATCGGTCCCTCGGGCCTTAAACTTAACACCACTATGTTGCCTGCATGTAAATGAAACGTGCGTGATCACAGTAACCGACACCATTCGTTGTTTCTTACGATTTCATTTGTCATTATCAATTAAATTAAGCTCATTTTGTATATACCTACCACAAATGTAATCTTTCGGCGTTCTCATTAAATTTGCATCATTTTAATTGCAGTATTTCCATTTCCTACCCCCCAATCGCAATACTCCTTCCCTTCCCGCGATGTAGAAATACGATTTGAACAATTTTCAGAGTAAAATTCAAACAATTAAACTACTAATGAAGGATAGTTGTATCAGTGGTTTATATACAGAGTCGGCTCCCGCAGTATAAATAATATTATTTATTTATTTATTCATTTGATGAATGTTGGTTTCATTTAGGATTGTTGTACGAGGGTCGTATGATAAGTACCTGGCCTCGACCAGAAAAAAAAACATTTTTTGGGGCAAAATTCATTTTATTTTTCAACGTAGTCTCCTTTTAGTTCGATACACTTCGTCCAACGTTTTCCCAATTTTCCGATCCCTTCTGAATAATACGATTGCTCCAACCCTTCAAAAGAGGTGTTTATTTCAATAATGACCTCACGGTTGGAGCTAAATCTCTTTCCGCCGAGCCATTTCTTCAAGTTCGGAAACAGGAAATAGTCGCAGGGGGCTAAATCGGGAGTATGTGGTGGATGTGGAAGCAATTCGTATCCTAATTCATGAAATTTTGCCATGCAGACGACGGTCCTTTGAAGTTGTCACACATGTGTGTTTATGGTCAATTGTGAGCAATCGCGGCACTCATCTTGCGGAAAGCTTTCTCATAGCCAAATGATCATTCAAATGTTTTTGCACCCGTTCGATTGAGATGCCCACATTGCTCACAGCCTTACCAATCTCGCGCACCTTCAATCTCCGATCGTTCATTACCATATCATCGATTGTCTCGATCATTTCTGGTGTGGTAACCTGAATTGGGCGACCTGGACGTTCTTCATAATAAATGCTTGTACGGCCGCGTTTAAATTCAACTGTCCAATATTTTATTGTTGCAAACGAAGGTGCAGAGTCCCTATATACTTCGTTTTATTCCGCTTTTATTTCATCATTCGTTTTCTGTTTCGAAGATAAGAATTTTATCGCTGACTCGATACTCAATTTTATCCATTTTTGTAAAAATGCAAAAGTTGTTTGCTTTCAATGGCTGTCAAGTACAAAGTGAAAGACGCACCTGGCGGAAAATTTGACAGTCGTCATTTGAAGGATGGCATTTATGAAAAATGGCATTTATTTAATATTAGTAACGCCATCCTCTCCGAGGCCAGGTACTTATCGTACGACCCTCGTATTGTATCGACAAAACGGGCGTTAAAACACGCCAATACCAGTTTAAGGGAAATAGCTCATAGTTTAATTCTCTTTCTCGCCGCTACGCGTCACTAGCATTTGTGGCTCCATAAATTCAACAAATTTTCGAATAGCTTCTTTGGCCAATAAATAAACAATTTTGTTGTTAAAAATCATTCAATAAAGGCCCTGACAACCTCTAGAAGGGTTCTATGACCTCAGATTACTAATAAATAATTTTTATGTTCTCGCACATAACCTTGATTCACAGGGAACTGTACTATCACGGAAAATGAATGGAATATTTATTTTTCCAAGAATAATTCATGTACTTTTACATTTGCATCTTAAAGTATAGGCCTTTGACTACTTTCCTATATCGTATTTGCAACGATTTTCTATATTAATTAGTTATTAACAGCTTTTCGACACGATTAGAACGAATCTCACGCTATTCTTAGTGCATGCTCTGGTCTATTAATTAATTACAATTTTTCTACAAATAATTTATGTCCTTTTGCAGTCGAATCTTGAAGTGCAAATCCTTGACTAATTTTCCATATTATATTTACGTTTGTCTTTATTAGAATGAATTAATTATTAACAGTTACGCGTCTGAGACAGCTAAAACGTGCCTCTGTTTAGTGCATACTCAGGTTTGTCAATTGATTATGTATTTTTTAGCAACAATTCATGTACTTTTGCAATTAAATCTAATAGTACAGACCCTTGACTACTTTGCGAATTAATATACTAGCTTTACTACTCGGCTTCGCCCGAAATTTAGATTCTGATTTTATAAAAAAAATTTATTTTTGTGAAAATAGTCACAATCATCTGGATTAACTAAGCATAATGAGCTGAGCCACGTTTCGTGACCTCGGAGTTTAGTGTCCGAAAGTTTTGAGGGGACAGACAAACACACAAACACTTTCTGCTTTATATATTAAAATGTAATGATTTTTATTGTATACATATATATCTTACAAATTCATCCTACATCATATTAGACGCGATTTTCGTCACACTTATCGGCCAGTCTAGAATCTAGAATATCCCTAGATCGAATCTATCGGACAAACCACTTTCCATGCCTCGTCGGCGCGAAAGCACGCCAATGCCAGAGAACAGATGCGGTTGCTTAACGTGATAACGCGCCATTGCCAGGCGCAGGGCAGCAAAGGGTTAAGATCGACGAGAGATCGCCGGCATAACCTTCAAACATCCACCAAGAAAGTGCACTGGAACTTTATCGAGGGAAGCTTCGACTATTGTATATGAAGGGTAAACGACAATCAATGATCTCTTCTTTAATTTATCGATCCGCCCATGGTATATTTATCCCGCAGACACCGTCGCGTTACTAATCACAATTACGGGTCTCGTACATAAACATAAAAAACATGCACGCGCCGTGAGGTGAGGTTAGGACGAATTCAAATGGTCTAGAGGGCAGTAGGTATTTTACGTGTGGTTATACATGCGATTGTTCAACGTGCCGCGTATCTCCCGGAGGCGAGCTTCTTCGACTAAATACCTAGACGCATAAGAGCACCGCTTGTGCGCGCCGCGAGTTTTTGACTCCTTCAACAATTACCAGATATGAATTGACAGATCATATCGGCAGAAATTTTGCCAGACGTGTATCTTCGATCCGTCTCGATCTACGATCGCGTTAAAAGGTAGGTACCTTCTGTCAAGGCATGCCCCACACACACACACCTCGCAGAAGCTGCCTTGCCTCGTGCTTCCCTACCATCCTGATCGCACGAGTTTACGTCATTCGATTCACCTGCGAATTCCCATCATTTCAGGCAGATTCTCGTCCGCCGTGGAACGGCTCTCGTGTCTATCGCGAATCACGCTTGTCTTCCTCTATTCGCTACCGATCTTCAATTTCCGACAACGTGTTGTTTTGCGACACTTTCAGGACTCCCCTTTCTGCTCCATTCCTTTCGATAGTTTCTGTTGTTTCGCTTAATTTCTTGAACGTCACGTGTCTGGCAGATGTGAAACGACATTTTACTTGCGTACCTTATGCGAAGTAGATCTTTACTTACGTCGCGCTTGGTGTACCGTTGCTTCAAACGATGAAAGAAAGTGTTAATGGTTTTATCGTTTGCAGTAGGAATTGGTAAGTGAAATTTATGTCCATCGAACAGATGTTCGAGAGGTCACAGATTTGAGTATCACCTGTGCATGTATCTTGTATGCGAATGTATGTTAAACTTGTAGCAAATGAAAGTAATCGTTTAATTTTTAGTTTCCGTTTAGTCGTTCTTCAAACGCTTCTACTTTTATAGTACAAATTCTCTCTCGTACATGCGATCGTGTGTTCTATCGTGGTTTCGCACCCGTTCAGCAAATATTTGATGAATATCGCAAAAGAGCGGAGAACTAATATGTTAAATGGTCGTGGAAATTCGGAGGAATAAGGGTATTTTACTTTCGTTACAGTGCAATAGGCAGGAATGGAGTTCGGTGTGGGCGATGTTGCCCAAATATCAGCTGAACTCGCTCAAGTGGTAGAGGTGATGATGTCGCCAAACGTGCCGCAGCAGCAGCGTTTGGAGGTGTACAACGCTTGCGAGAGATTTAAAGAGTCGTCGCCTCTGTGCGCGCAATGTGGGTTATATCTAGCGCAGAAGTCGCCGAACAGAAGTTCCGTGGTACGGCATTTCGGGCTGCAGCTGATGGAGCATTGTATTAAATACCGATGGACACAGATATCGCAGTCGGAAAAGATATTTATAAAGGAGAACGCTATGAAGCTACTTCAAGAAGGTACAGAACCGTTGCTGCAGGAAGAAGCTCACATTAAAGACGCGCTTTCTCGAGTCGTGGTGGAAATGATAAAGCGGGAATGGCCGCAGCAATGGCCCACGCTGCTGTCGGAACTCAGTCAAGCTTGTACAAGGGGAGAAAGTCAGACTGAATTAGTTCTTCTAGTGTTTTTAAGGCTCGTCGAGGATGTTGCGCTCCTGCAAACGTTAGAATCTAATCAGAGAAGGAAGGATATATACCAAGCGCTTAACACCAACATGGCTGAGATTTTCAGCTTCTTTCTCAGATTAATGGAGCAGCATTTCTCAGAGTTTCAAAAGAAGAATAATTTAGGGTGCATGTCCGAGGCAGCCGCGCATAGTAAAGTTGTACAGGTACATCGAGCGCAAAGGTTTTATAGAATACAGCCATTACAAAGTAAATTGTTAAAACTGTGTTCACCTGTTTTTACTCGATAGGTAGTATTATCTACGTTAACTGGCTTCGTGGAGTGGATTTCAATCAATCATGTAATGGCAGAAGACGGCAGACTATTGCAAATATTATGTTTGCTGCTGGGGGATCCGATATTTCAATGTTCGGCAGCCGAATGTTTGTTGCAAATTGTGAATCGTAAAGGGAAAGCCGAAGACAGAAAGCAACTAATGATTTTATTTTCCGAAGACGCTTTGAGGTACATTTATGCTGCAGCAACCGCGGCACCATCTGTCAGTGGATCGAACGAGTTTCACGAGAATCATTACTTGTTTTTAAAGAAACTGACGCAGGTAACTTCTATAATGCCTTACTTAAATTTAATCGAGGCTCCTACCGATATTGCGTCACGCTAATTACGTATTTTATAAATCTAAATTCAGGTATTGACTGGAATGGCGACTCAGCTGTGCACGCTCTGGGGCAAAGACGACGGTTCTAGCATTCGACCAGCACATTTCAACATATTTTTGGACACTGTGCTGACGTTCACCATATCCTCGAGCTTAACGTTGATACACATGGCGAACGCGATTTGGATAATGCTGTTTAAGCACGAACAGATAAAGCAAGATCCGTTACTGTTGACTTACATACCGAAATACGTAGAGAGCACGGCGCCAAAGTTAATAAAAATAGGATATCCGCACGGTAGACAGAGCAATGGAATGAGCACTTACTGTCTCGCCGACTACGATTCGGAGGAAGAGTTCAACGTGTTCCTCCATCGGTTCAGGACCGATTTGTTGGAAGGATTTCGGCACGCGACAATGGTAGCGCCGTTGGTAACGTTCACTTACGTACAGCAATGGTTGACAGCCAAGATAACAAAGGGGATGGCAGATCTTCGGTACAAAAGTGATCAGAACGATCCGCAGTATCTCGAATGGGAAGCCCTCGCGCAAGCACTAGATTCTGTGGTATCAAGAATTCTATTAATCAACGAGCGACCAAGCGTACAAACTGGCCTTCAGCTGTTGGAATTGTGTCTTGGTTACTCTCCGCAAGATCCCTGGCTGCTGTCGGCTCTACTTTCTTGCATCAGCGCGCTGTTCGTGTTCCTGTCCATGTCAACCGGCTCAATGGCTATGCCAGGAGTGGCGATCCTGCCGAGAGTTCTGGAAAAGATCTTTGCCGCTTTGGTGTTCGAAGCACCCGGCGAGACGAAGGGCACTCGGTCCCGGGCAGCGAAGAACGTGAGGCGTCATGCAGCTAGTCTGATGGTGAAGATTAGCTTGAAGTATCCACTGTTACTTCTGCCAGTATTCGATCAAATACACTCAATGGTCCGCGGCTTAGCGAGAGAACCCAGCCCGCTGTCCAAGATGGAGACCATCATGCTGTACGAGGCCCTCTTACTGATATCAAATCACTTCTGCGATTACGAGAGGCAAACCAGATTCGTAGCCGAAGTGATCGGCGAAGGGTCTGCGAAATTCATCGCCCTCGGCGCTGAGGCATTCAAAGGTCCCCTTGAATTAATGAGATTCATAGGGCTGGACAGACCACCAGTGGAGAATATGACGGAAGACCTGGCTGGCCAGAATCGAAGTGACTTAATGATTTGCATTTGTACGATACTGAGCGTCGTGAAACGATGCTCGATCCCGGACGATCCGGACCGCGCTGCAAGAGGTAGCTTCGTTACCGCGCTCAGCGAAAGCGGAAATCCCGTGTACAGAAATCCTGCCACGCCGCATGTGATCCCTGTACTGCCAACGCTTTTCGCACTGCTCCGAGCAATGAACGCCCTCTTCACTCCCGCCGCTTTAGCGGCACTGTCAGAGGTAATGCGTACGTTAGCAATTTATCTTTCATCCAACAGTCAGCGAACATAATGCCCTCTGCTTCTCTCTATCAGGGATACAAGAATGCTCACGAACTGCTCGAGTCGGAAAAGGCGAACCTTTTAGGCCTAAATATAACAAACGATAACACGTCGGAACCTGATCAATCTTCTAGTACGGCTTTGGTGCGAATGCAATCGTTCCTCAGTACTATTCATGACCAGTGCTACCACATGCTGGGCAGTGGGTGTCATATGATCGGAAGAGACTTTTATCAGTTACCTGGTTTGGCGCCAGCTCTTATCAATTCGGTATTTTCTAACATGGAGGTAATTCCCTGTTCCTTCTGTAGCCAAGCGCTGTAAAATAGAATCACAAAGTGATTACATTATACGTGTATGAACATTTCTAAACTACGCGTACGTCAATGAAGATCTCTCTCCTTTCAGCTGATTCCAGATTACAGACTGAGACCAATTATACGCGTATTTATGAAGCCATTCATATACTCCTGTCCACCTGCGTTTTACGAAAGTGTTCTAGTACCTGTACTGGCTCATGTCTCTACGCACAGTAAGACACTTTTATCTTTCTCGCTTTTCCCTTCCCGTTCACTTACGCTTTTTTTTTTACGCGGACAGTGTGCCAAAGATTAAGCGCCAAGTGGCAGTACATCGCACATCTATACGAATCTGGTGGTCTGGACGAAGAGAATACCGACACGCAGGAAGTTATCGCCGACATGCTGAATCGGAATTTAACAAGGGACTTTGTGGACGTGCTGAAAGTGGCTCTCGTGGGAGGTGCTGCTAGTGACGCAACTCCTCCCGACACCATGGAACAAGATATGGGAGGCATGGCTATAGATCCCCCTTCGTCTCGTGGAAACAGCATAGTCGCGGAGGTTGTCAGCGAATTGGGAACGTTTGTTCTTCGTCACCCATCTACGTGCCACAGCGTTGTCTTATGCGTTTTAGGGTAATGAACGCGTTTTAATTCTAATCTAGTATCTACGAGAGTAGTGTCGGTCTTAAAGTGTACTTACCGTTCCAGGGCTCTGGCTTGGAACGATTCGAATGCCAGCTTGAAAGCGACAATGTTAACTGGGCCAGTTGTACGAGCATTAACCGCCGATGGGAGTTTAACACCTGCCATGGCTGCTCATATTATGGTAGCTATCCTTCAGGGTTTACAGCTTCACGGGCAACACGAAGCCAATCAAGGCTCCCTCGTGACTTTGGGCACGCAAGTTTACGAATGCTTGAGACCCAAGTTCCCCAACATCATCGAAGTGATGCAACAAATCCCCGGCGTTAATCCCACGGATCTGCAACGCTTCGACGAGAAGATGGCTGTAATTAGTACTAAAGGAAACAAAGTTGAGAAAGGGAAGAAAGATCTCTTCAGGAAAATCACGAAACAGGTAGAACATTTTTAGACAGCGACAGAACGAAGGCCAGAATGCTTCCTCGAACACATGCCGTACGATACTCTTTACAGCTCATCGGCCGCAGCATTGGTCAGTTGTTTCGCAAAGAAGTGAAGATACACAATTTACCACGAATAGAAGTGTTCGGGAAGCCGCATTCGATACGCGTGGACGAGATCTCGAAGAATTCAAACGACAGCGGGCTTGCAGCTCTGTTCGCGGGACCTACGTAGCAGAAACTACACTTGGAGGACCATATAGCCAGCACATGGTTTGAATTGATAAATGATAAATCATCGTGAAAACGATTCCCTACAGAAAATGATGATACTATTAGATAAAGAAATCCTGCACCTAAAATAAGGGGACTTCGTTGAATGGGTTTCTATTTTAAGGATATGTTTCTCCGCTTCTCTTCTTTTTTTTAAATTATCCGCAAAGTTGAACGCGTGTACATAGTTTGGCGCAGCGACACAAACTATACCCAACGAAATTGAACGGGTAGCATACGTTTACGCGCGTGTTCAGTCAATTGTGAATAGTTTGTAAAAAAAAATATATTAAAATCCAACGTTATTTATGGGAACCTTCTTATTTTCGGCTCGGGATTTCGTCGTATACAGAAGACAAATTTATGTTCACTGGATATCAAAGGTGCGTGCGTGAACGAGCGCGCGTCGCGCGCGGCTGTGTGTATGTATGTAATTGTATGCGTGGTGCGTACGAATGCGCACTTGTGTAACATAAGAAAAACGTTGGTCGCTGAAGAACACCACGCAGCACTTTTGATACAACTAATCGAAGAAGAAAACTAACAATTATGTTATCGAGCAATTGTATATTAAGTCGCACGCATTTATTACTATTCCTTTTGGATTTACATAAAATCTCTCTCTTGTAACAATATAAAACAGCATGATTCTCAACGATCGCGCGATCTGTAGTACAGTTTTTTGTAAACAATACTTCGCTATAATATACAATACAGAGATTGTTGACTCTTGGACAAAAGGAGCGTGTATGTTTTTTTTTTAAAAGCGTTTGTACATTGTGATTTTCAATCAATTTCTTCTTTCACTCTAAAATGTTAATTTAGCTGTTTCTGCTACTTTAAAAAAAAAAAAACAAAATGCAGAGTGAACATTCTTTGAAATCGAATCGTTCAACGTAAAAAGTGATGCTTGTTCCATACGTTTTACGGCGATTAAATGCAGCTTTTATTTAACATTTAAAATTAACAACAATACAGCATTCCACTTGCCCGCGCGTGGACAATTTCTCAATGTTAAACATCGATTAAAAAATAATTGTAATATTTCCACGGTTCGTTGTTACTATTTTGTTTTTCTTTTTATTTTTTAGTTCAATCGATTATTATTCCATCATTGTGAAGGGCGTGGCACTGTAACTATCGCACGAAAATTGGATTAGTCTTTTGTAAAAAAAGCACCATTAAACATCAAACAGTGACAGTAATTTATGCGAGATCATGGGATATTGATCATGATTCGCCGATCAGTATGCGACAATCATCACGCGTGAAATTTATAAATCGTAATGGTGGATACTTATTTGTAAAAGAAGTGAAGCAATACCGAAATCGAGACCGTGCTTCGTAAAGAAGAACGAAAGATAAATTTACGATAAGACACGTAAATCGCGTCGACAACTTTTGTTATTTGGATGCATCTCGAAATGTCCCGAATGGTGACACCTCCTTATTAAATTACGTCTCGTTAAATACGGCCAACTTGCTTATAGTATTGACACGTCGCATATGTTACTATAAAACAAAAATTCGTAAAGATCTATATTTTCCAACAAAACATCACTAAGATTATTATACAACAGAGTAGAAGTTTCGATCAGCTTAAGATTTCATTACTAGTCGAACTACCGCGTTAGGTATTTAACAAGTTCTCCCGTTCCAAGTACTTCGAATCGAATCGTTGAAACCAAGGGATACTTTGGCCAGAACTTTCCCCGGATTTGCTTACGCTTGCTTTCATAAAAATCGCAGAGATCCGTGAAATTGTTTCGATGTAAGTACAGAACAGAGCCATAATACACGTTTTGTAAATTTTTGTACGTATGTATGTACGCGCATACAAATGCAGAAGAAAATGAGACATTAAAGGCATCGCGTGCTGAACCTAACAGATAATCTTTGGAATACGATCGTTTTTCTATCGTTTTGTATATGTTCCAACCGATATGTAAGAAAAAGATAGATGTTAGATTAAAAAATAATGACGGAATGATAATTTACGAAAGACGGCTTTGTTATTGACAGTGACTGTTGTTTGTGAATCCCGAGATAACAATTAGTAAGACCTGAACAATTCTCTGAAACGTCCGACTGGGACAGTTCTGAATTTCTAGTGCCATGCTGTCCAGAATTATAATGATCTTAATACAGATTTTAATGCGAAGGGAAAATAGTCCGGAATCGCATTTACGTGATTAGTGTTATTAATTGCAGCAGGGTAAGCGAGAGACCATAATCCTGTCTGGTCAGATGAGTCTTGAACAGTGTTCCTCTGATAAGTTTCACCAGTACGTGATTTTAATGAAACTTTTGAGGTATAATTCTAAAAATCAAATGACAATACTTTCGCCGAATACTTCGTTAAAATTCTCTATTCCCTACGAACATTTAAAGCTAAAACTATTAGGACCTTTATGTCTCGAAATATTGTATGGAATATTATCATTCGATCTTTAGACACACGCCTGAGTATTTCATCGAAATTCACGGGCTACGAATTATTCGGTACCCTTGCGAGATCCAGGAATCTTCGTTATAGTGCTGACCCTCGAGATTGATCTTAAATTCCAATTTACAATTATAAATAATCTCGATCAATTACTCGTATCGGAGGAAGGAAAGAAATTAGGCCGTATAATCTCGTAGAAATCGGAAGAATTAACGAAGAAGTTATCAGCATTCTCGTACACGAAATCGTTAGCATAGTAACTCACGCTTACTAGGAACTGTCGATGACGACCAATCGGTCGCTCATTCGTTCATTCGTTCATCCGCTCATTCATCCAGAGGCATGCAAACAACAGAGAAGATACTCTATTCATCTCCGCAGATCTTATCGCGCAGATCCTTCGTACCGATCCTAAGGAAAAATTTCTTCGTTTCTCGAGTCGATCCCACTTTAGTACTTCACCTCGTGAAGGTAGATTTCTGGTAGGTCTTACGCCTGATCGTCTTAAATTACGTAGAAACAAACAGAAAAATACAGTGAACATTTCGTTAAGAATAAATATCTTTAATGAGCGAGCAATTGAAGAGTTAGGTACTGATTTTTTTCCCTTCTTAGTTTCTTACTTTGTAACGCTGGCGGGTACGTTGCTCGCCGCGAGTTCACATACAATTCGTTCACGAGATCGAAATATCGCTAGAAGCCCGATGATCTGGAAACGATTATACGCTCGATAAGTGTGTAACGCGCGATTCAATGGTCAAGTCAGTTCGGGGCTTGACCCGTTAGGCGTTCGAGAGGTTTATTAATCGCTGGTCGTTGCATCAGTGTCGTCCCTTTTCCCTATCAATAAAAACACGTCCATATTATCTTTCCCCTTAACGTAGACCTGGCCGCGCGGCTCGAATTCGTATCGCCCCGACAGAACGTCCAAAGCATTTTTGGCCACTTGTATCCTCCCAGCCACGCCGGTGGAATCCATTCTAGATGCTATGTTCACAGCATCCCCCCAGATATCGTAGTACAATTTAGTAGCACCTATTACGCCAGCAGTGACATCGCCGTAATTAAAGCCGATCCGCAATATTAATTTAAAGCCCAACAGATCCCTGTTGAAGTCGTATATCACCTTGTGCATCGCCATAGCGAAGTCCATCAGCTGAAAGAGATGCGTGTACTCGTGGCCGGCTTGTTGCCTAACTTGAGGGTTCAGGCCGCTGGCCGCCATGAACGTGCTACCGATCGTCTTGATCTTCTCCACGTTCGAGAACTCCGGTTTCTCTAGAAGCTCGTCGAAATCCCCGATAAGCTCGTTAAGCACGCGCAGGTACTCTTTGCCGCCCAAGTAAGACTCGTCGTAGAGTTCGTTGAAGTTCACTATGCTCGCGAAGATTATCCCCACGGCCTTGTGATTCTGCGAATACTTCGCCGTGGTCTTCAGCTGATCCGCCACGTACTTCGGTATGATGTTGTGCAGAAGCCAGTCGGCTTGGTTCTTCATCGATTGCACGCGACTTTTGTCCCGCGCCGCCACCGCGTTCCCGTGGAAGCTCAACCGGTAACTGATCTCGAACTCGCGATTCAGAAACCAGACGAGCAGCAGTAGAAGTATCATGTCTAGAAATATCTCAGAATTGTACAATCTTTCGTTGTAGACGATCTCCGCCTCCCGCTGCCTCGCGAGAGCGGTCCTCGTTGCATAGGCCGACGTAAGAACGGACGTATTGTCGAATATCGCGGTACTCTCGTTATACCCGTTGGCCAAGGCGTACGGATAATGCGCCGAGCCGTTGACGAGCCGGTTATGGAGATTCTCTTGGCTGTATGACACGTGATTCACTACGAGACAGAGGAACAGCATGCCCATGAACGTAACCAGGAAGTTCTTCATCCAACAGTTGAGCTGGGTGAAGTTACAGAAATGGACTAAACCTACGAATATCAGATAGCCGTAATAGTACTCGAAATTGTTTAGATTGTGAAAGTTGCTGCACGTGTAATTGAGTAGAATGGACGCGATGGGTAAACCGACCAGAATGGCGCCGCAAATGTGCCAGGGATACCATTGCGAGAAGAACTTAAATATTTGCTGCGTTAACGGTGCATGAACGATATTTGGATACAGTAGCTGGCGAACGCACAGCGCCACGGCTATGATCTGGGCCGTGGTGGCACAGGCGAAGAATATCATGTAGTACAGCGACGGCTGGCAAAGTAAAAAGAGCGAGGCTACGACGGCAGTGTACACCAGCGCCGATATCAAAATATCAAAGTACGTATTAAACCTCGACGTAGCCAGGGTGGGTGGGTTGCCGCTGATACATTCGCTGACCTTGTGAGCATGCTCTCTGTATTCTTTCTCCGTCTCTTTGTTCTTGAAGAAAAGAGTGACGCTCGAGAGCGGCGGTTTCACGAAGTACGATCGCTGAGAAGTAACGTTATCCTGGACGCACCTTCGTGAAATATAGAATCACAGGAATTACGAAAATGCTCTTTGGGGCCGTGTAACTTGAGATCGATTATTCACCTGATTAATTGCAGGTCAGATTGCTTCCTTAACTTATGAAAGCATGCGCCGAAAGTGTCCGTGACTGCCGGCGGAAACGGATAGGGCGGTACCGAAGACGATGGCTCGTGAACAGAGTTCAACGTGGAACTAGAAGTATAATAGCCACTTACTCTGTGTGCCAGTAAGTCTCCCTGAGCCATACCGTTCATCAAAAACAACTAAAACGTGAAAATTAACTGCAGGAGGAAGACGAGTACGCTAATCTTGTGGTCGAGTGAAATTTCACCGACTAGCGGTGGGATTAAGTACGATAGGTATACACTCATTAATATCGATATCACTTTTGCTTTCCTTTTCTTAAATACTCTTATAGAATTTGAACATGCCCCATCAGGCCCAGATATTAATCGAAGTGTACCTGGCCCCATCGCTCTCAGTTATATCGTTATGTTTCTATTGATACCTGTTGCTGTATACTGCTACGCCTGCTATTACTTCTGATCCCAGAATCTTTCCTACTACACAAAGAAGAGGCACGACTGAGCGGCTCTTGACCAGACAATAAAGGACTAGAAGGTACTGGATTCGGGTCCATTTCAACGTCGTTCTGAGGCGTATTCTGCAAATAAATACAACTTATATACGAATGAGACAATACAGATGAATGTTAATGCACAACACGGTTGTCGACGCGATTGACCTGCCTAAATCCATTGCGATCTTCGAACGATTGAGATTCGGTTTTCGTGCGTTCGGGAATAATCGCCTTGGCTTCCTCCATTTCCAGCGGGGTCATTTCTTCGGCGGTTCGTTGTCGTTGCAAGTACTTCCACGGCTTGTTCCGTGCCCTCTTCTTTCCGTAACTACCGACGGATATCGGACTTTTATTCACGTTCCCCTTCTCATCCGCCACGTCCGTGTCCCCGTTCTCCGAATCTAGAATGCTCGGCAGAGAATTCGCTTTCATTCTGTAATTACTCGTGTTGGTAACCATGTGGAGATAATGATACTTGGATTTAGATTGACTGTTGCAAGAGGCCAAGCGATGACGCGACTGCATCAAAGGCGATATACTTTTCGGCGATGTCGCGTTCATTACGAATTGATTAGTAGTATCTGACTTGCGGCTTTTGATGAAATAAGTCTTGATACCTGGAATAAAAAAATAGAAGAGCTTCCGTCAGTAACGATATTCAGTAGCTGAAGGCGTGGTTTCTCACTAATCACTTACCATTGATCAATTCCCCTTCTTCCGTGACGTACCGATCGTCCAGGAAACTTAATGTCTGCTCGCTTAAGTGAACTCTTCCCGGTTTGCCGGTGCTCTCTAATTTATTCGCCAGCGTCACATCGTTGGACCAAACGTCGAATTTAAATCTCTTGGTACCTACGATCCCGCAGAGCACAGTTCCAGTGTGCACCCCAACTCTCATGTTAACACCCTCTCGTCTCTCAATATCGAATTGCTTTATAGCTTCTATCATAGCTGTCGAAGAGCACAGAAATATTACTCTTCATTCGTGTGTCACATTCTTGCGATGCAACGAAAAAGAAAGAGAGGGACAGTATACCTAATCCCATTTCGATACAACATTTCGCATGATCAAGCCTTGGCTCTGGACATCCGCTAACGCAGTAGTAACAGTCTCCCAATGTAGAAATTTTCTCGCACCCATGATTCTCGCACAAATCATCGAATCTTTCGAAAAGATCATTTAAAATGCCTACCAATTCCTCTGCAGTCTTATTGGAACTCATTCGCGTGAACCCGACAATATCGGCGAACAAGATACTAACGTTTTCCATCGAATGCATATTGAACGGCCGAAACAGTGAACGGATATCCGTATTATTGGACGGTATCGATCCTTTTTTCAAAGAATCTTCGCGCTCTCTCTCGCGCTCGCTTTCCTCCATCAACCAGTCGGCGACTTTAGGCGGCATTACCGAATGAATCATTTTCTCTTTAAGCTGCTTCTCCATCTCTAGCTGGCGTCGAACCAGCAGAGACTGACCGACCTTCATAAACGTGCCACGCATTCTTACAAAAGTCATTATTAAAATATGTATACCTATCAGGTGAATGCAGATTTGCATTAGGATTCTTATTCCAAGGCTCGTAGAAAAATAATCGTCGTCCGGAAACGATCGGCTGGATATGTTGCTACTTAAGAAATAGTTGGACATTTCGCCATTTCTGCGTGATAATACGTTCTCTCCTAGCACCGACGTTGTATCGTTCGTGCCTTTGGAAATGAAATCATTAGGCGACGCATCGATAGCGGAATTAACGTTGGCTATCGTCGACATTATACTAGAATTCAAGCTTCTCAAAACATTCGTGTCGTCGAGCGCCTCGGTTAGTCTCCCGACGATTGTTTCGGGCGACCTCAGCCCGAGGGCAGACAGTAGCCTCGAATCCTGAGGATGTGGTACTGCTCTCGTGCTTGCCGTTGTATATTCGTTGTCGTCGTGCGTTACGTTTAAAAGCTGAGTGTCATTAAAATTTCTTAAAGAAGTATACGCAGCTGCTGATATTTTGGTATAATCTATTACGGCATCGTTCCCTGCAGAATTAGTCGATAAAGTACGTTCGCTAAAAAACTTCTCCCTTGCAGTTTTTGTACCATATAGGTAGGCAGTCAAAAATTCAAATAGAAAGGAATAAACTGTCGATATTCCCACGCAAGCGTACAGTGGCATTGGCAACACAGTGTAAATTAATAATAAAATCTCAGAACATAGTGCGAAATGCCCGACTAGAGTTAAGCCATCTATGTAGGGTGGTACTATTGCGAGAAAAAGTAAAGAGAGAACGCAAAGCGTAGATGCGACCCCTAGTGAGATTGGTAACACGTAGGTTTTATAGTAATCTGTATGCGTTAAATACAAGACTGCCGATACCATTGCTCCAACAGTGGTGAAAGTAGCCGCTATGGCTGGCCATGTCGTAGTATTATATTTTGTTCCGATTATAACAAAGTATGCCAACCATGATAAAGAAACCAATAAAATATATGTCAGGGCGTACCTGGAATAATAAAGGTCAGCGCGACACGGATTCGGATAGAAATTACGCAACGGCTATTCTGCTGCTTACCGAAATCTTAATCTAATTTGCGGAAAGGCACTTCTCTTAAATTGTTCTTCAAGTATTTCCGAATCGAACCTGGGATTCAACCAAGATCTCGGCGCCGCACGTTCGAATGGTACCGGAAGGCTAATTCCGCAACATCCGAGCCCTTGACCACTGTGTGCCAAATACGTTTGTATGTACGGTGCTAAAGATATATGGATCTCGTCCGTGGCGTCTTCGCTGTCATCTTTAGCTCTTGTAAAACTAACGGACGAGCTTCGCTTTCGATTTGAAGGAGGACTCATACTTGACGTTCAAATAATACTAAAAGCAAAGCGTTACGCGTGTAATATACAGAGAGCAAAGTAAATGCTTCGCTAACGTTACTTTGTGCGTTGATTTTATTAGGAGAAAAAATGATATCGTGTAATAATCTTGTTACTAAATGGCACATTTATTTTCGAATCATTTTTCATTATCGATCGGAAAACATATTTTAGTCGAAACATACCTAAGTCGAAGGTAAATGAAACGTTATATTGGATATGAGACTTATTCAATTATTAAGAAGATAGTTATAGAACATTTATCTCAAATGACAGCGTGTTTTTTAACACGATCTTCGCGGTGTAATATGGTGTCTAAAACCGACAGTGTGCAATTAAAAGAGACAACATTTCGATAAAGGAACTTACAGCCGGTTAAGTCACCTCGATCACTGGCGAAATCGCCACAAAACTAAGGAAATCATCCTCCCCGCTAACATCGGAGATTCTTCATGAAATCAGCTTACTTTGAATAATGTCATCTTGGTTCCCGTCCTTTTTGCGCAGGGTTCTCGGCGTTTGCGAGAGAAATGAATGCAGCGTGAACCAGAACTTGAATTCTAAATCTTTCCGATGCCCTTAGATCGATGTACCATTAAAACTTGTTATTCGAACGTTTCAAATTTTCTCTTCTATAATATACCATAGCCATCTTGAATCTATCGATGACAGCGCCCACGAAAGGAAAACTTATGCGTTGAAATATTTAAAGTACCATTGTCTGCCGGACTTGTCGCGAGAGGGCCGGAGCCAACAGCAGATTCTCGCGAGTTCAGGAACAAATGTTTTCTCCAGTTATCCTCCATTCCATATAAGAGTAGACCATTGAGACAAAGAGGAGATATAATAAGAGGCGTCACTCGACAAGGAGAGAAATAAACTGGAGAAATCACTA
This sequence comes from Andrena hattorfiana, assembly GCA_944738655.2. Classification (NCBI taxonomy): domain Eukaryota; kingdom Metazoa; phylum Arthropoda; class Insecta; order Hymenoptera; family Andrenidae; genus Andrena; species Andrena hattorfiana. Next base: position 5,440,162 of record OX122893.2, read on the forward strand.
GACAACCAATTTAAATGCCATTCGGTATGGATCGGTAAACTTCGGCATGGATCGGTAAACTTCGACAATAATCAGCCAACTGCGTTAAGGTAGATTTAGTTGATTTGAATATCCCGCTCGAATAGACAACCAATTTAAATGCCAAGGTCAAGTAAGGACTTCAAACGTTCTGCCCGGAGTGACGCCTCTTATTATATCTCCTCTTTGTCTATACTAACTGTAGTGTAAACAGCAGTTGGAAGAAGTAGAGGTGACAGCGGTCAGAGAGAAATGGAAAATAGTGTGTGAATGTATCCTTCTTCTTCCTACTATCCCTTTCTATGGGTGGTATTCATAGTCGTTGCTTAAGCATGTGCTTATGAATGTCTTGACAAAGGCCGGTATTCATAGTCGCTACTTATTCTTAAGCAAATTCCTAAACACGCGGCATCCTCTACTAACCTAGTAGCTAGTAAAGGATGCCGAATGCTCAAGCATTTGCTTAAGAATAAGTAGCGACTATGAATACCGGCCTTAGTATTAAGTAACGACTATTTGAAAGATTAGACCTCTGGTGGCGTTGCCGAGCATCAACAGTGCGATCCCATGGCGGACCCGGGACGTGACACCCAGCAAGCGCAATTTGTATCTCAGCCACCGAAACAGCAAGTGACGCAACAACCAACTACACAGCAGCAGCAACAGCAGCAACAACAACAACAGCAACAGCAGCAGCAACAACAACAACAACAAAGTTCCTTTAACGAGTTTCCACAGGTATATGTCTTACAATCAAAGGCAAACTTGCGTCGGTTGGTTTGACAATATATCTGATTTCTAGTTTTTAACAAAAACGAGACTACAAGACCTCGTGAAGGAGGTAGATCCCACCGAACAGTTAGATGAAGACGTGGAGGAAATGCTTCTACAATTGGCTGATGATTTCGTGGAGACGACCGTGAATGCGGCATGCTTGTTGGCCAAGCACCGCCATGCCAATACCGTAGAAGTGAAGGATGTTCAGTTACACTTAGGTGAGCGTAGGAAGATAAGCGAGCGTTTTATGTGCAACGAGCCTGGCAGATTATTTATTAAATTATTCACTTTCAGAAAGAAATTGGAATATGTGGATTCCCGGCTTTGGTACGGACGAAGTGCGCCCATACAAGAGGGCAACGGTCACCGAGGCACACAAACAGAGACTGGCGCTTATACGAAAATCAATCAAAAAATATTAGCCTTCCTGTATATTTCGGTTTCTACATCAGTTATTTTATTCTTAAGCGACAATTTGTTTTTTTTTTACATTTACACGACAGGATACTTGTAATAATACGCATCACTGATACCTGTGAGAGAATAAAAATGCTGGATTCTCTATAGTTTTTGCAATGCATAGTTTTCTAAGTATAAAGAAACTGTACAATTGGATAATAACTGAATTACTATTTTCGGAGGAAATTAGCGATTATATAAATATAATATAATAGGTCAATTGAACAGTAAAAAGTCTGGATGAATCTCCTTTCTTAATAAAATTACAAGCGAAAAAGTTAATTATTTATTACCCTCTTTGAACGCTGAGTTTTCAAAACAATGCACGTCGAAACGCGCCAATGTCAAATAATCGTTGGAATACATCCTTCGCCTGGCGTCGGCGTGTTTTCACGCCACTTCAGTTCACCAGTGTCGCTTTAGATGGCTATCTGCCATAAACTGCAGACTTTTAAAACGCGTTTCAAAGCAGTAAATAAACAATTTTGTTACTAAATCCAGTTCCAAAATGAACTGCAGTGTCTCTGCACGAGGCATAGACTTCTTATTACAAATAGACTAAAGAACAAACAGATTTTTACAACTTCCGACGTACGGATCATTCGGTTAATTGAACTACCGCAGACGATGAATGAATTATAGATTATTTGAAACTAATTTGATCCTTCTTTCCATTTATCGTAATACAACCAAGTACGGAACTAAAGATTTAATTTCGACGGTGAGAAATCTTCATTTCTCTACCCCATCGATGCTAAAACAGCGATCGCGACGCACTTACCCGATAATGTAACTTTCATTTCTTTTGCCACTTATCTGTTTCATAAACAAATTAAGCATAAACTATTATGCTAGGTGAAAGTTGGACCGCAACTCTTCTACACCGCTTTGTTGCTCTATGAAAAGTTTCGGCTCGTAAAATTTTGCGAATATTCGGCTCGCAGTGGGCGGTGTTAACACATTAAGGACCGCAAAGAAATCTGTAAGACATACGCCTGGGACCGCACGTTTTTGGGCAAACTTGCGAAACACGAGAAACCTCGTGAGCGGTCCGTAACAGATCGAACGCGAAACACGAGAAAACTCGTGAGCGGTCCTTAATGTGTTAAGAATAGTCTTATAAAGTTCGATTGAAACAAGCACTAGAAATCACTAGTCTATCTAGTTACTCTTTGACTTAGCGTTGACTATAACCGCAGAAATTGGAACTGCCTGTTCATCGGGCTGAATTCGTCGAACCGACATCACTATAGTCTAGTATATAAATCGCGATAACCTTTTTCCTTCAGGGACACCCGTGAGATTTTACCATCTGCTTACTGGAACATTTTCCAAACGGTATTGTTCATCGTCTTATATCATTTTCAATGAAGAACAGCTCGAGCAATTTACCAGAAATTATCGCCACGTTATTGGTAGCCAAAATATAAACAGTCTTTCTCTCGTAAAACATCCGATTCTGTCGGGGAGCGAGCGATTGGAAAGTATCGTTTGAACGTACTTGCATATCTTTGCCCTGATAGTTAAATATAAAAACTATGTTAAGCCGACTTTGCGCATTCGTGATTGCACTGTGTCGGTTTAAACGAGCTATTTCCCCGGTAATTAATCGTAGTTTCCGTGCAAGTTGCAGTTGATAGTAACAGCTTCGAGATTTATATTTATAACAAGGAGACAGGTATGTCAAATTTGAAATGTCAATTGTGTTGCAGATCGTGAGGGCGTTATAGAAGATAGCGCGACTCGTCTCGTCGAAATCAGATATTCGATAAGAATCGAATAATATCAATACCGAGTAAGGATCTCTTACGTTCTCGAAGCGGAGCGTAGATCGACAGAAATTGACATTTCCCAGGGGAGATTTAATCGAGAAGAATGTCTGCCAGCAACGAAAGTACCGCTAACAACACCTGTGTCGTGTGTTACAAAAATGTCGATGTTTATAGTATCGGTATGTGCGAGCATCCCGTGTGCTACGAGTGCAGCACTCGAATGAGGGTGCTCTGTTGTCAGAACGAGTGTCCGATTTGTCGCCAAGATTTACCGAAAGTTGTATTCACAAGGGAGATAAAACCTTTCCGTCATTTACGTAAGGGCAATTTGTTAGACACAAGATATAATATCCATTTTGATACGCCTGACATCCAGAGTAAATTTTATGATCTGTTGTCCAACCGTTGCAATGTTTGTAAAGAAAAGCCAGTGTTCAATCACTTTAACAGTCTGAAAGATCATATGAGATACCAGCACGAGTTGCATTACTGTAATCTCTGTGTGGAAAATTTGAAGGTATATCAAATGCGTTTTATAGCGATACGTTAGGTTTGGGTTCGCGCGAAGGAATCGCTTTATGGAATACTTATCTTTCTGTAACAGATATTTTCCCAAGAAAGGCGTTGTTACACGTGGCCCGATCTTGCCCAGCACAGAAGGAAAGGAGACACCGACGACAAAAGTCACAAGGGCCATCCGTTGTGCGAATTCTGCGACCAGCGTTACATGGATAACGACGAGTTGTTTCGGCACTTAAGACGAGACCATTTATACTGTCATTTTTGCGACGCGGATGGTTTACACCAGTACTACAGCTCCTACGATTACCTCAGAGACCATTTCAGGCAAGAGCATTTTTTGTGCGAAGAAGGAATGTGTTCCGAGGAGAAGTTCACGAGTGTCTTTAGAACCGACATAGATTTTAAAGCGCATAAGACGAGTGTCCACAGTAAGCAGTTGAGCAAAGCCGCCGCCAAGCAGGCGAGAACGTTAGAGTTAGAATTCACTCTGGCGCCGCGCAGTGAGAATCGAACGAACAGAAGAGGAATGCCAGGCACGTCGAGTTCTAGGAATCCGAGGGATTACAATTGGCAGAGGGACTACAATCTCAGGGAATATCAGCAGACAGTAACACCAAACGCATCAAATGTATTCGTATCGAACAACGAACCTACTTTTGTACGCCAGCCGTCTGTAGACGTACGGAGCACCGAAGAATTCCCAACGCTGGGTAACACTGCGCCTATAGTACCTAGCCTGAGTCAAGCTAAAGGAAGAGGGAACGTGACGATCCGTAGCACCATAAGACCGCAGCCTCTGGCTGTTACGGATGAGAATTTCCCGGCGTTGGGATTGGAGTCGGCGGGTGCGAGTATATCTAAGACCGTTAACTTCAGTGTATCCAGCGGTAACCCTTCAGGATCGAGCGCGCAACCACAGAAGGGTACAACTTCCAACGTATCGATTCAAGTGAATCACGAACCCAATGGAACCGTCACTACAAAGGTTTCGGGTCCTAACATAAGAATTCGTCCAGCACAACTATCGAGAGAATCTGACTTCCCTGCACTAGGTCCCGTGGAACCATCGACCAGCAACGCGAATCCAGCCCACTGGAAGGAAGTGTTGCAATGGACTTGCTCCAAATCAGCATCAGCGTCTGTACCAAAGCCGAAGAAAGTCGCATCACCGCCGTTAGTACCCTCCCCGCCGCCTATTCGATCGGGGGAAGATTTCCCTACGCTATCGAGGCCATCCAAGTCGAAGAAGCAATCGACGATTACAGTAGTACCTACCTGGGGTCAACCGCAAAACTCCAGCAACAATCCGAAAACCACCACTGACATAACGAAGGGGAAAGCGAAGAAGAAAAAGGTCAAGCAAAATTGTAATAATAATAATAATAATAATAATAGTAATACTAATAATAACGAGACCACCGGCGGCTCGAGAACTAATGTAAGTACCGTCGTTGTAAAAAAGGAGTGCGAAGCATCTAACGCGTCTAGAAGTTCGTGCAGCACGAATAGCGTGCATGCTGTGCAGTCGAGTTCTCAGTCTGCGCAAAATATAGACGCGAGCAACAACGAGAACACATCAAAAAGTATGAATATGCAGCAGCCGAAGGAAACCGAGCAAATTAATAAGAAGGAGAAGAAAAAGAATAGAAGCGTGGATAACGAGACGGTTGTAAATACTAATACCGATAACGGTACTTCCAACGGAGTACAGAGAAAGCGTACCGAACTAAAGATAGATAGCTTAAATTCTACCAACAGGAATGCTCGCCATTCGGAAGAATTTCCGGCTTTAGGCGGCAGCAGTTCTAAGCCACCGGGTTTTACAAACCCGCCGCCTGGATTCGGTACAACTACTCCACCGCCTCCTGGTTTTTGTATAAAATTCAATAGCATGGATAAATTGAACAGCAGTAACGGATTGACGTTTACAAACAGTTCCGGAGAGAGTTACTCTATCTTGCCAGATGATAGCAAGCAGGAGAGCGCGTACAATTACGTGCCTCCTCTGGAATTTCAAAAGCGGAACAAATGTCTCGTGGCCAAAGTTAACGAAGTCTTGATGCAGCAGGACCAGATCGAGGAGTTCCGATACATAAGCGGACTGTTTCGTCAAGGGACGTGCAACGGCCAAGAATATTACACGCATTGCCGCGAAGTTATGGGCCTCAGTGCTTTCGAGACTGTATTTCCAGAGCTTCTAGTCCTACTACCCGACATCTCCAAGCAGCAAGAGCTGATCAAGGTTCACAAAAGGGAGAACGGTAACAAGATTAGAGGCCTGGAGATTTGTGCTACCTGTGGCCAAGTCTTAAAGAACGGCTCTGATTTTCGCCAACACATGACTAGTCATACGTTAGAGAATCATTTTCCAGCGCTAGGTAAGAACAGCGCGCCTCAGAAAAACTCCTGGGTACGTAAATGAGTATAAACGTGTTCCTTTAGTTAGCTTACGATCTCTGCCAAGGCTCTGTAAGGTACGGATAAAGGAACTCCGCTGGACAAACTATTTTTGTGGATGGCATCGGTGTAAGATAATCATAAATAACTTGAAGTTAAAACGTACGATGCATATTTCAACTGTCAGCCCCAGAGTATTAAGAGTTAATCCGAACAAGTTAATTACCATGTTGTATTTGGTATTTGTTCGATGACTTGTGTGATCGCTGCCTACAATAAAGAAAATTTGTTATTGAATGGTTGTACTAATAATTTTACGAGATGCGAGTATAGCGAAGAAAGTCAATAATTCTCTATATAATAACGAACTTTTCTGTAAATTAATTTCAACGATTTCATAACTGTAATACATTACGAATAAGATGCTCCTATGTGATCCTTGTACTAAAACGTTCTAATCGATGCCCCCCCCCCCCCGCCCGTTCCATCATACGTTAAAGCTACTCTGTATATATTAATCGTAAGTAGAGAAACACACACTTCTGTAATTTATTCATTGTGTTTTATGTAGTAGAAATGGAAATAGAATTTTATGGTGCAATAAAAATAACACCACATATTGAAAAGATTATTTGATACGTTATACATTATACAGTACACGTATCGATGATGTACTGTTTTGTACTATAATAAAGTTATTAGATTCAGTTACACGATAAGATTATAAATCACAGTCGTCTCTTCCACTTCCCTGCTTTGTAATTAATTACCGAATTTCGAATCGTCGAATAAACAATAAGACGGCGATGCTGGAATATGATGTAAATTTATAATTTCTTTCATACGTTTATTTCTAAATTCTTTTTTACAAATAACCACCTTCACGAATAAGAGAAAAATTTGTAAATTTCGATAGAATGTAAACGAGCGTCGAAGACAAAGAGTTCCTTTCGAGTGCTTATTCTTAATACTTATCGTTAGTATCATTCATTCTATGATCGATTTATTTAAAAAAGAAAAGACAGGATAGTCGAAACAGTATGTCAAATTATGTAATATGTAATATTTCATTTCCAATTTACTGCACAGACGCAGAGTAAAGCGCGGAAAAGTGTGAAAGCTCGCTAATAGCTTCTTCCGTGTTGTAGCGGGAATCGTTAGTAATGTTTCCGACGAACGGCGATAGATTTCTTTTAGAATGAAAAACAAAGCGTGCACTGATATCGATCTAGAAATATTCCATGTTTATTTCAAGAGAAAAAAAGAACCAATACACATTCGATTAAACTTACGACCCTACAAAGTGAAAATCATCGATAGCACAGAAATAAAATGTAACTGATAAATTTTACATGGCTGTCTAGTTGATAGATTCGTTCCCTTTCGAAGGAGAACTTCCATTTTCCCAAAATGATACCTGCGTAAGCTTTACGTTCATTGAGTCGGTCGAGTTACTCTATTACTCCATGTAATTTTCCTCTTAGAAATTAGAATCACAGTGGTATTAAATTGTACACATAGTGCCGTAATCTGACAAAATGGAGACTGCAACCTGTCTTCTACGTCCATGCTCAATGAATAAATTGTTCATGAAGATTACAAATAACGATAGTGCTTTATCACTTTTTAGCTAACTCGTTGCTCAACCAGTCGAGCCCTTCGTAGAGTCCGTGTCCTTGCGTGGCGCAAGTGCTCTGGATGTACCAGTGGCGGGCGCGCAACGAATTAAGTCCCAGCTTATCCGTGAGCTCCGCCGCGGACATGGCGTTCGGCAGGTCTTGCTTGTTCGCGAAGACTAGGAGAACAGCGTCCCGTAGCTCGTCCTCTTTTAACATATTCGCTAATTCACGCTCCGCCTCTCCGATACGCTCGCGATCGTTACTGTCGACGACGTAAATGAGGCCTTGGGTATTTTGGAAATAATGTCTCCAGAGCGGCCTGATTTTATCTTGGCCACCGACGTCCCAGACGGTGAAGCATATATTCCTGTATTCTACGGTTTCGACGTTGAAGCCAATGGTGGGTATCGTTGTGACAATCTCGCCGAGTTTCAACTTGTACAATATGGTGGTTTTTCCGGCAGCATCCAGGCCCACCATTAGTATTCTCATTTGCTTCTTACCAAAGAGTCGGGTGAGCACACTGCTGATTGTTAGGCCCATTTTGTTTGGAAAGGCACTGAACGCCTGAAGGGTGTAAAACTGATACCCTTTTTATTGGTGAAAAATCTACTGTAGCCACGAGTTATTAAGTTCTATTAGCAGACACGGTATTTCTGAAATGGAAAACCAATACTCTTAGACTGTTAGAATACGACGACGTTTCTAACGATGCCGTTAACACACCTTACACACAATAATAGCAAACGTCACCTCACGGCAGATTATTATCCCGGAAATAGTTGGCAAAATTGACCACGCAAGCCAACGCTTGCTTAAAACCACCGAGTGCAGGTGCACTGGATATTATCGAACAAAAAAAACTTGCTTCAACTACTCTTTTACTGATTACAAAAGTTTATGAGTATTAATAGAAGCAATTAGAATATTCGCGTGTAAGTAGTTTACCGTCGGAACGGATGAAACGCATCAGGATAAATAAGGAACGCAGTCCGCAGATGCTGTGTGGTCTGCTATATAACCAGTCCCTATGCACTTGAGCGGGAGATTTAAATTTGACATTTTGACCATTATTATGCAATCTGCAGCATTGGAAATTTATTCTCGACGGTTTCGCAAGAGTTTCAATTACGATCGAGGTCGACGAAAGATTGATTGATGACCTAGGAATCGTTGAAAGAATCCTGCGTAGGTGATCGTTAGAAGGATTTAAGAACTTGAAACTCAATTATAGCAATAGTATCGAATTATTATGAGAAATTTTATTTCTCGAGTAAAGATTAAGGGAAAATCACAGATGAGGTGTAGGATAGACCTGTCAATCAATGCATTTTTCTGTCACCGGTTTAGGGGATCTTAGCACAGACCAGGTATAGATCTGGTCTGTGATCTTAGGACCCCCTTACCATTTTAGTGTCGCATGCAACGTTACCGGTGAAGACTCGAAACAGATTGTAACGCCACGCGTGGTGGGAAATAGAATTCAACACGTGTAAAACTAGGTAACATTCGAAACCCGCGATTTACAAAGATTCTGTTAGAGTTTAACACTTTAGAGATCCTTTTATAAACATATTCCGTGCAACGACAGAGAAAAAAGGATCACAACAAAAGAAGAACACATACGCCTTTTAACCTTGCTGTCCTATTCGAGTTTATTTAACGCAAAACAAATTTATTTAACATAAAATTTTATATAAACAAAAACATTATTTGTGGAAGACATGCTTTCATGATGTAACGTGGAATACCTCGCCAAGGAATTGAAACTTGGTATATTTCAATAAGATGCTGAAGCAGAGAGGACTTTAAAAATCCATCGGTTCCAGTATCTCATTGAAATATTCCAACTTGCACTTATCTTTCTATCTTAACACTATACTCGTGTTCTAGGATCGGGTAGGAACAATCGAACAACACTTCAAGTTACATATTTTATTCTTACATTCTACCATAGTATCGTAAGTTAGAGAAATTCTTATACTCGACTAGAATATTTGATAATCACAGCTATTGGCTCGGTTTTCACCGATTACCAGGTCTCACCACGAGAAGGTTGCTGAGTTTCGAGACCCGTAGAGAGATAGATGGAATCAAAGTTCCATCGATCCCCTGTACATGAAAACCTTAGCCTACTAAACCAAAGAGATGGATGGAAACAAAGTTCCATCGATCCCTTCGGATTAGATATAGAATCTAGGGAACTGCCAAGCAATCACTCGATTGAAATAAATTCAGCAAAGAAGGAAAGACTACGGGTGAGCATGAAAGGAGTATTGGATGGCGCAGTTCCTACCACCCTAATGTCCGAGTCGAAAGGGAAAAGCGCTCGGCGTCTCCCAAACGATTCCTCTGCACCCAGCGACTCGTCAGGAGCAACACTAGGTGTGACCTGACTCAAGCCGACTAACGAGGAGACTGGGAATCGGACCGGGTGACTTACGCAGGCAGTATACCAAAAGGTACACCCCCTACGCCCGAAACTTTTCCCGTGGGACAAGAACACCAAGGGATGATACTGATCCACCCATACCAATTCCATGCTCAGTCGCTTGCTTCCGCAAACGGAAGCAGCGGCGACCTCCTCACCGGAGATGAGGAGCCAGCAAACGAGCAACAAAGCTAATAAAATTCTGTGACTACTTGGCAATTTTACAAGGGGCCTTAAATACTTCATGCTATAATAAATTAACCTAGGCTTCCTTAGATGTCTTCTTTCACTACCACTGTTGACTATCACTTTTCACTATTTTCTTTTAAATATATTATTTTATTAACCTCCTTACCCGCGAGAACGTGGACCTGAAATGCTGAAACAATCAACTACATTATGTTAGTAATAGTGTGGTGGGCTTCAGAGGAAACTAAGAAAATACTTATGGGGTTGGTGCCGATCGAGATGATTTGAAATGTCAGAAGAGCACGCACGAGCATGCAGAACCATCGTAGAGATACCTACATGAAGAACAGCAGGAAATATAAATCCATCGACGAGATGCATGAGAGGGAACAAATCATGCAAAACCATCAAAGGAATGCAACAAATAAAATAAATCATGTAAACCCATCGAACAAATTCATAAAATAGAATAAATCATGTAACCCCATAAAAAAATACATCAAATAAAATTTATCATGTAAACCCATCGAAGAAATGCATCATGTAAAATAATTCATGTAAACCAATCGAAGAAATACATAAAATAAAATAAATCATGTAAACCCATCGAAGAAATGCATGAAATAGGAAAGATCATCCAAACCCATCGAAGAAATGCATGAAATAGGACAGATCATCCAAACCCATCGAAGAAATACACGAAATAGAACGACTCATGCAAAAATCCACGAAGGAATGTATGATATAGGACAGATGATGAAAAACAATCGAAGAAATCAGTTAAAAAGGAAGAGAAATCGGTGTTTGCCTTGGCAGAATAATAACATTTTGAATGGGTTTTAACGAACCCGAAAATTTCATCGTCACCAACCGAATAAGCTAACTTAGGTCAGGAAGTCCAGATGGCTCGGGAACTCCTTTCCAGGGGGCCGAGGGGGTGAGGGGGTGAAGGAAGGACCAAGGGTTGGAACCGTGACCAGGTCCCTAGGAAGTCCAGGTGGCTCGGGAACTCCATTCCAGGGGGCTGAGGGGGTGCAGGAAGGACCAGGGCTGAAACCCCTGACCAGGTCCCCAGGAAGTCCAGTAGCTCCAGGTGGCTCGGCAGCTTCAGGGTCCCCGGAGGTCCTCCAGGCCCGGAGGACCGACGACGACTGAGTATATGGAGCTCCGTGAGCTCCCTATATACCCTTCGGGAAACCATGTCCCCCGATCAAAACAAGGTTGACGGTTGATTACAATTGCGAAATCCAACGAATTCTTCGGCAAAAATGGATTTTCCGCTAAAATATCCATTCCAATGGCTATTGCTACGGCAAATAATGTTAACAACATTTGCACTAACCGGCCAGTATAAATTATTATTAACTATGATCGATACAACTCGAAATATAAAGCAATTAGTAACATTTGGCCTTGGATTTGCAAATGATTTTCTACGCAGAATGAATTCTCTTTTATTCTCAATGTTTAATCGTTCGATAAATGAATGTTAATGCTTATACATATCACATAGTATTATTTATAATGTATAAATACATTTTAGTTGAACTTTGTGTAAATGAATAGTTGGAGGAATATTTGGAGAAATATAAGTGACATATGTACTTGTTTCTCCCCCTTAGTTACTAACATCGACGAAGTATTCAGTTTCTGAAAAAGTCGTCTAGGTAACGGGTATATCTCAGTGTAATCCTGTTAAAAGGCCTCCCACATGATCCAGTAATCCAGGGCTGCACAAGGAGCTGTTTTCGGCGCCTACAGGCGAGCAACCCTCCTGTCCCGTTGCTAAGGTTAGAATCGGTGAGGAGAACTGCAGTAGTGTATGTGCGTGCTCGTAGGCTCGTAGCGTAAGTATCTATGGCTGGGTTCAAGGCACCAAATGCACGTACACTACTGCAGTTCTCCTCATCGATGCTAACATTAGCAACGGGACAGGCGGGTTGCTCCGCGCTAGGCGCCAAAAACAGCTCCTTGTGCAGCCCTGATTTAATGTAAACAAACTTACTTTCTATCAGTAGTCTGAAACATAAACTAAAATTATTTTTCACAATAAAACAGTAATGAATAATAACGATAACGGGATCCCGGGATCCCGCATCCCGGGATTGAATTCCCTACTCTTGTACTATCACAAATAGTTCAGAGCTTAGTTTGACCATTTATTCAGTAGGCCGTGAAGTTACACACGGTGCTCGGGACAGTATGATGATTTAATTCTGTTTCGAGAACGATGATTGCACGAGCGATAATCTTTGTTAAAAAATAAAATTGCATTCAAAATGCTTTCTGTGTGCTTAGTGGGAAAATAAAATAAAGAAAAAATGTATTACGCACAACTTGTGAAGTGTTTTTAAAAATCTAAAACCCCTTAACTCTCTCAGGGCTGAATTTTTTAGGGTTGTGAAATCATTGTTTCTTGGACTCTAGAAGAATGTATTAAAGAAGAAACGTATAGATAACGCGACCGGGGAGAAAGATATGCTGGAATATGTTTGGTTGCCAGCTACCTAATTCGATTTCGCCGCTATCTCCTCCATTAAGGAGCGTCTTTCGCATCCGCGCGCGTGAACCAGCGAAACTGTCAGTTTTCATCTAATCTCGAATATTCTATTGAATTCTGAACGCACCATTAGGTACGACACTTCGTACAGCAGTAGTGCACATAGAACGAAGTGGGGCCCGACGCGACGGCCCAGTAGAGATCTTTTCAACAGCGCCTGTTTCCCCACTTCTCTGTTCGGGGCATGCGCCGTGGACGTTCACGACTCGCTCTGTACTTATACACCAATATTGCACATAGTAAATTTTCATAAAGTTATAAACCGTCTCGACCGAACCACGGTTACATAATGTAAGTTGATTCTATTTAGACATCTTAATTTAAATCGTAGGCTTTCTCATGTTAGAAGATCTAGCGATCAGATCGCTATAGGATTTCCAACTCGCTCTCCCGCCTACATTTCAGGGGTAATTGCCGCGCGTTTCGTCACAGTCCTCTAGCCAGAAGGCACCCTCGTCTCCTCCACTTCGTGGCCGAATCCTTAAGGAACAGAGTCCCTAGTCTTTAGCAACAGCGTCGAGTCGCTCGCCGTCTCTTCATTCTCTCTCTCTCGTCGCATAAACAATGAATCCTACGACACCGAATAGCAGAGAGACCCGTTGTGGTCATTGGTCATTGTTTGCCGCTAAGACTATAAGTACTTACTACTCTCACCCACCCTCGTTCAAGACCGCGTAGAGCCTAAGTCTCCATCGTGAAACCCTCGAAGGCAGAATAGCACGGGGCCATTCGCTCTCCAATCAAAAACACGTTGCAGATAACAACGCTCTCATCTTTAATTGACACATCTTCAATCATGCACACACCTCGCAACATTGACAGAGGTAGATACAGATCTTCAGCTACATATTCAGTATGCAAACAAATGCGTCTTGCCACAGCTCAACGGCTAAAGCACGCTTAATTGTGACGCACGGAAGCTCAATGGCCAAACACACGAATATGCGTCATGACAGCTCTATGGCCAAAACACTATTTAACTAGGCTGCAACGTTAGCGACCCCATATAGTTGACTGCGAATCTTATCAGTCTCACTGTCGGGCAGCCTCAACACTGTAACAGTGTAACCTCTGCGACCCCATACAGTCAATTGCGCACCTTGTCGCCATTACGTCAGCACTTCAATAAACCTTTGGTATAACCACGCTTTGCCGAGCCTCATTTCAGCTCTTAACCGACAGTACCTCGGTAGTACGCATCGTTACTAAACCGATCCTATAACCCTTTGGAGTATATCTGCGGTGGATTACACGACCATTGTCCTTGCGTATTTCTGTACAAAATATGTTATTTTTCAAATTTGAAATCGCTCGTTTTACTGTGCCTTTTAGCTACGGTTCTCGCGGTAATTTCTTCTCTAGAATTATTCAGTAATCGGATTCCGACTTAAATAATCCACGTGCTCAATAAACGTTCCCTTGCGATACTCGAGCTCGAATAAGTAATCTTGCAAGTTGATCCACCATCTTGCGACGGGAGGCAATAAATCTTTCTTTATTACTCGCTGCATTTACGTTACAATCCGTTACTGTTTTAATTTTAATACCTAATAAATATGTAGGATTGCCTCTACTCTTTGAAAAAGAATTCCGCTACACCCGATTCAATTTAGCATCCGTATGCATTTCTGTGTCTCGCTCGGGATTGAAAGTAGGTAATCGATAACAGGACGATTGCTTGGTTTATCGAGAAGACACTGCCTTGCATCATCTTGCTCTGTACTTCTGATATTCTAGCTCTAATGCTGCTATTTTTGTAATGTACTTGTTATGTAAGATTAGTTAATGGTTCAATAACAACGATCGATTTTGAATTTAAAAATTCACGATGACCGTCGACGTTGGTCGACAAGAGTCGTGACGCGATATCCGTTTTCAAGGCTGATAAGTCAGTCGTACAGTGATAGCCGCTTCTAAGGCCAGGGTCCCATTGGTGCAAAGCCGCGCCGCGCAAGCTTTTTTTCGGCGCGCAGCCCGGTTTGGCGCAAAAAGATTCTCCACGGATCATTTCGACGACTTTTCACGATTTCACAGGGTCGATTTTACGACCAGGCGCGCATCGTCGAAACGGCTGAGAAAAATTTGCACTTTTCAACGCAAATGTGCTCTACGAGATTCGAAAGAGTTCTACTTGAAAAGTGTAACTCGTAGCCAAAACATTAAGCATCCCCGATTGCTGGTGACATTAAAGAGAAATAGTGTAGAACATTTAAAACGCGAACTTTAATCGCAATCATTTTGCTCAATGACGTACAGAAAGATCGAAAGAACTAAAACTCACCGGTCGTTGAAAACAGTCTCACTGCTATCATTGCAGACAGGAATAAAATTCTTCTCTATCAGTAGCCTTCCGATTTGAATTTCGCGATGTAAAAGCAATTAAAACACCGGTGCTTCGAATTAGATTTAGACGAGTTAAAACACTGGCTCAACATTCGCGTTTACATTACTAACACGCAGAGCCACAGTCCTGCAGGCAATACTTTATCGCAGGAATACTTAATAGTATACGAAATAATTATAACGCTGAAGAGGAGGCGCTGACACGTTTTAATTAAGAATCGAATTAAGAAAAAGCTTTTCTTAATAATTAAAAAAAAACGAGCGTTCACGTGGTTTTACAATCCAAAAGCGCAGTGTTAGTGACTGATAATGATCCTGTGTGCTGTGTATTGGTCACTGGTAAACATCCCGTATGATTGATGGTCTTGCACTGATTTTTTCAGGTATGCGTGGTGGGACTGCCTGACTTTTACATATGTACCGAGTAACTTATCCCGCACTGCCGGTACGTGAGCTGTTGTCAAAAGCTGTTCTCCCTTGTCAAGTGTCTAATGTGCAGCTCAACTTTGTAAAATAGGGTGCAGAGGGTGACATAGACTATAGTGCTTCGCGTGTTCGATAGCAGTTAATAGACGGTGAGTGATCGGCGAAGCTGATGGGCAGTAATCTCCCGCTATTCTAATCACTATGCCCATATCTCGAATTTCATTTTCTACACTTTCAGTAGCTCGATAGCTTGAAATTTGAGTATTTCCAATAGTCATACTATGTTTCTGTTATTGCGCGACAACGCTCCTGAACGCTAGCGCGAATTATAATCACGGAAAAATATTATACAAACAGACTCTGGTCAGTGCCAAAAAATCCGCGATAAAACGAAGTCGGAAGATAGTGACCCTCGATTTATTACCGATATCTTATGTCCCTGTGCAATCGTAAATTCGTTCGCTTCAAAATAACATTATAATACATTCATTTGCACTTTAAATCAGAATCAATAAACTCTGTAGCTCACTGTGCAGATTATACATAGACTATACATAGACTACCATAATTTGCAATCTTCCAGAAACATGCGGCCCAATTAATTCACACGTCGGTAATTCGTACGACAGCTTAAATGGATGATTCTGTTACTAATTGTTCTTACATTGCTTCGATGCAACGCGTTATCTATCAATAGTAATTTTTCTCAATCATTCTTAATTGCTTCGTCCACATTGCTATCAACTATCCAACTAAAGTGGACGCTTTTAAATGGGAAGAAACAACACAGTATCGCCATGACATGCGAGAAATAATAACACTAAGAATTATGAACGTCATTATCGTTGTTGTTCTTTTCGCCCAATATTTATGTTTTCGTGGTTCCTATCACTAAAACGTGGCGGCAATTTAAAAACGACTACCTATCTCAAGTTTTGTTGTGCCGGGTATTAATCGTTTCTGAAATACTGTGCCGCGATATTTGCGCGTGTGCAATTTAAATTTGCGCCGAGGGCCCAGGCCCCAGCTCAGATGGACTTCGGGAGTCACTTCGATATCTCGCGTGATCCTTGCGGGGCAATAAATTCGCGAGAGTGATCGTATGAATTTTCGCGCGGAGTGCATCGCCTTGAAATCGATAGGGAAAATAAATCAACGTAAAGTATTTATTCCGCTTAACGCATCGATAAGTTGCAGGTATACTGGCAGTGATAACGAAATCATCGATTGATATGCTATAAACGATGTTATTTATCTTTTAAGCGAACAATGCGAGTAATCGGCAGAATGGAGACGTGACTTGCTAGCGAAACACTATTTTTACAGTACACTCGAGCAATCATCGTAAAGAGGATCTATGGTACATAAAAGACCTTCAAAGCGCGTGGAGTGAGACTTTCGGGGAAGAAGACTGGAAGCATCGGCGAACGTTGAGATTCCGCAAAAATGATCCTCGTGATATCGTTATTCATCGTCATCGCGGTGCTCTTGCACTTTTTCATTATTCATTACACGAAGCGTGGGAGGCTGCTCAATGCGATACCAGGGCCGCAGGTAGTGCCAATCCTCGGGAACCTGTTCTCCCTGCAACTTTCGCCAAGTAAGGGATGAACACGACTAATCTAACTTTTCGGGAACAATGAAAGCACGGCGCTACCATTTGTACCCGCACCTTCGGAAATCTCCTTCGCACAAGTGTCTTCTCTCCTTTCTGGTTAAAACAACGATCAAAGGAAAGGAAGAAGCGCTCGGAGCGAAATAGGAGCGACTGGAAGAGATTGAGAAGTGTCCTCTTCTTATTGCAGGCGATCTTTGGGACACCATACGGGCATTTGGCAATCAGTATTATCCCGTTTACAGACTTTGGAGCGTTATGTTTCCGATGGTTAATATTCGTCACCCAGACGACATGGAGGTAATCGGATAAGCTTGAATAAACTCTTGCATCCATAATCGTGGCTGCTACTTTACCATTCCTATGCGCTCGCAATTTAGCTGGACACTGTTTAATTAGTTGAACGTTGGTTCCGCTTTAGACGGTCCTCGGAAATCCAAGATTCATACAGAAGAGTCACGTTTACAACCTTCTGCTGCCTTGGTTCGCGACTGGCCTCCTCACCAGCACAGGTAATCATTCGTCTCTTACGCTTCGTCCCGTGCTGATTTTCATAAACGAAGCAGAAAGGAGTGCAACGAAATTATCTCATTTCGCTGGCCAATTTTGGCCCGCGGGTATACAAATAAAATGATAACGATAATTGTGATACACACGCCGTTGATATTGCAGGTCGGAAGTGGCAAGTGCGCAGGAAGATACTGACGCCCGCCTTTCATTTCAACGTGCTCCAGCAGTTCGTCGATATCTTTATCGAGGAGGGGGATCGTTTGATCAAAGGCTTGAAGGACGAAGGTGGCCCTGTTGTCAAAGACCTCGTGCAGTTCTGCAGCATGCACACATTGAACGTGATATGCGGTAAATCGTGAAACGCGTTACTCCGTAGCGAGCAACCGTTGCTCGGTATTGATGAAAATATTCTTATGCAATGAGTTCTTTAAAGAGACGAACGATGCAACTTGTCCTTCGTAAGTGCGTGTTATGTATCGCTTAATCATTATACATACGCGTAACGCGCGCTTTAAGAACTCAATTTTAAGTACCTAGCGAAAAATGGCACAGTTGTCTGTGCTTATGAGTGGTTTCGCGAGACACTGGAAGTACGCAGCAGCTGTAGGGTGAAACGAAAATCTACGAAGTCTGCGCTTGCTTTGGTCTGCAGCTTCTGTCTACTTATAGTGACACGTGAATTATTATGCGTTTACAGAGACAGCAATGGGGACTTCGTTGAAAGATAAAGGGCCATTCGAGTACAAGTATCGTAAAGCCGTGCACGATATGGGACACGTTTTGGTATACAGGTAAATGAAAAGGTGTTCGATAATGTATTCTTGAGATGAAAGGGCAACGGGACCTATTAAATGTTAAATTCAAGGGTAGTAACTATTATCGAGTCGATCGAAATTCTAGTATTCTGTTCCGAATACTATTGTATATTGTTTGTCGGTTTTTGAAAACTGTTTTTTTTTTATAAATTTGTAAAATTCGAAAATCGGTTGTTAAATTTAAATAAAAACGGTTTTATATACTAGAATTAATATGCCTCGGACACAAGCTGTTCAAAAGTCGGTTTTTGTATAAACCCTACTATTGCAGACTCACGAGGCCGTGGTTGCACTACGACTGGGTCTTTGAACTGTTCCCCCAAGGATGGCGGCAAAGCAGATTGCTCAAAATATTACACGGATTCACTAAAAAGGTAAGAAATTCAATTTTCAAGTGGAATATAACGAAGCATTGCTTAAGGGGAGGTTCTGGTCTAGAGCCCAAAGAAATAGGTGATATTTAGGAATTAATTAAAGGAAAACTACTATATATAATTTAATGGGACTTTTTGCATTGTATTAAGGATGTCTTAAATTATAGAAATATATTTTTTGTTTTATAATTAATCATTGCAGACAGCCCTGGGGAGTCGTTAAAGTCAAGGCGTCAAAAAATTGATCCAAATCGGTGGGACCTGTATCTCCAAAAGTTATTATCCGATTCGACTGAAACCTTTTTGTTTTGAAGATTATTCTTTTGGCTAGCGGGGGGAGGGGCTAAAAAAATTACAAAAATGACATTTTTTTTAGAAAATAACGACACTTCCAGTTTGAAATCACTTCCCTGTATTTTTCGTCCTTTCATCGCCTTTGAAAATTATAAATTTTCAACTTTTTGTAATTATTTTTAGCCCCCCCCTAGCCAGAAGTATATTCTTCAAAATAAAAAAAGTTTCAGTCGAATCGGATAATAACTTTTGGAGATACAGGTCCCACCGATTTTGAGAACACTGTTTCGGGAAAAACGCGTTTAAAGTTTTACGTGAGCGCCGAGTGGCCGGTTGTGACCCATGCATTTGCCGCTACTCAAATGCCTATAACTTCGGGAATTTTACGAATTTCAACAAATCCTTTTAAACACGTTTTCCTAAAAGGTTGAACATTCGAAAAATGAAATAAAAAAAATCGACATTTAGACCAGAACCTCCCCTTAATGCTCGTATTGGGGAAACGATTCAGCACCATCGTGATTTGGCATGAATGAGAATTTGTATCCGTGACGTGTTGCAGATAATCCAAGAAAGGAAAGAGTACCACAATCAGTCTAACGGCAGATACCTATCGGGCTTGGAAGATGATGTAAGTGAGAAGAAGGCGGAGGACCAAGTCGGAAGTGAGTGATATGTATTAGGATCACCTCGAGTATATTGAGATCCATTAACGTTCCGAATAATTTAATTGCGAGATGAATAGACGAGCCTCCGTTGCATTGAAATACTTTTTCTTGGCTTCAGTTCGCAAAAGAAGACTGGCTATGCTTGACCTGCTGATAGCTGCGCATAGAAATAATCAAATAGACGACGACGGTATAAGGGAAGAAGTGGATACGTTTATGTTTAGGGTGAGCTTCCTAATCCTCCTAATAACGACGCACCTAAACTTAAACCTAAAATATTATCACTTGTTGCAGGGACACGATACCACTGGAATGTGCCTTGTCTTCACCATTATGCTCCTGGCTGAGCACAAAGAGATACAGGTGACTTTTACTCAACGAGTTTATCAGCGACGCGATAACACTTCGTAATAATAACAATTTCGCAGTGTGCTAAGTATTCTAATAAATTATTACTAATTACACAACTCCAAGTAAATCAGACTGTATGTTCCGAGGAAAATATCATAAAGTAATGGAGATTATTAAAAACCTTTATATTAAATACGATAATTGTACGATCAACGACCGTTTCCAGGAACGAGCCAGGGCCGAGATGATCTCGGTTATGCAAGAAAACGACGGCAAAATAACAATGTCCACCCTACAACGTTTGACTTATCTCGAGAGGTGCATCAAGGAGTCTCTTCGAATATATCCTAGCGTGCCGTTCATATCTCGTATGCCAGAAACGGACGTGAAATTAAGTAATTGTCGAGGAATCACGCCAACAGAATGCTGCGAATGCTCGATCATCGTTTTTGTTTTTCTTCAGGTAACTACACGGTACCCGCCAACACGATCACCCACGTGCACATAGTGGACCTTCACAGAGATCCATACTACTGGCCGAATCCGATGGTTTACGATCCAGACAGATTTTTGCCCGAAAACATGCACGGACGACACCCTTATTCTTACGTACCATTCAGCGCTGGTCCGCGAAATTGTGTGGGTAAGAATCGTTTCACAAGTATTTCAGAAACGTAAGAAATATTTTCAGAGTAAAGGTGAATTCTTGTCAGAGAACCTAATTGTCTTTCGAGCGCTTTATTGCACGCAAGGCGAATTACAATATGTTGGAAAAAGTTAAGTGTCCAATTGTTAAGAACACTTCTATGCTTGCCCACTTTTAGTTTCACGCTCTCTGGTGGGTTGTTAAACTCGGCGCGAAAGGAATTTAAATTTTTATTCGAAGATTAATCGTCGTTCTCGAATAATTTTAGTTTATTCGCAATTCTTATTCGAGATCATTCGAAGAAGAATTTATTCGAATAATGCCCAACTCTGATCGAGGGGAATCCAATTCGGCGTTTTAATTCTCAGGTCAGCGGTTCGCTATGTTGGAGCTGAAGACAACGCTAGGACTTCTCTTACAGAATTTCTATTTCGAGCCCTGCGACTACCTGAAGGATGTTCGCTTTGTCACGGATCTGGTCATGCGTGCGTCTCATCCGCTTCGTACGAAGTTCATTCCTATTGAACAGACGTCCGCACATTGTAAACCAGGAGTCGAAGGGACGTAGACCTTGCACACTCCGGAGAGAAAAACGAGTTGATTTTCAACGTTGCACCGTCATAGAACATTGGTTTTTGACAGGATTAACGGTTAATCAATTTTCCTACTTTTAATCGAGCTGACGCTTAGACAGGAATCTGCGAAAAGCAGCGAGTTTTGGTAAAATATTGGTACTTTTGAGGCACTATTCGTGGTATCACGCAATCTCGCCGATGACGTACTTACTTCACCTATCATTACGTTTGAAACATTGAATATCGTGAATTATGTTTTTTTGGTTGAAGAATCACACGTTCAGTTGCCAGCGTATTAAGGGGATTTAATTAATTTGCGAGGCAGTGTGTGCAACGATATCAAGCATAACTTATAAACATTGATGTATGGATAATTATAATTCCAACAATTTCGGTTAAGTACCAACAGATGTATTTGAAATAAATTGATTGTTATTGTAGTACTAATCCAAGCGAAATAAAATGAAAATCTGAAATGTAACTTAAAATCCCGTTTCATTAAAGAAAAAGGTGGGATATGAGTTGTCGTAACTTATAGAGTGGCGGCAAAGGCGCCACATTTCATCCCCGAAGTACAGGGGGTGGCCAAATTATTATACTCAAAACATTTTCGTCAATTTTTGGGATCATTTTAAAATGGATTTAATACGATTAAAAGAAATTCTTAAATTGGCAACTAAAGGTTCTGAAAGGATATTTTCTTAGCTTTCCAAAACACCCAGGAAAAATTGTCTACGATCATGAGTTCGCAAGTTATAAGTGTTCAAAGTGAAAAGTACCTTTTTTGCTTTGATCGCGAATAACTCGGTTAATAAAAATCATAAGACAAAACCAAAAAAACGAAATTAAAGAGATATGCATGATCTATAAGAAATCTTCGTTGAATTTACCGAAAAAAAAATTTTTTGGCTCCTGCAGACGTTCAAACTAGGCACAAATTTCTAAAACTTCGTTTTCTGCGCTTCATCTTGATAAAACAGTATTATAATGGATGAAAAAAATTGAGTACTTGATTAAAAAACTAGAAACTTGAAGCGTTAAAATGCGTTTTTTAAATATTTTTTGCGACCATTTTTCGCAGAGATATAGCCACTCCATCGCTCAAACTTACAAAATCTCAAACCTTTTAGTTTGAGTATAAAAATTTGGCCACCCTCTGTATCATCGACAAATACTGAGAAAGAATTTTACCCGAAGAAAAAAAGGAAAACGCTACCGCGATTACCTACCAATCTTGGACGAAGAGGACGCTCCATGGTAGAATGAAACAGCGGCGGCGCTTAGTTGACGATCACTTTTAATAGTTGAGATAGGAAAACAATGTACAGATACAGAATTTACACTCCTAGCCGACAAAAGTTGCTAGATAAAATGTTAATCGTAGAAAACGAATGGGAAATAAAACGATACACTTAACGAGTGGCTTATTCCTTTTATCTATTCGCTTATCGGTTAGTCCTTTACCTAATTACGATGATTGAATTATTAATTATAATTATGTCCTCTGTATAGACACACAGGTGTGAATACGTAATGGGAGATTCTTAAAAGCTACACAATGTTGTTTTCTTCTCTTTACTTTGGTTTTAAAGTAAGGACTAGTATGTTGAGCTTCGCTCTGTCTCTATGTGTACAGAGAGAAAAAGAAACAAGAAACGATGAAACAAAAAAAAAAGAAAAAAAAGAAACAGTGAACCAAAGAGCAACAAGTCGATGCAACGGATTCTGGCAGTCCCCACGGAAATCATCTTTTACGCGCAGACGTGTCCGCGATGTCGAGCTACACCCATGCCGTTGCCCGCTAAAAACCACGGCATGATCATCGAGTACATAGTAGTCGTTCCTCGCTGTACAGTGACCGATCGTGTCGAGAGAACGCGATCGGGTCCGCTACATGAGCACACTTCAAGTATGAGTTAAATTACGCGTATAAACATCGAAGTGGATCGTGACGGGGCGCGTTTGCGCGCGCACAATCGAGCCGTACATTTTCTCCTACTAAAACCAAAGTCAGGATCGCGCCACGGGAATTCGAACGCGACTATCCGCCTGCTGTATCGAACCGTAATGCCGCAAACAATGGTAATCGGTAATGCAGTTTTTTCTCTAATCGAGACACGAACCTGGCGATCCTTGGGTTCCGTCGGGACGCGCTATCCTATCGATCGGGATGCTACAAGTTTCTAACGTACGCGTTCTACGCAAGCGGATGTCGGTGGCTGTAGACCAATGTATCGCCGCTAGGTGGCGGGCGGCCACTTCCGGCACGAATAGTCGAGCTTAGAAAACGTCGCGCGCGCGATCGTAGACCTTGGACGTTCTAATTTTAATTAAAATGCAATTGCGATGAAGGCACGAGGCGTGTTGAGTGTAACTGTGCGTGTGTGTGTGACTGTTTGCACGCGTGTCTGTTAATTATTGAGTTCTGTGCGGTGGGCGCGATGAGACGAGCACAAGAGAGGCTACACAACGTTCTGCCGAGCATCGCCGGGTTCGCGAGCGTAGACGATTCTCTTGGTTACAGTCGTTTCCACGGCGACGAAGCGCGGGAAACGCCATCGATGAATCACACAGACGACAAGCGAAGCTCACAGAGTAATGTAAGTATACCATTTAGAATTGGAAATGTAATTTAGAATTAGAATGTAAAAATACTATGTATATATACAAGTAATTAATGTGTACCAGTTGCTGGTATCCTTAGTTTATATTACACGCTCGTTTTCTCCCACTCTTTTTCTCTCTCTCTCTCTCTTTCTCTCGCTTTCTCTCTCTCTCTCGCACTCATGCTCGTTCTATCGTCGCTTCCTCGTTCCTTATTGGAGAGCTTCTTTACACCGCCTCGGTAATCATCGGTTGTACTTAAGAACAGCGACTGATTGCTCCAAAGAATTACATTTCGCCGGTAAAATTCTGATCGGCAAGAAACGCGTCGGCCGTGGCGTAACAGTACATAACCTCGTACGTGTTTAATACGCCGAGAACCCCTTCGTTTCTCTTTCTCTCTTGTTGGCACACAAACGGAAGCAACATATATATCCAATGATACGCTTAACGATTCCACGATGTATCGTTCGCCCGCGTCGCTCGATATCGACGATAAATTGCCGACGAATATCCGACGGGCGAGAAATCCGTCTCGAAATTCCTTTGGCGATTTCGCGTCCGAGCGACCTTCGTCCAGTTAATTTTGTACATTGTTTCCTAATAAGATAAGATAAAGTTCGCGCGTCGGAACGTTCCGTCAATTTTCTCTTGTTCTTTTTTGTTTTCGTTCGGACGTTTCTCCGCCTGGAAAGCGAGATTTCTCGCCCGTCGTCGACAAAAGGACGCTAGAATCCATCGTCGAGGTACAGAAATTCGCGTGAATATAAAATCGAGTCGTTCGGGTATCATAAAAAACGATTTAAACGGCTCAAGCCAGTCTTCGCCTCTTGTGCAAATATGGTAATTTTGGAACGGATAAGTTCGTTAACGGTAAAATTCGTCACGTCACTTTCGGCGATTTTAGAAATCCGCGAGTCTTCGGCACTGAGCCCGCCGATTGTAATCGCGATCGCGACCCGCCGTTCTCATCTTGGCGGCCGTCGGTTTTTTTCGTTTGTCTTTCTGTTTTTTAAAAAACCGGGGAAAGAACGAGAAAACAAGAGCGGGCGTGTACGAAGGGAAAACATCAAAAGTGATATACGAACGTTCACCTATTTGACGAAAGCTCTCGATCGTTTTCTCCTCTTAATTTGATATAATTCGTTATGCATTTCATTTTCTTCGTGTCTATCTAAGTGTATATGTACATTATATACATGTAAAACGCGTTAATTTATCCCATCTCTCGTATCCTTAATGATTGTATAATTAGGATTGACTATGTCTTAGAATAATCAACGGAATTATTAATTATTGTGTAAAATATGAAATATCGTACTGTTAGATGGTATGTCCATCTCCAAGGTACCATTTTGGACGAATATCGGTCCGTCTAACATGCCTAGCACTTTGATGAGCAAATACTTTGGAGATTACATAATCTAATAATATCAGGTAATATTTAAGTATAGATGATTTTTCTTCCCCTCGTTATTAATTACAAATATAAAACATGTATATGTAAATAGAATTCTTAATTATGCGCAAACATGTTCTCTAATTGAGCATACGTGAATCTTTTTTTTTTCTTCTCCTCCTCCACCTTCGTCGCCTCGTTAATCATCAGTCTAAGCCGAACGTCGCGGCTCCGCACACAACAGCAGCGGTTAACAATACACGTTTTTTTTTTCTTCTTTCTCTCCTTTAAGCTTCGTAGAATCTATCGTAACAAATCAGTGTCCTCCCACGGTTGCAATCGAAATAACAATCAGCGCGTGCTACGAAAAACGTTATCCGTAAAACTTTCAAACGGCTTCCCCAAGCATGAAACACACACGACAGCGGCGCGGAAAAGTATACATGCGTCGGCTCCGCGAACAACACCGTCGTCTCGGCTCCCTTCTAGCGCCGCGCTTACTTAACATCCTCCCACTGCTGGCTATATAACAGACGGTGTGCCGTCGATCGGTTCTCGCGCGGTGAACCGGCGCGCGATCGCTCGAGAACGAAGGGTGAAAATAGCAATGATGAACGCGATCGCTATCGCCGCGCGGTTCACCTACGCTCGACGGTCACGAGACCCCTACGAAAAGTACGATTGCTCGGAAGATACGTGTCCTTCTCCGCGCACGTGCATGGATCGGCGCGCTTTTATCTGTATCTTCGGAGCAATTCTACTTACACGTGCTTTTTCCCTTAAACCTTCTATATCCACACGCTACGCGAGCCAAATTAGAAGCGGCGAATTCCTCAACGTAATCTCCATTTCTTCGTGCACGTGCAGCATCGGACTCGAACAGTTTCCCCATTTCTGATTCGTCACCTCGTGCCGCGATTGGCGCGGAGAGCAGGTTGTTTTCAGAGACTGGGCGCGTATCGATGCGCGATCTTGCGTGGAAATCGAACGAAACCCATGCACACTTCCCGTCGACGTTGATATTCTACGAGTTCTCGTCGGCGGCGATCGTTACACCTCTCTACGCGCCGATAGGCCAAGCTTCGCGCGGTCGTCCTCGTATCGTTTCCATCGTTTTTTTTTTTCAAAAATATATGATCGACTACTTAGGCTTTCGATAAACGGAAAGACGTCGCCTCGTCCGATAACTGGATATTAATCTCCTTCTCCCTTCCCTCACGTCTTTCCTCCCCTCGCTCTCTCGCTCGGATATAATATGTGGCCTAGCGTAATAACTCTATACAATTATCTCATTTATAGCTTAGGTAATGTGAGACCCTCATATGATCCATTTTTAATTACGTTTCGTCTTTTTGTATCTTTTTACTTCCTCCGGAGTGTGTGAAACGCTGAGACGTGTCCCGCTATTTACAGGGGGGTGATCAATTTAATGGAAATAAATGCAAAAATATATGTATGTATAAACATTTAGTTGACCTACGCCCGTTCCCTCGTCCCGCCTTGATCGCTTCCCGCACGAAGGCTCGCTCCATGCGACTGCGACTTCTAACTTGGCCGTGCCAGGGGAATAGCTTTCCTTTTACGCTTAACTAAACTCATACTCGTATAATTAAACTTATGTACTATTGTCTTTTTCCTTTCCTCGAGATATCACTACTCCAAGACACTCGCTTTTAGTACTTCCATCCCTGTCTAATCTCTCCTTCCCTACGACCCCCTCCTGCACAGACTCTCCCCGCTGATTATGTCGACTTCGCAGTCCCTCTTTCTCGCCTCGCGTTCGGGTAGGACGTAGCGCGAGCTTCGCGAGGCTACAGGATGTGTCCCGGGAATGTACGCTCAGCGAAGTTTCGTTAGCCAACGGCTCTCACGCGACAATGATCATCTCGCCCGCCAAACGAGCGTAAAATATCCGCGGCACAGGAATAAAAATCAGGCAGTGAAGTGGATGTAGTCGAACTTCCGTTACTTACAAAACAATCCTCTCTATCAGTCGGTGATTATCGACCGCCTCCGGTACGCCACCCGAACGGCCAATAACGGAAAGGGTGCTACTTATCAACTATTTCGCGAACACCATCGCTTAAACCGTCGCTCGATGATATTCGCAAATATTTGGCAACGTTCTGATCGAGTCGTATAAATATCACCACCTGTACCGCGCGTTCTACTAAAAATATCGAATGGGCGATTCGTTCGTTACGTTGTGCGCCGATTTCGTTAACCGAGGCGATTCAAACTATTCGCGAACGCTACTAAAAACATTGCCGAGATGGGTAAGAGAATCAGCACCCCTTGGACGTCACGTGAAAACGGTTCACCTTGCGATGTTCGTCGCTCGTCTTTGTGCTCTGCACGTCGTAACGCGGAAGGCTCTGTAATCGAAATTTCGCAGCCACTTGGCGAATCATCAGTGGCTTTCCTTTGGTGGAACGGAAAGTACATTTTGCCCGCCCTCCGTCGAAAATGTCCCTCGCCGTGTGCAAGATAAAACGCGTTTCTACACGCGCACGCTATGAGCGGGGTCAATTAAATTGTAGGTAGTATTGACTTCAGGACTCGGCAGTGAAAAACTGTGCTCTCTACGTACGTTTAAAAATTCACGTCCGCAAAGTAAAGTGTCAATAAAAAAGTCACCAGTCAACGAATATAAAAATAAAAAGAAAAGAAGAAATGGTCACGATATGAAAACGGGGATACGTTGTCGTTCGTATCTAGTCGTGTACGGGATGGTTATATTACAGTTGTTCGGCAGATCGATTGTAAATGAATGGTGTAAGAGAAAGGTAGATGGACGAAGAGGGTTTAATTCTTTCTTGGTCGTAAGTGAGAGGAATTGCATTTCAATTTTGATTTATAAAGTTGATCGTAGCTTCTCTTTCGAATTGAATTCAACGATATTAAAACTGAAAGAGGTTCAACGATTCGTCTTTATCAGTTTCCACTCCTGATTTCGCTTAGCGACTGTCTTCATACTCATTACTTCAAAATTGATCACAAATTTCGTGCAAACCTAATCGTTATAAAACATAGCAAAAGTTCACCCTCTTTTACCTTCTTCTTACACCCTCCTTTTACGAGGGAAACGCTGAGCAATAATAATTCCAACACCCTGCGCGTACTTTCCATGGCATAGAGCAAGGCTCGTATAAAAAAAAAAGATTCTAAGTAGTGCCTGTAACTTTCGAGTCGTTTATTCTTGAAAATTGGCGTTCGTGGAAGGAACGCTGGAATCTCCATAACTTCAGAAATCCGCGAAAAGCGCGGCTATTCGCGCCTGTTCCCTCAATCTGCCGCTGTTCCAAAGCTTCCGAGCTCGGGAAGAGCGACACAGTGTGACTCCCGCGTCTCTTGGCGTTCCGTGAGCATTTGTCTTATCTAAACATCGTCTACCATCATTTACTACCTATCGACCTCCTCGAGTTCGTCTCGATTCGCCAAGCGTCACGATTGGGCTTGTCCTCTCCTCTGGAAGAACGTCTAGGTTCCCCTGCGTCGCGCGTTACACGGTTCCAAAAAGTCAAGACTCGTTCGATCTAACCGAGAGCGCGTCGTGTAATGAGCAAGATTGGGGGGGGAAAGGGGCTAAGGGAATCAGTCGGATCACTACCGATTACAAACCTCGCCAACTGTTTCCCTGTGTAAAACGATTGTCTCGCTCCCGTCGAAATTTCAAACAAGACGTCCGCCCATTGCCTGGACTGACCGTTCTGATAGACCAATCTCAAACGTAACCATGGACGGTCTTACGTATTCACGAAGCGAAGAAAACGCGCGATCGTGCGACTTCACGGGCGATCGTTGAATCGAGATTGATTTGGAAAAGCTGCGCCAACGATCGCGAGGCGCCGCACCGGCAGGCTCCTGAGCACGAACGTAATTGATTTAGCTTCGCGCCAACGAGGTGCAATTAATTACAACCGTTTCTGAAACGTCGATCGCTCGAGTCCGCAAGAGTATCCCCTATCGTTAATTCCCTTCCCGCCTACACCTTCCGTCCACCGTTTCGCCGTCGGGCCGACGGTGCAAACTATAAGTAACTTGTCCTCGCGATAAGAATAGTTAAGGCATAACGTGACGGTGAAAATCCGTAACCATACCTCCGTGCTCTGTACCAAGCGAGGTTGCGAACACCAGGCGCGCGTGAACCAGCCGCGTAACGGCACCCCTTCCCACTATGAAGTCGCCACGATAGGCAGCCCAGCACGCGCGTGCAACGTAAAGCGATTTTGAGCAAGCGCCACGAGGATGTTCCACCCGACGCCACGGTCTCACTCGGTCGGTCGATCGGTTCTTCGAGCACGCGTGATATGCGGAAACGTAACCACCCAGACAAAGCGCGCCGTGGTACAGCTTCCCCGCGGGGACCAACGGAAACCAACAAAAACAACCAGCCGAAGGAATGCATTTCCATTGCGTGCTTATTAAAAATTACGTTAATAGACCGTACACACACGGGCGGTACGGCGGTCGTCTCTGGTATTTACATGCTTCTTACTTTCTTTCGTGTTCAAATGGGGGTTGGGGGAGGGTTTAAATGGTCGTCGACGCACCCACACCGAACTCCCACCGACATTGGGTCGCCGGTAGCGTCCATCTTCGCGCGCACACGATCGGTCGGCGAACCGTTCGACGGCGAAGCCACGGGTTCGGCGATTAGAGCCGGGTGGTTCTTTCCGTGACGGTGACAGCCTCGTCCCTCGGCACGGCGCGGTACTTGCCGCGCACCGAACTGGGGCCGAAGATCGGTGAGCCTCAGACAAGATGCCCGTCGATGTCGGAATAGGCCGGCGTCGGCGTGAAGGTGGACAGCGGGTGGCCGTGGGTGTGCGCGTTGTTGGACACGGAACGGGCGAACGTGGTAGGCGGCGGCGGCACCGAGGGCGGTATCGGCGACTTGGAGCCGGCGGTCATCACGGTGACGTCCGGCGGCGGGACGGGGCGCGGCAGGGTCCTGCTGCGCGTCAGCGTTCCCGTTCCGCTGATCACGTGGCCCGGGACCATGTGCCCCGTGGGACTCATGGACGGGTAGTAGGAGCCTGATCCTGGCTCGCCCACTAATGGTATGGGGCTGTGGTTCGTCTCGTACCCCATGTAACGGCCGTTGTCGATCTCCACGCTGTAGAAGTTCACGTCGCTCGGCGGCGCTGGGCTCGGGTTGCCGATGTAGCTTGATTTCGATACTGCAATTTGGTGGAGGAGGAATGCCTTCGTTACTAGTTTCGAGGTTCAAGCGAGCTGGCGATAGTCGGGGGCGTCTTAACGTATGTAAGTCGTGGGGGATGTTTTTAGAAGAGTTGCAGCTGGTTTTAGTACGGAGTCGGAATGGAGACTGGTGTGGTGGTGGGTGTCTTGTGACTGGTTGCTGATTCATTTTGTCTTTGTCTGAGGCTCTTAGCTGGAGCACGACTTACGCTTGCGGCTGATCAAATTGGTTGTTTCTGTGGTAGATAGAGGGAGTAAGATTGAATCTGGCAGGCGGTCAGTATTTGTTCTGGGACGATACTTCATTTCAATTCAACTAGTCAAGCTAGACATAGATTCTGAGAGCTAGGAATCTCTTTGTTTCGATCGACTTAGTTAAGCTATTGGCACACTCCCATTCCCTAGGCCTAAGCTGGCTTGGAATGAGATTTTGCTAGCCGTTTTGCCGTTCGTATTAGAAAGCTGCACCCAACTATCTCGTGAAATACTACAGACGACATACCGGAAAGCGTCCCACTGGCTGTCGTTCGCTGCGGCGGCGAGTCCATGCTCATAGGCGGCTGAATGTGGTTGCCACGACGACCAAGTGTCCCCTGATGATGCACCTGCATCTCCAAGTTCCCTTTCCCAAAATCTTGCATAGTCTGGTCTATTAAATACGTGCTAGCTGCTGTCTTTCGGCCCTCGTCCTGTTGCGTCACATAGAGAGAAATCACTTCGTTAAATCAAAGGACATCTGCGCGGCAAACCCGCAACGTTATCTATCGTTATCGTTAGAACGCAGATCAGCGAATCAGATAGCGGCGAGGAGCAGCGCGCTCCCGACATTCGTAGCGTATCAGTATGAAGTTACGTTACCAGATGTCGGCATGCACGGAAGCGACAGTTCTATTTCGACATTAAATCTCATCATTCTGATACATTACGAGAGTTCTCGATGTGCGTGTGTATACGTGCATGGGAGCTATTTCTAAACATCCGCCCCAAAACCTGCCTACACTTAAGGGATACTGCAAGAAACGAAGTAAGATTTGTTTGAGTTAAAGGATATTGAAAAAAAAAAGGAAAGAGAAAAAAAAACGTATCGCGAACAGAACTTGTATTCAGACGAGTGTATTGACGACCAAGCTCCGAAGGGACTCTGTTACCGAGCGCATAACGTAAAGAAGGACAGACACGATGCAAGAGAAACAGAAGAAGCGAGAGGGCTCGAGTCGCGATTCTTCGGCGAAGATCCAATCGAGGCGAAGATGCGGTAGGGGGTACCGAAACGAAAAAGCAAAACGGAACAGAAATGTGTTAATAGAACTCAAACCTACCCTCCGGCATTACTTGTTACTAAGAACATACTGACTGATCGCACTGACCACGTAATCGTTAGTGTCGAAGTTAACGTCGCTCTTCTCGTCCGAAACCGAACTTAATTCACCGGTCATGGTGTCTCCATTCACTGTGGACGGTGCGTACATATCCGCTGTCTGGGATTTGTTAATTCCTGTGGCAAAGGGAAGAAGAGAAAGCACACGATTAGTACTGGATACGCTTCCTCCTTCTGCGGCTGTCTGTTAACCCTTGGACGACGGATACTTCGGCTGCGCATAAATTTTTACCCTTAATTCAGATTTTATATCAGAATCTGAGCGTAGAATCTGAAATCGTTATCTTTCTTCCAGAAGGGATAGGATCTAACAATAAGACACTGTATCCGTCAGTCGAGGGTTAATAGATCATAAACAGTGTTCTCTTCTTTTCATTTCTTTATCGACTTTTCAACGAAGCAAACGCATTCGCCCCTCTACTCTCCATAAAGTAGCAACTTACGATCTTTATTTCGCTTTCTCATAATGTACCACAACACGACGATGAGGATATTAATGATAAAAAAGATGAGGGAGGTTGCTGCAAACGTATAGATATAATTCATTGTAAAATCCCCCTTTTCCAGGAGCACGTCTGGCTGGCTATCCGCGTTATTCGGCCCTATGGAAAATAAGCAGAAAAGACATACATATGAGAGTGATCATATTTACCGGAGCGTTGGGCCTTCTTTTTCGATTTTAATGTAGCAAAGACTATGGGCGCAGCAATGAGTAGGCAAACAGAGGCGAAAACAGTGATGATAATGACGATGATGTAGGAAGAATTAATCTCGCTGGATGTCACGTCTGTAGGTGGTGCCTCCCCTGTAAGCCAAGCCAACGCCCCCATCACCGAATTGTTATTCATGCAACGACACAGTCCACTAATTGTTAGTTGTACATTTAGCGCACGCCGATCGATCGTTAAACGCTCTAGCACGGCCGAGATCTCATTAGCGCGTCTCAGTCCATCAGCAATGGTAATCTTTCGTTTAGCTCTGTCATCAGGCATACGATTAAACGGCCAGTTTACGTTACAACAGCCGGCCCGACATATTCCGCGTTTGATTGTTAATAGACGGTCACTCGATATTAAAAATGTCTCGTTGGATGCTTCGAATCTGGCAAAAAGAAGCCGCGACCCGGCGACCAAAGCGTAAATGCGACGTGACTCGATTGCAGATTCTACAATTTTATTGGTTTTCTATCGCGGATGTCACAGTGGATTAAATAGTACATGTAGGATTCCGTTTAACGTATTTTTGTAAACGGGTGTTTCCTTCTAGTAAGATGGAACTTTAGGGTTGAATTTAGCTTCAAAGTGTATGGTCCATACTCTACATATACAATTAAAATGCCACTTGAGACGCAAGCTGGTCATTTCGACTACTCGATGTAAATACAAGCAAATCGACCTCCACCAGATGTAAGGCCATACAAGCCACTCGCTCATGTATACTTTATTACCCTCGTCGTTAAATCCAACCCTAAACTGAGTCCCACCGTTCAAACACCCAGCCACAGTCTTCCAGCATTTCATTATAAAAGCATGTAGCAAGTCGGTTACTCATCTTATCCTACAAGCTGGCTACTACCAATCGCGATCCAGGTATGAATTAGCTACGATCGACTACAGAAAAATCATTACTACCTCCCAAAGCGCACTACCCACTGTCAGAAACGTAACAATTTTCCTATCGTCGATCCAGGCGACAAATAAAATACGCATCTCTGGATCTTCAAAGGATTCGTTTCAATCTCTATATGGTTAGTGAACGTTTACCCCGTTGTCGGAAATACGAATCAGTTAGACGTGTTAGAGCGAAATGGTATTCTAAGAGTGGCAGGGTACGGCAGCAGTGGTCGGAAGAGAATTTAAACTGTCGAAGATTGAAGAAGAAGAAACATAGGAAAAGAAATTTCCTAGTTTATTACGCAGACGCGTAAGAATATAAATCTCAATGTTCCTTTCGACCACCACCGTACGTATCGCTCTAGAAAGCATCATCGTTACGGCACACAGCGTTACGTTACTCCGAGCTGGACACGAGGACTTACGTAGCGTCTGGACTTTGACAAGGTCGGGCAGGAAGCCACTGTCCCCCTTCTCGTTGATGGCCTTCACGCTGAACACGTAATACGTTCCCAGAGATAGCCCCGTGATCGTGGTTTTATATTCTCCAGGGGAGACGTCCAGATAGTGGTATCGATCCTCGTAGTCGAGGGCCTCCCGCCATCGTATTTGATAGGA
Organism: Andrena hattorfiana; assembly: GCA_944738655.2. NCBI lineage: Eukaryota > Metazoa > Arthropoda > Insecta > Hymenoptera > Andrenidae > Andrena > Andrena hattorfiana. The sequence continues at coordinate 5,474,340 of OX122893.2, forward strand.
GGTAGGCAGGCCTCCGTCGAATCCTCTTTTCCATACGAGGGTGACGGAGTCGTGGGTGACGTTGTAGACCTCCAGGTCGGTGGGCTTGTCGGGCGGCGACGTGACGTCCAAGTGTATGATGTCCGTCGAGTGTCCCATCTTGTTCATCGCCCGGCACTCGTACTTTCCATAGTCGTGGGACGTCACGCGGAAAATGGTTAGCGTCGACTCGGAAATTAACTCGCTTAACTGTAAAAAGAGAGGGAAGAGGGGCTCGATAAGCAGGCGGCAAGACGGTGCGATCGATTTTTGTCTGTCGGCCGACAAAACGAGGACTCCCAATGGTGGGCTGGATGGGGCAGTCTTGGAGTTTTAGGTACTTGCGTCGGATTTCTGGCAGAGAGAGAAATTCCTGTTTTCACGGATAAAGAATATTTTATTGCTGAGGATAAAGCGACTTGAGGTGTGCGTGTGATGGATTAACTTTCGTGTGATTTTCTGAGTAGCTATTCTCAAAGAATTGGAGTTTATGGTGGGGTGAAACGGAGATGGAAAAATAGAGGGTGAAGAGCGGGAAAAATGTTTTACTGGGGCCTTCTTAGCGAATTACTTCTACACCAGGCGAGACGAGCAAGTAGAATACTCTGTATATGGTCAGACGTATCAGTAGTTCACGTTGTAGGGGCGTTTGAAGTGCTTCGAGATGAGTTACGAGGATGCCACCAGCAAACAGACTACTTTGATATTCAATACGATATTGGAGCATGAAAAGCATGAATTTGTCAAATATTTGCCACGTGAAAAAGTGGAGAATCAACTATGTGTACCACACTCCGCACTGATCGGTGTAAAAGATTCACTTGTAATGGTAAAAACGAGCTAAGAGAAATCTCACATCTGTGTGCGTGATGCTGTATTTGTGCTCCGTGACGTTCGGTAACAGGGTTTTCCCGTTGAAGGTCCACGCGAATCGTGGTAGCGGAGAGCCTCGAGCCTTGCAAAATAGCTGCACATTTATCCCTTTGTTCGCTGCTGCTCTCCTCGTCAACGGCGTGTTCATCATTTGCGGCTTAACTGCAGCAATACGAGGAATCGTTAGCAACCAATACGAAACCTTGTGACGTTTAAATCGCCATCTACGAAGGAGCTCTATCGATCGGCAGCTGCACGTACAATTCGTGACGAAGAGAATAGGCTCAGAGGTGACGTTCCCGATCCCGTTGTTGACTTTGCACTGGTACTCCCCGACATCCTCTTGATCGGGATTCTCGATGTGCAGATAAGAAGTCTTGTCGATAAAAGAGGTGGAATACCGCCCCGAGAGCTCCGAGTTCGAGCCAACTTTCTGCCATGTGACGTATTCGTCTCCTATGGGGCTGCCGTCCACTTCGCAGAACAATTTCGCCTCGATTCCTGGCGGATACACTATCCCCGATTCCGAGGTCTGCTTGATTTTCGCGGCGTCTGCAAAGCACACAGTCGAAAATTCAACATAATTCAACACCGATCATTCGAACGTTCTGCGAAAGATGTGGGCGCACGTCGTGCTCTGTAACTGCCGCGAATATGTCATTAGGAAGCCGTTCCCTCGAACTTCTGCGATCCCATTCAAGATTAGAGGAGGATCGCGTGGAACAGATTGCACTCACATTGAACGGTTAAATTTAGCTGATAGAACGTCGTTCCCTCGTCGTTGGTCGCTTCGCAGGTGTAGGTGCCAGCGTCGTGGCGATCCAGTTTCGTGATGTTCAGCGTCGAGCTGCGAACGGATATCCGTCTGCTGCTGCTGACCAACGGCAGGCTGTCCCTGGTCCACGTGTATTTTATGTCGTTCGGGTTCCCCATGGCGGTGACGGAAACGACGAACGGCTCACCTTCCATTCCGATTAATTCGTGGGGTTCTATCGAGGAGAATATCGGCTTGTCTGCGAACCAGAAGCAATTCTTCAATCGGGCCGCAGGTTTCTTTAGAAAAGTAATCGATAGACTCTTGCCTCTGACATACTCGATTTATATCACATTCATGCTTCTTCCTACCCGTCTTTCTCTAAGCGTGCAAAGCCGCTAGTGGAGTCCCATTGCAAGTGGAATAAGTTAAACAACCGCCAGTTTACGAAACTATAGCCAACTACGCACTCTTCTCTAACAAAGCCGCGATACTCACACAACACGTCGAGGGTAGTAGCATCGTGGATGGACCTCTCCATCTGAGTGTTCCTCGCCTGGCACGTGTACACCTCCCCGTTCATCTCTTCCGTCACGTCCAACGTGAGCTCGACGAATGCCAGAAATCCACCGTGTAAGCCCGGCTTAGTGCCGTTTTTTGTCCCCTGCACGGAGATCCCGCCCTTCCACCACGACATCTCAGCCGCTGGGTTGCTACTGCTCGATTCGCAAATGATACGACCCTCCTTGCCGGAGCGCAGATCCTGGGGCTCCCTGGTGATCTTGACTTTGTCAGGTGGAACTGTGACAGAAACGTCGCCAATCGATTACACCCTACAGGTTATACCAGGAGCGATTTCTCGAAAGAAACAGGGGACGCGAGAGTGGCGGAGGAAGATGGAGTTAATTTAACCCTCTGCAGTCATGGAGCTAAATGAATCGAACTGTCCCAAAGTTCTCTGCTGGATTGACGCGTGAATAAGTGGGATCGCGAGGGACTAACAGAGGGAGAGGGGGCGCTGCGTAAATATGTGCAGCGTGCCGGTTCTTACAGTTGACTTTCAGGGCGAGAAACTTGATCAGAGGAATTTCGGTGGCCGAATTCGCCGCCTCGCACCGTATTCGGGCGTTATTGTCGGACGCGTTCACGAGCATCGTCAGCTCGCTGGAAACCGCGTGGTCCCGTGTTCTCGTGTTTCCTGTCACCTGAAACAGACGGTGGGTGGTTAAAGTCGATAATGAAGCAGGGGGAGAGAAAAACGAGTGGCGGGATGCGAGCGCAGGGAACGCGACATTTCGGATGTAAATCTGCTTGGCGGATCATAGGGAGCTTAATCCCGCGACTGTACTATTTCATCTCGAGCTGGCGGCCCAATTGCTTCCCGACACTAACACCCTCAAAGAGGAGCATTTAATCCGAGCGTTTAAGTCCTTGCCGAGCTCAGCCTCGAACGCTCGGTAGCGATCCCGAGAGCGCAGAGTCTGGCAGAAGTGAATTTTGACAAAAGGCTAACAGCGTTGCGTCAATCCAACCTCGAATCTGGATGATCGTAAAAGGCAGTGCTGATTCGCTCACCATCCTGTCGTTCTTGTACCAAGACAAAGTGGCCAGCGGGTTTCCCGAGGTGGCAGTGCACATCAGTTTCAGCACCGTGCCGGCATCAATCGTCTTCCCTTCCTCGTAGCCGGTGATGCTGAGCTTCGACGGTGGATCTGAGCGAGCGGAAAAAAGAACGGATCGAATCCCCATGAGCGTCGCGAGAAATCGATGGCAGGACGGTAAAAATGCAGTTCTCCGAGTAAAAGAGCAATGGGGAGGGACAAAGGTGGCGGACCAAGCTCGAAAGTCGAATCGCGTTCTGGAGCATCGTTCGACCGGAGGCAAAATTAATTCAGGCGAGAGCTCGAATTCCATCTAGACTCCACTGGTATATTCGCAGTTGGATCGAAATTCACAGGATCGGGGAGGAACCGACACGATACAGGGGCCCGTGCAAAGTCTGAAGCTCGCTCGGGATTAGTTTCATATTAATCCCGGGACATGGTGCAGATCGTGGCCCAGGATTACGCTTACAATCGCGTTTAGTCGGCTAATTGGCCGGCGTGTACTCACAGATCACGTTGATGGTGTGCGTCCTTACGACGTTCTCCGTTAGCTTGACGTTCGACGCGTCGCAGATGACGACGATGCTGCGGCTGATCCGATTGATGTTGAACGTCACGTTCGACGACGTGATCCATCCACCCTGGGGCGCCGGCTCGGTTCTCGAGGCGTTACTTTCGAAATTGTGCCCGTCCACCGTCCACTTTATGTCCGCCGGCGGGTTCGAGTTCTCCGTCGTGCAGGTGATCACCACTTGCTCGTCGGCCTTCGCCTCTGTCGGGCCGGTGATCGTCACCCCGGACGGAGCGACTGCAAGCAATAATAGTTTCGCTTAACTTTCGTGTCCATTCAACTTCTCTGATAGCTTCTCTTTCTTGGAACTTCGGGCACGACTGCCTTCAAAACGGGGGTAGAAATTTCAAATATAATTCAGATTACTTATATGTATATCACCGACGATTAAAACAACGAGAGTCTCTGCTAAGAATCACTGAATTTCATTTTCCCTTTCCGCCACCAATCTTCTTCCTAGTGTTGCTACTATAATTCTACCACAAAAAAAATTAAAATCGGTGGATCGTATTGAAGCGAAGGTAGCACTCACAAAGTACAGTCAGATCGACGTGAAGCTTCATGGGATCCACGCTCATGATGTTGGACACCTCGCACCTGTACCTCGCGTTGTTATCCTGCGCTTTCGCGATGATCGACAGCACGCTCTCGGAGAAGCTGCCCTCGGAGCGATACTCCGTGGTGACCTGCTCGTTGTTCCTGTACCAGACGATCTTCGCGGGCGGATTTCCGCCCCGCGATCGGCAAGTCAGCTCGAGCTGCTGTCCACGTTTCACTGTCTCCCCTTCGGTGTATCCCTCGATGTACGGCTCGCCAGGCGGGTCTGGAAATTATTCAATCATGCGAGCCTTGAGTAGCCGCGGAACCCTGACACCTCTGTTCCTCTAGTATAATGGAAAAAGTTTCTTAATAAAAGTTCCACGACATGGGGTGGGGAACGAGTAACACGATGCAGCGGAATTAATACTGGCGGATTGTCGCGTGACAGCTAATTAATGCAGCTCAACCGAGATGTCGTAATCAACAGTTACACAAGCCGGCTGTAATTGCAGTGATTGACAGCTAAGCAAATGCTCGACGACGCGCGGCGGAGATAGCGGCTGCTTAATAATTATTGTAGGGCAATGCAGGTGATTGGTGTTGGATACAGAGTTAGATTTTTCCCCGAGCTATTCAAATTATTCTGCTTGGAAGAAAACATGTTTTCTTCTAGTCGCTAGATGACTGTTTGCTGAATTTCAAAGATGTGCGGGAGTATGTACGTATAAAGTGAGAAGTTTGAAGAACGAGTAACTTTTGATTTTGTGTTTTACGGACTTAGATAGGATTTGAAAGTGTGGTACTTACAAAAAACAGAAAGCCTGATAGTGGCCCTTAAAGGTGTGAGGATGGGTATCGCAGGGTGCTTGGCCTCGCACGCATAGTCCATGTCGTTGTCATCCGCGGTGGGAAGGATGGTGATGGACCCGTGGGTGTCATATTTCAGCAATTCCTTCTTACTTTCTCCAGGCTTCTGCAGTTCCTTGTCTGAAATACCGGCGCAGAAGCGAACACGTTAGAACTACTACTTGCAGCGATGGCAAATCTGTGTATGTACACAGCAGCGAGTTATTCTCCTTTCACACTTTTAACCCCATTTCCGCGGTACTGGAATTACCCAGAATATAATAAACTAATTCAGAACATCGTTGCCTCCCAATCCCGTGGCAGTCCCCAGGGCTGCGAATCAAATATTCCTCCAACAATTCCACCTATGGAATTCTCTGTACGGATCTGTCAATTCGCGAGCCCGGAAAGTAATGGTTTCCCATCATTTTTATTTTAATTAGTTCCAACGCGACGCATACGGAATCGCGTTACTCCGCTGACAGAATATCGGTGCGGGGAAAAAATTCATCAGCGCCGAGGCAGCTTTTCAACGGGAGCAGAAATATTCGCCACGCGACGACGCTCGCCCTCGATATCGGGAAATTTATATTAAAGAAGTTCGACGGCCGTGACATCGCCGTGTTTCCGCTGATATTTATTCAGCTTCACGCTCCCCCATCGGCCGCGAATAAAGCGCCGACGGCGGCCGCCGTTCTTAAACCGTTAAATCATCGTCAAACAAGGCTGGACAGGCTTTTACCCAAAGCACCGATGCCTCTTTATTTCGTCCCAGAAGTCGCGACTTCCGCGAACGACGTCAGTTACCGATGCCATTAAAGCGGAAACGCGGCCGCGGACGGGCGAAAACCAATCAGAAGATCGTCGGATTTGTACGATCGATTTACTTCTCACGGTGATTGACGTTGCACGTTCCATTTCGTATCGATATCAGTCGTTACGATAACTTCTCTTTCTAATCCCCTCTCAATGTGCTTCCTCCTCCCACATCCCCCCTTTCTATTCAATGAAATCGTCGGATTTCATTTCTCGTTCACGACCCATGTGAACGCGTAAGCAGGATAAAAACTCCGAATGGAATTTAATTAATGCGGTGAGAATTTCAATTATATGTTTTACGTGGCTCGTTGTAAAATACGATCCTATCCGTGGAACATGGCTGCCTCGAAAAACTCCAACAGTGCTTCAATGTTTAATCGAGAAATACTTGTTTCACGTCCGGTTTAATGTAATTGTTCCTTTTCGAGCGGAGCTTTTAATATTGAAATATCGCGAGCACTCGTTTCTAATTGTATATGCGAAAGGGTAGCAATCTATTCCTCGTTCCTGAGAGTGTGATAGTCTGATAGCTGAGATTGTTGCAATAATTAAGGATCTAACTTGAATTAATTACGAGAGGCTCGTATTGACTTAGAAAACGATGAGCTTCGGGATTCAGCGTGCTGTGGACGTGTGCGAACGACAGGGGCCGGGAAACTTGCGTGCGCACAGTTAGAAGTAGACTAACTCCGGAGACTTAGTGGTAAACTAGTCGTAAACCACCGAAATTTTGCCTCAAAGTGTGAAATCCGATTGGGACCAGGCTGGTATGCGCGGCGAACGTGCCGTTCGAATTCGTCTTTCACTTCCAGAGGGGCGTTCAGCCTGCTTCCAACGGCGGACGAGACGAGAATTGGTTAAACGCGGTTTTTAAACAATTTTAACTCTTTTCGACGAGGAACGGAGTTTAGACTATGATAAATCGAATTCTATTTGGAAAGTCACAGGAACGTTTAAGTATAAAATAAAAGTAAAATCTCTGAGGTTTCGCAGAACCGAAAACCTAGATAGTTTCGATTGATACCTACACATTTCATGTAACTGACCGTGGATCCTTCTTTTATTCGCGTTACGCGGGAGCTTGCGGAGATTTCGGTTAAAAAAATTCCATTTCCCTTTGATCAAATCCATCCCGAATTTCCTATTTCCCAGCTTGTATTTGCGCAACGAAAGTTGATTTTTAATTTTTCAAGGAATCCCATTCCGCTGGCGAGTGATAGGAATAACGCGTTTCGTTCCCGGCCAATTTTCTTCTCGGGAAAATTATTTTCTGTTCTGCCGGGACGAAATAATTTCTCCTGCTACGTGTATAACAACGTTTTCGCTCGCCCCTCTTCCCTTAATTCCCCTTGTTAATAAATCAGCCAGCCAGCCAGCTCTCTCAGCTGTAATACAGCGAAATGCAAGAATCTTGTTATCTCGCGATTATTTCGCGAGCGAATATTTGTCGAATTCCGGTGTCCTTGTTCCCACACTATTATTATACGTGTTCTCTTCTTACGATGCAACTCCCCCTCTGACATCTTATCATGTTTACCGAGATAACAAGTTCTCTAGAGGAAATGAGAAAGAGAGATTCTTAGCCCTCTTGTGATTTGGTGAAAGAAATGCCCGCTATGCCCGCGTTGGAATAAGTTACAAGGATTGTAGTTGCTTTAAGAATTGAATAATATTATGTAGACTGGTTAAAATTGGTAGTAAAATGTTTCTGGAGAATGCTTTAACGATGTCGATAGACGTTTCCTGTTGAACTTTATTACAGGTGTAAGGGGAGGAGTAATTTAAAGATCCTAAATGGAATTACCGTGTAATTTGTGTGCGTTCGAAAGTTCTTGCTAAGCCGAGTTACTTTTATTTGAAGGAATTTTTAATATAGCGCAGGCATGAGAAGTTATAGGGAGATACAATAGTTCTAGTGATGTTGGTCAGCGAAGAGCGTCTGACCGTGTACGGTATAGTTCCACTTGCTCTTCTGCACTTTGCTTCGTCCAGGCAGTAGAATTGTATGGATCGATTATTGTGTTCTACAGAACGTGCAGCATTTGGGAAACTGTGTTCTATCAAAAGTTGCTTAGATTAACAAAAACTTCGCGAGTGTATAAATAAATAATTCCAAGTCACATCGCCCTTTATACTTAAATGTAACTCCAGACTTTTCCACTACTAAATCTTATCCCGCACGCTATCATTATTGTCAATTTTCTGCACTATTACGTGCTCATATTACAAACTAGCAAGATTAATTACGAAACCTCTGACGCGCCTTTGTTCTCTTACCCGTATCACCCTCCAGTTTCCGCGCTGCCGATACCAAATCGAAACTGCATATTCGCCTAAACGAAGTGAACGTAATAACCCTTCGCGAGCCAATTCGTGTATCATGGATTATGAAAGCTGTAAAACGCGGGAATTAACAGCGTGACGATGCACGCATGAAATTCCCATCCAGCATTCATTTCCCTGGCGATCCCGTTCCGCGGGATTCGCGGCGCGCGTGCGGTATTCACGCTGGAACAAAAGTCTGAACGGAATTCGGGTCGCGGCCCAGCTCCGCAGCGCCGCTTAAAACTTCCCTTCGACTTCCACCGGACGTTTTTTGTCAAAGTGGCCACTTGCTTTGCCGGATTTATCAAAGAACACGAACATGTCCTGCGGGCCAAAAGATCCGTGTCATCCTCCCCTTTCTCGCTCGTTACATCGCTCGCTGGAATAGTTGCTTTTGTGGATCGTCCCGGAGACACTTGTTCGCTACCTATCCCGAAAACTTTTCAGACTTCTCGCGCTGTTTTATTTTCTCTCTCTCTCTCTCTCTCTTTTCACCGCGCCTAAGTGGCTCTAACATCCACGCGACAGAGCATTTGCACGTCCCGGCGACAGAATTTCTGAAGCATCCCCCTTTCAACGTCCCAAAAGTCACGTCGCGATAAAAACTTAGCGTTAGAGCCTTCCACATTTGTCCGACAGGACGGTTTAAACGTAGCAGCAAAAGGCATCAGCGGAACTCCTCTCCTGTCTTTTTCCTTCATTTTCCCGCCCCGTGTTAATATTTAAACAGCCCGCCATTCTGGTCCGTGCACCGCTTTTTCGAAGGCACACTAGAGAATAACTTAATAGAGTGTCTTAGTTGCTCCATTATACCCACTCCGGCAATGCACTTCCCTCCGTGTCCGCCCCATATTCCCTTCTTTCCGTGCTCCTCCAACATAGTTAACGTTTCATGATCTCCAGGGTCGAACTATGGCTGGCGGTACTCGTTCCAGCCGCGGCCCCCCTGCAACTTTTATCCGCGGCCGGGCACGGCCTGCGCACGTAGATTTTCCGTTCGTAACTCATGTCAGGCACGCCCGTCGCGATAAAGATACTACCTTCCCCCGAAATAGTATTAATCGCAATTGCTCCACTGGTCTCTTTTGTCTCTGCGATTCAACGTTGTTACTCGCGCGCCAGTGCTCGAGAGGACGTTTCCCTTTTCGACCAACAGTAGTCACGGGAAACATAAACGACTCCCAAATTAACGCCAGGAACACCAAGCATCTCGTTTCCCCAGCGATGAAATAAAAATCCTCCCCCGAAGTCACTTTACCGGAGGGGGTTAGGTTAGCCCCTGCCAATCGCCGTCTTACCAGACCGTGCTTCATAAAACGGAATCACTTCCGACCAACTTTACGAGCCATCGCATTTGCATTCGCATTATCGGATAGGCCTACGGTTATATCGCGGATCGATGACGCGCCCCGTGACGCCACCCTTTCGATTTCTATTCCACCCCCGCACGGCGTTGTTACGCTGCCTGGTGTCTGAAGCGCCATGAGCGGAGGGATAAACAGATCCTTCGGGTTGATTGAATCGCGACGAATGGCCCGTGCCCCGCGGGATTTAAATAAAGATAACGAGCCGGCTGCTTCGCGACGAGCGAAGTCTGTTTCATATTCATTAATTACTGTGTACAATCGTCCAGCTTCCTCCGCTGGATGACAGTCACCGGCCTTTGCTCGTCGAACCATTATGGGTCCCCGTTCCTCCCTCCGCGACTATTACTTCTCTTTCCGTTGCACTCGTCTTTTATAACGTACCCCTTCCCAGCCGCTGTTGCTTCTCGTTGTTTTCCTTTATCACGAAGCGCGTGCACTTCGACGTGGATCGATAGCGCGCTCGGGAGAACCGATTTTACTTCTGAAAATTGCTCCTTCGTCTCTACTATGTAGCAAGAGAAATCGACCCTCTTCCTCCTCTTGCTCCACCCTCCCTCAATCACCCCCGTGCTTTTCTTCCTTCATCCCGGCGTTCCGTTCCCGACTCCAGTCGTGTGTTCTTCCGTCGGGACCAGCACTCGCCGTTCCGGGGCTGGCCCCGAGACTTTAATTGTCAGTAAAAATGGATTAAGGAGAATTAGGTCCCGGGGAAGGTCTGCTCGAATCGACGCGCGGAATCCACTTTAAGCGCTCCTTTTGTCTCTGATCGATTAACCGGTGTTCGCCCGGGATCAAGCTGGAAGAATTTCTGCTTCGATTCCGAGGGACAGGCTACTACTCCGCTGCTCTGTTGGCCCCTCGAATCACGGCTGATCAGATGGGATTTCTTGGGGGAGAGGGGTGCTCGGTTTAACTGCCAAGTAGTAATCGGATGCTGGGCTCTGGGGCACGCTGGTGATCGTTTATTAGCCGTGATTAGTCAAACGATTTTATTTGATGTATTAATTATATTCTGTCGTAATATAACTTTAGGGGATGCGTGTCCTTTCGTGAATCGAATAGCTATGTTTATTAGACTGGGGAATGGTAATAAAAGATTATGATTACCTTGTGAACTTGGCGTAGATCTCAATGGATATTGTAGAAATTGCAACTGCACGATGGAAATTCTTGTTTCAAGATCAGTGTTACATATTCTTTTACTTGTAAGATTGATTGGCAGAGGGAACGGTTAAGAGGTATTCGCAGAAACTAGTGGGCTATCCTCTTTTTTCCTTTAATTAAACGAAGCAACGAATGGCTGGGTTCTTTTAAAGAAGATCCTCGAACCCCACTCGCCTAAATTCGATTAACGTGAATCCGTTGATCCCCGTCGGCCCCGAAGGCGAAAATAAAACTTAGTTCGTAATCCACGATCACAATAAATAAAGATTAATCATAGCTCGAGGAGATTCTAAAAGGGGAGACGTAATTTCGGCCAGAAAAACTCATTCGTCTGGTTCGCGTCCCAATTGTCAGTCTCCGTCAATTATTTCTGCCCGATCCATCTTGTCCAGCCTCGAGTTTCGCTCCGCTCTGTTATTTCGTTAGGGCTGTCGCGATATTTTCATATTATACCTCAGAATCAAATTACGAACTCGTCTTTCGGCGCCTAAGAAGCTCGCGATCTTTGGGCAGTCAATTTTAAATAAAACTTGCAAGCCTCAGAAAAATGTTATCGCGAGCACTTTCGTACAGACACACCTCAGTACACAAATTTCAGGAGTTCCAAGTAGAATAATCAGTTTCCTTAAAAATTTATTGACAAATAACGATTCTCTGAAATTTCCCTTCTTTCCAACCGCAACTGCAAAAGTAGAAGTAGGGTAAACCAACCAGTAATTAACCGCATACCAGTGAATGACCACTAGGCAAGGAAATGTCAATTATAAATTTAAATATATTATATGTTTATAAATGGAGTGTAGTTGCATTTTTAATATCCCATATTTTTAGTTGCGCGTATTAAGCAAAAATTAATAAGTACAATTCTTATTAAAAGTATGCGGTCATTTACTGGGCTTCTACACGTTTTGTATTTTAGAATCTTTTTTTATTTTACGATAAGAATTACGATAAGAATAAGTAATTATTTTTATAGAAATTTCAAGAAAAATAAATTTAAATGCAATTTCAACAGTCGTTTCGTTGTTATACATAAATATATTCAAGTCTTAATCTCAAAGGTCCATAAATCGAATAATTCGGTCATTCACGTTCCTTTCCAGGTCTGAAATGTAGGAGCATTTTCAGGCACCGTTTACACTATAGATAACGCCATAGAACAAAAGCCCGCGCACATCCTTATGTAAAGGAGACCTCTGGAAGATCTCGATATAAATTGTCCCGTTTGCGATAAGAACTTCAACGCTCGTCGATTCTTATCGCAGCGATAAGAACGGTCCCGGCGCGTGATAATACTCTGCCGGGGTCAGAGGGTGAAAGGCGAAGGGATGAATTTACTTACCGCCCTCTATGGAGATCGGCGTGATGGTCGTGCCACCCCCTTTGATTTGCACGTTCCCTCGATACCAAACGATCGACGCAGCTGGCTTCGCGGATCGAACGACGCATTCCAATTCCTTCGATTCACCGACTTTCACCACGATCTTCTGCTTGTTCGGGTGGTTGCTGATCTCCACATCCTGCGGCGGCGCTGTAAAGAAAGACAGTGAAGCAATGGTCAATACGAGGATAAAAAACAGTGCAACGAGCATTAAATAATCTTCGTCTAATTTTGCTTTGCAATATTGTCTCGATTGGTATTCTTCAACCCTTCAAAAACAGTTCTGAATGTTTTGGCACCTTTATAGTTTAGATTCATAGACGAACAGTTGGCAGAAACTGTTAGCAGTAAAAAATTTGAAAATCGAAAGCTCAAAAAGTATTTCTCTATTTTATAGGAATATTAAGAAGGTGAGCTAGGCTACTGTGCTCTTGAATATTGAATAGCGAGCTGGAAAGGTAATTATCCAGAAAAAAATTGCACGTCGCCGTATGTCCTATAATCGGTGACGAAAGAACGATCCCGTGGCACTAGAATAAAGCATATGCCACTTGTTAATGCGCCCAATAATCGATACGCGGCTAAATAACTGAATAGAGGGACTCTTTTTCATCGCGTCGCATTATTTATACCGTGCTCCATATATAGGTACGCGTAGAGAGCGCGTTTAAATATAAACCACCGGCTAAATCCCCGGCAACCAACGAAAGATATTGCATCCATCTCCTAAAAATCCCATCACGGTTACATCCAAATAGAAGCGCATCAATTTCGGGTCTCACAACAAATTCAACCTGACGAACCTCGAACTACCCAGTGCACATCTAAATATACCCGTGTGCAAATAAACAGGTCTAAAGAGTTCTCGAAGAAGACGAGGAAAGAGAATTTTAAAAGCTACCAAAAACTCCTGCCCCGTTTCTCTGCTGGACCAGCTTCGCTCCACAGTTCCTCCACGTTCCAAATTTTGCTTTTCCGCTTCGCCGCCCGACTACGACCCCCCTCCTCTCGCCCCCGCCCCGCCATTGTGGCCCAAGGTTTATCGTTACAGGGATACCTTCCGCCTGGAATTCTTTTTTCTTTCCGCGCACGCCAAAGCCACTCGACGGGCACGTAACGACCGATAAACAGGAGGGTCTGCGAAGACTGCGCGCGCGGAGAGCACTCGAAAAATCAGGGAACGTTACCTCCGCAGGAGTTTCGGCGTGGAAACGATCTTGCCGAGGGGGAGGGCGGGAAGAAAAGGGGGAACAGGAACGCATTGACCAGGAAGCACCGTAGCACCGGTTATTTGCCACTTCATTTCGCCTGATGCAACGTGCTTTTCGATCGGTTCAACGGCGCGCCGCGCCGTCGAAGAAGAGTAGTTTCTATCTGGGAAGCCGGCTATCGATATTGGAAAATACGTTCTCGGCCAACAGGCACCGCTGTCGAGCGATACGCGTAGCTCTTGATTCGCGAGTTACCCTCCACGGAATTCTTCATGCGCATACGGACTCTCGCTACGTATTAGGGGGATAGGAAATTAACCCCGGTCTGTTCGACGCAACCGAGGGTAGGAGTGTTGGATTTTCCTCTCCATCATCATCTGTTGCTCCCCCGACGAGGATTATAACTTCGTGGGCTCTATGGAGAAGTGTGGGATCTTCTATCAGCGTGCGCTTGTTAGCTTATCAGAGGATGTTACTGGATTTCCGTCGTGGGTCAATTGGATCACTCTTCTATTGCCATTTGACGAGGATTGTGGGCTTGCGATAGCTCGGCAGTGGAGAGTTGAATTTTCTTTGCGAATTGTATGGCTGGAAGAATCTTAAGTACCTACTTCTCTTCGTTCGTAGAATCTTATAAAATTAGAATCCATCGAAAGTGCTGCGTTCAGTTGCTCCTTTTGGCAAGCTCCAGCTGTTCTCTGTTATCCCAGCGAAGTCAACAGGCTAAGCATTTGACCTCTCCTCGTCGAAACGTCCAAATATGAAAAAGTTCCTAAAATGATTCCCAGCGAAAGCTGATTTGCGAATGCGGAAAGGGAAGGGAATACAGCGGGGAATCGGGGAGCGGGAGGGAGCAGAAGGAGCAACGGGAGACGCGATACCAGGCGCAGAAGAAATTAGGGAAGGTGGAAGAAGCTCCCGTTTAAGTGGCGAGAGGACGCGGGGCGCAGGGAATGGGAAACACCGCCTGGCGATGCTGTTATCGCGGTGGACAGCGAGGGGAAATATGGCGCCTATTATTCCTTGAATACCTTTGCCTCGCCGCGTAATTCCTGCCGAGAGAATGCTGCACTACCTTCGTTTCTTTCCCCCCAAGTGGATAGAGGTCAGAACATTCGTCTACGTTCGTTTTTTATCTGTTGAAATTGTCGGTTGTCTCCAGCGTGCAGATTAAGGGAAGTCGGCGGTGGAAAAACCGGCGAGAAGCCAGAGAGGGTAGGGGAGCGAGTGGAATCTTTATTTTCCCTCCGCGGTGTCCTTGCGAGGACCGTTGCGCGTATTTTTTTGCCCGGCGGGTATGTATCGCGGAGACTTTCCGTTATCGATACCCTCTGCCCGCTTCTCTTCGAGGAATTAGGGCTGCAACGCGATAAATTCGCGCCAACGGCTGGACTGAGGTCCGAAAAAGGAAGCAAAGTCGTTCGCACTGGGAAACAGCGAATTGCCGATGATGCGAGTCGAGCGCTTTCAGACAGATGGGGATTCATTTGATATGCACGTGTAGTGTAGCGTTTAGAATTAGGGAAGCACTTGGGTGCATGAAACCGTGGTGGGTCGAAGCAAAATTTAATCTCTGACTGACAGAAACCCACAACTAAATTCACGCATCGCCTGCAACACCTGCGCACCAAACGCGCAGAAACAGATCCACCTAAATTTCGCAAATCTCCCGTACAATTCATTATCACGCGAAACTGTTGCTCCACAGCTGCACACAACGAAACCATTAACTCAGCACCCCCCTCCGACCCGGGCGAGGCAAATATTTCACCAGCAATATCCGCAGTAAAAACAGCTCTCCCCATCAATCGCGACCTTTAATCCAAAAAAAAAAGAGACAGGAAAAAAACGAAATGACAAAAAATAGCGAAAACAGCGGAGGGGAATAGGAACAAGAGGAAGCCAAATAAAAGATGCGTCGCAAATTGGCCCAGACTAGACGCGAACGTGGATGAAGCAATTCGCATTCCTTCCACCCGGAAGCCTGCCACCCTCTCGTTATTCCGTTTCCCCTGTCCCCATCCCTTTCCGCGTGCGACGAAATTGAACGTGATTTCGTGCGCGCGCGCGGAGAAACGCCTATTTTACATTTTCTAGAACAGTGAGCCGGAAGTCCAGCAATATCGTTGGATCGTGGGATTGCAGCGGCAGCGACGTCGGCGACGGGACCAGAAGGGGGTTGGGGACAGCGGGTGGATTCACGCGTTGCGTTTTAAGGGGTAGGGGCGGGTCGGAGGACGCGCGAAGAATGGATGCGGGATAGCAGGGAGGAGAGTTGTTTCAGGGTTTAGCGATAATTGAATGAGCGAATGGTGTATCGTCGCGGGATTTCGAACGGTATTGAGTGTACCAACTGTGTCTGAAAAGTTCCCTGGCCTGTTTGAGCGTGGCAACGCCACTGTGCGGAGTCGCGCGCGCGCGTCGAGCGAATGCGTTCGTCCACGGGGAAGAAAGGATCTTCCAACTTGCACCCCGAGTACCGCGGAGAAAACTAATTATTTCCCGTCTGGCAAGAGTCGCCGGTTTCTCGCCCCCCTCGACCGAGAGCTTTCGTCCTCCTCCTGTTTTTCGGAGGGGGTGGGGACGGCGTGGGTTACGCCTGGGATGAGTGTTTGTCGGGGACGATTGATTCGTTTCGTTACGAATCGATCGGCCGTTAGCTCGGTCGCGCTGGGGAATTGAATTTGTCCGCGAGCCGAGTTTGTGCGGCGGAAAGCAACGCGCGGTTGGGGGGCGCCGTGCCGCCCCATTGAAGCTTCTCTGCAGCGTTTAATTGGTCGAAACTTTGACAGCGTTTTACGAAGAAACGCTTCGATTGTGACAGTCGCTTTTTTCCCCCAGCGTTTAATCCCCTCGGCGAGTGGGGTACACAGAAAGGAGCAGGAAGTTGACTCTGAGTTTCAAGCTTCTCTAACTGGCCTCCGGCGGCCCAGACGCGATTAGATTCCTCCCTCGGATACACCGCAGCGGCCGGCGGCGTTCCTCGTATTTTTCCGCGGCCCGACTTCGCCTCATCCCCCGTTAATAGGCGCGAGAGTGTGTCCTAAATAATGCAAAGTGTCCCTGAATAATGCATACGGCTCCGTGCACTCAGGGGCACGCGAACGACGCAAGTAACGCATTAACGGGCAGCGTTAGCGCGTGGCCTGGACGCGACACCGTGTAGAACAACGGCAAAACGCTTTCCGCGAAACTAGGCCGCGAGAACTTCCTCCCCTAGTCTTCCGCTTCTTCTCCGCAGAGGAGCGCCGGGCCGCGCGGGTAAAAGCGAGCAGCTGGTAAACGCCGTATTTCCGCCCTCCTCGGCTCTCCCTGTGAAATAAGACGATTGTCAGGCGATAACTTTGTTTTAGGGGAGGGGGTAAGGGGCCCGGATTTTCGAACCGGCTACGAAAGTTGAGCGCGCAGCTTCGCGTCTTTCACCTTTCGCGCCCTCTTTCGTCGTTCTTCCGCGAAAAGTTCGCCGGGGATCGTAAAAACCGTCGAAAAATGTTTTGACGATGTTGTATGGAACTGTGCTCTCCTTTTTATTCGCAGGAAGACGGGGATGTCTGAATGGAGAGGAAGATTTGTTGCGCGAATATTCCTGCCGCAAGGGCCTCGTTCCGAGCGACCTCCCACTTCCGAGAACGAATAACCACTCGCCAAGATAGGGTGAGTTTCTTGCGAGCCGATGTAATTAATATTGGAAGTGCGTAGAAGCTGCCATTCGCGTGGCCAAGGCGTCTAAAGTAGCTCAGAGGTCGTATCAGCTGTAGTTATTTATATTAAGATCCTGAATCGAGCTCGAAATGGGAGAGCTGCTGGCCTTGAATATTTAAAATACAAGCTCCTCCTGCATCGCAGCTTGTCTTTCCGCTACGGGCATCTCGTGGGAGCTGCAAACTTGCAAATCGCTACGATTCTCGCGCGGGAAGAGTTTATGGCATTTGTTAATATTCGTTAAGCGGTGGCACGTGGCCGGGATAATCACCGTCCTCGAATCAACTCTTGGCGAATCGCCCTCGTCGACGACGGAAAGACAATCCCGCGAATTTCTACCAGCGGATCCTCGTTTTTGTTCACCCACTCTTTCTCGAATATTTTTCAGCCGGTGCGCAAGCTCCTGTTCCCAAGCCAGCGCGATTATTCTTTATTTATAACCGTGTATACACAAGAATCTTCAGGCAGGAACAATGGGCCACGTCGTCACGATTGTTTTCCGCACGGTTTCGAATTCAAAAGGACGCTGCTCGACAAAGCGAATTCTTCTTTTCTAATTACACTCCCTCGCAGTCGAGGGACGCTTTTCGAGAGAAATAACTGAACCGTTTAAAAATGCTTGTCTCCGCGTTCTGCGCGAAACGTCGGGCAAACTTTGATTCGCTTAAACCTTAAAGAAACAATCAAGCGATACATAATCAGGCATATTAGAAAAGCCCTTGAATTAAGCTCCCTGAAAATTCGCCCTGCCACTTAAATTCATGAATACATAACGAGAGGGCTGGGTCTCCGTGATCCCAAGTATTCCATTTGCAGATTGTTCAATCGTCCCTCGCTGGAGTAAAAAAAATCGCAAAAAGTTCCTTCTGCGAATCTCGCGACTCTGCCCCAGAAGCAGAAGCTCGCTTTGAAATGATAATTACCGGGGCGGGCAGCAGAAATCGCAAGAGGCAGTACATTAATATTTCCCCTGGGAGCTCGTAATCGAATCATCCCGCGCTACCAAATAAATTTCCACGTCTCTGAAATCAGACTGTAAAAATGTACAGATGGAGCTCTGCAAATGCCCGTACAGATCCACGCGCCCTAACAATTTGCCTCTGTGCAAATGTGCGACGCGTAACTTTACACTGATTACCGTGAAATACAGCTTCGTTCCGCGAATTCCAGCCCCGGCTATAGCCCGGAAGAATGGGCAGGTTCGATTCTCACTCCGCGCGTAGGTCGACGGCCGGCACACGAGAATTTATTTCGCAAAGCGCTCTCGGACGGCCGGGAGCTCCGCCATGATCGATCGTCCATCGATCACCGGCCTCCGGAAATGCAGTTAAGGCCGGTCGAAACGCAGACGCGTCTGTCGACATCAAAAGACACGGATACACTGGCCATCGAACGCGGGCGGGGGAAAAACACGACCGAACGCGTGCATACAGCGAGCGAAGCTTTGAAAAGCGAGCCGCGGGGATGGGGGTGGAAAAATGCCAGCCGGGGGCTCTGACATTCAGGCATTCAAAACGTCGGACCTTCAGCCTCATTAACACGGCGCCACGTCGAAAAAAAAAGGCAGGCCTGCACGGGGTAGCAGCAAGTTTCACTCCTCGGTGAAAAGGGGGCGGGAACGCGAGTAATAAAAATTCTGGAATAAAGAAGGCATTCGCCAAGTCGCTGGGCGTTGTGCCTCCGCGGGGTGCTTTCGAGAACTCGTAAGGAGCGAGTGCGTCCATTTTTCTGGGCACAAAGGTGGGCGCTGCTCGTTTCGCCGGGCGAGACGAGTGGATGTGTTGCTGGTATTTGATCGAGGGAAAATTTAGAAGTACGCCTGGGCATGAATGTGCTCGCGGCTCGTAGATTATTCCGCGGAGTTATCTCTGCTGTATGGTCCCTTGAGAGGGGGTGGGAATTCTTTGCGAAGCTCGCCGGGGCTGAAGAAATTTTAGGGAAATTGTTTTATGGTTCTGGGATGGATTTTGTTACCAACCTAAAAAAGATGGCCATCAAAGTGATTTAATGGGAAGTCCTCTCGGCGAGGAAGTAATTTTCCTCCGTTTTACGCGGCAAGAAGTTTTATTAAAAATCGTTCCATTCGATCCGGAAGTTGGAGTAAAAACCGTTGAACCGGTGGGCCAACTGCAGCACTCGTTATCTCTCGCTGCCCTGTTCGATTTGCGCCGCGTTCGCGTAACTTGGTGACGCGATAATGGCCGGGCGAGAATCTTATTAGCGGGAAGACGTGTCGCGGTTTATGCGCCCGGTTCGAGGGACCTTTTATCGGGATTAATGCTAAGCTTTATGTTCGAAAATTTTACGGCGGGGCACCTGGGAGAATGGAGATGGTGGAAATGGTAAGATAAAACAGACACCTTTATCATGTTTCGCGGGATAATTGAAAGTGTCCTTTACGATTCGCGTTGCCCGCGAACGGTACCTTCGTAGCTTCTTTCTTAAAAACAGCGGGGAACTCGGATAATATTATTATAACACCGAGATACGAATATAAAATGGAGATGCTTTCCGCAGCTCTCTGTGCAGAACTTGATACCTTCTTTCGTTACTTTGTTTTAATAGACAAGAAGCTATCAGTGCTTCAGAACATAACTTCCAGCATTTTCTTCGTGTCTCTCTTGTACACTGTAATTCAAGTACCGTTGTATTTAAGAGAGCTCCTCCTATTTGTACCTAACACTAATTCTAGCGTTATTTATTTATTTCTTTCATCTGTACGGGTAAAACCCATTTAGTAACAAAAAAAAGGAATACATCCAACTTCGTAGAGACGCGTTACAACTGAAAACACCACAAAGTTAACAAACACAGCGATCGAAAAGAGTATATGGCTACCCAGACCTATCGCGGAAAGCTAGCGCTCTTAAAAGTAGAAGACACTTCCCTTAAAAGTAGAAGAAGAACCGTTGAAAAAATCGACGTCATTGCAATACAAATTAGCCAAGTAACATATTCTGTTCATGGAGTCGGTGTTGCCAAATCTGGAAGTATAGGCTTGAGATCTAAATAGCAAAGCATGCCTGATGGCCCGTTCCGGAGCATTAAAATTGATTTGGCTGATAAGAGGGGGGTGCACACTAGTCCATTAATTATCCTAAATAAAAAGGTTAAATCGCTAACAATTCTCCTACACTCCAGCGTTTGGATACCCAGCTTTCGCATAATAGAACCAAAGTCATGATCAACACGCTGAAGGGACTGACCCATCTTGAAAGCTAGTAACGCAAAAAGTTCTGCTGCACCCTCTCCAACTCATGCCTATATTTGGCCGCGCTTGGGGACCAAATAACGGATGCCGCATTCCAGACGCGGCAACACTAACGCATTATACAAGTAGCGTAAGGTTTCGAAATCTGTGAAATTCGAGCAAGACCTACGTTATTATTACGACATAACCAGTACTGTATCAGAAGTAAAATAATTTCCTCCGAAAAATCGGAACTCCGATCAAAGTTCAATCCACTGATCAAGCTTCATTATCTTCGCCCACACGGAAATGATACTCGCTGGGTATACCATCGAGATTCGAAGTAGCAAATGCAACGTATCATTTGCTAAATACCAGAACGCACAAAGTGTCGCCCAACTGAGGCGATATTTCTTTTCCCCTTTGAAAAGAAACCCTTCCACTCGGCCCCACAAAGTCACGAGCAATTAAGATATCCACGACGGTCGCGATAATCCGCTTTCAGCGGCCACTTTAATTGGCACTGCGCGCTTTAGCTCCTTCTACATTTAATATCCCTTATCGATGCAGATCCTGACTGGCGATACCATCTCCTCCTCAATTTTCCATCGGTTCCTTCTCGGTTTTCCATTTTGCTGGCTACCAACCGGCGTGAGGATAATTCCCTATTCGCTGGGAGTTCGACGGGAAATGTCACAAGTCGGCCAAAGGGAAAGGGAGGAGCAAGAATAAGAAGAAGTCGAAGTCGAATGCGTGCGGGGTGGCATTTAACCGCCCCGGGGTGGGGTTCGTTTAGCAGTGCTCTTGAAACTTTCGAATTGGCTTCCACGAGTGGCAGACGACAGTCATTATGTCAACTAATTACACTCGACGCGAGCGAACGATGCAACTGCTTCCTGTGTAACACGAACGAAAGGGAAACGAGATTCGCGATAAAAAAAAGAACCGGATAGAGAGAACTAAGTACGCGAAGAGGAGTATGATATACCATCGCGGAAGCGGCCCCTCGATAAATGAATCCAACGGAATTATCGGCGCAGCGAAAGATATTGACAGACTTTGTTTGCAAACGCGCTCGAAGATTTGCCAACGACTTTTTATTGCTCCGTTTCGTCGGCGCGTCATGAAAGTTTTAGCGAGCAATTGTACGCCCCTCGTCCCTGGGCAGCACGCTCCAGATTTATTTTATTCGCTGTCCTATCGCGGGTAAATCTCGTTTCGCCTGTTCGCAAATTGTTGTCGGCGGCAGACGAAAAAAGGAGGAGAAATAAAGAAGCAAATGGAACGAAGCTCCGGCAGAATGTTAAAAGAAAAAACACGATCGCGATGAAAGCGAACACACCTTGCGGGCACGCGGCCGAACGTTCGCAAGGTTTCTTAACAGGTCCGCCTCGTTAGCGCGGGAATTAAAGCGATGTTTTCGAGCCCGTTTCAATGCATTCAAAAACCGACCGAGTGCCCTTGTTCCGCGTGTTTCCCCTTTAACCCCGTTTCCAATTAAAAATTCGGATTATTCGCGCGCTCTGGCGACATTGTCAACAGGGGTGTTATATTAATCATCGTAATTGCTAGTACGATTAACGGATGGCATCGCCACTCAGCCTGTGTTAACAATTATATAGGCAGCTTCAAAAGATAGTGCAGAGATTTGGCTCTAATTAGCAGTGGTACAGTTCAATCTACTGCACAAGCGATTCTCCATAGAATCTTGCGCAAAGCAATCGAGGGTTAACGGGGCACTATGAAGTACGCGAGGGTATCTTACTTCCGACCCTCCTACAGCAACAAAATCTCCGAAAAAACTGAAGCCTGAATAGCAAGTAGCTGGCAAAGAAAGTAAAGGGGAAATTATCCCCACTGATGGTATTCAACCACAGCCTTGTTCCCTGGCGATCCTCACTTTCCCTCTCGGCCGCCCCCTCGCCTGCCTACTCGGGGGCTCGCCTCCGGCATGAGACATCATGTATCGCGTGCCTGAATGGCTGTTTCTGAATGACACGATGAGTTTGAATAGTATCCTTCGCTAAACAAGCACCGAGAGCCTCGTCAAGGGCCCCCGCGCTGTACCCTTGTCTCAGACGAAAAGACGTCGCTGTCAAAGGGACTCCTATCGTGCATTCGCGGCAAGTACTCCGCCCGATTGTCGGGCACGCATCTTCCGTTCGGTAGGATCAAGGCCCAAGACGCGGGAGGGCGACGTTGGTTGTATTATGCGACTACTTAGTTATGGGAGTTCCTGGAAAATTACTCCGAGGGACGGAGGGATTACTTTTCTGACCCGCCAGTGGATGGCGAGCTTCTGGGGAAGCCGGATTTTCTTCGTCGATTACATTTGTCTCGATTACGAGGCTCGAGGAAAGTTTCCAGAATTGTTGAGTGAAATGTATAGTGTCTTAGAGGAAGGGTGATACTTTAAGTAAAGTGACGTATTTGTTCCGCTTGCTGGTACCCTGGGGTACCGCGAGCTTTGCTTTAAATTGGGTCAAAGCGTGCGTTCGCAGTTTTGAAACGTGTAAAGAGAATTTAGGGATAAATTTTGGATTTTAACTAAGTAGGTAATGAGGGTGGAACTTGTTTCTGAAGAGGAGTAATTTGATGGTGATCAGACTCTGGATTTGGGGTTTATATGTATGTTCGTGGTTCTTTGAACCGACTCGCTAATCCTGTTGCACAATCGATTCATTGGCCTGCGAAGTTTGACCTCGCAAATATTAATTTGTATGGGGAAATTTCGTGGCATCGTAACCGCGCAAGTCATAAAGACTGTTTTCCAATTATTCAGCTTACTGTTGCAAATATTAATGATTATTTTTATCGATATATTTACCATTGTCCAATTCTACGTTATGAAAATGCGCGCTTTTGTACGGGATATGTGGCAGCTGTTGATTTTTGCCATATAAATATTGATGCCTCTGCATTGGATTCTATGGAATCAACTAATTTGAAAATTTCGCATTTGTTCAAACTCATCCTCGCGAGAGCTGTTCACGTTAATAATTATGTTTAATTTTCTCTATATCGTTTTTCACTACTCCCACCCTTCGAATAAACAGCTAACGAATTTCATCATCGTTAAACTCCCTCTGCCATGAATTATTAGAAGCTTTCTCCGAGAAAGAAATTCCAATTATTTTCATACCTTTTCAACTATAATATTTTTTAGATCCGTAGTCAGTAGATCTATCAAAGCTTCCTAATTTCCTCTCCTTATAACTTGAGAAACCATACCCCAAACATCCCCCTTTTCCAAACCCTTAGTCTTCATTTAACCTTCTCCCCATAGAAATTTCGAACAAATTAAAAAAATCAAACACTCCATCAAATTATCCACTATACCTCAACCAACCCCTTAGATTTCAGCAGATTCCATTCGCATGTAAAATCTCAGCAAACTACAGATCAAGCCATCTCACCGCCGAGCCTTCATTTCACATCGAGTTACTCCCGGTTGTACGTGGAAATTTCTGTTGAGAGCAATTCTCCCTAGCAGCGAGGCGAATATTCCGCGGAAGCTTGTTACGTCACTTGAAATTCTTTAATTATACTCGTCCCACATGCAGCCGCGAGCGGCGGTGCCGGGGGAACTTTATTGTAATCGGTTACTTTCTCGAGACGTTCGTCTCGCGGCGTATTTCCATAGAAATTTCGCGGAACGCTTCCAACCCTCTTTGAGGGCTAAAGAGTACGCTTGCGGCTGGAAAGGCTGTTAACTGCTTAGCAGCGCCTCTAAGGGTGAAACCCGCCCGTTCTTTGCGTGGTAATAATTGCGGATAATTGCGCATAATTTTACGCGCTTAAGGGCGGCAGCGATGGGTGAGACGGGTGAAATGCAAATCGCGATAATAAAACGCTTCGATGGCGGAGCACACGTGCACAAACAACCGTGCGCGGCCACTACCTATCGTTGTATACAAGACGGCGAAGTTCGGCAGAAATAATGGCGACGAAACGGAAGCTCGACGCTACAGAAAATACAGAGAGGAGTTTTCAACCCTTTGCACCGCTGGATTAGCATAATCGTCTGTGGTTCTTCCTACTTCGCTTCTCGCCTGCGCGAAACACGAACACGCTTGACGCGATTCGCTAGCTTTCGGTATAACATGCGTTAAATATGCTGCTTGCGAAATATCGTAGAGTTTTTGGTGATAGGTACCAGGGGTTGCTCCCTTGTTTCGTGTTGTGCACTACCAACAGACTTAATCTTCTATTCGAGCAACTCGAGTAGACTTTGCAAACTTATCATCTCTTCTTCAAACTTCTTTTAGAAAAGCGACTCGATAATTGAGCGAAGGGTGCAACCAAGGGGAAGATAATTACTGGTTGTAAGCGTTAATAATGTTTCTTCAGGCCAACCAATCTCTTCCCAATCCACCTCCTCTAGAAAAATCAGGAAACTGTTAATGATGCACGCAGTAATTGGAATTTTGTAAAATTTTTTTTCTCCTTCCGCGTTGTAAATCTTCTTCCATAATTTAGCTAAATCCGCCCCCTGTTACCCTTGTAATAACGGTGCTCTGGAGTAGCCAGTGACTGACGTTCGAGGAACATCGTCGGATCTAGACATCATCTAGCTGAAAAGTTGTAATAACAACCTGTCGCGTTCCGTGTCACACGCGATTCGTCTTCATCAGCGACAAGAGGGAGGGGGTGATTCCGGTACACCGCGATTATGGAAGTTACAGCGTGCAATCAATTTTTTAAGGCCCCTGTCTCCACGCTACATGACGGCTTATCTTTACCGCAGGCTGCAACTATTTTAAGCTCTTATCGCTCATTTTCCCAAATACAATACACTTGCTCGACGTCATTTAACATTTCTTAATCTCAACCTCCACTAATTCCATTTTCCATCATCGTACGTTCTATTCCAAAGTCTTCTATTTACAAATTACATATCACCGGTCACTTTACACTTCAATTTTAACTCCAAAAGAAGTTGAAAATAACATACGTCTACTGAGATCGATAAGGTGAGAAACTAGGGGACACAACTTTTCCTCCCATTTCCTTCGATCAGCTCGGAAGAAACGATGGCCCACTTGGCGAAAGGGGAATAAAGCAAGGATGAAGACACGGAAAAAGAGAAGCATCGAGTAAATAATACGAGAAGACGAGTCGGTCCAGAACGACCGGTTATGTTCCCAGTAGGCAGACTTGAAAGGGGTACACGATGCGGAGACAAAGGTAAATTCATCACGCGCTATATTTCCAATGCGACATTAATGTCGTCGCGCACAGAATAATGGAGATCATAACGACGGCTCCAGGGGCCCGCGGCTGGATTTATAGTTTCCACTTAGCTTCGTGGCTACGGCAAATTATAATATTAATTGGCGCGACCCAGATTTCGATTGTTAGACAGCAAACGAGCACCAACTTCCGCAGCCCCGAAGCTGCGCGCCGGCGCGCAGGTATGTTTGATGTTGGCACAGGCGAAACATGTACTTCCTGGCGAGATTCGTCGATGCCCATTCAAGACGAAACCACCCCCGCGTGGTTACCCGTCGCCGCGCCATGTTATTTTAATCTCCACCCCGAAATCCGTTTTATCCAGCCTCCCTGAAACTATACGACAGAACTATGAGCAACGAATCGTCGGTTCAGAAATGTTTCTGCCTCGTTATTATATGTATTATAACTGATACTCTTGTCTGATGGATACAGGGTGTATGTATTTTCGCTCACCACAAATATTAACCGGTTAACTGGCAATGTATCATATATGATCAAAAAAAAAAAAAATCTGGCCAATTCTGCTTATGTATCATATATGATCAAACGGAATAACTTTTTTGATTTTCAAACGATTTGAATGAAACTTGGTATGTAATGGTTTTTGGGGTCGCTGAATCTGAATTTTTGGCATTGGAATTGTAAAATTTAATATGGCAGACTAGAAATGACCGACCCAAAATGGCTGCCAAATATTAAAATATTATCGGGATTTAGAAAAATTGTATATAAGGGTTTTTGGGGTCGCCCATACCCCTGTATATCAAATTTTGTGAGATTCACTTAATTTTTCGATGTTACCAGTTTGGGCACGAATAGTAAAAATAGCTGTGCTAGTTAACCGGTTAAACTGTATAGTTACATGTGTTTCCCTGTTATTAATATTATTCCTTGAAGAAGACCAGAATTTTAAGCGATGATTAGATGAGAAGCAAATTTAAAGCCTTATGCCGAGGTTTACGTGAATGAAATTGCCAGGCAAAAGGACGTTTGCGACCAGAGCGTAAACAAACTACTTAAGGGTTAACACCTTACACCGTGTCTGTTTCCGGGCAGCCGCTGCGACACACGGCACGCAACAGGAAAGGGGAAAATAGGGAAGAACCAAGTGGATATCAGATTTGATCAGCATGGAGGCAGAAAATGCATTTGCACGGATCCTCGACGGCGAATAATTTGTCCCTTCTCTTCCGAGAGCTTTCTACACGCGGCGAATGCATGGCGGGGAGGAGTTCGTGCCTACCCGTTCGTGCGTTACCACTCGGGGATCATGAATTTTTATAAAGCCTGATAAGCACGAGCGGGAAGCTTGTTCCGTGCGCGTTCCCTTTATCTGGCCCGAGTTTAATAAGGCAGTCACGGAATTCATGAAAATTTCTTTTCGAGGGAAGACGTCGGGAGTCCATCGCGCGTTTGTACCCGTCGTCTTCCAAGATAGTGCACACGCGTGACTTCCATCCCTCTCGCTATGGGAGCAACCCCCTGCTCGAACCTGAATAATGGAGGATACCGAGGCCGGTCTATCGAAGGGGCGACGGGGGACGAAAAAATCTGGCTGCTTCGATAGCGGTTGTTTCTTGAATTTTTGGACCTTTAAGTAATCTGAAATTCTGAAATTCTGAGATTGAAGAATTTTTCAAATATGTACCTAAGTAGCCTGGAAGTTACAAAAGGGGACGAAAAAATCTGGCTGTTTCGATAGCGGTTGTTTCTTGAATTTTTGGACCTTTAAGTAATCTGAAATTCTGAATTTCTGAAATTCTGAAATTGAAGAATTTTTCAAATATGTACCTAAGTAGCCTGGAAGTTACAAAAGCCTTGACTCGTGAGATTGGTTAATTTTAGAATTTTTGAGTTTGCGCGTTTTTACAGTTGGATTTCTTATGTACAATGGTTTCCAAGTGCTACCTTTAGACTCCAGAAATCCAATGTAGCAAGTCAAACACGTGGAATGTACAAAATGGAAGGCTGTAAAGGAAAGTTCATGCTTTAAATATAAATTGGAAAGACAGCTGAGGCGAGGGGTGCAGGACCTGAAAGGTTAATGCGGTAGAAGAAGTGGCTGACGTCCGAGTTTAATGTAGAAGGGAGTAGACAAATACAACGGTTTAATATAGCCGAGGAAAGATTCAAAATCTCGATTTAATATGATAGGAGAAGAGAAGGAATTTTCGGACAGACAATCCCCAAGTTTAATACAAGTAGACGGGGATACCAGATCCGAATATTAATCTTGTAAAAGATAGGGGAACGAAGAGGAAAATCCAATGGCCTAGTGTAACTGGGCAACTATGTACTAAAAACGTAAATTTCATCGAGCGTAAGGTAGCGACTGGAAATGCAAATGCTCCAAACGTTCCCCCGCATCACGGGACCTCGAAGTCCAGCTTTAAAAGTATCAATTATTCAACAGCATTTTACTAACTTTTCTCAAACTTTCTCCTATCTCTTCTCGAGGTTTCGGCTTTTCGACGACTATTTATGAATCATCCAGCAATCTTTAATCGAATAAAATCGGTATACATCACCATCCTCACCATCGGTCCATCGACAATCTTCCCAACAGCACACTCAGCAATATTGCGCGAATTTATTTGCTACACCCTTCATCCTGCTCGACGATCTCCACCACCCACACCTCCCTTTCCAATTTCTAAATTGTCCCCTTCCCCGGGAAAAAGCTCTTTCGATTCCAGTCGCATCGGGAACGCTCGCCGAGCAAAATTAATTTTTCCCACTGTCTCCTTGCTTTTCACTTCGCCCCCGAGCAGGCGCGCCATTCAATCGTCGACGTGCACTCGAATCACGTTGAAAGACGGCCACCAAAGTCCACCGAAAGTCTATCAAGAGCTACAAAATGGCGGGCCGTGGTGCGTGAAACGGTGAATTCTCGGGGATACGAAGGGTTTCGTTAGTCAACGTCCACCCTCCGCCCCCACCCCCCTCTATTCCTTAATTTATCGCGGGACGTTACTCTTCGCGCCACTTCCTCCCCCCCGGCGCCCTCGTACCTGTAACTTTTCTGCCCGAATGCGCCTCGTCGTTGCTCCACGTAGAACGAATCTATCGAGGGGGTAGTTCGCGCGGGGATCGCTCCAACGCCCACCTTTTTGGTCGATTAAAGCAAATAACAGTCGTTCGCGCGGTACCATTGAAAATAAGGAGGAGCGATTCGATTCTTGCGCCCGTTAAACCATAAAGTACCCCTGTGCAGGCGCGTATACACCACCGGTCTTCGAAGTCGATCCTCTCGAAGCTTCGCACGAACCTTTCTCCCCAGATTTTTCACTTTTACACGAGGAAGTGACTCGTTCGCTCGCGCCGAACGTCAGACTTCGACGAATATAGCAGCGCAGACTAGTCCGCGACTGAAAGCTCACTTGCTCACCGGCTCAGTCACCGGGACGCCCCGCGAGAACCGTCGAGGAGCAGTTCGTTTCCAGTAAAACGAGAATCACTCAATGTTGGAGCGTCGTGGAGAACTACCCCTCCTCCCGGTATCGCGGCGCAGCCAGCTGCCGGGGCCATCGATTTCTCACAAATATTCCGTATCGTTTATTACGGGATAAGGTAGTCCGACGGAATTCCGTGTCGATAATTCAAGCCCCCCTCCGGGGCTATCGTTCCGTTCGCGGCGAGGCGCGGGCGAAAGTGAACAATGGGTCGGAACGGAAGAATACCTGTAACGGGAAGAAATGGCGGGGAAACGGTGGTCGAGGGAGATTGCTCGAGGGGGGGAGGAAGTGTGCGTAACGCGAATGATCGAAAGTCGCAGCGGGTCGTGAGTGAACAGAGGGGGAAGCGCATCCGTCTGTCGGGCGTTCGCTTAAGCGCGGCTGTTCGCGACGAATTCCCGAAGCAACGGCAACGACGATGAAGCGTTTCGAGGAGACGATCGAGGGCTTCTTATATTTACTCTGCAGAGTGTTTGAACTACAGCCCCGGTGGAGAAACGGAAGGGAGGTAGGAAGGGACGCTGAAAGGGCGGATTGTTCATTGTTGTTTCGTTCATTCTTCTGCCAGGGTATATTTGACAGAATTTCATTGATTTTCATTTATATAATGGACGATGTTTACGTAGGTCGTCTGCGAGTAGTTGTGCCACACCAAATCTTCCAGGTGAGTTTTCACGCCCGCTGTTTCAGGTCTGCCTTTCCAACCGACTTTTTCTCAGACACCCCGCTTCAGCCGTTTCACGCGAGCGCAAACACTTTAAATCCACCCTCCGACGTAATTCAAAGCTAATTGAGGGTGCTAGGTTAAAGGCATTCTGGGTTAAATATTCCTGCGATATAGAAGACAGTACACTTTGAGCTCCCCTTTCACGCCCTCATTCTCGATCAACAACGGAGAAGCGAGGCTGAATCATTAAAACCACGTTGCCGCGAGTGCGGAGGATATTTAAAGTCGAAGGGTTGGGAGACGCCACGTTAACCAGCCAGGAAGCTGTTAAATTATTCCGGCATGTACGTCGCAATTAAAAATTCGGTCCAGTATGGATTCATTCTGGTACGCCTAAGCAGCCTTTCAGTGGCTTTAATAGCGAGACGGCGGGAAACGGCAGCAGCGGACAATGCCTGTTTTGTTGGTAATCGCGTAACGAGCCGTAATTAGATATTTCCAGCGATCTCTGTTTGAGGATCGCGCTAAAGGAGGCCATTAATAACGCAGATCTGGCGTGGGGATAATCTCCGTGCGGAATTGGAGGATTGCAAGGGGGATGAAACGCACCGAGTAGTCGCCCTTCGGAGACTGAACCGTGCCGCGCCCCATTTCAGACAAATGGTTCCGCGCTAATAGAGATCCGGCCAGATTCATCGCGCAGGGCACAGCAAAGCTTTGATCGAGGATACAGAAATCGGTCCCCACTGATACCGTGGTGGCTGTCAACCGCTGTGCGTATTACGCGCCGCGCCGCGCGCC
The DNA here is from genome assembly GCA_944738655.2 of Andrena hattorfiana. Taxonomy (NCBI): domain Eukaryota; kingdom Metazoa; phylum Arthropoda; class Insecta; order Hymenoptera; family Andrenidae; genus Andrena; species Andrena hattorfiana. Next base: position 5,504,863 of record OX122893.2, read on the forward strand.
GGAAATGCCGCATCTTTGAGACACGTGCTCCCGCAGCGCGACGCTACCTGCGCCACGTCTGGAATTATGGTATCGCATGCGATAATCATGAAGTTCCAGCAAGCCCTGGCGCAGAAACCTGCAATATTACGAATCAAACTTCTGCGAGGATTTACAGCGTCGCCTGGGGACTAGGCGTGGAGGAAATTCAGTGGTCGTTGAAGCAGAAATGGAGAATTTTGGTCCACTACTACAGGTACCTTTATTCTGTGTTATTGTGTGTATTAGAGTTCCTCGCCCATTCGTCCCTCAATTTATTTTGTCTTTCCTGGTGCAACGAAGTCGTTATTATTATTATATATCGAAAGACGTACTGTGAATGATCATTTACGCGAGTTACTCCATCGTCATCGATGTGCAAGCTGTTTATTAGCCAAACCACGTTGGGCTATTACTTCCTGGGTATTGGACCATTGTTCTGGACCATCTTCGAGAAGTTTAGTACCGTGTACGTACGTATTACTCGCATTTACATGCGTACCACATTATCTCGACGTAATACCATATAGCCCCGTGCCATATGGCGCGTTATTAGTAGGTACAAGATACGCTCGCGCCGCTGAGACTGATTTGCATATGTAAGATTGCGCCGTTTGTTCCTTATTGCGCGTACCGCGGCGGCACCCAAGTGTCCAGTAGAAGGGGCTTCCCTTTACCCTACATTCTTCATTCAACCGCATCTTCGTGTCATAATTCACCATTACCCACCGTCCCATCAACCCCACATAACTCTTTCATTCTCCCGCCTCTTGAACAAGCAAGAGTTTTATATCCGCATTATCTTCGAGGATACCAAACCCCATAACAACGTCCCCGTTTTACAGTCTGTCCCTCGGACACACTCACCAATAAAAGTCTCGCGTGATTTCCATAAAAGTGGAGCGAGGACTTCGCTCGTAAAGTTTAAGCTCCGGGCGGCAGCTCGAAAGGACATCGATCGACTCGATGGGATCGAATAGGGTCTTGCCATCGCGGACGTTTACGTTCCTGCGAGGTGGCCTTGCTATTCGTCGCAACGTCGGATGCCCGCGATTCGCCAGCAATTAGAGGATCGCGCGGAAGAAGCCGCTTCGAGTGGGCGCGTTTTCCACCGCTTCTTCCGCGGCAACTTCCCCAGACGCTCAGCATTTTCTCGCACAAAGAACATAGCCCGAGCCCCGGGATCTTGCTCCGCGCGCGGTTGGAAGTTCAGCTGCCGCGAGCACCTATATTTCTTGCGACTACGCCGGAAGTAATTACTCAAACGTAGCCCCCGCGGCGTGTACGCGCGGTGCCCTCGGATTTTCCTCGTCCCGCGGGCTATGTTGAGAAATTTTCGCGCGGGCCAAGTTTCGCGACTACCCGGCCAGCGTGCTGAAAGTCGACGACGCGGTCGGGGATCTCCGAGGATCGCCTGCAATCGAATCGTGCGAGCTCCGTGGGAAGGGATGTACGCGGGGCAAAAAGGACAAAAACATTCCTTTGCCCGAAGTTCCCTTACTTTCAAACCAGCGAATAATCACACCTCTTCGTTTCCCCACAACCCCCACGAAATAAGACAGCAACCCTTGAACTACTCGTCAGAACGGCTCCCGTGCAAATCGAACAAGAACGATCAAATTGTAATTACCACTGACCAAAAAGGTATCGAATTCCGAGTCTCATTTCCACCCCCTTTTGCCATCGTCTCGATAATCATCCCTTTATTGCTTCATAGATCCCGTTCGCCATCTATTTCCCTCTGAAATACGGTAAAACAGCCTTGGCTGACTTCGTGTCCTCGGTGCTTTAATAATTCACTATTCGCAAAGGATGCTGAGAGGCGGAATAACCCACAGGTTCCGCGAGCGTCAGTGTAGTACAATCCGGTGACGCAACGTATCATTCTCGTGGCGCGAGAGTTTATTAAGTGTATTAGCACAGTCCTCCCTCTCTCTCTCCCCCACCCTCCAGGACCGTTGACCTGGATAGCGCAGGATATGCACGAGGGGCGCACGCTATTTAGCGGGCGCATAATAAGCTACGCGCGGGCTTTCCGCCCGGCGCGACACCGAGGCTGTCACGTTCCCGATATTTGTTTCCCTCTAATAAAGCCGTATCCGCGGCGCCATGGAAACCGTGGGATCAGCGGGCAAAGGAGACTCGAAAGATCGGGAAAAGTTTGTCAAGGGGGATGACCCGTGCGCGGAATTCTCGCGCTGGCGCGGATCGACATCCCGCTCCACGTTCAGCTTCAATCATAATTGCCAGGGGGGGGGGGGCTTTCATCCCGCGGAATGGTTTACTCTAACCTCTTAATGGCGAGCGCGTGACGACAAACCCGTCCCTTTATCAGAGAAGCGTAATTTTAAGTTTCCGCGGGGATGCTCGGCGCGGAAGTAATTGGAGTCGAGGTGTGTGGAGGAAACTGAGACGTGTCGTGCTTGCTGTTTCGACGAGGGCGGCAACGATGGCGGAGGAAAAGTTCGGATGGCTGAGGAACTTGTTCCTCGAGGCTATTAGGTATCTGATTCCCTTCGAAGAAGTATCCCGCCAATGTTACTTTCCTTTACCTTCCGTTCGTTGACTGTAAGGAATAGGACTCTTGAAAATCTGTCTACGTTAAAAAGGGAATTAGATAACGAAACGTTAATAGCACTGTAAGGCGTCTAGGATCCCAGCCGCCATTTCCAGTGGCTCCGCTTCTAATGGCCTGGCCCCTTGAACCAATCGTTAGCGGATAAAGTAGAACGTAACCCCGGGAGGAGGCCGGGGATATCGAGGCAGAATTTCTGCGTGGCTGATTTAAGACGAGCCCGTGCCTTCGCAGAGGCGGTGGGAATTCGAGAAAGCAGCTGGGAAAATGGCACCGCGGCACGAATGTGTCGGAACGCCCGCGCCGTGACAATATATCGGGGACGGGAATTTTTTATGAGATACGGCTACGGACCGAGGGAACCTTTTCCCAGAGAAAATCCGATGGAACCCGATGGTCGCGAATAATACTCTTCGACGGGAAATTACGTCAACGAAATGGGAACACACTGGGTGTGCCCCTGAATGGGATGGTCTCCTTAAGGGAGACGCCTGGAAATGTGAAACGAAGTAAAAAAAAGCTCTCATACGCACGGTATCGAAATTCTATATAGATACTTAACTAGATAAATGACATCGAATTTTGCTATCATCAGTTATATTAAGTTCTGGAAATTTTCGACAAATTGACTGGCTTCTTTGGAATACATTAGGGGTGGTATTTTTTAGTTCAGTTAGTGAAATGCCCGTTTTAAGATCGCAATTAGACTTCGATACCATTTGTCTAGTGAAACACTTCATACGCATACACCTGGAATTGTTGCTCGTGATACAGCGTGACAAAGGAAAGCACAGCAAGCGAAAATGGCAATTTTGCTTGACGAGGTTTGACGCTTAAAGCTACAATTCCGAACGCTTCGTTCCCAAGCAACTGCTCTCACTATTTAAACATAATCGAAATATGATGAAAGCGCGAGGAGAAGCGATCTCTGTATTTAGGGGAAACAACGGGTTAGTATCGATCCAGTTATTTCGCAAGCTTTCGAGGATCCTCGACGCGAAGTGGTCTCAGGGCACTCGGGGCGGGCGCATCGGGAAATATTTTTATAAATGCAGAAATTGTGGAAGCGGGGCGATTAAACGGATCGACAACTCGAGTCCTCCATTCGTATCAGACGCGCCTATGCTATCGATATCTCTATCCCGCGCTAATTGCACGACAGTGTTGAATATTTATGTGCCATCTGTCTTTTCGAACGATAAACAGGAGGCATTGGCGACATCGACGCGGAATAACTGGTTGAAACGCGATAATGATCGACGACACGGTTATTCAAATACCGAAAATCACAGTTAACGAACGCCTCCCGCATAACCGACGCAAATTGATACACGCCGTCGAGAATTAAATACATTATTCCGCCGTGAAAAAATCCTGTCGCCCGTTTAGCGTTCCACCCCGTCGAGTCACTCGGTCTTGTTTGAAATATTGTGGTGAATACGATTGATAATTGTCGTTCCTCTGATATTAATGCACAGAGTATTTCGATAACTCGTCGAACAACATTTCTACTTTTAAACCTCATGTACAGTACTCTCTTATTTCTTCAGTTTAAACCCTCTTCAGATTTGCTGATGAAATTGTACAGTTTTACGAAGCTTTTGTTAATCGAACCCTACTTCTCTAAACAACTCGTAACAATGGTCAAATTAATAAGGACTTTAACTGACATGATGAGATGCAGGGATATGTGATTGACTCGTATCACTGAAACTACGCAGTAGAGCAAGTAGAAACTACCTAGCTATGGTCAGACACGCTCTGCGAACCAATGAATGGAATTTTTCCATACACGTGTTATATTGGAAATTGTTTTGTATAAAAATCGTTCGTATTATCAAGAGCTTTGGTAGCGTGGAACAATTTATCAGCAATTAGGTACATGCCATCGCGTGCTTTATGATTTTACCTGTTACATGCACGCGGGAATGGTAAACACTCCTCAGCAATTGTCCCTTTTATCATTTCGAAGTGTTTGATATCGAAATAGGTAAATATGTCGGAGCGCGAGGAGTGGACGCGCAATACCGTAAAGGCTGTACAAATGAAAACAAAAAATATTCCGCGGAAAAACCGAGTTTTTTCGAAACCACATACGAAAAGATTAAAGTGGCTTATTTCCTGAAGTGGAATAGAGCTTCGGGCGGCACGAAAAAATTTCGTACATGTTAGTTTGAGACGTACGTTTCAAAGAGACCTCAACATATCGTAGGCAAACAGAGAGGGCCTGTGTAAAGAGATTACACACGGGGTATTACTCGAGTAATCCTTTCTCAATGAAGAGTCGATTCCCCGTTAATCCGCAAAAAGTTATGGAAGATCACGTCGGTGGACAATTAATTCTAAATTTCTTTGAACTGGCCGTCCGCAAATCTCATTTTAAAACTCATCTCTTTGCACACAGTTGGGAAAAAAACGAAAGTAAAGGAATACTGGAGACATTATATATTACAAATCAAACTACCCAATCATAATATACAATAACAGGATTAAGTAATAAAAAATCGAAGCTCCAAAATAACAAATATGCTCATTCCGTCTAGGTACAAAATTAAATTCGAAATACTTCTTGAAGTTGGAGAAATTAAAGCCCCGATAAATAAAAAAGGGAATCTTTGATAAATCCGAGCACCTCCTCAATCATCCCCTGGAAATCCCCTTCAATCGGTCGGCGAGGGTGAAATCGTCGCCGATTAAGAGGCCGCGCCCTACGGCACATTAATTTCTCCTCTCGCAGGCGGTATTATTCCTTCGTTGGCGTGGATTGCTGAAATACGGGACATCGCTGGACGATTACTCGACTGGCCCGGCATGCTTGTTACCGTGCTTGCTCGTCTCGACGCTTTTGACGCTTTTTCCGGCCGAGTTTATTTTTCGCACGGTGCAGGTTGCCGGATCACGCGAGTGTCTTAATGCGATGAAATATCGCGGAGTCGTTTCACACGGGGCTGTCACACGGCGTGTCTATAACAAATCGGTGAATATAAATCGCGAGTGTTTGCGTGGCGCGCCGGCAACGCTCGAGAGGTACGCTCGTGATTAAGTTATTTACGACTGTAAGGGTATTATCGCTCGCAGGTGTGGACGCGTGCACGCGGCGTGCTCGCTGGAACGTGTTACCAGCGGACGTGCAGGCGATCCCTCGGAAAAAGAGCGGACAAAAAAAAATGTACGGTCCACCTTTTCCATTTATCTCGTTGTTTCCGAGGGAAACAGCTTTGAAATTGCTTACGAGGCAGTGCTCGCGCAAACAAGCCCGGTCCCTTTCGATATTCTTTTATAGAACGTAACAAAGTTGTTACAAGCTGCAAGATTTATCCCGCAATCCATAGAAAACCCTACAAGGTACACCCATGATCCAAACACATTTCCTCCAGAAACATGGACCTTTCGATAACCTTCGACGATGAAGCGACATGTTCTAGCAAATCTAAAGTAGTCTCCGAACACCCACTCCCAAATCTCTACGTTTCCACTCTCCCTAACGTCCCCCCTAAAAGCACACTTCACTCCGCCATTCGTCAGCCCCTAAACCTGCTGCCAAAGCTATAATCAACCGTCCCTACCTCCGCCTCGCACGTAAAACCAGGCTGCGAAGCAAAGCGGTCCGGGAAAGTACAGTGACCGGTGCCAGTCGGCTCTCCGAGAGTCGAGCAATCGTGGCGTCACGGAGGAACGTTTCGCGGCCCCATGCGTAACGCATCGATCGTCGCTGGATCCGTCAGAAACGGGGGCAGCCGAAAGGGTGGCAGTAACGTCGGCGAGGGGGGACGGGGGAGTGAGCAATAATCTCTTCGAGCACGATTGCCGATTCCAGGCACGGCGCACCGATCGAACGCCATTTCAAAGAGCAAATCCGATTCGGCGGCCGGCTGTCCGCAGCGGTGGCTGGATCATAAATAAACGCTTGCTAAGGCCCGGATACCTCCGTGTCGGTTTGTCATCCGTGCTGGAGAGTCGTCCGTAGTCCTGACAAAGCGTTCGTCGCCGCTTTAAAAATGCTCGTCACGTAGGAACAGCGCGCCGCGGACCCGTATACATGTCCCGCCAGCCCCCGTTTGAAAAATCGCCGGTGTTACGGCCTCGTCGCCGACCCGCAGTTCATTAATTCACGATTTTCTGCCGATTGTTCTTGGCCAGTGGCGACCAACGCCGACAACTCAACCCAGACTGTGGATCGGGGCTTGGGCCCCTGTGAATAATACGCGACTCGTCTGCTTGGCTTCGTGGCGCGCCAAAATTGGGGGACGCTACTGTAGGGAAATTGATGGCGAATCCTCCGTCTCGTTATGTATTCTGGATCGAAGGAGCGTTAGAGAAGGTTAGAGAAAGGTGTGAAAGAAATCGGAGATTCTTCTGTGAACGCATTGCGTCGCACTTTGAACGCCCTCTTTGAGCAAGAATCATCCCTTCCCTCTTTTGTGGGAGAAGTAGAGACACAATGTGTGTGTCACGGAAATTCCACGCACAGTTATGCGCCTTTTTCGACTTGTTAATTGATAGATCGCTGTGCTATTGACTTTTTAAGTAGAATGGGACTTTCTGTGTCCTTATGGGGGTACGTCTCGCGTCGGGCCTCAGCAAACGCCGTGGATTCTGACAACATACCAATGTATTAAGTAATTAGTTTCCATAAGTAAACCGTAATTGTGCATCGGGCTGAAGCTCGCCGTCGGTGAATTGTGCACGCGTTTATAATTGAGCGCATTCAGCGCCGAGCCCCGGCGAGAGGGATTCGCGCTATAAATGGTAGACCGATGCGATGAGCGTACACAAATGTTTGGTACTAGACGGCTTTGTGTTCTATTAAACACCGAGTCGGTTCTTGCCGCGAGAATTATTAATAAGTGGATTAAACGGTGGTTGCCGGCTCATTACGCGGCTCGTTTCTTGCTTTTACATCGTGCCCAGGGGGTGAAAATCTTTGCCGCGTAATTACGCCCATTGACCTTTTTTCCATCGACCGTCAGGCTTTACCAATACCTCCTCCATTCACTACATTGCCATAGTAAAATCGATTTTATTCTCACGTTATATCTCGCTCTATCTCTCTGTTTCTATTATACATCTTGCTGAGGATCCATCGACTTTATCGCTACCCCCTTTTCACCGCCCGTTTCACCACATCCTACTGTTCTCAGCCTAATTTTTACTTCGTTGCCATCCTATACCTACCACGCTATTCTCGAGCATTGTCCTCTTAAAGAATTCCAAGCGTTGGAGGGACTGTATTCGTAGGAGCAGAGATGGTGGCTCGTTTGAAACGGTTTTATTAATGAGATACCGAGAGGGGAGCACGGTCGAACGGAGTTCGTGCCCGAACAGCCTGGCAATCATCTTCGAGACCCTCGCCCCGAAATACCAGCCGGCGTTTCTGGGCCATGTTTGTGGACCGTTGATAAAATATTCCGGGTTAATTGACGGGGAATTCGGGTCAGGCGGAAGCGCGTGATGAAGTGACTAAATATGCGGAAAACTTGGCGCACGTACGGCTAGCGCGGACCGCGCCTCGTTGATCCGTTGTCTCTCGATGCTTTCACAGACTTTTGAGCGGCTCGCCGATCCAGCGACCACGGCGATTGCTTTGTCGCTGAAAATTCCCCACTGTATGCATATTATTCGCGCAGCCCCGCGGCTCGTTTCGCGCAGCCGAGAGCGGCGCGCGTGCACCGAAACTTTGGCCTGATAGTTCGAATCAATTTTCGACAAGTTTGCCACCGTTCGGCGCTCACGCTTAACCCGTCGGCTGCTTCAAAGGCCAGACACGCGGCGCTCTGTGTAATTAATTTTCAATATGCTACGTGATTGTTATTATTATTGCTGTGCATGCACGTTGCGCGTATGCAGACCTGATTAGCGCTCGGGGAACGTTTACTGCCGATATTGTTTACATGGATATTGCAGATCCGAAAGGGGCGGAGCTGTTTCTGCATCGGCTCGTGTGGGAGATGCGTATTTTTTACGTAACGCGATTTAAATGCCTGCCAGGGTGAATGAAAGTGAATATTCGAGGGAAATTTAATGCGGTGATTTGAGTTCCTACTCATATCCTGAGATATACTACTTACTGGCGATCTGGGAACCATATCTGTTTAATATAGACTACTTTTTTAAATGAAATGAATTTCTAGAAAATTATTGATATTTATTATCTAAGCTAAAGACGATTCCCTTTGGAACATTACATTAATTCCATTTTCATTCGTCTTTCGTTTCTCACACTATCGAAAGAGTAGCTTTGTAATACACTCCTAGGTACTCTATTTTAAACAAAAAATGGAAGAAGAATCAGCGAGCTTGGACGAGACGAGTAGTATCACCTTGAAATCGATCCTCCGCCGACGAAGGTGTAAATTAGGTCGGAGGAATTCGTGTAATTAAACTTCCAAAGGGAATCAAGCCCGCCTTAACGAACCAGCAAAACTATGCTCGCGATTCGTAACTTTGATGCTGTGATTCAGACGTTCGATCCCGCGATCGAACGATTCCGATGGCTCGCTCCGGTCTATTGTTCCCAGCTGCCAGCCGGGTACAAGAAATGCAACGGATTAATTCGCGTCGTGTAACTTGAAATACCGCCAGCGCTAATGATACCCCGATACGGGATCGTGTCTAGCATAACTCCAGCGTGTAGGTACATTCTGCTCCACATACTTCACGGCAGGGATGAAATACTCGCGCGTGCCATCGTTATCCCCGCGGAATATTGAGTATAACTAGGAACGCATTAGGGGAATTCGAGCTTCATGAAATCTTGCACGGAGCTTAATTTAACCCCGATGGGTATGACGTTACGTGGACGCGGTGGGAAAAATCGCTGCATTCCTGATACTCGGTGGGCTTCGGCGAATGATTTCGGCACGAACTACGTATAGACATCGTGTACGTGATATCCCGCCTCGTGAAATTTTCACGAGATCCTCTCACGATGCCCTCGGACAATCCACGTACATCGCATTGCATCTAAGCATCTTACTTCGTCGAGATTTCGCTACGTTCAAAACATATCCACCCCTTTCAACATTTACTAATCTAACATATCAGCTCTCATTTCCTCGGTTCTCTTCCTCCACTCTTGAAACTCTCGAGAAAAGCGTAACACCCCCGATTCGACGGCGAAGAAGTGCCAAAAAACAGACGCGAAAGCAAAACACCCCGTTCTAAATTAATACCTACTCGTCCACGGATTCGGCCGATATTCACGTGCCACGCTGTACAACCCCATCTCCCACGCTAATCATTACTGTCTCTCGAAATCACGACTCAATTCCCAGTCCAATTTAATCCAGCCAGGGTGGAATGGCGCCAACGTCAGCGGTCGAGGACGAGAGGCGGGGGGTTGCGCGGTGCGACGGAACAACGCGATATTACCAGCACGCTCTTTTAACTCTCCATTTCATTATCGCCGTCGCAATAAGAGCCTCCCGTGCTCTTCGTGGCCGCTCGTCGAGCAGACCGGAAACGGTGGTGCACAGAGGCCTGCGTCTACCGAGGCAGCCACCCCCGGAAGCTGCGAGTCGACTCGAGTCTCCTTCGAACCCAAAGATCGTGCCTCTCCGTCTCTACATTTCCCTCGATTTTCCAGCCGCTTTTTTCTTCGCCGCCCAGGTCGACGTTCACTCGACTGCGCGGCGATCATTCTTTCCTCGGTACCGCGCTCGTCGTTTCCCTGGCGCGCGGCTCCGACGGGCTTTCAATTATCGCCACTTACGGTCGGAATTTCGCTCCCGCGATGAAATGCGAGTCGCGAGGGGGAGGACGCGCAACGTGTCCGCGTTCCCTGTCAGCCGTCATCGACGCCAACGACAACCTCGTCGTCGTATATTCCCGTAATGCAATCGAGTCGAATCAGCGGCGCGTGAAAGCGTCGGAGCGAGCTAGCGTCGAAGCGGGCTGGCGTGCGGATCGTTCGCCGGCAATAAAACCAGCGCTCAGGACCAACAACCCACCCCCCACTGGCCATCCCCTTGGTCGGTCGGATGTAATATTCTAGGGGCCGACGTTTTCGCGTAATTGTGTTCCTACGCCCGTGGGCGAGCGCCGTGTTTCGCTCTCCGCGGGTGGATGTTTTCGGGATGGAGAAGCAGGCAGACTTTTGGAGGAGACTTCAATGTGCCGTCGTGCCCAGGGGCGTTTCCACGCGAGACACTCTCTGGGGCACGCGAATGGTATTCTGGTTTCAGTGTTTGTGTACAGCAGTGGTTGAAAGAGAGTTTAAAGTGTAGATGGATAGTTCCGTTGGGCAGGATTATTTACAATTCTTAAAATTAGAATGGACCAGTAATGCCAGGATAATAGGCAAAGCTTAGTAGTGCGAAGTTTTTTACGCAGGCATGTAAACTTTCTCTTGGCTAGACTCTGTAAGAAGCGTCGCGGTGGGAGAAGGTATATTACGACCGTTTTTGAGTTTCTGTGGTTCTTGTTAGAAGTTTAGCTACGACTTCTTATTTGCGTGTAATCTTCAGTTTAGTGGGCGAGAAGTGAGAAGGTTTAACTTCGCGAGGTTACAGTTGTATAGTAGTTTGTACCATTACTATGTGATACCGTCTCTATGGCTGTGTAGTAGGTATTATGTATTACCTGCCTATTAGAATTCTATTGTATCCCTACCACCGTTTTCAATTTCTATTGGCTGGCACGCCCGTGTATTACGCTTTTATTTAACGCGTAAATTCCTCTTTTACCGTTCAAGCATAAAATATTCCAATACCCAGGAGCATTATTACCATTTCATAAACTCTGCGCCAAAATGAACCCGCGAGTAAGCTGCACGCGTGACATGTTAACAGCGTAGTTACAATGCCGTTAATTAATACCGACGATTAATAATAATGCACCCATCGTTTACGCGGATTTCCAGCGTTGCATCAAATGTTAGGATAGATTACACGGATTTGTTTCGCTGCTGTTCCACCACGGGATTGAGCAATATGGAGCAACAAAGTTAAATCGATCCTCTGTCTGACTAAACTCTGTCCCATACCACTGGCGCCCTCCGCGATAAAACGACAGTAAACACGCGGTGCCTCTCAAACGCCGTTGCAAATTTCCCTTCTACTTGGAAGTAAATGCATTAGTCAGACTCCAATTTAAAGTTGCTCCAGCGATAAATTTTAATTCACTATCTCCCGATCCAAGTAGAATATACACTATACACCTTTCGCTGGAAAGCTACTTCATTTATAACATAATAAATCGATTTTGGCGCGTTTGCTTGCGGCTAAATAAATATTACGATAACACCTAACGAGGCTGGGATTATCTCTCCTGATTAATTTTCGAACGGGAGTATTTATGTTTACTGAAAACGATGAGCAGCACGAATGTCGTCAGTTAAATAGGAGTACAGGATTGAAATGTCCCAATAAAAATTTGCCAGTCGACCGTCGCTATTTGTGGGTGGCATTTCCGGATTTAAATCAGGCTGACACACAATATCGGTGCATCGGGGTATGTAACTCGACGATAAAACGACGATCAAGATACCGTGCTCGAGTGTATCATATTGCGAAATTTCTCCGGCGCGGTATGCCGTACTTGGTGCAAGTTGTCAGACGCAGGCGAAGAAGAGAGCGCAGCGTCTCCAAGTGGCTGCTACGTTGTCGAAGCACTCGCGAATTTTCGATCACCGTATCAATCGACGGAGCTTTAGAATTCCCTACGTGTCGCCTCGAAAAACCGAGGGACCACGATTCTTCCACACTTCCTTTACTCCGACACCTAACACATGGTGACAAACCTGTCTTTCGTTTATCAATCTCCCAACGATGGTCAATTCTAGGAGCTTACTGGCCCAACCCTCGTTATCAACACTTATTTCTTCTGAAGACAGATTAATTACCATCTGATAAGTATAATAATCCTTTTCGACACTCCATTAGCTCAGTGAAAGGTAGTTCTATCAATACATAATGAAAAAGCTTTGTCCGATAAAGTTCTAAGGACATTATATCGTCTTAACGGGTGCACCAGAGTTAGATACCCCGAAAATAAATTTCTTCGGTCAAAATGTCCCAACTTCCGGGTAAAAGCTAGCAGACTTAGCAGTTTACGAACCCAACCGCTGTTCTTAGCGGTTTGGCGAGTCCTTGATGGACCACTAAGCCTCCACTTTTAGAGATTCACTGTGGTCTCGCGATTTCACCAGTCCCCCTTCCCGCATGCAATTTTAAAGGTATCGAGGGTAGTCTTCGAGGTCGGTGTGTAGTTTAAAGCCATCAGTTGGTCTCTGCTGAATATCGCAACCTTGTTCGAGTTCTGAGCTTCTAATACGTGCCCTGGGACATCCTTGCCACCATCGAGTTAGGATAAATATTCTATAGACGACGCAACTGGGTACACTATTTTAATTTATCGACAGAGTGCAACAACTGTGCTTACTCCGAGTTTACTAGCGTCTATAACAAACGAAAGTTTCATGGGCAGTTGCACGCGGATTTGCAAAGTTTTACTACGGAGATGGTTGAATTAGTTTGCGGACTCGACGCTGGTTGACGGTTGTATCGAATCTCGTTTTGCACAGTGGACTTCTTTTCTGGGAAATACTGGCAATTAAGAAACAGGCACTGCCCAAACAAAGCTGGAATTTTAATCCAATAACTAAACGCTATTATTCAAAAACAAAGTACCATCCCAGAGTTCTCCACCTCTACGTGCTATAAAAATGAAAGAAGTAAAAGTCACATGGTCCCTTAAAAAATTCAGTGCAATCGGTGGGGGGGGATTTCGTACGGCAGAACGTTACCACCCAAAACTTCGTTAAGATATCTCCCTTGTTCGTTCGTGAATCACGAATTCATGGCACCGCCGGAGGGGCAGATGAAAGTTTTCTGGCAGGTGACACGGTACGGTAATGCCACGAAAAAATTACCCCATAAAGAAAAATTGAAACCTCCAGCCAAGTCATGCTTCCTTCGTTACAAGGGATATTCATTTAAAAAATTATGTAGTTAAAGAAACATTCAAGATCCGACTAACTACAATAATTCCAACCATTGTCAATGTCAAAAGCTACGGCAGAGAAGTTGTTAACGTTCGAAAGAAAGATCCTGAAACACAGAAATCGATCCAATTCAAGGGACACAACGACGATTTTCAACCCGGAATGGAGACGCGTGCGCGGAAAATTGATTCGTTTTAGGGGGTTCTCGCGTTATCCCGGGGCTTTTTTCGGTTGGACAGCTGCTGGGGGAACTTGCCCATCTGGATGGGTGACAGGGAAATACATTCGCTTTTTACGACAATCCCAAAATCGTTCCTTCAGCTTCGATTCATCCTGAAGCACGCAATTCCCCCCTTGGCTACAGCCTCTCTCTATCTCTCTCCTCCCTTTTTTTTTTAATTCAAATACACGGCCTGGCGAAATAGAGCCACCAACATGGCGAGAACGCGGCCCGATTCCGTCCCTTTTTAACAGCGTTCCATCCCCCCCAGCTCGGTGGTTTTCGGCCGTGGAATTCAAACGTCGCGAAGAATTCCAGCGAAGTCGCGGGAGAAGCTGGGAGTACATAATTGGTTTCCGTCTTTGTCGCCTTCATTTTCAGTTGCTAGTCGTTTGCCTCCGAGAAACGCGGCACTGGAGCACGCGGAGTAGCAAAGCCGCGTAAAACAGGCGCGCTTAAAATGAAAGGCTGCTCTTTAACAACCTAGACACCGGTCAATTACGGTGTTACACTAAGAACGTTAGCTCCGCCTAACAATCTCTGAGCAGCAATTTTTTTCTCAAGTCCACGACTTCCTTCTACTCCATTCGTATTGTAAATTCCGGATCTTCGCTGTGTAGTGTTATGGGAAAGATGGAAGAAGATCTAACTTACATAATTTTCAAATTTTTGGACTGGTCGTGGACACTTTATTTTAAAATGAGTTTGAAGCACAGAGTACCTATTCCCTAATAAGGGCAATCAGGACCAGAGCGTGGGCCATTGCGAAGATTACATGCTCCCCGAGGTGAACATCCTTTCTCATTTACTTTCCCATTTTACACTCAGAGCAACACATTCTACTTTTGCCCCTTGAGCTCTAATTGAGTTGCGGCGAAGCTACGCGCCCACTAATTGTGTACACTTTCCTCGAAATTGCGATAATTCACGCTACCATCTGTTTCGCCATCTTGCGGCTCTGTAATCCAAAAGCCGCCCAATTCAGGCAGTAATGGATGGCAATATACACGAGTGTCATTCAGCTCGTAAGAATAGTAATAACAGCGAGACGCACGACTTCATTTTCCTCGCGCACAGTTTATTTCACCGCGGAAGAGGTCTGAGCGTTGCGAGCCGTCGCTCCCAGCTACGCCCGCGCTGCTTCCCGATCCCCCGTTTTTCCACCACCTCTCAGAAACATGCAATTACGTAGCCAATGTTCTTTCGGGTCGAATTTTCCAGCAGTGAAGGAACGGCGGGCGGTCGCGCGGCGGGCATTTATTACTCTTTTCGGGTTACTTCCCCGGCCGGAAAAAGGATTCGCCGCTACAAGTCTCGCGCTTTCTCATTTCTTCTGTATCCCACGGGGACGATAATGGACAACACAGCGGCGAAAAAGGATCGACTGGAACGGCGGCCTGGCTGGTTCTCGGCTTCAATTACGCCGGCTTAATAACTCACGGACGATTCAATCTTCCGTGAGATTCGTGGAAAAACGTATTCTCGCGGCCCCTGCCGACGCTACATCTCCGTTAAAGCGAGGGGGGGAGTTATTTGCGAGGGGACGTGAGAGACGATACGAATAACGACGCACAGTGTTCTTGATCAGTGAACTGTTTTGAAAAAGGTGAACTGGGGAGGAGGGGAGATCTGGCAGCCAGATCCGAGCTGCCAACGATTACCGTCACTTCCAAGCGAGTATAAATTTCCCATTCAAAGAGGAAATTCTCTCTGCCCTTTCCTCCCCGTTCTCTCAGCTAAGCGTCCAAACCACCTCGCACCGTTTTTTTTTGTCACGCCCACACGTAGAGCTCGGGCAGAGGAGGGAAAACAAAGAGGAACAACGGATACCAGGAGCAGAGGAAGCGACTGGATTGGATCTCATAAAATATTTATCCGTGGAAAGGTGATACAGTTTCCTGGCCGACTTTCCGCCGATCGAACGCTCGTATCAGTTTCCTGCACCCTCCTCCCGCTCTCCCCGCGCCCCTTCTTTCCCTGCAGGCACGTACGGGACCCGCGGGGTCGGCGCTGTGGACCCGGCGCCGTTTACGGAGCAGCGAGACGCGGCCGCGTAGCGCTCCCTGCGCGTGATTTCAAATGCTCACGTCCAGGGATCGTGTTCCGCGATCGAACATCTACGTTCGCGCGGTAATACGTCTCGAAAGGGGTGCACGTGCATTTATGCTGGGTCGTGGGATCGCTTTCGGGCTCGACGGTGCACGTACGATCGTCGCTTTGTCGCGGGCGATCATGGCCTAGCGAACAATTCACGGAACTCCGGCAGAAGTATTCCCCGAGAAAGTCGCACGACTCTGACGCCCACAGGTGGTTAAGCTCCCTTTCATTCGTCTTTAAAACAACAGCAAAAGCGTCCCTCGCGTCTAGAAAAATTTATCAAATTCCTCGACGCAAGAGTATCCCCGCGGAAGAGCGCAAGAATTATCTGCCTCTCCGCTCGGTGCAAAGCAGCGAAAGCAACCCCTCGGGCACCGCAACTTTTATCAAAATTCCTGGCCGCGTTCCGCGCCAGTTCGGTATGTCCAGATTAAATGGAATCCCCGAGACAGAAGCTGGAATCGTTAAAGCGACGAGTGTGGAAGAAATTACAAAAAGTGAGCGCATATTTATTGCTTGTCGGTTCAGCGATCCCGAACAACTGTCGCCTCGTGAAAAGGGGAAGATCCGAGAAGTAGCCCGCGGGTGTAACGGGGAGGTGCGTCCTCGAGCCTCAACGGGGGCGCGTCTCGTCTGCTTTCCCTCTCGTCTCCTTTTTTCCGCGCCCCGGGGGCCACGTGTACACGGAGCAACGACAACACTCGGTGGTCAACTCGTTTCCGCGCTTTGCGGAAGCGACCGGTCCACCGGAAGGCAAGTGTCGCCACCGCGAGAAGGGCGGGCGGTCGACGCTCTCTGGACTCCCGTGAAATATTAAAGAGACTCGTCTGCCCGAGGATCGCCACCTAAACGACAGGCAGCGACGACGTCGACGGACGTTTCGTTTCAATCGCGGATCAGGAAGCGACGCCCTTCTTGCTTCCGGTATAAACGACGCTCGTTTGCGACGTTAGGGGATCGCTCGTAATCTGGAGGAGCGCGTCGAAAATCGTTTCGAGGGGCTTGAATGAGAATTTTATGTATGGGTAGCTGATCCCTGCGGCAGAAGTGGGTAGAAGTTCTTGAGTTTTGTATTCATTGCTTAGTTGTTTCACTGTGTTTAGTGATTAGGTGGGGGAGGGAGGTGGGATGAGGGCCGAAGAGGGAAGAAATTTGTGGTGGATGCCGTGGGTAGGTAGGGTAAACCAAACAGTAATTGATCGCATACCAGTGAATGACCATTAAGCAAAGAAATGTCAATTATTAATTTAAAAATATTATATGTTTATAAATGGAGTGTAGTTGCATTTTTAATATTCGATATTTTTAGTTACGCGTATTAAGCAAACATTAATAAGTACAATTCTTATTAAAAGTATGCGGTCATTTACTGGGCTTCCACACGTTTTGCATTTTATAATTGTTTTTTTAAAAATTACGATAAGAATAAGTAATTATTTTTATAGAAATTACAAGAAAAATAAATTTAAATGCAATTTCAAAAGAGTGTTTTGTTGTTATACATAGATATATTCAAGTATTAATCTCAAAGGTCCATAAATTCAATAATTCGGTCATTCACTGATTGGTTTACCCTATCATTTGTTTCGTATTCTATCTCCTTTGATATCGAAAATATGAAGCGATCCAGAATAGTGTTATTGGGCTTGTTTGACTTTCGGGATCTTGACTGGTAATTAGTATCTATTCATCCTGAAATTTTCTACTCCATTATTGATGCTTGCAAGTAAAATCTTTCGAGTTTTCACTATCATTTCGCAGGGCGAGTTCGAACATTATTTAGTAAAGTTTAAAACGCGCGTCGTCCGAAAGAACGGCCGGCCACGACGAAAAAGAACATTTTCGAAACTCGCGAAACTAGTTCGCCGTTGCATTCCAAGGTTTACGTCGCGTCGTTGATAATCATGCTTTGCCACCCTTGCCAGCCACTTTGAAATAAGTTCCGCGGGCAACGTCTTTGTTAACGCGCAAAGTTGACCACATCGACGCCATGCCTTAGCGTGCACTCGATTGTATAGAACTTCCGAAAGTTCGCCTCGACTATTCCCAGCGTTCTTAATAAAACGAAATCGGGTATGCTCCCCTTTGCACGAAATTTCTTGTTCGATGGTGAAAGGTACGGGTTCGCACGAAACAATTCGTTAGTGTCCTCTGACATGGAAAAGTTAATTCAGAATTGCTCAACTGATCGCTTGTGATCTGGATATAGGAGTTTGTTAACGTAACAATAACTTATGTTAAGTCAGTCGGGCGTTGATCAAACTTTTCACTCGCACCATTCTTCACGTGTTATATATGTTTGATTTGCTGCACCGTTGGAGCTTTGTTCAGGGCTTAAAAAAATAGCCAACTTTTTTGCCTCATTGTCCGAAAGCCCGGGAAATCGAGTCGACCGTATCTCGCGATGTTAATGAATAATATTTGCACGGGGAGGTTATGAATTATCGCGCTTTCTGATTCGAGAATTACCACGTTTTGTCGCTGGTGTCAGAACGCTGCGTCGTGAAATATCTACTATAATTTTGAATATGTATATACGTGCTCGCGTAGCCGCGATCAAGACGCCAGTTCATTTTTCACGGCGAACAATGCCCAGCGAAATAACGGGAAAAAAGGAAGTACCATAGACTCCGTGATTGTTTGAGGGAAGCAGGAAAGTTTCACGCTTTAATCGAAATACACGGGGTGTTTCGTTAACACGGTTGCAAGGAGTTTTCGCCAACTACTTATCGGCGATATCGAAACAATATTTCCGCTTTTCAAGCTCCATCGAATGAACCGAGGATCTGCTTGAATACAGGAGGGATCGGCGAAAGAATTATCGAGTACTCACATATAACGACGAGATGAGCGTTGGCACGGATCGGTTTAATGCGCAAATATGGTCCGACTTGGCACTGATACTCTCCATCGTCGGTCAAAGAAGCGTCTGTGATCTTGAGATTGTAGATGCCAGCGTTTTGATCTCCTATTAGTCTGAGCCGTGGATGCCCGACGATTTCTCCAGCTGCAATGCGATGAAAAATCAGCTTTATGACATGTATCGCGTAGAATTCAATTGTTTAATAAGAATGCTTCAAATTAACTATACAAATACAACCGCCCAATAATATTACTGATTTCATTCATTTCCTGAAAATAAAAAAGTCGAGGCGGCAATAATATCAACGCCACTAGCATCCATTCTCCGATATTTGTACTATTACTCGGAAGATGCCAAAAATTTCTAAACCACCACATCATTCTACTTTTAATTCCACTAATATTTCCCTAACCATCACAGGAAGCTGCGCGCCGTTATATCTCGTGCTTGTACCATTATTTTATCAAGAACACGTATTTCATATTTAACGAGGAACGAGGCCATCGTCAAAGGTCTCGATCGATGAGGAAAATAATAGAAAAGAACAATCGAGGACTTACGTTCAGCCCCGTTTCCTTCCTACGGCAAAATGGGAGTTGCTACAGTCATAATGAGGAAAATTGAAAAAGAGGTATTATTCCGGCTCGAGCGTTCCAGAAGGATTCTTTATTAAAACCATCACCGTTTGCCATCAGCTAATTCTTATTTCGATCACGCCCCCACCCCTCCTGCTATTCATTGACCTTTCGCGCCCAATCATTTCCATGAAAAACCCGAAAAAAAAACGATCACCGAGGAGACAGCTATCCATCGAAATAAAATGGGAAGCAAGAATCCCTATATCCGCCGGGTTTTTCAGGTGAATGTTTTATCTCGATTAAATCCCGTTCCATTAACAGGCTCAGAACCCCCAATACCTTTCTCCCTTCGTACTCCCCTTCTATTCGAAAACAATTGAGGCGTTTGATGGAAAAAGGGCACATAGGCCTATGTACCCTTCTTCCTTAAATCGTTTAAATCGACTCAGGTATATGTTAAATATATAATATATCAAGGACATTACTTCTCTCGCGTTCAGATTAGCTAAATGCTGCTTCATTACGTAGCGACACGCAGTTACATAGTCGCTGAACAGTCGCGCTACCGCGCTGTCGTGCAATAAGTACTTTTGTTTCATAGAGGATTTTCTGTAAGCGAGAAAATATGGACAGTGAGGCGAGTATCGAATCCGCAAGGAAAGAAGCTAATTTAGGAAAGAAAAAATTGATTTGTAAGACAGCTTGCTGCAAACAATCGAAGAAATTAATACTTACTTAAAACATAACATTTCTTGTTTATTTTTGCGCTTCATTTTGTACTTTTTATTTAAGCGATGTATACAAAATGGACAACGAAGTAAGTAAACAAAATTATATGTAAATAGCTAAACAAAGAAGCAATTTTGTTACGAATTTACCATATTTACGGAAAAAGGGCACATAAACCGCTTGCTTAAATAAAGACACATATCATTTTCAAATCATGACTTCTGTTTTCAGAACGTTTGGGGGACACGGTAACTACATCCTTAAAAAAATTGGTTTTAATTGCATTACATTGTATTAAGTTATACTATAATGAAAACTTTGAAATCGATTTTCTTCAAATGGCATTTTGGCGTACGTGCTCTTTTTCCATCAAATGCCTCAATTTACGAATCTCTGTTAGAATTCGATTCCAGTAGCCCGATAAAGGATCACGCTATTTTCCATTTTTGCTGAGCCGTTTCCCATGGATTTGCAAAAACTAACGCTTCTTTTCCCTTTCCCGAATAGCTTTGGCATTAGGGGAGAGGGGGACGCACTTGTTACAATTCATTTTAATAGTCAACGTAGAACATTATGGTTTTCCAATGCTCGCGGCGCAAATGTTTACGGTAAAAGGTCTCCCTTCGGAAGACGGGGGTGGAAAAAAATCATAACCACGGTGCATTAAGGTCGTATCGTAACTCAAAGGATACGGCCCACCGTAAACTACACGCGCGCGGCTTCTATAAAGGGCGAAGACACATGTCTGCCAGGAAACGCCGCAACGCGTTGCCACTTGCTTTTTGATAAAAGCGGGCTGATGTATGCAGAATCGATAGCGCAGGACGGCCCCGCGGCGGCCATTACCCTTCTGTCAACCTTGGCTTTCGCGAAAAATTTACTTTGCCGCGGGGCTGCACGGTGATCGGCAGTCGAACGGCTAATTATCCGCGCCAGCTTTCTGCTAATTATTCAAGAGTCAAAGTCACGCGAACCGCTTTGATGACGTTCGGCGGTGAAAGCGGAAAGTGCGGTCTTGTATGATTTATAAATTTGCGACTTAACACTTGGAAATTAAGGCCAATGATTGATAATATTTTATATCGTGTCTAATTTATTTTGTAAATATTCGTGATCATTTTGGTTGTATTCGAGGGACTTTTCTTTTACTAATATTTTATTATACGAAGGGCCTTCTTCTTTAATGTCTCAAGTTAAAACTTCTTTAATGTCTCAAGTCTTATTTGGCAGAATATTTTATGCCTGAATAATTCTGGAAATTATCGATACGCTTTCAGTTCTCACTTCAATTGATTATCCTCGAAGGCAAATTTGGTTCGACTAAATTACACCCTCAGTTGCTATTCTCAGCGAGGTTCGCTGCCCTTAACGATACAACCGCCGCGCGGCGTGTTCAAAAATTTGGGTCGTGGTAAAAAGCACGCCTAATAAAGGTTTCAATAGTCTAGGGTCTAATTATTCTTCTTTTATGCCGCTGTCGTCGCCCGCGAGATCGTTCGAGCTTCCGAATGAGAATCGAATAATGCACCCGGGAGAACTGGAAATAGTGACACTGACGGGGAGGGATCTTTTGTGTTGCTTTTTTTGAAAAAGGAAACAATGACGTCACGTCACAACTCGACGAAATGTATTAGAACACGTGAACGAAGAAGTATCCAGCTAGAGGAAATGTCAATTTCGTTCCACTCGTATCATTGGCAGTGCTAATAGAGTAAAATGATTTTAAATGGATGAAATGAAGTTATTAAAAGAAGTTTTAAAGACTCTGTCAGAGAACGGGAAGAGTTGGAGAAGTCTTCTGGTCGGCTCGACCGCATCTGCATTCTACTTCAACTTATCCTCGAGAAACCGAGGAAGCTGATAATTACTTATAATCTGTGCAGAATCTATCGGGCCCATTTCCAACTCTGGCCAACGATACTCGTGGAATTGTTCGACCCGAGTGTCAAGGAGCTTATAGAATGTTTTACACAGTGATATAGCCACTCACTGTGCAATTCTGCTGCATTACGCTTAACTATTTGCTCGCAAAATTGCCTCGTACTTTTTCACACACGTATTTCAATTATGATCGTGTATCTTTCTCCGCCCTTGTAAAACTTTTATTTGCCTCGTTGAAATCGCGAAAAGTCAATAGATACTTCGCGCAAGTGTGCGTCGAGTGATTCCTCGTTTAAAAATAAATCAACAGCGTGGAATAGAGTTTTTTCCCACCGAGTCTTTGTTTTTTTTACAGGGAAATATAGCTCTGAAAAATTGTGGAGCACGCAGCTGGCAAATGATATTTGGACTTTGAAAATGCAGTGGTGTGTTAAAAGAATGTTGAGCGTAATTTCGATTCGTTCATGAGCGAGGAATCAGTTCGATATTGGGTTTTGCTTTAACTACTTTTTAGTGAGTCACGGAAGTCTAAAAATCTCTGGACAACACCCCAGTATTTAATAAATGCTTAATAAATAATAGCAGAATTAATGCACTTACTTGGCTCTATGACGTATGCAAAGCCATCTTTGACCCACTGCACAATGCCGACCCTGTTTCCGACCTCGCAAGGTATCGTTACCTCTCCACCCTCGAGGACAGAGCTGTTCCGTGGGCTGACTCGGAAATATTGCCCTCCTTCACCTGTAAGAGAGCCGTAAATTACAATTAGAGCCAATATATCCAAAGGGCAATTACAATTACGAATTAATGGTACCACATAGTGAAGATTTGCTCGAGGTTGTCGAGGAACCTTAACTGTTCATCGAAATTGATGAGCAGAAAGCAGAGTTCAGAAACGCGAGGATAAAACGCAAAGGACCTCCCATGAATATAAAATAAAATGTTCCAAACGCTAAGTGGAACTTAAATACCGACTCTTGAAATCTGAAATAGTTGACGATGCATTCCGAGATGCATTACACTGTACAATGAATATTTTAGCCATAAATTAATGCAATAGATGGGAGAGTGAATATTGGAAAATGGTACAATATCAGAGGAAGATTCGCATGGTTTACTTGTCTCGCATCTTCACAAAGACCTTTTGCAGCGTGTCTTTTGTTAATTCACGGGGCTCGTAAAAATACGCTCACGGAGAGACTTGAAACAAAACCGCCGGGTATTCTATGCCACGGCGGAAACTATTCGCGGACGCGGCGATACCACTTCCGTGAAAGGAACGGAAGCCAGAAAAGCCCCAGTAAACATGGCGACGTTGAATCCGGTGAAACGTTCGCGGCAGCGACGTCCCTCTTTCAATGTAAACGTCTGAAGGAGATCGAACTTAATAAAAAAGAGAGAAGAGGGAGAAAGGGGGAGTATCTAAATGGCAGAGGAGAACGTTACAAGCCCCGCATTCACGAGATCGAAATAGAGGCTGGCGAATGAATATCGAAAGACGTAAAGTGAAGTCGCTGTAAAAAAAAAGGCGGAACACTTCTCTTACCCACCCTTCTTTTTAAAGAACCGCTCGAGAACAAGAGGCCGCTAGAATGCATTTGTTTGTTCTCGATGGAAGAAGGAAGCTCCGATATTATATGTACAGGGTGGTCCACGTAACTGGGGCAGGTATTATCAGGTATTTAATCGTAGCCCCAAAGAAAGCTGCTTTAGAAAAGTCTAACTTTCTATGCTTGCTAGCCTTCAGCAACGCAATACAATTCTCCATCTACAACTTCCCCAAACATTTGCCAAAACGGAGATAGATCTCCACTTCAGCCTCCCTTACAGCAGTTCACAATCACGCTGCCATCGCAGAGCTCCGCGAGCCCCCTCCGCCAACCCCTGGCGTCTGAAATTCGCGATTCATCGTCAAACCAACATCAATCATCCCCAAATTAACACTCCCAAGCGATTAGCACCACTGCAAGAAAAATCCTCCGACACCTCCCTCATTCCCGCCTTCGCTCAGCCGCCGCTAGCTCTTCAACCCTCGTTCACGGCTAAATCGTTTCCCGCCGAGTTCGCTCCAAGTGACGGGCACAACGGCGACAGGATGAAAGACAAAATCTGGCCGGAAGATCAGCGTAATCTGCTTGTTCGCCGGCGATAGGATCGATGCTCGCCGCTGCTTCGTTGCCTCGCCCCGTTCACGGGCTGAGCACAACCTGTGGCCACTGTGTACCTGCGGCGGGGGTTACACGTTTGCCTTTGTGCGCCCGTTCGTCTGGTTCGTGGTCACCTGCTGCTCGAATTTGCACGATCCAGCCTAAATACGGCACCAATGAAACATACAGGCACGGCTGCGTCTGTTAACGCTGCAAACAGCCGGGCCCCATCAGCCCATCCCTCTCCCTCTCTCTCTCTCTCTCTCTCTCTCTCTCTCTCTCTCTTTGTCTCCCTCTCTGCTCGATGGTGCCGCGAACGTTCGAGCAGATGGATTTTACGCGCCCGTGAACCCGGAACGTCCTGGTCCATCGACGGAAGAACGGGACGATTGTTTTCGATTCCTCCAGGCAGAGATGACGTCGGCATCGTGTTTGCCTCCCCTCCCAACTGGCTGCTCGGGGACCCGTCTCGTTAAGAATGCCGTCTGAGCTCCAGGCGGATGGACACCGTCCTGTCATCGGGGACGGCGGACTTTGCTCGTTCGCGGTGAAATTTTAATTGTTTGCTTTCTTGCGCCGCTGCAGCGGCTCTCCCGGACTCTTTGCAGCGTCACTAATTGGCAGGAATACCGACCAGCTCGTCGCTGGATTGTTTGCCCACCGGGGCGATCGTGTACACGCGCGCACTCGGCGCGGCTGATCGTATGGAGGGATGGCTGGGCGTAGGTGGATGGACCGGGCTGGCTCGGAATTTTGCTTTGTTGCAGGTATTTAGTTGGCGTTTGCAGGTGCGCGCGATTGGTTGATTAGATGAGGAAGCGCGACGATAATCTGATGCGAACTACAACGAG
Organism: Andrena hattorfiana; assembly: GCA_944738655.2. Classification (NCBI taxonomy): domain Eukaryota; kingdom Metazoa; phylum Arthropoda; class Insecta; order Hymenoptera; family Andrenidae; genus Andrena; species Andrena hattorfiana. The sequence goes on from OX122893.2 coordinate 5,529,767, forward strand.
CGACTGAATGCTTACGTTGCAGTCGAGTACACGCCACAATTAATATCATAATCGGCCGGGGTGGTTGAGTGAGCGAAGATTACGTCTGACTGGTGGATTAGATTCGGTTTGGCTAAGGGGAAGGGATCTCCCCACTACTCCTCGGCAAACTCAGGTGGCGTACGTTCTTCGAGCAAGGGAAAAGGTGTGGCAAGTCGTAAACAGAATTGTAAACAGTAACGGTGGCGCAAGGACGTCGACTCGTATCAGTTAGAAGGTTACTGGCTGTGGAAGTGCTTCTGTGATAAATGACTGTGCTTCGAAACTCTTGAGTGTTTGGCAGGCGAGCTTGCTGCGGCGTTTAAAATCATTGCTGTTTGAGAGATTTTTTAATTAGTGGATATGGATTGTCACGAATAAAACTAAGTAGTTGTTTGTGTCAGAAGATCCTTGCAACGAAAGCTTGAAGAAGTCATGTTGTGCGTAGAAAAGCAGATTACCGATAAACATATTTCGCGCTTTTGGAACGATTAAAAACGAAATGTTTACTCGTTTCCGTTGATGAATATTTTGTGTACTCTTGCATAAAAATTCTTTTAAAATCACCATTTTGTAAATCAAAAAGTTTGGAGAAGCAAGCATTTATTCGTCAAAATATTCGTGTATATTTGGCATTTGGTATTTTTACATGTATTTCCAATAGTAAATATCACGTCTGGGTCGATGGAACGGTGAAATGAAATTTCCATTTGTTAGGAAGAAGCGGCAAAAGTTGCAAGGGGGCGGGGTGGCGGCGGAAAAATATCACTTTAAGTCTTCAGTTTCGTTGGAATACATTGAAGTGCTCTTTCCAGCAGACAGGAAATCTTTTATGAACGTAAAAGCTCATCGGTGTAATCGAACTGCCGCTGGCTAATAGCGTTAAGGCTTGGATTAACAACCGCGTTCAAATAGAACCAGGTACACTCGGATCACAGTTCGATTCGAATATGCCCTAGCACTGTTCTCTGCGTTACAACGTGATTGAAATACGAGCATTACATAACGTTTCGATCTTTACTGTATTTCAACCCATAGAACTCGCTCGAAACCTTAGGGTAACCAAAAACATTTCATCGATACTATTACACCTTTTCCGATAGAGTGAAATACCCACTACGACCCAATACTTCAACTAGCCCATATTTATAACCCTATCCTATATTTGCACCACTTCCTCTATTCAAACTAGACACATCAAAATCACTACTTCAAACGCCAATAGCCTCTTTTAACCCTCGGTTGTCACACCTACTTTTTCGAACGTCGTTGTCACACTGGGTCAATTTGACCCTGTCAATTCTCAATCAGCTGTTATTTAAAAACTATTCGTTAAATTAAGTCTAAAAAATTCTGAGATAATGTTTGAACATTGTAGAATATATGCCCATCGTTGAAAGTTGACATTTAAAGTGTCATCATGCTTAAGAAAAAGTTTGAAGCAATAAGAGTTACGACAAAAAGGTTTTTTGCTTAAAAAAACGCAGGGTCAATTTGACCCAGTGTAACAACCGAGGGTTAAATAAACCACCGCAATAAACTCCTGAAACTCCATGACATATCTTCGCCCAAATAGTAACGAACGCTCCTACGTTCCCTAAAACAATACCCCCGATTACTTGCTCAATCTCGAGGCCGTGCATCCATTAAAAATTCCCTCCGCAACAGTGTCTTTCGTCTGTTCATAAACCGCTTTCGCGACAAAGGATCGATTAACTCGCGCGATTTCCAGCCACCGCCCCCATCGAGCCGAGCCCCACCCGTTGAAAAAAAGCTGTTTCGCGAGTATCATCCACCATCGTCTCCCTTTCTTCCCTGTTCCATCGAGGATCAAAAGAAAAGGCGACGGAGGACGTGCGTGGAAGAATCGCGATACGCGTCGATTGGCTTTTTTAGGATGTGTAATCGACGCTGGCACAGAGACTGACAAGGAAAAAGTAACAAAAGGCTGCAGCTCGTCGACGCGCAAATCCGCCCGATGAATTATACGATTATCGGCTTTGCGACTTTTTATTACGCTGCGACGCGTTGACGGCCCCAAGCTTTCGCGAATGACCCGGTCGATTTTAATAATCGTACAGTTTAGTCGTACATCGCGATGCTCGTCGACGAGCCAGCGAGAGGATTAAGCCGGTGTCCGTTACTCTTCGACAGGTCTGACTAGTTTATTTGAAGCAGAGTGATTTGACGCGCGACACTCCGGGACGCTGATCGATGAAGGGTGTAAGTGGATACACATTTTAAGTGTCCTTAGGTGTTCTTAGGATGATAGGGCTTTCGGTGCCTGGTGGAGAATAAAGTAGAATTCGCGCAAGTGTATGAGGATGTTAGAAATGTTCGTTAAAATGCAAGAATTGAACTTGAAAAAGTGAATTATGATATTCGGAATTTCTTAGCGAGGCATTTGCTCAGTTCGGAGTGTAGAAATTTTCTCAGTTTTGTGATTAGTGTAAGAGGAATTTCAATGACCATTCGTGCGCGTCGGCTATCACTGAAACGAAGCCTCATGGTCGATGCACTTTCGTAAAACAGCGTCCAATTAATGTTGCTCGCGTTTCCTCCCCGTTTCGCCGTCGCGAAAGGAGGAAGGAGGCGAAAGGGGAACGGAACTTGTCCCAATTTTCAGTCTTGTGCTCGCCGCGCGTGCAAGGGGGAGAGGAGGAAAAAGCAAGGCGAGTAGCTCGGCGCACCGTTCGTCTCGTTTTAAGTGAGAATTTCGCCCGATGCATCTTCGAAATCGATCTTGAGCACGGTGTATCCTTCGAACGCGGCACGAATGCCACGCCGCCGAGGACTCTTCAAGCCCCTTTCAATCCCTTATCCACTCGTGCCTTTCGAGGAATATGGAAAAGCAGCCAACTATTCACGTTTCGCAGGGACCTCGAAGGAGAACCTGTTCTTTTGTTTTATTTCACGACGGAGGGACGCTTGGGGGAAAATTCGGCTGATTTAGGGTGGATCGAAGGAATGCTAATTATCGGCGCAGAAAGTGCAGCCCGAATAAATGTTGATCAGTGACTTCCAAACGAATTCCATCGTAGGTTTTAATATAAATCGAAGGCAAAGTAAACGCTCGAATGGGAGAAGCAATTACTACATACACTGTTGTGTATTGTCCCAATATCATGGATTAATTTCCCTCGAAATGTAAGGAAATCAGTCGGATTACCCGATCAACTGAAACCCTCTGACAAATGATTTCCATTACAATGGCCCTCGGTAATTAGTTTCTCGTTTAAATGATACAATATAAATGGAGCTCCACTAGTCGATGGTTAATGGTACCTATTAATATTGCAGTGAACGCCAAAGTCGCTTGAGCCCCTTTAGTGAAATCACAGGGAACACTGTTTGAGTATTTCGTAAAATTAGTTACATGAAATATCTGAGGCAACACGCGTGTACAGCCATAATAAATTAAAACGCGAATCGTGGCTGACGATCTTTTGCGAGTAAACTGACGGCGAAGAAATGAAGAGAATAAAAAGGGAATGGAAATAACGTGAAGCTTACACGAGCACGTGTCCCCATTTAATTTTTTCCCCGTCCGAATTACAGCCGCCTTGGCGTCCCACTAATTTTCAATTCTCGAGACAAAATCTCCTCTACGTGAGCTATGAATATCCCGAAACGAAGCGTATTCGCTATGCATCGTGCTTCGCCAAGGTACTTCTCCTCAATTTCGCGCCAGCTGGCGAACAACCCTGCTATGGGGTCGCCGATTATTTCCGAAGCAATGCAGCACATATCTCTGCAACTATGTGTACCAGTATGTACAACGCGTTTGAAAGAAATGGTCGATAGGCTAACTGAGAAATACGTATCGTCGGCTTCTTCCGTTTCGGAACAACTGCTTAAGCATTAAGAATAACATTCTAATAAGTATTAATACAAGAAACGCCTTTTCGGCAGAAGTAGAAAATGACAAATTCAAAGATCAAGAGACTCTGCGCCACGAAAGTGCGAAGCTTGCATGGAAATTGAAGAGGCACACTTGGAAAACCTTATCTACACATCGGAGTAAGCAAATTGACAACGGAAATAACAAACAGGAGGGAACGAGTCGCGAGCGTTATTGAAAGCGAAATATTTTTCACTAAACTCGGCCAGCACTGTCCCACCCTGCACTCCCCCGGAACCATTCTTTTTTAACACTCGGTGTTTTACACGCGGGAATTTTATTTGTGTACATCGTCGAAAAACTTATTTCGCTCCCGACGGTAACGCGGGCGCTCGCGGGGGGGAGGAAAACGACGTTACGGCTGGAACACTCGAGTGCCTGTCTGTACGTGAATTCCATAAATTCCGAATCGATGGGACTTTACGTTTTACTGTTATTTCGTGGCACGCAGACGCCGCGTCTACACGGCGAAGAGGCGTACGACGCTCGTAAAACGGCGCTTGTTTCGTTATGAAAAATTCGTTTGCCGAGACGCGTGCTTCCCGAAGTCGTCCCATGGTCTTGTGTAATTTTCCTTCCCGCGGAGAACGCCTCCTCCGCCGTAGTTTTATTTATTTTCGTCGGCCCCGAGGGAAACGTCCCTTTTCTTTCGAATGTACCACTTAAATATCGTGTGTACAGCGCGGGGGTGTGTGCAATGGTGGCTCCACTTTATGGGTACTACCCCGTGTAACTTTATTTTTCAAGATTCCAGTGCATCATCTAAACATTTAAGTAGATGCGTGCAAAAATATATTGTCCGATTAATCATAAGGACTTCGCGTATCCCTTTGAATCCTTAGATACCTGTACGTACATCTGTCATCAAACTATGCTCCACAAAACATTTGCGAAACTTACATTCATATTTTTACGATCACTAGACATCCTGCATTTATTCTTTACGATTTTCACTCCGATAGGAAACGACGCTTTAAAGCCTCCGCGCGATCGTGTTACATAAACTTTACAATATCTTTTATTCCCACGAATGATGCTTTCGTTTTTGTAAAAATTGCACTAGGTCTGAGTCAAGAAGACGCGAAAAAGAAATATCGAAGCGCGCCCGAGTCACCGTGACAAAACACGCATCGTCGTTTACTTTATCGCTTATTAGTATACTTTAATTCTCCGTGCATACATTTATTGCATCTTTCATGGCGCACCTTCTTGGAACGGCCTTCGTTCCGTTTATTCTATTATCTAGCTTTATTTCGCGCGGTCGCGGGAAAAGCTCGTGCCCAGACTAGTACGTAAAAATGGGGTATCAGATATCCAATATGCCATGAAAACTGGATCCGGCTACGGAATCCTGTGAACCAATAGTGATTTCGCGGCATTGCCGTCCATTCTAATGGGACTCCCCATCGAATAAACTGCCTTGGAGCGAGTCTTTTGAGGAAGATTCTCGTATTGTTCCGAAAACTTAAATTCTCGATCAACGTACTTTATCCGAGGCGTTTACGAAATTGTTTCTATTAAATCGATTTAATCTCCTTACAAGCTTGCCAAAGATCCCAGCCGATCACGAAGCAGTCGAATCATTGCGTTGACAACTTTATGAGAGTTCTCTATGCCCATGAAATTCAACAAAGTGACCTCTGTGTCTGTATAGAAAACACCATCCCTTATGACAATTGCGATTGTAAATACGTTATGTAAATACCTTATGTAAATACGTTTACGGTATTTTAATTTGAGTAATGATTAAGAAGCAGCGAGGGCAGCGGGGCGCCAAGGAATAGTAGATAAATACGTCAGGTTTTCCTCGCCGTCTCCCACCCATTCTAGCCTCTCCCCGAGCAACCCTTTCGGCCACGACGAACGCGCAATTTCGAGCATTACGACGGCATCTAATACAATCCTCTCCCCGTTCCACGGCCGGCTTTTGTGCCTGCATTTATATTGCTCCTATTGTCGGGAGCGTGGAAGACGATTCGCGGGCGGAGGGGGTGTTTGGGGAGAAAGAAGGCCAGGGGGTAGAGGAAAAGGAGAAGAAGCCTCGCCGCCGCCCCCCTCCCCGCGGCCATCCTCGTCTCGCGTCAATACCACCCCCGTCGACGATCCCATTCAGTTCGGTCTGCTCGCTGGATAGCATATCGAGTGAGAACGCTCGTTTATACGGCGCACAAAGGGACGAACGCGTCCCCCCATTAGCATGCGCGCGCCCCCGCTGCCCTCCGCGCTTATTTGCGCCGAGCCGAGGACGCTGCGCCCCTCTCTCGTTCATTTACATTAAACTTCGATCGTTTATCTTCGTTTTTCCCTCTTTTTTAATTCCCCCTTCTCTCTCCTTTCAGCCTTCGTTTTCGTTCTCGCGTCGGGCGACAAAGCCCTCTCGTGCCTCCGCCGACACCTCCGTAGCGAATTAACGCGGCCGAATGGTGACGGGACGGGTTGCATACGCCGCGGCTGAAGAACTTTCACAGTGGAGGGTTCAAGGAGACGGAGGATGAAGTGGCGCGAGATTTATGTGAGTTTATTAATGCCCAAAGCATTTTCGAGCCTCGCGGTAATTATAATTGAAGACGCGAGGTGTGGCTTAGGGGCATGCTGGCTAGCTTTAGGGATGCTTTATCGTCTCCGAGGGTATTTTTCAGCTGTCGGAGATATTTAATGACGGAGGCTTATGCAACGTAGCTACTGCAAATTAACACTTTCGCTGCTGAGAGTCACGCGCGCGGCGTACACCTTACGTCTTCGTTTCAATTCCTCTTTCATCCCCCAAGTGCCCACGGTCGCGTTCAACGAGGCGTTAAAGGGGGAAATGGAAGGGCGCGGGATCAGAAATTTTAATAGCTACGAAGCCGGTGCTCGCCGAACGTTTGGAAAGCTCGCTAATAGGACGCGCGTGCTCGGATAAATAATAGCCAGATGTTGCATCGAGCACGTGCAGCCGTCGCGATTTTTCTCATTCCCGGCTGTATAGCATTTGCATTTATCCCGGGCGTATTTGTTCTCGCGATCGGTGGCCGTTAACGGCCGATAATTATTCATCTGTTACGCGGCGACACGCGACAAACATCGAAGCGCCGCAATCTTCGGAGACGGTCTTGCGGTTGTTCGCCTTTGAACGCGAAGCGGCCGCGATCGATGGATTAATTCCCGTGAAAGGACAGCCGTCCGGCGTCGAAAAACGGGGGGACAGGTTGAAAACGGTGGAACGATGAATTAAAAATTCGCGTGCGCCGCGACGAAATCCCGGGGCGAGAATTGATTCATCGGGAACCCGTTTAATTAAGATACAATCCAGTACCGCGGAAAATTCTAGCTTTTATTTCACCGCGGGGCCGAATGAATTAAACGACGCGTAGAAATTCAAGGATATACAGGCCACACACTGTGGAAGCGAGGGATTGCTTTCGATTATTTCCAGATATTTCGAAATATTTTTCGATTATCACAAGTTAGGATTTGTTTGGACGGAACGGTGAACCGTTGCGCTCGAATGGTTATGGATTGTTTGGGAATTACGTGTTAATACCGGGGATAAAAATCGAACAGTGGATCGTCGGCTATCAGCCCCCCTCCGCCCCGCCGTTCCGCAGCTTGGAAAATCCGTTCAACGGGCGCAATCAGCGATTAAGGCGGGCGTTACATCTGAAATTCGAATCGGCGAGCGTACACGCGAAATCGCGCGGTGCCGCGTGCCTCGTAAAAACCGGCCCTCCCCGTATGTTTATGTATACGGAACGGTCAATTCATTTGCATATGTAACAGCGCCGGTTACAACGGAACGCACCCCCTTGCGGAATTAGCATGGCCTTGCACGTGCAGCGCCATATGTTCGACGCGGGGAGAAGAATTAAATGTTCCCGCCGTTTAATAAAAGCATGGCGAAGGATTTAATTATTCCTTTCTCCAACTATCCTGGCAATGAAACAGGGAAAGGTTTCTGCGTGCGAGTTTGCAGGCTCCTGCGCTCAGTCAGATTCTAAGAAGAGGGATGACAGAATATAGTCAGATTTCCTTCATTTCGGGAAATTGCAGAACCAGTACGACTGGCATCGGCGCGTTTCCACGTCCAACTGTTCTGGAAAGTGCTGAGTGTAATTATTGTTCGACTGCCCCTGAATGTTCGAGTAAAGGAGAAGCTACTTGAACGAGAGCTTCTCGAAGCCTCGAGTCATTGTAAGTGTTAACGTGGTAGAAGATTCCCTCCATCAACTCGTCGCCTTCTTTCGTTCAATAATTACGCGAGACGCGAGATAAAACGCGTCCCGTCGCTTCCGCTCGCTTCGCTAATCTTCCGCCTCGAACACGAACGGTCAATAAACGGTGTATTAATTGCGGTCGTTAATCGTGGAAGGCACGGGGGTGGGGGAGGCAGCTCCTCGGCTGACGATAACACGGTGGATTTTATTACGCGATAAAATTGATCAAAGAGGGGAAAAAGAACGAGCAGACGGGACGTTGTCCCACTTTCTTCCTTCGTTTATCTTTCTGGCTCCTGTCGTATAGCTGGTGCTTCTTATCGATCGAAAGGGGGGGCTAGTGATTTCGCGGAGGCTCGCAGTAGAGAGAGTCAGCGCGCAGTCAGACGTGTCCCCGAAGGGCGAGAACAATGTACATTCGGGGATTGGAGGGAATCAGACTGGTAACGTATCGAATTCTCGTTCCTACAAGAATACTCTCGTCCAATCAGATCCCTCGATGCCTCGACAGACACGCCGAATTAACGAGAGATTGATTTTCTAATTTCCGCCATGCAAAATTCAGTTATCGCTATTCGATAGTGCTCCGAAAGGAGGTAGCGATATAATTCAGCTTCGTGTAATTCAGATTCCTTATCTGCGCTCGCAATCATCTTCGTCGAAAGTCTAGTCTCCGCGGCGACCACAGAAGTCCATCGTCGAAGAATGGACAAAGAGATACTTGAGGATCTCGATTTTTTTCTCCGACGTTCAAACAGTACCCAATAACGGTTAACGAGAAGCCCGGCTATCATGACTCACCGCAGTCAGGACACCTCAGCAGTTCGCCGCGCCGTCTGAGGCTTCTAGACAAAGAGGAACGGAGCCAGGTAAAAAGAGGGATATGGAGATCCGCGCCATTTCTTTCGCGACTGCCAGAACAATCTAAAAACGTTCACACGGGCGGGCGTTACACGCTGGCGTGACTGCTTGTGAGAAGAATCGCAATTAAAGGCGTTGAAACGCGGTTAGCCGCCGACCTGTCGACCAGAATCTTCAAACCGCGATGGCGAAAAAGGAAACGAGCGACTGCGAAACGACCAGCCTCGCATCCGGTCGGCCGTCAATGGAGGAGGGCCCGGTGCGTGACGCTGTCTGCCGTCGCGCAGGGGATAGCCACCAGCAATTTGTTTGCGTAGTCGTTTCTAATTAGCGACTGCATGGTCTATCGCGATTCTTGTTACCGTTAATTCGCTAGATCCTGCGATTAGCCACGGCACAGCTTCTGTATTAGGCGTGGAAGCTGAACCCGCCTTGCTATGTCGAGCAAAGTGTCATAGAAAAATGGAACAATTGTTCCTGAAATCAGAAAACCTTGCGATGAGAGCAACGGACAAGTTTGATCGGGGTCATTCTTCGATTAGATAGAGTACCGTGTAGTTCACTCGATTACATTGTTCATGAATAGAATCGTATTTTAAATTCGAGGGACAAGTAATGATATTTTTCTGGACGAAGAAATTCGCCGAATTTTTAAATTTTTAATTAAAGTTGCTGAGAATTCTACTCTCAGTACGCCGATATTAAAAGTCCCCGAGGCTTTTGATCGACAAGCGTTAACAAACCTCTACTTACGTATTTCTTAATTTCGACGCAGGCAGCTCGTAGCGCGGCTTCGAGCCACGTCGAAATAATTCGTCGCCAAGAACCGAGCGGAAATATTTAACCGGCAAGCCTAAATTTTTCATGGAATATCGTCCGAAGCTGACAACAGCCGCTGTCTATTCAAAATGAGCGGAACACTTTAAGCGAAGCGGGCGCAGCTTTCAAACCTGCTGAATGGGCCGCGACTCTTGCGGGCGAAAAAAGAAACCGACCAATTTCTAAAGGGGCGCGGAGAATGAAACATCTGTAAGGGGGAATCATTAAAAACGTCGATGCTGAAAGGAGGCGTGGGCGAAGTAGCAATTTAGCCGAGGCTACTAAGAAAAAGAAAGCTTGGGGGAGCATTAAGAATTAATTTCGCGAGCGACTGTCGTTTCATTCAATTTGCGAGAAGATATTTCAGAATAGTTCGGAACGCAGGCCAATTTTACATTCTTAGATTTCATCAAGATTTTTCAATAATTCAGGACAGTTAGTTCCTTCGGTCCACTGTAAATCAGTCTCTGTGATTTCAAATGGAAAAGGTACGCGAGGTTTCATATATTTATCGCGGCCCTTTACTAACAAGCAATCAAAAGCCAGAAAGCATAATAAATTGTTACCCCAGTCTCCATAAATTCCAGGATAGCAGTCTTATAAAAATGACATTTTATAGGTGGTATCGACCCCCTGTCGTCACTTGTACGTCCCCACATCCTTCAACCCCTTGCACCCCAACTCACCCACAACTCTGTCAACCAGCTCTTCATCTATTATTTTCCAAGAATCCATTTTTCTCAACCTACCCCACCCCTGCCAAACGAATAACCCCTAAAATTCTCATTCAGTGCGCCCCTCAACCCGCCGCGAAGCAGAGACCGCCGGCAGTGAAACTTACCGCGTATATCGAGACCAATCATCCAGCAACGTAACCCACCCCGTCCCACCTCGGGGATGAATCCCCCCAGGGACAAGTGCGCCAGCCTAGCGATCTCGAGCAAACCTACCGTCCATCGTCCCGGGGAAACTTTCGCCATCGCGGGGCGCTTAAATACGCGGTTATGCGTCGCGAAAGACAAAGGGGGGCGCGGTCTGGGGGATGGCGTGGCAGAGCGAGCAGCGCGAGCTGGGGGGTGAACCGGAACGGCGGAGCGTATGCGTCGAATTATGTGCATCGATTCACCCGAAAATGGGAAAACTTTCGCGACTGGGCGATCGTCTGGGGCGTATCTTGTTGGCCAGCCAAGTTCACCCTGCCGGTCAGAGGTGGTGCACTAAGGCCTGGGGGATGGGTTCACAGAGTGGGGGCGGGAGGGTGTTGTGGGTGGACGAACGGCAGAGTTACGTTTGCCCGTTACGGTCGTCTGGCGGTGCACGGCTCCGAGCTTTACTGCTTGGTTAACTATCTGTCCTACGGACAGCTTTTGGCACCGCGCACGTCGGCTCCGAGGGGGTTGAAGGGCGAGGGGAACGGGGTCCGCCAGCCGCGCTGGACCCGAGCGTTTATTATTTAAATTAAACGTTGACGTCGGGCAACGGGCGGGGTATATTCTTCGCAGGATGAGTCTCTCCAGGGGTGGCTGACTCGTAGGGTGGTTTCCTGGCCGGGCTTTCACCGAGCCAGACGCGATTTTTTGAGGAGCCTTCGGGCGGGGGAAGCACGACGAGTCTCGTCGCGCTTTTGCACCGAACGGATTGAAAGCGTTCGCTGCAGCCTGGGCTCCGTGGTTTGATCGAAACATAATGACGTCCGAAAGGGTGCAGCGAGCGTCGACGTGATCGACGCTCGCGTGCCACTGACATCGTATTACCAGCCCTCCTCCTGTGTCGCGTTGAGGGATTTATTGGAGTCGCGAAGGTTATCCGGAAACGATGTTGAACATTGAATTTGATCGCTGAGTTTAGGTTCTGTAATATTTGGGGGTGTTACTTTTCGCGAGTAGAAGGGTTGGATGGATCTGCTGCAACTTTGTCCAGTAGTTAGTGAGTCGACTAATTAGCAAGTTTCGATGGGGAGCTATTAAAAGACCACGACCAGATGAATAATTCTATATAAGACAGTTCCACTTTCGAAGAACTGTCGCTATTTTCTTCAGAACCATTACACACGCCCCAAAAAAGTTACTTGCATCATAAAGCAGGGTGGTTTTATTTCTTCGTTCGTCGTTAAATTTTATGACCAGCCAGAAATCGCCGACAGCCCAGTGCCTTCGTGATTCAGGGCGTATCAAACTATCGACTGTGGCCCACAGTTCTCGAAATTCAATTAGTCGGTGATATGGAGGGGAAATCCAGCCGCCGATCGTCGGAAGAACCACAAAAATTCCCTCGCTCCGAGGCCCCGACTTAACCTGCTTCTTCTTCTTCTTCTTCTTTTTCCTCGTTTAATTCCACGGAAACTTCCCCTGGTTTTAAACGATCCTGCAAACCGAAGCGTATGAAAAAGTTCGGCCGACGGGGGGGGTTTCAAGAATTCGACAGCGCGATCGATTTTCCGGCCCTTGAGCGTCGCCTCGCTCCGCGAAACTTCCATCATTTTCGGCGAGTTAATTTTTTATGAGAATTCGAAAGTTCCCGGAAAATTATGGAGCGTATTACACGGCCGGAAATTCTCCGGGAAATTGCTTCCTCCGTCTGACCTACGCGGTCTCGTTCTACTTGCGCTGTGCCCTTCTAAAATCTTCTGAAGACTCTTCCCGATATTTCGTGTTTAATCCTAGGATGCATGGCGTTCCACTATTTCACGCACGAATACATAATTTGCGCGGAAACACCGTTTTTAAGGAAATACGAAATGTCTATCATGATTATTCACTCATTGATCTAGAAACAGCTGGAACGTCGCCATTAGTGTTCTATTAATTTTTAGTGCTCTAATAATTTTTCGCATTCATAATCTGTTATTCATATTTGATATTTCACGTGTTCGTAGGGTGTTCTCTACGCAGTTGACACAATTTTTAAGTGATCTGTAATGCTTGAAGAATTCCGCGAGATCGCGCTGGTATTTATAACTAACCTACTCTTCTTCGACTCGCAAGTATTTTTAATCTACGTTCGCACAACTCCCTCATCCCTAAAAAATGCAAACACCCCGTGCAGAGGCGGCGGTGAAATATAAAATGATGAGGGTAACTAATTTCTCGATGCTCTTGCTCGTTTCCCGAGCGATGGAAAAAATGAAGGGCCCGTAAGTTTGCGAAGTTCCAGCGGGGAAAATTAGTCGCAAGCAAAAAGGTCGTTTTCCTATCGACGAGACTGCTGCCGTTTCAAGTTTTTTTTTTAAACAACATAGGAAAAACGAGAAGAGGTAAAACAAGTCACGAGATCCTTTTTTTTTTCATGAAAAAAAGAAGCAACTGCAAAGGCTCCCTCTCGCTGTTTAGCGTCGGTTCGTTAAAGTAACGCGATACTTCACTCGAACACGGGCTTCCATGGGAAATCGTTCCGAAAAAGGAGTCCCTCAATTACGCGTTTTCTCGACGCGCGATGCGAAACTCTGGAATAACGACGGTCGTCGAAATCGTTTCGAATCGCGACGCTGTTAAAGCGAAATAATTTTACGTTGGCCAACAAATTTCTTCAAACCAATTTAAACGGAAGACCCTTCCAAATAATCGCGGTTGAAAATGATTTTACTTCGAGTGGCACTTGAAGGGATTTTCGTGTCACTAAACAGGGAGTATTAATGAGCTTCGAAACATTAATTAACCTCGTTCACAATCACCTCGGTTGACACCTTCTGTTGATACTGTCCATTTTATTAGCGATGTAGTGGACATGATTACAAACACTACTATCACCTCCTGTTCTTACTTTCACTCTACTTTAGCAACGCAGAAACTCCTTGCATTCTATATAATTCCTTATTTCATTTAATGGCCAGAGGGGCCGTAATTTCCATTAATCGCTGGGATGTCTCATTGTCAGCAAGTGGCCAACTGAATGGAAGCACGGTGTTGACGCGAGTCTTGCGAGCTGCGCCGATCGAACGGTTCAAGGGGACTGGTCCCATTCATCGCGATATCTCGCTGTTTACGCGACGTGGTTTTAATGGACGAGCGCCAGCCTCGGGCTCAGGTGCGGCGAGGAGGAAGCTAAAAAAAAATCTCGCGCCGATTCTAACGAGAGGGAAAAATTGCACGGACCACGGCGGGCTGACCTTTGTCACGAGCAACTCGACTCGTAACTGCGATTCACGTCCCTTCCTAGCTCGCCGCCTGACAGCTAACGAGATTTCTTGGCCTCTGAAACGCGGGCTCCTCGGCACTTTTTAAAGTTCTCAGGGCGGAGGTGCAGCGTGTGACGGCAGTCGCGGTTTCCTGCTGGGAATGGGAAAAGTCCACGAGCGAAAGCCAGTCGATTAAAGTCGTGCTACGCGTCGCAATCGACGACCAAATTAAGGGGATCATCCCTGTTCCTGTCAGACGCCGTGTTCTCAACGACCTAGAACGCAAACGGTGATTATTAACTGCGCTGGGATGCTCGGAGTAGCGAAAATAACGCGGGACAAGGTGTGCTGACACCTTCGGGGGACTTGGAGTTCGTAGATTTGTAAATCTGAAATCTTGGACGGCGGGTCTCGACTGCCCAACTAACGAGGGTCGTTTCACGATCGAATCCCTTCTAATTTGCAACGAACTCCGACGATCGAATCAGCTGTAACTAGTGAAACTGGCTGGGATCGTCTCATTGTCAGCTTTCCGTCGGTTCGACCAGATAAACCTGCATCGTCGAATTTCCTCGAGCGATCGAAACGATGGCGAACGGGAGACGATTAATCCGCGCCAAAGCTCGCTCCATGGAATCGAAATTTCCGTTCCACAGTTTCCACTTTTCCCGCTCTGGCCCGAGCGGTGCTGGCGATTGATATCTCGCCGATGCCGTGCGCGCGTAATTTAAGATCAATTTAATCGACGCACGACAATTCGAGAAACAAAAGGGCGGGGAGGGAAGTAGAAAGAGTGAAATCGAAGCGAAATAACGGGCGTCGTTCTTTAGTTGTTCAGCCGTGCAGCCCGGACTCGACGAATGGGACCGATTGCGCGTGCAACTCCGCTTTTATATTTCTATCCGTGCGGGAATCGATCGACTGGCGGGAATTCGGAGCCGTTCTTCTGCGAAACGGCCGCTAAAATGTGCGATAAGGGATGCGTGGCGAGGCGAAATTTGGAAGCGATGGTCTCACTGAAGACGAGGCGTGCTGTCGCGAGTTCGATCGACAGGGACGCGTTGGATGTGGAAGCGGAGAATCGTGCCCAAGTCTCAGCTATTTTATTACCTCCAGGAGACTTTGCTTTAGGTTTAGGAATAAATCCTTGTTTCTTACAAGTACTATGAACTCTGCTAAAAAACTAGAATGATTGATTCTTCCACTGTAAAATTTCTCACGATTCATTAAACATTCACCATGATTTCTAATCGCATTGAAAGTTGAAGGGCCCGCCAGGAATCGACCACAATACCTTTAACGAACACCATGTCTGCTCCAAAGGATCCAGGCTCCACCCATCGAGCGTTCGAGGACCGTAGGACCACTTCGAGCAGGAAACTTGGCCCAAAATGGAGGATTGCTGTTCGAGAAGCACACGACGTCGCTAGTATCTTTACCTTAAGTACGGGCGCAGAGGGGGCGCGAGGGGGGGGGGGGGGGGGGACCAAGTAAAATGCCCGTCTTCCGGGAGCGTGTACGGGACGCTTTCATGGTAATTAGTGTATTCTCTGAGTGGCCCGAGTCATTAGGTTCGCTGGCGGCGCTATGTCAAAAGCACTATCTCGCCACCCCGCCGCGCGAGCATAGTTCTTCCGACCCTCTGCCTCGCGCCGCAATTCGCGACGATTTCCCTTCGAGTCCCTTTTGTTTGCTAATTTATCGCAATTTCACGACAAGCCCCCATTGATAGCTTAACGCCACCGCGGGCTTCGTAATACCGAGGGAAATATGAACTCCGGCTGCCTCTAAAATTAAATCAAATGTTCTTTATTCTTCTTTAACCTTCTGCTTGTAATTCCTTGTAATAACCTTCTACTTCTACTGAAATTTTCTTTTAACAACTAAGATCGAAATGTCAATTCTTCTCACTGATTACTTAGGTCTGGGTTAGGTACTAAAAGAACCTTGAGTTTACAAATTCCCCTTCGTCTTAAGGCAATCTAAACTCTAAAGTTACTTCGCACCACAATACTAAGTGTATTTCTTCGTTTTAGAATCTAGTGGAACGATGAACGTAACCCCTCGTTTCGCATAAACTATGAGCCCCGTTTAACGCTGGACATACAGTTCACCACGGTGGTTTACTGTATTTCATACCAACATGCGATAAGGCAACTCTGCTGGTCGATTTTAAGCGGCAGCAACTCTGCTTGCCCATTCGCTCCCGTTTCTGAATACCCCGGGCGCTCCACCACTGAAAACGTACAAAGCAAAGTGCCCGAAACACAGCCAGACAACTTATAGGGTCCGGCATTGAATGTTCGGCGAAAGTCGTTCGGTCGCTGTGCGGTAAATACTGAGATAGTTCACCCTCTAATCATTCCCGATACGTTTGCGAAGCGAAGGTAAATCAGACAACGGAATCGATGGACTTTCGGGTCGCGGCACTGCGAATACGTTACGCGCGGCATCAATTATCCATGAATAATTAATTGCGCGCGCTAGACGCGATCGTTACGGAGAGGTACAAGTATTTTAACAGCTTGTAGGCAGTTAATGGTTAATTTATCGCGGCGCGCGATCGTAGCACAGCATCGGTTAATCTGTTCCTTTGACGACTTGATGGAATATTACATTTATCAAGTAAGCTTACATTACCCCGTGGAATTATTGACATCACACGGCCGAATGGATTTCTTTTGGAACGCGAGCATCGATAATTACGCCGCTCGAAATAGATAACCGTTTACAGTAATGCGTTCATCGCTCGGCGAATTAACACATTACGAATTTTTTTCTTTAATAAAACGTCACAATAAAACGTCAAGCTATTTCTTTCGATCTCTGATATTTCTTTGTAGTCTACGTACCAATAGAGAGTCTACAGATATTTAAATTCCCAAGGAACTCTAAGCAACCATTAAGCATGCAAAAGATTAAAAAAACAACCACGTTAACGTGCCTCAAAGAATCTCAGAACCTTTATTCACGCAGATTTAAAGAACCAAAAGGGGCATCGTAGTTGAAGTACGCTTTTCCACAGCGATTCCTCAATTCCCACGTCGTCGTAGTTATTTTTTAATATAACTAACACAGCATCCGAGATCCTCCTCGTTCTCCGCCACTAAAACGAATCTTTCCCAGTTGCGCGAGCGTCGCGGCGCTCGTCATTCCCATGCAATCACGTCCCAGGGGGGATCGTGCCAGCGAGGCGAGCTTTTTGCCTGGCCCCCGTCACCGAATTAACTCGCAGCCGCAGAAATTACGGGCGTCGCGTCTCTGCCCCCCTGGACCGGCCGCCGGCTCGAAATAATATCCTTTGCCGGCCCGAGAACTGGAATAACGACACGTGGTCGTCGTTTGCCTTGGTAGGCCACCCCATCCCGGCCGTGGTTATATGTTTAGCGAGAGCCAGGCCGTGTTTAAGCCAGAAAACTAGACGAGGAGCGCTGCTCGCCCTGAGATACCAGCCGCCGCCGGTTTCCCGCCCCATCCCCTACACCAGTGGCCCGGATTATTTTTGTTTTATCGTTTCTGGACGCGAGCCGTCAGCGGGCCACGGCCCCTCGACCCCTGCAGCCCGCGCGCTCGTGAAATAATCGTAGGAAAGTTGCCCGAAATGGGCCTCGCGACTCGTGGTTCCAGGCTGCCTGGCTCGATCTTTTCGCCAAAGGATTAGGACCGCTGGGATGCCTACTCCCGGGATGTAGGTTAAAAGAGGATACCGAGTCTGTTATCTCTAGCTTCCTATTTTCTCCTCAAACGGCTCCAGATCGCCCGATTGGCGCAGCAATATCCTCGCGATCCAGGGACTTAGGCTCGCTTGTCAGATCACCGATTCCAGGACACGGTCCTCTGGAACGGGTGGAGAGCTGCTTGTGTCGCGGTAGATCCGAGGCCTAGGTCTTCGTATGGAGTCATATGTATGAAAGACGCATGGAGGAATTTTATTTAATATCAATCGCTTGTGTCTAACGAGGTCCATGGGTTTCCTTCAGGCGCTTACGATCCAGGTCGCCGAATATCCATCCTGAATTACCGCCAGCTGGCTGGGAAATGTCTGAAACGGCTAGGGGGCAAGTCAGCTCGCGGAAAGAAACGCGGCAACGATCCTTCTCACCGTGGAATGCAAATTTCCCGTTTCCACTGCGCGTGGAGTAATGAGTTTCACGTACAAAGAGTAATTGTTGTCATTAGCGGCGCGCTATTAAAGCTACCGTGGTAACAACGGCGTGCAAATAATAGTATTCATTATCGAATCCTTCAATGGAATCCTCCGCTTCGAGGGCGGGGGGGATAAGAATGAACGAAGAGGAATTTTTCACCATGAACTGCTGTCCAGATCTCGTTTCTCCTATCGTACGAATGGGTGGAATTCAGTGGTGCTATTAGGTGCTCCCTGCTCGGTTTTTGCTTCTGGCCAGCGAATTCCAGGACAAGATTTCGCTTTTCGATGACGCCCGTGCTATTTTTCTCTGTGACGTGCTCGATACGTTATTTGAACGAGAATAATCGCTGTAGTTGCGGCGTAACGCGTTCGCGGGTTTCTGGACGTCTGTACGGGAATGTAAAGTGAAATAATTGAAAAGTCGATAGTAGCCTGGAAGTTCGAATTATTATTGTCGGCCAAGATTGAGCTTGGTAATTTCGCGAGAGAGGAGATTTCGTTTCATGGTGTTATTTCGCTTGGAATCTCGGGTCCGACTGTTTACAAAGAATCGATCCCTTCGTGTAAATCAAACTTCGTGGTTCAAACTACGTGCATGCCTTTGTTCCTTAACAAAATGACAGAGCAGGAGTTTGAATTACAAAGATTTGTAAGGGACAGCAAGGTTTCGAAACGCACAGTCATCTCGCGGAAGTTTCTTGGTTTTCATGCTCCGCTTAAGCTTCCACCTCATGGTCCAATGGAAAATATAAATTTGTAAGTTTTACCTTCACTTTTTCAGGTGCACTTACATTCACAATTCTGGTCTTAGAACACTTCTTCGGGAGGGTCGATTGCAAGATTTCCTTACCTGAAACATAGAGAATAAAGTATTAAAATCTGATGGCACGAATAGTTCAGAAATTGTGCAAGTGGTTTCTCAAACTTTCAATCGGATTTATCAGATCTTGTTAATTGGTGGTGCAATTTGTGAATTAAAATGGACGTTACGTTTCATCTGTAAAATATAGTCATGTCGTCATTGGTTACGCAGCTTCGTATGAAACCATTTTAATTAAAATGCAGTGGTGAAGGAAGTTGGGAATTAGCGTCGCTTCCAAGTCAAGCCGTTCGTTCCTAGACGCGAATGCGCGGATCAACTTTTTATACGTGATCTAAATGACGACTGAAAAACGTCAAGTTCGCTCAATGTGTTTTCTATTCCATTTAAGTCTACAGCGTGTATAATGGCAGCAGGTGCAACAATGAATATGAGATTAATTACGCACGGCGCGGGGAACTCGTACTTGTCAAAGGGTGTTCCATTAACAAATAAACAACGAGTGGTGGTGTCACTCGATACCACCTAGGTACATTTCAGTTAATATTATTATTACACCACACGCGGTGCTAAATACTTATTTCCATTTTGCCAAAATTCGTGCTGCCTTCTCGGTGAAATTAATCTAATGTGCTAATTATTATTAATTAATTTCATTTTTATTAATTTCAATATAAGTATTCCAAGCAATAGTAGATAAGCTCTCCAAATAGGAGATGGAAAAATCCATGAAACAATCGGGGCGAATTCGGTGTGGGCAGTGATGAACTAAGTAGATTAGAGGATCGCCAGATGATCTAATATCGAAGCACTGCTACAATTTCATAGCTACCAATCAAAAACCCAATTCATGCCTTACTCCCTCTTCCTAACACTTCATCTGCGGGTCAAGGAAAGCTCTATATCTATTTCTCGCGGAATATTCACTACCCCAACTACAATTATTATCGCAGCCATTCATTTCCACATATTAATAAACCGAAGAAAATGCTGTGGCAGTCGCGAGATATCTAAAAGTAAACTGTTAAATCGTTCCAGAAGCCTCGCTATGGTACCCCTACACAATTCGCATTTCAGCATCGATTTAAACAGCCAATCAACCTCAATTATCGAGCACGGTCCACGGCAATCCGTCTCCACGCGAAAGACGAACCATTCGTGCCCGAAATTGTCGATCCCTCGATTCCGTTGCTTCTTCCTGACTATCGACGCACAAAGGGGATTGGAATGTCTCTGGTCGAATTCCAACGGCGGAAATCGGAGTTTGGGGGTGGGCCAGGGCGGATTTCACCGTCGCCTCGTTCGAAGGCCGGATGCAAAGTTAACGCGACGAGCCGTTTCGGTAGTTAGTTAACGGATCGTTGCTGCCTGGCGTCGATTTGTCAAAGGGGCCTGGGAAAGTTCGAAAGGTCGGGGCTAAGTGAGACGGACGAATCGCTTTCGGGACGTTCGGGATGTCGGCTCGGTGGGCGAGTTTTAAGACTGTGAATACCGCCGGCAATAGTCAAAATGGTGCATTCACTAGGGTGAAAATGTTGCTTACTTTTTTTCAGCGGAATTTAGAAGCGAGGCAGAGTGAATTTCCTTTCCCGAGCTCTGGATGCCTCGGTTTACTTCGTGGAAGGCACTGAATATGAGTGCAGTTCTGGTGACAATGGTAGGAAAGGAGAACGTTAAAATGTTAAGTCTGTGGAGCGATTTATGGGCGGAGGATGTGCCGTGATTGCTGAACACCTTTGGAAAGCTCGACGAGAGGAATCTTGAGGGAGGGATCTTGGGGAATCTTGAGAGGAAAAGAATTTAATTCGCGTAATGGGGAACATGCTCGCTGAGTTACGTATAGGTACGTTGCAAGCTCTATTCCTCCAGCAACTTTCAAGGAATATTCCAAGTTCTATTTATCCTAGTACCTCTACAGAAATATACCGAAGTCTATTCCTCCAACGACTTTGCAGTAACATTCTGTCCTATCTTTCCACAAAATCCAGCAACAGGTCTACATACACGGTCTCTAGTATCATTCCTTTTTGGCACGATAAAATATAGACATTATTACCAACTCTTGGGCCTAATAATTTCCATTTATGTACGTTGCTCGACACGAAGGGTTCCTCGGGCGCGGCAAAGCTCGCCACGGTAGCACGTAGCTGAAAGCGCAGAGTAATGGGTGTTCCGATAATCGAGACCTTCTACCGTGCTTTCTCACTTATTGTGTTCTTTTAATTTGCAGCGATTAATATCGACGGACGCGCGTGAGAAATAATTAAAGCCGCGACCACGGAATCTTCAAATTGGCTTCATTATGACGAACAGAGGGAACCAGTTGGGTGAAACAATGAGACGGGTGGTAGCGTTATTTGCGTTGCAAAAACGCCGCCGATTATTCAACAGAGATGGCGCAGAAACAAATAATACGAAGCCACGCGCGCTCGTCTACGCAGTGATGCAGTTGGCGCGTGTAATTAGAGGGGGCGCGTAACGATCAAGGGAAAAGGGAAAGGAGCTCATGGAAACAAATTAAATCGTATTACACAGCGAATATTTATAAAAACGGGGAAAGGGTATTTGCCTTTCTCGTTCAAATAACGCACAAAAGAAACGAATAAGCTCCCCGCGGAAATAATTGCTGGATGGCACGTGAACGTTCCGGGAATATTGCGTGAGAAACACATTTTGAAAAGTAAAGTTTCAATCACGCCCCACGGTGTAAAAACAAAGGAAGAAAGGGAGCCACAGAGCTAGCGGCGTTTGTAATTACGGGAATTATTTTAACACGGGCGTTCATTCGATTGACAACTGGCAATAACTGGTAGACCCTATATGGCGGGGCTCGCGGGTCGCTGGAACTTGCTGGAGCAAATACAAGTTATTGCTACACGATTTTCGGCTGCGCGAACTTTTAATTATAAAGCCCGGCCGTGGTACGCTTCAAATTGAACTGTTGTCTAATTGAAGCTGGGGTTAGGAGATTTCTCATTGTTGTTACGTTTCATTACAGGCCGACTGTAAATTATTTCAAATTGAACAATTACTTTTCCCCGCCGCTGTATGAACGCACGATCCGCTGCCGTGATTATTGCAATAGCTACGTATTCGGCGCGAATTGTTCAGAATTGAATACGTATGAAATACAGGCTGCACAATAATTCAAAGGATTTCATTATTTGAAATTTTGATTGCGACCCTCGTGTGAATTATTTTATCTCGGTCTCTGTGTTGTTGTTTTGTAAAAAAATCGGTGGAAACGGCGACGTGCAGTTGGATAGAGAACATTTGAAATCTATTAACATCCAGTAGAAATTTTAAAAAATTCAACCACCGTCGAGCAATTATCTGCCACAGTCGAGATTACATTTTTTAATGCAAACGCACTCATTAAGAGGCTCCTAATAACGAGGCGGCCCTGGATCCAGGAAGCCCTCTATTTTTCATGCCCCCTCTTAATAAAACTCTCGGCTCGAGATTACGCCAGCCCCCTTATCGCTGCATTATGCACGCGAGCGGAGTGTATATTAACAACACTTATCACATCAGGGTACTTACGCCCAATGAAATATTGAACGGCCGCGCTTAATATCTTATTCCGCCCCCGCTACGTTCGGCCGAATCAATGGGCGCGTTCCCTCGTCCCTGGGAGCTGTGCACGAATTTCGCAATAATTTCATATTCCTGCCTATCCCGGCGATATAAATCATCGCATGGAAATGCACAGCGATTGCAGATGCAGTTACGGACGTTCCACGCGCAATATGGGCCATTTATGGGACGTGAATCCTTCCGATACCTACTGGAACACCGCGCGAAGTGGGGAGCTCCCTTAAAACTAGCTTAAACGATGCAGAGTTCAACTTTCTTTATTGAAATTCCACCGAATGATCGATATGAAAGCTATTACAGCCACCGAAGTCTATTTTCCATGAAAGTTCACTTATATCCGAGGCACTTTCAAATATTCCAAAATTCTTCCGTCTAAAAAGAAACCACGCTCACGAGCAGCGTTAACGATACCCGCGTGTATCGATTAAAAACTGACACACGACGTTCAGATCAAGATCCACGTCAAACGGAGCATGCATTATTCTATTAACACTTTCAGGCGAACAAGGTTTTAGAGAATGCTCCTTTATACTAATACATTATATATTACTTCAAGGATGCAGCCTCGTCGGCGGGGAAACACGTCTCCGCTAATCAAAGAGTTAGCGCATCAACCCCATAAATAAACCTTCGACCCAAAGATCCCCCTAAACACCCGAAATTATCGCCTCGGCTAGGAACAATACCCTCACGCCCAACCACCTACGAGGAAGACGCACGACCACGAGCATCACCGCGACCCGTGCGCGCTGAAGGCAGAAAATAAAGAAGGAGAAGCCTCGAACCAGCGCTCTCGCCCATCGACCTCTATCCATTTTTCATCGCGAAGGATCGCTTCGAGGGTCCATACTTCAGGGAACACGCGCGTCGATAACGCGTGCCCTCCTCCCCCCCGGTCCCGCCAAAGATAAACTATCCGCTCGCGGGGGAGGAGGTGTATTGTGCGCGGAATCGTGCGGTGCACGCGTCCGACGGCCTGTTGGCGGAAAATTTCATTCCCTCGGCGAACCGTGGGTTTCTTCGCGATCATGCCTTGTCTTTATCTTGGCCGGGACCCCTGTCTGGCCGCGTGCAAACTATTAACGAGACACCGCCGCGCGAGCGTGGCTGAGCAAGCTTCGTAAGCTCGGTCGCGCCCTAAGAAAACCACGGCGAACCAGCTTATCTCGCCGCTGGGCCACCTTCCCCGGGACGGAACTTTCCTTATCGCTTCGTTCATCGTCCTCATCGGCGGTAGGGGGTAAGGGGTGCGGGGGAGGGGGCACAGGGGCGGAGAAGAAGTTTGCTTTCTGGATAACGAGAGAACCTTCTAAGCGGCGGAACGCCCGCAGCTATTCGGCCAACTATGAAAACGCTCGACCCGATCCGGTCGTGCCCTCCATGCCGATCGAACCACCCTTCTTTCCTTCCAAGGGCTCCTCTTCGATTGTCTTCCCACCCCACTCTCCCGAGCGAGGCCCGCGCGAAGTGGCGGGACCCGGGTCACCGGGGTGCAAGTTCGTTTGACAGGGGAAATGGTGGATGGTGAACTGGCAGGAATCTGATGAAAGCTGACGCGTTGTTTGCGATGTCTGATCTTTCGGGGGATCCACGATGACGGGGAAGGGTAGTATTTGTGACGGGGGTGTTCTCCTTGCGAAGGAGGGTGTAAAGTTCTCGAGGCTTTCTGGTCTTATGGATGCTTGATTCTTGGTGTGAACTTTTTAGGCGTCGATGAGGAATATACCTCAGAGTATCGTTTTTCGAAAGGGAGGTCAGCTGTGAGAACAAAGTATCCTACAATTTCGATTAACTTTTGGGCACGAAAGCAACTCCGCGCTCGACTGGGCAGTTAATTACGATTGCCTGGTAAATTAATTTGCTCGCACAATAAACATAAAATACAGGCGACTTGGACGCAATTGGAGCGCATAAAGCATTCGATTCGGTCGGAATTACCAGCCCTTTCTCGGTGTCACTGTTGTATTCTTATAGATTGTAAATCCTGTTAAACAATAGTGTTCAACTTTCCGTGAAACATGAAGTACGATGTAGCGCAGCTTCCGATACACGCTGGCCAGTGGTCAGCCGTGAAAATCTATGCCCCAGCCCAGTCAGATTTTCCATACCGAGGGAATAGTTTTCCATTCCTCGGGCTATTCTTCGATTGTCCCCGCGAAGAAAGGAAGCTTACATGGCCGGGAAGGCGCAGAACGATGGGGGTTCATTTGAAAATGGCTGTACCACGGCGACAAGTGAAATCCGGAGGCCCGACAACTTCCAGGGAAATGGGGCTGCTCTTGGGGGTGGGTCCGAGTGAAACCAGAGGAGATCGAATAGCCAGGAATTACAAAGGATTAGCGATTCTCTTTTTCAATCTCTTTAGTGAAGATTAAAGAGCTTTCTTCTTCTGGTGATTCCAAGACCTGGAAGTCGATGATAGCGGTGGGACGTAGGGTTTGATAGATCATCAACATCCCCTAGGTATTGATCGTTGCGTGAAGGAGTCTACGAATTTATCGAACTATGTGACTGGAGATGAAAAAACTTTGATATTCGCGGAGGAGGTTCTGATTCAAATTCTGCTAACAGCTTGCATGAAAAATTGCTTCGGAGGATTATCGATAAAGATAAGGGTGAGCAGGGATGTACAAAATTTATGTAGTGAGAAATGTATTTATTTTTTGTTGAATTTCTTGGAGCTCTGTATTCGTGATCGGTAATTGTAGTATTATGAAAAATTATTCATTTGAAGGTCGTCAATCATCTGGATGGAAAGCTATGGGGGTTGTTCCCAAAATTGAAACGTGGTTCAGCGGTAAATGTGAAATGCAAATCTTCGAGTAGAAAATTCGGTAGGGAAATGATGGAATCCCGGATAGCGATATAAATTGAAATATAATTCCATTCTGTGGTAGTCGCGTTTAATTCGCCAGCTCGCCTCCCGTAATTTATGATCTTCCTTTTTTTGATGCACTCGCGTTCGCGATTTTCCGCTGCGTTGAAGGAAATGTACCGTGGCTTTGCTTGTCGAGGAATATTAACGGTTCACACAGTTTCGCGGGGCATTCTACATTACACAATTATCGGAACTTCGAAATTAAAAATGATTGAAGTTGGAAATAAACGTAAAATTCTGTAGGGTGTTTTCAGCAGCATTAAATGGAATTTCTACAAAATTTTTTAGTTAAAAATCAACATTGCATGCAATAATATAGGCACGTAATTTCATTGTCAAGGCTGTTAAACTTTCAATATCCAGGTGTCTTCAAATTCATTCCACGTTTTTCATTTTTTCAATCATCCTCTTCCCTCGTTCTCTCTTCTCAGCAGCATGAATATTTTTAGTTACACCAAAGCGAGATCCAACCGCTGTTACCTCGATTCGTTCAGGCATTTATTAATTGTTCAAATAAATATACACCAGCGCAACGCGGGAATTTCATCCGAGACAGAGAGAAACGTCGAATTAACTGTTTATTATTTCGCCTGGTCTTCTGATTACCGAGCCCGTCGTTTCCTTTTTCTTGCGCCACGATAGCTGAGAACGACCGCGTTGTATCCCGTACTTTCTCGATTATCGACAACAATTCCTCGAGCCGTCGTTCTTCGTCATTAGTACAATCCCGCGACCGCAATGCTCTCATTTCCGGTGAGTTATCGAAGATATCCCTACCGATTCACCCTATCCGTATTACGCCGAATTGCAACCTTGTCGACGCGAGTCGTCTGTAATTTTGATTCTGATCCCCCTTCGACGTGCCTCGAATTCCGTTCGCCGGAGCACCGCACCGGTGCGCCGCTCCACCGAATCACCGTATTTCTTACGTATGTACGTATCGCGCGGAATACTGCAACCGACGTGGAGCAGCCTCTTCACAAATGAATTTACAGCTGGCAAAGAAATTTATCGCGAGATGGGAGGAAGACGTTCCAACCCCGACTCGGGGGGATGATGCGGCCGTTAGTGTGTGGAATTGCTGCTATGCGAGGTGGGGCTGCTTTGCTTTTAATTAAGAAAGTAAACCAAGTGTTTGAAGTGGGTCACTACTTAAATGAAATGGTAATTTGCAGGTAAAGGGGTAAATGGAGCTCGACGGTGCTGTAATTACTGATTACAATCGTTTATTTTGTTATTAAAAATTTGAAAGGGTATTCTAAGCAGAAATAGAATATATCTCAGCGAAATCAAATGTTTTAGAGCCTTATGATTTTAATTCGATGTTGAAGCTTGCCGCATGTGTATCCCCATCGCGATCATCCCTTATGCCATTCTTCCATTTAGGGGACAAATCGTTTGTAACGGGGTATTGGATGAGTCCTGAATTAAAAAACATGACGGCAGGACGGACACGACGTGCACGGGGATATATGCGCCTACGTATGGTGCACGTACACGCGTAATATACGCGGACGAGTACAAATGTGACAGCGGGGAAATTTATTCGCGATGAGCTTCGCGAATTCTACGATTTACAATGCGTGACCTCGTCTTCGAAACTGTTTATCATCGTGGAGAGACGGGCGAAACGGTGGCGCGTTTTTAGCCCCCTCTGTTTTCCAAACTGCTGGAAAATTGATTCGCGACAGCAGTCAGACATTGTTGCTGTCGGCACAACCGAAATTATGGCAATTCTATGGTCGCCTTCGTAAGTAATTACGTCAGAAGGGTGATTAAAGAATATCCTGGTGAATTTTCCAGAGTGCAGGACTTGTACAGAAAAAGCTAAAAATTGGACTATAAGAAAGGCTACTTTTTCAGATTAGTTACAATTACCGTATAACTTAATAGACTTTCCAAATTCATCCCCCAAGTACACACGAATCTTTGCGCACACTTAGGCACCACAATTGTATTATAATTAAATATCAATTACCCTCGTTAAAGAAAAGCGATAAATATGGGCACAAACAATCCCACGTTTCCCCTCGTGTCGGACAAACAAGCTGAAGAATCTTGGTAACAAACATCACGCAACACGTAACGTTCCCCACGGACATCGCGAGCAATTTCAAGGGACGAAGGGGTGGAAAGGACGCCCTAAAAAAAAGGGGGAGCGGAAGTCGCGAAGGATGATTTCCTGAACGGCGGAACTTTTAATTCCCCGCGTTATCGCTCTCCCTTGCGAAGGGTATACCTTTCGTTACCCTCCTTCACCCTCCCCCTTCCCGCCGCCGTTTCGACCACCCCCCGTTTCTTATTTTCCTCTGTAACTTCCCTTTTCCCGCGTTTTCCATCGGGGAAAACCGCTGCCAAGTTTCCCGGCCAAGTTCCGCGAAGTCCGATGCCGAGCGCGGTTTCTCTCAGCGCAAAAGAGGGTTGAAACACGGCTGGGGGTTAATTACGAGTTCGCAGAGATGCGTTTCACCCTCTCGATCCGACCAGAGACGCGTCCTTTGCGTTTCGATCCACCCATCCCATTTTTCTCCCGTTCTTCCCTTCGTCCCACCTGTTCCATCCATTTTCGTCCGCCAACCCTTCCTCCTTCACCCCTTCTTCCTCCACCACCACCCCCCTTCCGCGTCTCTTCGTTTCTTTTTCGTCGCGCTGCCATCGCGATTACCCACCGTGGCTGTTTCTCTTGCGGCATTATCTTTTCCTCCGTGTTTCCTCCTTATTGTCCTCCGGTACCTTTCTTCGCTTCCCATTAACCACCCCCCACACCGCCGACACGCTCGCCCCCTCCCCCGACCCAGAGCATTTCCGGCTCCATGGCCTGCGCCCCTTTTTTCCGCTCCGTTATCATCCCCATCGGATCGACTACCCCCGTCCCTCTCTTTTTGCTATTCTACTTCCCTTTTCGAATTGTCGCTGCCTTTGCTCGAGTGTGCGTACCAAATCTTTAATACGGGGATCTTCTTATCCCGGGGATTAAAATTGATTAGATGTGTCATCTACGTTCAGCATCCAATGTTTCGATGTGGTGATCTCGAGGACGTATGAAGTGGGCGGGGTAATTACAGAATTTCAGCACTGTGCTGTGTTAATACGCCTCTGCATATTCAGTTGAAATTACAGAATGCGATATTAGCTCGTGTTATTGATGTTTATCATCACGAAGGGAGTGTAAATCGGTTTATTATTTTTCTGTGGTTTTAGTAGCATATATACGGTGTCCTAGAATTATGGGACAAGTGGAGAAACGAGAATTCTGTGTGCCGGGCGATGTAGAAGCGTTATGCACTGTGATTTACGGTTTCTTTTCAAAGAATTCTGGGGGCTCCGCTTATGGCAGCGGCTATTTAAATAACGTAGCGGTGGAAAAATCAGAATATTGTCTCGAAATGCAGAATGCGGAATGTGGGGCAAGCAGCTGAGAGACGCGGAAGAGTAGGTCAATGGTACGAGCCTGCAAGAACTACGAGAGGATAAAGCCCGAATTTCGTCGTGGATGTTTGTTCTTCCGGACATTGTCGCTGCTAAACCGTACAGTAGACATTGCCTGGATTATCCTTAACACGTTCACTGCCACTGGGCTAATGCAGGGAACCTGTTTAGGACGCCGCTGTCTGAAATGAGACCAGCTCTGGCGCGAAGGAAAAAAGCTTCTATGAAATATGCTCTCGTTTCAGGAAGGACGTGCAACCTCGTGTAAATGAAATTGAACATTCTTCCAATTCATCCCCTTTCAGCAAGCTACGATACCTTTCTTCTTATTAATTTTTATATGATTTGGTTTGCTTGAATTTGCTCGTGGGTTACTAATCGACTAATTCTAGTGATTGGCAGTCGACTCGTTAATAGGTTGGCAAACAAGAAAAGACGGAAGAAGAGAAATTGAAGAAGAGGTATTACACCTTTTTATCTAAAGTTAAAAATTTTAGGAGGCTAGAATATTGAGCCTTACACGGTGGACTAATACTCCATTGTGTACCGAAGTGCCGAGTCCAATGCCAATATCCTGCTAAGGTCGAAGTCAACCGCGAGCTATCAGTCTTATTTTGATCGCGGGCGCGTGAGCTTCGGTGTCGAGTGACAATTCTAATAGTGATTCCTTACAAGTGAGACGAAGCGGTGCTCGAAGTTTCTGTGAGGCGAGGGTGACGTGAAACTTGTTCTTTTTTTTTTTCAAGTTCTTCGATGCACGGACCGAGATCAAGTAACTAGCGATGGGGAAGAGAAATTAGCTGTAAGTAATCAATTCCACTTGCCACTTATTTCCAAGTGTTCAATTACACATTGAAGACACTTGGAAATTATCAAAATAATTTATCATTATATTTCGAAGTATGAAGGAACTTTTATCACGCAATTGTAAGAGTCCTTAGGTTATATTTCCCAATCCATATTCGAATCCCAGAATCGTGTTTATCTCCATATTTCTGTACGCTACTCTTGTTTTAACAACCAGAACCCTTGTTTGGAAACGGTGTTTTGGAAACTACTGTTTTCCTATCCTTCGCCTTTATCTTTCGCGCGTATGAAACGGAACGATTATTCGACGGAGGAGAACGAGCAACAGAATTTCTATCCTTCCCGGTTTAAACTCGGGGATCGATGGAGCGATTGTTTGGACTGCAGTCTTCGCTTCCTGTAGCTTCTTCCATGGGGACGTTTCTTCGATAGGGGAATGTTTTGCAAACAGTGGATTGCCGGGAAATAAGGACAGGCGGGTGGAATTAGCTTTGGAGAGAATTTTCTGCGCTGCATTCCCCGCTCTTCTGGGATGTTGTCGGGTCGTTCAGGTACCATCTCTGTTCAGAGAGTTTGCGAAATGATCGGGGTGGTATTTTGGGCGAGTCTCGCGCTCACGGAAAATTGGCAGCTGTTACACGCGCGGCCGTCTAATTTCACGTGCCATTCGTGTCCTTTAGGGTTCATACAGGCTGGTCCAAGGAGGGGATCTTGTAGAAATTACTCTAGGGACAGGCGGCAATAAGGGTGGAGAGGTATTCTTTAATTAACGCACAGGTCTTAATTTGTTTGAGTGTTATGTGTGTACCATGGTGTTCTTATAATTATTTTGTACTACTAATATTCAAGATACTGATATACATTACTCGAATAAATGGAGAATTATAAATTATCTACTCATTAAAGCTTTTTCTGAATCCAGAGTATAAATGAGTCAAAAATTCAAAGAACTATTGCGTCTACGAGTGAGACTTAAATTTTGTTTTCTACCCCTCATATTGGACATGGAAGGTGGACGAAAGTACTTCGCTACAAATATGTACCTATAATTTAAACTCATCTATTAATCACATCTTCCTATTAATCACACTCAATTTAACTCGATTTAAAATGAAAAAGAAACATTCCACACCCCTGGTAACTTCATAAAAACACACAACTTCACGGAGGGGCTATCCTCTATCTAGCAATTTAATTTTAGAACCAGAGTTTAAAGCATCATATCCAACTTTATCCAGCGCATTCTTTTTCATATCCTCGACTGCAAGGGGGTTGTTCGAATTCTCTTCTTTCCCCCGCCCCGCTATACTCGGTGAAATACTACTCCATCGGGGATTCCCCGTTGCAGTGTCTTACAAATTTACAACGCGTCTGGCCGCGATGCATCGCTTCCAAGCCGAACTTTGCATGCGTTTCGATTTTCGTTGAACGAGAAGGTATGATCAGCGTTAGACCGCGCGGAAAAAGTTACGTTGTCCGGGTCAGTTACTGTGCGCGCTCCCACCCGCTTCCCTGCCTCACTCCCATCCTTTTTTTCTTCTTTTATTCCCCACGTCCCGTGATTGTGATTTATGTTGGCCGGCCTGCGCACGCCCCTGCATTTGTTTCCCATTGCCTCCATTCATTTTCACCGGGTGAACTTCTCGCTCGTCCCGTGTTTTATTGCGTTTCATCGCTCGTTTGTTTTAATACCGCCACTTTTTCGAAAGGGCGCCGACAGTGCAAGGCACACACGCTCCTTGTATTTCGGTGCTGCCACAGACCAGAGCAAACACGTACTCTGGCGTCGTCGAGTGTTCATTTGCGAAATGGAAATCTAATTGTACAAATAATAATAAGAGGCGTTATTATTATTTGCATAATTATGACGGTCTCAATCATGGTAATTGTGATAACTTGTTTGGTCGTGTCTCGCTTGCAGGGAATAGTTTAAAAATATATCCCTTCTTTTGGAGTGCAAACTCGTTTCTTTTATACACAGAGAAATTTATATTTGTAATAGGAATGAAGCTTCTTACAAAGACTTTTCACCCATTTTTTTTACATTCTTTTTCTACTGTCCTCGCGACTATTTAGGCTCACAGGTGATATTCTATATATAGTAAACCCACGCGTGCGCGAGGGTGGCAGATGAACGTTGAACAATATTTATCGAACGACCACCGAAGTTTTAATTTATATCAGCTTTTAGAAGACAGATGTGAACATACAGGGCACGGGTCGATGGCTTCGTCCAACCTTTTAATTAGAAGGGAAATATTAGGAGCTTGTATCGTCGAGCGCGCAATTAGCAACGCGGTTGGCACACGCGAGTAACGACGATACAAATTTCCCGTCCGATGATTGGGTTTCTCCAGCGTCGAGCCACCAGATGAAAATCTGTTTTTCACGGTGACGCATTTTTCCTCGTTTTTCCCTGCTCTCCTGTTTTTTTCATTTTTCGCCCGATCGAATCCGCTTTTATGTCGATTTCACCCGGACAAGCTCGAAGAAATTACACCAATCCCCCCTCCGTTGCTCTGCCTCGCGGTTTCTGCCTCTTTTGTTCCGCTTCCCTTTTCACAATTGTTTCCCCTTTGTTCTTCACTTCGGATGTAACGAAAATCATCGGAACACGTGCTGGGCAAATGGAATTCGTCATCGCGCCCTCCTTCCGCCGCGAGCTCCTTAGAAATCAAAGCCAGTTGCCTTTCCGACGATTTCTCGCGTTATAAATCGATTCTCGAAAAAGTGGAAAAAGGGAAGTGGAACTGGATGTACTAAACAGGCGGAAGTTCCATATGTCGCTTGACTTTAGAAATATTGCCCTTTGCGACACCCTTAAGTCTGCATCTCCTGCACATACTTCGTGAAGTAGATCAAGCTGAAAGGAGAATTTATGGACCAACATCTGCAGGCTGATCTACGAAGAAAGTAGATCTTTTCATCCCTTTTCACGGCGTTACAGAGGAATGAATTTTATTTAGAACACTCTCCATTTACACTCCAGCGCGTTAAATTTTGATCGGGGCAAAAGAGTCACACCTCAAATATATTCCCTCGACCTATCCCTTCGCTTTATCACGAGTCGAAGCAACGGGTCGCGAGCGTCGAAACGTCATCTTATTCCCCGTTACCCGATCGAGCACACAGAAGAACTTCTTAATCTCGATTACGGCGGAAGGAAATTTCCAGCTGAGATGTCGATTTAAGGATTTCCAGCTACGAGTAAATTAGACCCTCCTACCTCGTCTTTTTCTCCTCCTTCTTTCGTTCTCGCTACGAGGAGGAAAAACAAGGTCGATCGAACATCGTTAGCAGCGATTCTGCGTCATCACGATCGCTCCTCCACTTGACCGTGACAATTGAAAGCTTCTGGCTGCTTGGCGACGGGATATCCAGCGTCCCAGAATTCCCAGGGGCGTTCCCCTGACCTCTCGTTTATCGACGTGGAAATTTTTCGCATGGTTCGCCATGTCCTCGCAGGATATTCCGACGTCTGCTGGAAACCCCAGACAGGGCGCCTCCGAAGACACGCGAATGGGGCTTCCAGAAGGTGCTCCCTCGTCCACGTGCAAGGACGTTCTTTGAAGGCTGCCAGACTGTTCCAGAGAATTCTCCCTCTGGAAAACGGCTAAATTGTTTCTCGCAGCTTTCAGTTGCCAGTACCACTGCCCACGATTTTCGCGTCGGGAAATTCCGGGCTGCTTAGGCGCCTCTGGCTTCGGACAAAGGTTTAAGTTAAAGGAATGTTGGCTCGCGAACGGACTTTCACACCGGCAATTGCATGTTCAGCGATCAGAATTGTATTCAGAGTCGATGAAGAAGTCTAGCAACGATGTAGAAGTTGGTTACCTATTGCCTCTAAGTAGTATAAGAACGTCATTAGTCAGACGCAGGAACATACTGTGGGCAAGGACAGTCCCCGACAAATTCTGAATGCTTTTAAGTGAACATACACGAGGGAACATACGACTTCTCTTGTTAACAAATAATTTGTAATTGTAATACTAACAAGTTAATGTTAAAAAATAATTAATGTTACCAATAATATGTTCCCAATTCTAATACGAAGCTAGACGCAGCCACCAACCCGTTAAATGTTGGAGCTGTGCAATAAACGTTTCCCACTGCTGCATATCGCACCCACGAACGACTCTTTGAAGAAGCTGCTCTACGCGCCACTGTATCCACTGTATCCAGCCTCCCTTACCGAGTTCCCAACGATAACGACGATCGAATAGAATCAAATAGCGATCGGCGGAGAGGACATCCTACCCGTGGAATCTGGGCCGCCCGTGGAACGACATCTTATTGAAATGCGGCGAGCGAAACTGATATTCACGATGTCGCTTCCTGACGAAGCCTCGCTCGCTCGTAAAATATCCCCTTTCCTGACGGTCCAGCAGTTTTCCCCGACGCTGCCAGATGGGCTATTATTTGCGGAAAGTGTTATCCTACTCCCGCGGCGTGATTCGAATATGGAATGGCCGCGGCGACTGTGCGCAGCACGCGCGCGAAGCCGTAGTGAAACAACGGATTCAACGGCAGCCTCGCCCATCGTACCCGGCGGAGCTTCCGAGCCCTTCGGCGATCCTATCCTTCCGCGCGCGAGGGACGATTCACGGGAATGCTCACCCATACCACGGAGCGGACGTATCCAAAAACACTTGGCTGGCGCTTCCACTCGGCTGTAAAAAGACTCCCTTTTTGCGGGGCTGGTGGGTAGGACTTTGAGAGAAAGCTGTTTGCGTATAGCCACGGCGATCTCCCTGGCAATCTTCTGTTTGGTCGCTCAGGAACTTGACAAATTGAAAATCTTACGGTCGGTATTCAAACATCTCTGCTTCCTCGGATCTATCTTTCGAAGAGTATTTTGGTATCGAACAGTGGGGGCGGATACGGGGGTGTAATACGAAAATTGTGTATCTGCCTGGGAACATTTATTTAGAGATATCGAATTATGCATTCACTTTTCACTTGTAGTGAGTCCGGTTGGGAAACAAGATTTTCATTTCGCGGACGCTTGCACCGGGTTACAATAACAACTAGATTGTTGCGTGGAAATGGAAACTACCCCGGTCGCAGTGGATACGCGACAGGTTCTGGCGGATGTACTATTAAAATTCTGTAATTGAGAACAGTGTGTCACGCGCACCCATTGATTTTTCATATTTTTTCCCGGCGATACGGTCTCGTGATGCAACCTGTCGCGGACTTGCAGGTCAGTTTTTTCTCCCCCACCCCCCGACGGCGGATAGTCGATGTCACGGCGGGGCCACGATTATACGAAAAACCGCGGGACACGCGTTAAAAAATACGTTATTTACGGCGCGGGCTTCATAGCCGGGGGTTTCGCAATGTTTTTGGGAAATTGACGTCAGGAAAATATTCATATACTCACGGCGCAGTCACTTGACAAGGGAATAATGTCCGCGGGTATATTTCCACGTCGTTCGTGACGGATTCAGCAGCGCTTTACTGCGATATGAGCATTCGTTTCACCTTCTTTTTTAGAATACGCTTAAATTGTCGTGGAGAGTTGAAAAGATTGTGGAGCCTCTTCGCGGATTCTGACTTCGGAGTTAATGAAAGTTGATTAAAGGGTTGGAAGGCTTAGGGAGCGTGATTAATGCGGGTTAGTTCGTATAAAATATAAGATCTGGAAGATTTGGTTTAGAGTTGAGTGAAATCAGGGAAAATTTGATAGCCCGTGCATTTGAGAACTTGGAAGACTTAGAAAGTGTAGTCGAAAAGACAGAAAACACGGGAAACGTGGAAATCTTAAAGAATATAATTAAAGATTTACAATACCTATCTGCAAATTTTTTGAAACTTGGAAAATCTAGGAGATTCGAGGAATCTAATTAATAACCAAGAAAAGCTGGGAAGTTAAGACTTATTTAAAAACCCAGAGAATCTAAGTACTAAAGATACATAAATATATTAGACGTTTAGGAAATAGATGTTTTGGAATCTTCATCTATTTTAGAAATCTTCTTGTTTCCACATAGTACAAATTCCAAGCTAAACCGTTCTTTCATACCACTAAACGCCTTAGTTAACTATCTACACTGAAATTTCGTTTAAAGCTACCTAGAGAGACGTTATGAAACGTTATGGTTTATCGTGATTTAAAGGCTTACCAACGTTCAATTTGGCGTGTATGGTGGATGATCGAGCGTTAATAACCGTCCATTAATCGAAGCTTCGACACAGGCAAAAAGTTACACAGGCTTTAACCAAACTCTAGACACAGACACAAATGGCGGCTAAAATTGCCTAAAACTAATACCAGTTTCCCAGAAATAGCTGTTTCTTCCTCAACAATCTTGGGATCATTTCTCAATAATTCAGCATTATTTGCTCTCGTTCTGGTTTCCGAATTTTTCATTCACAAAGGGGGATTATTCATCAAAAATACGTTAAACATAAAAAACGACGATATCTCCGAATCCACCATGATAAAAGAGATATATTGTGATTTATCAGCATCGAAACAATTTTCATGGATCACTTAGCTGCGTGATTGAATACCTGTCCTCGACAGAAACGTTATAAATAAAGCCGAAATATTCAGATAGGTTGGGGCTATTCAGTATTCAATTACTGAAAACGTGGAAACTTCTCCAATTGGATATTATCGTTACAGTTTATCACATTTTGTATATTTACTTCCCGTGCTTAATAGAGCAATAATAATCAGGCTGATACTATATCCTCACCACCCTGAAGGTGAAGATTCAATCGCGAATAATAGAAGAATGGGGAAGACAGAGTCAGGTACAGAGTGGTAAAAGATAAGAAGAAGATAAAAGAAGATTTTACTGTATTACTGAAATATCTAATAACGAGTGAGATAGAGACATTCGAAGAAGAGAGCCAAACATATTAAAATTTAAAGGAAAAACATCATAATATGTAGTACAGCTCACGAGATAGACGTCTTTCACAGTCATTTAATAAAACAATAAGCGCTGGCTGGCGTTTCAGGAGCACGGCTAGGTAAGTGGATAAGTTTCTTGACCATAAATCGCGGCGCTGCTTCGCGAACCATATTTTTCAAATATTAAACGGAAATGGCCCCTCGTATCAGCGGTATACGCGAAATTCATTTCTCATTCGTAACGGTGAATCAAAAAAAAAAAGGAGAGAGAGATAGAAAAACCGGCGCGAGCACGAAATTCGAAGCGAAAAATGTATGTCGCTCGAGATTGAAGCTCCGATAAAATATATTTTATACGCCCGCGTGTGCGCGCGCTCGCGCGCTTTGATTACATCTTGCATTTTAAAAATAGCAAAATATCCTACGAATATTTTATCCCGTCCCGTTCTAACGCGGAAAACTGATGCTTCTCGTTAAAAAGAGATGTCGCGCCGACGAGTTGCTAACAAGATGCTGGAGATTCTTGTTGACAACTGTTCGTGTATTTCCCTGGCGATCATTAACGCGAGTGTATAAATTATCACGCGGGTTCACTGATCAATTAAATAAGACTTACCGCACGCTTACACGCGACACGATAATCTAGAAGAAGGTGAAAAATAATGCCAGCCATAAAAATGAAATTAAAAGTATATTTAATTGCTGTAAGAGTGGGACGTATCGCAGAGGGTTATTAGCGCCTGAACAAAGGCTGATTCAATGCTAATGAAGGGAGGAAGCGCGAGGTATCAGAGCCGCGGTATTCTCCATGGATTACGCTAGTGGGTTCGCTACTATTCGGTCGTTAGAAGGCTGAAATCACAGTCGAAAATTTCGAAACAGGGTACTCGTTTCTTCGTTACCTCGCGCACGCATTGCTATTATAATTATATCTCGAAATGGAACAGCAGAGGTGTACTTCAAAAACGAAGCAACCGTAAAATGAAACGACGTATCGTTTAGATAGTACTTCAACTATCGTTACCTCACTGTAACGGTCTCACGTTAGAAATTGAAGAAGCTTTAAATTCCGTCAGCACGTACAACTATTTTCTGCTGTCCACTCAAAATAGCATACAGAATTCTATCTCCAATCATTTCCATCGATTCCACCCCTTTAAAGCGATCTCGCTCATCGAAGCAAGCCAAAGTACCATTAAACAACCCCCGACATATTCCAGAAGCCCAATTCTTTAAACTGCCCCTTCAAATCCACTAAGGTACCCTCTCGATAATTCCTTCCTCCAGTAGGCGCGCCAGCGTACCTCGAACGCCAGCCAAAAGCTCGGCCCCGAGTGACCGTAACTACCGTTCGCAGGTGGTTGCCGTCCATCGAGGCCCACGGCGCGGCCCTCGACGTTCCACGAGGAGCGAGACGACGAAGGTCAAGAGTCTAGACTGGCCCCCGGGGGCCATCTTAGAAGCGAACGTATAGCGGCGTCATCGCGGCAACGCGACCCGTGGGGTCGCTCTCCCGAGGGAGCTGGTACGTTGCGCGCCGAAAGTAATGCAGTAGATCCACTCGAAACCGAGCGTGCAAGCTGGCCCGTAAGTGAGACTCGTCGAGTCGCACAAAGGGCAGGGAGAGAGAGGGCGAGGAAACGAGGGGGAGGCTAAGAAAAGAGCACACGGACCGGCGATGAAACGAGAGATAAAGAAACACGGTGGAAGGGGGAGGGGGGGGGGGCGAAGATGGCGGAGGGAAGAGAAACGGACGCGTATCTTAGGCGTACGCACACCGTTTCGCAGGTGGGTTTCACGCCGGTTCCCCGGAAATTCTCCCGGCGAACGCTGTAAATATTTATACCGTCGGAGCGTGAGAAAATTCTGAGGTGCGCAACGAGCGAACCGTAAGTGCGCCCCGAGACAAGCGCCCTCCCGCCCCAACCCCCGTACGAAAGAAACGGTTGGGAGAAAGACATTCAGCCGGATGAAGATATATCGTCCGCGGAAGTTCGAAACTCGGGGGCTTCCCCCCCCCCCCCCCCCCTCCTTTCTACAGTCTCGCAAGCCGAGTGGAACGAACCCCTGTTGCCCGATGTGGGCCTTGGCCTCTGTCACCGAATCGCCCTCGATGAATGAATATTTCTGGAGGGGGGCATTTCCACGGTTTATCGCTCGATCGTTTTACTCGCCCCACCCTTGGGCCCCTCTTTATGACTGTGTCGCGAGACCTGCGCGTATTAATTCGCCGTTCGACGTATACGTGCATCGATGTGCGAGGTGGGGTAATGGTGGTTTCCTTTCAGGTTTTGTTTATGAGGGTAGGGAGGTTATTAACACATTTTTAAAAGGGTGACTAGTTTTATCAATAGATAATGTGGGTATGTAGGTATCGTGCTAGAAGTAAGGGGATGTACTCTGCGGGATGATAGCTGTAATCGAAGTTATTGCATCGTGTAAGGGGGATGAGTTACTCAGCTTTCAGTCCGCGGATAATAAACATGTTTTCCATTTGCTGAAACGGCGGTTTTTATAGGGCAAAAGGTTTTACAGGGCGTTAGTGCGGCAGCTGCTAAGTGAATAATACAGAGGGTAAATAGTTGCGTAATAATCGTAATGGTAATGATAATGATAATAGTTGAGGGGGAGGGCGGAGGGCGATGAATTGCGCCCGGAGAACATTCTTAATGGGTATCGCGTTAAAAATAGAAGCCCTGGGTGCGGCGTAGAGACCACGGGCTGTTTTTAACCTTTCCGTGTAAATAATAGTGGAACACATTTTTCATCTTCTTGGGCAGAAGTTAATTACGCCCACGGTCCCGGGTCGTGCTTTTCTTAATTCTGCTAATTAGAACTTCATATCCCCGGGAGGTTTCAGGGATTCGGCGAACGAGGTCCGCTGAAATATTTAATCGTCCTCGAGTAACGAACACTGTGCGAATTAGCGCAGCAGCTTAATAATTCTTTCTCTACGTATCTCGCGATTCCGCGTGTCCGCCCCGATGGCTCAAACGAAACCTTGAAATATAAATCATGACTCCACCAGGAGGAGCTAGATAGGAGCTAGAATTTCAATCTTCCTACCACCAACAGTATATACTCTACCGAGCCACAGAATTTCTCGATACAAACTTCCTGTTTGCAATAACTAAAGTTGTCCACCGACAGCTACAATTTTAACTAAAAGAAAACAATCTTCCTTCGCAATAGATGAAAGCTTCCTCCATTCACGAAGGAAGTCTCCAAATCCCAAGCACCCATAGTACCCAATTGACAACTGTCGATCGCGGGTAGCGTAAAAGTTGCTCCGTTTATGCTGCAGATGCAATAACAATTGCTGACGTTGACTTACGACTCGAGTAACGTCGCAGAAACTGAAAAACCGGAGATAAGTAAAATAATTAAAAAGTAAAAAATATTTTCATTCCATCTTCTCCACGCAAAGCGATAATTTCATTTGGGCCATAAGGATCTAGCTTCTCAGCTCGACAAATGTGCCCGGAGAGGAAGTGGTTTGTAGGTCGTTTTATCAGACGGTTATTACATAACAGAGGCTCCCTGTCATCATCGAAGTGGGCCAAATTTCGTTGCTGGAAGCATGCTCGCCTGTCTTAAGGCGAACCCCAACGCGATGCGCCACTTCCTGCTACGAATCTACTTAAACATCCAAGGGCTCGTACGACCGTGGGCGAAGGGGGACGGGCAGGCGCAGGCGGAGGGCACCGAAAGATGGTTCCGGTGCGTGCTCTCTGTGGGACTCTCCCACGACGCGGATCCTCACCTTTCTTTTAACGCGGCGCCTTTATCGGCCCGCGAAGATCTAGCCATCGACGTCATCCAGCCGCGATAATTAGAAGCAAGACAGACGTTGTTCCACGGCCGAGCGGAAGTGCAACGCGCGCGCGTAACCCAGGGCGCCTGCCATTAGGGGTCCCGTAACAACGCCATCTTGGATGGAAACTAAATTAGAGCGAGGCGTCTGGTTCGACTTGGAGTCATTGGACATCAAGTGGGATTTAATTCAGCGACGATTGATTTCATGCAGAAGTCCACTGGTCGTCGATTCGCGATTTAAAGGGCTGATTGGTGTCAGTAAAAAGGGGGTGAGGTGTAACTTGTAACTCGAGGGTTGTAAATTTTTAAGAAGACGGCACTTGAATGTTTCAGTATTACTTGTACGCTTTGCTATCCCTACAAGTGACTCACAAATTTATTCACGTTTTACTCTCTCAGTATTTATTCTTTGCACTGGAGAAACTAAGCGAATCCTTGGCATCGAAACTTAAGGTGACGCAGATATAAGATTTAACGAATTAATTATTCCTTTGTATTCACGCGAACTGACGACGAGAATTTTACTCCACCCCGGGCAAACAAAATAAGGTCAGCCTGTTCAAGATGGATTCTCGAGTGGCAGCGATTAAACATTTCATTTCGTTCGCGTTTCCAGAGTACCTTCCCGCTACGGCCGTCCCTTTCTGGCCGGCATCTCTCATATCCGGCGTTGTACGCGCGATAAAAATTTTGCCTGGACCGAGTAGCACCGCGGCGCATCGCGCGGGAATTGGCTACACGCACCGAGCCGGGATAAGAACTCAGCGCGGAGCCCGGAATTATGAGGAATAGGTTCACTCTGACCTGGAAACGTCTATATTAGGTGCAAGTAATAACGCGCAGTCCTGAAGGAGCGAATAAATAAGAAACGAGGCACCTGTTAGAGATCATATCCCGAAACGTACTTTCGTTCAACGAGAGAGGGGCGCGGCCATTAAACACGCGTCCTGAAACTGAGGATTTTTCTCTCTCAGAACGTAATTCAATCTTCCAGTCAAATCTTAGTCGTGAAATATTCGACGCTTAAAATGGACTCTTAGAAACTCCGCTCCAAGAGCAAAATCCCATGCTAATTGAGTGCATTGTATTCTGCGGTGCAAGTGGTGGCACGGAGCACGATTTTGCCTTCTCTATAGACTTTCATAAAACTCGTTTCTTCT
Source organism: Andrena hattorfiana (assembly GCA_944738655.2). NCBI lineage: Eukaryota > Metazoa > Arthropoda > Insecta > Hymenoptera > Andrenidae > Andrena > Andrena hattorfiana. Next base: position 5,571,195 of record OX122893.2, read on the forward strand.
CGCTACGCGAAGTAGAAGCTGCGTAAATGAATTTTATTCAAAACAGAGGAATCTACACTTCCTCCAATTTTCTCTTGAATAGATATTAGGTTCTCGGCATGGGTATCGGTTTCGACAGTCGCGGAACGTCCCTTTATAACGGAAGAGAAAATATTCCATTGAAATACGAGAATGCTCGACAGGGCATTCGCAATAATGAGAATCCTATTATTACAGATTCTATAGTACTATCCCCACAGAAGTACGTCGATCATTCCCTTGGAACAGAGGCGAATCAAACTTAACCGAGATGTTCCTTTTTCCACCGACGGAACTGCTCCGTTTTTTCTCCTCGAACGAGCTTCGAGTGGAAACACCTTGTCCCAAGCGTGATATTATAAAATATTACGTGTCCCGTGGAAGGGATGGGTGGGCGAAACGTTTCCAATTTCTCATCTGTTTTTTGCCAGGTCGCACGGCCAGAGCACGGTGTACCGTATCAGAAATGCAAATTGCGAGACGCCCACGGCGACGGCGTGTTTTCGATACCGCCGTTCGAACTGTTATTCTTATTGGCGGATTACTTTCGAACAGTTTGGCCGGTTACGCGGCCGATTTGCATAGCCGCCATAGGCGAGAGGAATTATTCTCTGTCGCGGCGGCGAATCGCGTTTCCCGAACGCGCCGCAATTAATCCCGCACCGTAACGAGCCGCGCGGATTTTTCGTACGTCCCGGAGGGGTGAGAGCGTTTTCTGAGAATCGTATTTTCCTCGTCGTGCATGCGGATCTGATTGTTGAACGCGTGTGGCGCGGCAATGTACGCGGGGCACGGCGGAATATTAATTGCTTTTACAAAGGACATAGATGCTGGGCTATGGAATTCTGTACGGATGTGAACGAAGGTTAATTAATTTAAGGCGCACTATGGAGGGTAGCAAAGCGTAATGGCAGATATATGGGGGTTGTCGAATACTGCGATTACGTATTGCGCTATAAACAGCTGTGCGTCAACGTTAGTAAATTCAATTTCCAACACATTCGACTGTCGCCTACGTGTTTTGTGTTTTCTCTGAAGCGCCGAAAGCAAACGAAGTTCAGAATTCACTTTACCCCGAGCTTCCCCGTCCGAAGCGATCGCTCGGGAAAGCCTTAGCTTAAAGTGGTATTTCCGGGAGCCTTGCTCCACTGGAAGCGTTAATAGAAAAATCATCCCACTAATTCAGCCGTGGACTCCCCCAATCCTTTTTCACCTCCACGGGGGCAATGGAAGGAATCAACGAAACGCGAAGATTACCATGGCGAGAGGTACCCATGGCACGGCGCAAAGTGACACCCTCGTCGCCCGCCTCTCCCCCCCTGTCGAAAGAAGAATCGCGCACGTTCGAGCGACCCCCTGCCAAATTCGGATTTCATTCTGACAGTGAATCCCCCGATAGCGAATCTCGTTCCCGGATGTCTCGTTTCACCTTTCTGAAAGCTTTCAATTCCTCGGCGGCCCCGCTCCTCCCCCTTGGACATTCCAGCCAGATTGAATAATCCCGGGCAACGCCGCGTGAAAACGCGATTCGAGGCGATCGCGGCAATATGATAAACGACACCCTGCAGCCCGGTGATTCGTGGAGTTACTGCAGAGGACTTTTCAAACAAGACTCGTCGAGATCACGAAAGACACCGATCCAGATTGATGGACTTGCAGAGCTTTGGGGAAGGGATGGGTAGATGGACGGAGGTGGACGGGGGTTGTTAAGGGCTGTGGGGAGCGAGGGAGGGTTTACGATACGGACACGCGATCAGTTATCGGTTCGTTACTTTCGAGGTGGATATTGTGGAGGAATGTTTGATCGCGGGACAGTAGATGCGAATGGAGGCTTCTGTTAAAACTTCTTCTGCGATGCTTTTGAAGTAGAGGGTTTATGGATTCTCGAGTAACAATAAATTTTACTGCAATTCACTTGTTACGGTTTTGTGATCGCGTTTTAAATAGCACGCGTACAGTCTGCTCTCGAGATGGGAAGATTGAAGGAAACCAGGCTCAATGATTCATGGTTTCACTGGTTCAAGAAGATGTCTAAGAATCCTTGGCACGGTTCACACGAGCTCCTTTCAGTTCGTCCGTACTCGTTCGAACCAACGGGCATCAGCGAACAGCATCCATCTTCCCCAATCGTTTCCATCAGGCTCGATCCTATTAATTTACGTTCGGAAGGCGGGACGAATCGAACGAATCGAAATCAGCAACCGTCGAAACAATCAACGCTGACCTACATCAATATCGCGATGGCCCGGGAGAAACAAGCGCTGGGCGTGGAAAAACGAGAGTATATAAGGACATTTGACAGGGCTTTTTTAGCTTGATAACTAGAAAAGTCTAAAAAAAAAAAGATACAGCGCCGAGTCCCGATATTCATCTTTTTATTCCTCATGAATCTTCTACAGATAAAAGTAAATCGAGTAATTCGCGGAGTAATTGAACCTTGAAGAAGCAGATTGCAAGCACACATCATCGGAAGAAATCATCGAGTGCGCCTTACGTGGGGGTGGATTTCGACTGCTCAGCAGCCGAGCTGTGAATGACACGTAATAAAGGTCCGCCGCGGTTTAGTTTCAGCCGGCGAATGCGTGAAATCGGATTTCTAGATAGTGGACGTATCAAATTGGATTTTCAGACAGAAGGAAATACGAGACAAGTCGGAGAAAAATTGGGAATACCTGAGATAGATGGGAACGGAAATTGCGACGAAACACGTGACGGGGCCGGTGGGGAAAGGGGGTGGCTCGCAACGGCGCAGGAAGTTTCACGTATCGGGAATAGACGGGAACGGTGTTCCACTGCTAGATCGAATAGAGTTAATGAACAGTTTCGAAGTCTTTTATTCCATCACGGTGTAAGGACATTTTGCTAACGCGTTTAACCTTAAAGACTTGCCGAAAGCGGCGGATTTAGACCTGCCGAGTGGAAGTGTTGGAGGAAAGATTAATGCATTAATTAGCAAGTAACTTGAGAGCGTTTAGAATTAACGGTACAGTGGGAAATTGTAAAGAAATTGATCGACTCCGCTGTTACGTGAAATTCTTTATTAACCTCGCTTTATCATACTTTATTTCAGTTTCAATCTCACTTCGTTCCAATTTCGATCTCAATCTGCTCCCCTGACAAGGATTTCCTGTAACACTCTGTTCTCCAAACAGAATTTCTTAGCCGAGGGAAGTGAGCACGGGAAACGCGTTTCCCCATTGGAATCCACAAAATCCATTCCAACGATCAAGTTTCGGGCCCCACTTTTTTCTCCAACTGCAGATTTCCGCACCGCCGATGTTACTGTCCGTTCGATTCCATCCCGAAATTTCCCAAGCTCCTGATGTTCTCGTCCATCTAAACTATCAACCTTGGGCAAACATCCGATTCCTAAACGATAATATCCCTGAAACTCTGGTTTATTAGAGTTAAACAGTGGGAGGTACGATTATTCCACTAAACAGACCCGAGGGGCTCTAAGAGTTTGAATATCGAAAGTATATACTATTTTGGTACCAGTCTCTTTTGTTCGAAAGCTAGGATTCCTAAAAATTAAGGGCAAAGTGATTATTCAAAGTGATCCCATCGAACTTCGAAGTCGCGAGTGGTGTCGTTCGCTCTGTCTTGTCGAGATCTTTCCTACGGAATTCACAAATAGTGGTGAACTCTTGCCTCGCAGATTCTTTAAACAGGGAACGATTAAAAAAGAAACATACACATATTCACATTTTAAAAACTTCCATCAGGCGATTTCACAGGTTCCACGTTACTCGTATTCGTATGTAAAATTACAGAAATATACTCTTCAACCATCCCCGTCGACTACCACCGTGCAATTTGCCATTCCCGCTTGGGTACGTTTCCACTTTCCGAACAATCATCACGCTGGACCAGCAATTTGGCCAAGATCCACGCCCAAAAGCGTCTACGTTTGTGTACCTTATTGATGCATATTCCAGGCACGGCAGTGCGTTTAATACACTAGAGCTGTGTACAGTGGTACAGTCAATGTTATTACTATTATTGCCGACGTAATGTCAAGACAGAACTAGACGGTGGAACGGGAGATGCGGACGGTGCGCACCTATTTACACTGCTGAACGAAAGTATTGGCATGGAAATATATACAAACGTTTGCAACTGTTAAAATAATCCCTCCTTCACGCGTGCTTCTTTGGTATGGGTTTATACGTATCAAAATGTATCACTTGCCTGTATAGGAAAACGAAATTGATGACGAATAAATAGTAGGCACGTGTTTCACAATTACTTTATGTCTGTGAGAAATTGGTACGCCGCAGAACTCTATTTACTCACGATATTTCATGGAGACATTGCTTTCCAATTGTAAAAGCAAATTTTTCGAATAATCTTTCACAGGTGTATGCAATAATTTTCTCCAAGCATAGAATAGCTGCAACACGGTTCTAAATTACCTATTTTACTTATGCACTTCTGTTTCTGTATCGAGGCAAGCGAAACGGTAAATAACGAGGCATACAGGAGAAATATATGTACAAGGTATTTGGGAACAAGTAATAGAAAGCGTAGTAAGTGATTCTATGTGATAAAATCAGGCAAAACTGAAGAGTAACAACATTCCGGTGGAGGCTTCATTTCTTAGTTATCAGCGTAGGGTAAATCCGGGAGACGCGGTCGGGCCGGAGAGTTGGTCGAGTCGCTATATTTCAGACTCTATACGTAAAAACGCGTTAAAGTGCAGACCAGTTACTTCTCTAGAAGCCAAACAACTGAATGAATAGCGTCACTTCGGTTCCTTCCGTGTTTTTCTAGATTTACAGGCTATAAAAGGTAAACTGAGGTTACATTTAACCTCTTTTGTCAAACAACGGTGTACAGAATCGTACTTAAAATATACTTCTAAGTTTATTTTCGTTTAATGTTTGGGATCATAAGATAGCAGAGATATCGAGGGACAATGCAGCCAAAGTATTTAGCCATATTAACTCTTCCTCTCAAAACTAACGAGAAGACCATCTCTCGCTGCAGAAAGCAGAGATGGTCGAGTTATGATTTTTTTTATTATTTTTATTTATATTTTTATTTTTTATCATTATTTTATTATTATTATTGTTTATTTATTTTATTTATTTACTTTTGTATTCATTTGCCTTGCTAATCGCCGGTAGGTAGTTCGCTTTATCTTTGATGTGTTCTTTACTTGTTTAGCGTAAACAAATTAAATATCAATGAATCTGTAGTTGTATTCACTCATAAATAATTTTGCTTTCTTTTTTGTTATTTTTCCATGAATAATTATGTGAGTGGTCTCTGCCAACGACGAAAACTATTTCTCCCAGCACCTCGGGAGACGTGGTCAAATGTCATGACTTCAGTTTTCAACCCGATTTACAGTAAATATTGTCTTAAAGCAAATATCGACCAGTTTTTCTGAATCAGCATAAAATTCTGAATATATTACGTTTGTTCTGATAAAATAAGTAATATCTGTATTAGTTTTAATAGCCATTTTATATTAGGTCGACCGCGTCTCCCGGATTTACCCTATAAAGATTCGGTGGTACTGACCTACCTCACAGGAGCTGGTGCCGGGTTGCTGCGCATCAGGCGTCCCTCGCCCAGATCTTTAACCGTTAATAACTCGAAAACGAAGCCTCCGTTGCAATTTCGTTACTCTTCCTTTCCACCTTGTTTTGCCACGTATTATAGAATCGCTCCTTCCATTCTCTACCACCTGTTACCAAATACTCTGTACAAGAACTTTCGTACATACATGCGAGTACAATTTGAGATGCAGAGCGCTAAACAGAGGGGTATACATATACGATCAGCGTTTACAGGGGGCGGACAACCGGTGCTGCGAATAAAAAGAGGAAGGAAACGAACGGTGCTGAATCGCAGGATGTGAACAGACGAGCCCTGGAGAGCGCGAATGAGCGCGTAAGGAGCGTGGGACCGCGATTGTTCGGCCGCGGAAATGACGGTGCTCTAATAACTCTGGCGGTGGTTGCTGTTTGCCAGTCGGTGTCTCGAGACGCGCGCTGGAATTACTTTTCGAGATCGTAATTGCGCGAGGAAAGAGAGGGGCGAGGCGAGGGCTGCCGAAGCACCCTGGAAAATGAATTTCGCCGGGTGCCATATCGCAGGCGCCGCCGTTCGATCGACGGTATCGCGTGCACCCTGGAAATCATGGCCGCGCCAACGTGAATACGCTGAAAGGCGACCTTCCTACGAGCCGGAAAATGTGCACAACGGGTGGGCGCTGCTGCAACGATGAGAATTCCTGCGGCTTACCCGCGGGGATATTTGTTGAGACGCGATCGGTCGGAAGGGGAGAGATTGATCAACGCGTTGAAACGAAATCTTTAATTTCTACCAGTGCCAGTGGAATTTTAGACCCTGCTCTGGACGCAAATTTGACGGGACGGTCGAAGGATGTAGGGCTCGAGGTACGCGACAAGTGGATGAAAGGATTTTAATTGGAGGCATTTATTTCTGCTCTTACGATTATGTTTAAATGGTATTGCTTCGGGGCAGGGTTCTTTGCAGGTTAAAGAACGCCGAGGGCTGAATTTTTTATTGGAAAGATGAGCGAGCTTGAGGTGAAACTCCACTTTCTCTTTGTCACTTTTTGGATAATTGTGGATAATATTGTGTAGCAGTTACGTCTCGGCTATCACGTTCTTTCTCTTCATTACTTTTCTTTCCCTACGTTTCCAACTTTCACTTTTCTAAATTCTCTTACGGTTTACAACTTCCTGCCTATTCTTCTTCAGTCGTTTCTCGAGGGGTTCGTCTGGGCCTGGCGTTCGTTGAGAACATGTGGCGACCAGGTCCGCGGGAGTCCAAGCGAAGTCGCTTCTCGCGTAGCTTTTTCTTTTACCTTCATCTCAGATTTTCTTCAGTTTCCTGTCTTCCTCTTTTTCTATTTCCTTCCTTCACGTTTTCTACCCCTCGTCAAGGGTACGGTGGGTGAAGAGAGGCCAGTTGGATTGAGGCAGTTCCTGCGCGAACACTACGACGTCCACGCGCGAGTCATTGGCGATATTCTGGTTTTACATTTTTTTGGAAAATAAATTGAGTGTTTGGTTAAACGGAGTCCCTATCATTGTACCATGTACCACCTCAATTGAAATTGTAATAATCGTGGTGCTGGATATTAATGTCAGCTTCGGTAAGAAGCTACTTTCTTTTACTTTCGTTGCAGATACCCATGTGTAATTTTCCAGCAACGGCCGCGGATCCCACAGAAGGAAATGCGATACGATTCAACAATTCGGCGATGGCCACGAAACTTTGGCCATAACCCATAACCATACGTAACGGCAACCTCCGAAAACGAAGCTTCTTCCAAAAATTGCTCGGTCGTCGGGGCATTCGCAATTTAACGCGCCATTCTCAAAGCACTGCGGAAATTCAGTGGTTACAATCGTCGGAGAGGCTCGGTCGTTAGCAACTTTTAGCGATAGATTACTTGAATCTATACATTCTTCTTCTATACGGTTCATTTTCTGATTTCTATTCAAAATTCTTACCTTTAACGATTAATAATTTGCAAGTGACACGATTCTTTCGAATCTCCTAGAGCCCAAATATCTACCACAAATATATAACTATAAAAATAGGTACCGAAGAGCGAGAAAGAGTGCATTAAATCCTATAAAAGCGTATGCAAATGAAGAAATTCAACGTTGCCAAAAAATTACGCTCTGATGAAACCGAAAGTCGTGCTGCTTCCAAAACGTCCCCAATTCGCAAACGTAAACTCAACCAAGCATCTCTCCCTTTACAAATCACTGAAACCCAGCCAATTCTAGAATTTCACTAAAAAAAACCTTTCACCATCAAAAAATTCTCGCAATCCGCGTCGAGAACGAACTATGGCGAAAGCAGCCCCCAACAAGCGTGCCCCCAGCGAAATGCTCGACGAGCCCTTGTAAGTGACGTGTTCGATACGCGAATATTAATTGCCCCGCGTGTACCGCGCGACAACAAATCCGCGCGCGTTTCCGTGTGCCGAACAATGGTCGTTCTCTGGTCGATTGTCCCATTAACCGGAAGTCAGGTGCCGCGGCGATGATTCAACGTGGAAAAGCAGTGGAGCCGAGCCCCCGTCGTCCTTAGATCCTTGTACCAGCCGTCTGGTGGCTCGAGCGTCGCGCATGGGCGCGCAATTGTGCTGCCCGATGACGCAGAAAGGTGAAAGGGGTCGTGGTCCGCGTTGGAATCGGGGTCGGCACGTGGCCGTGTACCGGACGCTGGGTGACAGTGAACCAAAACAATGTCCACGGCCGTTTTCCCCGATTGTTGGCCGGCGGACCAGAAAAGTCGCGCGAGATCGCGCTTGACGTCAATGGAGGCGAAACGGGGCAACTCGGCCAGCGAATGATTAATCGGCTAGCGATTGGGGCGCGCGAACCCGCGGGCCCCCGCGCCTGGGGAACGAACGGTTTGAATCGCTGTCAATCGAGCCCTGGATACCCGGACAGGCCTTGAATCGAGGATGGATGGAGCTTTTTTTTTTTGGGGCGTTTTCGGGGAATTTCGTCGCGCGGTTATAGAGAACGCGGCTGGTACCTCTAGTTATCGGAATGAATGGGAGGACATGGGCTATTTGGATGATGGGAGGTTTGGTTCCTGGGCGTTGATCGTCCTGCGTTTTAGGCAATGGTGGATGTGTAGTTATACAGTGTGGCTTGGTGATTTTCGAGTAATTGAAATGGGTTGGATGCTGCGAATAGTGGAAGGAATTGGAGGCTGGGGGCTCGATGGATTTGGGGATTAGACGGGGTTGATGAAATTGTTTCGTTGTGGCTGAACCGGTTTCTAAGAGTTTTAGCGTTTTAACGGTAGGATTTAATAGCGCGATGAATTCAGAGAGGAGATAGATTTTGGGTGGTGGTTAATGTAGTCTCGAGCAGTATTAACTATTGTTTAACGCGGGAGAAGTTTCAGGATGGGCGTCCTCCTTTGCGCAGTGCCACAGCGTGCAATTTGTATTAATAATTGCATTGTAAATTTCACTTAATTGCGCAGTAAATCCTGAACCAGGCTTAACACAGGCCATTAACGAAGAGATCAAATTTTAGACGACAGTCCCGTGCGCGAGGCTGGGAAACGTGAAACTTATTAAATATGGCGAGCCTCGCTTCGCTTTCGTATTCTCCAAGCCTGCAGTGGAATGGTAAACTAGAATTCCGAATAATGTTAAATAGCTATCGAGAAATTCGTTCGAAGTATTCTTCCAACCTGCAAGATCATTTTTTTTAACTCTTGTAGATATTCGCACCCGAAGATTCGGGATTTATCAGCTTTATTAAGTTCCAAGAGCGTACGATGAAAGAAAAGGCCTCGATAAATTCGACGGAAGCCAGTTTACCGGAGCACCGGCTTTATTTGGACCGATTTACGGAGAGGAATGCGCGACGAACGAAGTTAAACGCACGATTTCGCTGCTGCTGTCTTTCTTAATAGGCTTTCCCGCTGATTTAGTTATCCAGCCGATAAAATCGTAGCCGGGAACCTGGCGAATTCGCTGGCCCGGATGTCAAGAAAGATTTAAGGCCGCCTCGCACATCCGTTTCCTTTTTTTTTTCGCCTGTCGAGGCGAACTTGTAACTAGTAAAACCCTGGATTTTCGGAGCTAATCGAGGATTCAGACCCGACCATCGATCTGCTCCAGCAACCGTATCGTTACTCTTTCTAATCAAGCCCATTCCACGCCATCCTCAAACTTCAAACGTTACTTGCCAGTCAGAAAATTCGTTTCATCACACTTCACGTGGAATTCCGGTAAACTTTCAACGCCCTATTGCGTTGGCCGTAAGTGCCCCACTGAAATGGGGAATATCCTACTCGACTTCTGTCTCCGAAGATAAATCCTTTATGAAGCTTCAACGGAAGCAAGAATTTTAAATTTTAAATTTCTAAAATTACGAGTGATCCAGATTCTCCTATAATTCATGATCGAACTACTAATTTTCTCGATAATATCATTATATCATATCATTTAAATATCGTTACTTCCATTTCCCCTAAAGTGCTGCAATATTCTTGTTCCCTGTTCTTTCATAATCCGCCAACTTCGAACGACGTCGCCCAGGTTTCCAAGAAGATCCGATCGCGAAAAAACGCGGAACGCAAACAGGCGATTCGCGTCAAGATAAGCGAATCCAATGAAGTATAATAGACTCGCTGGGAGACAAGCGTCCGTCGTTTGCAAACTGCTTGTGCCCGTTTCGGAACGATGTCGTCACTGTGGCGCTTCGAAAGTTGCTCGCGAAACCTTTGTAAACCCGGCGCACGTTGAACGCCGGCTAAATTAAATTCCGTCAACTTGTAATTACTTCCTTGGACGGTGTTTTTCTTCGGGATGCCGGGGAGGGTGGGGAGCAACGGGGAAGCTTTATTCGTGTCAGGAGATCGTTTCGCGACGCATTTCTGTCTGGGCTGAGAAAAGCGCTATTTTTCCCCTGATCCTCGCTCTGATTGAACAAAACATTCTTAGCACCTGGGTGGGCACGAATGGATCCACGATTGGAATACGCGTCGTCGACTTCGGCGAGATGCTGCACCTATGTGTGAGAATTTTGAAATCGAATAATCGAATGATTTTGTTCTTCTCGTTTTGAAAGTTATAGCCTGAAAGTTCCCTTCGATTTTCTGGTGCATATTTTTAAGAATTAAGATCGTTTGCTGAGGAGGATAATTAACAGTTGCAATTGATAAACTGGAGATTACTTATGAAAGTGAATTGATAGGTTCTGAGACAACCTATTTTAATAATTTGGGTGCACGGGGTACTTAAGTGTTGCCAAGGAATTTCGCAGCTCCTTAAATCGAGTCTGTCGTCTCGTGCGACAGGTATTGTCGTACGTGCGCATCTTAAATTGCTATTCTTGTTTCCTAAACGCGACATTGCGTCTCGTCGGAAAAGCGAGCGGGAACTTCGCAGGTTATTCCAGATGGCGTATGTTATTCAATTAATATTCTACCATAATCCCCCTGGCTCGTAATAACTTTTAAACGAAGCATAAAATTATTAGCCGGTGAACTTTATTGCGGTTCGTGTTATCGTATGAAATTATTTAACGAAACTCTGCTTCGTGTTTTCACCCGTCGCGATTAATCAAACAGCATCACAGCGTAACAGCATCGACGAAGTAAGTTTCGCAAAATTCCATTTCGCCCCGTAATTACTGCCTTTACAGTATCCACGCATTTTAGTCCTCTCTATCTGGAAGCAAGGGCATTAGTATTCCGAAACTATACGCAGCGTGGCGCCTATTACAGTATCCTGCCGCGAATACTCTGGTCTCTGACCCCGAAGGGGTAAAATTACGCGGCGTCACGTTGCAAAACCACCGTGAAGAATCCAGAGTGGAAAGAAACGTCGGATGAACCGTTTCCTTTGATTCTTACGTGTGAACCGAGGGACACTAAAGTTCCATTAGCGGCGACGAGTGCTTCCCCGAAGGAACGCTTTTTCTCGTTGAAACAGAATTTCGATCGTGCCAGTTACAGTGGCGGTGTAAAAGAGCAACCTCTCCTCTCCTATCCAGCCGCGTCTCCCTTACAAAATTATGAATCACATCGATGTGAAAGAAACATCTCTACGCGCGAACATCTCTACAACCGGCAGATTAATGACTTCGCGGGAAGCCAGATTATGATGACTTAAACAAGTCCCGAGTAAGAATAACTCGAGGTAACGATCCTATTCTTGGAGCGACTCTTCGATTTCTGCGGTTTTCTCTGCTACTTTGTACTATTACTCCCGTATTGAAGAAGATCTAGATATCGCTGTCCGAGGGTAAAGGGATATATCATCGAAAAGGTTGTCACTGATGGAATTACGATTCCTATGTCCCGCTGTAAAGTGGAATTATCGCAGCTTCTCGGTTCGACGAAGGTCAAAATTCGCCCGAGGGGCGATGGCAAGGGGTGAGGGGCCAACGGAAGAGAAACGGGGGCCTTGACGATGACACGTCGTAAGCCCGAGCGTGAAATCATTTATCTACCGGGATAAGCGGCGAGAAACGACGACGGTCCTTCTTCTTTCTTACATGGATTTAAACTTTCCTCTTTTTCAACCCTCCGCCTCCCCTCCCTCTCGCCGTTCGCTGTTCACCCTTTCGCTGTCACTCGACCGACGATGAAACATCCTCGTAACTTATCTCGGTGCCGTCGGCCTCGAAGTTCCCTGCTTCCTCGTCAAGGAACGATCAGAGGATAGAGAGTATTTTGTTGCCGGAAGCTGATACAGGCGCGTCGGATGGGGCACGCTCGAGTGATGTGTTTGGCGACACTTCGGAGGGTGAAAGTCGTGGGATGGCTTTTTAGTACTTATTACAGGCTCTTATGAACACACCTGATACTCTTGTCCAAGTAGGTGTGTTCAAGGTTTTCAAGCGTTATTGGTATTTGGTGTTTCAGTGGCGGGGCTTGTAGGAGTTGAGAGAAGGGGTGGTAGATGAATGAGTCTACCTACTTGGAAGCTTTAATTACTATAGTAATGTTTCCACATTAATTGTATTGTAGTAACGCAAAGAGGTATTGCGCATTATTTTCGGGAAAACGGCGCAACGCCGCGCCGGGCTGCACGAGGTATGCGACGGTCGCGAAAAAAGTGAGTCGTCGAAAGACGTTAGCAGGCGAAAGACGCGTACACAAAAGTATAGAATATTAATTTGTGTTTTCCATTTCGTATCTATCTTATATTTAACTTTCTTTTTATCCTTAATAAACTGTATATTTTTTCCCTACAGTATTGTAAAGTCTTTAATCTATTTTGATTTGTGTTTTCCATTTCGTATCTATCTTATATTTAATTTTCTTTTTATCCTTAATAAACTGTATATTTTTTCCCCTACAGTATTGTAAAGTCTTTAATCTATTTTGATTTGTGTTTTCCATTTCGTATCTATCTTATATTTAATTTTCTTTTTATCCTTAATAAACTGTATATTTTTTTCCCTACAGTATTGTAAAGTCTTTAATCTATTCATCCCTGGTATCGCAACATTTCGCTATGGAAACGTTTACTCGGAGATGTCACCACTGCTTGGTACACCGACAATATAAAAAAAAAAGACCAAGCTCAATGCATTCCTTTATCATCGAGTCTGAACGCTGAAGTGTACTGCTATCGTTCATCCCCCGCTGCTTTTACGACACGGCCATGTCTATTCCACCGTGTATACGTCCCTCTGCGGGGATGTAATCCCGCGGGGATGTGGGGCGCATCCCCCATCAGATACGTGTAGCTAGAATTCTGGAAGGATACCAGTGCGTGGCTTTCGGATTCGAGGATCGCGCGATGGGGTGGAAAAATTCGACACGGATTTCCGGTTGATAAGTGAAAGGGGATGCTCCGTGCTTGATACAGGGTTATCTTCTTCCTGTGAAGTGAGACGTGACGAAGAAGCGGCGGAGCACTCGTTACTGGATCTCGGGACAGTGATTTCTAGTCCAACGGCGAAGTTGTCGCGCAGTGAAACGCTCGAAGCTTAGAAAATTCTGTGTTTAGTCGAACTTGGTCGGTACCAGGTATGGGACACTAAACTATAAAACAAAATCTGGATTTGTTCGTTAGGATTCGCGAAGCGATCGTTGGTAAATGAAATTAAAGCAACTTTGCAGAATTGAGGAAGATATACAGAGATATACTTATTGACACGGATACAAAGATGATAGAGAAAGTGATATTTAAATAACACTATTTCATTTTCCTCAAAGTTATTCTTTTTTAATTAATCAATTGAATTATTAAAATCTACTTGGTCTTCGAGAATAAGGGATCCCAGAATTTTTAACCTACGAAGAAGCTTGAACTAAACAAGTATATTTTATAATCACTCTTTTGGAATGAAAGAAAATGGGGCGAGAAACGCTCGAAACAGTCATCGCGTGGTGTGTCTCCCGTTGCTTTTCATACATCCACGCGGTCCTCTCACTCCTCGGAAAATCCACCGTCAACTTTCATATTTGGACTGTCATTTCGAAGGGACGAGTGCTCGCGCGGCAAGAAATGGGTCCGTGAAGAGCGGCGAATCGCGGCTTCCCCTCGTCGCGTCGTCGCGCACAGCCCGGCGCGTGTATTTTAATATTTTTCACTTTTCTCAGCCGCGACAAACGGCCCGACAAAGAAAAATAAGGGGATTCCGGTCCGGCCATCCGGCAGCGCGAAATTTCGAGGTTGCTACAAATGCGTTCCCGTCTTCACGACACGCGGATACGAGGGAGGGGGCGGGGGACTTTCATTCGCAAATTCCGCGCGAAAGGGAAGAAGGATGTTGGTACATTTTCATGCCTCGCTGACGATGTAATTCTTTCTTCTCCCTGCATCTTTCTCTTTTCCGCTGTACGTAACAACGACTCGTACGGGGAAACAAGCGACCGATGTCGAGTTTATGCGTGCCTTGTTCGGGCGTAATCCATCCGCGAATTTTACGCAATAATTGGAGTAGAAAGTTATTTCAACTTGTTATGAAAAAACATGTGACTGAGGATAAATGTTTTAAACGAGAAATTGCGGTGTAGGAATGGCACGGAATATTCTTCATTTATTATTATTATTATTATTTTAGGAATATTTAGAAGAAATCTGTAATTCTTTACAAACAATTAAGCATTAATAACCGGAAAACGGAGCCATGAATTTCATCTTATTTTCAGCCATTTTCCACTACTCTTACCGAACACCCTGCCCAATCACAGCTGAGTTTGTTGGTCAGAAGTCGAAATGCAAATGAGATTTTCTCTGTAAGCTGCACATCCTTGAGACGCGCGATTAAATATACTCTCCTGCTCTGGAATGGTGCTTACCTTTCGTTGCAGAAAGTGTAGCAGCGAGCTCGAACAGGATGTCTAAGAATAAATGGTTCCACAACTCTCGTTTAACATCGTCCTTGAGCGGCATTTTTTCGCGTGCATTAGCCTTACGCGTCGAATACTCCCGCCTCGCTTGCGTATAGTTAACCAGCTTTATTAAGTGTTCCCAGCGAGAGCATCGAGCTATTCTCGTCCGAAAAGGACTTCATTTTCCTTGCCATGAGATCAGGGAAATGAGGAGAGCGTAAATTATTTAGCTGCTTGGAATTAAATCCGCGATGATTAAGTGACCAAACAGACCTTTACTTAACACCTTTATGTTCACCGAGGTACGCTTTGTTTAAAATATACTTACGATACGTCCTCGACAATATCTGAATATAGAATATTCTAAACGTTCAATAATCCCCCGTGGATTCGGTAATTCATTTCGCAATCTGTGCTCAGCTCGTTCCTGAATAATTTATGCTCCTCGGAAGCAGCGTTCCCGTGCCGCGAAAGAAAATTAGTACCGCCGTCAAACGACTAAAACAAACACCGCTAGATACGATTAACGAAAGGCTACCTCTACTCTATTAAGAAGACACGTTCCTTCCTTCTGCTTTATCGCCGTAAAAAAACGCTTCCACCTCGAACAAGCGCGTTTCCAATTATCGTATCGGTAGCTCTAGTCGAGTAAAACGATAATTGCCGGCAACTTCCGTTTCCGTGCCGCGCGGCTCGCCGTTTCCAGCGCGCTTCCCAGCGAGACGGATGCCGGCCACAGGCGTAAGTCGTCATTGACACTCTGCTTAACGACCCGTGCAATTAAACGGTCATCCATCTACCGAGCCAGTGACGTTGATTTAGTATCATTTCTGCGTCGATGCCCCCCTCCCCTGTGCCCCCCCCCCCCACCCACGTCCACGCGCCGTTATCTCCTGGTTTTTTTCCCACCGGTCGCCGCAAAACACGGTCGGCGCGATTCGCCTTGATCCATTCACGGAGGGAAAGAAGAGATGATTACGCGCGAAGGTAATCACAGGATGGCTGCAGAGAGCGGTGTAATTGGGAAAAACGAAAATCTGGAGGGAGGGGGGAGAGAAAGGTGGGAAAAAGTGGGGACCGGCGTCGCCTGACATTAATGGACTCTCTGTATCGGAAAGCACTGGATCGCCGGACATTTAAACCGGCATTCGGTCGACCGGCCGGCGCGGGAGAAACAAGAACGATGATCCCCCGTTTCGACCAGTCTCCGTGTAATTCGATTAAAAAACACGCTATCGGGCTTTTCAATCATTCCCGCTGCGCGAAAATATCCCTCTTTTGAGCTGCGCCGCGGGCAGCCAGATAGGAAAGCGAATATTCGTGAAATATTCACTTGGAATCCGTGCCCTCGCTCTCGACGCTCGAAACACCCCGTTCGCTCGAATTACTTTTAAATAATTCTTGCTCGACGGTATCGACCCAGTGCCGAATAAAACCAACCCTGTAATGCCGCCTGTCTAACGCGTTCGCCAGCCTTCTTATTATGACGAAGGGAACGGGTGAAGAATTAAAAGACCGCCGTTCCGTTACCGCGATTGTATCCCTCCCGGCGATGCGATCGCGTACCCCGAAGCGCAGCCAGTAGAGATTAAAGGGACACGTATTGGAGGGGGCATGGTCATTATCTCAAAGATAAAGGATCTGCCCAGGCCAAAAGTTTTTTTATTTTGTAACCACATTCGTTCGTGTGTAATCAAGCCAAATTTCAAGCCGCTATCGTATCTACGACGACAGAAATACGCGATTGAATTTTTTTAAGGTTCAAAGTAAAATTTTTCGTATTTCCTTGAACTGTTTTGTGCAGTGCTCTTATCAGCGACTGATTTCTCTATTACTGCATCTAAACAGGTATTTATTTAAGAACGATATCGTATAATGTCCGATCCTTTTTGTTTCATATTGTAATTGTAGGAATTAGGTTTTCAACTTTGGTGCCTTATTTATGAAAGGGACAGAACAAAAATTTATGAAAGGGACGTCATTTTCATACCTGTCCCCTTCAAAACCTTACTATTCTTCACTTGTTTCAGTGAAAATATGCCACCTAAAATTCGGGTTAGGATGCTATTAGACAATTCATTATTTACAGCTATTAAGATCATTTAGTTACATAAGCTTAACTGTTGAGTTTTTAGTTCCTATTACGAATTAAAATAGCTATTGTGATTTCGGTATCTGCATAAATAATAATTAAAAAATGATATTAATATTACCTGGTTTTATTACACTGTCCCATTCATAAACACCCATGTCCCTTTCAATACAGCCAATTTATGAAAGGGGCAAAACACACTTTTTTAGAAAATGAAAAATATGACATGTAAATATAGAGAGAGGCTTAATAAGCCCATGTATTGTTATAGCCAAATAACTGGCCTTTCTAATGTTACCAATTAGAACTCGAATGGTTATTTAGTTTTTTTACTATCTGGCCCTAAACAAAAATGTCCCTTTCATCCCACCTCTCCCCTAGTCGGAAACAAGCTCCGTTCGCCGTCGTCTTCAACCGCATCTGATCTCGCAGCGGGATAGTTAGACGAGGCCAAAGCCGAAGCTCAATTAAACAGGGCATAACGATGATGACGGCGCCGGTGCAACGAACGCGTCGTAAACCAATGACCCGCCGATGGAACGTCCGCGGGGACGTTCGTTAAGCCCCAGCCCAGTTATGAACGGTCGATTTCACAGGGTAAGAAGCGAGGGTGCAACATTATCGCCGGAACGGTACCTATTGCGGCCTGTAATCCTCGTTGCCGAACCGCGGATACCAATGGCGTTAATTAGCCTTCTCGTGTTTTCGTCGAGCCGCCCCTCGTCCGCCCATGCCCGCAACCCTTCGCAGCCCTGTACACCCGCCCCCCGACGCCAGCCCCCGGCCCTCCACCCTCCCGCAACCGGCTACACTGTTCCAGGCACGAGGGAATTTCGGTTTCTGAGAAAACAGAGAGCCAGTGGTAAATGCAACCCGCCCCGAGCGCAAGGATCCGCTTACGAACCTCCCCGTGCCCCTCTAACTCGCGCAGCTCAAACCCTCCCCCTCGCCTATTCATCAGGCGCAAACACCTTGTTTGAGGCGCCATTACTGCCGCCCGCCTGAACCGTTTCGGTTGTTGCTGCTCGCCGTTCGTATGCCCTCTCCTCGACGCGCGGCTCTGTCGCTGTGCACGCAGCAACACGCGCGTCTCCTTTCGGATAGAGGTGATCGCTCGCGTGCGAGGCGGACAGACGCTGGTGACCGTGTTTGGGGGAGGAGGGGACAGGGTGAAACGCAGGGCGAGTTTTGTGGGCGGGCTGAAGGAATGTGGGGGAGGATTGATTCGGGTAACTGCTGTTATCTACTTTGTTTTGTTTGCGGGGGTGTGTTCAGGTTTGCGTTAATTGCTGCGCGTAGTGGGCGAACGCTGGGAGATTGGAGCGGAGTCCGGTTGTCACGTTCTTTGACGAATAGAGGCGACGCGGGAGCGGGAGATTGGTCATTGGCACTGTTTTCGCGTTGGTAGGTAGCTTGTGGAGGCGTCGAAAGTGTCGCTCGAGTGACCCGGAGTGGTTGCTTCTGATCGATTTGGAACTGGATTTTTCAGAAGCTCCCGGTCACTGACTGTGTTCATAAAAAGCCAGGAGACGTATATTTGTTACGTGCATACGTTGCGTTTGGTAATAGAAAATTGCCGGCGGATGAAATTCGGTGAAATTGACGAGGGAAATGGGAACTCGTTTCTCAGTAGACGGAGTTATCGATTTTTGCTAATAAAGTTTTATAAAAAGACAAAGTCAGAGGGGTGGTAATTTTTGTGACTGACGTTCTCAGAACTCCAAGCGCAATTATGCTGTTGCTTGGCTGTCGCTGTCGATCAGGAATAAAGCAACGGGATATTTCTACTCGAAAAGGGAGCCGCTAATTGCAAGTGAAAAGTTGTCGCGCGCGCGTACACATTTCCGCGAGAATAAAATTGTATACAGGGTCGATAGAAAAAAGGACACGATGAATATGACTTCCACCGTTGCTTCGCAATGTTTTATTTCTCACCTTTTGTTCTACCCTCGAACGCTATACCGCTCTTTGCGCTACATTCGACGCTCCCTCTCAAATGTCACTCTCAATTTGTTACTAACGCCCCTTCTTCCCCTCCCCTCCGTTTCCCTACGTTTTACCGCGTTTCCGAGGCGGCGTCGCTCTGAAGTGTCATTCACAGAAGCCACCTGTTCATTTGTATTATCATTTGATAAACCTCGGTTCCGCTGCAAATTAAATATCGCGCTCGTTTGCCTGTTAAAACCAGCGAGGCTGTTGCGCAACCGTGCGTAACCATAGCGCTGGAAGTTACTAGAGAATCTTCGAAACAGAAATGGAGTTACTGCTCGGCAAGCGGTCGAGTGGTTCGGGAACCAGTGGTTTAAGAATATCGTTTCATTGCCGCATCGAACACACGGTATATATCTGAACCGCTGATATCGTGGTTACTGAGGAACCAGAGACCTAATTGTTTTGAGCAGCGTGTTTCGCCGTGGCCTCCTGCGCGGCTTTAATCTCGCCCCTCCTTCTCCCGCACTGTCTGCCCAAGAAACACCCTAATCTCCTAACTGGGGTAAATTCCTATAATTCTGCTCCCGTCTGAGAACAAGCCCGCTTAGAGGACTCCATTTGTGTACCGTACATTAAATAATCAAGACCCATCCGACGTAATCGCAGCCTTGCCGCATTAATTCCCAGCAATATTATCGTCCGAATTAAGGAAATAATTGTAATCAATGTTACGAAGGACTGGAACCCTGAACCTCTCCCTTTCATTTGCCAATTACCGCTGCTGGTAAATAATTAAATAAACCTCACCACTTATTACTAAATTCTATACCCTACACGGAATAGGTGTATCCTTAAAAAAATTGCGGATACTAAGGCTCCCGAGGAACCACTCAAATTAAAAAACACCTTTCCGACAAACTGCCAACCAGCAACCCAGTGGCACGAGAAGTGCGCCCCCCGGAACGCGGCGCAGAATGTACACACCACTGAAACTCTGAAGCTAAATCTCCGGCTAAAGAAAGCCCTCGAGACCTCGAGCTTCTCCCCTCCTATCGATTTATTTCTCACCAGTAATGACCAGTGGCCGGAGTGGCGCCGTCGAAAATACGCGCGCGAATTTCTCGCGGCCGGACAAACGCGCACCTCGGATACGGCGGGATAATTCATGGGACCGGTGGTCGCGCTCCTGTACGCCCATTATTTATTCGGAAATTCAAGGTGGAATGGAGCACCGGCCGACACGTCGGTGACTCACGTAAGAACAGGATGAAAAACGTCTGGCCCCGGGGGCTTCAGCGGAAGTGACGTGGCTCCTCCTGCGTCGCCTAAACTGTTTCTCCTGTTGTCTCGGTCCCCGCCGTCCTTCCATCAACGTTCCGACGTCTATTCAGACCTTCCCTCGCCACGCGAAATCGCCCGCGAGGAGACAATACAGGGGGCGAGCAGCCGTGACCTCTGACCAGGGCCCGTCCGCGGCTTCTTCCTCCGTTACGTGGATATCGTGTCTGCGTTTAATTTCCAGCCGTTTATCCCGTTCCCTTGCGTGGCCCGCCTTCTCCATGAAAAAGCCAGCGTTTTCCCTCTGTCCCCATAATAAGGAGACAATGGTCGGTGGACGGCCGAGCTTCTTTTTTCCTTATTCCTCCACTTCGCTCCCGTTTCCCGTTTGGTGCGTGAATTACTGAGGCGTGCGGTTGGTGTAATCGGAGTAGAGGGAAAATGGTTCCTTGGGCCCGAGACCTTGTTTCGTTTGATGAGTTCGGAGGGTAATTTGTTTTTGGGGCACGACGCTGAAGCGGAAGTTGGGGGTGTATGCAGGGGGGTGGTAGTTGATTAATTAAACGAGATAGGATTGTACGTTGGAGTCATTGGCGACTGTGCTGTGGGAGAGATTGTAAGCGATGTCTGACCGAAACGAAATATTCTACTTATTCAGTTCTCTTTAGGATCATGGTAGGACAAATCGGTCAGAGTTTCTATAATTATCAGGGGATTCTGGTGAGACTGAAGTATGATGTAGTCTGCCTGTAATTAGGGGGGAGGTTTAAGTCATCACTTTGCTGGTTTGGAATTTGTTTAAAAAATACAGGCCATCGAACTTTATCATTTTTGTGCGATACGACGCACAAGCGTGAACGATGTGTGCATCCAAAGGCCCCTTAATATTCAATTCCATTTTCTCGAGTAAACCGCTAAGAAATACGATCAGAAACAGTAAGTTTCGCGGAGGAACAAACACCGTGCCATTCTGCGAACGATCTTCTCGAACACGGAGCCTCGTAAGAAAGAATTTCTTTTCTCGTCCCCGGCGCTTATTTCCATATAAAACATCGTTTCATGGGTCCATAAATTATGCCGCGCCCTGTGTTGCTTGCCCATTTAAACTTCATGATCGTTTACTCGGCTGAACGACGAACAAAGAGGGATGCGCGACGCTTTCCTGCTCGACGCAGTATTTGCGTTTCGTTCAGCCCCGGGCTCCTCCCCCCCCCCTGAATTTCGAGCTCAAATCGTCTCGTTTGGACGATTTCGAAAGGATAAGGAGGCAGGCAGCTCGAGTGGCTCTCGTGGAGGGTGTCGATTAATTGAGTGAATTGGAAACAGGCAGTTTGAATAATGGACCCTTTTCGGGGTTCGCCGGAGGGGGCTTGTATTTGGCGTGAAACAGTACTTGCTGCTCGTCGAGTGCACGGTTTATTGATTGTTATATTTAATCGTTGGTTCCCTTCACTTCCGTTTTTGTTACTAGCGTAACGCTGCAGAATTCATTCTATTTGTGGTTATTCGTAATTGATAATTACAAACGCGGCGAAGTAGCCTTTATTGCAGACTGCCAATTAATATCGGGTCATTAACTAACACGCACGCAGGACAGAACTCTGCAGCAGCCCGTCTGTTCCCAACAAAGCGCTGCTTCCATTAGTAAATAAAAATGTAGCAGTTGGAGCGATGCAGATGATCCTCGTATCCTGCCAGGGAAATGAAGATACCGGGGGTATGGGTAAAGTCGTGCAACTTTTGTTTGAAGCATTCCTTCGCGCAGTAAGCCTTTCGCAAATAACTTAAAGTCGACAAATCGAGTGGCCCGTCCTCCGTAATTGCCCATTACTTCTATGTCCCTGTCAGTTAAGCCGGCCTAACGACTCAATATTTCATAGCACTCGAGCAGTTTCAGTGTTTCAAGAAGAAATCATATTTCCTGTGGGGGAAATGCAGGAAAAAGCGTGCAGCGCAGCTTGCTTTATTTGCCCCGCTCGTTACACCATGCTTTTCCATGGGAAAAGGATTGTATTAAGCACGCGAACAGTGGCAAATAGCCGCGCAATCGACGGAATCATTAACATAGATTTGTAGATATAAGAACGGCGCGTTTCACCTCAATCAATACGCGAGCGATCGTAAGCCTGGATTATTATGATGCTACTCGTTATACCCGTGTGCAGAGGTGTACCGTAACCGTAAATTAATACCAGTCGTTCTGTTTGAACATTGCAATTTCAACAGTGCGCGATCCTGTATGTCATTCAAGCTGAAGTCAAACTAGTACAATACGAAATTGATGGAACTACCCTTCGATTCAATATATAAATTATTATTCATCTGAAATTTATAAAACACTCTTCCCCGCTACATCGTATGTAGCGTTCAGCAACGACCTGCTTCAAACAGCTTGCCGCTTTGCTTTCTCTTATATGCAAATGAAAAAGTATCACTTGCTGAGACTTTCATGACAAATTAATCACAGTTTCCATAGCTTTAGGGGGATTTTGATGATATCGAGATACGACGTAGTCGACGCGAAATTAGGGAGGGTTGAGTCATCATCACTTGGCTTATTTCGAGTTTGTTTAAAAAATATAGCCCTTCGAATTTTGCTATGTTCGGCCTTTAGTAACGTTCACGTTTAATGAAATAACCCAAGAAGACCTAAGTGATTAGGGTGGAATATAATGCTGATCTAGATCTTAAGGGATCAATCTCGAAATTTCTCATTTGCTAAGGCAGGGTACGGCATTGGGAGAAATTCCGTCGCGACTACGCGAAGAAGAAATTCTGGTCCAGCGATACTAAAGAGTCGTGAATTGAAATCCAGGGTGACTTTAAAGCCTCTAATGTCGAGGGATTGCACGACCTGGAACCGCGAAGCGTAAACGAGGAAAGGGGCAGGAATAAAACCGCATTGAAAATAGCCACTGGAGTATACAGTGTTGGTTTGCGTCGCTCGGATAAAGCAAGATTACGGTTAATTGAAAAAACCTCGAGTAGCCACGGTTTCAAGAAACAGGGGAAAAGAGGAACGGGGGTGGAGGGGGGGGATTATAGAAGACGATGGGAGTGTTGAGAGATAATGTTGACTCGGTTTTAAATGAGAACGGAGCAAGTACATACGTGTATTTAAATTTGAGAAAATCTGAGGAACGTTATGGTGGAGGGACGTGTGCCGATGGGGGCACGTGTTTCGTAGGGTCGTCCCCATTTCCCCTGCCATGTGTCGCTTAAAGTATAACGAGTGTTTGTATTGCAAGGGGTTAAGCAAACATAGTTAGGCAACATTGAATGGAACTTGAAGTACTTGCGATAGGGGCACGGTGCACACAGTGAATCATGGATGTCTGTGTTCTATCAAGTCACGTCTCTCTGTCATAGCTTGCTGAAGAGTGCAGCCGAACATTGGCTGATATTCATCGCGAATGCGGCAGAATCACGTCGCAGGTGTCGTATAATAATTGTTAATGGTCGCAGAAAGCAGAAGTGCATCTTTATTTTCTTTAAACCGAAGTAGAAGGAACGAAGGCGGTGTGATGTTTTTTTCACTGCGTTCAATGACGAGGAGAGCAAACAATGTGGGATGTTTATATTAGTGCGTAGATTTATTGTTAATGTAAGGAAGATGTACAGGGATATTGCTAAACTACATGTATGGATTTGTAAGTGACTTTGAAGTGAAAAGAAAAAGAATTTTTCTCCAAATTATATGTATGTATTTATTGTAATTCTTTGTTATAGTTTGCTGGTACATTCTTTCTAGCAACGTTTATACAACTTATGCTATATTTCACGTATTATTTGCAGCATATTATTACACTTATCAGGCTACGTCACACTGGGAACACATGCGATATTCATTTTCACTTCTCACATCGTTGCTACACTTTATGCTACTCATGTTACCTGCGTCATTCACGCTGACTCACAGCACTCGTTTACTCACACCCTCACCTCCTCCTACTTCTTCTTAATTTTTCCTCCGCAACTATGGGCCCAATATCTTTACTCACCGCAGCCAGAAAGCTGCCCAACGACGTGTGCGCAGTGCGAGCCACTGCGACGACGCTGAAAGCCGACCAACGTTTTTGATCGGGTTAATTAAATGCACCGATCGAACGCGTGCTTGGACTTTAATGCAACTGCGCCTGGGTAATGGAACCGCCAGGCAGCCCGACGGCAAACATTAACAGACATTTACATTTCAATGGGAAGGCCCAGCGTGGCTCCTTTAAATAGCCCGTCCACCGCGGACGGTTACACCGTTCGCTGGAAGTTTGCAAGCGATACTGGCCCGCGGGTGCCATCCCTCCTGGCGTCTTCGCCAGCCGCGCGTCGAACGTACACGTAGGTACCTTACGCGCAATTAGTAGGGCGCAGGCCGAACAATACCAGAAACGATCCCGAGTTTGCGAACGATACTTGGCTGGACCTACGGCAAACAATGGAAAGCTCACAGGCACAGGGTGGTCAACACCTTCGACGTCGTCACGGATACACAGCCGCGCGTATATCCTGCCACTTGGCCACGGACAAACACCAAAGGCGCTCGCTTATAATGCGAATCGAACAATGCCGTGAACACCGATGGGATCGCGCGTGCAAATGATTTTCATTTAGCCCCTGGCACAAGGGGTGTCCTGTGAATCGCGTGCGAGAGATTAAACCCTTTGCCGACGACCCCCATATTGCTTTGAATCTGAATAGACTATAGACCGCGATCTAATTTGCTTTGATTTGTGTAAGCTAGAAAACCACAGGGCATGACGTACTTTACGCTACCATCTTCCATGTGTATACCGTAGAAATTCTATTGGATTTATGGAGATTGTAATAAAGTGGTTCCGGTTAAATATTGTTGTTTCGTACTTCTGAAATATTCCCTTAATCCCGCCTTTATAATCCCTCCTATGGAAGCTGCAATTTCTGCGTGGAAAAGTTAGAGTTTCTATTTCCGTTATTAATTAGCTTTGCTAAAAGGCGAATGAAATATGGGCTTAAATGATCTGCGCAGGGAATCAGATTCGAGTATAATATCTCTGAAATTAAAGCATTCGGTTGCACCGTTTCTCCTCGCTGCGAATATTTACCAAAAACCGCGCCTGAAATTCGCCAACAAATTTTCGTCCGAATTCCCCGAGATCACGGCCGCGCAGCGTCGCAGTCGCCGTTCGAATTAACCGACCGAAATCCAACGGCCTCGCTAACTAAGCTCGAACCGCATTAAAATCAGAATTAACTGAAATCGACTCAGCCCGCGGCAAAACCGGAGTCCTCCTGAATTAACCCAGATTAAGCACAGAATTTCCAACTTTCCCAATTTCTTCGACTTTCGCGATCCCCCTCGGTTGCCCCCGACCCTCTCGCCGGACCGCTACGCGAGGGGCGACATGTTCCGGATCCTCCAGTTGAATCGTAGATTCGGCAGAATACCGAGCATCTACGATTCTCTTTTTTCCTTTTTTTAACGCCAGCGTAGAACCGCGCCCCTTGGTTCCTCTGCGGCACGCGTTAATGCGCGTCAATGAGGCCCCGCGACGACGAAGAAGCCCCTCGAGCTTCAACGTTTATTCTTAGCCCTCCCCCCTCTAAATTAGCACGATGGCGATTATCGCGACAGCAGATGGCGAACGAGCGATCCTGCAATTCTCAACGACGCTCATTGTGAGCCCCCGAAAGGAGAGGCACGCTGCGTAGGCCCTGGGCAGATTCGAAATTCGTCGCTGCAGCTCTCAAAGGGGGGCCCCACGACCCTCGTGAAAACGTGCTTGCATAGTCGGGGAACGTGCGATGGGAATAGGGCTAATTTGTGAAAGAAATTAAGAGACATTCCTTGATTATACTTGGCGCAGTTTAATACTAAATAAATTCCTTTGGTAAGAATTCTGTGCACTTGTTCACCTGTCTCATGAATTACCAAGTTTGACGAATCAAAAGTGAGTGGGATGTATTGAGAACGATTGCTTTCGTTTTTATTAGGACTTGGAAATATCTTTGTTTCCAGTAGAGTATATGTATCGTTTGTGGCCATTGCACTGTTTTTGGCCATGTGCATAATTATCTTATTTTTAAATTGCTTGCAGATCATTATTCTGTGGAGAATTTCACATCATAAATATTTTCTTTAGTACACCGCCCGAAATATAAGGTTACATTTATTGCTTACACGGAAAAATATTATATTTTTTAAGAAGTGACCAAAACTGGTACAGTACCTTAAAGTGGTCACAAATGATGCATCTACCCTACTGAATGAGATTTAGATGATTACAATGCAAGTGTAAATAGTTTTTGCGGAAGGAACTTTATATGGTAACTAAATTTTATGCAAGGATAATTACGAGTAAACGTGGTTACCTTTCTATGCAACATTTAGACATCTATTCGCCAAGAAATTATAGCAAATATAGTGAACGAGTATTACCGAATTCCTTGCATAAATTAATCCTGTAATCCCACACGAAGCAGGACTGCAGAACCCAGTTTTCATGGTCGACGAGGGTTATGGGTCCCCTTAAGAAGGGTGCTGAACGGACAATTAGCCAGCGGTTAGCTCCCCTGACCAGTTCCCCGCAATCAGTGCGACAATCAGACACGCGTGTTGGTAAACGATACGCCTCCTGCATTAAGCCCCAACTCTACCCCTGAAATTACGCGCCACGCTGCTTAATTGCATACTCAAGCTATAACACTTCAATCATAACACCCACTGTAAATAATTAACTCCGAAACTCTCTTCCTTCTTTATACTTAGATTCTTACCACTTAACCCATAATTTTAATACTCCTCGCCTATGGTCAAATATTTTCTAGTAACTGTGTGTTCAATACCAACTAAATCCCACAATGAAAATTCTCCGCTCCCCAATCAACCAACAAATTAAAATGCCAACAACTGAAAAGAGCGTGCCAACCGAAGCAATCGTTTCAACGTCTCTGCAAGAGTTTTGAAAGGCAAAGAGCGAGGTGGCTTCCTGAACTAAGCCTACTCGCCCGCTACCTTCAACATTCAGCCCCGTCCCCGCTTCGTTCGACCGCTTTAAATTCAGACCCGTGTACTCCCTCTCTAGTCTCGCAGGAAACAGCCGTCGATGCGGAGGAAGTGCGAGGAAACTCGACGACTCGGAGTCTCCGTATCCCGGGGGCTGCTTCTTCGGTTATATGGGCGCAATGCACGGCATCTGATGGTAACCACCTCCTTCTGGGTCGCCACCCCCTCGAGCAAGAATGCTGCGAAGGAGCTGTCGCGTCGACTGGCCCCAGGGTTACCCGGGGACATCCTTCGCACTTTCCCCCCTTCTTTCTCCGCGGCTTCCTTTCCAGCTGGTTAGTCGCCACCAGGAAGCAGGACGAAGACGCCGCTCCAGGTTGGCACGAAAGGATTTCCAC
This sequence comes from Andrena hattorfiana, assembly GCA_944738655.2. Classification (NCBI taxonomy): domain Eukaryota; kingdom Metazoa; phylum Arthropoda; class Insecta; order Hymenoptera; family Andrenidae; genus Andrena; species Andrena hattorfiana. The sequence goes on from OX122893.2 coordinate 5,598,712, forward strand.
GGGCATTGCCACCGGAAAACCGCTATGATTCTGTTCTTCTACTCGAGGGGAATTAACTGCCAGCCGCGGGCTCGCTAAAATCTTTGAGGATAGGTACGTATCGCTATCCTCTCGTTGACATTGTTGATTTTGCGTTGAAACGTACACTGCAGTTGATAAGCATCAGAGCGTCGTCTATCGTTTACCACGTCAGCTCCTCGATTATAAATTCTCAGACCTCTGCAATCGGGTGCTTGGCAAAATTCCACACACTCCTGTGTTCCCTCGCAAGTTTCATTGCACGGCAGAGGGCTGTGCCTCTGTCTTTCCTCTTGTTATCATGGTCCAGCCATGGATCAGCATTCGCCCGAAAGGTCGTAATTAACCGCGGCATTCTGGCCCCGTTTGTTCCTCGCGCGAGGATCTTACGAAACGCCGGTGAAATTACGCCACGGTGAAGCACCCACGGCCCCGTTTATTGCCCCGTTACACCTTGCCCCGATGCACAGCGCCGCCGCGTACTTAGCCCCGTGATACACGCTGAGAGCACACATTGTATTTCATCGGTTTGATACTCCACGGCTCCCTTACGACGCAAGCCTACGCGCAACGGGGCCACCCGGACTTAACTCGCTGCAGCGTGTTTGCCGGGCCATAGACTAGGAATGTTTTGCTCGGTGCCGTGCTTGCTGAATGTAGAACCTCGGAATAGGGCGGCAGGCGAGTAGCGCGATTTCGAAATTAATAATTCATGTAACTCCGCGAATCATGAATTCATTCATTAAGTCGATACCACCCATTGTCGACGCAACCCTAACCGCGAGTGAGTCGATCGCACTCGGGCACTTTGCGCGCCAACGTACAATAATGGCTGATCGATCGATCAAACGCTTACCGAGCACGGAACTCTGGAACAGCAAGAGACAGAGCATAACGATGCAAAAATCAATCGCACATTTAATTCTACGAATTCCCCGCGAATTCTACGGGACCGTCCAATTACGCAGACTTTAATGACACCAGCTCTTCAGCTTCAAGCTTCGAGGTGCCTGAGAGGCATGCTTGGAGCGCGATTGATTAAAAATGGGATATATATATTCCGACCATGGGACGATCTGTATCGTTGCACTTGATAAGAGAAAGGAATTGGGGCACACTCGGGCTGATTACGATGGAAGAAAGAGTCCCCCGAGGGGGGAGTTGCAGCGAACCTGTGACCCTAGCCCGTATTGTGAAATTGACACCAGGAAATACGTAACACGGTTAGTTGATTTCGTTCGATTCTACGGTAAACGAGACGCTTTCGCTGTGCTCCTCGGTTCCGCGACGATATTTGGCGAGGATGCTTCGATGGAAGCACAGAACAGGGGGTGGGAGGGCAAAGTTCGAACGCTGTCGAGGGTGTGGAGGAGAGACATGTCGCGGAGATGTTCTATAAAGTTCCTCTTGTTATTTTCCGTCGAGATGGACTCGCTCGAGTTTTCATTATTTGCTCCTTACCGTTTGTTGTTTATTGCACGCGGTTGAAGCAGCTGGCGGATTGTCTGATTAACTAAGTTTATCGGTCGCAGAGTCGGGATTTGGCGAGCTCCAGCGTGGGCAGTGGTCATGTTAGCGAGATGCCGTGAAAAAAAACTGCAGTGATAGATGGGTCGTCGATTTTCTTCGACGAAGTAGCTGTTACTTGGCGGACGATGAAGTGAACTTCAAAGGATTATGTTGCTTTCAGTGATTCCGGCGGTAACTCTAGTTGTGGATGTCGAATTTGTGAAAATGCGAAAATTAAATGGTTTCGAATCTACTTTACAAGTTGTTGTGCTATTTGCACGTTCGTGACGTCAATCTTCGGAGCTACTGTGCCTGGAATTTTCTCCACGTAGGAGCACAACAATTTCTACTTGCCTCAGACGCGCCACGTGGAAAGTTAATATGTGGGACAATTTTGTTTCGCAGAGATCCCATCCTTGTCTTATGAAACTGGCTACGTGACTGCAGCACGAGGATCAGGCTCAAGGGTGTATGATGGGGATTAAGGACAGCGGACGGGAGTTCATGTTGGTGCGTGAGGGAAATCCAGCGACAAACTAATTAAACGAATGCATACACAACGCAGTGGACATATCATTCCTGGAGTTCTGTGAATCGCTAATCGTTGAGAACGCGGAGCTTTACCATTGAATGTATTGAGAAAAGTTACAAGATCCCGAGAATCTAGATAGCATAGAAAACCTTGATCTAGAGGTTCTAAAAAAGCTAGATAATCTAGAAGATTTAGAGCTCCTAAAAGGTCTCAAAATTCTAGAAGATCCAGAGCTCCTAGAAAATTAATAAATTTAGAAGATCCAGAGTACCTAGATAGCCTAGAAAGCATAGATCTCGAGAATCTAGAAAGCCTACCAAACTCAGAAAAACTAGAGGACCTAGAAAACCTAGGAAACCGAAAAAACTAACAGTAAAAAATCATGATATCAAAAGCAATAATACTTTCACGACCCCGTGCAAGTCACGATTAACGATCCAATCCACCCCAGCCACCACGATTCTTTCATTTGATTTTATACATCGCAGTACCGAAAGCTCGACGTCGCGTAGGCTTTACGCGAGATATTTCCGCGAAAAACTGAGATTGACTTTCCACCCAGACATCCCCTCCGTATTCAGACTCACCCCGCCGTGTAATTTTTGACGTTTAATACACCAACGCGTTGTATTTACACGCAGACAATGTGTCCACGCTCGGTTTATCCGCGTATCGCGAAACAACGGCTAATGTAAAAAAAAAAAGAAGGATCCTCTTTTTCCCATAAACGGGCGACCCTTTTTCACGTGCAACGAGATAAGGCAAAAATATTCTCGTGGATGAAGCTATCACTCAAAGGCTGCAGGGACAAAGCTGACAAAAGAATATTCGATCCCTCCCCTCCTCCACTACCTTCGGTCGCCCTTTTGTCAAAATTCATTCCCCTGAATGGATCGTATCTATTCTCCGTCCCTCCATATTGTCGCTAAAGGCTTGTTAAATCACTGAGGCGCTTTCAATCAACAATTGAAGATCGCGAGTCCATGGTACGCCAGCAAATTTGCCTCCAAGCATGAGTGCACAAAAATCCTCTGAAGTACGCGTCACGGAAAATACAGAACGACATTTCGCGGATTTTTTTTATTCCCAACATTTCCTGTCGAGCGTCACATTCCCCAGCAAATTACTTCTTTCGGAAAGAAACAAACAAATGTAAGTTCTTTTTCTCTCGATCCAAGCTTCACGAGCAATTCCGCTTCAATCCTTCGTTCCATTTCCAACGAAACGTGCACCCTACGCGGAGAACTTTACAAGCGTTTTACATTTGCCGTAAAGAAGCCACCGTTTTTCATTGCATTTGTATTCTTATGTCGACACTTGGCCGGATCATCGGCTGCAGCGAAACAACGGTGTACGTGAACCTGGGCGTTCGTTAAAGGCAGTTTCCACTAAATCCCGAAGATGAACTCGGTTACGGAGCTGGAACGTGTACCTTTATTCGCGACTGCCAGAGCGTTACGTTCGATGTAAAGCAGACCTAAACCTACATAGAAGTCGCACGAGGACGGCTGCAACGGCGACCTGGTTTGACGGACGCACCCCACCACACGCGTGAAAACGCTAGAGGAGGGTTGTTACACGAGGCCTGGCGGAAGAAATTAAACGACGCTTACTCTGCGTCGCTAACGTATCCACCATCGCGCGTTGCTTTGAACATTCGTTTTTATTTAAAAGTGAAGGGGTTTCTGAAAAATATATAATATTCAACGTGGAGTAATATTAAGTGTAAGCGATTTCCTTATCTTCATTTTCGATTTGGAAAATTATATTAGTAATTTTAATGTCGCAATAAAGATATTTAATAATAAAAATAAGTGACATTTAAATTTGAATTATTTTAAAACGCTGCAGGAAGTGTTGAGTGGCCACTGAATGAGTTGAATATTAATGACTATTTCCAGTTGATGTGCAGTAAATCGCAAAATTATTGGCACAGCCAGAAATTTGGAATGATAAGTTAATGAGTACGCTGTTAATGACGGACATTTTGGGATGTAGGAGATGTAGCTTTTAATTTGATATTTTTGAGAATATATCTTGTTTCGTGGTTTATTTAATCTAAATGCGAAACTCGAATTGGTTTTAATCTGCTGAAATTCGAGCTGACTTCGTTCCACGGTGGCACGTCGCCTATCGGTGCAGCGTTTATATGGGAAGTCGATCGTAGAAACATGTATTATGCAAAGTATCGATTATTCGAAATACTGCGTGTGGCTTGAAACAGCGTGGGGATTAATCCACGAGATTCGATAAGGTTTATTCCTGTTCGTTAATGCAAATAAGCGTGCGTAGGTTTCCAATGTTATGCAAGTCCGATGGGGAAATAAGAGGAAAACGTAGATATTGGAGCCAGCTAGGTCAACAGAACTATTCTTGTGCACTCTGAAATTTATGCCGCTCTGAAACGAAAAACAAAGGGGCGTTCATAAAAATTGCATGAAATTAATCGCTATTGGCATGAACGCACATCAAACATTCAATTCATTTTACGGCTGATAACGCATAGTAATTTGCTTTTCGCTTGTTTCACGATATTCCACACCCTGCGATATCTAATTTGCAAATAAATTTCGACACCCAAATTCACCCACTTCGCACCTATCGTTACCCCTGCAGAGTTCAACTCATCGTTCTCCCTGAAAATATGTACCCGCAAAAAGCTTGCCTATTTTCCTTAAATTCCTTTGAAGGAAATTCTCTATAACTTTCTCCAACTTCATCGATCCCAAGTAACACACCTCGGGTGCTACAAATTCTAATTACTAAGCGGGTAGTATACCGCCCATACAGAATTGCATGGAAACATTCCCAATGGAGATATTCCCAATGGACAAATATATATTCAGATGTGACGAAGAAGAGAAGCGGGGAGTCGGTGAGAATTAAGAATTCTTAACAGAAATTAATAGGACCCGATGCAAAGCTCGAACCATCCGTGGTATTAAACACGAGTAGCCCGCCGTTGCAATAAAATTCCGCGTCAAAATTCGCCCATGTCCAATGCCCAAGAGGCGAACGCATCGCGAAACGCTTTTGACCCCATATTTGGCGATTCGCCGGGCATGAACCGCGGGGAAAACATTATTCGACGAGCAATTTGAAATTAACCATCGGGGCGGAGGGGTGTGTGAAAAGGGCCATTATGTTTTATCGTGACGGTGGAACGGGGCGGAACACTTGGTGGCTCGTGTCGGCGTCGAGCAACAATGCGTCACTGTATAAACGCGTCGCCTAACACTCGAAGCGGCCATGAATGTGGGGTAATTGCGCGAAATAGGTTCGGGCCGGCGGAATAAAATCTGAAACGGAGACGTTCTCGCGCGCCCGCGAAACGAGATTAACAAACAAGCGCACTTTATCAACCGTATGACGTGAAAACCGTGTCCACAGAAACGGTTAACCACATTCCTCCTTCGTCCTTTCTTTTCCCTACTTTCCCTCATTTATCTTTTAATTGCTGAGTGACGCCGAAAGCGGCAGTTCTAAAGTGCCGCAAGCATGGTATCTATGAACACTTTATTTACGCACCGCGGAGAGGATAGTTCACCTTTTTCTACAGCTCGTTTATCCTCCCGCTGCGGGAGCCGCTACGAGGGTGGTTCCGATAAAATCCAATATTTGATGTTTGATATTCGAAATATTTCGAGTGCTATCGCGAACACTGTTTGCGTGGGAGGAATCTGGAGCATCGATCGAACGGGAGGGACGTTTATACAAAAAATGAGGAAGCTTTGGTGATAACATCAAACGCGATAAACATTCTTGGGAAAATTTGAGACTAGCGAAGGCTTCCACCAATACTTCCCCGGATTTTGTCCCTTCAAATATCCAACACCAAAATTTTCTACCAACCCCTACCGAAAGGTGTGCCCACAGACACGCGAGGCCACGTTGTGAAGAATCCTGCAAAGTGTCGGATGATCCCCGATTTCAAGCAATTCTCTTAATTAAATTCGCTTCTTTCGCGAGTTCCAGCCGAAGGTAAGTAAGCCCCTTGGACTCACCCTTCAAGAGGGATTCTCCGAGTCGAGGATTAAGCGTGGCGCTCGAGGGGTGGCGGTGCGACGGAGAAAGTTGGCGAACGTTGCCACGGTGTTCGAGAATTTGATTTCGGTACTGAAGGGGCTCGTTTCGCGATCCACCTCAGCGTGGGGCGTGCTGCGCGCCTCGCATTCTGTTGCGTCCGAATTAGAGGGGCGGGCGTTCCTGCGGGGGTTGAAACGCAAACGCGGCGTCGTTGAAGGGGAAATGTCAATCGGGTTAACTCGATGGTAAACCGTAACAATTTGGCTGTCCGTAAAGAAGCCTTTTCCCGGGGCCACGAATAATCGTGACGGTTACTTGAACGCGTGGTGCGGAAATTAGGGCAAGAATTTTAAACAACCCTCGCGCTTCAAAGATAGAAATATATGTTACAAATGTTATCAACGAAGCAATTTGGTGGTCCAAGCGTCTATTAAAAAAAGATAAGCCGGTTACTTATATTCAATGTATTTTAATCCCACTGAGGCCGTTTCTAGATCCACGTGCGCGCAACTCCTACTTCCAAGTCGCTCGTGTGAAACTATTATATAATCTCTTGACCATTCGTTTGATTATTCAACCATTGCGAACACTCGCAACCCTCAAGTTCACGATCCATCGAGCACCACGACTATTTATATTCGAAACACGTTCGGTGAACTCGAACACAGAAATTCACAGCTACCACGCGCCCTACCTGAAGCAACATCCCCAATTCCCTCCGCTGAGTTACAGCGTGTAGGCCGACCCGGCCCGAGGCCAGCGGCGGTTCAATTTCACGGGGTGAATTAAAACGTAAATAGGGTGCGAAGACAGAAGGGCCCTCGTAGCCAGCTAAAAAGTTAATAGGGCCACGATTACGCGTTCACGGTCACGAGCAGCCCGAGCGATCGTAAATCGCGACGGATGCACGCGGCATGGAGAACCGTGCCGCTCGTAAACCGTGGGACGAACCAACGCTGGATGCAAGTGCACGCTGCAGCGAAGAGCACTCGATCTTCCTTCGCGACGAATTGCAAGGACGTGCTGATCGTAACGGTTGCACCCCCCCCCCCAGCAAACGGCGAGAAGTGGTTGTTTTCGGCGCCACCCTTTTACGCTCGCCCCTTGCCTACCTGTTCGATTCGACGCCTTTGCTCACCTCCCCTGCAACAGATTAACCTTTCCAAAGCGCAAACTGTTCCCCCGAGTCTCTAGGGGGACGTCTTTTCCTCCGCTCCACTGACAGCGCTTAAACGAATATTTCCGTTTCCACTAATTTACGGTTGGCCTGTGTTCATTCCATACACTCGGTTCTTTCTGAGATTCCAGCCAGCCGAGGGATTAATCGGCGGATTAAAAGCGGAAATCGAGCGAAATGCTAAAGGGGACGAAAGATTATCAATCGCGTGAGGACGAGAACTTAAATGGGATTTCAGCTCTCTCGTTAGATTATCGAGGCTTTAATAACGTTCGTTAATGAAGCTCTAACACAGTGGTGGTATCGATGCGGTTCGCTGGAACGCCCATCAAAGGGGAGGAATTATTTCCGTGCGTGTGTGTGTGGAAGGAGGAACCAGTTGGAATGAATTGTTTAAATGCATTTAAAATAAACACGCAATCGCGGAAATGTAAGTACGCTGGGGTACCTTTTCTTCTTCCTCTTTTCGCGTTTAACCTGGCCAGATGTGTTTGAAAAGTTGGTAGAAAATTATAGAGCCCTCTTAAATATCTCATCGAGCACGAGTCTGCCGTGGGACGCATTAACGCTCAAAGTTTACCTTCCCACGCGCTCGTACGCGAAATCTCATCGGCCGCGGGGAAATGGACTGTTCCCCAGAGAAAATATTCCGAGGATGATTGAAGAGCGAGGGAAAACAATCGGTGAAACGGTTCTACGTCGTTATCGTGAATTAAAGCGTTACCGAGGTAATTAGACGGGAACAATACATCAAGCAGAGGATCAACAGTATAATCTGACTGCTCTGTTCATTTGTCTTCTCTCTAGACAGATTTCGAATTACTTTCTGATAGGAAGGGTCCTAGAAAGAGGGTTTGGTTGCGGGGTACCTGTTGGGGGACTGTTAAATTAAATATTTGAATCGTTGCAAAAATGTTCCGCGATTATCAAGTGTTTTGTGAATTATTTTGTATGATGCGTGCTTTGAATGTAGTAGGAATATACTGTAATTATGTGTAATTAATGAAAATTGATTTTAATACTCCACGTTCACTGCAGATTAGTTTTAGAGCTATAGGCTGCTTAAAGGGAGGTTCTGGTCTAGAGCCCAAAAAAATAGGTGATATTTAGGAATTAATTAAAGGAAAACTACTATATATAATTTGATGGGACTTTTTGCATTGTATTAAGGATGTCTTAAATTATAGAAATATATTTTTTGTTTTATAATTAATCATTGCAGACAGCCCTGGGGAGTCGTTAAAGTCAAGGCGTCAAAAAATTGATCCAAATCGGTGGGACCTGTATCTCCAAAAGTTATTATCCGATTCGACTGAAACCTTTTTTATTTTGAAGATTATTCTTTTGGCTAGGGGGGGCTAAAAATTACAAAAATTACATTTTTGAGAGAATAACAACACTTCAAGCTTGAAGTCACTTTTCCATGTATTTTTCGTCCTTTCAACGCCTTTAAAAATTATTAATTTGTCAATTTTTTGTAATTTTTTCTAGCCCCCCCCCCCTAGCCAGAAGTATATTCTTCAAAATAAAAAAAGTTTCAGTCGAATCGGATAATAACTTTGGGAGATACAGGTCTCACCGATTTTGAGAACACTGTTTCGGGAAAAACGCGTTTAAAGTTTTACGTGAGCGCCGAGTGACCGGTTGTGACCCATGCATTTGCCGCTACTCAAATGCCTATAACTTCGGGAATTTTACGAATTTCAACAAATCCTTTTAAACACGTTTTCACAAAAGGTTCAACATTCGAAAAATGAAATAAAAAAAATATCGACATTTAGACCAGAACCTCCCCTTAATATCAAACTAAATCTGATTATGATACACCAGCTGTACCTCTGAATCACCCTAGACCTAGTTCTGAGCCTCCAGGCTTCCCGTTAGCCTATCTGAATCTAGTTTCGATCCAAAGCACCTTCCTACTTAATTTAAATCTCATTGCCAAGCCAAGCTTTTGCTCTGAATCTAAATCAGTCCAGTCGTGAAATTGTAATCGTATTTGATGTCGGTACAAACGTAACTCTGAGATACCAATTTCCTTGTTAGCCCTATTATGGCTGTGTTATTAAAGCTTTTAATATAGAAAGCACAAACACCCCAACGAAAGCCCTGCAAAAGGTTTGCATGCTCTCAAAATACTCAACAATCGGAGCAACTTTCATTTTAGACAACGTTCAAAATAATACGCGTACGTATAGCTATTGAGGCAGGAAGCTGTACCTCCAGTTTGCTAGTTTGTGCGGAGAGTCTGACTACATACGCGGCTCTTCCACTTGCTCCCTCGCAGTCCACCATATTCCCTCGTATTTTAATCCTGCGAATCACCCGCCATCTTGCGTTCATTAAACACATGCGTTATGTTCGAAATAAGTTAACGACGCGATTAATTAATTATGAGTACGAATAAGTCGTGTGACGGGGCAAGTCGCGCGCCGTGCACAAGCGGGCGTGAAACACCGGCACCATTGATTCATCATCATAATCCGTAAAAGCCGCATCGGTCGCGCAATTCACCCAGCCGTTTCGAGCATCCGAACGATGTTATCGCGCGCATTTATCAGTCTTTAATTATCTAGCCGCATTGTGTCGGCCGTGTGTAAGCGTCCCCCCTCCACCGCCACTGGGTCAAATCGCGTTCAATTACAATAAATACGGTCGCTACAATCGGCGTCGCATCGATTTCCACTTACGATCCTTAAACGACGCATTCCACTTGCGCGATACCATCTATCGGCGCGGAAAAAGGATCGGCCGAGCGCGAGGAGGGGTAGAAGGATCGCGAACCTCTCGATTCATTTCTGTTTCACGGGCTTCCAACGCGTATACCGTCTGGGATAACAGTGGGGGAATAAAGAGAGGAAAGTTTGTGAAATTTGCTCCCGGAATTACTTTTAACGAACAATGATCCCATTTGCTTCGTCTCCCTCTGCGCTGCCACGTTTCCGTTACAACCTCGCGCGTCCCCCCTGTTGCCTTTTGACGACAGAGGCGTGTAATTAAATTCCGTGACGCGGTTTAATTCGACGAATCGAGGAACGTGGCTGCATATTGTGCGTTCGATCCTTCTTGTTTCGCGTTTTGCATGGAATAGTACGTAGGTATGTACGCTGGAGTTGAATACAGAGTAGTAGGTCCATTCTTTCATTCGCACGCTGTTTTGTGATCGTTTTGAATCGCTCGTTGCTCGAGATCCGCGATATAGTGTTCTATGTATCAGACCACTCTTGTTTCCACGTTTGAATTTTATTTTATTTTATTTTATTTTATTTTATTTTATTTTATTTTATTCTCGGTGATATATTCTACTTATGTTTGATTCTTCCTTCTATCTATCTTGTCTCTTCCTCCGTTAAATGCACCATACAATGCATCGATAAAGAATTGTAGCGATAGTTTAGACCTGTCACAGTGCTCGCAATATTTACCATTCCCGCCGCTTTGTTCCCCTCGCACTCAAACAGCGTATCCACAAACCTTCCCCTTCCTCGCCTCCAATTTCCATTCCGTCTTATTTCCCTTTTCCTTTCGTTTCCCCGTTACAAAACCCGTCAGCCCGTTACGCACACGCCCGCGCCACCGAACCTCCCCCCGCGGACCGAAAAACTATAAACTGCGAGACAATGCGGTGTCCGCGGCTCGACGGGACAATATCGACAGCCTAGGAATCGAGTCTGTGTTCGGCGAGATAAAGGCTGCGCGGGGCAAAAAGGAGCCCGTTAATTGAAAGCCAGAGGTAACCGAGACGTCGCGTTAACCAATTTGGGGCGTAATATTTCTCGAGGGCTGTTACGGCGATGAAAGGCACCGGCCGTGTAACTTTTTCCAGTCTGCCGGTGAATTGATAAAAAGTGTTTAAACGAGATTTCTAAAGGAGCGAACGTCGCCGCGCGATACCGCCCGGAAATTACTGTCAACGCGTCGTAGCCTTGAACCTTTCGAGGCATCGATTTAAAAAGGCGCGTCCCGTCCCCCGCGTACCCTCTTGTCGCGTTGCGTGCCTCGAAATAAATTGGATCCCACACTGCGCCGATAGAATTCCGGGGGGATAATTTTCGAGCGAGCGAAAAGGAAACGTACACCGCAACGGCCGTTGTTAGGAAGAGTATAATGTCTGGGTAGGAAGGTGCTGTCACTGGTGGCCATCTTGAGCGTCCCTTTGTACCCCGCGCAGACAGAAACGGCGACAGGTACTCCGTCGTTGTTACGAGGAACGCTTCCCGACCCGAAAATTCCAATTTCGATGAAACGTTGTGGGCACGCGGAGCATGCCGGGCCGTGTAACAAACAATTTCTTCCGGGGACGGGAATTTGCAGCGAGACTGCCCTCGGAGCCTCGAGGCGGTGTTTATTCTTTTTCACACGGCTCGGTAACTGCGGACATTGCTGGAAAAGGGAGCGTGGAAAGCAGTCGCTAGGATGAGGAGCAAAAGTTAATGGTACATGAAGGGAATGTATAAATGGGACTTTTTTGCAGTTTGTGCTTAGAGCGTGCGTTTAAACGAAAGGAGATAGTATTTGTTAAGTGGTCGACACACTCCCGTGGATATTACTTTGCCTTCGATGGGGGTTGCTATCATGGAAATTTTCTTTTATACAGGAGTGCGTAGGTTGTGTTAACATTATCTTGGTTACGCTATTAACCCACTTCACGAAGAATAACACGGCCATGGATGATGTAAGAGCAGTAACTAAGGGAGCTCGTAAAAGACTTCGTTTCAAGTTTCCTTCCGCGAACTGTTTCCATGCCAGATCAGACGTGCAAGTAGTAACGCCCACTATATGGTCAGGCAAGGTCCATAATTCACATTGTGGTCACGTGAAACGTTTCGCTTGGAATTGTATTACAAGTAGACCGCTCCAGGAACAAGCTGGGCCATTCCACTACCGAACATAATTTCGCGAATAAATCAGTTCGAAAGTCCGCTACTTCCTTTCGCACAATGGAACACTTTCGGCTCATTCTGCTTACTGTACCACGTCTATCGTAATTCCAGGCGTCGACAGAGCGTTCTGATTTTAAACGAACTTCAAGAATGTCTAACACCTTTCACTGCTTTTAAAACCGCCGAGAAGTCTCGTCAACGCGTCATTCGCAGCGACTGAAAAGCTAAACCACCGTACTGACGTGTATACTCGTTGACGGGCAAACAAGCCCGGAGAGGCAACGACGAATTTTACAACACACGTCGCTGCTTACACGCACGCCCACAGAGGCCCTCTTTCTCTCTGAAAATTAATTAAAGCGATACAAGTAGAATGAGATAATTACGGTGTGGCGGTCGGGCGAAAGGAACGCGGAAAAACCGTGGATCCGGCCGATAATCCGAGCTCGAAGGGGTTGGTTGGCCTGCACGCGCGACACCACGCTTCATCCCTTGGCGGTCTTTTTTCCACCCCCTCTGACTCGCGCGCCTTCTTGCGCATCGGTGTGCACAGGGTGTTTCAAAACTGTAGGTACAAGTTACGCGGATGAACGAAACTCGTCGAAAGAAACAAAGCTACCAATAAATGAAGATAAATGTATGTTTCGTCGGTCGGTGGGGGGAAACTTGTACACCTGACAGTTCACCTTTTGCACTCTGACTTATTCTTCAGAGACCTTATTGAATAAAAAATTATAGTGATTCTAAAATTGATCGTTCATATTATTTTATGGAACCCAGAAACCTTCCACTGTTTCTACGAGGTTTAAAGATATTAACACGCAGCGGTGATTAATTTTCTTGCGTCCGAGTGACACGCTGGAGGTGCAGAGTGTTAATATACTTATGTTATCGCTATTTAGTCACTAAAAAATTATAGCAACATTACAATAAAAATAAAATGCTTCGCTCACCGAAAGGAAAAACAGAAACCTACGCCCCCTCTATACGTCAACACTCCTACGCGTTTAACATTCATCCAGCTTTGATATCCGCAACTATGAACCACCCTGTACGCGTTCCTTCGTTAATCGAGGCAACGAGTGCGCGGCGAGCTAAACAAAATTCGAAAGCCGGATAAATATGAATTACTCGGGCGAGAGCTCGAGCAGGGTTGATGAAACGGGACCCACGATGTGACGCTATAATGGCATTACGAGAATAAACATAAGCAAAGAGGGGGGCGAAAGAGAGGACAGACAAAAAGAGAGGATGCGCGCAGAGACAGCGTGTTCGAGCTCGAGCACCAGCATAAAAAAAAGGTGGAAAAAATCGGGAAAAAGAGGTAGAAAAGAAGAAAAAAAAGAATGGAAGAGCAGGACGCGTGGAAAGCAGAGGGGAAATGGGCGGGCCGGGTGGGGATGCAGATTTTTCGCTGATGTCTGTGCGCGGAAAATGATACGCGCGTAGAAAAAGGGTTGGGATAAAAGGAATTTAGTTGGCGACCATCCCGTTGCGTTTCGTTATTTCTGATGCTCCGGCATCGGCGTCACGGAACGCGAGGGGCTTTATAAACATTTCTAATACCGGCTCCCCTTTGTGCGACAATGTGAGCCGTCTGCTTTCACAGCCACGCTACACCTTATAAGTATTCGTTCAGGTTTTTTCGTTCGCTTCCTTTCACCGCGAAGGTGACGCGAGGTATTAACCCTTCGAGCTCTGCAGGCTTCCACGGGGTGACGTGGAGTCTGTTAGAGGCGTGTATAATAATTACTCGAAAAAAGAGGGATCGATGTTTTGGAGAGAATTGGAAATATAGTTAGATGTATGGAGGGGTTGAGAATTCGTCGGTTGGGTAGAATACAGTTTTCGAGTTTGTATAGGTACAGAATATTTCCAAGAGTAAACGTAGAGTTTGAGATTGATGTGATTAATTTGCCAATTTAAACGTCAGTGGTAACTTTTATTCAGATCTCTGCCCCCGGCGGGGTTCCATGTAAAAAGTGTACCCCATTAATTAACCCTTTCAGAACTAAGGTCGTTGCGTGAAATGAAATATCCTTTGTGCGCGGAAAACTGAATGGGAGCCCCGGTCAGGGCTTTTTTGAGATATTAACAGCGACGCTCTTTCCGAGGAAACCGGCCACGAAACGATCGCGCATCCACGTGTACTTCTTTCAGCCCCGAACCGCTTAAGCTCTTCGCGATGGAATTTAGAAAGGCCTGAAATTATTTCATTTTATCAACGGCGACCGAAAAGCGCGCATTTCGGCGCATTAATTCGAATTTAATCTCTATATCAAACAGACTGGCCCATGCAACGAATAAATGATATTAACTCGCAACGAGGACGAGAGGGTGCTCGAAGCAGTAACGTATGTTCGCGCGTTCCTCTTTCTCCCTTAACTCCAGTCCCGCTAAATAAAGCGCGAAACATACAACGGACTAACTCTTCCATGTCACTTCTCCTGCAATGATTTTCTCCGACTTTCACGATACAAATTTTACGATCAAATTCACTCAACAATTACGAAAAAATAAAATATAAATTATGCAACGCGTATGATCGAGCTTCCTTCTGCGTTCGATTATGAATGCAGAGAATTTTACACTGTTTAGTTAGAAGACAGATGATTTGACGGAAGATTTCTAAACTTCAAAGCAGATACTAAAGATAACAGACAGGTTTAAGTTTGGCAGAAGACACTAAACTCCACTGAAAATTCTTCTCTGAACAAGCCGTTGGCTGATGCAATTTTCCTAGATGGGATCAATTTATTATGCCAGCTGAATACGCCGGTGTCTAATAATACAAAATGCCCGCGTGGTTGCAGAGGCAAGATCGATATTTGCAAAGTCCAATGGGCGTTTAACAGCCATCGAGGGACTTCGCCCGCAGAAATGTCGTCGCTTTCAACCGACCAGTCGACGCGCAAACTTCGTTAAACAATTATTATCGCATAACCCGCGTTTCGTTGCAGTTCACCTGCGTTTATCCAGGTTGAAGTAGCAAAGAAGTTGCTGCAATCCTACACTTCCGAGCCCCGTAATAATTTGTGTATCCCCATCAAACTATGCAGCGATTACCAGCAGGGAAATGTTTCGCATCCATTCCACGTCAAACTTGATCACCGTCTGTACCCAATTTTAGCGATCATCAGGAAACTCAAATATAATACGGTTCGCGTGATATTAGAGGAGATTTAAGTCGTCACTTCGGTGGTTTCGAATTTGTTTAAAAAATACAGGCCTTTGAAATTTACAATCCCCACACAGAAAATTTGCACCTGCCCTCCGACTTCGCATTGCACTCTATTGGGAATTGTTTTGCGAATTAAAATTGCACATATTATAAAACTATATGCAACTGTGCATTTTCACTGAATCTTGCAAAAGGTGTATATCCAGGAATGTTTAATACAGCAAAGGCTTGAATTATTAGCTGTAAGCTCGAACAACGATCATATTCAGTTCGATCGGATATCAATATCGTTTAATTAATATTTTTAAATTAGCCAGGCTGGCTCTCTATAATGCCGAGGTGTACAGCCAATTAAGCGTTAATTACACGTTAACACACGAACGTCGTGTTTCGCCGTGCAGCGCGTTAAATCGAATTTCGCTGCTTCTGTCACAGATTCCACGGTATTAATAATATTAACAATTACCAAGATAACGATGCCTCCTATCGACGACAAGTAATGTAGTTTCCGTATCGATTGGAAGAAGCAAGAGAAAATAGCACGCCCCTCAAAGTAGTTAAATAATCTCTTGCCTAAAGAATCGATTAATTAACTCCAAGTGCTGCTCCCACACACGTTACCATACATCCCCATCGATAATAATCTAAACCAAATATCAAGAATATATCTCCAAGCTTTAGTTAAACACTCAGTGCAGCCCAAGTAATTCCAAAACGGTCGAATCCTGACTCTATTACACCGACACACGCGATCCTCTAATTATTTCCAATAGCGTGCTTTTCCGTCATCGCTATCTCCTTCGCTCGGCCAATGAAATTCTACTCTGTTCTTCGATGCGAGTGTTTTCAGTGGAAATAGTTTCACGGAGTGCCGCGAAGCAGATCGGCGAAAAATTGACCCGATAACGGTTCCGCAGATAAGAAATTAAAAACCAGATCGTAAGCAGATCAGCGTGCGCGAGAAAAGAGAAGCACCGGTGTGGTGGGGAAGTTACCAGGCGAGATATTGGATTCGACTCGACCCTACCCTTCTGCTTCCAATTTTTCGACACGAGAGAGCGGCCCGCCATCCGATTCCTTTGTTATTCCGCGATCCGGCGCGCAGGTACTTTTCACAAAAGCCCCACGATCCGATGGAATCCGAGAATTCCCTCTCAGCCGGAGCGTCAAGCTGCAATCGCTATGATAATCGTATCGCGAGACGTCCCGTTCCTCCCCAACCACCCGGTCCAACCCACTATAGTTTCTAAACATCCTCGCCACGTTTAACGAAGTACACTGCTTTTTAAAGCAGAGACGCGACGAAGCTCGAAACCAGCGAAACAAGTATTATATCCGAATAAGCTTGGGGGCAAGATTTTGACTTTCGACTTCGCGAGGAGATTGTGGAGAGATTGAAATTTGCAAGACTTCGAGAGGAAGTAGATGCCCCTTACTTGGCAGGCATTGTAATATATCACGGTGGATCGAGGCTCTGATAATCGCGGAGCTGACGATGGGAACGATATTCGAATCAATAACACGTTTCGCCACAAAGCTGGTTTACCCTCTACTCATGATAAATAAAGGGGCGGCGGGGGGAGGGGGGAGCAGGGGATCCTATGTACAGCAGTTAACCCAACTTCCCTAATCTTCAAACTAATTATGAGTTTAATCCATGACCACGAATATTCAGTTTAGCTGGAACAGGCAATGCGCGCCTCAGTAGGATGCATTAAATTAGCCTGCCGTTTAGGATCCGCGTGGAATTTTTCTCACCCCCCGTGTCGGGCAAAAACTCGTGTAAATTATGATCGGCACAGATTCACGATATCTTTACGATATCTCTCACTTCTGTCTTTGCCTTTCCGCTAGCTCCAAGCGGAGCAGAATCTGGCTCGCACGTTCCGTTTTCTCCCCTTCTTATTGCTGATTTTGAATAATAAATCATGCGCAGAAGCTTCTAATTTTTGATCGTACTAAAAGCACTCTCACCTTCAACGAATTTGAATGAACATTTTCATAATGCTTCTAATTATTAGGTCACCGAAAGAGAAAGCTGCTAATGCAATATAATTATAATCACACTAATAGGGGATGATGAAATGATTAAACCCAGTAACAGTCATCAAGCACTGCGTCGATAAATTTCATTACACAGTCAAGTTACCCATTGGTAGTCACTCAACTACCAGTTAGCGATTATTAGTCACTCTACCCTGTTACAAAATCTTCGTACTCTCACTTTTCAGGAGTCGAAATCCCCCAGAGAGTTACGAGACCGTTATTACTAATACGACATTAACTACTCATTTCTTAATTCACCTCCGAGTCCTTCGCTCTCGAACGCAACACTTCAAAGGAAACTCGCGTCTTTGACACTAGCTGCCGCGCGGCTCGTCGCGGGCACACAAAGCGTGTATCACGCATAGAACTGTTTCGCGGGAATGTCAAGCTGCGCTCGTGCGCTTTATTCCAGCCTCGACGTTAACGCGAAGCTTTCGCCAGCGAAATAAACAACCACTACGAGAATCAGGGCTTCTGGCCACTCTGCATCTCACTCACTACAACGTTTATTTTTCCGTTCCGAACAATAATGCGGTGCAGGCGCATTCATCGCGTTTCGCATCGACGCAGCAAAAGTACGGAAACGCTTTGACCTCGTTAATTTCGTAACCTGACGCGGGGCAATTAACAGGGGGCGCGCAATAAAGTTAAATGTTCCGGGCGCGAGCGCAACGGCCCACGATGAATGCCCGGCAAGTTATAATTAATTGTAAAGACTATTTAATTAGCCCCCAACCCCGTTTATCGCGATACGTCGTTACAATGCTCTGAACTCGCGAGGGATGGGAGGGGAAAAAGGGAAACGAATTTAAAGCCGCGTAAAGGAGACGCAAACGAGCTGGGACACTTTCGACACTCAACTTCGCCTTCATCGCCCGTCGAGGAGAGTGGATGAATCCCTTCTTGTGCTGTTTATTTTACGTGATTTTTCATCTCTTAGAGATCTGTCAAATGCTTCGTGTAATCCATTTTTTCGCGACGAGGACCGACGCAAGGATTCGCCTTGGCACGAAGATGAGAGAAATCTTACCGAAAATATTCGGCGCGTGAGCTTCTCTTATCGCCATTGTTCTTCGTTGCGTAACGCAGGTTCGTTTTAACGAATCGCGTGTTTGCAGCTTTCCGCCCGTTCGGAATTTAAGACGCTTTAGGAATCACGGAGAAATGGGTCGCCGAATACGCTCTAGTTGAGAGAAAGAGTTTTTCGTGCGCCTGGGGAAGAATCAAACCCGCCTCCCTCCGTCCGCGGATGTCGAAATCTGGAATCCGTGTGCGCGAAAAATAAGGCTGGAAATGTGCAACCCCCGTATGCGGAAAAAATGAGATGAAAAAGAAGGGAAATACCGGGAGGGGGGAAAAAAGAGTAGAAAGAATCGGAGGCCGGAGTTGCACGCGAGCTTTTGAACTGCGAAATTTAAATGGCTGTTCCCCGAACTTTTTCTCCGGCGAGCAACCCTTTTTACTCGGCTACGGTCGCGCGCGGGGTGATTATATGGTCCTGGAGTGCGTTTGCACTGATCTTCAAGCCCCCAACACGCGAATAGATAGGAATATTTTACCACCCGCCCGTCCCCCGCGCTTCTCCCTGCTCCTTGGGCGGTGCCTAATTTCACTGCCTGTCGAGCCGGTCCCGGAACAGTCGCATTTTCGCTATTTCGCGCTGCGTATCTTTCTACCAATAGCCTGTATCGCCGAAACGGGTGCAATGGTTCGGCGATAAACTTCTATAGCGCTATACAAACCTCGCATGCAATCGCGAACGTAGTTATAAACCGTTTCTCCCTGTGCAAACGAAAGCTTCCACCGTTACGAGCAAAAGCACGCAGTGAAAAATATTATTGAAAACTTTGCAACAATTAAGTGTTTGATCTAAATTCTTTTGCTCGCGACGATTTAGGGTACCTACACTCATTTCTATACACTTCTAATCCCTTGTTGGATGCATGCACAAAACGAATTGAGGAATGTAGAAATATTTCAATAAATTGCTCGCTGCAAAGAGGTAGATGGCGCGCAAGCATCGGCCCTATCGATTTTACACAAAGAATGCCCGTGCATCGCGGAAATTGTCGTGGAAATTTTTATATCCCCTCAAGAAACCGCGATAAGCGCGCACCATCGAAATATCGCGAGGCTTTCCCGCCCCCTAACATCCACAGAAGCACGGGCGTTTCACACAGGCAACGCTTCTCGCCCTGGCAAGCGGAGATCCGAAAATTCTGGGAAATGCTCGCGCTCAAGGAACATTGTCTCCACCTCCACCTTTTTGCATGACTCCCTTTCTCTCCTCCGTTATTCTATTCTTCTTTTTTTCTTCAAGAGAAACGACTGGTTGTTTGAAAAGAATTTGTAGAAGCCGTGTACGCGTTCGCGTTAGTTTTTCTTCCTGTCGGTTTTGCGCCACGGGGAGGAACGAAAATGTGCTCGGAGGATTTTCTGGCGGGATCCTGATAATTTTTTGGGAGACGCGGACAGATTGATGGCTTGCCATATTGTACATCCGGAAGGAGAATTAAATATACATTGAATAAAGAAATATATGAAAATAAGAAATAAGGGAAAGTTAGGAAGATTTAGTAAGATCGATGTTCCCGTTTATTGGTGGACATTTTGGATCTGTACTATTGTACAGATTTTTGGTTTCATCTAGAAACATGGCGGAATGCAAATGGGAAATATGTACCTGTCAGGAAATTTATGGAAAAGAATGACTGATGAATGTCAGGTATTGTGATCTATCGTTCGCTTCATTCGTTGTACATCGCACAAAGAGGAATTCTACTATGGATAACAGAAAACAGGTTTGTAAATTAAATAATACGTACCTGCACGCAGGATCGTAGCCAAGAAACTAATGGAAAATATTCAGTTTTCTGAAGTCGATGAATTAGGATTTCAAAATTATGCAGAGAAATGTTAAACGAAGGTAATGTTTCCTCAACTCAGGCAACAAACACGTGCATGATGAAATAGTTAGACCCCTACTGTTAAAACTGCTGGGTTTTCTGAAGAGCACCTTTTTTTTACCCAAAACGAACGACTGAGAGGGAAGTTTTACCCCTTGGCAAGGGAGAATCTAAAAAACTCTACGAGATGCCCTCACCCAAGAAACATTGTCGCCTTTAATTCTCCGCTGGGCTTTTCCTTTTAAGTAGAAAGGGTATTTTGGGGACAGACACGAGTTCCTGGAATTTCCTACCCGCCTGCCAACCTTCTCTTTGCTGCTCTTATTATGATTAACACGAAAATCTTGTGCGTCGAGAATTTTTCAAGATATTCCATTGGCATCAACACACCCCTATCTCAATTTCATATAATTGGCAACATATAAGTATCCAAATATTCACCATAACTTTTCAATCAATTAAGCTCTCCGAATATTCCAAACTAAAATATGTCCCGAACATTGTACCACAGTCTAGAAACAATTGACTGACTATGAACCCACTACCAACATCAAAAATCTCCAACTTAACATCCCTTAACTTCACCCCCAGTCCTCCCCGACTCAAGCTCCTCAATCACTTAATTCGCTAAACGGTATTATCTCACCAATACATACCGATTTATTCTTACACCTCGCGCGACAAAGAAACGCCGCGAGAACGTTCGCAATCCCTCGGTAAGCCGATTCAAGCATCTTTCCTGCGCAGACGTGTACCTCCCCAAAGAAGCTTTGCGTATCTACCAAGGGGTTCAAAAATTCTACGAAATGCTCTTCCGCCACGCTCGTTCATCTTTTCTCCGTGGAGGGAAGGTAAACTCGTTACCCCCCTCCCGGGGGGAGAAGAAAGCTCGTCGAAATCTGCTAAGACTCGTGGCAAGAAAGCGCCCCTGCTTCTGCCCTCGGCCCCCGGTCCCCGTTCGGTGGCTTTATTTCACTAGGGACGAGGCAATTTCAACCCCCTCCCCGCGCTCGATTTTAACGAAAGCTTTCCCGCGCACAATGCCAGCGATCAGTTTCATTCGCTGTCGCGCGGAAAACCGCCAGGAAGGACGAGCCCTTCGCTCCTCGTTTTTCCCTCGTTACAAGTTACCCGACGCGGACAGGGAACCGCGGGGAATGTTTCTTTCTTCGCTACCAGCGTCTCTCGCTTCAATGCTAACTCTGTCGCCGGACAAAAGTTCGCGGCGCGGGCTTCCATCGCGCGTCTCTCGGCCACGGGACGCGCGTAACCCGGAGCAGTCGTATCGTAAACAAACTCATTTGCAAGTGGATTCCTGCGCCTCCCTTTTTCCTCAACGTTCAGCCGCCTAGCCTCTGTTTGCCGGCTACTTGTAAACAACTTCGTTTATTGTTCGCTAAAGCAGGCATTAACGGGGGCGCAGGAGACGCGGCGAGCGTCACGCGATGAGAACTGTTTCTCGCTGCCCGGTACGAGAAATGAGGGACGAGCTTTATCCGCGATCCTGGATTTCCTGTCCGCCGGCGGCGAAACCGGGGCCACCTTCCACCGTGTGGAAAACAAGCTTTCCTTGGTTTGCACAGACGGGGCGAGGGGGACGGCTCCTCCATTGGTACGGGCGGGCGAGAAGAGCTCCGGGGGCAGGATTTCTTCCCCGCTGCACTTCACAGCGCTTATGGCTGCTTTATGATCTATTCGCACTACTTGGCCTGCGTTCGCGTGCAGTCTCTTTTCCTCGAGGGCTCCACCGTGGCTAACACGTTGCCTCACTGTGAACGGCGGAACTATTGTTGCGTAGTATGAATTCATTTGAAAATGAAAAGTTGGGAGAAGGTGGAGTGCTTTAGTAATCTTAGTGGTAGCAGTAATCCTTTAGTTAACGCATTGAAGGGGATTGAAAGTTGAACTGTAAGAAGAATATTGTAATTTGACGAAGGGGAAAGTGTTGTATGGACAATGGAGGAATGTTCCTTGGTTTAAAAGGATAAATATTATATGAATAAATATTCCCCCGCAAATTCATGTTTCCCTAGCTCGTAATAGATGTCTAAATTCTATGGAAGCCAGTGCGTCAGTTTGCCGTGGAAATATCACTCTCAATCCACAGGCAAAAAGTGTGCATACACGACGTAACATAATCTACTCGCGGGTGGAATCAAATTGATTCAACCGATACGAGAAATTTAATCCGTAGGATTGAAAGTGTTAATTTAAAATCAATCAACGAGACCGACAAATTATGGAATTAATAACGTTATTGGAATCGATTCTAGCACGTCGATGGAAATTCCATCTTGGACGTTCATTATGGTTTCCCTGCCAATTTCGCTGCAAATTGGAGCACTCTGACATGTAATTACAGCCGAGACCTCGCTTAACCAATAAACAATTTTTAAACATATTTACCTTCCACTTCGCAACTAAAAAATTGCGTTGCTAAACTATCCGAAAACCTCTGTAGCCTAGTGAAGTCGAGGGAGTCCAAGAAATGTAACAGAAATTCCGCGCGACGATCCACTTGAATAAGCAAGATCTAAATGAATCAAAGAATGTCAAAGGAACACTCAATTCTTGAAGAGCGAATCACATAGCAGCATCTAGTTAATATATACACTGCAATCTCGAGGCAATTATTGTAACAAGCAAGAAATGAGCATCCGGAAGAAGCTGGAAATGCAGTTCAGAGAGGAATAAGAAATTCTCCGGCGTGCAGTCAAAGGAAACCTGCGTTTCCCTCGTGAAAACGCAAAGATGACAAGTCCAAACATTTCGTCAAACCATCCACGCTCCAAACTCGGTGCATCACCGTGGGCGGTGGTTCCATTCTCCGCTCCAGCGACCTGTTTCCCTAGTAAATACAGTTTCACCGCGCTCAATATAAACTTCGGCTTCGATTCTCGCCGGCGCAACATTAATTGGCTATCTCCGCGAACCCCTGTTTTCTTGAGTCCGCGTAGAATCGGTGCAATTAAATCGCTGGCTGCCTCGACAAAGGACACGTCGATAGTTGCCCCGTCGCGACTGACCGCGCCAGGTGTAGCCCCAATCGAGCCACGTCGAACAAATAAAAAAAAAAAGGGAGAGACAGAACGCAAAAAAAGAATCGTCGGGACACGCAACGGTGGACGTTAAATTAACGAGCAAATAACTAGTGTGGCTGAACGACCGCGAATCGACGCGAGCACCCTCGGAACTGAGGTTTCCGCGATTTCACGGGGAAATATTCATTGTGGCGTGCACACGCGCAAATGCGTTGACTTCGTTATCGCGGGTAAATATTTGTCTGTGCCTCGTGGTTCCAATCAGAGAAGTCTTCGTGTCTGTCGAACCCCATGTCGCGTGAACACTATTTATCGCAGATCTTGAAACGCTGATCTGGATTTAGGTATCGCGAGACTGTCACGGTGGTAACTTCGGCATGGAGAATTATCGAAATTCAGTGGAATCAGTTTGAAATCAGTTTCAGTTTCATATCGCTACAGTTCTGACTTATTAGTAATATAAGCCCTGGTCAAACAGGATTCAGCAGAAGTTCTGTGGGCTATTTCTGTGCTTCATATTTGAAACAAAAGCATTTGATAAAAAAAAAGATTGATAATAATATATTCGAAATATCAATGCTGAATCACAAAAGGTTAAAAGGGCCCCAAATCAATTCGGGGTGGTTTCATTGCAAAGAAAAACCTGTAAAACTTTTCTAAACCAACCACGTCACACATTTCATATATGTATGTAATCAAGCTAATAAATATTTCACTAAACGACTCCTCGACTCGTTGTTTCCCTGGCTCCGTCAGCATGCACCACGCTCGCCAAATGGTTGATCATCGATAAACCACGCGTGGACGTTCACGTGCACCCCCTTGCAGAGAAGGCGGCCCCTAAAAAGATTAATCCTTTCGTTGCCCCGAACACGGCAGCCTCGTCCGCTTTCATTCCACCCCTAATAACGTCCGCGTGTAGGCGAGGTGGCAACTCGTTCCTCCCGTTCATCAAATGGCATGCCTCTAAACGAGCACGCGCCCTCGGGGGTGTGTGTATGAGGGGCAGCTGATAAATTCATGGACAACTACCAGCTTTAATAACGTTCGACTAGACACGCGTTTTAATGAAATTTTCATGTGATTAAGCGCAGAGTTTTCAGGTCACTGGCTGGGAGCGCGATCGAAAGGGCCACGATTTCGTGGACTGATAATATGTATAGACGAGATAGAAGATATTTTTATCTTATGTCTGACGATCCAGTTTTGAGAGAAACGGGCGTGCATTTAACGGGGATTCGATTTTTAGAGTTTGATGGAAGAAATTAGATGCTGGGTATTATTAGGAATTTAGAAATTTTTAGAATTTAGGATTTTTTCGCAACATTAAAGCAAGGTCCGTTCTATTCTTTGGGGTTTCACGAATCCCTATGCTGCGTCATTGTAACGTGATTAATTCATTCGTTAAGCAGATTCTGTGGTATTGAGTAAAGTGTCAGATTAGACTTAGCGAAGCTTGCAGTTTACCCTGTTCAATTATTCGAAGAGGTGAACTGACACAAGTTTGATTTCTGCGGGGGACAAAAATGAAAGATTGATAGACGAGAGTCCGATAACGTTGTTGAAAGTGAATATCGATCAGCTCGACCCTCGGTTTCCTTATTAACCCAATTAATCGCACGGCTACAGTCGAAATGCAAATCTTGTCACCGTTCCAAGTGAAACAGGTCGACGGAAGTTGCGCCCTGCCGAATAAATCCGTCCCGACCGAAGAGAGTATCTTTTCCTGGTCCGTGGAGATTCGTTGGCTCACCTGAAACAAAAGCAAAAGACCACCGTCATTGGAATCGCGTTCAAGGAAAAAGAACGAGAAGTACGTGTCGCCAGTCATTCGCCTTTAAAAAAAAAAAAAGGAACATCGTAACGAAACTGTGGCTCGTGTTACTCTCAGAGAGAGATTCAGATAGCAGTGGCGTTTGAGTGACTGACATTTTCATTCACTTCAACGGAAACAATGCGAGCAGTGATGATGTATGAAAAGATGTGCGCGTACTCGATCAGTTTCGAGAATTACAGCAATAGATCGAGTTTCACCTGTCCGCGGTGGCGGGTTAGACGAATCTCGCTCCCGGTGAATTTCAGTCGATAAAGCCCCCGAACTACAGGGTAATACCGTTTACGAGCGGAGTATCGAATTACCAGGAAAAAGGACAAGCGAACTTGCAATATTTCCCAGCAGCTGCGAGCCCTTTACAGCATCGACGATCAAAGTTCGATGCTAACAACTCGAGCCTCTCTGCACGACGCACCGTAAACTTTTCCAGGTCTCCCTCCTCCACGCGTCCGCCTACAACTCAGCTCTCGTATGTGTCGACGTGGAAATTAAGTGCGCGAGGCTACGATAACGCCGACTATTTTAAATTACTTTACGCTGTGGCGGGTGAGACGTACCGTCGAGCAGTAGAGTGTGGTTTACGACGTAGGTCGAGAATAATTCTGATAAAATTAATCTATTTTTGGAAACTCTCTAAGCCTTACAATTCTCTACACAGAACACATGTAAGCCCGGAACAGGGGATGAGAGACTCGATTTTCTTATTTAAATCCCTGCTTCCCGATCAACTCCACTTCCCCTAAGAACCCTCGGGTGGAAAAAAGGCTATTCTGCATTTTCCATTCATTTTTCACCCAACAGCCCACCACCCCACTGCGCCATGACAAAGGGGCTGAACGTAGCGAGCTTCGTTAACCGATGATTAAAGATATTTGCAAGTGGAACAGTGCAGCTCGACTCAGCATCCCCCGTCTGCTTTAGGAACCCCTAGACGGCCTGTCTATCGCGGTTTAACCACCAGGGCCGGGCTTTTTCCCTTTGGCTGCGTTCCGCGTTCAGCGAGCATTTCGTTTTTGACTGCACGCCTCGCTCCCACAGATCGATACGCGGCAGAGATACGCGAAGGAAAATGTCTGTTCGCAAGCCGCGCCCACGTTTTGGCATCGCGTTCCACCCTCCCCTCTCTCCCTCTGGTCCCCACACTTTTTTCCAACCACCCTCCTGCAACTTTCCCGATCCTTTATTAACCCTTTGAGAGGAAACGCCGCGCGCATATACAGCGCGATCCATTTGACTACGCGACTCTGAATTACATTCTGTTCTACGGGGGAAACGGAATTATCGACGTCGAATTTGCATAGAGGAATCGGCTATTTCCCATGGATCACTCTGCTGTGACGTGTAAAAAGTGATTTCGCTATTATCTGTAAATGGAACGTTGAATATCGCAGATATTTTCAGGGGTGGATTGTCTCGAGTCGTTTGCTGGCTGGGGAATGATAGCTGATATTTCAGTGGTATGGAAAGTGGAGGGTAATTCGTGGTAAAATTGAAAGAAAAAAAAGGTGATGGTTTGTGTGCGTAACTGATATTTCAGTTCTATACAAAGAGAAGGGTAATTTTTGGTAAAATTGAGGAGGAGCTGATGGTTCGTATAAAAGTGAAGTGGAAATGTGAATTGAAACTGTTTCTGACAGAAGGCCCCGGTTTCCTAGGGAATGATCATTTAGCTGACACGTCTGTATGTTACTAATGCAAGCTATTTCGTACCAAACGTCGATCGCGTTTCGTAATCGCTCCGCCTAAATGGCGAATAGACCCACACGCCCCGTTTAAGGGATTAAAATCTAACCCCATTAACCGCTTTGGAAATCAGCGTGAAATTACATAATTCACGGTCGGCTGTGCCCAGCAAGCTTAAGACCCAATCAAGTGTACACTATTATTTTCTTCACTAGTTCAACATCATCGTCAATAATTTTTAGGTAACTAAATAGATAACGCAGGGAATATCTGGAAATCACGAATTCTCCCTCCGACACCTTTGCAATTTTTCTAAATACTTTTCTCATAAAAGCTGCTATGAATCTCCGATCATCGAGTTACGTGAACCAGCCTGTAGAACCGATCCAGTTCCTCGCCTACCCGATATCCCTCAGCTCGGCAGCCTCGAACTGTCGCTCTCGGCTCCTCCGTCGTGTTTTCAAAGCTCTGTGAATTTTTAAGCGCAGACCTAGTAGTCCTTTTTATCTCCCCGCTCCTTTATCGTCCTCCATTCGCCTTCCGCTTCTTCTTTGGGCGTGTAACCACTCGCAGGTGAATACTTGAACGCGACAGATGGAAGCGTGCAACGTGGCTGGAGGGCTCCCCCTTTTTTCTATATTTCGAAGCGAGTCGGTTAAAAATGCAAGAAATCGCCGGGCACGCCAGCGCACGAAGACAGAGATTGATGGGCCCGAGATGCTCTCCCAAGCGTGGCGGCACACCGAGAGAATCTTCCAGGTAAAACCCTCGAATCGGTACGAACTCAGTTTTTCATATTCTGTGTCTGATTTGTACTCGTCGGGGCTTCCAATTTGAAGAAATTTGGATATATAATCCTGCCTCGTTTGAGATGCTACACTAATCGTGACTGAGAAACTACACTGAGAATAACTCCGAGAGTAAAAAGACAATTTTCTTCTCGTCGAAAGTTTCGTGACGCGTAGCTGCGCGCAGCTAGGGAAACTGGATCCAGGGCACGGTGGGACTTTCTGCGAACGTTCGCAAACGGAAACACAATCGGATACTTGGAATACCGTTAAGCAGTCGCTTGTATCGCTCTTGTACAGTCGACAAAACGTTTGATCGCGTCCGCCATGCTAATTCAAAAAGGCGCGCGCTCCAGCTCGTTAAACTTCCCGGAAGGGTTTCACGGCAGACAAAAGCTCATTTTCTTCGCTCGTTCGCAATCCACCTGCCCCCGGTTTCTTTGCGCGCAGGCCACAGATCGCATTCAAACATCGACAAACACGAATCGACTCGCCGCAATACATTTGCAATTAACGAAATTGCAATTTCGCCGGACCCTTTCATGAACGCGGACTTAGCTTCCCACCGAAGCATGGTTAACATATTTTCATTTTGTTTTAAAGTGCGGTGCAGCGACTTCGCGAGTTAACACGCTTCCACTAATTACCACGTGTAACATCAAGCTTCTGCAGTTCGAAAGAGAATTTAAAGTTGCGAGAAGTTGCGGGTGTAAAATTGTAAAAGAAACGTGCTTCGATTCTTTTTATTCGCCCTGGAATTGACATTTTCAGATATTCAGGTCTACGAAGTTCATCGGTAACTCTTCTTCTTCGCACGCCTGCAGTTCCAAAGCCAGAGCTTGTGCACACGTCTCGGTGAGTTACTTCAAAATTTCACACCGTCGACAGACTCGTTTCCGCGAGGGGGTTGCGAAATAACGCGGAAACGAGACTTTTTGACTCCCACAAGCTTTTCGATTTCCTGCTCGGCGTCGTGGACGTCGGAGCCTGAGGGAGGCTCGATTGTACCGTCAATCCACAACGTCCCCCTCTCCCCCCATTGGAGCGCAATCGTCGTGACGACAGCACGATTTTCACGTTTTAATTGCGGTCACCAGCGCGACACTCGCAACCGTTCGCCCAAGAAACGCCGCGGAACGATCCACTTCGCCGTTTCAAGCGCTCCCGTTTCCACGATCGCGGCTCATTAGACCTAACAGCCCGCCGACTCGCGGAATCAATTCGTGCGATCGTTGCTGCGAGCGTTAAGACGATTACCGGATAACCCGCAGAAATTTTCCAGCATGCGGGACAAGCTGCGCGAATATCGAATCCGGGGGGAGGAGCAGGTTGCGCGAGCAATCGACCGATCGTAATTCCACAAATAGCAGGAACACAAGCACCGAAACCGCGCTCCCTCTGCGTGAAACGCGGTGGATCTGTGACCAACTGAAATTCCACGATGCTTCTCGCGCGAGCTGGGAATATTTACGGTGCGTCGAAAATTCCGATCGATTCGGAGGAATATCGGGCTACGAAAATATCGGAGGGTTTATTTTTCTTAATTTCTCATAGAAGTGGGCTGCGCAGATATTCGACCTGTGTGTTTAATGATGAACCGTTTCTTTTTCTTTTTCGGAAGTGAAGATTGAGGGGCGGATTAAATGGGAAGTTTGTACGACAGGAGATCGATAGATTCGAGTGAAAATTTCGACGCAGCTATTCTCAGATTCCGGGACCTAATTCAATCAGACTTTAGCTGCGTCTATTTACTCAGCTCGCACCGCTGTGCGGTTGATCAATGTACCTGGATACAGGTACACGTTGTAACCGTGGCGTTAATCGATAATCGATAGCGGGGCGTTCGCAATAAATTGTTTAATTCAAACGTATGGTCTACCACGGCCATTGACGGATTCATCAGGGCGATGTTAGGTAGTGTTCGAAGAAAAAGGAATTTAACAGCAACGTGAAACGTCCCCGGCTTTTTTTTTTATTGAAAGTGGTGCTGCTTTAATTCCATTAAAAGTTGTGTATGTGGCGTGCAATTTCAGTGGCCAGTTTTGTATTAATAATAATCAAGTTAATTGAGAGTTGAAATTGGAAAAAAATATGAGTTTCGACAGATCTAGCTTCAATTTCATTCGGGGGGATGGGCAATATAGCGTGTGTTTTATAGATTAAACTAATTCTAACGATCGAATGAATGGCGAAAGCACGGACTGCCAAAAATGCGGTGGTGGAGCATCCGTTTCCTAAACGAAACCAATTACTAAGGACTGATAGCGAGCTGGGTAACGAGTGCCAAAATGTTCGATTTCAATTTTTTAATTGCGTCCAATACCCTGCGATTCACACACAG
Source organism: Andrena hattorfiana (assembly GCA_944738655.2). Lineage (NCBI taxonomy): Eukaryota > Metazoa > Arthropoda > Insecta > Hymenoptera > Andrenidae > Andrena > Andrena hattorfiana. The sequence continues at coordinate 5,628,677 of OX122893.2, forward strand.
CCCGATAAATCTACCCTCGTGTACACACTGCCTATAAAATATTACCCGCGGTACAAAACCGAGCATCTGCAACAGATCCAGAACTTGCCCCAAAGAATATTCCCCAGCGAGCTGAAACCCTAACAGCGATCAGAAGCTCCAAAAAGTAAGAGCAGAAACAGTTTGCAGCGTTGCACTCACAGAACGATCTCCCCAAAAGAAAAACACACTGTAACTTTACGCTTTAACACTTTCATTGGCGTAAGGTTTCGACGAACGCCCTCTTAGAAGTTTCATGTGTACAAAGCGAAATCCAAGCTTCGTTTGTTCTCGAAGTAATCCCTCGATGATTCTCAGACGATAACTTCAATGCTCCTCAGCAAAATACGGCTTGAGTACGCTCCAACTACGCGCACAGGACGCAACTGCCTCGGCGTGTTTCCGCGCCGACGCCGATGAAATGTGTTCGCCAAGTTGAAACGGCAGGCTCGAATGAGCGAGCAGGCGGAACGCCGAGGACACGGTCGACGCGGCCGATTTATCGTCGTCGAAGGGACGCCCGCGATCGTCGATCGAGGGACGAAAGCGAGCGAGGCTGGAACAAGCCAGCACCCGAGCTCTTTTTTTTTTTACGACGCCCGTTCGGTTCACGGATCGATAACGACTGTTTTATATCGACGTCGACGCAGCCGTCCAGGAATCGTTTGTCAACGTCCAATCAACGTCGCGTCGCAGATAAGCGAACGAAAAACGCTCGAGGAAAAACCGAGCTCCTGGAGGAAGAGGATGAGGGGCACAGTCCCTTCCACCCCCTTTTTCCCATCCCTTACGCGGCCACATCTTTAAAAAACACTTCCCGCCGCCTTTTATTTCTTCCCTCCGCCGTCAGATTACCCCTCCGTCCGACAGCAGGGGGGCTAATCTCGGCGTCGTTCCGCTCCGACGGATCCAGGCTGCCCGTGGGTCCACGGGACATCATTATCGGGCGATCTTTCGGGCCGACTTATCAACACCGATTCCGCAGAGAAACTCAATCGACTTGTTACGTGTCCCCGGACGATGATAAGTGGCCCCCGTTTTTACCCATTCATCTGGGACTTTTCGCGAGCGATCGCGCGGACGTCTCTTTTCAGCGGTGATAGCGGAGACAGGTCGACGGTGTTTGACGGTTTAACTGGTCGAGGCAGTTTCTGCAAACGCGTCATTAGGCGAGGTTGGAGAGGATTTAATGGACCGGTGAATTTAATGTTTCATTAGGGACAGGATTTTTAAGATTGGTGGCACGTTGGTTATTTTTTAATTATCTCTGTCAGATATTTGGGAATGTGGCGTTGCTTGCGGAGTGGTCGATGTATTTAGGATTGAGAAAGGGGGTTCTGAATCTCGTGGAAAAATTGAAGGCTACGTTACATTCTCATGAAATATTTATTACTTCTTAATGTTCCAAGAAAAGGCAAAACAGTCCGCCTTTTTTCGGAAGAATCAGAACCCCCATTTTTTTTCGCGAATATTCGCCCACGTTCCCGAATATTTGGCGCGGGTAATTTTAGAGCGCCTCATATCCCACCATCAATTCTACAAATTCTGACTCTAAGTCTACATCAAGTTTTATGGAGATGTAATAAATGGAAGCTGTGGGTTGGGTACGAGTTAATTTTTTACGTTCGAGTCCCCTTGGATTTTAATTTCTTTAGGGGGAAGAGCTCCCGCCGTGAAATAACACTTCCTGTAATAAACAGGAGTTTGACGATCCAGGAACGGACGAGAAACCATAAACGAGGGTATAGCGGGTCCCAAGGAGCGCCCCTCGTGGGGCTCGTGGCAGAAATGAAGGCCTGGACTTCGCGTAGTCCTCCTCGATTTAAGTACATCGTGCTATATTTTCTCACGAGCCCTAAGACCCTCGTTTCCCGCCTCAGGTTCCGCGGATACTCGTCTACTTTACTCGCGGCTTCCTTCCTCCCGACGGGGCGCGCGTATTTCAACCCTCCCGTGCTTATCTCTCGGACGAACTTCTTCCCGTTCATGTACATATTTCTCGAATAAATTTTTGCGCCCCAGTAGCTACTCGCCCGCATCCACCTCCCGTTCGTAGAGTAACGGGATACAGTCGCAAAATCGGGGCAACCGGGTCGCGATTACGCGCGCGTGGCTCGAGGAGCTGAATGATGAATTGTCATTTCCCTTGGGGGTGGGCGGTTGACTTCAAGACCGCTGGATTTATAGGAAACAGATGGCGATCACATTATTCCCGAATAAATGCGCCCTTCTGTGGCTGATTAAATAGATGGCTATTTCAAGCAGATAGTCTAAATTCTTGGAAAAATATGCAGAATTACTATAGTAAATTGTATTTCAGGAAAGTAAAAGCTATCGCCGCCTCAGTAGTTTTCAAAGAAACATAAAGTACTGTTTTATGTGGTTACTACTTTTGCTCCAGGGGAAATGTTTCTATTATAATTCAAATTTAAGGATTATAATTATTTTCTGCAGTGTCAGTCTTCCAATCGAAGCGTCAGAAATGGCCAAAGATTTCTGTATCCACGGAAAATGCGAGTGGGCAACGGGACAAGGGACGAATTCGCGTGGAATTCGGTAGATGTGGAGCGGTAACGCGAGTTTTCGTATGAAAATTCTTTGGATCAACTGTAATTAAAGGGACAGGTGACTAGACTGGGACAAAGAGCAGGAAGCAGCGAATGGATGTTTACACACGGGGAGGAGGAATTTTTAATGACTCGTTGGAGGAGAGATTTCAAAACACCGGCGTATTCCTTCCCATGGACGATTTCCGTGCTCCTCGCGTGGAGCTGGCGCGAATTTTAATTATTACTCGCTTCTACGGTCCTCGAAAGTTCGTCGCCGCATCGAGGAAAGCACTCGCGCGGCGTCCATCTTGATTTATATGTGGTAGAGGCCTCTCCTCGTCCGCGCGATCGCGTGCATACATTTCTGTGCGACTCGTTTCCACTCTTCTATAATTGAATGCTTTCGCAAAACAATTATTATAATCACTGCAGAGCGAGCAAGATTTTTCGATCGGGTTTCATGTTTCTACGGGCACGTTTCTAGTCTTCTGTGGAAATATTCATGATCAGTACGAAGTGGAAAGGCTGTAGATTAATTCCTGTGTTTCGCCACTGTTCCATAGTTTAGTGTTTACTTTTAACGTATGAGGGATTATAATTAGTTTCCATACTTCTATAATTCAGTGTCACTATGGAATTATTTATCGTTAATTTAGGGGAAAATGGTTGTTGATTTAGTCAGGTGCATAGCCACGATACTCGCAAAAATGTCAAACAGGCCACTCGTGAAATTTCTCGAATGCCGGAATATTCCCCAATATTTGTTTACAAAAGTCCCAAAATCGTGTAAAATGCAAAACTTTTCACGGTGGAAATCCGCCCAATATGGCTCCCTCTCTGTTCGCGCGATTTAGCACCGCGATTGCGCCATTTGCGCTGCGAACTTCCCGCTTCGTTTGCTTGGGATCGGTACTGCAACAGAGTTTCGAAAAATCCTATAAAATTGTACCTGAACTTTATTAAAAAAAAAAGAACTGTATCCAGATAAGCCTTCCTCTACGACCTACCAATCGCTATAAAAAGATGCAACTCTATCCTCTGCTACGACGCGTATTTGAAAAATAAAATATATATAAACGTATCGAAAATTCCAGTCGCCAGCTACGCAAGAGTCTCGCGCGAAAGGGTCTTAATTATTTCCTGAAATCGATAAGGTAACACTGGCGAGTGGCTACGAAGGTCCCAGTGCTAGTTCTCCCTTCGCGTGTCGAATTCGTTGTTTCTTTTCAAAGCAGCCGACACCGTGAAAGGCGCGACGGGGAAGAGAAAGCAGCCTTCGCAGTCGCCCATAAAAATTCACACGTGAATCGATTCGGCGTCGAAACTGCCGTTACAGGCTTGACGGAAGACGCGGATGGTTCCCATGCCCCAGGGCGGACACGACGACTTCCGACTCGAAGTGCCACTCTTCCCACGGCTCAATGGCGTCACTTAGCGATTACGAATCGCGACAGAAACCGCGGATGCGCGACAATCGTTATACTACGAATAGTTATTACGGTGCATATACACTTATGGTGGCGAAGAAAGTCAACGAACGAAGAAGACGCGTGCTATTTACTGTCTCTGTCGATGCACAGGATAAAAACGGAAAAATCTCGGAGGTTTATCTTTTACTCAAACGTGAGTGAAATTTGTCAACTACAATGCCCTGTATTTTTTAAACCAATTCGAAACCAGCACAGTCATGACTCAAACCTCATCCCCCAATTGTATGTAGACTACATCATATTTCAATTTTGTTAAAACTCGCGAAAAATTGTACAAACGCTGATCGATTTGACAAGGAGTATCTAAATGATTGTTTATGAATTGATATGTATTCAACAGACACATTGCACTGTGACAATACGTAATTAAAAACAGAAAATTGTCGCATAAAAAAATATAGAGAAGTTAAAATAGAATTTCTCTGTTAAATAAAGGTAAAAAGATTTGAAAATGTATGGCTGTTTTACTTTTTCAAGAATTAACTGGTGGTCTTCTGTACAGGTTAATAATAACACTGTTAACGACCTTCCTCAACCGCCTGATATTTAAATAGCGTACGCCAGAAGTTGAAGCATCAATTGGATATTTATTTGTACACAGAAAACGAAGCTGCAGATTGCAGAACAGTACCTATGCAAACCTTTGATCTCGCTTTCCATCGAGGAATTTTCATATTTCAGCCTATAATCTAAAATCTTGGAGCAATCCACCAAATCGATCTTCGCACCTTTTTCCTGTACAGCAACGAAAATTTGAATCCATCATTTTCCCACCTTTGTATCACTAACCCATCGTTTATGTTCGGCTCGAAAATGTTTTTCAGTTATTTGCCCACATTCTTGCCAACAGTCGCCAGCCACGAATTTGTGAATATCAGGCAATATCGCGAACAATCCATTGACGAGGCGGTGCTTGGTAGAAAAGGATCGTCAATTTTCCCCTGACGCGTATCCAAGCGTTTCAGATGTTCCCGTCGGAATTCCGGCCGAACAGTTCGCACGTGAACTTCCTTTCCGCTTGGAAAGCCGAAGAGGAACACGGAAAGCTGACCGTTCATTGCGCTTTTTGTTTTTTATTCCCCGGCCAGTGGCAGGCACAGCGCGAAACGGATTTTCGCGGAACGATTCGAGAGCAGCTGCTCCTTTTTCAAAGGGGGCCCGGGCTCGGGCGAGAGATTTTCAGAACACGCGGCCGCGGAAATTGCGCCCTCGAAGCTTTAATTTGATAAAATAACCTCGGCAGAAGCACTTCAGAACCTAATTTCGAGGGAGCCGCGACCGCACCCGAGGCAGGCCGAGCATTAAAAATTATATCAGTACAAAATTTCTGCCCGCGAGTTACTCGAGGGCTGTCGGCCAGTTAGCAGATCGATATACGAAACTCTCAAAGTCCCTCGCATCGAATTGCAGGGCGTACAGAGAAATGGAGCCACAAACGTGGTTGGACATGGAGAAACTTTCTGACAAACTTACCGTTTTAGTAGCTACGCAAGACTGGAAGCTTGTGCATGAAATTTCAATGGGAAATAACGTTATCTGTATGCTTTCATTTCCCTAATTTTCTGAATTTCTTTAAGCCTTAAGAAACTTATAGAAACCGGACCCGCGAACTTATAGAAAATTCCCCTCGGCGCTAAATGGTTCTTATAAAGAATAACGCTTCAATCTGCAGGATAAATCTGGGGATACCTCGTTAAATAAGCAGCCCTATGTGCCATAGTGGGTACAAGGGTGTGAGAAACATTTCCAGTGCTGCAGCTGCGAAAGAGCAGATGCCAGCATATTCGGCCGCAATCGAAGTAAAGCGAGACATCCCTCCGCCGTTCAATTTCGTAGCGCGACGGAGGGCGAAGAATGGCGAAGCGGTATTGAGTGGAGGAAAAACTGTTGGATGGGATTGATCGGAGAAACAATTTAGGACAAGTTCCTGGGGATAGGGCGGAAATCAAGATCGCGAGCGCGAGTGCCTCGCGGATCGAGCTTCGACGGAAATCGAAAATGAAGAAAGACGGGAAAAAGCGCAGTCTCGCCGGGGCGGGATCACTCTGGTCGTTTCAATTCCAACTTCCTCGCGGCGCGGCAAGAAGTGAAAGATGTGGGGCAACTGGCTGATCCCGATCATGCCTTCATCTCGGAGGCGTGTTGATGTAACGTCTGTGTTAAATAACGTGGTAACGATTTCGACGAACGTATAATCTCTCAGTTAAAATAATCGCTGAAACTTTCTCTGCGCATTTAAAACTTCACCGGTGCATCTGATCACGCCTTGCGGGAGATTGCATCCACTACCGAATTCGTTAAAATTCTTCAAAATTCTTCGGAGTGAAAATGACGTGAGAAGTAAGCAAAGGAAACCGCGATGCTGCCCCTCGACGTGGATTTTTCGCTCGGAGGTAGCCGAGATGAAAAGGGGAAGAAGAAGGGACACGAGCGCAACGCTTCTAAATATCGTAGTCAGAGGGTCGCGGTGGGCCGTGCAGAAATGAAAGCAGGGTGAAAGGGAAGACGTCGTCGGCGACGTTGATGGGCTCGTGCGTCAGGCAAAGGGCGGCTATTTTTCTCACATCGGAATCCGTGCAATTTTCTCGCGCGTCCCGCAACCCGCTGCGTTCGCGTTTTCAAATTGAAAACAGCCGCGCGAGATGCGACATTGTGGCTGCGCTATAGCGAGGGAGGGCGGAGGAGCAACTATAAAATTGCAGGCAGGAAGCACATGCCGAAGTTTTCCAAGCGCATTTCGGTCAGCCCCGGTATAATGGGGGGTCCATCGAGTCGAAGAGTCGACTCGGTTGTTTCCGTCGTCCAACAGTCGCGACAATTACTCCAATGAAGTCTAGGCTCTCGTTCCGCCCCCCTGAAGCGGTATTGTCTGGTTTCCTTAATTCTTAATCGAGATACCTCGCGGCGTACAGCTGCTTGGAAAGTTTCGAATAGAGGTTGTAAGGAAGTGATCGTGTGCTTGTAAGCGTTTACTGTTTTAAAGCAGCGCAGTTCTTCGGACTTCTTTTTTTTTGCTTGATCTCCTATTTAGGTGAACGGAGGGGAAGGGGCAGTAGCAGAGAAATTGTGATTCTTTGGTGAAGTGAAAGTGGAGGGTTTAATTTGGGGAGCAGCTTGTTCGTCGAAGATGGATGCTGAAGTTTTGGAAATGAAGCAGAATCGTAGGCACATTTCAAGCACTTGGAACTCGCAGGAAATTACTATTTGGTTTCGGTTTAATATATTCATAGCATTCTCAACGTCGGATCATGTTTTACCAGCGACATCTGAGTAGAAGTATTGTATCGTAATTAGATTTCCTGTCTTCGAAGGTGTCACGTTCAGTGGATCGCAGAAAGATCGGGGTGTTATTAAAAGTCGGTATCCTGGTTCGAGGAGGAGTAAAAAGAAAAGTTTCCTTTAAAATAAGCAGCGACTCCGATCTTGCCTTTGGAACATCCCCTTATATCTACTCGAACGGTGAGCTTGCAACTGAATGATTAAAATAACGCGGATGGGGCGATGGCTGCAGGGCTGGGAATCCACTGAATATAAAATGTATCATCAGCGTGATTAATGTCCTCGCTGGTCCAATCCCGGCTGATTACTCTGGATCGTTAAGCACTCTTAAAAATCATGTAAGAAAGTCCCGCTTTATCGTTCAGCGTCCGCGTCGTTAACTACGCGGCTTTAAACGTTTTCGCTCTCGAACCAACTCGAAATCCCCGGGAATCACAGTTGAACTCGCGGGGATCTTCCATTCTTAAACATTCTATTCGAAACTGCCGCGAAAATTCAGGGAAATGATACGATCTTCAAAGCGGGTAACTTCTTATATGAATCCTAGAATCAACCGTTCCAAACTCAACGAAATAAGCTTCAACTGTTCTTATCGCTTTAAGGGCTATCTGGCTGTTGAAGGTTAAGAAGGTTAAGAAGGCTGAGCTTCCGCTGACATTTCTTTCAATAAGTGTCAGAAAAGTTGGAAGGTAATGCGAGCCGTGTCATTGGACGAAACGTGGCCCGCATTATTAAGAATACCCAACGAACGGAAGGGAATGATCGATGCAAATTCTCGGGCTTGAAACTTCGAAGACGTGCTCGACTTCAAGCCCTAACGAAGCCGTTGCCCTTACTTAAAATTCCCCGTCGACGTCCATAAACCGCGATTAACAATGTTGCAAACTGAAGCTTGGAACGCAACAGTACCAAACTAGTTTGCGAGCTCTGAGAACGTCTCGCCTGTTGGAGACAACTTATTCTTGGGTCCTTCGCAGGGCACTGCTGGTTTCCCTTCAGTGTTACTCGATGACCGTAATCGTCTAATCTACTTTCCACGGTTAACGAATCGGACAGTTAGTTTGAATAGCTTGGTGTGGACACTGGAGAACGATATGAGATATTGAAGACAGACGACGAATCTAGTACGAAGATACTGGGTTCAAAAAAGTCACGCGCGTGTTTCATCTACAAATTCTGAACTCCGTATTCTGTGATCTGAAATTTCTATTGATCTGGGATGAACAGAGAAATTCTGGGAGAAGGTTAAATAGCTTAACTTTAAGACACCCCAGAAGCACAGTATATACATCTTCTCCCAAAACTTTTGTAAGAGAAGTTAAGGAAGGGAACCTATTACCTCGAACGGAGAAAACTAAAGAATTCTCTAAGTATCCACAATTTAGCACCAAACTTGTTCAGCCCTCAAAGAAACATTACCCAGTCCTCCGATTCCTCCTCTACATAATCCCCACAGAACAAATTCGTAAAAGATAATGGGACGAAACCAACGCGTCCTACCTCGGGAAGCTTAAAAACGACCAAAAAACCTCGTCCCACGCGTCGACCAAAGAAATCTAAAGAAATCCCAAAAAAAAAACCCTCGTGCACTCAAGGCTGCGACGCCAAACTAGTTGATCATCAAAGACACATCATCCAATTCCTCCAATTCCTACCCTGCATACCCAGCGTCGGGCGGATTCCTGGAGAATCTTGAAAGGGGCCTGAATAACTGAACCTCGAGACTCCGCCAGCGGCGTCTACGCTACGTTTACATAGTTCCTGGAGCACCGCCGAACGGCTTGGCCACGGTGCAGTTGCCCCGGAGAGCGAGAGACGCGTCGTGCCAGCACGACTAGGTACGTGCGTGAACAAGCCGCAGCAGTGCCGAAGGTGGGGGTCCAAGACAAAAGGAGGCAAAGGGGAGGCAAAAGGGTGTGCCGCGGGAGATGACGTTCGTACTCTTGCCATGCAATTTCAATGCAGTTATACTTTCTTCGAGCGAGCACCGGAAACCCAGCCTGATCCCTGTACCTCGGACACTGATGGTGTTGGTACCAGTAGAGGTGTATTGATCGGTGGGTGGCGGAGCAGTACGCTTCTTCTCCCTCCCGCCCGTTCCGCGCCGTGTAATCCTTCTTTTTCCTTTGTCCCTCTGTTCGTCGGCCGTAGCGCGGGCTCGTTCCTCTCGCCGCCGTCATTCCCACGACGGCCAGTGTCATTTGTAATTAATTCGCCCGCTGACGTCGGGCCGCGCCAGCCACCCACCCAGCCAGAGATCGCTCCGAACGATTCGGCGGAATGCACGGAGATCGAGTGCCGCGCGTCTTTCACCCGTCCGCCAAGTAGGTACGTGGCTCTGGCTGCTGATATTTTTCTGCTGCCGCCGGCTCAACGCGGAGACGGGATCCGGGAGAGTCGGCCACCCCCCCGGGGGAACGTTTGCTCGATACGTGCGGTACGCGTAGATACGGGGAACGAGCCAGGGCGAAAGGTGTTTGGGAGACGAGCTGTGAAATGGATCGGCCGCGGGCCACCGCTCCCGCCTTCACAGAAACGCGCTTTTCACCGACCGGGGGGTAATATACGACGCACAGTCCCTCGGATCGTTTAATTGGTATCTGCGCTCACTGCACGTGGGCTTTAAACGGAGGGGAGGAGAGGGTAAATGGCACGATTCTGCGGGGCTGGAGGATGTTCGAGGAAGATCCCTGATGAATCCTAGTTTCGATTCTTGGGCAGTAATTTCTCGAGGTTGGAGAGAAGCTTCACGAGGTCCCTCGATGCGGCGCAGCTGACGAGGATGAAAAGGTTCGAGGCCTTCGTTTAATTTTAGGTGATCCTCTATGGTTGAGTCGCAAGGTGGACAGGCGTAAACGACACGCTGGGAAAGTCGATTTTCTGGTGGGACGTTCCGCTTCTAAGAAATCTCATTAAAATCAGAGATTGAGGTGGACGGTATTGGGACGTCCAGCGGCGAGGGAAATACGACTCGGCGCCCAGGCGGCGACTAACGGCGCAGGGAAATTATAGAGAAATTGCAGGGGAAGCAGAGAGAGATGTGTGTGCACGCGCAATAAAAGTCACCGTCGCAGTAAATTCACCTGTTACGTCGGCTCAGGACCCGTGTAACACTTTAATCTGACCCTTTCCCGTCGCTCACACTTCGGTTGAATTAACACGGCCACGGTGGTACCGCCGATATTAATGAACCGCCGCCACTTGGCGAGGATTCCTCTAAATAACATTGGACTTTACCGCGTGAGACTCGTGCACAGGCTTGTGTCTTTCTACTGGAAGTCTTCCACGTGTTTTTTTATAACGTCTGTAGTCGGAAGAAGATCTACTGCGTTCGCAACCAGCACAGTGGCTCCGGGTTACAGTGGGAACGATTTCTAGTGCTGTTCTTCACCTTGCCGGAGTGAGGCTTTTGTTTCAGGCGCAGATTTGCGTGGGTGTTGGTTGAAAATTATTATTACGGAGGGATAAACTGTAAGTAGACTTAAATAGAGAATAGATATTTAATGCTGAGAGAGAGAGCAATGAAGTATTTTCATACAGAACACGTGTTTGTTAAAACACCCTTGCATATTTTTCATGAGTGTTATATACAGAAAGAATTAATCATCCTTCTTTCGAAAATCACTGCATCTACTTTGAAGTGGATTCAATTGATACTGGAATACCGTGCTCAAGTTTCAATTAAAATAGTTGGAGAACTTTTGCGTTAACAAGTTTTAATTTACCCTTGAGGAAATTGCAATTTCCACGAGGCACTGTCGTAGTAATTCGTACTTCGTAAAGCGGAAATTTCTATTGGCAGCGTGCACTGCGAAAGGGAGACTATTTAATGAATATTTCACGCGAACTGTAATGAACGTGCATACTTTTACGTTTTCATGTTGCCTGTAAACGATCAAGCTGCTTTCGACAAAATTAATCTCGCGTTTTGGAATGTTTCATTTCCCCTTGTGAAAGCAGTAATAAATGCTTTATTTGCGAAAAGGCATGATCAATTCTGAATGGGGCGCAGAAAGAATATTGCTCAAATATTTAGTTAGCTTTTATTAGCGACTAAAGTAAAACAGAAATGTGGCTTGCCAATATAAAGGAAGTTCCCGGCGAACCATTGAAGTCAAACAAATTTACACAAGTCAAATGACTTTTTCTTATTCTGGGAAATCATTAATTACCCTTCTGCGTCAACAGATTGGGAAACGTTATTCTTTTCTTATTGCACAAACTTTTATACTTTCACATTATCCTGTATTATTATTAAAATAAAAGATATCAATATTGACCATCCCTTGTCTAAAAAATGCAAAGAATAATCACATTTAGAATTAGAAGCTATCTTTAGTGTCAGTAAAACACAAGTGATTCACTGTTTTCTGTTCACGTGTGCTGTGCAAAATAAATGAACTCCTAACAATATGTTCATTCTGATGCAAAAAGAAGTTACTCTAGTATACCTACTCCTTCAATTTCCAACACTGTTCACACCTTTTCAGCACCGAGTTCCCTACTCCCTCGAAATTTCCTGGTCTGTGCCTGACAGGCATTTTCTACTAGTCACACCGAGACGACAATGCTACTTGCCGCATTATAAAACTACGAGGGAATGTGATCTATTAATTACAATATTCATGAAATACATCTGTTAATTAGGTTCTATCTATTACACAACATTATAATATCCTATTTCTTACAAGCAGGGAAAGTAGCTCACTGACACCTCCAATAAAGAAAATAGCTTCCAACTATGGGGCAGCAATTTTTCTACTCAAGTTCAGTAACCACTTCTTCCTCAGTGTATGTATACTTTACAAAAACCAATATCCAAAAAATTCAGTGGACTCACGAAATGACCAACCAGGTCGCATCACTGACACTGCTTCCTTCCGACGAAGCATAAGTACAACAATTAAGTCAGGTGATCCCACCAGCGCAATAATACAACAATAGTGACACCATTAGCATCCACTTCGAAGAGAATTTGAACTTCTCCAGCACTCCGTCGCGTCCCAACAAAAATGTCCCCGAAACAATCCTGCACCCATCTCCCTCACACACCAACCCTAGTTAGTTTCCAATTATTCATGAATCGACGACGATTCCTTTCTGTCCTCCCTAGTCCCCCGGCGGCGTTCCCTTCTTTGACTATCGCCTAGCCGAGGCAGAACAAAACAGAGCGTTAAACTCGGCCGTCTACTTCCCTCTCCCCTTGTGTTTGTTCCGTCGCGTTGGCTGTATGTTATTCCTACGGTTCGACCATCGAACAAAAGGCGCGGAAAACGGAGCAGCGATCCAGCTTCTCCGCGTTCCACCCACTTCCAAACCTCCTCCTCCTCCCTGGCCCCGCCATTTCCCCCTTTACCGTGCCGCCAGTTGGCGCGTTTTCCTATGCTTCTCTCGCCGAATACCTCCGGGGACAGCTTAAATCGGGACGCGGCAATAAACGAGCTCCTGTCTCGGGGCTATCTTTCATGCATCGCATGCAGACGGGCCCCGCGCCACCCTTTCCGCGCTCCGGCTAATCGACTATTCCCGTATCCACTCGCCCCTCCACATCCGCGTAACTGGCTAAATGGCGCTCGTGCGGCGGCCACCGATACTGCGGACTGGCACTTTCATTTTGGGGGATGAATACGTGTGTAGCCGGCTCCTGGGCTACCCTCAAGTTTCCTTCGCCGCTTGTTAAGATTAGTTTGAGTTGTTGAGGAGACATTTGTACAAGTGCGACCTTTTGAGCGAGATTAGAATTCTCTCTTTGCTGGGAGAGGATTAATTTTCCTTTAGAATGTAGGTATTACTTAGGTATTGATTAAACCACCAATTACATCTTAATATAATTTACATCAAAATAATTACCTACCCAGTCTTTAATTTTCAATTAAATTTAGCATAAAATTATTTAACTTCTAAACCTAACACAGGCTCCTTCTTATGATCAAGATATATCCCTGCTCTTCCACAATTTCACCCTCAATTAATTTCAAGACACATCTCCGCACTCCCCTCAATAATACACCGCAAATGAATCAACAGAATCTTCAGTCTAGCGTCAAATTCGCTGCGAAAGTCAGGAACGGGCGTTCCCCTCGTTCCCCCGGCCACTCCCGAATGACAAACGGAAACGTCGAGTCCCCCGGACCGTTGGAAACAGTGAAAAGGAAACGCCTTTAAGGAAAATGCGACGGGGACAATTAATCAGCGGCAGGGTATCGAGGCGAGCGCGACTAGCCCCTTCGATCACTGTCGCGGCGACAAACGGAAAACAGGAGGACCGAGGGCGAATGGTGCAGCGGCAAAATCCGCGTGACCCTCCCGCCCTTTGCCGCGGCGAGCCAACCAACAATGTAACCGGCAACGAAATTAATTTCCCGGGCGCAATCATGTTAACGCAATAACAGAGGTCAAAGTAGACGTTAGCCCGTTAATGCAGAAGCTGGCTCAGAAGCAAGTAAATCAGGTTAGCCCCGCGCTGATATTTTTATGCAATTAGCGCGTGTCTCGGTGTTCGTTACTCGGCAAAACGAGCAACTTTGACGCTTCCTAGAAGAGTACCGCAACACCTGTACCTCCCATTCCTACACACTCGCAGTCAGAGTCCTTCCTGTCGCCCTTATTCGACAGCAACGTCCACCTGCTCGTAACGAAGTTCACCCAATAACGAAATACTCGACGCGTGAAACACGGCCAGGATTTCGTTCCATTGGGACTGAACCAAAAGTCACCCAGAGAAATGAATTGTTAAATCGATGCATTGGTTCTTACGACACTTCGATACATGATAAGTCGGTCTTTGTCGCGAGACACGTGAGCGTGGAATTTAATCAGCTGGAACGATACCGATAATTGTCGCCTGTTTCTCCACAGGGCATTTAAAACGAAGCTTTTTATGCCAGCCCCAGGAGACAAGCGAGCGCTTCCACTGGCTGGGTATGCTCATTAATTGACATTATGTTTGTTCGACGTGATTCATCGCAACGATTCGCACGAATCTGATTCCAGCCAGAGGCCAATCGATATCGGAGTCGGGAGATGGGGGAGGGCTGATAGCGCGCCATTAATGACACTCATCTGGCGCAAAATTTGATCCGTCGTCGCCCATTCGAGGTCGTTTCGCCTCGTGGAAAACGAAATCGAGTTGTCGGCGACGGTGCGTGACCACCATGGCAGCGGAGCATGATGAATTTTAAGGGTGATTCGGAAAGGGAATGTGAGGATTTAACCCTCTGTGGTCACACCTTATAATCACAAGTTGGTCACACGGGGTTCACTGTACCCCAGCGTCATTTTTTGAGTTACCATTTTCGTATTTTTTAATCTTTTAACTTTTCAGTGATAATTGTACATTCGTAATACTTATACAATTATGGTCTAATAGTCTTTTTCTAGAAATGTAAATTTTGATATGATAAAATTTGTAGTTGAAAATGAGCGATTTTCCACGGTTATAGAAAAAAAAGCGATTTTTTAATTTTTTTTATTTCTTTTTTTTTATTTTTTTTATTTTTTTTCTTACAATAAATCCCCTTTGGAAGTCGTAAAGGCGCGACATTTTAACTCGAAAATTATTTTTGGGGTACAATACACCCCGTGTGACCACGAAGGGTTAAAGACAGCTGAGCTTCGTAACGCTCTGGTCAATTTTATGATCGATTAGGTGGGACCAAGATTTCAATGTTCCTCTTTAATGCACAGTTATGTTTCACGAAAGCTATGAAAGCGATAAAATCAATTTATTCCGCATCTGCTTTACCTGTGCTTTCATAAGGAGTCCTTTCTACCGATAACGTAACAATCGACTCGGCACGCACACTTTCGTATCGCGAATACGAGATGAACGAAGTTATTGTAATAATAGAAGAGCCCAGGTGAGAGGTCCGAGGCGATTTTAATTTCCACGAATAAAATTCGGTGGTGAGACCGATATTGTATGACGCGACGAGTGGATAATCCAATCTGGGGGCAGCGAGGCGCTGGCGAAATATCAAAATATGTGGACAGGAATTAACTCAATTTGGAAAAAGTAGATTAATCCACGGCCAGGTTTGCCTGTCTCGTTCAAGCCCTCGACACTAATGCGAGAGACTAATGGCGAACGAGTTACAGCGGACAGTGCGCAAACGGAGCGGTGGACGCGCAGTGAAAATCGGTTTGGCGGCTGGCTGCGTGACCCATTACAGCCGACGGAAAAGAATGACAAATGCGAGCGCCAAAGCAACGTATCAGGAACATAATTTGCGGCTACCAACCGGTAGCTGGTACACTTTGAGAACGTCTGGACACTTGGAAGAGCTGAGCCCAAGAAGGCGTTGTAATTAAAGATCCTTTCGTGGCTTGGAGATTTAAAAACTCATGATTGGAGGAAGCAAATATCCTTGCTTCTATAGTTACATAGAAATTGCCTGATTCCGTGTAGGAAATTTGTCTGTGCCCGGTTCTGCAACCCCAATCAGTAATTCCACTGATAGCAGTGAACGCCCACCCACTATCAGTAACCCAATCCACAGAATCACTCTCTGCCTCGATAATATCCATTCCCTTCACTACAATCAACCTCAGCAAGAAGCGAGCTCGTTCAACCCTACAACACAAATTCACCGAAGCGGAAGAGGCGCCCTACCAGCCAGCGCGATCAAAAAGAACATCGGATGGTATTCATTCCAATCAGCTTCCCCAGCGACGTCCCCGTAAAAAGATCATCCTGGCGCCGTGAACACGCGCCGAACCAATGAACATTTTCCTCTCCCTATGGACAGTGCTCCTCGTAAACCCCTTCTACGCAGCATCCCCCAACAATCGAAGGAAGCCCTGTCGATAATTAATCTATTTCCGTCCTCCTCGGGATCGGCGGGAGGGTGGCAAAGGTAAGTACGTGTCCCCTGGTTCCACGAGGTGCATCGCCTGCCAGCGGCTCGGAGGATCGGACCTCGACCCAGCCGGCAGCTAAAGTTTCACTTTAATCCAGAATTCTCGCCAGTATTTCTCGATTCCCGACGGGGGCCACGGCGCGACGGAGAGCGTGGTCGTGCGAAACGGGGAGGGAGCCGGGAGCACGGTAAGGGCGGAAGAGCGCGTGAAACAGAAAGGGGCGACGCGAACCCTTAGATAATGGAACGGGCGTCCTGGCGCGAGCTCCAACGGTCAAGTGGAAAAGCGATCGAGCCGAGGCAATAAAAGGGTAGCCGGCCTCGTTAGAGCTACCCCTGATTAATCGACGCTAATGTCTCGACACGCCGCCGTCGCGTTTATGACCCATCCGAGTGGAGTTTGGGGCGACGGTTCGGTTCGACTAGCCTCTTCCCTACTAGACGCCAACTACGTACATGCTTTTTGTCAACTGGGTCCAACGACAGCTTCACCACTTCGCCTAAGACCATCCGAGACTATGAACCGTAGGAGTGCCTCTTCAGCTATGGGGGTGGGGGTTTGAAGGGTGGAAGGTAGGGCGTTAATTGTAAATTTACTTCCTGGGGAAGTGTACCACTTTCGACACTTTCCGGAACATACCGACGTGAAAACACGCCGGAACTATGCACAGAACGCGAATGCAATTTATCCACCTTCCGTTGCTCCGCCTTAACAATTCTACCGCCCAAGTTAGCTGAAATTCACTTTCTTATATTCGAATACGTACCAGTCCTTCCACAGCCACCGGTAACGCTTTCGAGTTTGAAATTTTAAAATACAATTAATCCCAATGGAACTATGTATATTCTCTCGATTATCCTTCGCAGTTCGAGCTTTCACCCGCAAACCTGGTTGTCATTCCTCTAAATCACCTACCCCTCGCTCCCGCGGGCGAGAACTCTGTATAATCGTCTGAAAGTGATTCCGCCCGACCCGTTCTTCCTCTAGCCGGTCTCTAATTCACCGAATTACCGGCGAACAAAGGGCAGGTCGCGGCCGACAGAATTATTAAAGGCCGTTTGTCCCGATACCGCGAAAAGGACGGCCGGTGGTCCTCTTCCTTTCGGCCGGCTACAATCGCCGAGGGGGTGGCCGGCGTCCAAAGCACGGGGTGGTTTGCGCGACAGCCACGCCTAGTCCGCCACCTACGGCGGCCGGGTGGCCGCGGTGGCCTCGCGGCGGAGCGTAAATCGCGTCCTCGTTGTCGTCCACCTCGACGCCGTCTAATTCCAAATAATTCTCGCGCCCTCCACCCCTAAGCGCTGTTACTTCGCGGCGCGTCGGAATGGCCCCGACCGGGGCTGGCTGCTCGCTCGAGATGCTCCGTGCAGATGCTGCAAATCACCGAGACAAAACAGTCGTCGCCCTATAAAGTTCGCCTCGTGCCTCGCTCCGAAACGCTGCTTCGAGAGCCCGCGACCAGCCTCCTCTTTCATCCCCCTCTCGCTCTCTGCAGCCTCTGCGCAACCACCCCTTTCTCGACGGTCCGTCGTTCGCACAACTGGGGAACGGACCAGCGCTGGAAGAACAGGCGACCGCGGGGCGAAATCAGACGGCAGGTTCGCTGGTAACTGCGCTAATTATCCACGTCGCGGGACAACGATGTAACGATGCATGGTTTCGGGGCTGACGGCGCGAACGCAGCCAGCCCATCCCTCGTTCCATGTGTTCCGTGCGTAGCGGCATACTTGGAAGCCCGGCCATCCGTGGGGAACAGGCGTGAACGCAGTTGGGGGTGTTTAGTCGTGAAACGCGATAATTAACCGTTGAGAACGCGGTTAACTGGGCTTCTCTTTGTCGCGACCACTCGGTGGGCCTTGCTCTGGGAGCCCGACACATTTCTGGTTATGCCGGGCCTGTGGATTGGCTTCGAATATTGTCGAGCGTTCGAAGCGGCGGAAGAAACCGGAGGACTAGGCGGAGGTGACGGGAAGTTTGGAACGAGATTGGTTTTGCGGGTTCTGCGTGCGGTTCGCTGTGATGGGCGATGCTCGGAGTCCTAGATTATGGGGTCGAGCGGGTGGGAAAGAAAGTTAGAGATTGAAGAGGAGAGGGGTGTAGGATGTAGAGATTTAATTAGAAGATGATGTTAGTAGAAAGTGATAACACACCTTGGGTTTGGTGGCTGAGGATCCTTGGAGGGAATGGGGGAGATTCTTAGGAGGCGTTCCTCGCGAAAGAAATGTTCTGAGAGTAATATGGAAGTAAATGGGAGGATTCGTAGTAGTTCAAGTCCATTAGTATATCATCGGATCTTCCGTGCAACTGATTCTTGAAAGCCGGGGAACTGGTAGGTACATACTCTTTCGAGATAGCAGGCTTTAATCCGTGCATTTAATATTAATTCCTTTGCTCTGCCTTCAATTTATGTGTTATATACCTCGCCTGCATTAATAACGTGTTCCATTGCATACTGACACATAGGATGGTAGTACTTTCCTTGTTTCCTCGATTATCATCGAAATTCCCCAAATAATAGGTACGCGCCGTTCCACTCCGAAATTCATTTCCGACTCTGCAATTAATCGCGCCGAAAAACATTCCTCGCTCCGTGTATCTTCGCCCGCGTCGAAATTATCATCCAGTTGTTATAGGAAGCGGGAAGCAGCGGCTTCCCTAGACCCCTTTTATAATAAAAGGCATCCAACTTCGCTAGGTGGATCGTGTATTAAGCAACCTGAACCGAGGGTAATCGATCTTAAACTTGGGCTGGGAGAATTACTCGTGTACGCTGTCGACCAACTGCAAGTGCTGCTCAAAGTTTCAGATAGGATGAGATAAAATATGATAAGATTAAAGTATCTCGCAGTGGCTGATTAATACACTGGAAATAAACTTTGTCGTTTTGTCGCCGAACGCTGACCATTTGTATCGATACAAAGTTTACCCTATAGTATAGTGGTTAAGATACTTTTCAAAACTTTACAATACTCACACACCTGGGGAATCTTGTATGTAGCTTTGGCTCACAGGTATTTCCCAAGGAAGAATGTAAAATGATTACTAGAGTCCCTTACCTGTAACAGAGAAATTAATGATCTTTAGATTATTTTCCACTCGTGTAAATTTTGTTTAGGGTGACATTTAAGTGTTCTCCTTCTCGCAATACTTTGTGTACAGTAGTTAAAGGAGTTTCTAAAAATCAGGAAACACATTTATACGAAAGATTGTCATCTGAGCCAGGAACAATATATTCAACGAAATATCGTTTATGTTGGTACAAACTTATCTCATCAAACGAACCGGCTTTAGAAGTTCTATTTTACGGTATATTCGTTGAATATGAAACTCGATGAAACCCGAAGCATAGTCCCTGGTGACATACAGCTGCAAAGGATTAAAATTCTGCAGAACAGGATTTAACGTGGTTGGGATACCTCGTTATCCGGCTTTACCACTGAAAATCGACGAAATCAATCGATGACTGCGCGATGATTCTTCGGAGAAACGTAGCTCGTTTACCATCCATTAACCATTTCATCAATGACCGTAGTATACTTCAATAAAAGCCACCTCAGCGAAGCTGAAACGATCAATTTACCTCTCCCAATAGCTTTGCGCCGTAATCCAACGATTTCGTCGTTAATTCTTTTCTATTTCCATCAGACATTCTGCGAGGTACCTCGGCTATCGAAATTTCTATTCCGTGTGAAATCAGAGTAGCAATAATTCCTGTAACGTCGTCAGAGGGAGATTTATATGGGGTTAAAAAGGAAATATCTGCAGGAAAGGATTCGTTGAGAAGATGGGCAAGTCGTCACAAATGCACGCAATTTTCGTGTCTGCGTTGTTAAGGCGGGTAGTTTAGGTGAAAGAAGGCATGTTTTGATGAATTTTTCACAGAGAAGCAAGTGCATGAGCAACGTTCCATACAGTTTAGCGAAAAAGAGACGTAGAAATGGCTTACGCCGCTGGAAGCCAAGTCGTAAGTCGGATAAAAATTCCTTTGAATCGCTGGTAACCCCAGCTCCTCCGGTTCGCGACCTAAATTTCCGCGAAACGCAACCAAGTTCCTTGAAGTGAACTTTGTATTCATAACGGGACGATGGAAAAAGCGAAGACGTCGAAGCCACGGGAAACTTCGCCGCCTGTTGTTCCGATTCCCTTGCATGGTAATAACGTTTTCAAAACTTAATAATAGCCGTTCGTACGAATTACGCATAACGGATGGCGCGCGCGAGATTCTTCTCGTCTCGCGGGAAAGTCTATTCCCCGGCACTAATCTTAATCCCCGACTTGGTAATTCTAAAACGAGGCAAACAAACAAGGCGCAATCAACGTACTTTGAAACTCCAATATAGCGCGGGATACCTCGAAGCGTACGCGTAGCAGCCTCGAACTTAGCTCCTAGACAACACATAAAAACGTGAACCTTCCCTAAATAGAGAAATTTATTTCCCAACGACCGCCTCGTTTTTGAAAGTCAAAGGTATAAAGAGTAGTTGCAGCTGGATGTCAGTTCTATAGCTCCTCCCTAAATTACATATCAACCGAAGTAGTTCGCTAACTGCGATAAGGAGACTTGAGCTTCAAAGCTGAATCTCCATTTAAAATATCGTTGAAAATTATGGTAGCAGAGGATTCATCTTAAATTCATTTCAAAAGCCCAGCAGCTATCTTCCACGGGGTCCTAAATATCAGAGAGCCGGTAGAACGCATTCCAGATCCAATAGAGTGGATCACTGAATTAAAAGAGGTAGGAAAACTACAACGAGTCTACTCAAGACGGGCCTTCCATCGACTCGAACCACTTGGCATCCGTGCCCCCATTACTACCCCTACCACTCTCTCGAGCACCCGGTTGCATTGCGCAATTCCAATGCACACAGCTCCAGAATCGCCCTTCCAGCGAGCGGCTTCGTTACACTCATCCAAAAAAACTCGCAACCCCTTCCAAAAAGGGGCCGACCCCCAAGATCGAATTAAAATTCTAACTCGCCCGTATCTACCAAGGACTCCATTTTACTACATCAGGGTCGGGAAGCAGACGGGAAAGGCGAAGCTCAGAGACAGAGGAGAGGCTCCGCGGATCGGGGGGGCACCGAAGGGGTGCGCAGACACCAAGGGATCTAGGGAACCGAGGGGGGCTGAGAGGGGGCTGTAGACAGACGCAAGTGGAATGCATCGACCTGGAAAAGAAACGTGCTTCTTTTTTTTTATATATACATCGCAGGTGGGGCCAGGTGGACAAGAGTGCGGTGAAAGGAAGCACGCCCGTTTGTATCTCCTTTCTAGCGAAGCCCGGACGCCGCTGAAGCACCGCATACCTCCGGGGAGAATTCCGCCGTTTGATCTTCCGTGTCCGACAATGGCTGCCTACCCCAACGACGGAATGGATTCTACACGTTATAACGTGTCTAAACGACAATGAAGCTCGCGTTTCGCCGACGATGGCAGGAACCCTCTGTGCCCAAGCGCCCTTCGCCCAACCCCTTTCCCTCTGTCCCGGCAAATTCGCCCCAGACGGCGCACACCTGCCATGGTAAACTACAACGTTCAGGCCGGTGCGCGAAGATCGCCTGGCTGCTTTTGAACTTCAGTCGCTGCGCCGCCCCTGAAAATGGCCATCGCCGGGCAACGTCCGCCGCCAGCTTGCCGCTTGCTTTCGGGGGAAGGGACGGGATGTTGGGCTTTTCCTGTCCCGAGGTTGCAACCGTGCTCGGACCTTTTTTAGACCGCGCTTCGTGGTACGACGCGCCAGACAGGGGATTTTTGAGGATCGGGCGGAGGGAAGCTTTGGGTATCAATCGAGCGAGGTGTCGAGGGTGTGGAGGCTGCTCTTTTGCTGCGCAACGTTTGGGGTCCGGCTGAAGGGTGGTAGGTGCTTTAGTTGTTTTGTGATGGAATTTTTTGGAATTTTTTGGAATTTATTCGAGCTTTTTGTTCGTCGCGTAGAGTTCTGTGTAGGGCTTGCTTCAGAAGAATTTTGGTTTAGTTCTGAAACCGGAGATTTATTTGTACCTAATCCATTTAGTCTCTTTTTAGATATCGAATGATTGTACCTACATCTAGCGTGTTCGATGAAAGAATCGATACTTTCAAGTGGTGTGATTTATTCGAATAGCTAATTACACTTTCTCCCCGGAGAGAGGACTTTTCTCCAGTGCGAGATCGAAAGAAAATCAAAGTGCATGGATCGAGGAAGCTGGCTTGAGCTGTACCGAGAGAGCTAGGTTGTTGGTGCAAGTCTGCTACGAATATTACGCTATAAATCGACAACGAAGCGTAGTTGGCACCGGTGAAATGAGTTTAGCGGAGATCAGTAATGGTCACATACATCTCAGCGAACCTGAGACCTTGGAATCGAACCGAGGATGGACTTGGCACGGAGGCCCCTCATATGTTAATAACTGTGGAGAGCTATGAGAGCTTTTATGGCTCGAGAGCTTTCCGCGAGAAAGGCTTTTCGATGGTTAAGGAGATGGAAAGTGTCACTCTGAAGATTTTCATCGGCAACTTCAGGAACCCAGAACATAGCACACTTAAGACGCATGCGACTGCTTCAAACTTTCTTACTTTCAACTCTCTACAACTCCACGTGACTTCAAAGTAACATAATATCCGTGGTTTATATTGCACAAATTTTATATTCAACTACTGTAACGTCAGAATCACAGACCTGTACTTTGCAATAAACTGTTCTTGAACTAGAATTAAAATGTCCCCGTCAATTTATATCGTATATTATAAAATTCCAGTTATCGAGCACCCGCATGCTCGCCACTACAGCAATTCTTAAACGGAACCTTCATCGGACAAAAAGGAATACTCCTCGAGAATTAGCAGACCGTGAAACACCAACATCTGGCGACCAGGTGACCCGTTTTAAGATACGAATCTTAAATACACATCCTTCTGAGCGTGGCTCTACAACAACGTCTGCGAATGCACCTACCATCGGCACAGCAACGAGGGGAATAAGGAAATTCAGATAGAAGCGAATAAATGACTGATGAAGACTAGCAAACGCTCGACCAAACTCCCAAATCAATTGCAACCAGAGGTCCGCGGAAAAGTACTCGCGAAAACTGCAATGTCGTTCTATAAAAAGGTCCATCGGAGGCGAGTCTCTTGATTGGTCGCGATGAAATCGTGGCGTGGAATGAAAAAACGCGGAGGCGGAGGGATGACTGCGTTCGTCAGCGGGACAATGCCAGCCATCGATCAGGCGAATGTCCTTTCCATGGGGGGGGGGGGGCGATCAAACGAGCAGGGCATGATCGCCGGTGAAAGGGTGCGAGCGAAACGTGTAGCACTTCATCTCGTATGCCAGCCGCCGTGCGCATACACGCCGCTGGTGCATCCTTCGACTTGGCTCCCGATGCATCTGTTTTGCAAACGGGGGCCTTTGGTGGCTCCGCGGGGAACGGTTTTAAAATTTTGACGGGTCAGGGGACAGGCGGAAGGCTCGAGGTGGAAAGTGGCACGGAAAAAGGGGTAAGAGACGCGCGCTGCATCTCGGATTCGCGAGGTGGACTGAGGGATGTTGGAGGAAGGGGGACGAAGAGATTGAAACAGGGAAGCTGAAGGAAATATGCTGCTCGAGCAAGTTTCGTCGTGGGCGGAGTGCAGTGTGGTATTCTGATTCTGCTGTGTGCTGTTGCAGGATCGCGAGTGCAATAGGTATAGGTAGGGTTTAGACAGATCTAGTTAGATTTAGATTAGGTGGAGCCCGAAGGTGTTGAGGTTGCATTTCTGGGATGCGAATGTGCGCGCAAAATTATGTCACATGGGGAATGTTAAAAGTAATTGATTAAAGGTGATTCGAAGGTGGTCGATTCTAATACCATTCTGATCTTCGCAGCAAGTGTTCTTGAACACCTAGAATATAAGAGTATGTAAATAAAGTGACGAATAGCTGTGAGCAACGATGGAGAGTCTAGCTCAGTTTAAATGCGAATATCGAGATATTCGACTTTATCCTTCAAGGAGGAAGGTGTCGACAAGGATCAACACGTGTGGCGAACAACCTGGCTGCCTAAAGCTTGCAGCAAGCGTTTCCTAAATAAGTACCTGACCTCGAGGTGAAATAGATGGCAGCGTTTCGGACAAGAGGATCTTGAAAAACAGCACAACACTCTCCCTTCTGATCGAAAAGCACGCAGCTGTTTTCCAAATTTCTCCCGTTAAAATTCTCCTCGTCTAGTCACACTCGGAGACCCCAGACCCCTGTCGCGAAATTCAGCAGCAACTAACTTCTACATACGCATCAGACGCTGCATGCATCCAAGCATACGCGAATCCGCGACAGATCCTCGAGATTACGTGGCTTTGTTGACAACTCCATCCAGCAGGTGTCTTAGACATGGGAACACAGGGTATTGGGACAGGTGATCTGCTTAAGCGGATCGATGCTTCCATCACGGTGCATGCGCTTATTGGGGGCACAAATTCCGCGACCCAAGTACCTCCAGCCGCGGAAATCTCCACGCGTGCTCGACTCTGCTCGCGAGGTGGTCTGTTCTCTTTGAAAACAGACCCCGCGCCCGCACGTTTAACTTTAAATTAAAGGCCACAGCGAGCACTAAACCCAGGGGGCAAAAGAAACGTATGGGCACGCGCTTTCTGTGCCCATGGAAGCTATTTTCGCGAGAGACGAGAAAGAGTGGCATAGGAATCAATCGGGCCGCGGCTGGTGAGCCTCCATTCAGACTGTTTTGGGCAGGCTGGACCGATGCTGCTAGCCTCGATGCATGTTTCGATGAAAATCGCTCGCAACGCGCGATAAAAGTTTCCACCAGATAAAAACGGAACGAACTGGCTAATCGATAATCCGTGCCGCGGGCTCGGTGCTCGAAATGTTTGATATTTTAAACGAACGCTCGACGGCTGGCTGGGCAGTGGACAAATAAAATGCTTCGTGGTAAGAACGAAAATATCCTGCGGCTAATTCCGCGTGCTTTTGTTGCTTCGCTTGTTTCCCAATCTTCTACTACTCCTAAAATCGAGGAATTCTTGGGATTACACTGACTCCAAGCCCGATCTTAATTCTACCAATTCGGTCCTACAACTTTCTCGTATGATGTAGGCGTGCGCTAAATGCTTGTCACTTGTGGAGTCCTCAGCGAATAGATGGATAGATAAATACATTTACCGAATCAGTCACGTAAAAGAGCGTAGGCACTCATAGGATATTTATCCACCCTGGTCTAAGACTGTACGAATACTCCCCGTTGCCAAAGACTCGCGTAGAGATCTCGAAAAGAGGCAGCCGAAAAAACGCTCGCTAATCAGCGGCAGATACCCGCGTGCTGCGACAGACGTCGAACTCCCGCTAAGCTGCGGCGCGTCGAGGAACGGCATAATCCGCGGGACGTGCGCGTAAATTGTCCCCCGGCTAGTTAGACCCCGGCGGTGGGCGGCAGCCTTCGGGGGCTAGGATTCCTGGGGGCCGAGGGAGCACGCGCGCGATTGTGACGCTGCGAAAGTACGAACCGCAAACACAATCCTTCAGGCAACACTCGCAACTATGTATGCAAGCTCTCCTACCGCTCTTGTCAACTCGGCCATTTATCGTGCCCTCCTTCCACCGTTCCAGCGGACTCGCCAACTAATAGAAGACACTTACGACGTCAGCACGGCCGTAGAAGTTGCCGCAGCTTGCCAACGACCCCGAGGCCTTATCCGAGCCGTGTCTCAGCTTAACTTTTCCACCGGCGTCCCCGCCCTCGCCGCCAAGTGCCGCTTGAACCATTCAAATTGTTTCTTCAGGCGGGGGGCAGCGGGGAGGGCTGCGGAGCGCGATAGAGAGATAACACCCTGATTCCTCGAGCACCGTCGTCCGAGCTACGTGCAGAAGTTGCGGAATACCGAGGCCCCGCCGTGAAGAGGACGTCCACTTCTCCGTCGAAGAATATTCCATCGACACCTTGCTCCAGAATCGGCCCTCTTCTCAACGCGTGGGATAGGTACTGTGCCGCGTGGAAGTGGATACGAAATGCTAGAAATTCTGGAGATTTCTTCAACTAATTCAGGTATTATTAAAGAAACCTTGTGTATCTTCCTAACTGAATACGACCTTAGAAGACGATATATCTGAATACGACTTTAGAAGACACGTAGGTATTCTTTTCTCAAAAGAAAAGCACCATGATACTTTTATATTTCATTATGCACGGCAGTTCGGCAGAGGAGGCAAGGTGAGCTTCGTTCCCCCCGACTTTTAATGAATCATAATCGCCGTTCGCTGCTGCACGGTACCGTCCGTAATTAACCGATGCAGTATTAACTGACGCGGAATTGGGTGCGCGCGCGATACACACCGCCGAGCCGAGAACGCCAGATGGAGAAAGGGAAAAGTTGGCGAACTCGGGGAACGGATGGACCGGTGTCCGCGGGCCCAGCTCCCGCGACTTATTAGAGGCACCATTACCGCCAGCTTCCGGCGCGCGAACGGATCGCGATGGGAAAAAAGTAGCTCGGGATTTATGGCGGTCGTTACACGGTCACGTCGCAGCCACGGGGGAACGGGGATTCTGGTGGCACCGGCGGGCCGTTCGCCTTTCGTCCCGTCCCAGCGCCATGTTTCTGGTAAATGACACGAAATAATAACGCCGGACGGAAGGGCGAGCCGCGTATGAATTTTTTATCGCCGCGCGTCCTATTGTACTCCACTTACAATCCGCTCCGCGCGAAATAAACGACGGCCGGCGTATGGACGCGAGCTGCATTCGTTTAACCTTGCATACCTTACCCGCTACATCACATCCGTTTCCTCTAATCGTATTGTCCTCGTGACAACGGAGGCTGTAACGGCAGAGTGCCTCGGATTCGATGACAGTGGCTTTTGTACACAGTAGGAGCACCGGTAGCCGAATTAATGGGGAGACGCGATCGTTGAGGTAAGGGAATTTTCAGATGGGAGAACAGTAAAAGCAGTAAATTTTCTGCGGTTGATTCTTCTACGTAAGAATAATGTGACAGGCATAGATCTTCCAACGTTGTATAGGGTAAATCCGGGAGACGCGGTCGATCTAATATAAAATGGCGATTAAAATTGATACAGATATTACTTATTTTATCAGAACAAACCTAATATGTTCAGAATTTTATGCCGATTCAGAAAAACCGGTCGATATTTGCTTTAAGACAATATTTACTGTAAATCGGGTTGAAAACTGAAGTCACCACATCTGACCACCTCTCCCGAGGTGCCGGGAGAAATGGTTTTCGTCGTTGGCAGAGACCACTCGCATAATTATTCATGGAAAATTAACAAAGACGAAAGCAAAATTATTTATGAGTGAAAACAACTACAGTTTCATTGATATTTAATTTGTTTACGCTAAACAAGTAAAGAACACATCAAAGATAAAGCGAACTACCTACCGGCGATTAGCAAAGCAAATGAATACAAAAGTGAATAAATAAAATAAATAAACAATAATAATAAAATAATGATAAAAAATAAAAATAATAAAAAAATCATAACTCGACCATCTCTCCTTTCTGCAGCGAAAGATGGTCTTCTCGTTAATTTTCAGAGGAAGGGTTAATATAGCTAAATACTTTGGCTGCATTATCCCTAAATATCTCTACTATCTTATTATCCCCAAACATTAAATAAAAATAAACTTAGATGTATATTTTAAATACGATTCTGTACCTCGATGTTTGACAAAAGAGGTTAAATGTAACCTCAGTTTACCTTTTATAGCCTGTAAATCAAGAAAAACACAGAAGGAACCGAAGTGACGCTATTCGTTCAATTTCTTGGCTTCTAGAGAAGTAATTGGTCTGCACTTTAACGCGTTTTTACGCATAGAGTCTGAAATATAACGACTAGACAAACTCTCCGGCCCGACCGCGTCTCCCGGATTTACCCTATTCTTGGTAAATTTGAGGCACTCTCGTTACTGTATTTTCTAGCTTATACGTGCTTCCTCTTCGATGTTATTACATGTAAAGTGATTACGACTGCAATGTCAGTTTCGTACTGAATTAGTGTGAATAGTATCCAATCGTAAAGGACATAGCTACAATCGGCATACCTAATTATACTGGAACTAATTATACTCCTACTTCGCTCAAAATTTGAATATGTACCAGTCTACGCAAACTGTGCCCTCCATACTTGTACCTACGCAGCACCAACTTCCCCATCTTTTAGTCTACAAATTCTATACACCCCTGCAGACGTGACAAAGAAAGGAACAGTCTCACTCCGAAAGCAAGCCTCAAGCAAGCACCCCCTTTACTAGCCAAACTCCTGAAGAAGACAAAAGCGGAGAAGGCAAGAAGAAAAACTCTCCGGGGACCCGCCCTGTCAAAGTCCCCCGCCAAGTTCCACGCGCGAACCGCGCGGTCCCCATTTTCCAGGGGGCCCGTTTGTTAATCTGTTATCCCTGGCAAGTGAAACCCAATGGCCGCGCACCTTTAATTCCTCGGGTCAGAGTTAAACGGGCACGAGCCCCGAAACCGCCGGCGGAAGTCGATGAAAGCGGCGCCGTGTCTTTATAAAATGCGTCGGGAGTGGGGCTGGCTTTGCACGCGTCGAATTAAACTAAACGAGCCATCCCCGCGTGCGACGCCTTCATCCCCCTTCGTCCCCCCCCCCCCATTTCCCTCCACGTCCTTTTTTCCTCTTCGCCATTTCCCTGCTTGCCCCCGCCCTCCAAACCCTCGCACTTTTTTCCTCTATGTCGCTTTCCCTCCACGTTCGCGGGCCGTGGCGCGTATACGGATCGCGCACACCGACGCAGCGCCGGGGCACCGACTCTCTATGTCGCGTTTAAACGAGATTGCTTTTAATATGCAGTATACTATAATGCTGACTGCACATCCCCACCCCCCCTCCCCCCACCGGCGACGGGTTTATTCCTCGCCGTAGCCAAAAAGCAATTCTTTCAGGCGACCCTCTGCTATCGCGTGTCTACGCCGCCGCGCTGGATATAATCAAGCGACACGGCGCAGTTTAAAACCCTCCGCCCTTGTGAATTAACGGCGTGTCTGGGAAATTTCATTAAAGAGGGGGTGGCGAGGGCGGGGTGTCTTGTTCGATGAACCCGCGACGCGGGTCGCGCGACGACCGCTTCGCTTCGGGGGATGCTCGGGACGCAACTGAATCGATGACGCTGTTGACTCGCGGAAAACGATGCGCACTTACAATTAGCGACTCGAGGAGTCGGTGAGGGGGGCAGGGGGGGGGGGGGTGAAATTGGCAGCTGCGTTCGGTGGCTTGTTGGATAGAGGACGAAGGTGCGTTGAGGGACCTTTAGGAATTTCGGGGGTAGGACGGCGAGGGAATGTGATCCAGCGTGGCTTTGTAATTTGTTGGAACAGATATGTGGAGGATCGTTGTTTGGGGATGTGGATTTTTGAGGGATTTCAAGGGGTTTTGGGTTACTTTACTGTTTTCTATTATACCTACGGGGTATTCGTTGAGAAAATAATTTGTGCAAGTTCGAATCACTTGATTTAGGTAATGTGTAGCGTTTCTCCTAGGAGGAAATTAGAATATACCGAGGTAGAATCATAATACATATCGAGTTGGAACTGCATCCCTGTGTAGAGTACATGCATGGTTATATTTCATTGCGGCAACTCATACTCAATAAACCGCGGCAAGTGAAAAGATAAATACCAGTTTAACTCAATCACAATTATCTTGTTGAAGTGGAGCATTCAGTGGGACAGACGGAAGACTACGGTTTCATTTCGAGGCTATTATTAATTAGAATATGCACACTCGAGCGATACGTCTGCTGCGAGGTCCTTCGAACCCCTCTTGATCATCGGGTCAGAAATTCCCTACAAACACGTGCTTAGAATTATTCGAACTCAATTGTTTGTTAAATTTCTAGACATACAAATAACTGCGTTGGAGGATTAAACGTCGTTTCTGTCACTAATGAATCCTAATTTAAAACACTTAAGTTCAAAGAACGTGCACTTTCTACGCAAAGACAATTACTCCACAATTACATGCAGCGGGGAATACGAAACGACTTAACTGTTACAATTATTTTTCCAGAGCCAGAACAGCAGGTTCCCTCAAAATAGATGCAAAGGAATGATTAAAGAAACCTAGCGCAACTTCTTCCACGTGATAATGAATTTAAGAAAGTTTCTCCCTGACGAGACGACAGCGTTGGGAATGCGAAGCCGAGTTGAGAGGACGAGAGCACCCGGACATCTTCCTCCAGCTAGGAGGTACACAAAGGTCAGTGGCACTTTCTCCGTCTTGAACGATCCCAGTGGCTACAAGAAGGCAAAGTCGATGTCGAAGGGGAAACGGTTTCTTTTTCCATATTTCGAGGGAGTCAACAGTTCGAGGAGTTCGCCGGCTCCGTAGCAGGCCGAAGATGCCGAAGTGGAGCAGCTAGGAAACTTAGCGGACGCGAGGCAAAAGAAAGTTCGTTTCAACTGTTGCACTTAACTCGCGCGCCGCTTATGAGATTTTCATCATCTTGGATATGAAACTCCGGCCTCGTAACGGCTGCCTTCCTATCCGCTGCGCTCGGGTCTCGCCACCCAAATGATGATCCAGAGTCAATGTTTGAATTCCTCGGGCAACTCTAGCCCTGCGATCTAATTCCGCATTGCCTCCCGCGGTGCAAATGAATTCTGAAAATTCCCAACAAATTTCGCTGCCTCCTTGCAGCCAGAAAGAAAAACAAATACCTAAGAGTATCAGAAATATCACCAACATCTATGGATAAGACGAAGCATGTACATACACAAGACCCACTAGCAGTGTGCTAACTTTGCAAGAGCAAGATCACATGAAATTATACCCTCTCCTGGCAAGTAACAAAGTGGGTAAGCTAGCTACGTATCCACAATTTGATCAACCACTGCCAACACAGAGAAGTAGGGGCGGCAAAAAGTGTCCCCGCAGGTGGCTGTTTTGCATACTTGCAACATATTACTCGTAATCCTTGATGCTGGTATTGATCAGGCACGGAAGTCACGTAATCACACAGAAACTCCGCCGACTGGCAGAAACAGAGTCGACGGGGGCAGGAGGGGGATGGGCGGAAAAGAGAGAGCTGGAACGTCGCGCATCGATTACGAGAGAAGAGATTAAGGAGCGCGCAAACGGGGATAGCCGTGTAATTTAGATGAGATTGTCTCTCGTTACATTTTCGAATCTCCGCCCCCAAACGGCAGAGATCGGCTTACGGATACGCGAGAGAAATGTTTATGAAAATTCACCGTAAGCGAATCCTACGGCCGATCGACGAGAAAAAGTGTTCCCGCGGAGGAAAAGCTCGCGATGATCCTACGGAGGGCTGTAATTCCAAGGCAGTCGCGCCGCTTGTATAACAGTACATGCATATTTCGCGGGCGAGCCTTTCGGTGATCAAACGTCGCCGGATGCGCCGGCTGGCGGTGCATTAAAACTGCAATCACATCGCGCGAGTTTCTCGCAGAAATGGCGCAGCCCGGAGACGGAGAGGGAAAGAGTGGAGCGGGGAAACAGACAGACGCAATCTTGCGAAAAGTTGCACGGATTTGTGCGAGCGGTTGGCACGCGTGCTGGTCGGATTTCGGTGGAGATGGGACTTACGCGAAAATTGGTCAGAACCGATTGGATTATGCGAGGCTGTTCGGGGTGCGAGCGAGGTTTGGGTTCGACCCAGTTCGGAGTCGAATTAGTTTCACGGGGAATTGAATTGTACTCTAAATTACATCGGATTTCACCATTTGCTGGGTCGAAAAGTGGCTTAGGCAGTGGGATTGTGGGAAAGGACAAGTTGCAGCGAAAGCGTGTCTCGTTTTTTAAAGAGATGACAGTTTCTTTGGGGGATGGGAGACGCTGGTAACGTTCGATAAACAGGAGCAGCATCTGGTGCTCAGATGATCGCTCGTGGCACAGTGGGGACGTAAGCTCGGTCTGCCGAGTCTTTCTCTGAACTGTGCGCGCAAAATGTGCCTCGCTTCTCAGCCGGCCCTTCGGTGGTGGAAATAATGGAGACTGATAAATTAGAGACTGCAGATGAAACTGAGCGAGTGCTCGAGCGACTGTTATCTGAATAGCAGCAATCACGATCGCCAAGCACCAACTGTCTCGCTTGAAAGCACCCTGAGCAATTCTCCGCGATGCAACGACTGACTTTCTTTCCCTTAGGATTCCGATGGAAGATAAAAGGAGCGCTAATTTCTTCGTGCTCCTGAGCCAGTGTCTATCGCTTACAAAGCACGCCAGCTCTACCACGCAGAAGGGGCCGAAAACTCATCCCCAAGGAGTAGAATCTAACATCAGGCATCTCTTCTATCGGGTGGAGAAAATGTCGAGACGCGCGCATGAAGACATCAGAGACGGAGCAGCGTCCAAAGACGCGTTCCTCCCGCGGCCACGTGGCCGGATGGTGGGGGAAGCGAGCTCGCCACGCTTCCAGCTTCGAGAGCAGAGGAGCAAAAAGCGTGGCGCGGGACGCGAGCGAGGATCAGCGGCTGCAGGGGAGCGGTGTCGAAGGATAAGAGAAACAAGACGACGAGGAGTAGACCCCTGCTAACCGGAGGTAGAAAGCGAGATAAAAGAGCGGCCGGAGGAAGAGGCAAGAGGCGGTGGCAGTCTTGTTTTGGCCTACCGGACACTGTGGGAAAGCGTCTGAATGTGGATCGTCTTCTCCCCCCCTTTCGTCGCTGTCCCTCGTCCGCAACCGCCGTCCCTTTCCGTGCAGAGGCGGCCAGCACCGAGCCTGCTGCCTCCGCTCAGCATAATAATCGATCGAGTCCGGTCTAATTGGAAAACACCGACGGCCTACGACGTCTACCTGCTCCACGGAGTCTTGGATACGCCCTGCTCCAAGCTCCTATAGCGACGCCGGATCACGATGATGTAACGGTGGGCCAAGTTGAGGGTGCCAACTCGAGGCTCTAGGGGACCGTGCACATAGTTGGCGTACTTTTTGGAGATTAGTGTGTCAGGAGTGTCCGCGTAACACTGGGGCGTCTGGGAATCGGATTAAAGATCCGCAGTGCTGTAGATGGTAATAGAGAACACCTTTTCGCGTTGAATCGCGGTCGAGGGTGCTGAGGAACTTCTGTTGATGGGGATGTGGATGTCGCGAGGTTCTGCAGGGAGTGTTCTGCCCTCCTTCGTTAAACTGTCCTATCTAGCATTTCTTCATTTTTTTAGATATGTTGAAATATTTCAAGTTCCACGCGTCTTTTACCTTTTAAGTAAAGTTAGAAAACTCTACGCGCTTCGTAAAGATTTATAAACAGTCTAATGTATTTAACCTAACTTCTTTTCAATTTGCTAAAATATCCTATCTAAAACAATTAATTAATTGGTACGTTAATAATACATTACCTACCGGTATACCTATTACAACAAAATATATTAGGCTGTTACAAAATAATGACAACATGTTTTAATTTGAACGAAGGGAAATAAGGACGGTACAAAGTAAATGATAAAACTTCAGTTTTCTCGGTTGTTTCAAAATGCTAGATAGGATATTTTAACTAAAGAGGGCAGTGTTGCATGGAAACGCGTCTCTCCCGCGTGGTGAATTTGTAACTCGCGGAACGCGTTTATTAATAACTCGTTGATAGAGTATCGCGACCATTGTTATTAGTTTAAACAAGTTCCGCAGCGGCAAGACTAACGCGTCCGCGTATTAAGAGCCTGAAGCTGTGGGATCGAGCGTTCATATACCACAGGTTTCAGGCACCTTCTGCTTTTGAAAATGGAAAATTTCCTCCATTCCTTCTACCATGTTCCCTCCGAAATATTGTAAAAAAGGAGCACCTCTGTGCATGAAATACTAAAGGCTTCGCATCGAAAAGCGAAAACACCATTGACTCGAGCAGATCGCGCGCCAATTATTAGCTACCAGGTACCACTTCGGTTACTACTAGTACCAATCATCACAATGTCTATCCTCGTAAGTAGGATTTACAAGGATGCGTTGCTACACGATTTTTCCACGACTGGTGCGTGCTTCATTCATCCGAGGAGCACACGGCTACGGAGCATCCTGCTAGTCCAGGATCGGCGCCACTTCCAAACCCCCCGCGCCGCCCGTCGCCGCGTCAAGTTTTCATTGAAACCAGTCGCGATTCACGCTACTACGATCAACGAGCACGCATCGACGGCGCGTTATGCAACGTCGAACTGGATCTGAATCCGCGACGAGAGAACCCAGGGGCCAGGAGGTATTAATGAGTCCGCCGTGATCCGAATCGCCGATCCTGGTGGACAGCAGGCAGGGAACTGGATTATAAGTGTGCCCCGTTACTACAAGCCAGTCGTCTGCCTCGATATAAATAACCAGCCGCCATCCACTATCCACGGCCGGGGGAAACAAGTTTCCTGGGGGATTTTTAGAGGGCGGGCAGAGTTACTGCGGCACGGGCGTGCAATTTCGCGTAGTTTGAATACTTAATGTTAATTGATAAACGCCGGCCCGCTTTTAAAGCGATAGCTCCGGGAAAGTTATCGAGGATCCGGCGATAAAGCTGCACCACCGTCTTCCCACGACTGGCAACAGGGGCTCGGAACGTTTGCATCGCTAATTTCATCGGAATTCTGCACGTAATTCGCGAACAGCTCGTGTAATTGCGCGTTATAGACAGAGGGTGCAATACTGGATAGTTTTGGGAGAAAATCGAAAAGGAAGGTGTAATTCAATTGCCACGGCAGATCGACTGTGATTTTTTACAGTAACTCCAAGAGTTGACATGTATATCTCTACTAATTTCGATTATTCCTACGATTGACGAATCTTTGAACTCGATTTTTTTACAAACTTTTGGGTATCCTGATACGCTTTAAGCTCCTTCGCTGAGGTTCTGGAAGTCCTTCCGAGCTCGTCCAATTTGACAGGTCATTGGGTGAATGGATTCCCTTGGAGGATCGAGAGCAAACCTCCATGGTATAAGCTACGAGGCGAGATTACGTCCTTTCACGAAGTCATTGGAAGAATATCGTCGGTACTTCTGAGGATCGTCTATTTGCTTCTCATATAGGTCCGCAATGAATGGTATATAATTATAATACTTGTACCTCTAATAGTGTAGTATTAGATGTAAACGTCGTGGAAGGTTGTGAGCGTAGCGTGGCTGACATTAAAGTGTCCACAGGATAGTAACAGTTAGAAGCAGCTTTTAATTTCACGCCTTCTTTTTGCCAACCAGTTCTAATCTACCGGAAAAATTCAGTGGAGCCGGCTTTTATCTACGGTTAACAGCTTCCGACAATCTGATCTCGATCGCTTTATTCCATTCGATTTCCTGGCGTGCTTAAAAATATGAACAGTAATTGGTTGCCACCTTGAATATCCAATTCTTCCCAATCAGCAGCACCAAAATCAGCTATCCCCTCAAAACCTTTAAAGAATTAGCTATTATCGATCAATAACCTTTCATCCACTCTGTCTTTAATCTCGACAAATCTGATTGAAACTCCAAAACATATTTCACTGGTGACCGAGTAACCAGTCAACTGTGCCCCGATTATAGTTCCATTCGCGCCCCTGGCATTGCAGCCCACCATCGCCGAGGTTCAAGCGTGCCCGCCGATATCACGCGCGGAAAGAAAAATTCGCTGATTCTTTCCACAGAAAATTCAACAACTGACTCTCTCTGACGGACAATTAAACGATGCTGGGTTTCGACGAATGCAAAGTAAGCACGTGGCGCGAATACGATCCAAAGCGCGCCAGTTTTTGATCATCATCGCACTCCCTCGGCGCAGAGCAGAAATCCTGCGCGATATTATTCACGTGGCCAGCGGCGACGCTCTGTCGCAAATATCGAACATCACGCCCGTGCCCGTGGACAAAATTTATCCGAATACGCGAGGTCCAGGAACCCTGGCTCGACAGGTGGTATTTTTCAGGAGGGGACAGACAGACGAACAACCTACGTGTATCCTCCAAACATCGAGAGAAACGTTCAGTCAAGGGCTACGCTCATCCTCGATAGGCAGCCAGCTCTCCATCCTTAATCGACGTCCGTTTCAAGGGAAAACCGATTTCGCTTTTCAGAGCCCCTCCTCTTCTAATTGGTAAATCCCTCGGAAACAATTACGTTTTTCGATTGCCCGTCGAGCGAGCCAGTCGGAACACGAACTTTCCTCCTTTCGCGGCCGGCCGAGAGGAGTCGAGCGGGGGCACCGAGCAGAAATGCGATGTCGATTCCGCGCAATGATCGGGGACTTCGAGTATTCTCGTGCTCCTGCCGCGAAGGGAACCGAATCCTCGGAGGGAATGATGGAGTCAGATTGATTTTGTAATGTCTCTTTTTAGGTGGATGGACGGTGCGAATGGACGACGGAGTTTGTTTAGAAATGATAGTACAAAGGATGTTTAGGAGAACGTCCACGACGAAACGCTTTATGCGCGATATCTCTCGAGGGTTATATAAGTCTCTCGAGGGGTATGGCGCACACATTACGCGAGGCTGAAAGATTTTATGAAACGAAAGTCGTGGTGAGTTACGATCACCGAAGTGTCACTATCAAAACTTTACGTTCTATATAGTTGGGAAATCTATCACGCAGCCCTCGACGCTGCACAGTTTGAAGGGTTTTAAGAGAGCCTGGATCTCCACCTCGTGCTGATCGGTACAGATTAAGAAAAGAATGGGTACCTAATTCTCTCGTTCGATTAATCGCGTGGTTGCGCAATGCACAATTGCTCCATCGGCGGAGAGACCAATTATAAGAACAGAAGAAGCTGTGGCGGTGAGATCGAGCGGGTTTGCAAATGTGATCGACGGGTTTAATCGATTTTTCTCGGGCAGCGATCCAGTGATCTTTGGGCGAAGCGCGAGTGGAAATTGCACAGTTCGCGAGCAAAAACAAGGCTGGCGACCCGCGGTGGCATTCGCGCAAGAAGCACGTCGCTGAAGGAGCTTTCTATTGGCCCTCGTTCCCTTCCGTCCTCTCTGCCCTGTGGCGCAGTGACGCGTCAGACAGAGAGCAACAGAGAAAGAGGCAGAGAGTGAGAGGCAGAGTGCACAGATTCCTGTTCGTTAACCGGTGGCAGAATCCACTCGACTTAATCGATCCTTTCGCTCTTGGTCGAGTCTCTCTGTGCCTTCCCCCCTTTGTTCTCGAAATGGAAGGCAGCTAGCCGCACCTCCACGTATTCGGCCGTCCTCCAGAGGACGTTCATCAACGCTCGCTAGCATTTACAGGTAATAGTACACGATATTGGCTGTCACGGGGATTCCACGGGGTCGCCGGTGTCTCGATCGGGAATCGATGAATCGCGGGGGGATCGGTTTCTCGCGTCCACGCGCCCTATTGTCCACTTCTCGTTCGATTCGCTCTTTGCGATCCCGCCGGGACGTTAATTCGCCCTTGTTCTCGACGGGACCGTCGCGATCGACGGGGCTTCGCCGTTCGACAGCAGCGAGAAACGTTCAGCCCTTTTCGTCTGTCAAGCGCGGGGAATTCTCTTCTCGTAATTTTAATTTTCTGTAGTGCTCCGGTGCAGCTGCGGCGTCCGCGCTTGGAAGACGAATGAGAAACGCGTCGCGGGCCGTGAGAAGAAAAGTTGATGGTATTTATGAATCCCCGATCCCCACTTTGACCAAGAAGCGTGCGCTTACGCGCGCGGAAAGAAGCACGCGAACAGCTCGAAACAAATTTCTCAATTCTTAATCAAGGGAGCTTACGACCGAACGTGGCACCAGCGGGACTTTTTCCCCCCCGAGTGCTCGCGGAATTAAAGCAATTTCGCGCCGCCGCGATTTTCCTTTTCTAATTCCAACGCTATGTATTTCCCGGGGACTGTATTACAACGCTTTACAATGTCGTCGCGCCTTTATTCTTTTTAATTTCAGGCCACCTCAGATGAGCTTTATTCGACAGGGAAACCCCACTTCGTTCCTGCCTCTTCAGGTACGTGCTTCGAGGAATCGCGGGTCGTTGGTTGTACGGCGGGAAAGGAAATTTTCAAATTGCTACCTGCGATCCAACGATTACTCTGGAAATCCTCGCAGGCAATGGGGCGGCAACACGCACCGTCTTCGATTATAAGAGTCGTGCTAGATCGCGTTTCGGCTGAAAGCACGCGTAGACCGATCGTTGCTGACATGACTACTTGAAAAGACTCTGATGTAGTAAAAACCATAATATTCCTCGACTACTTCGTACACATATTTTCATGCGATATTGATCATACTGGCGTCGATTATATTTCGTAAAGAAATAGAGATAAATTCGTAAGCTGATTAGTTCTAGCCAAATTGAACGGGTGCTACTAAAGCTCCAAAAGCAAAAAGCTTTAGACTAGCATTTGTGATCCTAATTATGTAAATCCTCACCAATTTCCCTTAAATTTGAATAAAAGATAAAGAACGTCAGACTACCGAGTTCCCATTTCTTGAACCTATCCGTCTTCGATCGCCGTATAATAATGTGTCTAGCCACATAAGTAAGTATGGTCACGCCACCATTAACACCGCGATAAAAATGTGAACACTATTATCGTAATTTCACCCTGTACACGAATGACGCGAGTAATTATTATATGGAACCGATTTGCCAACGGTATGCAGAAATTACCGCGCACGGAATTCCTGTTTGCCTAGCAAACGATAAACACTGTCGACAAGTTAAATGGAAATTGCAAGAATAGTGGGGATGAAATCCCAGTAGAATGTAAAGCCCCGAAATTCCCGGCAGGCGACGCGGGCAAATTGAAAATCCTATGGTTTCGATAAATAAAATCTTTTGTTCGACACTGTTCCGCGGCAAGAGCCACTCGGCCACCGGGTAAACGATTTTATTTTCCCAAACAATTTTTGAGCATACACGACCGCTATTTCTTCCTTCCTTTTTTTCATTTTGCGCCGCTCCAATAATTTCGAGGCTCGGGCAACACAGTTCGGAGCAGCGTTACGATGAAAATGAACTCGCTGCGCTGTTACAAAAGGTGCAAAACAATAATCAGTGGAAGAAGATTCTTTTAGGGAGATAACGGCAGCGCTTTCTCAATATTTTACGATCGCGTCGCTCCTCATTTTCTTTTTCAGGCTGCTGGACATTGGGAATGCAAAATGCAGAAAAAACACCTTTTCCTTAATCTTTCCTCCACGTCAATCAAGCATTAGGGGTAAGATACACGTTTTGTCTATGCGAGGAAATTAATTCGCGATATAAAAGAAAGAGGTATCAATCATTCATAATGGCTGCCATCGTGTGACATGTGTGGTAGCATAATAATTATTTACAACACCATAACGCAGGAGTTACGCTACTCGCAGACAATTATTCAACTTAAAAACCCCATAGAGCATAATCTAAAGGATACCAAGTCAATAGAACAACTCTTAAAAATTCCTAAAATATATCAAACTGTATAATAAGTCGTGAACGCAAATAGTTTTCGTTTTGTGTCGCTAATAACCCATTTAAGCGGTTGATGCGATCTAAAATAACGGAAGGGAAAATAATGGCTACCATCTAACCCAAAAAATTCCTCCCAAGAAAACTATACAATATTCAAGATATCGCTTTATTGCATACATCTAGGCTTATGCAAATAGCTTATGCAAATTCAACCGTTTAAATGGACTGATAAAAAAAGAATTAAGACCCCCGTCATTATTTTCCGCGTCATCGCCATCCTCGTCCGCGGCGTCGTTATTATCGCCATTACACCAGCGTTCCATGTCAGAAAAATTCTCGTTGAAAGCTGAAAGCCTTCAACCGTACGGTGCCTTCGCCATGTCATTTCTTTTCCATGGAAAGGAGGAAAGTCCGGCAATTTCTGTGGCTCGCCTGTCAAAAAGGAAACGTCCAGTTCCACGTGAAAAAGCTGCGGCCGCTCGGCATCTTCCGCCGCGCGTTAAACAGGGCACAAAGGGGACAAGAACGTTTCCGCTCGCCGGGATATGCGAATGGGTTAAGTTGGCTGTTTTGTGCGGCGTGAGATTGGGTTGATAGCCCCGGGGCCATCCACGGACGAGTTCTCAGCCGAGCAATAGGTAGCGATGGCCACGATTCCGTGATCCAACGATCTTTCCTGCGAATCGACTCCAAAGAATCTGCTGCGGGATATTCAGACGGATTTTAATGGGTTGATCTAAGTAGGTATGTTTCATCGGGAAGCGAAAGAACAGGTTCCTCCCAGAGGGAATGAAACGTTGCAAGTTGCAACACCGAGTGTTTTGCATTTTGTTTTCTGGTAGATTAAAGCAGAACGGACGATGTTGGAAAGTATGGTGATAATTACTGGCGGCGAGCGCACAGTATTTCAATAAAACGTCTGATCAATGAGCAGTGATTTTTCATTCTAATTAGGAATTTTTATTAGCTACCCTCGCAATTTAATTATTCTGTATCCAAGGAACACTGCGTCTTAAGTTCTTCAATCTTCCGGAATCGAAGGAGGAAAACCGAGTAGCGCAAGTATACTCTGCCGAAGTATCTCCAACGAAATCATAAACTTGACTCTTCAGAAGACTAGCCACCCCTTCGAACGTGCGCAGACCCACGTCATTAACAAGACTCCACGCAAAGTTCTCCGAGTCCATCGTGTCCTGAAGCCCGGAGCTAATCTACCAAGCCCTAGAACGAAACCGCGCTGGGTCGATCCAACCTATCGATCGATCATCAGCCTACAAGCCATCTAAATCGACACATCCTCCGCAACCTGACGCCTCCATAGCCCACCTCCTCGCCATCTTGGCATCTTTCCACAAGCAACCCACACCCATTAATCTACAACACATCCACCTCCATACTTCAAATACCATCATTCCTACTTTCCTCCATCTCCCACCAACAACTCTCCAACACTCCACTCCAAATTCCCTTTCTGCCCCTTAACAAGTGTTACGATCCCCCGTAATCTCCCACCAGCACCCCATGCATAGCATAGCCCCTAAAGAGGATATAGCAGGTCGCAATAGCCGCCGGAGTCCCAAAGTTTACAGCTTTGAGGTTTCGGAACAGGAGGTCTGGCATTTTTTTGCAAGCTAAGGTTTCCAGACCTCTTGCTCCAAAACCTCGAAGCTGTAAAGTTTAGGACTCTCGCGGCTTGTACGACCTCGCTATATCTAGGTAGGTGCTATACCCCATTCAAACCCACCATGCCAGAAAAATCCAGGACCAAGAGCCGCGAGAACGAACAATGGTGGGTTCGAGCGTGGCTCGAGGTCGTCGCTAGCGAAAGGATGAATCGAGAGACGCGGGGATGACAGGCGAAGCAAGAGCGCGCGAGTAGACCAGGCGAGGATGAAAGAGGAGAGGCAGGGTGGTTGATGAGCCACGGTGAAGCACGGGTGCAGGTGCATCGAGCTGGTCGCTCGACGTTCGCGTGGCGAGCGACAGGGATAGCCTGGGCCCCGAACGAGGATGCCAGCCACCGTTGAAGGGGGACCGGTGGAAGCCGGTTTTCTACCGCCGGTAGCTCTACTCCTCTCCCCCCCCCCCCACCCTTCTGTATCTTCGCTGTTTTCTGGTCCTCTCTGCATGCTGGGCAGCCTCGAAACCACGGCAGCCTCTCCTTCTAGGCTTTTCCATCGCGCGCCCCACCTCGCCATCTGCACGCTCGCTCGTCCTTTATGTCTGAAGCTGCGTGTATCGCGATCGCCGGGCCCCCCTTTTATGCTCACGCTGCCGGACGCGGAGCGTGGTCAGTTTCCAGCCACATTTATGTACGCCTTTGATGACCACCTCGCCTGGGTTCACGAGCGCTAGCTGGCAACCCGCTCGAGTTTTCACAGGCGTGGTTCTGTCCGACTGTCGGCGACAGCTTCGACGGCTTTGTGTTCACGTGGGTGTGCTTGGAGTTTCTTCATCTGTCAGCTCTTCATCTATGTTTTGACTTTTGGGTTCCCCGGTTGAAGTGGTTATCCACGGGTTGAGGAAGTATTTTGTTTTGGGCTGATTTTTCGTTTTCCCTTGAGCTGGTTGAAGCTTGAAACGGTTCGTAAAGGGACGGATAAAGTTAGTTGAAGGGATTTAGGTAATTATGGAGATGACCAAACGCGAAATACTGTAGGAATAATATGCCCAGCGCTCAGAAGGCAAGAAATTGCATGGAGTTTGAACGTTTCTTTTGAAAGGGACCGGGTCAATGCCTGCAACGGAGGATGACTTCGTACAACCGAGGTTAGCCTTGGCAGAGAGCGAACAGACGTTTGCATACAGCCTCCATTTACCCTGTAAAAGTGTAAAACGACAGGAATGTGGATCGAACGCGTGTTTCCTCGGACAACAGGTTCCCTGAATGCGTTCCACTCCAATGATTTATTTTGAATTCCGCCAATCTATTCTCTATCGCGCATTCCCTCCCCGTGGAAGGTGCACCGCTCTCGTCGGACATACATATTTTCACTGTACATAACCGTATATTTTCAAGCCATCGGGAGAACTAGGTATGAAACGTAAAATTCCGTTCGACGAACACGCGCGGCGAAGTCAAAAAGAATAATCTTGAAAATGTTGATGCATCGTACCTTTCCTTTTACCCTCTCATCCCATCTCTCTGTTTTCTCTCACCCCGCCGAGACCCACCCTCTTTTCTTTCCGCCGCGTGCACATCTCGGAGGAGCGTGTAATTTTTCCTTCCATCGCAATTCCATCATCCCCGTGGCGCGGAAGAGGGAGCGGGCGGACAGACTATCGCGATGGATCTTGACCCAGTTTATCAATCATTTTTCAAAAATCCTAATGGACCTCGGCAATCAAATCCTAATGCATTTTCGCAATCAGCCAAGGGGAAAGGCAGCGGCACACTTACGAAAATATCCATTAACGTTCGAGGAGGTCGGGGCTGGTCTGACTGGGCGACTGTGAAAGACTGATCGACCGAGCAACTTTTGCGGAACTATGATTCGAACGGACTGCTCTTACGCCGCCCGTGCCAC
This sequence comes from Andrena hattorfiana, assembly GCA_944738655.2. Taxonomy (NCBI): domain Eukaryota; kingdom Metazoa; phylum Arthropoda; class Insecta; order Hymenoptera; family Andrenidae; genus Andrena; species Andrena hattorfiana. The sequence continues at coordinate 5,671,695 of OX122893.2, forward strand.
TAAGTTCGCCTGTCGCCCCCGAGAGGCGCTAGCGTCGCGAAAAATGGCGGTCCCTCGACCTCCGTCCTCCAACTGAGAATTATAATTCCGTCCTATTCTCCTCTGCTCCATTTTTTCACCCTTCTTTGCCGGTGCAACGACGCTGGGGCGTGGCACAATCGTAACAGCGTCGATAATGCGCGTGTAGTTTGCTCGGTTCGCGCGGAACGACCGTGGCGAGTGCAGGGCACTGCGAACAGCGCGGATCGAACAGAACCCATCGAGAGATATAATATAAATCCCGCGCAACTCGGATTTAGGATGTTCACCGGCATTTCTATAAATCATCGCGGCCTCGAACGCGTAATTAGAGATGCCGTTGAAACTGTACGCAATACGCGGGCAGTTATTTAAATCGTTAAAGGGCGGATACTAGAGACAAATCGGTTTCGCGCGATGAAAGGGCGAAATTAAACGGGGCGAAAGTGCATCAGCGTTACTTGTTTTCCGAGTCTGCGCAATGAATTCAATTCATCCACAGGGTGGGGGGAGCAAATTCAACGGAAATAGGTGGCGAGGTGGGCTCGTGGGGAAAAAATGAGAAGCAGAACAAAATTGCCAACTACTCGCAGCGAGCACGCTTTTCACGGAAGAAAAGCGAGCGAAGCCTCTTATGGAAATCAATGCTCCAAGGAAATCGCTGAACGGGATGCAGGATATCGGTGGGTGTAGCTTCGATTGAAGAAATCGATCCTCGCGATAATTGCTTTCCATACACGAGACTTCGGTGAACTTTTCTTCGTTGCCTTTTGTGTAACTTTGTTGGTGAAGTTGAATGCTTCGTGGTGCACTTTGAGCTTTAAATATCTAGTTGCGTGGGTTATTAAAACTGCTTACCAATTAAACATCGCGATGAGAATAGTGCATGCAAGAGAAATGACCGATTAAATCAAAGGGGCTGTGTTGGCCTCACAAAAACTTATTAAGCAGTGAAATAATCATTGTACCGTCGGGGAGAAAATCACTCCCATCAAAAGGCATCCTAATGCTGCGTTTATCCAAAAAATTTACGACTCTTAATGACAAAACGGAAATACTCCACGCGGACTTTCACCGCACAGTTGGAGCCTTTCGTTTCAATTTCACTGGTTCGTTTCCATATCGATTCCATAGGTGGTGCAAAAAAAAAGGTGAAACAAAAGGCACGAGAACGCGATACTCTACAGCAGATTTCACAGTTTTATCGCATCGAAATTCAACGGTCGTAATTTGATGGCGAGAGATAATTCGATATCGAGTTTCATGGTTAAAAGATCGGATTTTATGAAGGGCCAGGCAACAATAGATTTAATTATCATTTGAAATTTAAATAAAACACCGGAATACCTTGGTCCCCTCCCTTGTCCCACGCCCACGAGTGTTTCAACTGAAAATCGGACGGGCGCAATCGGTATGCACGTTTTAATTACAACATCCCCGTGGACGCTTGTTTCCAACAGTCGTTCCCTGGCATTATTACTGCATATTTAACGCCGATTATGCTACAATCGTAACAATTGGCCATAATTATTGCCTCCTATCGGTGTGATTAAAATATCGTTACTTTATTATTCGACGTTCGACGCGGCTTCAAGTGGAGATCGCCGACGAAGCTCCACAAGCATCGTCCACCATACAGTGGTGGTAAAAGGAAAATTTAAATCTCTATTATGCGATTGTCAGTACCAACGGTCTGTTCGATGCAACCCCCCCCCGATTTACGAGACATTAATTTCAAATACTAAACCTTATTTCTGTTACCATTCGCCGTTTAAACCCTGATCGACGACAAAATCACAAAACGATTATTCCACAGAACGACGCCATTTGCCAAGCTTCCAGTTGCCGATAGCATATGTAAACGCAAAAACCAGTTCCCGAATTAAACTACTTAGATTCACTATTTCCCTCGTGGCGGCTGGCGTTCCACGACCAGCTATTTATCGTTGGCCGAACGGCGAGATAAAAGCGAGAAACGTAGAAAACAATCGAACGGTCGAGGCGCGGTCGTTGGCTAGAAATGGAAAGACCTACGTCGAGGCGGGAGACGCTGCCGGTTAAGGGTTAAATCGAGGGGATGAAAGGCCTCTGGCATCGAAATCAGGGCCTGAATTGTCAACGGGAGCACGCCGCGCGGAATCTCGGGAAACCAGTCACGTCCCGGGCTCGCAGGATGCGTGGACCGTCTCCCGAGGTGCAGTTCGCAGATGCTGGCGCGCTTCGAGGCTGCTACCGAGAAACCGTAGCTTTCCTTATCCAGGACGAGGCAGCGGCGTTGCTGAACGCGCGTGCCGCATACAGGAACGATCCCAATTGCCTTCGTAAACGGGCCGAGGCACCGAACGAACACCGGGCTAAGGGCTGGTGCAATCGCGCGACCCCTAACTTCGTGGCTTGGTAAAAGCGTGGAGGAGATCGTTGCTCATTTGTGACAAGTGCGTGGGATTCTAATGGATTCTCGATAGGAGCGAGGAGCGATGTTAAATAGAGTAACTTTGATGGTGTTGGAGTGTGCGGAGTGGCAGGGGGGAATGAAGTGACACCATTTTTTAATCGAGTGGTACGTGGCAATTCGATGAGTTAAAAAGTCTATACACTTGGCATTGTCCTGTGAAAGTGCTAGGGCTGATTATTTTCAAAAGAATTGTTAGTGTTTGGAAGTCCTGGACTTGCCCTGTTCGTCGAAAAAATTCTGCTAATATTACTGATCCTAATGCCTTCGTATCTCGGCCACGATTAATCACGTCAGCAGAGTACGCGGCCAAGTGATACAATTTTTAGAAAAAGCCAATCCACCGTGAAACAATGGCCGCCGGCGCAACAGAGACAGGGGCCCAGAATGCCGCCCGACTGCATTCCGATCTCTTTAGCAGTTCGGCAAGGGGAGTTCTTATCGGTGCACGTGACAATGCCTTACAAGCGCGTTATGCCTCGATAATCGATTCGATCCGATACACAGACCTGTCAAAACGCGGGGGAAAAAAATGCGGAGGGGGAAAGGACAGTCGGTGCACGCGCATGTTATTTCCTCGCGTGATCGATATCGGAGCGTATGGTCTCTGGTACGTGGCGTGCCTCGGGATTTCCCCCCCGTTAAAAAGAGAAATTATTGCCGTTGCAACGGGAAAATATGAATTCGCCGGGTTCCTTTAGGAAAACGTATTTATAGAAAGCTCCTCGAGCACATAAATTCCCCGGCGCACTTTTAAACCAGAAATTTATAAAGCCGTTGCGACGCGTTACGAAGCTTCGTGATTTACCGAGGAAACGGGCAAGCTGGCATTCGAAACCGCGTAATAATTGGCGCCGCTACGAACACCGAGACGAGAGCAGAACAATGACGCCATTTCTCGATTAGGATAACGTCGATCTTCAACCAAGCGCGACTTTCGGATGATCCGAAAATTTTAATAAAAACGGAGGATAAATCTGGCGGAATCTTTGGAGCGCGGTGCACCAGAGGCTAAGTAAGAAACAATTATTCTACCGTGAAACTCGCATTTGCGGGGCTCGTAACTCGGAATGAGAACGAACAACGGCGGCAAGCCCGATGGATTTTATCCGCGGCAACTTTTGCCTCGACCCCCTCGCTACCGTAAAATCGAGGCTTTTATCGTGCCACGTGCGGTCGGTATATCGCGGAGCGGTGTCAGTCGATTAAAATGAAACTCTGAGGAACCGAGTCCGCGGAAGATAATAAATTCCAGCAATGCGGCTGCATTGACGTAACTGACTTGCCGATACTGCTGAATGAATAGCTGGTACGCGCGTAGTACGCGCGCCACCCCCGCCTCGCCCTCCTTTCTCTATTACGAATTTCGTTGCAGCGGAGCATTATTCACGCGTACCCGTACTGCATAAATATATACAACTGCCGCGCGAAATATAATTCAATATTGAATGCACGGCCGGGCGAAAAAAGGAGCGCGGGAAAAAGAATGAACCAACAAATAAATATCTGCCAATGGCAACGAGCCCCCGGATTCGAAGCGCGTCCCCGCGAGCCAGAATTTTTGAAACGCTGCCAACCAGCCTGCTAAAATATTAATTAACAGAAGGAGCCCCACACGCGGATGGTTCTTTGAGAAATTACTGTGCACGACGTTCCAGGGGAATTGCTTTTGTTTAAGGGGTTGAATTTTCGTTTAGGGAGTGAATATTTGAATGTTGATCGAGATCTGCGGACGACGCGTTCGATTTTTAGGGGGAATCGAAGTTGAGGCGCACCTGGTTTGAAGAATATTAACGTGTTGATAATTGTGGTAGATAAGAACGCTCGAGGGTGGTTTAATAAAGAAATTAATGGCGTGGATTCCAAGGTGAATAAAGCCGAGCTCTATCTAATTACATCGAAGGAATTATTGTTGAGCAAGACCAACAAGTAGCTATGCGGTTGGAAATCGAGTTAGGGATCTTATTAGAAACAAATAGTTGCGCTTAAGAACGGGGGCTCGGTACTATACGCCCGGCATCGTCGACAAACCTTCTAATTTGTCGATAAGATCGATCTTCCGCTGTTCAGTTTCTCCGATCGACTGCTCAGAAATGTTTGAAAGACGGGAAGGAATGCGCTTAATGCGAAATTACTATGATGCAGCTAATCCTAAGATTTCTACGCTTCTCGCGCCACTGCTCCCTGGAAGGGCCCTTCAGCTGGGAAAGAGCTCTCTGCCCCTTAATTCCATCTGCTTCCTCCAACAAGACCATTGTCAAAACCTTGTTCAAACTTCTGTCGGATACTTGGATAAGCACCGTTGCTGCTAGAGCGATGGGAAAAAGTGCAATCGATGCAACAATGCGCGCGAGTCACTCGCCGTCTGCAAGTACACTCGTTAGGAAGAAGTTTGTCAACTTCTAGAACCTGGATTCATGTTTGACGTTACCTACTTGGAAAGACGTCGCTGATGATTCTAAAGATGCGCAACAGAAGGCACCCCTTGCATTAATAAAAGTATCGATCCGAATATTATAATAGGACTCTACTTATTTACAATTCCACGCTATTAGCACTTTGAGAGATGCAAGTTTCCGAGAAACGGCCCCTAGACAAAATACTTTCGATGCTTTCAGGAACAAATCAACGTGAAAATACGACAAAACAGTTGAAACGCCTTCGTTCCTCAATACCATAACGAGATAGAAATAGAAAGTTCTTCGTCCTACAGTGTCGCACGATTTACCTAACAAACAAGTTCACCATGTTTCGTGTACCTATCCAATCTGATGCAAGGGCTTTCAAAGAAATAAAACGCGGAACTATCGCTTACACTCGAAGTTATTATAGCATGACTAATCAGGGTGTCAGAAATACGTGGCGGCGTGCTAATTCGCAGATCGATCGCAAACTTTCGCAACCGCCAGGAAATCCAGCTGAGAAACGAGCTTTAGATACGGAGCTGCTAGTGACCAGCGGTTCCAGTCTCCGCAGTGTAAACCAGCGTCCCATAATCCGTGAGCGTTCCGGCGAGGTGGCCCGACCGCGAATCGCCGGTGCGTTTCCGCTCGGGCAGGACGCAGAGGCGGACTTCGATGCCGTCGATCGCTGAGAATTCGATTGATTTCACGGCCGTGTCCGCGTTGCCGTGCACACGGGCACACGCATCTCGCGGTCGCCTCTCGTATTACCGTGAGAGAAAGGGAGCCCCGGACTCGTCAGCCCGGTGAAAACTCGATCCTCCGCCGCGTTGTCCCGTCCCCGACCAATTGATCTTTATGAGAAATTCAACGAAGCAGCCCGCTCACGGTTACACAATACTCCTTGACCGCCTCTAATACTCCTCTCGCTGCCTCGGCTCGGTATCAATGATCCGCACTGGGATCTAGCTGGCTCGAATTCCTGGCAATGCTAGGATCCACCGACCCACCTCCTCTGCGAGTCCACTTGCGAGTTTCGCGCTATCGACCATCGATATCAACTTTCACGAGCGGCCTTTCCGCGGACTGCTTTCCGTTTCCAGTGTCGTTCGGTTGATGGGAAAGAGCTTAGTCATTCTGGTGGGCGGATTTCAGAGATGGTTTGTGGGATTTAAAGAGGAAAGGAACAAGCTTTCTGCGGAAGAATTTGGTTGGCAGGGGAAATTTCGAGGAGGATCACGAAGGGCTGCAGTCGTTTAAGTAGTACAAGTCAATGGATTCTGATAGTTGATTGTATGTAGTGTTGTGGGTGTTTGGAGGACACTTGGGTGCTTCGAGGATAGTGATCCTTGAAGTGCTTGATGGTATCTTCCTTAATATGCGATCCATATCCAGATCTTTTCAGAGTCTTGAGTCTCGAAAATTCAGTGAAGGATTAGTGGTTTTTCATGGATGGAGCAAAATGGAGCATTTCTTTTTAATTTAATTACAAATAAATAAATTGAAGCTAAGACTTGTTCCTTGACACAATGTTTATTGACATCATAAGCTTAAAAGAAACATGTCTGCTTCAATTTATTTCTTTGTATTTAATTGAAAAACAAATGCTTAATTTTCGACAAGAAACGGCTGCCTAGTACCCTTAACTGGCGAGCGTTGATTATTGTTAGATTCTCGTTAGACTCGTCGCGCTCCCAACCCCGCGTGAAGCGAACGAATAACAGTTAAGGCAACGAGCAGAAAGTTTTCCAACCCCTTTGTCCGTCTTCCTTCGCGAGGATTTCACCGCCCCCTAATATTTCCAAGTTTTAATTCGATATCGGGGTATTCGCAACACAGCTGATTGCCCGCCCGTTCGATCGATTCATCCCAACGAAAGTTTGACGCGGATGAAAGGCACGAGACGCTGGGCTGACTCTGCCCGATCGATATATCGAAACACCAGAATCGCTCCATTTACGAGGATTCCCAGGGAAATTAGTTACAGCAACGCTCCTTCGCTCCCTTTACCCACGTACCACCGAGTTACTAATCTAAATCCTTCTTCAACAGACAAAATTGAATAAAAAAGAAGAAACCCAGGTACGGAAAGGAGGACGGAGCCTATCTTCTATCCGCTCCTCCTACGTCTTGCAGAAATTACTGAAAACTCCGCCGGCAGCGCAGCTATTCCTCACCCCGCGCTCCATAATTAACGGAAAAATATTTAAAGCAAACGGCGCTCGCGAGCGGAGCCAGGCCACCCCGTTCCCTGTTAGTTTTAATCATCACCGCAGAGTTGGCAAGTTAAGGGCGCAAAAACGGCACGGTGTTATCAATATGAGAACCCGCAGTGTTCCATCGCCGGAACTTCGCAGTTTCGCTAATGTAAATCAAAGTTCGTAAGCTGGCGGAAGCCAGAACGTAGCAGGGCCCCCGAAGGCTAGCCAACTGCCAACGGACATCACCTTTACTTTATTTATCAGTCTACCAGCCGTATCGATCCTGTTCCCTCCCGTTAATCAACCCCTCCTCCTGTTCGTCTAAGGTAGCGAATTTCATGGGGGGGAGGGAGTGGAAAAAACGGGTCCAACAGTCGTTCGTTTGGCGTCGATTAATCGGAAATCAGCAACCCCTCGTCGATACGGAGAAGGTAACAGACGCTCGACTCGAGTCGAAGGGGCTGGAATGAAATGATTGTCTCGAAGGAGACGAGCGGCGCGCGATTGGTCGTCGATTAACCGAGCTCGATTCCTCGTGCACCGACGCAACACAACGTTCCCAAGTAATGGAACTAGTGAAATTTAATTACTACCGCTCCAACGACAGCCGGGCGTCAAGCTTTGAGTGAACTCTTTGAACTTGAGTCGTGACGGCGTGAGGCTTCCACCGAGGAGGCTTTATTGTCTCTAAAATTGCCATTGGTATTCACGAATATCACGCTATCCGGTTTAATTCGCGTTCAGCGATGTCAACGATGGCGGATTGGATTATCGTTGGGCAATGGTGTTGGAAATCTTTGAAGCTACGATCAGGGGGGATGAAAAAGTGGGGAACGGGGTGCCTATACCTGAATGAAATTAGAGTTTAAATAAAAAACAAACCCTGATGTGGTGATAATGAATTAGGGAGACATTGTTCTGTCGAGAATTAGAAGCAATTACCGTGTGACGAAAGGAATAGTTAGAGGAATCTAGAGATTCTGGTTGAGAGGGCAACGCGCCAGAAATATGGTACAGAGGAGAAAATCCTCTGAACTCGCTTCCTGTCTCTGGTCGATCCTCCATTGCCGATTCCAGCCAGTCCGCATACGTGGCGGAAGTGGCGTTTCGTAATTTCATGTACCGTTCATACGTGACGGAAGCGTCATCGCGTCGTCACTTAGAAATTGCACGGCTGTTTACTGCAGCGAATCCTTGCAACGCGCGTCCACCGAACGTGTAACTTTTCAGCAACCCAAAATCGATTGAGAGAAGTGCCGTCAGAATTTTAACCTTCTAATTGCACCGATTTTCCACTGAAAACTCAATAATAACGCTGCTCCATAAAGAAATAGGTAGTTTCGTTTCACCTCCTAGTTCCTCGTCGAATCTAATATTTTTATGCTTAAAGTTATTCCTAATAAAAAATTTTATTGTTATTTATACACAATTGTTATTTCAAGTATACTCAGAAGAGATAGAATTAATTATAAAACGTGTAGGTATATTTAAAACGCATAAATGAGCTCTAAGACTCGACGAGCGACCAGGTGATAAAATGTATTCAGCCACGTTCCCAGTGACGGGGTGTTATTATCGGATTTTCATAAAATCGCTTAAAGGTCTGATATTTAAAAAAGAAAAAACTGAACCGAGCATACGCCCTTACTTTGAGCCCCTGTTTTCCCTTGCTCCGTGCCTTTCTTTTTCGCTGTTCACCTCCTCCACTTTTCCTCCTATTTCCTTCCTCCAGCTCTTGCCGAGCCCTCGTTACCCTCCATTATCCTTGCACTCGCTCGCGACATATTTTAAGGTTAATCATCCAACGGGCTGATGAAATAATACAATCTCCCGAGCTTTAGAGGAAAACGACCAGAAGTGTATTGCACTTGCAGTTTTTGCAATACCCTTACAAATTCTATAGAGGAAGGACAATTTTGGCTATTCTCCGCTGAAGAGATCTAGCTTTTTCTCAAAAATCAGATGGAGATTCTTCCAAAATCGCCTCAAGCTTCGCGTGAGTCGTGGAATGTGATATGATATCGAGATGTTAAGCGAGTGGTACTCCCTTGCAAAATCGACGCAAGAGAAAAAGCTTTGGTGGATCAGCAAAAAGCAGCTTTCTTCCAGTTGCGAGTCATTCCTGTCTCTTTTATCGACTTTTCTTCTCTTAGTAATCAGTCACTTCCTTGGGCTCTTGAGTCTACCAATTTCTCAGGCTTATGAGAGTGTTTCTTGTGTGCGTGATATCGGAAGAAATGGGTGCTTCTATTGGATATAATTTTTAAGGGATTCTGAGGAACATTTTCGTTGTGTAGGTGGATGAATACTGGCGGGTGAGAGCGGAGGTTCGATGGATCGCAGACGAAATCAGCTCCCTCGGATTTTGCCCGCACAAAAGATCGTGTTTTTACCGCCCGTGGATTTCGAACCGTCTGCCTGGTCGACACACCTCTGTCGCCAGCGAATTTACGAGTTGAAATTTATCTTTCTACCTGTCCGAAGCGTTTCCGCATTCCCTAGCCAACTGTTTGCTCCCTATACTCACCTGTTCCCCTTTTTCTCCAAATTCTCCTCACTTCTGTTAAGAAACGATATAAAAGTACTTCCTGCTTTTCCTTCCAATCGCCTTCACCCATTCGTTCATCGAACATCCTTCGTCCCTTAATTATGTCGGATGATCGACGTGTTCCACTGTATCGAGAAACGAATACTCACGAGAATTCAAGCTTCTGTGGCGCTGTCTTTCGCTCGGAGCGTTTCAGACACAGTAGGATACGATTTATCGCGTTTCAAATTCAGTGGAGATAATATCGTAACTGTGAATCGTTGGTATCTCGAGAAAATGTGAGACTTAGAGATACTTATACCGAAGCAGACTGCGTATCATGAACGAAAACGAGGATAAATTTCAAAATTTACGAAAAGCAAGGTCTTAAAATACCTGCGATACTATCGTAAACAATACCACTGAAGAAGATGCCAGGAACTTGTCATTTTTCCTGCCCCAAAACCAGACACCCCCACACGACCAGCTAACCTACATATCTCCAAAGCAACGCGTCGAACATTGCTCTTCATCCCGAACACACGCTCCGAATGCCTCCAGATAAGTTAACTTTCGAGCCAAGCTCCCATGCCGATCTCGCTGCGTGCTCACCCAGAATTATCAGGCCCCTCTGAAATCGTCCGCCTAAATCTCTCGATTATAATTGTTGAGACACGCAATATCTCAAGTTTTCACCTAGTTTCCCCGCCCGGCTTAACTAGCTTAATGCTGGATAACCAGGCCGAGACCCCCGTTGATAAATCGAGGGATCATCTAATTACCTGCCGCATAACGTACAGTTATACCATCGCCCGACAGACGATATATGCACGTTATGCTCGGATAAACGAGATCCTCCCTCTCCACCGCGTATATCTTGTCCACCGACCGGCATTAACTTCGCCGTTTCAACTTGAAACGATATTCGACGCCACTTTGATAGGACACCGATCGAACGACGTAATAACGGCCAGATCGATGATCCGCTTGCCACGGGAGGAAAAGATTACGGATCATCCCCTATCGCCTGGGACGCTGTCTACGATCCGCATTGGTTTGCTCCCGGGCTCTTTGAAATCTCCGATTAAAATTTGCTCTCTGTGCAGACGCGTGACGGGCTGAACAGTGATGTAAAGCGAAGTGATTAAAGGCGAGGGTTTAATTTTGAGGAGGTGCTATAAACTATAAAGGCTGGAAGATTTTGTTGCGTAACAGTTTGTGCAAGGAATTATTTGTGCTCTCAAGTACCTACTCGCGGTAGTTTGTTTTTAAGAGTGTGAGATTTCTGGGGTGTACAGCTGAGGGTTGTAATGCAAAGTGATTTTTATGTAGCGAATTTATTGGTTCTTCGGGGTAGGTAAGAAAAATAAAGATCATCGATGTGGAGTGCTCGAGTAAAAGCGTTTAAGCGACTGAATAAACTTGGACGAATCAGATTTCGGCTTGCTCTGGCGAAACTAATTATTAAAGAAACAGTGAATCCATTAACGCCTAGTGAAAATCGTTTATTCTTCGAGGATTTTAACCCAGCCATTTGCAGCATCTCTAGCCACCACTCTGTGATTATTAAAATATATATTTTTAAATCACTTTAACGGTTAAGTGATTAAGTAATCTTCTTCGAGTCTTCTTGCGAAACGGTTTTAGCGAACGTTGGATTGTAGAGGTGGAGATAAGTACCTACACGTTTCGCTTTAGAATGTAATGGGAATGTTCCAACGTTAATTCGTCGAATTAAATTCAAATCGTGATAATTTTATCGCAAGCTCCTGCATTCTATTTTTATAAAGCTAAGTGACTGTGAAAAGAAGAAGTTAAGGTTTCCAACGTCACAATTTCTTTGAATTCTGATAACCAGAAATCACGATCTTGCATTACGCCAACTCACGGTTGTCAGTCAAACGAACAATAACGATTCTAAAACCACTTGACCCAGAAGGGTGAGTATCTTCGATTATTCGAGGAATCAGAGACCATCCCCTCCAACCAGCTAAACCACCTAAACTACGAAGTACAATTTGAATTCCCTTAAAACAGTGATCCCAGAAACTCAGATTCCCAATTACTAACTATTATTATCAGGTGACCTAAGAAGAAAGACCAAGTGTCCCACCAAACACCCAATACCTACGCATTAAAATGAAGACGCTGTGCACGCCGCGATCCATGCAATTACACAGAAACTTCAAACTCCCCTCGCCCCGAAAACAGAAAGTCATCCCTGCTGTACAAAAAGTACCGACCGATCGCCGAGGGACAAGTACAAATGACACAAGTCCGTGCCAAAGGTTACAGGCCTGAACTAACGACACGTAGCGGTGTTCCATCAGCGTGTTACCGTGACTCATCCAACTCCTCGAACTTCTCTTCAGGGGTTCCGTCCACTGGCGCCGAGTTAAATGGCGAATGACACGGGGCCACGGGACAATCGGGGTTAACTTCTCGTGTCAATTGCTACTCGGATTTGTCGCAGGCTTCCAGCTGCCCCTGCGCTAGCCTGGCCACGCTAAACATCGCGACTTAGCATCTCCAGCAGCATTTTATTTAGCCGAATCTCTACATGGCTGGCGTCTTTCACTGCTTACGTTGGATATTGGGTGGGAAGCTTGCTAACCGATTATACTGTAATACAATCTCATGTAATTGTATTAGGTCGGTGGAAAATTTCGCTCGCTCGCTGTTGGGTATTGTTAAGTGCGAGAAATGTTCTTTTTTTGTTAGATCAGAGTTTACTAAAATTCTAAAGACAAGTTGGTTAGCGATTGTATATAGAACTTGGGAATAGTGGCTTCAGTTTAGAAGCTAAACGGAGGACGAAAGATCGCGCGACGCTGACCACGCGTTAATTGCAAGCAATTCGTGGTACACATAATGCGGAGGGGTAACATTTGGATTTAAATTAAGGACGGTAATGTATGTAACGGGCGAGAAATTAAGTCGCGTCGGTGTTGTTATTAAGGAAGCAGCGTCCGGCGGACACGCTCCTGAGCAACGAAATGGACTTTACGGATAAGCAGGAATTTCGTTATGAAAATCATGGGACGAAGTCGGCCTCCCCCTCCCGCCTTCTGTCGCGAGTGTGTACTTTCATGATAATCCGCGGAGCCGAGTTTACGAACGCGGAATTATCCGTTTAAGGGATAGGGAGGGGTGGCTGTTAAGCGGTGGACACGTGTCACCGTTATACAGTAAAAAGGAGCAGGGTTGGCTGGCGTTGTCGTTAAATTAATTCGCATTAGAAATGCTGAAACGCAAGGCGCGCGCCACTTCCCTGAAATTAACTTCCATCGTCGTTTTTACTGCCGCGTTAAAAACGAATTGAAAACACTGGCGAGCCCCAAGGCTTTCCCTTAATCCTCCAACGGTACCTCTGTTTCGCTCGCCCCCCTAAAGAGCCACTCACGCATGCGAGTTCCGCTTTAAAATCGCCGGGGCGAAGTGATATCAAGCGAATGCAGAGAGACGGTCCGAGCGATCTCTTCTTTCGTTGAGTTACCGGGCCGTTTAATTCAAGGAATCGTTTATTGGAAGAGAAGAGTTGTTATTTGTATCGAGACAAAGGTATGAAGCCATTGGGGATAGAAGCGTGTAGTTGAGGCGAACGGAGATCATTGTTAGAGCGTCACGGGAACAGGAAAGAAAGACTGGAAACGCGGCAGTTCCCCTGAATAAATTTGTGACCCGGTCGACGCGGGGCCCGGAAAAATACACGGGCTTGCGAAAGAAAGGAGAATCCAGCGACAAATCTTCCGCTTCCACGGCTTTTACTTCGAAAGGAGCCATCGCGACATTACCAAACCGCCAGCCCATCCTGAATCGTATGTAAATGCCCCGCGGCTGAAAGTGGAACACTGATAGCGATTCCGCCCTAAGTTCGCCAGCCTTCGAAGGAATTCTGGATTGACTGATTTCCACGGGACGGCGAAGTAAGAAAGTAACTCGGCGAGAAATTAGCATCCCCGTTTCCCACTGAATTATCGCCGGTTCGGGGATTAAACGACCGCCATATTGGACGCCGTTGATGAACATCGAGTCTCCTTTCGGTGGAGATCGAAAGGGGGGAGCCTCGGTTACCCATTCGCGTGCAGGATTATGGAGGAATTGTGTTTAATAAAGTGCTCGAAATATAATTCCGCTGGCTGCTTGAGCGACCACAGAGTTAAACGTTCAGAGAGTTCCTGTGGTATTAAATGTAGAATATTTTATACATTCTTCATTATTTAGGTTTTAATAATTATCTTGCTTGGAACGCGATTACCAACATGGAGTAGAAGATAAGTTTAAACTAGAGCGGCGACTGCTATAAGTGTGCATGCGCTTAGAGTGCCTTTTATCAGCAACTCTCATAAAACAATTAGGAAAATGGAGAGTAAAATCACCTTAGGAGACGCGATAAGCATAACTGAAATCACCTGCAGATTATTCTACCGCTAACTCCAATCCGCCTAATGGAAAATCGTTGCGGATGACATCGAGGATCGCGTGTCTGAGGTGTCCAGCAGGAAAAACAGGAGCTTTTATGCTAATGGCCCGACAGACGAAGAAAAGTTGGGAACCAGGACCATGGGTACACCGTTAATTAGGCATTGTTCGCGTGAACGCAACGCAGCTAAAAAATTTCCAGCCAACTTGTTACTCAACCTAATGAATCCCTCCCAATGGCTTGCGAGCGGAGCACCGATAGCGGGATTCTGAAAAGCGCGGTGCGAGTTGCGAGAACTCGTAACGATCGACTGTAGGTATAGTTCCTCGTCGTGGAAGTAAAAAAGAAAGTGTAAGGGACATTAGCGTCCTCCTTTTACCCCACTCCCTTTGGAAGAACAACCTGCGAGCCAGAAAGTTAAGCGGGCCACATATTGGATCGTGCTGATTCGATTCTACTCGTTGAACCCGCTGGCAATTGACCCCGGCGATGACGTCTGAGCGAATCTTCGTCCGTACGCATGACTGATATCACTTTAAAGTGATCGACAGGTCGGGGCAGTGCCACTCGTTCTTTTACTCCACCCCTCTTCCACTCGCATTGCCGTTCTTCCTTTTTGGGCTCCTGGAAAACTCCATCGAAACGTGTCACCGATTTCGCGGGCAGGCTTCAGCTGATTATCGTGGATCGATGGATAAAGTGATTCTCTGTTGAGCTTTAGATCGAGTGTTGGGCTTTAGAACTGATTGCTAGCGAAGTTTGTTTGGGTGATGAGGCAAATTACATGTTTATGATTTTACGAAAATGTTCTTTTTGGTACTAAGATGCAGAAAAGGATTGATAAATATTGAATGTTGTTATTGGAAATATGAAATTTTTGGATGAATCGAACATGGAAATACGATGGGCAGAAATTGTTGCTTTTGAAGGGAATGGATATTTGTTCCATTGGGGAGCGATACTTTTTATGAATGCTTCAATTTCGTAGTTATCAGTTTTCGGCGTTATAGTTTGTATTAATCCTCAATCGTTGAATGCGATTACTATGGCGAATTATAGACAAATCACATGGGGAATAGAAACTTGAAACCTCGATAACCAAAAAACTCAGTAACTGACCTGCAATTAAACACAGATTTCAGCTAAAAAAAAGAAGATGGTATTATAGCGAAACGTGAGAGCAAGTGGCAAACGGGTCGTATTACGAACCGAGGGTAAACTTTGCTGTGTGCGGAGAGAGTCGTTTGTCGTCCCCACTGATGCATGTCACAAACCGCTGTGCTTCTACGAATGCCCCTGAAACTACAGCAGACACAGAATTTTTTGTAATCCGATGTCACTACGTGTCCCTTTTACGTGTTCAAACGATGAACTTGCCTTTCGACAAGCACAGAATCCCCTAGCAAAACACATTCCCCCTCACCCCCCACGTAGTATCAAGATTGACGTAACGAACGTGAAAAAGAATGAAACCCCCGACACACATTATATTGCACCTTTACAAGCCCTGGAATATTGTACATATTTCGCCATGTAACGAAACTTTTTATAGGATTTCAATACATATTATTTTATAAAATCCATATTAAATACTGCCTGCTGTGTTATTTCATGTTTGTACACGCTGCGCTGTGTTATTTCACGTTTCACATGCCCTATCATGAGTAAATATTTCTCTTTCAGCTTCCTTTCAAATAGACATTAACGTAAATATTTTTCACGTTCGTCAAAGAGAAATGTAATGTTTCGCGTTTTCAATATGTTTCTCTGAATACATATCAAATCGAATAGGATTACGGGAGATATTTCTGCTACGATTCGCATATTTTTGCAACTAACGAACAGGAGATACGCTAATGAGAATATAACAATCAGCGTTCGTGAAGGGGCCAGAAATATAAATCAGAAAAGTGATTCGGACACGTACTCACGCAGCAAAGCTCTCCAAAAATCGAAGTCAAATGTGATGTGGAAAATATTCATCGCTCACCTGAAACAGAAAAATAATGAATGGTTAGTGAAAAAGTATTTAAATTCGATATTAATATAATATCATTATTTTCCAAGTGAAAATGCTTCCCACGACGCGAGCGACGCTACATTCACATAAAAATTGTTTGTTTAACGCAGTACCCTCGAGTTGGAAAGAGGATGGGGTCACTTCAGAAGCGGTTGATTCAAAAGCAGGGCTTCCATAATCTCCAGGAATTTAGGGGTTCTCGTGGGCACACCTAAAACTACTCCAGCTAAGCTCCTATTCGTGGGAATCTCGCATTTCTGGTAATTCAGATAACACGTGATTACAGAATAAATAATTATCAGCTTTCAGTTCCCATAACAATTACAATCTTCTGCTCCAAAGCTCCAATCACTCTGTTGATCTATACCTAACCCTCAAGTAGTTCAATGACACCATACTTCCCTATATGTATTCCATACCCTTCACACCCTCGTCTGAATACTCATTTGCACAGGGTTCTCGAAACCTAAATCCAAAAAGCCCCAGAAATCCCAGACCCCCATCGTCCCCCAGTACAGTTCCCCTCGAAAATCGAAGCCCTCGGAGGCCCAGAGCGAAACCGTGCAGAAACGGCTAATCAATTTGACCGGTTCGAACGAGCAAGGTCCCGAAGGAAGCCTGCTCGATTTTACGATTTACGAGTCGACCCCCATCGACGGTTGCGGGTGCAGCGTCTTGGACGGAGCACGGCGAACGTGCAACGACAACCGTTCCCTCGTCGAGGGGGGCAGTCGGTACTCGGAGATAGAAGTGTGATCCCGAACTCTGGACGGCGCGCGAGCTGCAGATGTTGCAGCTTTGCGGGAGGACCCGGCCAAGACGAAGCGTTTCTCTGGCCTCCAGCGGTGGCGAGGAGCACACACGCTGCGACCACATGTTCCTCCGACGAAAAATCAACCTTCCACCGACCGCCATGTGTGCGAGCCGGGCGTTTTCGAAAACGACACGGGCCACCGCGAGCTGACCAGGCCAGATCGCGTAATGACAGAGCCCGGCTACGTGGAACTGGTCATCGAACACACCGGCACTCGCCGATTCCCTTCTACGAACGGCGCGGATGAATAACTCCCGCTTCACCCCCATGTCACCCCCGCCCCTCTTTCAACCCTGTTTTTTCTCCTTTTGCTCCCAGGGAACACGGGTGTCAGCGAACCTCGAAAAGTGGGTCAGAGGGGCGCGTCCAGGGATCTGTGACAATTTCGAACGACTTCCTGCCGAAGCTGGAGAACAATTGGTGTATGCTGCTGCATGCTGTTGACTTAGGGTGCGCCTTTGACACGCTGCAGTTTCGACACTTTGGGCAGCGAGTGGAAAGGGGTATAGTTTTCTGGAGAGATTGCTTCATCCAGTCTTTGGCGTAATTAGAGTATGGAGGAATATTTGACGAGCAACAGTTTCGAGCATGGTGGAACGTACGCATGTACAGTAGTGACGAGGGGGAGCAGGAATGAGATAGCTCCAGTAGAAAGAATTATATCTTGAAATTAATATCTCGTAACACGAATTATGTATTATAGAGGCGCGTGTGTAAGAGCATGAATTCTAAACTTTCTTCCCACCACCATTATACCTAATGGCTGTTTTAGCGTTGTGGCACAACATTTTATGAATTCCTAGGTTGAAGTTGAGGGTAGTTAGTTTAACCGAGGATTTAATTGTAGGGACACGCTGTTAACCGATGGCAACGGTGCTTATCCGACGTAATGACACACTTAACTTCATAGTACGAAGGAGTGGCGTTCGATCCACGTTTCGCTGGAGATAAAAGGACCCTATTTATCCGCAGCAAGTGGGTGTACGCCGTCGAAAATTGTTTTAGGAAAAGGCTACTTAACTCGCGAACCGGCGGACCGATTTAATTTGTCGTCTCCTCGAAGATCACGATAAAATATGGGCCCCGAGCACGATTGTCGCAGACTGTAATTTGCATTTCGTTATCGTTATTGAGTGGATGCATATCGAGTTACGGGCACGATCACCTGGCTCGAGACGAATGGTCTACTTAAGTTAACCTTTGTGCTTAAAGGATCCTGCTTAAAGACACAAATAAGATTCCGTCTAAGGAATCTTAGTCTATATTTCGCAAATTGTCGACACTTAAGCATGGAAATATACTAGCTTGCTGATCTAGTTAACCCCGCAGCTATTTTTACATTTCATGTATTATTTAACAGATTTTAAGGCACTCAACCCTCTGGGTACTGGCTTCGTGGACTATTCAGAAATCCCTTTCTCCCTTGAAGCCTTCCCTCCTATTCGCTCGCAAGCTCGCTCTACGTGGCTTGTCGCTGATCATTAATATTCAGCCAAAACACGTCCTATAGAGTCTGCGACACTATTAATCGAAACACACTGCCTTCGTTAGCTTTACTGATCAGGGTAATCGAAAGATATGACGTCTACTCCAACGATTTCAATGTATATAATACATAGTTGCTTTTAGAGATAATCATTAATATTACAGTTTAGAATATCCTGCTTGGAAGATGTAAAATCTTCTCGTCAGATATCTATCTCGTAAAGCACAGATCTCCCCCAAAACTTGCAAATCCCTCTGCCAACCGAGAACTCTCTAATTACCCTCACCACTGTAATCATACATTCTCCCCAAGGAAATCTCAGTCTATCCCGATGTTGCTCCAAAATCGAGAAGTGGAGAGATGCAAAATTAGAAATTCCGGGGGCCCAGTCGAGCAACCTGACTCGCCGCTATCGAAGCCTTCGATCCACACGGAATTTTTAATTAAGCCATCGCGTTGCCCTCGACGAGTAAACGTGTAGTCGGTCTCTCAGAGTAGCCAACTTCTTCTTCGATTTTTATAGATCGATTGGCCGCGATCCGCGCAAGCTTCCAGAAGAATTTCCAAGCGATCGAGCCCCTTGCTCGCGACTCACGCAGCAACGATCAAAAGAAGGGTTCGACGAACCCGAGCTGCGTCTGCCGTCGTAGACACCTTTCTACTTGCGACATTGGTTACCATACGCGTCGCTCCCGATTCCCCGTTGGAAGAGCCAACGAAGATGCACCCTGGGGCACGCCGCTGTTCCATCAACGTCGACGGCGAGGCGTGCAGCCGAGAATTTTACGGCGTTAATGGCCAAACACGGCCATGCTTTTATTTTGTTTATCCAACGCCGATGCTAATTAGCGGGGATTGGAATTAACCGTGCTCGTGGAAAGTTAAGCGGCAAGTTCAGAACCGCCGTCGACGCGCAGCAACTTTCTTACCCGACGTTAACGATACCGCGAGCTAAAGAGCCTCGAAACCTGTTACCTGCGCGATATTTCAACCCCCTCCGCATCCTCCCCCTCGCGGTTCCTGGCTGGGGAAATTTACTTTCCACGGGGAAAAATGGAGATTAATATTCTCGGGATAAGACGGAACAAATTTTCCGTGGCTGGATTAACGTGGCGACCAAAAGAAAAGGAAAACTTGCTCGGCGGCCCTGGAAATCTTGGAGCATCACGTGCAACGCTAATGGCGGCGAGGGTATTGAATTTGATTTTGCTTAGTTGGAGGGACGAGTGAGCGTGCCTGTCGAAGACCGGAGGAAGATGCAGATTGTGAGAAAGATCGAGTGTACTAGTGGCGGAATTGTTGAGATATAATTTAATGTTCGAGCGAACTTGTGACTTGGGACAAATTAATTTCAAGATAGCAAAGTTTCTGGGGCTACCTGTTGGTAACTTTATGAACGACGCACTCCTGTATTATGTACCTATCAAATAACGCGATACGTCTTCTATTAAGTTACCCAGAAATATAAGAAACAAGTGTACTTTTCAACATAGGTAATACAGGTCTGAAATCGTCCCGTGTGTTTACATTTAGTCTGACATCACCTGGTAGTACGAACGATTCCCAGAGTTCCTCGCTTTTCATTCGATCATCCCTGGATGTTATCACCAACAGCATTTCCGGCCTTGCACTCGAGAGGAGCTGAGATTACAAGCAGCGTCGTTCTCTATTCCCGCTGCTTTGTGCTTCGATTATATTCTGCTGTGACGATACCTGTGGAAGGCAGATGGGAGCTAAATGGTAATCCCGATCCGTGCAACATGACGTCCCTTATGATCTGCCTCAAACAGAATCTTAATGTCTTAATCCATTCCGAGTTCCGGATCTGGGTTATGTAAACATCGCGATCCACAACAGTGTCAGGGCGCCTAAAGGATGAATCTTAATAAACTGTACGGGTAGAAACTTGCCAATCCGAATGCTGCGCGTACCCTTACCAGCAACACTGGCATAACTGTCAAAGAAACATAACTTCCAAATATATTCCCAGTACACCATTGAAGGGAAAGCATTCAATATTATTAACTAACTAAAATTCTAGAAAAATAAAATTCCGCATACTCCGAGCATCGCTCAGTTTATCCCAGAAACGTTGCCCCCAAACAGTTCCGTGTTCCTTGAATATTCTCGAAATAGTATCCCTTTATTCATAATCCAAGCTACCCCGAGCCAAGGAGGTAGCTATATACGTATAAAGATCGACGCAATTAAATGGAACAATCCAAGGCGGAGCGACGGCGCTTCCCCATCCTAGGACACTCTAATTCCCAGAAAACGTGGCCATTCCCTCGTACAATTCTATCGTGGCCGTTAAAACCGTGGAAATTACGAGCGAAACTTCCGAGCATAATTCGAGAAGGAGGCTTTTGTGGTTCAGGGCGTCCTCGGCCGGCGAACTTCCTCGGCGATCAGGTGTCAGGATAAGGGTTTCTCCTTCGGGGCTTCTCCGCCGACACGACGGGCCCCGATTTTCGTCCAGATAGTAACATAATATTCCCACGTCCGAAAGAAACCACGCTGCGGACGGTTGCACGGTTCCCTCGGTGGCCGTCATCCAGCGATTCGTGTTTTCTTATCCAGCGACGGTATGATTGCGCATCGACGGAGGGAAACGGGCGACCTCACACTCTCCCAACGCACTAATCTGTCGTCCTTTAACGAAGGGAAGCGCAATTCCCTGAGACAATCGGTTATCGATCGCGTCAACTGTCGTTCTGATTGAATTCTGCAATTTCTGCATCGGAAATCCTCTTTACGATGCACCGCGCGGAATAGGCAGTCGACGTTACGTGCTCCCATCGATCAGCCAAGTTTTTATTGCGAGCGCACTTGAGCAGGAGCGAGGCGCACCATTGGACGTTCGATAACTACTTCTGCGCGGCTTCCTCGGATGGATGTTCTTTGCAATAATGCACCTTCGGCTGGTGGATCGTCGGTGTGATACACTCGACTACTCCATACTCGGGGTGGATAATTTCTATCTCCTTTCTATTGCTTTTTTATTTAGCTTTGGTTTTAGTTCTAGTTTCAGCTTTAGATTTAGATTCAGTTTCAGGTTGGGGTTATCAACAGTGTAGTCATTTACTCGAATGAGGTATTCAATAAGTGCCACTAAAGTATTAGATAATAATAATTGCCACTCGATGGCGATAACAGAAGAAACCGTGGGAAAATATTTCTTTAGATTGTCAGCAAAGATAAAACAAAAGAACTGTTGTTTGCCCCGTGGAGCAGTGGAGGAAGGTCCAAGGCGAATTGAAACAAGCGGAGAGAAGAGTTGCCTAGTTCCCCAGGTTGAAAAACACCGCGTAAAAGAAGAATACAGGGAAAGCAGCCACTTGGTGTCGGTCTATATGCACCCGCCATACATTCCATCCGCATGAAAACCGCAGAAGTATCGCCTCGTGTCTCCGTTTCAATATGAGAAGTATGTACAAACGTTCACCGCGACCGCTATAATCGTCGTTCCAATGCAAACACGAGTCAGGAAAAATGGCGGTGGCCGTGGCGGACGATAAAGCAAAAAGGCAAAGTTGAAGAACGACGTCGCGAATAAATACGGATAGAACGCATTTGGGGAGTGCTAAATAGCGGAGATCCAGGGCTAGACCATACCCGGAATAATATTTAAACAGCAAGTGGAAAGGGGGAAGGTGGCGCTGATCCAGCAAGGAAAGAGGAAACGCAAATCGTTTTATCGGCAATTCCTTTCGCCTCTCTATATCTCCAGGCAACGGTGATTAAATGCTAATTCTTCCTAACTAAGCTAATCACTAACTCACGTCCCACCCTGGACGTCCATTGATGGCGAAAAAAAATTTCTATTCTATATATTATTTAATTTTCTTTCTATTCTATTTTCTATAAAAGTTTTCGAACTATCTTATTTCTGCTACTATTCAGAGTTCAATCTTTCTTTCGACCACTACCCTTGATTTCGGCCCTACGCCTTTTGCTTCTGAAAGGGTAGGCATGGATTTTTGGAATGGTTTTGTCGGAGTGGATGGTCCCAGGAGCGATCTTCTATTACTGGAGGAAAAGATTCCTCGTAGCTCTGGAACCGCTGTCTTGTTTCGCTTTAGCTGACTTATCGGCAACGACCTGACCGAGAGGAATTTCCCGGGGCCATCTATCTTGAAATTACTCCGGGAAAGGCGCTTGGTTTCCCTTTAAAGGCGTAACTGTGGCAACACAAATCACGTTTAAAGTAAATTGAAGACTTCGCGCGCGCGACCACGTTTTTTCGTTCCCTCCATTCGTCCCCCCTGCTGGTCCCTTCTCCCTTTTTCCAATTTTCCGGCTCGCCTTTTGGTACACCGCCGCTGTATAACTCGAGCAATATTTAACGCAGGCATTAGCGTGCTTCTAGTGGATCTAATATTGAATCTCGCCGTCCGCCTGTTTTTATTTACTTTATTAGTTGAGGCGAACTTTACGCGGGATGCGAGTTAACGGGAATTCAATTTAAACTTCACTTCTGACCGTTTACCCAGGGCCAATTACTTTTGGCAAATACTATGGCGATGGTTTCAGAAACCGATACACTCCCGTGCGTCGCTGCCATTCGAAATTCCCTCCGAAATTTTTCCAACTCTTTGAACCGAACGTGTCAAAGGCGAGAGTACGCACTTGTCTGGACACCGAGAAGCTTATCGCCGAACGCTGGCGAGCTGCGCGATGGTATTACATCTGTTACAGCAAAAGTAATTGAAAACTGGAACCAGTCCACGCCTCGGGGCAGGAAAAACGCACGGGGTTTCACGGCCAACTGGTTCTCTTTAAAATCACTGCTACTCGATCTGCTCGTTAGCGACGCTTCAATGGAGACGATTTTAGCTGGTTACCCACATTCACGAATCTTTCAGAGAATATTCATGCCATTTATTTATTCACGGGATGTCCCATTAAGTATCAGCCTGAGTAGATACAAAAATGATAAACTGTTGTAACATAGCATTAAATTAAATTAAATTGTAGTTAACCCACATTGAAGAAAAATAACTTTTCCTACTTTATATGATTAGTACACCCTATTGGAATACATTATTGATGCTAACTGAATTTCGCAAAAAATGTGGGTCAGTTCAGCCCTCAATTGTATTACTCCAAAGAATATCTCTAAATCACAACACAAGAAGTCCAAGATTGTCCAAGTGTTTTAAGCTACTTCACTCATGATCAGTTCAAACTCAAATAATACAAATTTCCATTAAAAATACACGATCCTAGTATTAACTTCGTTATGCAGACTAACAAAGTAAAAATATAAATTAAACATTTCAACCACTACTACATAGCAATCGATGATTTAGTGAGAACTTGCAAGAACTGGAAAGTCCATCTTCAAATGCTGAGATCTCGCCACAAATCAGACTATATTCCAAAAAAGTGATCTAGAATGTTACAAAAGACAGCTCCTGCAATGATCAATAATTGTAAGTCAATGGTTGGAGAAATATAGCGTGATTCGCTGCCCGCGAAGTGGAAAACGAACTTATTATTGGGCCCAAGTGCCTTGGTTACTCATGAGAATTGTACACCATTCCTGGATGACCGTAGAACGGAGCAGCAACCGCGTCTCCGCGCGAGCAGGCTACTAAATTCTTGTCCATCATCGTCCCCAGTTTTCAAAGGTGCTGCCTGGTCTCGGGTGTGCTCGAATTATTCTCGTTCATACGCCGCTTCGTGCCTGGCGCACACTTATCCCGCGACGTTCGACGTCGGCCTGCGTGATTGCTGAACGGTAGATCGGATTGGCTGCTGGTCGAGAAACACTGTAAGACCGGCTTTGCCATTTCTCCAGAGCCTGCGATCCGGACCGTTCCTCCAGCTGCTCTCATTTCCCCGCAGCTGGCTCGACTCCTGCGTTTGCCCACGGTCCCTCGCCGTTGGACTCCATACAAGGTGTCCGAGAAGCAAGTGGCTCGGAGGAGGCTACTTTAAACACTTCATTTCGAGATTGAAACGTTTGCTGCGCACCGTGTGCGGGAATGATAGAATCCCATTTGGCGGGCACGCTTGGTACACGCCTATGGGCGTTCTCCGCGGCAGGGGTGGTTGGTTCACGAGGGTTTGTTGTACTTGAAGGGTAGAGCAGAGAAATTGTAGGGTAAACGGTGTTGTAGGTGACGCTGAGGTGTTCAAATTTGAATATCCGGTTGGAAGAAGATGGCAAGTGGAATTGGAGTTCGTAGTTTTGAGTTGAACGGTAGAGAAAATTAGTGGAGGCATTAGTGGAGGTTGACACCCGACGAGGTGTCAACACACCAGTGGATAGTGTTTGAAGATGGACTCAAGTGACACCATATCGTTAGAATTGAAATTACCAAGTATGGTTCCTGTTGTGATTGGTGAAAGGCACATTTAGTGGCTTTCAAAGGGCTTCCACTAATATGTCAGACATTCTGTACAATCTGTATGATCAGTACGATTCAGGGACACGTTTAAATATCTGCTCGCCTCGATCGTTCTAATTGCACGGTGCGTTTTCACCCCATAGCAAAATATAGACTAATTACACGGATATGGGCGATTTGCGCGTACTATACCGAGAACATTATTAAAGTAAAAAGGGTTCGCGACAGACACTTCGTTATCCTGGAGGATAGTAATCGAGCTCGGTGCGTGACAAATATCGCAGATTACGCATGCACGAGGACTGTATTAGCAGGTTGCATGCACCTTAAAGTGATCTTCGATAATGCTAGAATATTACGATAAGTGGTGAGCATTAGAGGCGCGGAGATAGCTTGTGTAACTTTACGAGAACGTTTCGATAAATATTTATTCTTTATAATAACCGATTCTTTGAGGCGAACGATCTTTCCTTCGTTTATCTATTTCATTAGAAAACTGGGGAACACTGGACAGCTATTTTTTAAACACAGTAAAATTCAGGCTGAAAACAGCTGTTCTTATCAGACTACACTTATCGTTAAATTTGTTTCTATCCTCGCGAACGTATCTTCGAAACTCGAAACTGATACCTAGAGAAATTCCAGGGGAAGTTTGAAGAGAACTTCCGTCCCAGAGTTGACTGTATTAATAACTTCCAAAATGTGCACGAATTTGCCCTGTCCACCCCTTCTCCATTCAAACTTCGACAATTCCCCTGTCCTTTCGCGCCTGTTTGCCAAAAAAGAATCGCTGTTTTGCCGCGCGAAGTTAGGACGCCCTCGCGCGCAAGAAACTAGGAAGCTCCGTTGCAACTTGTTTGCAACATTAAGCTAACACGCGTTATTTCTACCAAACTTCCGTATGAAAATTACGCGAAGCGCAGAGAGCTCCACCTCCGACACGACTGTTCACTTCACGCGTAATTCGAGCTTTGAAAATTTTTCATTTTTCACGACAGAAATGTACCACGGATTTACAGAGTTTTTCTGAAACTTCAGGGTGATTCTAAATATGTTAAACGAAAAATAACAAATTTCCTTTTCCAGAATGTAATAAAAAATTCATCAAGGATCCCTACACCAGAATTCGGCATTAACTAAATAAAAAGTTATTTAAATAACGGATCGAATAGAATTAACTTTATCTTTAGATTCTCGACGAATAAAGTTAATTTTTTTATTCCCAACCCAGACCGAACCCGAGTTAACTTTATTCGACACATGACTACTAAGTTTTTTAACTTTTATTCGTTATTCGAAATTTTATTTAAATAAAAAATTTGCCCACCTCTGCCCTATACACTCACCCGTGAACAATTTCACTAATTAACCACATAAAGAACAAATTCCTGAAAATTCTAAAAGATCCCAATCTCCTCATTCCCACGCTTATCATTCACATACCATCACCTACCACCAACCACGAGCCCCGAACAGCCCCCAAAATAGCTCTACCCAATTCGATAAACAATACTCCTAAAATACCAACGTCCACGTCGTCCAAGCCTGTCATCCGTATTCGATAAGAATGCATGACCATCAGCCGTCAGTGGCACTCCAGATGATCGAACCGTTATTTCTCTGCTCGTTCGTCGTCCGCGAGCAAGCTCGAATGAGGAGCATGAGTGAGCATTCTAATTTCGAAAAGCGATTTGTCCGACCGTGGGAAGGAACGATTTCGGACATGGTACGGGCAGTTGTACGCCTATTTCGGCTGTGTTCGGTACACGCGGAGAAAAACGAAACGAAAAGGGACGGAAAAAATGTGGGAAGGAGACGCGCTGGTAGAAAATGACGGCATTCATCTTCTTACGGCATCATCCACGCCCGACCTGACATATTCTACTGTAAGAAAAACGCGCGGCGCTCACGGACAACCAGAGACGGATGGCTGGCTGCCCGGATAGGCAATGAGCAGCGCAATTGCAGCGCGTCGAGCAGGCCTTAAAGCACCGTCGAATAACAAGCCTTTTTGCGGGATAATGGAAAAAACATATCGGTTTCCTGGACCGTGCAGGAAGCCGTCTGTTTTGCCAACCATCCGAGGGAATTCATCGATTCCTCCGCGAAAGCTCAGGCGAAATCCTTCGGCCCTTGCACCAGGGCTCTCACGCCGTTTCAGCAACGTCCTCTTGCTTGTGGTCTCTTCGATGCGATATCTTCCTTCCCATGTGTGCTTCAGCGTCGAATGGGGTAAAAGGCGATCCTATTGATAATCTATTGGGGAACGGTGAGTTTGTGCGACGCAGCGTGTAATAGTATTTAAACTTTCTTCTTTCTTTTTTAAAGGATTTGATAAAAATTTACAAAATTCTTTTTGTTTGTTTATCACCACAATGGTATTTTACTAGAGCGTTGAAGCGGAGCTCGGAGCTACAGCGCGGCGCAGTGGAGCAATGGGGTTTTGCCCGGAGCGGCAGCGGAGCTGGAGCACGGTAAAATTTTTACTGCTCCACTGCTCCAAATTTTTTTTATTATTTGAATTTTCTTTCATTTTATAAGAGCAGATGAATGACATGTTTTTAATAAATACCAATTCACAATTTTTTCATCATTGAAAAGGTATTATACCGTAGGCCCGCGCAGCCCGGTGTTAAGGAGGCATAGTACTTTCTTTACTCGAAAATGAAGCATTCTTTATGAATTTTTTTCTATATGAAAATTAAAAGCTAGAGAGATGGGATTTATTGCAAATGAAAGATCACTGTTTGAACGTGTTAAAAGAATTTTTATTTAAAAAAAAAAGCAGCTGAAGCGGAACTAGAGCAAGTATTTTGATGTCAGAGCGGAGCAGGAGCGGAGCACAGAAAAAATTGGTTTTCTACGATCCTCTGTATTTTACACTATCCAGGTAAAGCTTCGCGCTTTATTGATATGGAATAAAATTGGGGCACACTTGGGCTCTTAAATATCGGAGCACTCCAGCGACAGAATCGTTGAACACAACGTAGGTGTAAGAATAACCGAGCAGGCTTCTTGAGATTATTTATAGGTTATTTTGCCAGTACAGCGTCGAAGTAATTCCTCACTTTCATCTCCAGTTGAAAGTTGGATTTCTTTTCTAGTTCGCGGAGGATGAACGAGGAGCCAGCGCTCGACGTTATTCGCAAAGTGTCTCCATCGATTTCAGGCAACCATCCCCAGACCGATGTACAGCAAACTACCTTTGACAGGCTGCGAACAATTAATGCACCTTCCCTAAGTACTTCGTAAAGCAAGTGCCGGCATTGTTCCCGTTTTGAAGGCTGCGGAGTGTGTAAGTAATGCCTTAAATGCACCTTGTCCAACGTGTTACCCGCTCGACATGTCATGCAACAGCGACTAAACGCCCTGAATAACTGTATCCTCTCAGGCTGCCCGCGGAGTACAGGTTTTAACGCATGGCAATCTACACGCGCACCTCTGGACGATCACTTGGCCACGTTCCCAATCGATATTCCATTTAGAATCCTCTTAATTAACGCCGAGGATTCTCGAAATCGCGGCTGCTTCCTTACTGGCAATTTTGTGGTCTCCGGGCGGGAATGTGGAACTTCCCAAGCGAGGAGAAATGAAAATATTATGATACGATATATTAAACTTAGAAATTTTAATTAATAAAGAAGTATATATCTACTATCTGCCGAATTCTTAATTTTATAGTATGCTTTTTATGAAACATATTTATTGAGTTGAAGATTCAAATACCTCAAGTGTCGTTGGTTTCTTTTTATCGAGTAAAAAAGTGTCCATTTCCGTACAATACGATATCCATTTTCGTGGAATGGAAATGACGGTCGTACGGCCGTGCAATCTTCCATTTTCACGAGCTGTGAGACCATACAGATTTTAGGCGACGATGGCTTTTGTCACCACTCCACCGGCCGCCGTGCAGCTCGATTGCAAATTGCCAACGTCAAACGAAACGGGTAAATTATTCCGGTAAATCGCCCACCAAGCTTTCGACCGCTAAATTGTTTCACAGTCGGTCAATCCTCGTCTTCCACATTACGACCAGGAATAATATTCTTCTGGAAATCGAATTATTACCCAATCGAAGTACAGTGATTATTGCGAACGCAAGAATCCGGGACGCTTTCGGGCCGTTTAATTAACGTGTCAATCTCGGCTGCTGACTGTGACACTTTTTTAAACGTTGCAGACACATTTGACACTCCCTCTATTACACGTCCCCTTTTATTTGATCTATCAAGTACCAAAATCTCGCCCGAATCAAACACATTGATTGCGAGCCAATGCGCCGTTCGAATGCACTGTGAATAAAATGCATAGCGCAAAAGCCTGCAGCCATTGAAACGATCGAGTTCGTAAAATAGATCTCCACTTCGATCGCCAAATATCGCTAACCAGGCGTCAAGATTGGAAAGATGGGAGACGCGACTTTGAAAGTCGGTGAAACGCGAGCACCATTGGACAGGATCATTACCAAACAACGAACAACGCAGAGGAGTCGTCGGAAAGCGACCACTCGAGGCTGCTTTCCACCTGGCCACGTCAAGAAACGACCCCATTATCGACGAAAGGACTGTTTAAGGCCCCGGTTTCGAGGGCTGGCCGTTCGATAACGATTTCCGTTGCGTGCACCGAGCCAGGATGAGAATCCTCTGCCTCGAAGGTTAGCCGTGATCAAGGCCACTCTGCTCGTTCTGCTTTCTATTTTTGCGCTCGCAGGATCCCCGCCCAGCTACACGGGCACACGTGTGTGCGCGGAGCGATCCGAAGCCGGCGAGATTGCTCGACAAACCGGGATGATCTGCTTCAGATCGCCGCACCACAAGTTCCCCGCGCTCTCAGCCCGTAAATTCGAGTTCGCGAGATAACCAAGGGGCCGTAAAAAGCGGCGAAGTTCGCCGTATCGTCGCATCTGCGCGAAATATTTCCAGCTGGGAGCTATTTAACGAATGCTAGAAAAACAGAACCCGGAGAGAATTGCGCGATCCGGTCACGGCTACATATCGAGTTATCGAAGATGGATATATTCCAACGGGCACGCTCGTGAATCGCGGCGAGCCGTGTAGAAAATTCCGCGGTTAGAATACCTCGGTTACAACGATCGTTTAACCATCGAAGGATCTAACTGGATTTCAGCGCTGCTCGTCCCGCGGATTTGACAATACACTTTACAAAGGTACAGAGAACCGCTTTGCTGTTCGCTGTCCAGTGAGCTCGATGTTGAAAAGAGCGGAACAAAAATGGAAGAAAGAATCAGGGGGACACCCGAGTGCCCCATCAAATCAAAACCCTCGATCTCCAGGAATCGTCGAGAACTACCTAACGGACGATCTTCGAAACATCGCCCCGAGTTCCCTCCGCCGACTTCTCTCGCAATTAAAGCCGCCAAAAAGAAAACACCCATCCCGAAGAACAATCAATCGTCCGGAGCCGCCCTCTCGCCGTTCCCGAAGGAGCAGAAGATCAAAGAACAGAGGGAAGATCCCACTAAAAGCATCCAGAAACAGATTCCCAAACCGCCCATCGCTGCAGCCTGCGGGCCGTATCCCGAGTCGTTCCCTTTGCCGATTGATATCCGCTCGATCGCGGCGAGCAAGGATGGAGCCAGGTGGAGCAAGGATCTACCAACATCTACCACAGGGCCAAGGACCGCCATCAATCTGACGCGGGCAATATCGTTACTCCTCGCCGAGGGAATCCACGAAAATGTTATTCAGGACGTCAGCGTCCTTTTTGCAACGTAACCACCGGGACAACAAAAGACTGACGGAAGGGAAGAGGGGTGGCGGAGGCAGATCAGAGGCAGCCACGGTACAGAGCGGAGCAGGGGCCCGGAGGAGCGAGCTGGAGAGGCGAAAGCACCGGCATCAGCATCAGCAGCACCAGCAGCTTCACCTTTGCCACGGGGAAAAAGGAAGAAAACACGCCGCGGCAACGGCTGAGGAGGGCTGAGGAGAGCCGAGTAGAGCTGAGAGAAGGGGAAAGGTTCGAGAGCACGGTCTACGCGTGGCCTCGACGTCGTTTCCTGCCCTGATTGGACGTTGGCTCGTGGCCGGCGTTCGCCATTCACCGGAAACCCAGCAGCGCTCCTCGAACGTTCGCGTGTACCAAGCTTCTCCTCTCGCTCTCTCGCTCCCCTTCTCTCTTTCTCTCTCTCTCTCAGTCTCTCCCTTTCGCCTCACCTGCTGCCCAGCCTGCCGTCCTTCTCCCAGGACGGGCTGCTGCCCAGGCATCATCACTGGTCAGACCGCTCTTTTTCTTCGCTCGACCCTCGACGATTTACCCCCTCCCCGCCTCTATCCTGGCCACGAATCCAGAACGGGAACCTGTTCGACCGGTTCCGTAGGTGCTACCTGCGTTCAGGGGTACAGAGAGCTGGGCTGACGAGCCGGGGCCCCTTTCGTGGGGCATAATTGTAACGACCGCGAGATGTCTTCTCCGTCACGAGGTGTTCGCGGGGCTCAACCTAGTTTCCACATTCGCAGGTGCTGCGGGGGATCGTGAATGGACACTCCTTGCTTTTTCGATCTTTTCGATCTTCGCGTGTACGTGGTAATGGTACGATTGCGAGCCAGCGATAGGCGCGACAGGGATCGCAGGCGATTTCGAATCGACCATCTGCAGTCGCCGCTTTGCCAGCTGGGTGGTTTGGACGGCAGGTTCTAGCATCTGATAGCGATGCAGTAGCGCAGCAAATGATGGAGCTTTCTCTTGGAGGCAAATTTGGAGTGGTGGGGCGCTTTAGGCGGGAGAAAGGCACTAGAGGTTTCTTAGAGGTAAAGGAAGCATCGATTTTGTCAGGACTACCAGCTCCAATCGGATAACGGTTCTAATCGGTAGACCTGTCTCTTTAATTGGACGCTCCGTTGATAACTGGTCGGTGAAAGAGAGATAGCGACGGCTTCCTAGAAACGCTTCGAAATTGAAGAGCAATTGGATCTCGATAGGTGAAGTCGCTGGCCCGTGGAAAAACTGGGTGGGGGGACCAGTTTTTGGTGCCAGACTCCTCCGTTTTCAACGGTTATCTCCGAGCTCTTCCGTTTTCACCGCTCCAGTAGACGGCGCTCTTTATTAACGTCTCCGCGTTTAAAAAAGATAATGGATTATAGGGGGAGAAACGGAGCGAGCGGTGGAGGAATACGCCTCCGAAGTCGAGGGGGTGGATTTAGATAAAGGAGTATGGTAATTCGGCGAGCGCAAGCGGCAAACAACAAGCACCGGCGCAATGGGAAATTCGATTTCTGCTCCTTTCGACGCGAAACTGCTCGCCCTGGAAGATCATTAAGGGGGAGGGGGCAGCGAAACGAGGACCACCGCCGAGTGAAATGTGCTGCGCATTTAATCGATGCAGTTACTTTCAGCGACGGACGCGCCTCTTTATTCATAGCCTCTACTGTATTCGCTGCAATCGCCTTAGTTTTGCGCTCCAGGGTCGATGAAAGGGCGGAATATTGCTCGCATACAGAGCTCGCTGTTCCCTGCCAGAAAATTCTGCTCCACCAATTTCGACTCCTTCTCGGTTCTTTTCCCTTCGGGTTTAACTTTAATTTCCCGACACACTGCCATTAAATAGGCACAAATTATTCCAACACCGGCGCGCAGTTTGGTCGATTTCGTTGAAACGTGGAAGCATTCGATTCTGTCGAACAAGCCGCATTGTTCAACCAAAGTAAATCGCGACGTTCGGTACCGTAGAGCTGTAGCGGGGAATTTATTTCGGAACGGGACTCGTTTTCGCGCCCGATCGTATCGCGATATTAATGACGCGGAGCGTTTGCTGCAATGCCACAGGAGCGCAAGTTGGTATAAATTCAGCACACCCGCCGCCCGGAGCAAAGATGCCCTTTGTCACGCGTGCCCCCGCCGTTTTATGACTTCCAAACGGCCCCGTTTCGGGCATAACGCACCGGGAAGATACGGTCCTATTTAAAGGCATAAGTCGAAACTTTCGCCGTTCTCCTGGCAGCCGTGGAAGCTGTGTAACTCTCGTCCGAAGGCACTTATTGCCCACCTAACTTTTGGCATTGAGAAGATAAACGATTGCTTCCTCCCGACCGTCCCTCGTCTTCGCGAGCCACGCGAATTATACTTTCGCTTTTATGCTCGGTCATTGATGCTCGATTGGCACGAGTTTTCGTACGGTTTAAGGGCTGCTCGCTAGATTGTCGCTGAGTAGCTGGATAACGTACTACTTAGGGAAGTCCTTTTGATTTTTATCTCAGCTTTCTGCAAGATTACAGCGGAATAATTCTTGTATTAGTTTACGAGCTTCTTTGCGACTTCTTCTAGAAGCTGTAAAGGATAGGATCGTCTGTAATTTTATTTACTGTTTATTTACTTCAAGGATCAGTTGTTTTTTTTTTTTATTACAATTTCAAGAAAACCGGAGTGAAACGGTTCTCCGTGCACTTTAGTTTCTTCCTGGCTACTTATCGAAAGCCTGACTGATCGTTTAATGATACGATCACGAAGTTTGTCTACTAATTTCATTCTAACAGATTTCGAAACGAATCAATTACAGCGCACAGTGTACCGAGGAATGGCACTAGGAAGAAATTCTGCAGACGCTGAGGAAATACAAATTTTCATGTAATATCTTTAGCTATTTAGTTTGGAATTTCTGTTGAAGTACATGGTCCTGTCATTAATGCCACATTTACGTAATCGATCATCAACATCGACAACAGTTATTGGCCCATCAATTCGGCCAGGCCGAATATTGATACTAATTTTCCCAGGTTTTCACGCAAAAGCGATTTATTAGTTTGCTTAAAAAGTAATTAACGAGGAACAAGTTTTGCAGGTGGCAGCGTAACACGCGACAGAACACCGTTTACGCTGTGTTATATATTGTTTCGTGATATTGACTCATTATTGGCCGTAAATATTATTCCACTAACCACGCTGGACGATATTGGATCGATAATAGCACCCCGTCGTTCCGTGATGGTGCTCGAGAGATCATGTAATCGATAGTGATCTAGCATTCCCTACAATCGGCTAGTATTGTTAATCGTAAGCTCCTTGCCCCCTCTTACCAACTCAGAAACAAAACCTCTGTGTACAGAATACACTTTTCCTGTATTCCTCATGAATTCGAGAAGAGATATACGTTTCTCTCGCGTTAAAACGTTTCGCGGACCCCAAAAGATTCATAATCCCTCGACGCCCTTCCCATTCCACCCAGCAGGTAGGTAATCACCTCTAATCAAATATCAATTATCCCCATCCAACCGAAAATTCTACAAACAGAGCTACCATTGTTGACCTAACAACTATAGCCAACATTTTCACAATATCCCCAGAGATCTCTCAGAGCCCAACAGAAATAGATTTCAAATTCTTCTAACTCGCTAATAAAATCCCCTCCCAAAGCCTAAGAATCTTCATTCCCCTGAATCTGTAACCATTCATACAACACACTACACAATAAATAATGCTTCCACTAATCAGTTATTCCAAGCAGAATCAGTACAGAAAGCCAAGAAGCAATATCGGAAAGTTATGGCCCCTGGCGCGTATCGAGGCAAAGTGCCGACCATCGGACAACAAGGAGCTGGCCCGCGGAACCACCGGACCGCTGTGCCGGAACTCGGACGGTGCAGCGCCGGAGTCAAAGCGAAGCGTGTGGCGGCGGGAATTTTAAAACAAACGTCCCCCGAGCGTGAGACGAAAACAGAGTTAGAGATAGTTTCGGGAAGGGGGCGAAACTTGGGAGCGCGGAGAGCAGAGGCGTCGCTTCGATTATCAAAAGGGAGTTAACGGTTATTTTATCGAATCACGGCAGTTGGAGGCGAGCGGAGAAATTGGCAACAGGTGGAACGGGATTGCCGCAGAAGCCACCGCCCTGATCAATACTTAATTACGTGATTCTGCACGACACGCTCGTGTCTCGGCGCGCGGCGCGGCGTCCCTCGTCCCGTAACTTTTCACGTGTCCGCTTGAACGTCCCTGCCACCATTCCCCCGCCCGCCCCCTCCGTCGAGTTGGATTTAAATTATTCCAGATAAAGGCGACACCCTCGCCCCGACCGTCCCCAACTTCGTAGCCGATAAACGCCTGAGACACCGAACTTCCAACGGGCACGTAAGTATCGCGGCGGTCTGAAAACGGAGGCGCCCCCGTTTGTTTTATCTGCGTTTCAGGGACAGCAGCGGCTGATCGTGTCGAGTGTAATCGTTTTAAAAGCTTCGCGAGATATCGCGCTAGAACCACGTTCCCTGGCGGAGGTGTGCCATTCAATTTCGCAGGGATTGCTGTTGGGATGATTCAGTATTCATTTCCCTCAGATGCCGCTCCATTTTTGTGCATTTAGCTCCTCGAAATATTAGCACACCGATCGACTTCCGCTACACTTTACTACCCTCCTCTTTCCTTAATTACGTCCTTCCAAAGGAGCTCGTTACATTGCAAGAAAAAAAGACAGATGGTAGCACCAAAAATGTGACGCGCAGCTGGGAACCTCGCTAGTCAAATCCACCGTGCACTGTCTACCCAGAATCAAACCGATAAAAGCACACACAGCCCCGACCCTCCAGATACCGCCACTCGCCGCGGTAATTCGTGAAGCGCCACATCCAACTCAATGAAGAACCGCTTGCCCAATAATCCGAGTGCTCTGGGACCAGCCCGGTCGTCGACCGGGTCGCCACTCGAATCGGATCGGCCGGAGTATCAGCCGGCGCGTATGCACAAAGGATATCTGGCTGCAAAAGCGCTGTCGTTTCCAGCCGATCGACCCGAATACGCCAAACGCCCATCGAATCTGCACGGACCTCGCGGCGCAGTCGTCCGACCTTTTATTTTATTCCATAAGCTGAAATGGGCAGGGCCACCCTCCTCGAAGCCGGGGTTCTCTGTCGTCGAATTAAATGGCCGAATGTGTCGCGAGCGATGCCCTCGGTGTCCCTTCCTTCCCCGACAGCCCCTCGCAACCACCTCGCGGCAAACTGTACGCGCGGAGGGGCGAGGGTGGCTTCCATGGTCGTTGGAAAACGATCGAACAGCCGACGGGGCACGCGTCACCGTCCGTAGGTTCATCAAGAGCTGACTCATTAGCTGGCATTGTGCGTGCGTTCGACTGGCAACTGCATTACTCCGCTTTGATGCGCACCTGACCGAGTGCCGACCCGCTCTACTCGCCGCGTGCAGGCTCCATATTCAGCGCACACCCCCGACCCACCGGTGGCAGAGGGGAGGGGGCGGAGATGGGGGCGCAGGAGGGATTTATATCTGTGTTACGAGCGGGACGTTAATTGCTCGCGACTAATTTCACCCCGGCTCGCCCGGAATCTCCTGCCGGTGACACATACCTACCCGCGGGACAATGGCCTTTGTTGCTCGTTCGGCTGCGTTTATTTTTCCCCGTTCGCCCGCCCCCGTGCCTGCCCCATGGACATCGAAGCGCGTGCTACTTGGCCCGTCGGAGCTCGCTGGACCGCCAGGTGCGTGGGGGGTTCGTTCATCCGCGACTGGATGAATAAGCGTCGCGGAATAAAGTCGCGCGGGAGTGCGTGCGTGGAGGCGACTGGTGGAGGAGGTCAAGATGCTTGCGGAAATGATTTTCGAAGAGGAGCTGGTGAGTTGCTAAGTGGAGGATATTGTTGGGGGTGGTAGAAGTCGAGGGTGGTGTTGCTGCAGGTGCAACGTAGGGCACAGCGGTCGAGGCGTGGTTTTCTGCTGGGGATCGATGATGAATAGATAAGGTAACCGATGAGGCACTTTGGGTTCGATCGTTTCGCATCGATTTCCGGAAAAATGATGGAATCTATCCCCGGAACGAAGTCCACTTGTTGAAGTAGATTCTTCGTCTTCGTAGTGCGAGAGCTACCGGGACGTATGTAAGTGCCAAATTACAGGATCGCATCGTCGCTGTCGGATGATAGATAAGAGGAAAAGGGCTGAATTGCCAGTTAGGATTCTCAGGGCCGAATTACCTCGGATCGAAGGACTTCCTGGGGAAATCATGACTGCGAGTAACGCTGTCATAAATTGCAGGGTTTGTCACGCCGTTCCCTCGATCGTGGCGCTGCTAATTTCCCTGCGACTCAAAGTATCTCGGCGTCGACGGATCGGAGTTCGAGCGCCCCAAAGGCGAATACAATTTCCCCAGCGACAAGTGCGAGACTCCCGAGTACTTTCTGATCATCCAGAGACACTGATACAGCGGATCAAACAGAAGAAAGGAGACAATTCGTAGCGACGTGTACTTTAAAGCGATCCACCGCTTTCCCTACGGAAATGCCACTGACTCTTTTTCTGACTGATAACGGCGCAACCGCGTCGAATACAGATGCTCCACTCCAAGAGCAGATCGTAGCTTCGATCTGAGTCCCATCCCGCGGGTGTTTCGACATCGTAAAACAACATCGATCCTCGAACAGAGCAAATGCGAGCTCACACAATCCACTTCCACGCTATTCGCAGGAATCGTATCAATTCAGCCCCGTCTAAAGTCAGCACGACAAATTAAAACTCAAGTATCATCCCCTGACGAAGGTAAGTACGACCTGTGTCGACTAGATAGAATCATTTTTCATCCCCCACAGCTTTAAACCTCCGAAGCTTAAACATCCGAAAGATGATCAAGCACAATTCTCCGCCAACGCTAAAAACCTGCCACCCGCATTCCAAACGCTTCATAGTCCCCTAAATCCACCCTTAACACCTAAATAGCTCGAGATCGACGAGAGAGGGGGGAGCCTCCACTCGACAAATTGAAACATCCAGTCCGATCGTCACCGTTCAACGGCCGGTACCATCGGTTTCCAACCCCCTCCCCCAAAGGTGGGGCCAGAGGTCCGTTGATCGTTAAGGACGCGAGGGAATTGCAAATCCGCTGATTATCGCGTGGATCCGCGGCGAGAGGACTGGGAAGGTTGGACGAGGAGAGGGGTTCCAGCAATACGGTACACCGCTGCACACCCGGTACCCTGCATTGGGACGATTTTTCCAGGCGGAGGCTGTGAAACAGGTTGTTCCAGCGAGCGAGCGAAAAAGAATAAAGAAGAGAGAAGCAAGATTATATAGCGAGGAATGAACGGAAGGAGGCGAAGCAGCCGGTGAACTCGCCTTTTTATTCAGCCCCACTTGGTCGCTCGGTTCAACGTACGACGAACCGCGCGCCACCCTTTCTTACGGGGGGGACCGCCGTCATTTCCTCGCTCCTCCAGCTTTCTGTGAAATTTCGCGCCGCCAGGCAGTCGAATTAATCGCGTCAAGTGGATTTCCACTATTTCCAGGCGGAGGCTGCTCGCTTTTGCC
This sequence comes from Andrena hattorfiana, assembly GCA_944738655.2. Taxonomy (NCBI): domain Eukaryota; kingdom Metazoa; phylum Arthropoda; class Insecta; order Hymenoptera; family Andrenidae; genus Andrena; species Andrena hattorfiana. The sequence continues at coordinate 5,709,648 of OX122893.2, forward strand.
GACGATCGTCGCGTATCGAAGCGACCCGACGCTCGCATTGGAGGAGGCTGCCGCGATTTAACGTGTTTGGTACCACTTTGGAATTAAAAATCTGCTTTCACATGCTGGTGATTGGTTAGGCTTATTAACAGTTTTCACGCAGCAGCCTCGTCTTTCACTCAAATTATTCTACTATACCACTGAATTCACGTGTATTTTCCTGTAATGAGTAATGAAGACAAATAATAACAAAAGTAATAATAGCTACGTTCTTGGATTCAGGAGGTCGTTGAAGTACGGGGTACACGAATTACTTGGAAAGCTATTATTCTTGGAAGTTGATTGCGAGTGCTCTTGGAACCTCTTGTGCAGAATGTTAGGATAATAATTTTCCAAGAACGTATGATGATATTTGCAGAGGCGTTACTTTATGAGGCAATTCGGTGAATCAATGGTGCCGATTGCTAGTGAGTAGGATGAACTGAACTTGTAAACTGCCTTCATGAGTTCATACTACGTAGAAGTTGAAATTCAAGAAGAATCTCAAATGTCTTAAAGGAAGAGAGGTGAAACTCGAGAGAGTCTCGAGTCTAACAGCAGAATCGATCCCGAAAACGTTTGAAACTGTGACAGGAAGATTTCTAATAGAAAATCCCTCGCGGATCCGAAGAGCTGCGACGCTCACTGCTTAGGATCGTCTGAGACGAGCTCGGTGGCTGTAGTCGAACCGGCGAGCGCTCCTGAATGGAACGAGTTACGATGGGGCGCGTAATAAAGCTGACGGCCTTGTAACGCGATCGTAAATAATCGTGTACCCTGTCTCGGTGAATCGTGGCCCGATAAAGGAGGGTTTTTATGGTAATCGTCGGGAATATCGGTGGGGGAAACTTCGCGCCACGTCCTCTAAAACTATCGCCGTGTTTGAGCTTCCTATTAAAATATTAAAAATTCCGTTAACGGCAGAAGAGAGGAAGCGTTCTGAGGAAAAAAATTAACGAGCATCCTTGCTCTCTTTTTCTAAAGGCGTAATACGTTTAGAGCACTCACGTTTTTTTTTTTTATAAACACGCGTGCACCCGTTAATTATCCGGAGAGGTCTGCCGTAGCTTAACACCTTAAGACTCCTTTATTTTGAATATTCGAAAAAAAAACTTCCAAATAGAAATATGCTTTTTTCAGCAAGGGACGTTGAACAGTTGAAAGCAATTTTTTGATCTACTCGCGGTTTTGGAAATTTTACCCTGACTATTTTGTGCGTAATAGTGCAAAGGGGAATTTAATTCACCTTCGACTCTCAGACTCCGTTTGGAGCAGGTAGATTCTTGATAATATTGTTTGCGATATTGTAGGTCATCCTATTATTAAAATATCTACACGAAAGAGTTGTTTAAGGCGCTAAGATAAGGTACTTATTCAAAGCACCATCGATATGGCTATTCCTTCTGAAGAAATAAGTTGAGAGGCTGATAATAAATTTATTTAAGTCCCTGTTTTAATGAAAGTGCAGCTGAAAAGTATGCAAAGTTGGTATACGATGACGGTTAAGTACCTTTAAAGTAGATTTTTTTTCCAAAACAAAACCTCTCCCTTTTTATAAGGAATCGTCGCGCTTCGAATTACACCCCGTTCTGTATTTACGAGTTCCTGGTGCTGCCTTTTATGCGGCGGATCGCGCGGGAGACTTCGATTAACTGGAGAACTGTGTTCCCCATCTATTCCAGATAATCGAAAAGGAACCGCACCTTCTAAAGCCATATCAAGGTGTCTTGCTTAGCGAAGGCAATATCCCTAGGAAAGAATTAAACGCAGCACCTCCGTGATTTCTCCATCAACATTGCACTATTCTCCCTCGAAAATTCTCGAGAATAACTGCAGACGAAACGACTGAAGCTCAGACTATACTCCTAAGATTCCAAGCTGGAATTACGATCGAACATAAAATCAGATTATAGACCAGCATTTTCATACCACGTTACGAGACCTTTCTAACTGACGATATCGAGGGCCGGAGTATATTAAAAATAAAGAGAGACAAATGACAAAAACCCCTATTTTCCATGAAACATCGTTTCCCGCGTTCCCCGTCCCCGTAGCGCGCAGCCAAAGTGTTTCTCGAGTGAAATGGAATCGACAGGAGATATATCTCGACTAGACGAATGCGAAATCGCGCGATTGCACGTAGCCGAGCAAGCACAGCGCTTTAATTGGCGTGTAATCGCGACGCAGCTCGCCGTAAACGAGCGCGAGTCAATCGTTAAAAAAGCTTTTTGTTCCGCGAGCGCAGGGGAACAGTGATTTTTTAAAAACGCGCCGAAAAACACCGTCCCGAGATAAACGTGAAAAGCCCCGCCGGATAATATACAGGCACGCGCTGGCACGGGTATGGGTACGAGCGAGTTATAAGCGGGACGATAGCGCGTGTAACAGACACGGAAACGCGCGGGTTGCCTGCTCGAAGGGGGCGTGAAAAGGGCGTTTCTGATAGCCTTGGATCGAAACGCTCCTATCATTCACGATGATGTTACGTTAATCTAACTGCTAACACGTAACACACACGCGCTCCCTCCCCCTGATAACTTTATTCAAACTTCGCTGCGTTTGACGTGCGCCAGCTTTCCAGCTTTGTTGCCACTGGAGAGATAGCGCTCCCAAAGGGATTGACAGCTGGGCCCAATGAGCCACGTGTCGCCAAATTCTGCGTGATTTTCGAGGAATTTGTGGTGCTGCAACTTTAGAGATAGGTGCGAATGACGAATCAGTTAGCAGAGGCATTTACTTTGATTACGTAGGATTACTTGGAGCATTTTAACCACGTACACTCATTCAGCTTAGGAATAATATATGATCCGTGTAATTGGATAAATTACACGAGTTCGAAGTACCGCACCGTGCCATTCTCTGGCTTAAAATACTCTATTCGGGAAGCTCGGCCCGTAGCGAAACTGTCTCTGGTCTGTGAGAGAGTGGATAAGCGGAAGCGCAAAGGGCAAATTGGAACGATATGATTTTCGCTTTGCAATATCGCAAAGAGTGTCAAGCGAGCGCCGCGGCTACAGGAAGTACCACTTTCATTCATATTTAACAGGAAATTCAGGACATCGCTTAACTGCCTTTAAATACACACTTTGAGTGACAACTTCGTTGTTCCCCGCTGGAAAATGATTACCGATGGTGAGCAATTTTGTAAATGGGACCACATGATTTCCATCGCCGCCAGAAATGTGACATTCATTCTGTAATTCATTACTTTGTTCCTTTGATAACAGACTCGAGGCTTTTTATTCCGTGGCTCCATTCGCTTTGCGATTACGCATCCATTTGCATATCATAACATTTCCGCCGACATCCCATTGATCCTTAACTCTGCTGCAGGATAATTAATCGTAATTAGTACTTCACTCGAATAAATTGCTATTTTTTTTGCCCCGTAAAGGACACGCGGCTGGCTTGCTTGCTTCGAAGCCATAAACCAGAGTTTAGAGCCACGCTAAAGACGCTGCCAGCGAAAGTATGCCGTGGAGAATATTACAGCCTTCCTAACCGCAAATGGTTAATACCGTGCGGTTAGTTAGTGGACGGATACCGGGCAACAGCTTTCCTCAGTCGTACCTCTTATTTGCAACTTCACTGCGCGCGATTAATGCTCGCTAAGACGAGGAGTTATTCGGTAGGCGCTATCTGCGAGGATGCAGGAAGAACGTTTCTACGAAGCGAAATAAACGGACTAAAGAATTCGAGATATAAACATTTATTCCACAGAAAAGAAAATACACATGTAAAAAGAAATTGGATTTCAGTAGGAGCGGATTTTTCGAGGCGATTAAGTAAGACAGGATTTTAATAAGTTGATTATTAAACAACCTACTCGACGAGAAACAAACCCTCGAAGCAGCAAATGCTACATCATCGCCGCCTGATATTAAATATGAACTGCAACTTCAAGAAACATGTGCACTTTGTTACACGATCTCTGCAGCTCCTCTGTTCTTTTTTCTCCTATTATGATCTTCCATTTTCAAAGAAGCCAGGCTCTTTCGAGCGCTCTTTGAAAGGGTAAACTACGCGATGCTTACAAGCAAAGAGCTGATGTTACTAAAAAGAATGTGCACCTTTGAGACAGTGTACTATCAACACACATCTCCGAAAGAATTACTTCTAAAGTTTCCTTGTTTTGTCGAAAACTTCACTAAACACCAGACATTTGAGGTCGAAGAAACATATCTTTACAGAAATGTAAATAACACTGCCGCTATGCTCACTTTTTTCTTTCTAAACTGAAAGCGCGTATCAGTTGCACGTCCCTTTTAGAGACGCCACGCGATTTTATTTCGCGATAGGCGAAAATGGCGGGCAGAACCGGGACCGTCATGCACCGATTCGTTATTCATCGTGCATCGTGTAATCGCGGATCACCGTTTAAGCGCAATTTGACGCTACGTTGCTATCAACTCGCTCGCCTCATCCTGACGCGCTTCTGACTCAACCTTGAAAATTAAGTAAATGGGGGCAAACGCATCGCTGGGAATGTTTCCCCGATAAATGGATCGACAAATTGCAGCCTCCTTTCCTTTCCCACGACGTCCTCGCGTGGCCAACTCCGGCTGCCGTTTAATTCCATAACCAACAAAAATTGTAACTGCTCCGACAAGGTGAAGAGAGGTACGGACACGCTGGATTACAGAAACTCGATACAAGCTTGCAAATTTCAAGACTCGATTCTATGAAGGAGTCTTGTGATGTTCAGAGGTTTGAGATGTCAAGAGTCATGCTCCTTTTTAGCCTCTCATTGCTGGAAATAGCCAAGATTTAGTTGCTTTTGAATATCCTCAGGGTGATCAAGTACTTTAACACTTGGATCGCCACGGATTTTGGAGCGAACACATTGTTTTTTTAAATTGGATTTTCATTCGTAATATTCAAATAGGTATGTACATACGAAAATCTCTTGCAAAGTGTGATTGAATGCATTCTAGAGGTAACAGAATGAATACTGATGCCTAAGTAGTTACTAGTTTCCACTAATTGGAAGTTGGAAATGTTAGTTATGGTGAAAGGAATATATCGAATACGCAGAGTATTATCTCGTTCGAATTGGCGATAATAAGCGACACGGTAAACTATAAGGAATTAAGTCCATTATCTGAGACGTATTAGCTGCTATCAAAGCGAAAACTCCCCCAAAAGAAAGGGTCGCTTAAGAAGCCACTCGAGATACCGAACTCAAGGAACGAATTACACCGGCCGAACTCTTAATCCAGCATTGTTTCCACTCCTGAAACGAAACCCTCCAGCGCACAACACCGTGGCGCCGAGTTGTGCGGCACTCCGAACAATGTCAACGACTTGGACCGACAAAAATTAGTTTATCGTGCTCCGTTGCCCTTGGTCAGCGGCCGAACGCATTGCGCGGAATGGAAAGCGATAAGGTAAATGTACCAATACCCGGACGCTTAAGGGGCTTAAGGAATAGCGGCAAAGTTTGCCTCCTAATTTAATTTGTAAAACCATCATGAAATAAAAAAATGTTGTTGAAATGTGGAAGATAACACCATATTATACTATCGGAAATTGAAAAAAAAAGTTTATGTATTATAATAGACGTATTTGTTAATAAAAATACAAAAACATGCAAATGTCCCAGTAACCGGACAACCTAAAACTGCATGTCCCAATACCTGAATTGTATCGTCCCAGTAAGCGGACAACCTAAAAATGCATGTCTAAATTACTTATATTCGCGAAATTTTGTATCAGTAAATAAACTTAGACTTGTTTTAAAAAACATTCATTTTCTTGCAAATTAAACTATCTTAAACTAAATTTATATCTATTTACTATTATAATAATGTATTATTATAATATATAAATAAGAAATGCTGTCAATATTTTCTTAGTAAATGTTAGAAGTGTCTTGACAGAAGCTTAAGAAATCTCTCGCAATCTGCTATGCGTACGAAGTGTGTTACAAAATAATTATTTCTATCTAACGATTTTTAATTTTCTACAATAATGATTTAATTAATATTGCTAAATACTTGTGCATTATGGTACTATTTTTTGTTTTTAATTACATTGAAAATTAAGCTTAAAAATAAATAAAATTCGCATTACTGTTCAGGTACTGGGACATGGCCGGGCACTGGTACATTTACCTTACCGAACAATAGTGGACAAACGAACTACCTATGCGGCCAGAATTTTGCCATCCGGGAAACTGAGAACTGTGATCGTTTACTTGTTTCCTTCAATTCTCTACTCTCGATGTCTCGAATTAATTAATTAATTCGTACCTCGCGCTAACTATTCCAACTTCACGAAGACTTTCTCAAAAACTGAGCGTCAAACTCTATGCACACATATCAGTTCCGTGACTGTTCAGTGGCGTCAGTGTCAGTGGTAAAATATATTATTTCTGTTTCTGAGTGGAGCACTTCACAATGAAAATTCACGGAACTGACATGTGTGCGCAGACCTTAAATCTACACATTGGCATGGATATTTTTGCATTAGCCATTGATAATCTTCGCTTAGAAGCTACATTTCGAGAATAAAAAGAAGTGAAAATAAGTCGTCCCGGTTTCTGAATAGAACATTGCGAATTCCTTGGATTAGATTTTTCTTCAAACGCGGCTAATCAATTTGGCTAGGAAATATCCTGATCCAGAGGCAAGCATTTTCTTAGACCGGCATTCATAATACATTGCAATTTCTGCAGACATAATAGCGTCCGCGTGACCGAAAGGGCATTAAGAGCAGCCTTCGCGATTTAACATAATCGTCGGTAAAGCGTGCTGGCGAGCCCGCGCAGCCGAGGGAAACTTTCAATTCGAGTCGTAGAGGCCGTCGCGTCAGGTGTAGATAGTCGAGTTACGGACGAATAAAATTCAATTTTAGTGGCCGTCCAAGAGACGCCGCTGCCCGAAACGTGTCTCTGTGATGTAGCCGGAAAGTTAGCGCGGAGAAACGCTTTAAAAGCGAAACTTGGTCACGGTTCAGTTCTGGAAAATCGGCGCCATGCTTTGAGCGAGGGTAAAAGTACAATAAAAGACCGATTCCCTGGAAACAGACCAGCTTTCGATGTTCTCTGTTGGATCGATCCTACAAAAGGTTCCATGAAGAATACAAACGTGACAAAGGATATTTCGAAACTTTTTGCGAACACGTTTAAGATCGATATTAGGTATATATTTCTTGTGACACTTGGAATAGCGTGAGGTTTTGAATTTTCCAAATGCTTTCCAGGAAACATCAACGTGGAAATGGATAAGTTTCCTTGACTTGACATGATCCAGTTACTCGATCGACGGTTAGTCACGATCGAAAGCTGTTGGAGAATTTAAATGCTCGCCATTCGAAGAGGTGCCGATTCTCCCTTTGATCGAACGTTTCAGCAAATGCGAGTGGAATATTTATTTACCCATGATATTTCGCGCTGGCTGTTTTCGGGGACACTGGCTGCCCAAAGTGGTGGAATTTATCGACTAAAAATGCCGGGGAAAAGGTCTCCCGGAGCCCCGAGTCATTCGGTGTTTCAGCCGTAACAATAATGTGGAACTAATCGCTGTTTTTACAGTCACATTTAATTTTAATTGAAGTCGGAGATAAAGCTTGCCGGATATTAAATTCTCCAGCGAGCTGCTCCAGCGAGAAAGCACCACGGAGTTCAGTATAATTCGAATCGAAATGTACATTTTAAATGAGAACTGCCTTAAACTGCTGCTAAAAAAAACATTCGTCACGCTGCAAAGTTAAACACCAACGGACGTTTTTGTTTCACCGCGGCTGGCTTAAGTCGCGTTCCTACGTGCCTCGCTACGTAATATACCCTCAGCTCGCGTTACCCAAAGAGTTTAAATTCATAACCCAAATGAAACCGAAATTTAAACGGAATCTCTTTCAAAATCTATACGTTTCATTATCGCAAGCTCAAATGCCTATTGCACGACACAAAATCAGAGCATGCATGGATCTGAAAGCACTAAGGCACTAAGCGAAAAAGCAAATTAGGGGAGACCAGGGCAAAGTGAACCTCGGGGTAAAATGAGCTTTCTTAATTTATTCTTTAACAATTGAATATATTTACAAATTTTGGTGATGTAATAAATGTGTGTAATACCACAATGATAATTATGCACATTCAGATATCGAAAAATGGAAATTCATTTAAAAAATTAAAAATGAAGTTGTAGAGACTTCCAATTGGTTTTCTTTTCTAATTTAGCTTTTTTGATAAATGAGTCTTAAATGTATTATTTTAACTCCAATTTTTTTCTGTGTGTTTATAACAAGCTTATAAACATACATATACACGCGTTTGAGAAAACATTAATCCTAACATTGTTAAATAATTAATTTTCCACTGAGTACATATTCGGGGTAAAGTCGCCGGGGTAAACTCAGCTGCAAATGGCTGCTAAGAACCAATGCGCAACTGATGTGCGCAATATCTTAACCTGTCAGCTGGCTAGAAAACCACGCGGCGTGGTGGAACAGAAACTAACCTCAAAAAAATGAAAAATCTGCCACAGTTTTTGACAACAACGGTGCAAAAAAGCCAGAAGCTGTCGTGCTACACACGTCATTCCAGCGCAATGGGTTAATATTTACCTATATCCTTAATTAAAATTCTTATTTTGTTGCACTTCACTTTACCCCGGATAGGAGTTCACTTTACCCCATATATGGGGTAAAGTGATATCTCTTGCATCATTTCTTTCAAGTCGAATTTTAATATACTCTAAGTTTATTTTAAGTACTGCTATTCGTCATTTATCAATAGTAATGTTTGAATTATATTATAAATCCATTTCCAAACATTTTTATTAAAAGGGAAAAATTTTATTCTACTTCAAACTATTTTCGTGTCACTTTGCCCCAGTCTCCCCTACTCCTATACTGAGCTGCACCGCCTCGGAACAGAAAGAAATCCAAGATCGTCCAACCACTTCCTCCCAGCACCGCAAAAAGCCTCGTGCCCCTTTTCACAGGAAGCGAACACATTTCCGGGTTCAGTTTCTTCCCCCAATCAGCGTTCCACTTTTTTACAAAGTCGTCCTTGCGTCGAGCCCAGCGATGTTACGTCACGCGAATGAAAGCAGCCGATTATCGAGCAGCCCTGGCGAACGGGGCACGCACTGCCCATCAATCATCGAGACTCCACGACTCCACCCGTCCGTATGAAATGACCAAGGATCACGTAAGACACCTGTTGACGGCCAACGGATCTAGCAGATCCAACAGAACCGGGCCGTTTGATAGCGGAGCCTTCGTTACTCCCGGGCCCCGCATTAATTCACGCGCCCCTGTCAAAGTCTCCGCGGTCGGCGAGGTGGTCGAAACGAAATCGCCCAACGAGGGGGAGGGCTAATGCCCGTTTCCATCGGGCGGAGGCTCGTCGCCATTCGTACGCAAATTTTATCGTCCCGCCATGTCCAGTTTTTTCACGTTACGGGCTGAATTTATTCGACCGGGCAACTCTATTCCCTCGAAAGTCGAGCGAGGCTGGGCGAACGAGCGCGTCGATCATCGACGTCGACCTATGCAAAGGTCCCCCCGGGTGGCCTGGCTGCAGGGGCGGGCGGGTCGAGCGGCGATATCGGCGTCACGATTGTAATTCCTTGGCAGGGTTCACCGTCGGGACCCATGGGTCCGTGGACCCGCGCGGAGACACGGCCGCGCCACGTTAATCCAGTGGAACACGGGCGGTAAAACTTTCTAAGTCCGAGATCGCTGTTGGCGAACTCGAGCCGGGGCTAGGAGAACGCGCACGAACGGCCGACGCAGTGAATCTTCTCGGCGAGTCACCCGTAAGAGCGAAGGGCGGAACGTAAGGGAAATAGCCAGGATCGCCCTCGCTCCTGCGAAGGATACCGAGCCGCGGACGACGGTGGGAGATCCAGGCTGTCGGAAGCCATCGAGGACTAGCCTCCTCGGGGACAGCGAGCAGTGGCGCGCGAGTAATCTCGGACTCGAATTTCTAAGGTGGTCGCAAGTAGCTTTCCATTAACACGATAACGAAATCACCCTTTCAATATTTCCAATGTCGCGTGGGTCTCACTCGTCTAACCCAGCGCGAACAGATTCCTCATCAACGAATTACCGAATCCTCCCCCTTGAACGGGTTAAAGTTACGCGCCTCGAAGAGCCCACGAAGGTATTTCAGCGTCGAAGCGGCCCCCGGCTTAACGGTTCCACCGGACACGGAACGGCAACGTTCGACGTTAATAAAACAGCATGAATCCTGGTCGAGTGGCGTAACGCGGTATCAAGTACAAGATCAAACGCCCCATAAATGAAAATTACCCACTAAACTGGGATTTTACGGGCCGGCTCGTATCCGAGTCGAGCGTGTAGCTCGAGATCCGAGATCCAGCGCCGGGGCGAAAATCACCGACCCCTCTCTGTGTCCCCGACTCCCCCCCTCCACGAATGCCCGTTTCCGGGTGCCATCGTCGTTGCACGCGCGGACCGTGTACCGTGCACTTAGCGGATAACCATGACGATCAACAGATTTTGAGGAACACGGCATGTGTCACATCGTTCCCGTGCCACGTCTATCAGGCCTGGTTTACAGGATTAAAGGCCACGCAAGAATCAAAGCGTGCGGTGCCCCGGGAAGAACCTAACTCTGTGTCGTGCCTATCCCAAGCATGATCGTTAAAGCAGCGTTAATTAATTTCGACTAATTACTAATGCTGCACTCCGACTTCCCGTAATTAGAGGCGATTAATTCGAAAGCTATTCCCTCTTCATACCCTCCTACTCATCGGGCCCCTATCTTGCTAGCTCTCTCTCTCTCTCTCTCTCTCTCCATTTCTCTCTGTCTACTCCTCTCGATCGATATCAATCGTTTAGCGTTAGAACTGGGGCGTCCTAACGGCCTTCTCCGCCTCTTTCGGCGGGCGTAGACGCGTCGACGCCGATTAAAGGGAAGATCCGTGCGAAACGCTCGTTAGAGGGGTACACTTTGCCCCTCGGCTTTCGAGTTCGAGGATCGACACCGGGACATTATCGCTTTGAGCCGCCAGCGAAAGGGCTAACACGCTCCCAGCCCAACGAATTCTAGTGGATCGATGGCGATTGGGGGGCAGACACGTTGAGGTTGTTTTTTTTAGGGGGAGTGAACTGTGGTTCGGGGTCAAAGGGAATTTGTGATGACTTTTGCTAGACTTTCTGGGGATGATGTGGCGGAATTTTTAAGGGGTTTGTGGGGCTTGAGTTTGGGGGTCGCTGGCTTTTTTGTAGGAAAATGGAATTTTTTTAATGACGCGGCAACTTACCCCCGAGTGTCCAAGTTGTAATTTAAAATATGCGGAACAGTCTGAGGGATTGACTTCGAATGGGATGTTTAAAAAAAGCTGCAAGCTGTGTCGAATTGAACCTTGCACGAATGACACGCGAGTGATCGATAGACGAAACTGACTCACTCGTAACAGATGAAGCCCGGTCGCTTTGTAATTAGCGCGGGAAGAAGGCGCGCCCGTCGGGCTCGCGCGAAAAAAACTCTCGAGTGCTCCGAACGGATCCAAGCTCGGCACGAGAGACAGTCTGGATGAATTTATCGCTTACCTGAAACAGAAAGAGGATCCTTTGATTAGCATTCCCGTTATTGCGCGGATGCAAATTTCGCCAAGGTAAATTACGCGAAATTCTCGTGAAATATGGCGACTTTGGAAAATTGCGCGCGGCTCGCGCTGCGAGACGACGCGCCTTGATCCAGAATTTGATTTATCGAGTGGCACGGTGACAAAGCCAACGGGGGGGAAAAACGTGGAAAAAGTAAACCCCGTGCAATGAAACAAGATAAAACAGAATTCGATAATTATTACATAGAGATCTCCCCATCTACAATTAGTGGGCCCACTTTTAATCTCATAAACGCTCAATTGGTAACGAGCAGAATTTAAATTAGAGGACAAAGCTTCGGCTTAGCGAATTGCGATTAAAGCGCACGGCTTCAGTTGACAAGCAGGCGCGTATATTATTGACAACTATTTCCAACAACGACACAAAACGTGTCCGACGCCGGAAAGTAGATTTACCCGTGGGCACGCGTTATAATTTTCTTTATCTATTCATCTACCAATTAAGTCCAACTTTTAACCTTATTAGGTGCATGAACGTCGGTTAAACTGTTCACGTGCAGCAGAAACGGATTATGTCCTTTTACGCTTAACGGCTCAGATAATATCAGTTACGAACTGAAACTAGCTTCGCACACTGTAACGCGAATATCGCCGCGATAAATCATCGCCACTAAACGCAGTGAATTACGGGTCCCGCTGGATCGTAATCCCCTTTTCTCTGAATCTATCGAAAATATAATTGATAATAAAACTTTTCAAGCAAAAGCCGCGATTTATTGTTAAAAAAAAAAGAAGGATCGATGCTACGGCGTCGAATATCCCCGAATTTCCAATACGTTTTTAAGTATTCTATCTTCAGCAACCCCTTCGCGTTAGAAATACTGTTCCGTAATTAAAATAAAACAATTTGTTAGCTTCGTATCGCAGGTGAAATTGCTAGAAAAAATTTCTTCAGACTTGGGTGAAATGGAGGCTGAGAAAATATTTGTGGAACCTTTCGTCGATGCGGGTTTGAGATATTTATACCGCACTGTGTTGGAGGAACCATTTAGTGCGACGGGTGTTTATGGGGTATAAGCCGAGCGCCAGGAGCGTGCCTCCTGAGACTTCTTTGGAAACCCGTGGCACGAGCTATGGATCCTCGACAGCTACGAAAAAGTACCTGCCAGGTGCGTGGCAGGTGAGAGATTCACCTGCCTACAAGCTGCTGCCGAACATCCCTACCGAATTCGTACAAGGACCGCTCGCCACATGGATAGCATCTCCTTCCAGGGGCCCTATCATTAGAGAGCGGAATAGGGGGATCCCGACAGAGAAACAAAAGAAATTCCACTGCCATTCTCCTACAGATTCAACTTAGCCAACAAGCTGCGTTTCTTCGTAGAATTTCTTAAACAGTTCCACTTTGGGTGCCTCCTGGCATGTGCAAGATCTGTGAGCCGTATTCGCGTTATTCTATGTGTGGTAAATCATTTTCACTTCGTTAAGGGATGCTCGGAGCGTGTGTAATCAGATTATTTGGAAAACTAACGAGGAAAAAGCCGATTAACTTGGGTAACCAAGTTGAGCAATGAATACAAGAGTAATCTATTTCTTTCAGGTGCTCAGAGATCCAGTAGACAGTGAAGCATATCTACATCTTGAGTTACGTATATTTAAGCGTGGAGCTACTCAAAAGCCAGACACAAAAATACCAAATCCTGGATACAGGAGCATCCGAACTTAACCATGGAAGCATCCGAATTAAGTCATAGGGAGGACCCTCGAAAACGGGATCTGCCTAATTTACAGCGCTGCCCAAACTTCTTCTTAACTTCCCTCTGCTGAATGAAGCTACTTTCTTCGTGAAAGGCGCGGTTAAAGCTCTTAATGGCTTTATGACGTAAGCTATGTCCTTTCGGAAGATTCTGACGTTTTGCCAGCATCGCGGTTGGCTCCACCGATGCTCTACATCGCGTGGGATATAAATATTTTACAAAACATGTACACTTACAAGGCTTCAGTGTCAGTGTGCCCCGAAGTCTCGAGTAGGAGTGACTGCGACACGAATGGTGGGAAATGTAGGAATGATTTTCTCAAAGGACGTGGCTTACGTCCGGAAGCTTGTGACAGTTTTAACTACCCCCTTCCCGGCCATGAGCATTGGCCTGTTTTCTTTCAAATCTTCGTGTAATTCCTTCAGCTGATTGCTACGAGATTCTCCTTTTATACCTGTAGCCTCTTAAACTGCATTTCGCCATTCCCGTCCCGCCATGTAGATTCAAGACGTAAGCTCCTTACGTGTCTGCAGCCATTTTAACGACTCTTAAAAGAAGGTAATAGTGAAAGAAAGATGGCGATTTCTACGGGAAATACACCTTCGGAACTATTCAAGCAGTCGATGATAAAAACGCAACGAGGAGCATATTACTGCATTCTTCCTTAAGCTGGCGATCTAGCTCGCTCCCACGCATTTAATACACGAATATTTATATAGGGGAAGTAGGGGCAAAACCGGGACGTTAAGGATGAAAGCTCGTAACTTTGACATTATTAATGTCATTAGAATAAACTCTTTATTAAATAATAGCATATATCCATTTTTTTTAATACAATAATAAATACAAAAGCCTGGGTAAAACCGGATACCATACTAAAAACTGGCCCTAGCACCTATAACAACGGAATTCGTCCAATTCTTCAGTCCCCCAACAAGTGCAGCCTTCGTGAGCCCACTTACAACAAGCTGTACACTGCACCCAAGCTTCATTCAATTTGGATGAACCATAGTATTCTTGGACATAAATGCGAATGTCTTCACCGTCTTCATCACCACTGTTATCATTATCCTTCTGTATTTTGTTTAATTTTGTGTTTTTCTTACTCTTTAATTGTAGTCTTTTATTAAGATTTAGTTTAATGTTGATAACTTCCTCGTTTTGCCCCAGCATACAGTTTTCTAAATATTACGAATTATCAACAATACCAGGGCGAAGTACAAACAAACAGTCTTAATTATTTATACTTTAATATGCAACGATTAACATAATTCACATAAAAAAAGTACTTACCTGAACACTGTCAAAAGTGTTGAAGTTTCTTAACTATCGAAAATTGGATCATAGCCTTCAAAAACACACAAGACGACATAATTTTACTATGCACGATTGTAAGACGATCGTCTTTTGTTGGTGAAACAATGGAAATCGTGACAATATGTCGCTGCAACGAGGCGGGAAAATTTAAGGCCATTTTAAAAATAATATCACGTCCCGGTTTTACCCAGGTACCCGGTTTTGTCTTAATTTCCCCTACACCCAGTGGCCTACAACACACGAGATGCGAAGTCTAAATCTCATCCATCAGATTTCTCACAAAGTATTGGCTCCCCCGTTAGACACTGAATATCTCGGAAAAATTGCCTGATAATTCTACCTAACTTATTCCACTTCTCAAGTGTCTCTGTATCATTAACCACACCCCCCTACGCACTTACAATATTCGAAGATACATACAATATTCAATACACAAAAGAATCAAATACAAAAAACCCCTCGACCCACTAACCTACCCACGGCAATTACAAATTATTTTTTTTTTTCACCTCGAACAAAGAAGCCCACTCGTCGAGGCTCGCAGCTCCGTGCGTCTCGACGTCGAGGCCACGTACCGAACCGAGCTTCATTTATCATTCGGTGTAATGAATTTCGCCGCTCGTCCTCGACTTTTAATTAGTCTGTACCAGCCAGTCGTCGCCGGGCCCCGCCAACGATCGAAGAATATCGGCGGGCGAAATCGCTTATTTAACGCGGCTTAATCTACACCCATCCCGTTAGTCCGCCGGTAATTACTATCGCCGATCGGTCACGCCGCGACCAATAAAGCACAATAACCGTGCCCGTCCGCCGTTAATTATGCCGTCGACCACTTTACAGCGGGAACGTCCACGCAGAAAACCAATTTCCACTGTTTGCCGGACTCTTTAATCAGGGGATCCTTTACAATCGAATAAACGTCCGGCTGCATTGAACTGCAGGGGAGGAAAAGGAGCCGTCCGAAACGGCCGACGGGGGAGGGACATTCGCGCGATCTCGCGACTCGATAGCGGGCGGATGGAAAATTCAGCGGAACGTCGCCGACCGGCTCACGAAAACAACGGACGAGTTACGAACGCGTGAAATGCAACGCGCGCCGATGCAGTTCCAATCATAACCAGTCGCTGACCGTCTCTATTTTTAAAAGGGTTTCCAATATTCCACCATTTTCGGGGAAATATCGAACGATTTTCCGAGGCACCCTGGTTCCTCATGCGCTCGGAAAGCAAGCGTTCCTTTCCGGGTACGTAGGGCTGCGGCTCGTCGTCTGCAAACTGAGAATGAGTGGTATGTGCACTCTTTAACACTTTCAGTGAAGCAAGGTTTCGGAAAACGGCCATTTAAGTCGGTGAAGTCTGCCCGAGTGGTCGCTACTGTCGAGAAAGTTTCGCCGACAGTCGAGCAGCGCTGTCGATGCTGTCAAGATAATGTAAACGGGTATGAACGCCAAGGCCGTGCACGGCGTGCAAAACCCATGCGCAGAGGACCGATCGAAGAACCGTTTTCGGAATTATTAACGGGTTACACCATGCTGACCAGTGTTTTCATGATTCTGTTACAGAAAATATATGCGCTCAGTTGACATGACCTTTTCACCACGGATAAAGCATTCCCCGAACTTTAAAGAATAATTCTTTTCAAATGTTTATATTACTATTATTATTATTTATAAACGGGTTAAAACCCATTACATAACAAGAGTACCGACATAACATTTTGCGTGTGCATAGATTGAATAAGAAAATAAATCAGAATATACCTAACCATGAGAGAAAAAATGGAAAATAAAAGTGAAGAATGAGAAATGAGAAGTGAGAAATGAAAAATGTACAGTGCAAATGAGAATAAAAATAAGAATGAAAGTGTGAATGAAAATGAAAATAGAAGATACATAAAAATAGAATAAAAGTGAAAAGTGATAGGTGAAATTAAAAATGTACCAGTATACCATTTAGTTTCACTTTTAGTCGCGTTAACGGATTACAAGCTATTTTGATCGTTCGCACCTAGCATTCCGTGTGATTTCCTATTCAATACGTCCGCAGATTCATGAAAGAAAATCAATTGAATCAGCGTAGAACTTTGCTTGTTGCAGCAGTCGGTTAATCGGATCAGAAGATCCATATTTCGTTTTGTAAGTGCTATGACAGAATAACAGTTTCTTCCTGAGCGATCTGAATGAAGCATATAATTTTATATTGACTTATAACGTAAAATAAATGCCGTTGTTCCCATCCATGTAGCGCCTTGTTCCATGTGACTTGTCTCACGCTGTTTACAAAGGTCCAAACTATCCTTTCGTGGCAAAATAAATGTTTTCGATTCTTTGTAACCGCCCTTGCGACCCCTTAAGTCCCGTGGTTGTGTCGCGCGGCAGGAGCTCGTGTCGGAGGGTCTGGTTTGCGAGGACGTCGGCGGCACGAGCCCCTAAAGAGCACCGCGCAGCCAACGCTCCGTATCGAGCAGGAAGATCCGATTATGGCTTAACCGCATTAAACGCGGAAAGTTTGCTTTCGGTAATTCCACGAGCCTGGGAGGGGGTCGGGGGAGGGCCGCGGGTGGAGCACCTGCAACACCACCTGCTTCACGCGCCCCTTTCCGTGAGAGACGTCTCGGTTTCGTCCCGTCTCGTCCGTATCGTTCCGCTCGAGCGGCGTACAATGCGGACGCCGCAGTCTTCGAGACTGTTTGCGCTGTGCAGGGGTGCGCACCGCCGCCCTTATTGCGTTCTGTTTCCAGAACGAACGAGCGTGACGCGGCGGGGTTCGGTGTGCAGGGCGCGAGAAGGGAGACGGACACAACCCTCGCGGATGAATCTAGCGTACACGCTTCGCCTGGATCAGTGGAGATTGTGTAATGCAACGTGCTGCTTAGCCTGCTCGTCGAAATTCAAGACGAGGCCTCTTTTCGGTCTCCTTCCATGAAAGATGGTTACACGATGCACTCTGTATACGTACACAGTGTTCACTTAACCAACGAGGGAAAATTCCCAACCCGAGAATCCCGATTTTAATGAAACTTCGTGCGAATATAGAACACATTCAATTGTGCGAGTAGCAATTCTGTTTATCTACGGAAATTCAGTCTGAAGGAGTGAATTCAGCTCTTCGAGTTAAAGTTATAGTGTGCTTCCGTGTTTTAATATAACTTTATTTTTCGTTTGATAACACGATGGAGCATAAAAAGCCGGACAATTATTATATTTAAAGTTTGCTCCTATATCGCAGCGTTGCAAAGTTATATTAAAAAATGCTAAAGCAGAGTAACTTTAAGGGCTGATATCACCCCTACGGGGTGAACCTCCGCGGAGGGGAAACATTGCTCCTTGCATACTTCAATGTGCTCCGCATTCACGCGAAGTTTCATTTAAATCAGAATTCTCGTATTGGGGACGTTTCCTCGCGAGCTGCGGGAATGAACCTCGAGTTCTGAGCCTATTTCTTCCCGATACTTAACGTACAAGTACCTGCGTACTCGGAGCTTCTAAATACCCTCGGAGACATCCGTGGAAGCCGTTAATTAACACGAGTAATTTGAAATACCCTGAGCGACCGTTTCTGCTCCATAATAATCGTGAGGGGGAAAAATGCGAGGCGGAATAAGATGGCGGCGACGCCCTGGCAGCTATTTCCCATCGCGTTCCTTGCCCGCGGCAGCAGACCGTTTGCAGCACGAAGCCTCTTCCATGGCTCGTCCACATTGTAAAAGGGAATCTTTGTGACTCCTTACGCGTCGCAATTTCGATGTAGCCGGTCGTTCAATTAATCGCGGGGCCTGGGCGGGTTTGCGTAACGCGCGTAACGTATAATTGCGCGCCTAGGGAGCCCGCCTCTAATGACGGCGCGATTACTCTTTAAGGGGTTTTTTTGCACGCTCAACAGCCATTGTCCCCCTTTATTCGTCCCTTCGTGTCTACGGTTGCCTCTCATTGTGTGCAGATAACGCTGGGAACGAACCGGGTCCCGTGGCCTTACGCGATCTGGCCACCTCCGTGTCTAATTCCGAGGGTGACATGCAGCAGAACCGCGAAGATGCGAGTTCGCGTTGGCTTCATTAATAAATAAGTAAATCATGGAATAATTGCACGCGCTCGCATTGAAATGCTGCAATTTAAAGTGCCAGTGTGTTCCTTGGAGCTACGATAAAGTTTCTCAGAGCTAAGCTATACTGAGTAACAATTAAAGACCTTGCAGTAAAAAGGGTGCTGCACCATCATTACCAACTTCAAGTAAATTAGAAAAATCTGTTTAAATTAGTGTTTTGTCTTAACATTAAAAAGGGACCGATAAATTGTTGATAAGTTTTTATTTCTATTTTTGACAAAATTTCAAAATCATATTACAAGACAGTAATGGATGCAGATTCAAAGTTTGCAATAAATCGCTCATTTGTAATTGGATTTGCATAAAACAAGCATCAAACGATGTAGATTTCTTTATTACATATATTACACGTTGGAACTTATAAACCTTGAAAAATGGAGCTGCACTCCTCTTGCTGCAAGGTCCTCAATTAAAATCCTTCAGCTTTCGCGGCGATAGACCAACAGGAATTGGTAAAATTCCTTATTATATTCCTATCCACTCAAGAAAACAGAAATTAGCAAAATTCCAAACACTTCTCCGCGTCGCCATGCCGTGCTGTAACGGTACGATGAATCTGGTATTCGACGCAAGAAACGTAATATCGTTCGTACGTTATTAGGAAGGCGGGGGCAATAAAAGCGAGATATTTTCCAGCAGCGTGGATAAAAGTCGTGGGATTTTCAACTTTAATTACGCGAACTTCTAAGAGAGAAATCACCCTGACGGTCTCGTTTGACGAGGCAAGTTTTATTCCTGGCATCCGGTATCTTTACTTCTATTCCGTCTACAATTGCTCGATAAAGATATCGCTTTAATTACGACAGCGTTTCCGCGACGAAGCAGTCCGACCGTGCATACGTACTTCTTAAAAAGTTGCGCGGCCCGAGTGTCCGGACAGTCCACGATGGAGTCGCTCTGAGGGTGGGGCGAAGTTTTTTTACTCTATCGAGGCAAGGGAAACGAGCTGCGCAGCCCTTTCGTCGTGAGTTTTAATTGTTTGGGATGGAATCGGTATCTGATGGCAACGGAGCAAAGTAGCCGATGCTGAGCGTTATCTAGCAACGTGAAAGTAAGCGCAAACTTTCCTGGCGTTGATTAGCCACGGTAATGGTCGTACTATTACCGCTAATTCTTGAATGGTTCTACTTGGCGAGAGAAGATAGCGCGCAGATCTAGGCGCTGTAACTGGGGACGTTTCGGAGGCGCAGAGGTACTTATAGAAATGTAAAATGGATTATTAATTGCAAAGTGATCCTAGGATGTTGCAGCACTGTGGGATTAACAAGGAAGTTGTGATGAATGGCATTCTACAAGTTGTTTATAAAACTTCTGACAAAAATAATAAAAAAAAAAGTATACACATTTTTATATTCCGCAAAACACCGGCCTCGGAATGTGTATATTATGAAAAAGGCAACCGGCTGACTGGAGCGTCCGTATTTTCATTCTTTACTCCTTGTTCTTAAAAATAAAAAGGCGAAATGATCATCGATATATCGATTCGTGAAAACACAGCTGGGCTTACGTTAAATGCCACTTTAATACGAGCTTCGACTCCCTGTTTTACGAAATATAGAACTGTAAATAAAAGTATACCAACTTATTTATTATCTTGATGAGCAGAACCGATCCTGAGAAAATGTCCCACATTTTTATAAACACCCTGTACAGTTATAGAAATGATAGAGAATATTAAGTGCCAATATTGCGCGAAGTAGAAGCGTGAAGTTTCGTTCCACCAAGCCTGTCAGAATCCCCACCGCCAAACAAGCACCCTCACCTACTAAACACAAACCTACCCCGCTATTTAACACAAGCATAAAATGCAAAACCGATATTCCCCTTTAAACACTCGGAAACGAGACAACACAGTCGCGCCTCCCTATACAAACAAGCGTAGCAGCCTAGCAGGCGTTCAATATTCATAAGAATTTTCCGTAAACCCGATGTTTACCAAAATTAGCCGCATGATATTTGCCAGGGGTTCCCCGCGATGTCGGAAGCGCTTGAAAAATTCATACTGGAGTCGCGCGATTAACTGCCTTTTTATTTTAATCCAAAATCCATATTGCCATTTTACTGTTATTACTCTCACGTCATTACTCCGTTTCAACGGAAACAGACAAAAAAAAAAACATTCAACCGAAGAGGAGCTTCGTGTTGCTCGTTTCTATCCATTCCCGATTAATATCCCCGTTTGCCGACAACGCGGATCGCCTGCTTTTAACGGCACCCTCTCGTCGATCATTCCGCTGCTTTCTGCCCGCGGTTAACGACTAATCCGCGAAACAGAAATTCCAGCGGCACGGCCGTGGCCGTTAAGGCGTTTTGACGAGCGAGCCGCGTCGACCAGGAAGTCGCTTGAAAACCGCTGCGAAAGCCACTCTCTGCTCGACGGAAACGCGTTTACGTGGTCGATGGACACGGTGGCCAGACTGTGTCGAACGGCGAGAGATCGCGATGTCGGCAAAGCAATTATATCGACGACACCTGACACGTACCTACCTACAATTCCTGGGCCGTGCCCGCGGACGGCGAATAAATTCGACGAGGATTCGCGGAGTCGCGCGACTCGCTCTCCCCCAAGTTACCAGGGGTAGTTTCGCAACTCGATCCACCCATCCAGCTTTCTCGGCAACTCGGCGAATTCGTTGAAACTTCGGGAATTTATTTACGCCCGCCAAAATGTCCGCTGCTACGTATTTCCATGTAAATGGTTGACGCATTAGTCGGGCCACGCCACTTTTGATAATGTATTAATATTAATGCCACGGCCGTTAGCGGCACCAGCAACTCTAGGAACCTCGAGAACGCGGGATACTTTGCTCGCGGAGCTGGTTAAAATACGGATCTAATTAATATTCATTGTCGCGTTGCTTGTCTAGGCTGCCGGGCGGACGCGAGCTGCGGGCAAACTAGCTCCGCTCGTTTCTTTCGCTGATAATTAGGTTGAAGACAAACTGAATATCCGACGGGAGTGGAGAAGCTTCTCCGCTCCTCGCAGCGAGCTTCTTTGCTAGCAAGAAGTCTAATCGCCCGAGTAGCCGAAGTGGAATACAAAGAACAAATGTCATCAGCTTCCCGTCGCGACCGGATGAAATTTCACAACCTCCTTTCTCCCGTTTTTAGCAGCCGGGATGGCACGAGAGCCGCGCTATCGTCCAGATACATCAAGCTTCGCGAATTACAAATTAACGAGCTTCCGCGCTACGGAGAAGACCTTTTTCCCCGTCGCTGCTGCGGCGAGCATCTTTGACTTTGACCTTCGTCGTTAACATCATTCCCGTCGCGGGGCAACGCTGACAAAAGTTCCGCCCGCTTTCTTCAACGCCCCGTCGACGCCCACGCGGCCGCGCGATTGCAGCTTGTTAGCGATAACGACGAAAATTATCCTTGACGGAACCAAGAAATTTAATTGGAGTAAACTACGGACTCCTCGCGAAATTTTGCCCGCCACGCGTCGAACGACAGCTTCGACGAAACAAAGACGGGGGCACAGTTTTTTTTTTATTATTCACGGCTTCTAATAGTTGGCAAAATTGCCCTCCTTAGTTAAACTGTCCTATCTGGCATTTTTCATTTTTTGAGATATGTTGAAATATTTTAAATTCCACGTGTCTTTTACCTTTTAAGTAAAGTTAGAAAACCCTACGTGCTTCGTAAAGATTTATAAACAGTCTAATGTATTCAACCTAACCTCTTTCCAAACGGATAAAATATCCTATCTAAAACAATTAATTAATTGGTACGTTAATAATACATTACCTACCGGTATACCTATTACAACAAAATATATTAGGCTGTTACAAAATAATGACATGTTTTAATTTGAATGAAGGGAAATGAGGACGGTACAAAGTAAATGATAAAACTTCAGTTTTCTCGGTTGTTTCAAAATGCTAGATAGGACATTTTAACTAAAGAGGGCAGAAAAGTTGCCTTTTGAAACGCTATTTAAGCTGTTAAATCTGAACTTCATTAATAAATGTTTTGAGGTACCGCGAGTCAGTTAAGAATTATTATTTTCATTATTATTGTCACACGATAGCACTTCTTTTTAAAAGAAACTTACTCGTTAGATTTCCTAGCCGTGTATCCTGACTGCTAATTCCAACGAAAATTCATGTAACGTGTCCCGTGCGCTGTCATTATCGTGCATTCCCGTAACGGAGATTTTCGGGAACGAAATTAGAATGCCACGGCGGTTGTTCAACTTGGGCACTCTGATTTGGTCGATATTGGCGAGATCAGTGGATATTTTTAATTAAGATCCGAGAAACAGAACCAGGTCGCGAATTATCATTAGCTGGACGTCTTTCCTTTACCCTGCTGCGCTTAATATGTGTACCTCAAAGTGTACCTCCACCTTCTTTCAAATCGGATTCAGTGAAAATCTTACGATATCGAACGCACAGAGTTCCTTCCAGTTGCAGCGCTGCATTCGCATCACAAAGAGGAGATTCCCTAATTATTCGGAGCGATGCATAATCCGGTCGCGATATCTCTCGCCATTAAAAGCACCAATAAAACTGTCCTCCGTGAGAAATCCGCAGAAGCGACTGTTGAGTCATTTACGGAGGCTCTCTAGCGCATTTGATGCGAGAATTACGTATGCACGTTCGAACAACGTTACACAAGTCGAGGTCCGAATAAGAGCGCACAAGTAGGTGCTTACGCGCCGCGTAAACCCGGAAAGGATGCTAATTAAAATGTCCCCTTAATTTCAGCAACGTCTGTCAAAAGAAAGACGGGATCGCCAACGTTCTTTCAGTTCTCTCGCGACTCTTACACAGGGTGGCCCAATCAGAATTATCATCTCGAAGGCAGAGATGGGCAAAAAATTTCGTATACGAAATTTTTATTTCAAATAATTTTTTGCCCATCTCTGCTCGAGTGTCTCCGAAACCTTGGAAGCATTTGTAAAATTGATAAAATGCTTTGTGTCTGACCTATTTAAGCCAAGATAGTGAGTTACAAATTTTTGCGATAATTAAATTTTGCAATTGTATTTTCCTAATACTAATAACAGGAGAGATATAAATAATAACGTATTTATTATTATTATTATTCGTCTTTATTACTCAGTAAATATACAAAGAAAAGAACCAGTAATACATTAAAGCAGATCGAAGTAAAAGTGTTAGGAATAGAGTAGAAGTATATAACCTTATCCGATATAAGTTTATTCGAGCGGTACAATAAATATTCCCAGTACTGGACGTATCAATTTCTTTGCGCAACCATGTAAAAACGTCACTTTTACACTTCCCTCTGACCATCGCCGTAAGTTCGAAGTGTGGGTCACTAATGACCCCGGCAGCGGCGAACGCGTTGAAAACGTTATTCTCGGATGTTGCCTCGGGCATCCTCCCGACTGACAGGGAGCGCAGGGCAGAAGTGCAACGAGCAGGCTTCACCACCGCTTCAAAAGGGATCACCTGGGGAAAAAAGCAGGACTACGTGTTCCAGGGGCCATCCAAGTCGAGTAATGATTTAATGACGCCTACGTGGCCCGTTTCCGCTATTCATTTATACGCAAAACGGGGGCGATAATGCACACGCGAAAGCGTTGTTTCTCACGCCGTAATTTCGCTGGCGTCTCGAGCCCCATAGACCAACAGCAACCGGGGCTCTGAGTCCAAGATGGTGCGCCGGGCGAACTTTACCACGGAAGAGACGCGATAATTGCACCGCGGCCAATTTTACCAGCGTACACGTTTTTCCCCGCCGTCGCGGTGGAAACGCCAGCCGACGCAGAACGCGTTAATTAATTTAATTCTGGTGATTCGAACGTTACTGGCTTCCTCGGCGGAGACCGTTCAACCCAGCCTTAAAACAAACACCAAGTGCTTTCACTTAAGAATTTCTGCGTGCTTATAATAAACAGTAAATCTTTGAATCGTGTGACGAAAATTTTGAATTCATTAACGATTGCATTTTAATTCACAAAAATCATTGAAAGTGTAAAATGTTTGATAAGTAACTAATGCTCTGCCTCAAAAAGCCCGATTCTGATGTGTTAGAATTGAAAATATAATTATCTGAATAAAATACTCCCTTGTTTGTTGGGCAGAGTATGTGTAATAACAATACGGCATTCAACAAGTAACTTTGCAAAGAGGGAACGTGGCTCGAAGGAGGGTAAATCGTTTCCACCGGAGAACGTTCGATTTTTTTCTATTTATCCGCAGTTTTTCCGCGCACGGTACACGTATTGTGTGCTGGAAGCATCGCCGTGACCCATCGTGGGATGTGGCTGAACTTGGATGGCGATTAGACGCTTCATTTTTTAAGCGTGCGAACGCTGCAGGTGGCTGCTTTGATTAACGAGTTAGGTACTGCAAACTGTATTGTTCAGCGTGCTGTTATGTTGTTGCTCGATTCGAGCAATTCATAATTGCTGCTTCGATAGGAATGGAAGTGTGTAACTATATATAGACAGAGGGTGGAAGGTTCTTTCCTCCATTCCTAATGTATAGTAGGACCACAGTGGGATAATTAATCGATAACTTATTTCACTTGTCGCTAATTGCTACCGAAGGAAAGAAGAACTATTATAACCCTCCATCTCAATGTGCAATAACTTTCCAAACCATCCACCTGTACATGTGTATATTATAATTTCCCTAACGCACGAGTATCAGAAACATCTCCATTCGCACGGGAGTTCGAAGCCCAGAACAAGCTTAATGAAAAAGCAAAATAGTCGGGAGATTGATTTTGAAAGTGTTAAACGGTCGATTGTACGTAACGGGATAAATGTACTGCAACGGTCCTCGGGGCCAAGGGGAAAAAGCGAAAAGGGGCGCGCACAGAGGCGGCTTTGTTACACGGAGCTGAAAACATTGCAGTTCATTCCACTTGCAGGACGATTTGATTATTGTTCGGCGGCAGTTCGAGCTCGAAGCGCGGATCGAACGCGGATCTAAATAGAAATGCGCGCACGGCCAACGGGACAAAGACAACGCTAACTCGTTTCCAACTGTCTATCGGGATAACTTCCCGGAACTTTTTAACAAAAACCCTCCCCCTCGGACCGCATCCCCCGCCGCCGCCGCCGCCCCTCCTACTGTCAGCTAGTTGCTGCAAAAAGAATCGCGCCGAAGTTCGGTAACTGTTTTAAACTTCCAAATGGATCCCACTTGCTGCGATACGACTGCGAAAATTGAATATTTTTCTGCGACGCGCGAAACAAATGATCGCATCTCGGCGAATACAGTATCGCGTTTCAGCCTGCCACGGGTAAACATCAAAGCGGAGCTCGAGGAATATTCTATTTACGAATAATCGAGGTTTCCTTATCGATGCAAACTAACGTAAGGCCCGACAGTTTCTACGAACGTACGACTTCTTTCGCTCCGCTGAATTCTCATCTTCGATTAAATTCTACCTCATTATCTTCGCACGAAATGCTACAAGTAACCAGCTTATATCTGGGCGCGACTCTGAGAGTCTGAAAATACCAAAGGAAGTAAAATTGTCCAATTAAAATTGAACTTAATATTATTCCACGCAGAGTGAGTCAGTGTCTTAATACTTATCTGTTAATTCCATCAGCTATCTGAGATCGCACTTCGTGTCTAACCGAGTCAGTAATATCACTAATTCCATCTAGGGTCTTTGCTTTCGAAGCTTAATAGTAAAAAACAATCGCGACGATTAGCCGCCCTGCTTCGTCCTGGGTAGACACGAAATAAGAAGTAAAATTCCGAACACTGAAGGCAAAAGAAGCTGGGAGAGCGGAGAGGGCGGGGGTGGAAGGGGAGAGTCGAACTCTCAGTGGATCTGTCAGGGAGGAGGGCGAGAGACGAGGAGAATCCCTTGTTTAAACAGAGGCACTTCGTACCCGATCCGACGACCGGCGCTTCGGTCCATGAACAAATGCGTCTGTTCTTTGGATACTTTAATCCCGGGGATTGGCTGTAATTTATATCATTTGCTTCCACCCCCCCTCGAGTTTTTCCCTCTCCGTACCTACATCCTTTTACTTCCACCTGTCCCTGGTATTTGTAAACCTGGCGGAGTCAACGGAACCCCTTCCGCCTCCTCGGCATTGTCTTTTTACCATCGTTACTCCCGTCGCTGAGCCGTGGAAAATATTAAACGTTGATGCTGCACAGACAGTCTCGAAGGGGGATTAAAACGTTGTTTGTCCACGACGGGGGGGCTGGTAATTATTTGAAGTTAAAGTCGCGTCCTCGGAATGCATTACGTTGCGGGGTATACTCTTCTGAATAATTCAGCTGTCATTGAGATCTGGCTCCACCCTACTGGAACACATTGACCCTCGCACAGTTGCTCGGACAAAGACGGGCTGCGCGATCGAAGTTGAAATTTCGCGCAGCTCGATAATGATTTAGGGAGAAGCCTGTGGCTCGATTATGCCTTTAAAAAAGGAGGGTGAAGGGTGAAAGGGTAATGTTGAAAAGAAGTAGCCGGAATTAAATTGCATTTTGCTATCCCAGGGTAGTAACATTTTATGAACCTTTATGGGGCTACTGAGATCTATGAGGTAGCTGTAATAGCCCACCAACCGATTGATGGATATAATGCAGCGGAGTGCCTGGAATTTTTTCATTTACTCCTGCGACACCGCAGGAATTCACCTGGAAATCCTTACTAATCCAAAGCGCGTCCACTCACCTGGTTGCAGGTATTTGAAAACAAATAGTCCACAAAAATCTTTCAATCCTTCGCTCGCCCTATCTGTCCGTTAAGGTTTGTCGGTTTTTAAAAACCGTTTTTTTTTTTAATAAATTTGTAAAATTCGAGAACCGGGTTTTAAATTAAAAGAAAAGAACGGTTTTATGTACTAGAATTAATATGTAAAGATGAATTAATTATTTAATTAAAAACGATAACTGGAGTAAATAGGTTTAGTTTTTGCCTTTCGGCCTCAAAATGGGGTTACATGTGTTGTGTAAGTGTTTTTGGGACTGTTTACTCAAGATTTTGTGCTTTCGTTTTGATTTCTTCCTTAATCTGGGGCTTCTTTTTTCTCTTTTTTCCTGAACCATACGCATCCATTCCGCTCCTTCTACTTCTCCCTTTAGTATCCCTCTTATCGTTGAGTTTTCACGTTTCCACTCCTTACAGTCCTGTACTTAGCATGTGACTCAGCGTCTATCTGGCCCCTTTACATAGTCTGCATACCTACTATCTCTTTTTCTGCCTTCCGTGTTCCTTCGTGTTAACATTTTGACTTGAAATCACCACAGACACAAGCATATTATCGTAGATAACAGTTTACTGTAAAACTAATCTTCATGAGTTCATATTTTCGGACCAAAAATACTAAATGAAATAAAGATTTCTAATTTATATTTTGTACGGATTTTAGTTATTTTAGTATTTTTAGTATGGTTTTATATGCAGTATATTTTATTGTGTTATACTTTTGTAGATCCATAATTATTAAACGAACTCAAAAATTGTACGGATTTTAGTTCTTAATTTTTTTGTTTTTAATTTCTTAAATAAGTACAAATATTTATTTTCTATTTTAATTATATTCTTTTGTAAAAATTCGAAAACCGTTTTTTTGGAAACAGTGAAATTCGAAAACCGTTTTTTTTTCAGAAGTCGGTTTTAGTATAAACCCTACTGTCCGTCCAAAAAACGCGCAACCTACCCCATTCGCGCGACTCCCTCCAAATTAACAGAACCCCTTCCCACCCTCAAACGAACCGAAGCACTTTACCCCTTAATTAACGGAGCATCCTCGAATTCCAATTCCCAATTACTCGCGTAAAACGTAAGACGTCGGCGAGAAAAAGGGTGGCGCCCCTCTTGGAGGGGCTCAGGCTCCGGCGACTCTCCTCCTCCCCCCATTCGAACGGGCCGTGACAAATAACGAGCCCCGTTTCATGCAAATTCGAACAGCGACCGCTTTAAGTGTCACTTCCTAGAATATTACCGCCTCATAGACCGCGGAGCCAGCAACAGAGAAGTCGTTCGAGGCCCTCGTCGTGAAACAGGAGGCGCAGATGAGGTCGTGGCTGAATTGCGAGGACAGAGGAGACGCGACCAGCCTGACATTCGAGCCTCTCCGGGCTGCTTGAAAGCCAACCTCGGAAATTCGGCTTTGCGCCGTGTTCAATCTACCGTCGGCGCACGTACACGTACCTACTCTACCTACATTTCCGCCCGCGCGCAAACACGCTATTAACGTTGCGGGATAATGAACTTGCCGTTAGCCCGATGTTTTTGGATTACGTTTGGTGGGCGAAACCACGCGCGAAAATAAAGTGGGTCGGTGTTGTCTTAAGGTCCGGCCAGCGGCCTCTCTAAAAGAGGAGACCGCGTTCAACGGACCACTCATTAGCATGGTAATGGCCGCGGTGCGAGCAGGTGCTAAATTTTAGGTTCGCGGCCGTCCCGGCAAACCATCCCTCCTTGCCAGCGCTGCAACGCCTAGACTGGACCGCTCCCCAGCTTCCCGTGACCCGGCGCCGGCGATTTACAGGTAGTTTTTCTGGTCACCCAGCCGCCGAGCACAGGAGTGTAGAATAAGAGAACTTGAGTCTCTAGTAGAATCCCCGTTGGTTTCGGCGGGCCCGAAGACCTGGTTCTTTTTATGTATGCGCGAGGAAGCTGATGGTCAAGTGTACATCCACACGGGGCGTACGCGGATGCCCAGGAGGATCCTTGAAGGGTTTCAGGTTGCGCAGGAAGTAGGTGTTGAGTTGGTTGATAGGTAAATAGTTGCTGTAATAGGGATCTTGAATACGTGGATGTATTTTGATTTCTGATCAAATGGTGCCTCGTTCTGCTAATTTAAAAAAGTATCTTGAACCGTGCGTGGTTCAGGTTGGAGAATGGATGACTCGAGGCGTCAAAGTTACTCGTGTGTCGTTCCTTGGAAACTCAGCACCGCGACAGATTGCAGCCCCGCAGGAGAGCAAGATCAACAGAAGGAGTGAAAGCAGTCGCGGCAAGCCTACCCGAGGTCGCAACAAAAATGATACGAGGTGAACGGATGCTATCCAAGGAGACAGAAGCGACTGGAGTCACCGCTGGGCCAGGCATCCCCATCGGTATCTGTCAGGCAAGCAAGACACGTCTTCTGATCCCGGGGACAGGAACACGGTCGTTCTCGTCGGTAAACAGACCAAAGGCTGGAAGTTTGCTGCCGTGGCTCGTGACGCTATTAAGGGATATGTCTGCGGTAAGATCTCTTACTCGATCCCTCTATCGCCAGTCGCTCCTCTCCTTCCTTCTGCCGCTGCGCCCTTTCCCCGCTCCGGGCGTCGCTTCGTCCAAGTTACCGTTTAATGGCAGCCCGCTCGCGATCCGTCGTATCCCTCAGCTTCGAACAGCGGGCGACCCGACCCCGTGGCGCTTCCTACGAGACGAAACGACCGCCGACGAGCACGCGGCACGATCAATTACGATGGGCGACCTTCTTTTCTGGGAGGGGGTGGTTTATCGAGCTGTGTTTGCCCACCGAAACGACTCGTCATTTGAATTCCACCACCCCCTTCCGCCATCTCGGATAACTCTGGACAACTGTGAATGGCGAGAGCCGAGCGTGCTAAGGTCACGTGGAGCTGTGCTCTTGATGGCTGTTACTCGGGATTAAGGACACTATCCTGCAACTTCTCGTTTTATTTGTCAGGCGAGGCCACGACGTGGAGGGCCGCTCGTAAAAGCGTAAGAAAGTTGATAACTCGCGGGTAGTAATGGGACCACCCTTGGAGATTTTTCTACATTTTAAAGCGTGAGGGTAACAGAAATAATTCTACTATTTAGAAAGAATTGTATTATCTACGGTACTGGAAATATTTATTGAATCAATCGAAAATTTAACGTGTATTCACTTCTATTTCATTTGGTGCATATTAGTATTCGAAAAGTACCTTCGCGCGATTCTTTGCCAGGCATAGGGTAAATCCGGGAGACGCGGTCGACCTAATATAAAATGGCTATTACAACTAATACAGATATTACTTATTGTATCAGAACAAACCTGATATGTTCAGAGTTTTATGCTGATTCAGAAAAACTGGTCGATATTTGCTTTAAGACGATATTTACTGTAAATCGGGTTGAAAACTGAAGTCATGACCACCTCTCCCGAGGTGTCGGGAGAAATGGTTTTCGTCGTTGGCAGAGACCACTCACATAATTATTCATGGAAAAATAACAAAGAAGAAAGCAAAATTATTTATGAGTGAATACAACTACAGATTCATTGATATTTAATTTATTTACGCTAAACAAGTAAAGAACACATCAAAGATAAAGCGAACTACCTACCGGCGATTAGCAAGGAAAAGGAATACAAAAGTAAATAAATAAAATAAATAAACAATAATAATAATAAAATAATGATAAAAAATAAAAATATAAATAAAAATAATAAAAAAATCATAACTCGACCATCTCTCCTTTCTGCAGCGAGAGATGGTCTTCTCGTTATTTTTTAGAGGAAGAGTTAATATGGCTAAATACTTTGGCTTTATTGTCCCCCAATATCTCTCCCATCTTATTATTCCCAAACATTAAACGAAAATAAACTTAGAAGTATATTTTAAATACGATTCATTAAATGTAACCTCAGTTTACCTTTTATAGCCTGTAAATCTAGAAAAACACAGAAGGAATCGAAGTTCGCTGTTCATTCAATTGTTTGGCTTCTAGAGAAGTAATTGGTCTGCACTTTAACGCGTTTTTACTTATAGAGTCTGAAATATAGCGACTCGACCAACTCTCCAGCCCGACCGCGTCTCCGGGATTTACCCTACAGAGACCGATATCTTGGTTAAAATAAGTTGATGCAATGTATGTCTCCAGTACCGTGAATCCTAAGTAGTGTCAAGTTGTTATATCCGTTTCAAACTTTCCTATTACTAAATATTCCTATTCAAGGTGTACACAGACAAACTGCTCGATCCATAGAGACTGGCGCCTAAATTAAGCCGCGTTTAAGCCTGTCGATAATTTAATAATCGGCCATCAGAGGTCCCCGTACATTCCTAACAGGCTCATCCCCCGGACTTCCGATTTCCACAAGTATTGTGCTTCCTGCTCGACGGTGTCCGTCTCGCTTATCGTCGGGGTTTCGCTCCAGGAAGTAGGAAGTTCGCCGATACCCGCAACCATACGACTGTGTCCCGTTTAACGACCTGTCGATTAACCCCGACAGCCTGCTAGCATTATCTCGGAACAAAGTAGGGAACGAAGTCCGAAATCGCCTTTACCGGGATCCAAGAATTTTCCGTTCTGTTTCCCTCGCCGCTGGGCGTTTCGATACGGATTCCTCACGGTGCCAGGATTTAACAGTTCGTTTCATACGCCTGCTAATTCGACGTTCCCAGGGTATTGCTTCTGCACGAAATAATCTCGTGTCTGACATACGCACACACTCCTCCAGCCCGTCAATTTATTCCGGAATTCTCCAGTAAACGTAGACTCGTCAACTTGTACACTTGTAGATTTGTAAACTTTAGCTTAGGATTTCTGTGGTTATTCGTTATGCGGGTGGTGCATAGAAAACGAAAGTACTGAGAGTAATTAAGGGACCAGCCAATTGCCTCGAATATGTTCTAAGAATATATTTTAAGGGCTCTGTAGGTGGCTAGAGATTATAGGCTAATTTGATCAGAGAAGCTTATTTCATGTACAGGATTACTTTATGAATGTATTTACTCTGAATAATACGCCCAGTGTCCTATAATTCGTACAGTTAGGAGGGTGATTTCCCCACTGAAAACGGAATAGAAAATGTGTAATAAAGTTTGATCGCGCGAGCCTCCGTTCCCAAAGAATAACCACTTTGAGATTTCCAAATATTTCATTATGCATCTTCCATTGGTTGCGTGACGATTCATTGAGTGTCCCGCGCAGCTCGCGATAAAGATACTTCATTCCCCGAGAGCCATCAATTTCACGAATCGTTACGCGCTCGCAATTTAATCCCAGCGTCCCTGTAGCTGTTGAGACGCTTCCTACGCAGCCCAGTAAGTTTTTCGAGGAACGAGGGAAAGAAGCGAAGGGGGCAAGAAGGTAGAACGTCGATACATTTAAGACGCTTAACTAGTTCCACACGTAGGGCCGTAGTTTTTACAAATAACTTCCGCTCGATGGAGCCCCCCGGTAATAGAATTTCCAGGGCGATCCGGGGCCGGGCGAAACAACTTTAATCCGAGGGGAAACTTTTAAATCTTCGGTAATCTTGCCCCGACCAATTCGAACAATATCAGAGCCCCGAATGAATTGTTTCCTCGGCGGCATCAGCGATACCGATTCAACTCGCACCCACCCATCTGCGCTGCGCGGGGATGCTTCGTCAGAGGAGTTTGCATTCTTAAGGGTTGCTCGCGCAATTTTCGAGTCACTTGGGCACGCGAGTATTTGCACAGATCAATATTTGCAGACGGTCAACGGTGAACTTGCCATAGGAACTTCTGCCAAAGGGGGAGCCATAAATATATTAACCCTTGAAAGCTACTCCGGGCAACCTTCACCCTTTTACATATTCCGCCCGATCTTCTTTCGTCGTGCCTACGGTATTCGCGGCTATTTCCCCGCGCGACGTCGAATTCCGCGAATCAAGTGGGCGTTATAAAAATTTCCCGCGAGGGCTGCGCCGCGGTTTCTCGTAATTCGATCCGTTTCAATCGTGGACCGATGACTTTCGACGGGAACCTTTGTAGTTAAAATTTCACGGCCCTTAAAATTCAAATGTCATTCGCGTGGCCCGATTTGCTTCACTGGCTCGGTGATATTTTAACGATTTTTTATACCGATATTTATAGATGATTGATACGACGGTCCCTGCGTCGAGGGCTGCCAGGAATCAATGTACAATGGTGAAACTATCGAGAGCTGGATTGTTTCTCCTATATGGTAACAAATATCGGTTACCCGTGGCACAGTTTTGCAACGCGGTATAGAGGAGTTTTTTTCAGAAATAACCAAGGATTAATGTTTTAAAGACTGCGCGAACAGTTACTTTGTAGCGGTTTAAATGCATTTCCGCGATTAACAATTAAGACCCTCCGGCGATGTGGATTCCCGTTCCACGAGTGTCGATTTACTACGTATTCGGTACATTTACTTCTCGGCTATACACCCCCGCGCTAAAGTGAATGTTTATTCTAATGAACATTTGCCCCATCGCCGGCTGACTGTACGTTTACCCTAATCCCTTGCACGGCTGTCCATGGAACTGCAGGGGCGTTTACCCACGTACGACGGGGATATTTATGGGGATACGATTAGGTAAGAAGAACGACCAAACCAATGGAGGGAAACGTTGGCAACCATTTCCGGGTCTAACTGACGATTAACAAATTAAACTGTAGATTGTGATCTGCATGCATCGATTTGTAAAGAAATTCGTACAGCTCTCGACAATTTTATGATCAACAAGAAATAATTTGCGAGTGTGAAGTTGAACCGAGCGCAAGGTTGTTAATTTCTCTAGTTTAATAAATCGTTTAATATACCGATTTATAATTTCTTTGGCCGTGACGCGAAACACATACGTTGTTTCAGGTCAATCTGATCTTCGATGTGTTCGGTACGTGGCTAACCGAAATTGGGTCAACGTCGTCCTAATACCCAGAATTTTCGCTGAAACTTCGTCAAACTGGTCTACTCGAAAACGTCACTGGGCGTGCTCCACCCGCCGACGTACTTCACTAACCAACGGAACGAAATGCAAAACGACGTTGATAATACACCGCTCGACGAATAAAACTCCACCTTCGACAAATATGTACATCGGTACCGACCTTCGCATGATTCCTCCGAGCGATTGAACCTTCCAATTGTCAAAAACACGTCACAACTCCGACTCCCTCCGAGCGTTCAAACACGCCTCACAAAATAAACTTATGATCGAGGCCGACTGATTCGTAGCGCATGAAACTATCGCGGCTTCCAAAAGCAGATGAGAAGCATCGAGCCTCTATTGGCACGGATATCAAACATCGTGCAAGCTACATAAAACGTAGTCAAACAGTAGAACAGGTAAATAATCCTCCCTGAACCTAGTCAGTTGACACAGTGCCCGATACACCGTAACATTCAAATCAGCCTACCCGTCCACCAATCTCGCACAGTCCCTCAATGCCGAAGATACAGTCATACCAAACATCCGAGCAACAACCAAACACCCACCACCGGAACCATCTCTAAGAATCATCTGCCAGAAGCTCCAACCACGCCAAACACTTTCAAACGCAGCTTCGCGCCGAAACGTTGAAAGCCAACCCACGTAGTAGCAAAGCTACCCCGATCTCAAAACAATCGCCCCTCGACTAATCCGGGCTCCAATCGATTTTCAATCAGCATCAAACGAAAGCCAGCCGATCGACGAGCAGCCGACATATGAGCGACGTAACCTCCACCCCCGGGTCACCTGGAACCGCGATTCCCCGTCGCAAGATTCAGAGGAGAAGTCGCCGAAGACCCCCTGCGGCTGGCAGGGTGGCTCGCAGCCTCAGAGGCGACCGCTCCGTGCTCCGTGTCCTAGGGTGGAGTCAGCCTGAAGAGCGACGTAGAAGAGCCTTGTAGGCGGCGGGGCTGCGGGGGTGTAGGTGCTGCTGCGCCCTCGGGCAGACCGCGAATCCCGGATCGATCTCCCCCATAGCTATGACGTCACGGCCGACCCACTCTCGCGACGCCACCCTCGTTCACCGACACCCCCGCGGCTCCGCAGTTCCGCAGCACCGCAACTCCAGCGACCTAGCCATCCAACCTTTCCCTTCTCTGCTTCCGGCTGGCTTCCTCTCTCTCTCTCTCTCTCCCTCTCTCCCTCACACTCTCTTTCTCTCCCTCTTCCTCTCTCTCTTCACCCTCCCGCTCTCTCTCTCCCTCTCTTTACCCTCCCTCCATCTCGCTCCAGCACACCCATTCACCCTCCGCCTCTCTGTCGGCTGGACCGCCGACCCTGGAGCTACTGACGTGCACGCCAATATCGTCTACCACCGGGTTCACACACCGTCCCTCATCTCCGCCGAGGGAACCATGGCTGGATTTATCCTAAACTTCTTTTTTCCCGGGGAGCCGGTCGTTCCACGTCGGAAAGCTCCTTTCCGCGTCAAGTGGAGCGTCGAAGGGCGGCCGATGGACGCTGCCACGTGATTCTAACCGCGCGGCTGCGTCGCCCAAGAGTGGCGCAGCTACGGAAAAGCTTCGGCGGATTTATTTTTTGGAACGTAGGTACCCTGCCGGGCGTTTTGGAGATTAGGAGCAGATGCTCGTTCGTGGCTACGCACTGTGCAGGTGGTTCGTTGGAAGGGTGATCCCGAGGCGCGGAACGACCAATCGAAGATTCGGAGTAGGTTGCGCGCGGTATCCCCTTAACCTCCATGTACGTATAATTGCATTCGCGCAGAAAGAGGGTGGCATTACAGAGTTTTTACCGCCTCAGTTTATTAGCTGCTAAATACCATGTACTTCAGTTTTTGTTAATTCGTCGCCCTGGCTCTGGCACAACCCGCACCGTCTCCCCGGTAATTTTCTAACTTCATCTGTGTTTTATCAGCTCGCGGCTCCGACGCACGCACGCGGGAAGAGCACTCCGGATTAATTGCCTGATTTTCCAATAAGGGCTCGTAATAAAGCAGCCCTTCCGGCATCGCCACACAGCAATTTCTTGCAGCGCGAACCGCCGCTCGGAATGCTTAATGATCACCGCTTCGGCTCCACCTTCCCCGCCTTTCTGAATAATCCACTTTTTGCCCCGCTCGCCTCGTTCGCTGCTCCCCAAAAGGGATCACTTTTTCCTGCCGCTTTAACGAAGAATCACAATCGAAAATTCCGCGCAACGAGCTCCTCTATAACGATTCGTAATTCCGTATTCGAACGACCTAAAGTACCGCGATGCCTATCACCGGGACACGTTTCCGAATATATCTACGGCTGGATCTGCTCAATGGTGATCGGGGTCCATGAAAAGCTAAGCGTCTTCCAGACTCCAACGGACTTATTAGCGAACGTGAATAATGCGATAACAGTCGCAGCTGGGCCAACGGAATGAAAATCTTCGTTTATGGATTCGCCGTAGAGTTTTAAAGTTTCGCGGCTGGTGGGGCCGGGCGGTGGCGGGGGTGGTTCCCTCACCTTGACCCCTTCTCGAAGCTTGTCGCCACACGGGTCGGCGTTTCAGCCCTTTCGCGAGACACTGGCGACCCAGGAAGCGGGGAGGGGTGAGCACGGTGGCGCGCTTCAACTTTTTCACACGTCGTTGGGACGTAAAGGGCGAGATGGGGGCGGAGGGCCGTTTTAGTTTCTTGAAAACACGAGCCTCGGCGACATACGTGCCAGTGCTTCCTCGTCGCCGAGAAGAATACACGCGCCAGCGATAACGACCGTCTTACGCCGCGGTTAATAAAGCATTTCTATTTCGACGAGCGTAGATTCTCGGCCGCTCCGCCGGCCGCTTAGAAAAGGCCCGGCCGCGTTTCGAGGAACGTGACGACGCACGGATCTAATGCTGTAAAATGTAACAGCGAAAAGTGTGCGACGGGGATTTAATCCCGTCGCGTTTAATTAAAAAGTGGCGTGCTCTAGACGTTAGTAGAATCAAGGTGAACACACGTGAACGCTGCTGGACTGACATCTTTCATTTCGTACTACCCTCCTTTCGCTGCCTCCGCTGGATGGTTTTTATATTTCTTTTAGTTCGCGGGGTAGTTCGAAAAAGGCTGAATAGACGCGTATTAATTTGCAGCTTCGGAGAAGAGCAATCTGTTTCGACGTGTTTCAAAAGCTGCAACGCCACGAAGGTACCTACCTACTTTTTTTCAAGAGAAACTGTGGGTATTTAAAAATTGATATTAAACGAAACACGTTGGCAAAAGACGTCATAGACTTCACCGCGCTGAGGAGTTACGTTCTGATGAAGGTCCTACCCTTTGAAGTTTCTACCCTTGGCCGAGGAAGGAAATGAATGTATGTGTTTGTATATCTACTAATGTAGCAGCTGTCAAATAAGTTTTTTCAATTTTTTTAGGCGAAACACGTGGATACGTTGCAAAGGAATAGGTATCAATTAAATGTGTACATTGTAATAATTCCAATTGATCTCTTACCACTTATGAATGGTTCATTTGCCAACATTTCACCCTCACTCGATGAACTTCAGAATTCAGGTGTCGCAGGGAGTACATACCTGCAACAGAAAACAATTGGTTTAGTAATCTGTTTCCTGCGAAATTAATATTTTAATAATACAGAGACTAATCCAACGACCTGCGGTCCATCGGGAAGATTTATGTCAATGCAATGCAATGTTTTGAACAGAGATGCCTAAGTAGTTCCGAAAGATGGATGGAGAATGAATTGAATAACCAGCGTGACATTAAAACTCAATACCTCGTTTTAGTAATTGAATTAAACGGCGGTAGGTTTGTGTTTGTTGCTGCCCTCGAAATAAAATCAATACTGTAAACCAATATTCACGCACCTCGGTGCGGCAAGATACAATAATTCAATTATTTACGCCAATCTGGCTTAATTACTGCGAATAATTTCATTAAATTTATTTTCGATAGTTTCATTCAGCAAACTATTTAAACGACGCCCTTTCGACTTCGTGGCTCATGCCACCCACCACCCTCTTCCAACAATTATGTTACTAACCAACCCTCTCTTATTAGTCTTTTATTAAACGGTGCCTTAAAAAAAACGCACTTTAACTCCCTTAATTATCGTGGATTCTTTAAAAAAAAAAAGGCGTTCCATTCAACCTCCGTTTCGTTTGGGAGCAATTTAACTGGCGATCGTTATTTGGCATCTCCTAAACAGTCATCTAGCGATTATCTGCGCGATAACTCTGACTAACAAGGATACTAAGAAGCTAATTAATATTCTCTAGGTATAGAAAAATGCCAACTTCCAATTTAACATTCAAGATTCCTGTACTTATATTGCCAAAAATTTGCAATAACTTCAATAACTTCATGCCAGCAAATGATATTGGTCGCGTAATTTCAAGTCTGCCAGATTAAATTAGCCAATTACACGGCCAGGCCATCACACTATGATGGCAGAAATTTACGTGATGAAACAAAGGAACTATTAAGTCGCAAAAACTCCTATTGTCTCAGAGGGACGCTGAAACATAAACCTCTTGAAAATCACCCCCCTCCTTCCCTCGTTTAAACAGTTCTCAACGTCCCAGTAAACGGTAATTGACAGTCCCATTATATTTGCCTCGTAAATTCGTTTTAATGTTAATACGCAATGCACATACATCAAGCCTCATTCGATTAACATAAAGATCCATCACTTTTAAAGCATTAATCATCTTTCAAAATCTCCTACGTTGGTACGTCGAAGCTATTCTCCCGAGGCTAACTCATTAATCCTAAGTAAAGATCGTTAAACAAAAGTACACCGTTAGAAATTCAACGCCCTCGTGCCTCGTAATATAAAAATCTCACAGCAGATTGGTTTTTACATTCTAAACGTTTCCGGCGACATGGCGCGCCCTCCAACTTCTCACGCAAACAAACATGTAAGTATCACGGGGCAAGCAAAAATTCATGCAAAGTAGAAAATTACACAAACCTCTCCTACTATGGTCATAACGCGGGAACAGGAGAATTTTCTGCAGAATTAAACTGCTGATGATCGCCAGCCGAGAAAACTGGCGAAACATTCCGAAGACAAAGAAAGCTCATTGCTCCATTCACGGCTCGTATTAGCTTTCAAAGAATCCGATTAATTAACGGGACATTCGCTAACATCTCTCCCCGTAATTCGTTGAGGTAATCGCCATGATCCCCATTTCACCGGTAAGTGGATATACGAACTCTATTGTCCATGGCTTCGTTAATCCAACCGACAAGATACTCTTTATCTCGGGGACCATTCGAAACCACAGCGTCCGCAAAACACTGCCCATTAAAAGTCTTATCTTCCAAGTCCATTTACAAAGCATGATACGCGTAACAAAAATTTCTCACCGATAACCCTCGCGAATCTCGAAACGATAACGCGCCAGCGTCACGAATCCGTTTTTAATCCTTCTCCGCGCCAAGCTTTGAAATCGAATTTATTCCGTTCCAACTCACCGATATATCGCGGCGACTTTCGATTAATGTGTTATCCATTTAACTCGAATTCAATTAATTCTTCCCCCTGCTTGCCCAATCCGCCAATTCCCCGACGACCCTCGCCCCCCTCCCCTAGCGGGCGGAAAATTCACAGCCGAGTAACGCTGATTTTTCTTCCTCCTCCCCTTTCCTCTCTTCTTTTTTTCCAAACGAAATCTCGCTGCATCGCGCGAGGAACGTTCGTGCCGACCGAACGAAACGGAAACGCACAGTCGAACGACGAACGGTGGGAAAGCCGAAAATGGGGCTGCAGCGCATAAACTAAACATATTTTTTGTCGCGCACTGTGCGACATTCGAGCAATTTGGCCGGTGAAAGCGAGAGGGAGAGAGACAAAGAACGGCGCGTCGAAAGACCGCACCGGTCCAACAAATAACGATATAATCCTGAAAAATGTAGATAGCTTTTAGCCAGCGTTTTCACCCTCCCCCTCCTTCCCCCTGCCGGACCGAGATCCGCGAAATAACGCGAGCATTGTTTCCATTAAATATTTCGTGCTTTTCCGCGATGCCTGGCGCTACTCGAAATGCATTCAAACCCCACGTCCGCGGCAACGCGGGATCAAACGTGGGAATGATTATATTTCACGTCAAAAGACAGAGCACGCATGTTTGTCATGCTTCGCGAGACATGCTCGATTATTCGATATAAAATCAAGGAGCATAGACTTTTCAGTGCGGAGTCCCTTTTTAAATAATTTTAAATTCTTGAATATTCATCGCGTATGCCTGATTTCCTGCCACTTTCGACTCATCTGTGTTAACTCCTCCGCTACTATAATTACTCGCAGCTCTATCTGCTTCGGAAGAATATTACCTCTTAATTTTATATCCGCGAGAAAACGTGTACGTCGCTGGAGCCCTTTTTTTTCTGCAAACGAAACAAAACCCTTCTCCCGGCACGTTACACCGGCCGACATCTCGTTCCCGATACCAAAAACTGTTCCACGCGTCGACTGATCCTCGCTTTAATTTCAATTCCACCGACAACGCGTAAAGCGCGGCTTAATACCCGGAACGATAACGATCTGTCCATTACCGATCCGTAAATCGTGTCAATATTTATTAACGACTGTCGGGAAAGATAACAGGCTGGTTAAACGAGCGATTCGTGGGCTCGATTTACAT
This sequence comes from Andrena hattorfiana, assembly GCA_944738655.2. NCBI lineage: Eukaryota > Metazoa > Arthropoda > Insecta > Hymenoptera > Andrenidae > Andrena > Andrena hattorfiana. The sequence continues at coordinate 5,750,572 of OX122893.2, forward strand.
AACTATTTCGATCAGTGCTGTTTACCAGCGAAAATTTCGCCCCCTCCCTCCCCGTGCCGCGCAAGCTCCCCGAGCGCATTAAGTGCGGCATTATCATGTAACCGATTTTAATTTCGATTTCGAAACGGAAACAGAATTATGAATCTGCGAGAGGCGTTCCCCCGTGCTCTTGAAATAACACGGATTAACGGAGCGTCCATCGCCGGCCAAGAACATATTTGCGAAGCAGAATATCGAGCGATCCGTCCAACGTTTTACAGACGAAACGTGCCCACGGTGTCGGAGTGTTTCGGGTGAAACATTTGCCCTTTGCTTTTTATTTGTTTCTCTTATTTCCGAAGCACCGCGCCCGAATCTTCGCCCATCGGCGCGTTTGTGCCGGGAATTACCGGGCGATCCGCGGTTGCGATAAAATAAAACAGAGGTACCAGTCGAACCGAAATTTATGAAGCAGGCCCGCGCACGGATTCGGCTGCGAGCGGCCTGAAACCGAATGATACAAATCCCCGGGACGCATATTGCATGCCTGACGTTGACAGATACGGAATCAGCCTTCTGTCCCTGCGTGTTCAAATAAAACTCGCTTACCAGACACATATTTTTATATTCCTGTTCCGAATCACCGCGCTGGCGTGCGCGTATGCATGCATACCGCGGCTCCTGCGAGAATCCTCCGGGTGAAATCGTCGCGCTATCGAACCGTTCTCGTATGCAGTGCCTTTAGAAAATCCCGGTCGCTGGGAAATGCCGGGCGAGCCGGCACGATGAATGGTTAAAGTGGGAAATCTCGAGGAGCCAGGGGGCACGGAATTGGTCGAGCCAGCGACGAACATGTGTATCTCGATCGTGTTCATAGCTCACCGAATACTGTTACCAACAATGCGATAATACGCCAATCGCATCACTGTGTCTCTGAAGTTTCTGTAACCCAGTAGTAACGAAGTGAAATAGAGTAGGACCTCGATTTCACGGTTTCTTATTTACCTAGCGTCCGGATATTTCTAAGTAATGATTCTTCTTATGAATTACTGCTTATTAATTAGTGATGTTATCCCTCGTAATCCCTCCCCAACTACATCCACCAATCAAAAGCCTCCCCTGCTCGAAAGACCCCGAAACAACACTTCGACATGCTCAAGAGCAAAGGAACGCTTCGTCCATTCCTGCCACGATCCCCAACATCGTACGTACATACACGATGTCTTTCGAGTAGCGTTACACTACTGGCTGCCGGTGTCCCGCAATTTCATCCGGCAAGAAGGCTCCGTCTAATGACCCTTTCTTCTGGCACACGGTGGAAAATATCGTTAGCGATTGTCACATTGGTACCGTCGAAAGCTGCTGCTAATGTCTTTTAGCCCGCGGCGCGGCTCGGAGGTTATCTCGCGTGACCGCGCGAAAATGATAAATAATGAATTCACGTGTCGAGCGTGTGGGACGCGAAGCTGGTCAGCTCCGCTCGGGTACTCGCAGCTCGTGGCGCTTAATACGTCGACCAATTGATGGATCCACCGCGGGAAGGAATCAGCCCGGGCAAGAGACAAGAAGCCGCGGATCCCAGCGGGCGACTGACGGTGGGAACGCAAATTATTGGGGAAGAAGCAGCGACCATCGACGAACCACGATGAGGGAGCTTTATAACGGACCGAGCACAGACTGGGTGACACCGAATCTCGCTGGAAGAACTTAAGGACTCGTGAATAATCACGACGAGTTAACCTGTGCCTATGTTTTTTTTTTCGCGTGGCCTGGTTCTTCGCTGAGACACATAGTAATCGCGGGGGATTTTGTCTGTTGATTATTGATTTAGTGATAAATCGATGCACAATCTTAATATATAAAGCAAAAACTTTCGAACGATAAACTCTGGGATCACGAAATGAGCATTAGTTCGTTATGCCTGACTAATCCAAATAAATGTGACTATTTTCACAAAAAAAAAACTAAGAACATAATTTTTTTTAAAAAATCAGGACCTAAATTTCGGGCGAAGCCGAGTAGTAAAAGCTAGTTGTGTATAAAACGCATAGAAATTTCGCAAGACAGCGGAGTGCAAAGTGGCGGAAGCTCGGGCGAGCTGGATGAGGACGAAAGATCTGAATACGATTCCCTTGTGAGATTTACAGCAAACCCACGCGTTTAATGTATTATTATACACAACGTGCACTAACTGTATGCAAAATCTGAGCCAAATCCAGTGACCCCAATCCCGCGCATTCTTCTCGTTAGCGGTAAGGATGCGAGGGAAAATGAGAATCTGCACAACCAACCGCAGGAGATTTACTCCATAGTTTTTTTTACACGTTCCTCCATGAGAAATCACTTCCTCGCTTCCACCACGATTTACTGAAGTCTGTATTCTAGAAATCTTCCTATTAAAATCTCCACACCGCCCCACTATATCTCATTAACGTTCTCACCCGAAATTACAGCCATTTGCAAACGGAGCCACGGAATCATGTACCGATGGCGGTGCATCCCTAATCAAATCCAAACTGCGCTCCATGCTCGTGCAAATAAAAATACCGACTCCACTTCTCGCAACCATCTCTCCCCTCCCGAGCCTGTTTACCGAACTTTGTAAAGGATCTCGGTAACGAGCTCTTCGATCGCGGACCGTTGACCAGCCTGAGAAGTAGGAAACGTGATTGCTTCTCGATTCCCTGTAAAGACTCGGCAAACGTTCAGAGGGGCCCATTTTTCGAGCAAATGAAGAGGTAATTTACTAAAAATGGGCTAAGTGTAGTACAGAAAACAAATAGAGTTTGGATAAAATTATAATATTTTTTAGAGTGGAGCCCAGGCGTTAAATTCGCTACTGCAATACAGCAAGTTAGTTCCGCACAGGAAGTCTGGATTACTAACACCGTGAAAACGTGTCCTAATAACGAGAAACTCTCTGTCGAAATGTTCTTTCACAGTCCCGACTGATTCATTCGTCCCTTTACATATTCATCCGGAATCCGGCTGTGTATGGCGACAAGTTCTCGCAGATTAAGTACGCTATCAAGCCTGGTATTCCCTTCAGCACGGTTTTCGGATGATCCCTCACCACTTGGCCAACTTCTTACTGCGGAGACACTTTCGGGTCTCGCGCCAGTGACTTGACAATACCGCACGTACTACTAAAGTTGTCTCAACTGCTATGTTCTACCCTGTCCCCCGGCCCCCTGCCACCCTCCCTTTCTCCGTGGCCTCGCCCGCCAACCAGGCCCCCCATTCTTCCCCCTCGTGACTAAAATTACGTAAATTCGCGCTCGATAAGGACGGAAGCGGAAATAATTTCGCGCGCCCCGCGACGGAATGGCAAGTTGCGCCTGGTGAGCGGGCTCGACGGGGGCGACCGCGTCGTTTAAGCGTGATCGCCCCTTATGTTTGCACTTTGCGGCGATCGATCGCCGATTGCGTGATTATTGTTCGTTGGAAATTGAAAGGGAGATAAGCTTACGACGATTCTGATTGCGAGGGGATTGAGAAGGAGTACAAAAAATTGAGGAAATATTCCCTGAGTGCTATACGAAGGGTAAGGGGAAAAACAGGGAATGTATAAATCCTCCTAAACAGTCGATAACACTTCTTTAAACCTTATTTCTTATTCTGACGATTATTAGCCTCAGCTGGAATCGACGCAGGCCATAGATCATAGCCTAGCGACAGTTCAAGCAATAGCAATCTCTTCTGACCGCTGTATTCCAATGAACGAGATTAAGCATCACGAGGAGCGTGGCTATCGAGCGGAAAGCAACGCGAATGGAACTCGAGTCGCTTGCAAAACAGCGAGCAGAAAGGTCGAACAGCGGGGGAGCGTCACGACGAACGACACCGAACATTCGTGCAAGTATGCATGATCCCCGGAGTATCGCGAAGGATGCCTTGCGCTTTCCCCGTCTCGCCACTCCAACCCCCATCTCGACGGAACTTTTCTTCCTACAAAAGCGACGAACCACTCTGGAATTCCTAGCCTCCCTTGCATCCAACCCCCTCCTCGAACCCCGCTTCCCTCGATGCAACGTTGTCCAAGCTCCAGAAACTCTCAGCAATTAAACATACCCGTCAGCTTCCTTCTCCCAGGAAAATCATCGAAAGAAAATAATCGTTGCCGACGGAACGAAGTGAAGCAAAGTAAAACGCGTTTTTTAATACGCGTGAAGCAAAGTAAAACGCGTTTTTTAATACGCGTACCAATTTTAAATACGCTACTGATCAAGAATTCAAGCCTCCGAACCTTCGATCCCGATTACTCGCGTTCCAAGTCCCGCTTCCCTTCGAGTATCTCCGAAGCCACCCTGGGCTTCAAAAAACGATAGTTGGAGCGTCGACGAATCGTGTAACCCGTGGCCCCGCGCCGCGACGCGGCCCGGGTTCGATGAAAAGCTGAAATTCGCCGATCGCTGGGAATTAACTGGCCGACCTCTCTCGCGCGCTCTTTATTTGCACAGCGGCGCGCGCGCCTGTGCCAAACCGATTTCGGCGCTTGGACGGAACGCGGAAAAATTAGTAGGGAAGAATTTATCGCGAGTTTGCTGCCCGTATCGCGGCCCGCGACGCGTCCACCGCCCCGGGACTGTCGGTCGATCCTGTTAACGAACGGTGCTGGCACGAATCAAAGGAGCCCCGCCGACTAAACAAATCACACGGTGCGAACCGGCAAATTCTGCTCGAAATCATTTTCGCCGTTCGACGCGAGCCCTGCAATTCCTCCAACGATCCCATCGGATGTCCCGCTGGAAACGTGTCAATTAACTCGCCCGAAGATTCAAACTGACAATTTCGTGGGGAAACGCGACGGCGGGGGTCGGACAAAGAGCAGTGTACTGCGTGGAGTGAAACGGCTATTTACTACGAACGATTCCATCAGGTGCTACTCCATTGGAGCGGGTATTAATTAGCGCGCCCGTTCTCGTGAGTCCCCCTCGCTCGGGCATTGTCCCAGTTAATGGTGGTTCAGATCGAATCTGACAATATTCCCGACTCCATTAAACCTGACGGATTACTATTACGCGGGTGGGATGGCGAGACTTCTGGGCATTCCTTGAAAAACGCCAGCGAATTTCAGGTCCAGATTCGACAGCCACTAGCCAGCTAATTTCCAGGAGACAAAGCTTTTCATCGAGTCCTCGCCCCTCGTCTCGCAGCTCTTCTGCGCGCCTTCGATTCCTATTCGTCTGGCGGGCATCCCAGAGACACTCGATGCGCCAGTTAACGGCCTGTTTATGGGAAATTTATGATTGAACTTGGGAGTGTCGCTACTCTTGGATTAGATGTTGAAATGCAACAGGGGAGAGGTAAGAGGAAGCTGTGCGGATCTTACAATTAATGCAGACTGTGCTGGATAAGTACTTTCCTTTAATTGATTACCGCAGCTTTTTTATATTAGCTTCTATGTTTCCATAAAGAAATGAAACTTGTTCGGTTAAATCGCCTGCGGATTTGAATCTTCTCTGCAAAGCGCAAGTGATAGCTTTGAAGGAGGCGAGGGGAGTGAATAAAGAAGCCCTTAACTGGTCCATCCGTGCGAATCAAACGGGGGATGAATGGGCGAAGGATGTAACGAGCAAGGCTGCGTAGAATTGCGCGGGAGGCTAGCAGAGATCCAAGGGGGCCACGAAGAATCAGCGGACGCGTTGAGAGGCGAGGAAAGTAATAAGGGAAAACTGCGACGGGACAAAGAAAACTGTGGAACAGGCGGGGGGAGGCGTCGGTGGCGCTGGGAGGAAACCTTAAGAAAACCATGAAAAGTCACGAGGGACTGTGAGAACGAGACGAAGCCTGGGCAGAAGGGGGGACGACTATGCAAATAGTCGTAAGGAAGACCATGAGAAATTACGAAGGGAAGCGCGGAACAGCGAGCAAGTTCGCCCATCGCTGAATTTCTGCGAGGACGGGGGAGGAATGAAGGAAGGCTCGCGTATCTCATTGTGGCGCAATACTGTGAACGCGCATCGCGATCGATGCGTGGCTGTATAATATCGCATCTAATTACGCACCAACAATTTTAGCGATGATTATTAGCGGCTAATGAATTGCCGGAAATGAGCAGTGTTTGCATGCTAGCGAAGAATGGCGTGGCACCGAGTCGTCCCTATTCAACGACCGGGCAAAAATGAGATAAAAAGGGACACGGGGGATAATAACCAGGTAGAGACTATCCTGTACGATAATTAATTCGCACGAGGGTGGGGTGAGGCGAACCATTCCTCTATGATTTGCGCGGCGAATCGCTGAAGAGGATCCTTCGATATCCGGTCACAAATAGAAAATGGCACATTCGAACAAATCCAGGATCACGTTTCTGTAGAATGCTCGAAGGTCGGTGAGACATTCAGAGAATAAGGTCCTCGAGGATCTCGTGGCCCAGGTTCGTGCAGCTTAAAATGCTGGCAAGTTCGTGTTGAAGATAAATTATTATATTTATGGTGGGGGTGCGATAGCAATTGCTAACTGAAAAACTGAAATAAATGAAACAGTTAAGAGGCGAAGAATATTTTTACTTAAACTTCCAATGAACCAATGGAAATCCTTTTAACCCGACAGGGTTAAATTAATTAGCACTTGTGCATCGTCCTTTCTAAGAGCAATCATATTGTAACTGGAAACGGCTAATACCGTTTGATGTTCCTGAGTTTAATCCAAGGCCCTTTTGGGAACGTATCCCTATATGTACTCGCGCTCGCACCACGAATTATTGATCACCAGCATCGGATTCTGAATTGGTCAGCTGGCTAACCGATAAACGCGATGGAATTTCTAAAAGGGCACAGCTTACAGCCGGAACCCTCAAACAGCATCATCCTTGGGAATTTGTGTGGGGAAAACCTAGAGTATCTCACGATGTATTCTACTTAGATTGAAAACGTTAAGAACCGTTCAGAGGCGCAGTTGACTTTGAACCTTGAACAATATAGTAATTTTTAAAGTCGATGTTGAAGCGTGAGTGAGACGTGAGTGGAACACGAGGGGTGGAAATGCACATCATTTTGTACACCATGTAGATAATTAAGAATAGGACTTTTTGTAACGGCTCTGGTCGATTGACCAGATGACGGCTTCGCAGACATGGGTAGAGGTCATAAAGCACGGCGAGAGGAGTACGTGGTGAGCGGCTACACGCGACTTTGGGGAAAACCCAAGCGTCCTTTCCTTTCGATCGGCAGTGTCTCCCGCGCGATTTTACGCGGTTCTCAGAGAACCAATCCAATGGCCAGGTTAAGCGTCAGCTTTTCGGCGCCAGCAGAGACGGCGTCTCCGCTTTCGAGCTTTGTTTAACGTAAGCGGGTGACGCTATGGTCACTTCGGAACGATCACTCTTACGAGCAACACCAGTCACCGTGTAACTTTAATTTCTTCTTCTTAAATATAGTTACTTATATTTAGTTTGACTTATTCAACTTACTTATTTCGTTGTACCTTCCCGCATCAACGTGAGTTCAATCATTTATTCGTACGGAAACGGTTCGGCAAATATGTACGAGCATTTGCGTACGCGACAGTCGACTTGAACTGAATCTAAATTAAACCTGGGTCATATCTGAGGTGAATCTGAAACTAGGTCTGGGTTAAAGTACTACTAGGTTTAATTTTTCAGACTAGAAATAAACCACACCTGGGTAAATTGTATCCCAGCGTTTCACTCGTAACACCACATGTCCCCTTCGCAAAATCCCACCCGAACTTCGCATCGAACACCTCCTTTCAACCCTAATCCCAGAACTCGCACCAACCAACGAAACCTACCCTTTCATATCGATCAAAACGCACGTCTAATCCGTTCCTTTTTGGCCTCATTAGTTGACGTAATCGCGGAAGCAGTTCTTCGATCATCTCCCTAACGTTTTCTAGAAAACGCCGCTGGATTCAACGAGACGCGACCAGATAATTCCACAGCGAAGCCCGGCTGCCGTCGGTTTCTTCGGGACTTTCTTCCCCCCCTGGCTAACAGTTACTCTGTGCTGCAGGAAACCGTGCCGCGGTCGTGTTTTCAATTAATGACGACTACGCCGAGTCATTCGGTCGTAATCCGATGCTGTTACGACGCGGCAATTACGAGTCTGCGGCTGAAAAACCGCACTTCACCGCGGGTAAGTGAGTCTGCGGTGAAACAGCAGGTTTCCTACTCTTATACCCTCGTTTGATTTTCGCTCGGCCACCGCGAGGCTCGCGTGCACACCGTTGCGCTATCGACGCGCGATCAGCGTTCGGTATTTTCTGTAATCCGCAACATCAACGGCCGCGCGGGTTTCGCGAGCAGATATGATATTCCAGGGCATCGCAATTAATAATCGCGGCGCTGCGTCAACCTGCGCCTTCTCGCTACATATTTCAACCCGCTCTGGTGGAAGAAAACCGGCGCGCACCTGTAGCAATCGATACACCCAACAGTTTGAAGTGCTGCTGCATTATTCCAAGGATAGTGTTCCACCATTCTGACCGAAAGAAGCTTACTTTTCCTGTGTACATTAAAATTAGCGAAGTGTAGTGATCCTCCAAGGAGTGATCGGAACAAGCTGTATCGTCGCTGATTGGTTGCCGCCATTTGTGGCAAAAGCGGAAGTAGACACAGACAAAAACTATAAGAAAGAAAGAGACAGAAATACGGATAGAAAGAGATAGATAAACAATCAGCTTGGAAAGCAGACGATTTAATGAATGTTTAGGTTATGTTATTTCCGGTTTTGCCCCAAATGGCTGCGGTTATACCGATCACTCCCTGGAGGATCACTAGCGAAGTGGCGCGTGAAGTACACCTAGTGCCGCAAGGCTTTGACGAATACCCCTTCGAAAGAGTCACGCCTTTCGAGAAGCAACCCAGTCTCCACTGTTCAACAGAGTGTTAACTTCTGCTATAGTCTCTACGTATCTGATGAAAAAGCTACGCTGTAGCGAGTAACAGTGCTGGAAATATAACGCGTGGTCTGTTGATATCGAGCTCGCTGAATACTTCCGCATTTACACCTGTCGCTTCAAAAACTACTCGATCCCAGATACCCACATCCCGCTACTCCTTCCCACCCCGGCTCAGACTTCCAAAACCATCCAGCGGAACTAGAGAAGCTAACCGAAAACGCCGCGAAACCCGAAAATCCCCGACCGCGGTGCCCAAATTGGCGCAGAAGCACGCGACAGGAACAACAACAGCGGCAGAGCCGACAGCAAACACTCGATCATGTGTCCCAGCATCGGTGGCCGGCACCGCGCATACGTGTACACGGCTGGGAAGCGATCGCAGGCGAGATCGAGAGGCTCGCCAACGGAACGGTGCATCCGGTTCCGCGTATCCGCCTGCAATCTGTCCACTCGTTCATCCCCCTGCCAGCCCTCGGCAGCCCCTTTCGCTTCGCGTCGCCAGAGACGGAGACATTTGGCGCTCGTGCCTCTGCCATTCCATTTAGCTCGTGTTCCGCGCGACCCGAGGAGAAAACCCCGTTCCAGAGGGCAGCGAGGAGACTCGTGGGCGAGCATCGTACAAGAGCAAGGGGCTGGCGAGCCTGCCGAACGAGCGAAAGAGAGGGAACAATGTGCACAGAGCCAAACTGTCGCGCCAACGGTTAACACCGCGTATCGGCATCTTTTCTGAGAGAGAGAGAGAGAGGGCGCACAGCCGCGAGAGGGTTGATCCCACGTACGCGTACGGGGGTGGAGTGGAATCCACCCTCCCGCAGCGTTGCATTATCCCGCGACTACTGTCCTCTGCCTCGCTCCTGTGGTTTATGCTCTTCCACCGCGACTTCTCATTCGTTTGCCAGCCTGGTCCCCGAACCCGTCGCAAGATCCACCCGGTATCGATTCTCCTCCACCTCCCCCGCGCTCTGTCTCCGTTTCACGTGTTCGTGGGATTCCAGACAGCTATCCGATTCCGCGAGACCCTGTCAGCAACGCGTGCCGCGCGAGGGGAGCGAGAATGGATGCGCAGGAACAGGGGATGTGTTTCTCTTTTTCTCGTCGGCTGCGGAACACGTAGCTTTCCAGGGGCGTCGCGACGCCTCCTGCAGAGAAGCTTGTCGGGCCTATGTCGTATAGATTCGCGGTGGAGCATTGCGCGCGGGTTGGGCGAATATTTAACGTCCACTTTCACCGAATTTTCCTGCATTCTGCCCCTTGGACGGGCCTCGATGAATGGGATTAGCTTGCTTTCGACGCGACTGTGGTAAAGCTGCAGGTCCGTTGAAGAATTTTAGATAACGGGGTGATAAGACTCCTCGTTTCATCGTTGTGGAATAATCTTCAAACCTCGTTCGCTGTTCTTTCGCAGGCTAGCTTCGCGTATCAGAACGCTGAACTTTATTCCTTCTTGCAGGCTGCTCGGCAACGCGACACTCTAATCACGTTTGTTAAGAATATAACGCGTCGTTAGGAAAGGATGGAACGATATAGAGAGGTGTGTCAAGCTTCTGCGTAATTAGTTATCGATCGCGCTCAGCTGAAAATAATTCGATGCGGAGGCCAGGGCCGACGCGGTTTCATATTCCGGCGCGTGCTCCGCGAAAATCAAAATACGCCTTGTAAATTCACGCCGACGAGAATCCCGGGGAAATATTAAAACCTCGTTGTATCTTCTCGTTGACGCTCGCGGCTCCGGCCTCGCCTGCCCTTTTATTCCATTTTCGGGGGACCCTCGAACATTTTATAGGGCTTCCTCCTGGCGCTTCTGAATATAAATATCAGCGCGCCAGCGCGATATTAAACTCGCGGTTTCGGAAGAAAAGGCGGATATATCGGAGACGACGGGCGACGCAGCAGGAGAGCAATTCAATGTCGATCACAATCTCGTCTTTGCTCGACGATAAACAATGCCACTTCGATTAACAACTTTACACGCTACCTAAATACCGATCTGTACTACAAGGACAGTTTGAGAATCGTGCGACACTGTCCCAACTAGCCGGATGTTGTTCTACAAATTAAACTTTCGCAGAGTCAATTCGGAATGGTTGCTACCGAAGACAGTAAATACGTAGCTTCCCTACAGCTTAAATATCATCAAAAAAGTCTTATTTATAATAATAGTCGCTCACGCTGTTCCGTCTTTTTGCTTTTCTAAAGCAACTACATCGCATAGTAGCTTTTATTATAAACTTATCTTTAAAGGAAGCTCGCATTCTTAACTGAAAAAATGTAGAATAGCAAATAAAACAAAGAACGGGTAAGAATTAAAAAAAGACACTATAAAATCGTGATGTAAAAAATACCACGCGCGTGTAACGAAAGATTAAAAAGACGGCGACGGTAAGAATAAAGGCGGGGTAGGGAATACTTCGAAGAGATACCTATTCTGCTGTTCGTCTAGCCACTTTCAGAATTGATTTCAACACTCGCAAAAACTGCTTCAGCGAGAAAAAAATTCGCCGGCACCGCGGACCGTTTATAGAACGCTGAGGCAATAAAGAGGTTAAATTAGAGATTCCAATAATATGGCATTTAAAGGACGATCAATGATGGAGCACTGGAAATTACAAGAGAAATCACGGCGATGCGGCTGGAAATACCGTGGAAAACGAAAATACGTTCCACGCTGTCCGGCGGAAGAGCCGCGAAGCCAACAAGAATCGCAACAACCCCACGGATCAATTTTCATCCCTGCAGACCGACGAAACGACGCTTTTGGCCCGCGCGCGATCCCACCGTCCCGGAATTAATACGAATTTCCATAACTATTGGATGAGGTTATCGCAACTATGCGTGTATCCATATGTAACAGGGGCGGTTTAACCGGCAACCGTAGAAACTCGCTCGGGCAGATAGTCTGCGCAAAGTAGAGGACTTCGGTTTTACGGTGTACGGATCATTCGCAAACAGAACGGTGCGCCCGTTTCGAGCGATGCCATACGGCGGCAATTCTCCTTACCGAAGTGTTATCGATCTTTAGACGAGCGCCGATAACAGCTCCGTCTTCACTCCTCCCTTAGGCACAAAACTCTTCTCTACAGAGTCCTCTCACTTTCGCTGCTCCATATCATTATTTCTTCACAACAATTCATTATTTTTATATAATCGTGCAAACTGAGGAAGTTGTCGAGAACCATCGAATTTCGAGAATTGCGCGAGATTCGTTTTGTAAGTGTGGTTGTAGGCAGAGGATTCCGTGAGTTATAAAACGGTGAAAAATTTGAATGGAAAGTCTAGTCTGGTAAAGTGAAGTATAGTTGGAAATGAAGGAAGGAGATCTTGGACGATAAATCACGATTTCTCATGCAAATATTGTAACAATCGTGCGGTTCCGATCGACTATTCATCGAATGCATTTCACACCGCATTCACAGCGCTTTCCGAGCATATTCTGATCGTAATTTATCATCCACAGACCTCTGCTCTTCAAATCTAATCATCGAGCCGCATACGATCTTGTTTATAAAACCATCAAACTAATTTCAATATCCCCCTGACTTCTCATTCTTTCTTTTCTATAGTCGAGAATAATGCATGCTGCGGATATTTGCACTGCGACGATAGAATTGTGCATCTCTTCTCACGACTTTAATGCTTCTCTACTGATCAACCCTGCTATTTGTTTTTAACTTGGAGACCTCATAGCATTATTTAATTATCCAAATTGAATAAGCATTTATCCAAATAGATAAAGTCTCACTAACCACGTGTGCTAAAACACGCGAGCTACGCTTTCTTAAAAAAAACACTATTTACAGAAACATTTCTTCACCTCGAAATTATAGGAAATCACACAAAGCACTTCATTAGGTGAACCTGCAGCTACGATCGTGGCTGAATAATGCTCTGCTATTTCAATATTTCCTTCCAAGACAGACAGCAAAGGGCGGCCACCCGTTTTTCATGCGCATTCAAGGAAAACGCGAACACTCGACCGTCTTCTTTTTGGTTCTGCTCGCGGAGCACGGAAGAAATATCAACCTGTTTTCCCAGGGAACGGGAAATAAGAAATGAAATCCTGTTGTACGGTGGTCGGAGATGGGATGGAGGAGTTGTTGAGAAGACACGCGGTGACTAACAGGATTCTAAAAGTTCGGGATAATGGTCTGTTACGGGCATCCGTGTGCTTTCTTTGCTTCCCGGATGACGCGCTTATTCTTGGCGCGTAATTGTTGTGCAGTTCGCGGCTGAGGTCTACTTTGTTTTCGAAATTTCTCGAGCCACCCCTCCGCCGAAATCTTTGGGAACAGTCGTTGGAGGATTTCTGTTCTCTGCATAAGTGAAGTAATCAAGATTCTATGTGCATCTATTCAAAGATCTCTTCATTGAAAATTCCTGCAATTCAAACTGGAGGGGTGTGCATTGTTTTGGAGCTGCCACTTACAATTAGTTCCTCGGAGCTTCTAGTGGCCTATTTATTTATTGGGTCTTCTCTTTGAGATACAATTGAATCTACATTTTGAAACCTGCAGCGAATCATATAAATGAACCGCAGACTCGATTGATGAAATTTCACTGAATACTGAAGAGTAACTTGACTTCCACTTGGCTGCGTAAATTATTCTTCCGATAAATAGAATACTACAGATAAAATAAAAAATTGCCCGTGACTTTTCAAATCAATTAAGGGCTACACAGAATGGTCGAAACGTCTGCAGACATTTTTCTTTTTTCTTTTGGACGATACCCAGAGGAGATATTTTTGGCACCGCAAACTCCTTACGTGACGAGCCTGCTTTGTTCAACAGCAGCTATGTACACGGCGAAAAAGACGAATCATCGTCATGTTTTTGGAAAATATTCTTTAAATTATAAGCTTTCAAGTGCACAAGCAGTTAAAAGTCCCCCTTTTCACGGTCCTACGCAACCCCTTAACCCTGATACACCCTCGACATATCTGCAGGTCCTTCGACGACACTGTCTAAAATAACTGCGATTAATACGACCCCCGTCCCTGGTCCGGATGAAAAAGCCCCAGCCGTTGATTACGAGGAATCGAGGGAAATACGAAAATCGTCGGACGGGCTGGCGAAAAAAGGAGAGCGACGAGCGAGAATCTCATTTCTGAATTACATCGTCTCCGCGCCGTGTTCGGGTCAGGGAACTTCACGCAGGAATTGTGATTCGTTTGAATCCCCCTTCCACGTTATCCAGCCGAAGATGCGCCATGGAAAATTCACCTTTCCCCGGGGGGCTCCGGAGGACAAAAATCGTGAAATTCGTTAAGCATATTACGGGCGTGGAACTCGATTAAAGCGTATGTCCAGGGCTCGTGTCGTTCCAGGTAACGTTACAAGCGTAACTTTTTGCGAACGCTCGACCAGCGTGTGCAACAAATCGATGGGTAATTTTTCCGCCACCGACGGCAGCGGGAAACGAGACGGAATATATGGTGACCGATTAATGAATCGATTCGCTGTTTAAATAGACGAGGTGTGCCGAAGCGAAAAGATCGCCGAAATTTTCTGTATACACTTTCTCCGGGCGGGGAGAAGAAATTGCGAGCCGAAGAAACTACTCGTTACAGTTTTCGCTTCGCGAGATTACTTCGAGGAAATTGGAGGTACTTTTTACTACGCCGCTTGTGTGCCACGGAAATTTTAAACTTTAGATGATAATCTAATGTATTATATAATGCAGACGGTGGGAAAGAAATGTTGAGAGTTCGAAGGCGGCGGTGCAGTTTAGTCATTTCGCCTCGAAACACCCTGTATAAAGCGCGATGAATTACATCCCCGTGTTATTCGTTTACGAGCGATAACATTTTAAAGAGATCGACGAGGCGGACACGCGATAAACAACGAAATCTCCCGCGTATAATGTATGCAAACAGCGGGACGAAAAAAAAATAGAGGGGAAAAAGTGGTTAAAAAGCTGGGCCGCGGCCCGCTCTAGATAGATCGCGGTTCCATTTACCGAGCGATTGGTCAGCTGAATGATTGGATGGCCGCCTTTTGGCGCAATTTTTCCATCGCCCAAAGCTGCCCGTGAATTTTCTTTATTACGCTCAAAGTTCGGGGTCGTTCCGACCCCGGTGACCATTTGATCCGAGCCGTGGCTATTTACGGTAACCCAGAGTCCCGGCGACTTCTAATTGGTCCTCGAAACGGCTCGTCGAAAAACAGCCCCGAAAGGAGCTGAGCGGTTTAATAAGCGCGGGCCGGACGACTTTCTCGTCCCTTTTCCCAGGATGGGACTTTCAGCAGCAATTTTTCGTCCTTATACTCGCGATCTACCGCGCTTTTTTTTTGTTTACTGTGCGAGACACTTGGAAACGTCGCCTTATGGTTCCGAAGGGAAGGTGGAGCAGACATTGAGAATAATCTGGGATTTTTTTCCATGGGGGTGGAACGATTAGAATTTTTATTAGAGGCTTGCGTCGAATGGGGAGAAGAGAGGCCTGAATACAAAATTATGTGTTTATGATAACAAATAGAATTGTTTAAAGATGATGGTTGCTGCTGTGCTTGATGTAATGGGGTGAATAAAGTAAAGGAATTAATAAAATCGATGCAATAGCAAAAGCACAGACGGGAGAAAGAGAGGGGAACAAATTGCATTGAAAATTCTTAAGCTCTTGATGATATGGACGATCTTTGCTTGAAATATTTTTGAAGATGTAAGATGCATGCACAGTTCGATGGGGGTCCAGTGAGTCTGATTATAGACCGAGCAATTCTCCTTTGTATCTTACACTTTGTCTCTTTATCGCACTTTAATCACGCCAGTGACAATGACGCAAATGAGAGACTTATAAAATAGAATTCTAAGACGCCCTGTTATACCCAATCGTTCGATTTACTAGCACTTTGCGGTAGCAACAGTGGATAATTTAATTGTTACAAAATGTTTGAATGGAATTCACTTGAATGGTGAGGAAATCAATCAGAAAATGAAATACATGAAATACCACCAACTGTACATATTTTTATTCCTACTTAACTAATTAAATTCTCTCGGAGAACACGAGTCTCATTGAAAACCGCTTCAAATGTTCTACCATCTCGACAAACGCGTTCATAATATTCTACAAAGTGTCGACAGCCTTCCACTCGGGATTTCAAATTTCGCGCGCAACCGTTACACTAACAATCTATCAGCAAGTAACCAAGTTTCACAACCCATATATATTTTCACGACCAATTCACGAAATCCTACTTTGCGGAGCACACGAACCTTACTGGCCAATGTAACCCTCGATCAACATTCTCAAAGAATATCCCTAAACCCCATTGAATATCGTTTCGAAAATCCCCTATCTCCTATTGCCATCACGAAAATTTCGTAATTGAGATTCTATCGTGCGATCGTTCCTCTGGGAGCTTCAAAATTCGCACCCCGCGACACACGAGCAGCTTATCAAGAATAGAAAATTATCAGGAATAGAATATAATAATGCGGCAGCTTACCTTTCACGAAAGTTGTCACGGCGAGCGCGGCGAGAAACAGGATCAGCCTGGTCGTGGAGAGTCCCTTTCCGTAGTAGTCCTTCATGGTTGCCTCGATAGTCCGCTACAGGAGCATAGATGAGCACACCGAGCGCGAAACAACGTACGTAAACACACAGGTCCACTTGCATAAAACCCTAAACGAATTCTCGCTCGCGGCGGCGAAAGAAAGGAGCCGGATACTTTACAGTTCACGAACGCGTGGACACTCTTGCCATCCGACGCGCTGGCATTCGCGTTCGAAACGGATTCCACCGGAAATCGATCGGGAGTTGAACGTTCTCGTCGCGTTCCACAATCACTATCTCTCCGCGGCAAATTCGCGTCGAGAAAATCCCCGATACCTAACCTCGAATATTCCAACAGTCGCGGGAGCGCGGCAAGATCGCTGTGAATTCCGTTCGCCGATCCTCTTTACCCGCTAGATCTGTTCCGGCGAGCAATACCGATTGCGAGATATCGATATAAATCGTAGACACGCTCGCACTTCCGACTCAGTCTCGACTGAAATCCGTCACACCCGCCGAGCCGATCCACTGGCTCCGATCGACGAGTCGAGATGAGAAATCGAAACGTATGTACCTAACCCTCCAGACGCGACTCGAAGTGGGCGCGCGATCTTCGATTGCAATCGAGACGATGTTCCCGTGAACGGTTGCCTCGATCCGCGCACGCTGCCACCGATGCTCCTCGCCCCCACACCGCGTAATCTCAACATGCACGACGTCGAAACTTATTCGTATCCAGCGACGGGACGTTGCAGCGAACGGCACAGGTGCGCGATTACTGACCGGTTAGAGGGATCATCGATCTATCGGCACTGGCTTCGCGGCGGCACGGTGGTAACAGGTGAGCTGTCAAGGCGACGCGGAGACCACTTTCGAATTCGTGCACTGTGTAATCCCAGGGATCAGCGGTTTCGTTCAGTATCTTCGCGAAAGCATCCCATCGAGAGGGGACCCGTGCTCGCGTCTGGTGTCGGCGGCCGCTCGTTTCTATACACCCTCGGTGTCAACGATCATCCCTCTCCTGTCACGGGCTTCCATGCACCCGCCTCGTGTCCCTTTTACTGTCAATTTATTTCGGCAGGCTCCCGTCGCGCTCGCGGCACGTGACACTTATCGTTGCTCGCGGATAAAGGACGCGCACGATCCGCGTATCACACTAGTAATCTGACGGCGGAGGACTGTTACACGGGGGAGGGGGGGAGACGACACCGTACTCGTCGCCGGATCGCGGGACGATGGAATAAGAAGAGCGGCACGTACAGGCGCACACCTACGCGGGAGTGTGAACACTGGCGGAATCGCTCGAAAGGGAAGGAGGCCTCTGCCCCCGCAGAGATCCACGGAGATTGCCGAGGACGGCCGGGCACGGCCGAGCGCCGCCACCCCACCACGCCGCCACATCCCCCAACGGCGGCCGAGCGCAGTGCGCACGCAAAGCACTTGACACGATGAAAACGAGAAGAACAACGCAGATGCGGAAAATCGA
Source organism: Andrena hattorfiana (assembly GCA_944738655.2). Taxonomy (NCBI): domain Eukaryota; kingdom Metazoa; phylum Arthropoda; class Insecta; order Hymenoptera; family Andrenidae; genus Andrena; species Andrena hattorfiana. The sequence goes on from OX122893.2 coordinate 5,768,397, forward strand.
CGGGAAATGTCAAGATACCTGGATCCTTATAAAACAGGGGGAAAATGCGACGGATCGTTTGAGACCATTTTTTTACGACGCTCATCGAATTGTACCGTCGCAAATCAAAGTACAGTAGCTGCGCTTTATAATTGAGCGTCTGTTGTATTAGAATGCTTCTACTCACGTTAATTTATTCACGCCTGGTACTGTTCTATTTGTAAGCTTATCTTCTGAGTGAATTATTTTGTTGATGAAATAGGGATGATTATATGGATTGAAGTACTGTAAAGTCCGGTAATGTTCGCTTTAAAGCGACTGGGCGTTGATGAGTTACGTTGTAGGAGAACTTATGGATTAGGATTTGTATGTTAGGGGAATGTTAACGGAAGATTGTATATTAGACATGGACGTCTGGTGGAGGGTGCAAAAGGGGCAGGTGCCCCTTGGCTTTAGAGAAAAAAATCGCTTATTTGTCAAAACTGATCTTTATTAAGTTTATACAAAAGTTTTTTGTATAATATTTTTAAGTTCCAGTTTTAAATTTTTAATTAAATTGGCACTATAAAATGGGTTAAAAAAATACAAGAGGGGTATATTTTTTTTTACCCCCCTGGAAAAAAGTCTCCGGACGCCCTTGATATTAGGAATATTTTTGGGGTGAAAAAGAACTTAGAAAAAGTTTGAAAGTTCGATATTCTTTTTTTTTTCTAGTTTCTGAGCAGTTTGCATTGTGTAATTATTCTTATTGGGGTGTAGCGGGAATTGCTTCGGCAGTGATCATAGAGTTATTCGTTTATACGGTTACTTCACATTCAAATATTCTCATTAAGAGTTCTCAGCGCTGCGCAAATGAAATTCGTTTTATAAACGAAAATGATCACTTCGAAACTAGTTAGAGAATTTGACGGGGACTTTCTGAAACTGAAATCTTGTTTGCTTAAAATGGAACGATGGCTTTTGCAAATATTCCAAAAGTTTCTACGGCGTGGAAGATCCTCGATTGGAGTGACAAGTAGTTCCGAGACACCCGGTACGCCAGTTAATTCGACATCTGCCGTGCATACGAGCGCACTTGGGCAGAGCTTAATAAACAGACGTTTAGCTTCGACTAACGGCTTGAATTTTTAAGAAACCATTATTTTTCGCGAATTGCACGCGATTGAAGGAAGCGGCTTACAACTCTGCGAACCTTGTTATTAACAAGAAAATCGTTTAAAAATGCATTCTTCCCTTAATTCATCTTACATTGCACAGAATTTGAAGTAAGGAACCTAATATTATTTACTACTTAGGAAAATATTTCATGCAAGAATTTATTTTTAAACTGTTATGAAGGAAGTAACAGAAATTTCATGCTGCTATAAAAATTCGCCAGATATTATTTCAGAGCGTAGAATATTTTTATCCTACTTGTTATTAACGATCAACACCCTTGTAACGCGACGAAGGTTCAACGAACCGTAAGCAGCTGTGTACTTCCGAGGCAACAACTTGCTCCCGAGATTTTCCTCGCCTTCGTATTTTCTCCAAGAAAAACTAAACAATATTTTAAAACCACACTCCTGAACATTGATCACGCCACAAAAGTTCGATCCACTAACACAAGGACTTAAAAAAAAAACTACTGCATTCCATGCACTTGTATTATCACTAAACACCTGGTTTCGAAAACACTACAACAATAATCGAAAACACTGTTCGTGCTTAACATCACCTTCAAGGGAATCAACGTCGAAAAACTATCAGATCTATTTTTACAAACGTTTATTTCGTCTAATTACAAATGTTCCGCTACTGATTTATGAATTTCCATTCGTAAGGCACCTGCTGAAAGATAATCGTCAGACAAATAATCTACTCCTTCGAAATGTGAAAATGTTACAAAAGGGCAGTAGAGGACGCAACGGTAAATCGTTGCGTCGCAGACTATAATCGCATACACGCATCAGGAAGTACGTGGTATTAATCGTCTCGTACAAATGAACGATCGTCCTGTCCAAAAAGCGAGTAGAAAAGCCTTAACGGTCCGCGACGGGTTTTTGACAAAATACAGGCTCAGCGTGCCCGAGCATAGATCCCTCGGCTGGATCTTGATACGCGAAAGAGGGAGCCTGTCGTTTACACGCGTTCCCCTGCACACCGACAGAATATCTTCCCTCGAAGAAGAAAAACTGTATGCCGCCAGCTATTTGCATATCTCTATGCAACATCACAATCAACGTGTTCGCCCGTTATTCGGAGAATACAAGTCTGCGCACAATAATTATCTCCCGTAACTGCTCCATCATCGTACAGAGAAAGGGGGATGGGGGGTGGATCGAACGATACGTTAAGCGCATTATGTATATTGTGTGTATAATATATACAGGATATTTTCATAAGATTCGGGATATTTAAGAGATGAAAGTCCTTAGCTGAGAAACTCCGATATATGCGATATCTTCTTCGAAAGGAAGATCCTTTAATTAATTGTACTAAAAGGAGTATGTACCTAATAAGTATGCATGTCGCTCGTCCGCGATGAGAGTGATACAATTCGAAAAATATGTCTCCTAGCTGCTTAAAGCATTCTGTTCTGTAACGACAGGCAATTAACGCCGAATAAAAGAGAACAAACGAATACTCTAAATTACATTAAAACATATTTTTCATTGTGAATAAATTGTAGTTGCGCGGCGCTCGACAGTTTCCTTTCATTTGGGTATTTCCGTTTTCTTTTAAGAAAAGATCACTCGCCCTTAAACTTCCGACACGTGTGTAAAACGCGTGCTTCCTTTTCTACTTCGTTTCGACAAGCCGCGTGTACTTTTCATTGGAGAGATTACAGGCCACTTTCCCTTTATCCGATACGAATGTCCCTGACACGACACTGGGATATCTAAAAAAAATTTGCGCGCTCAAAAGGGGACAGAAAACGAGAAAGTGAGAAAGAGAGCTGGGGAAGCACAAAGTAGCGAGTCGCGGGAAGAAAATGGTTTCGTCGGTTGTCAGTTTCCTCAGTCTTATAGGTACCTATGCTAATTACGAGTCGAAGATCGAGGATAATCTCTCATCCGAGCACTGTAATCACGGCGCGTCCACGCTTGAAACTTTCAGGGGGCGAGTACGCTTTCATATCTCTTTCTTTTCCAGCTTTCCACGCGACAGGTGAGAAATGGAACTACGGAAGACTACAATCCCCTCTTCGAGCGCCTCTCCGATCTCGTTTCCAACCGGTTACTTGCCCCCTATTTTCGTCGGCACTCTGATTACGCGTAGTCATTACAGGATTGATGTGACGTTCGAACACAGAAAACATGCGCGATCGCTCGAGGAACACCCAGAAGCCAAGGGATACGACGTAAAAGATCTAAGAAAAAGATTCTCTTTGTCGAATAACAGCGAGACTTCAAGCAGCGCGGAAGAGGGCGTCCTCCGAACGCCTTCGCGCGAGGAAAATAAAAACACTCGAACTAGACGAAGCAGATCTTCACAAAAGTAAACGATAGTATCTTTCGTTACGAAATATATATATATTATTCCTAAACATCATATATGGATTCACCCTCGTTGCGATTATTGTTCGCCTCTTAAATTAACGAATATTGATAACTTTTTACCTTCTTTGCTCTCGCAGCTGTGCGAAAGCGCATTAAAAATCGTCGTACCGCGACATGCACACGATAATGCGATATTATAGAAAATATAGAAACTATTTTCAAAATCCCACGCTCCGCGTAACCGGACATTCCGGTTCGGTTGGTTCCGCTTTTCCCGTCGAAAAGGGGAACCAATTATTCGCTTGGTATCTTTGCAACGTTTCCGCCAAGAAACGATCTAAAAGATGACCCCGTATAAAATGCTTTCGCAAGGCACGCGCGAGGATACGATACTCTCGATGGAAGGGTGAACAGACGCGAAAAAAACCGTCCCGAAAGATAACGCGGTCCCTCCCCCCTCCCCCCGTCCACCGCAAACTGTGTCCTCATTTTTTTTTTCTTTCTTTTTCTCTTTTGGGCCGAAGAACACTGGTTCTCCCCGAGAACGAGGGGATCCCGATTCTCCGTCGCCTTATCCTACTTTTATAGTTATATACCGGGCATTTACGCAGTCTTACAAGGCACATCGTTTTCTTCTATCTTTCTTTCTTTCTTTCTCTCTCTCTCTCTCTCTCTCTCTCTCTCTCTCTCTCTCTCTCTCTCTCTCTCTCTGTCTCTCTCTCTCTTTCTCTCTCACTCTCTGAATACATGGTCGGACAAGATCGCAGCGTTCTGAGACGTAGGCACGGTGCATACGAGATATATATGAGGAAATCAATTCCATTTCCGTTAACAGAGAAGTTACTTTGGTAATGACTAGGTCATGCACTATCGCTACGCAACAAATATACCACGTCTTCTCGCTATTATGTAATCTATATGTATATATCGTGCGGTTGGGCTTCACTCTCTTACAACGGTAGTGAAGGGAACTAATTAGCGCTTCGTTTATTATGGCTGCGTTTACGTGTCGCTCCCGCATAATGCGTAAATACGTAGGACCCGACGCGATCGAACTGGCGAGGAACGAGGCGAAGTCGCCCGAGCCTGGCCTCCTGGCTTTTGATTCTGCAATCGGCGTCGATTCTCAATCTGCCTCGCGTTTCTCACCCGGGCGCGTCGTTCGACGCTCGTTTCCGTCGCACTATGAGATCCCCCCCCGTCTGGAGAACGGTTTCGCGGGTTTCCGGTGAAAACGGAACTTGGCATCAATTATGGGGACGAGTAAGAATATTCAAGAACGATCCGGTTTCGATACGTTCGAAGGTAAGACAGGGAGAGTGAATCTCCCGTGCCGATAATCGTGGTTTCCGTTTCCCGCCCGAGGAATACTTCGATCCGAAGATCTGTTTAGACTGGAGTATTGCGCATTAACACGTTCACAGTCTAAGTCTCTAAGCGCGAACCGGAATTGAAATCGCGAAGGCGGGGAGGTTTAGAGAAGCCCGATGCGGGGGTGGAGAAGGTAGATCTAAGGTGAGAACGAAAAGTAGACCACCGACTGCAAACCGCGCGACAGAACGCTCTGTGCGAAAGAGTTAGAAACAAGGATTCTTTAAAAGCAAAGATTATTCGTGTGAAATAAAGCAGTAACACCAACTTACGAGTTAAAAAGAGCGAGAAAGGTTCGCTCGTGGCACGCGTTCGGCCCTGAGCCGGGGGGTCGCGTGGCTGAAAGCTGCCCCGACCCATGCAGAAGGTCGGGGGAGGACCGTGAACGTGTTAAAATTGAATACGATAATTGCTGGGACGGGGAATTGATCTCGCCTTGGAGGGCGGCAAGGAGGCAGTGGACGCCTCGCTGCTGGCCGTGCCCCCTGAGTCGCGACCTCCGCTCTTGCTGCTGACCGTGCTGCCGGTACTCTGCCCCCGTGAACCAGTCTGCTTTCTCAGGGTGCCGTCGCTGAGACGGCCGTACTCCCCGATACGACGAGACGGCGGTGGTATCAGCGAACGGCTCTGCGTGTCCCTGTGCTTCACCTCCGGGTTGGAGGGCTGTTTCTTGCGCACGTTCTCGCATTGGAGGCGCTCGTACTCGTGGCCGGCCGCGGAGGAGGGCTTCTTCGACGTGTTAATAGGGGCCAGCGGCTCGGTGCCGGACGATTTCTTCCTGCGCTGAGCCTTTGTGTCGAATCTGCCGTACTCGATGGTACAGTTGGCCGTGTCGCGCGCGTTGATGCCAGCGGAGGAGTCCAGGGACGGGCCTGGGTCCGACTTCTTGCGCGCCTCCGTGTCGCTGAGTCGACAGTAACGGGAGTTGGTCGACTTGAGGCTCTTCGGCGGCCGCGGTAACGAGCTCGGGGGCAGGCTACCAGCGCGGCGCGGCTCGCCCTCCTGCATCCTCTGCCTCTGAGAGCTTCTGCCCTGCTTCTCCAGCAGCATCATGTCCTCGGGCTTGCCGTCGGACAGCCTCGAGACGGTGCCTTTCAGCCTGGAGGCCGCGCTGGCGAACTCCATCATGCCCGGCGAGACCTCGCCCCCCGAGTCGTCCAGAAGCCGGCTCTTGCTCGAAGCGGTGCTCGAGGTACCTGTGCTATCTACACCCGCCAATAATGGCTTGGGTATTTTTCCTTTTCGCGACGCAGTGCCTGGATTAGAGAATCCTGGAAAACAGCAAAGTGCCCGCTGAAACAAGAGAACAGAGCGCCTCCGTTGGAGAGGAGATCCGGGGACCTGGAAAGGGGTTAGTGCTCGCCACAAACAGCGCATGCACACTCGAGGATCACTCGGGATTCGGGGAAGGTTTGGGGCGTCGGGTCTTTGGGGATTGCGGTTAGTTCGACTGTAACGTGGAACGGGTACGGGTTGTTTATTCGACTAGACTAGCTGCTTGTTGCGTAGTTAATTGTCAAACGATAAATCAATGGCACACAAAAGTTTGTATTAGTGAATATACAGTTTACTGCGTTCGTGAACAGAAATGGACGGTGAATGCATTCTTTACATATCGCCTACAGAGGTTGCTTTGTAAATCTTGCACGGAATTCGCTTTTTATTAGCGACCGACGGCTGTCTTTCCAGTTACGGCAGAGAAGGGACTGTTCTACTGTCTCGCGATCACGCCGGAAAGAGACGTCGGGAAGTTATGGCGAACAATAAAAAGCGTACTCTGTGACACTTTTGTTGATAAAACAAAAGTAAAAAAAATTATGAGAGATGAATTAATAAGGCACACATTGTTATGCAAACAATGACAATCGTAAACACAATACGAGAATAGTTGATGCACAATTAAAATGACCAATATTTATTCACACGACTTACTCGATTATCACTTCAGTTTCTCAAAGAACTGCACCTCTGGCTTAAACATTTCTCAATCGTTAAATAACATTGTACCTCACGGTGCTATTTAAATGCTGATATTCTTTTTTACGCTTGGATAATTATCGAAAGCGACGGTTTACTAAAGTATCAACTATTCTCAGCCGTACGACCAACTCAGATATGAACATTTGAATACCTGTGACCGTACAATCTGTAATACTTTCATACTCTGCTGTAGCTATAAAATGAATGCTAAAGAATTTAAGATACAATCGTCGCAGAAACACGGCTATTATACTGCGCGCAGAAGATACATAGAGACAATAAAGTTCTGCGGGATGATTATGAAATGACGAATAAATAAAATTATTTTCACTACCTCCAGCTGTTCTATGGGCAGCTGGGCACTTCAACAAACTGATTCCAATGACAAGATGATTATACATTTACTTGTATTTTGCATACCTTACTAAGTAGCTGGGAGTCTAGTTCTTTTAACTGATCATCCAGGCTTTTATTCGTTTGCTCGAAGCTGCCCTGCTTCCTGTACTTGTAGCTATCTGGAACACCATACGATCCAGTGCTTCCGTAACCACTGCCCCCGCCCAGTACGCTGCTCACTTTTACACGCAGAAACAAGAGTTAGGAAATGCTACGAAACAATACGCGCGCAGCTGTGCTTGTGATTTTTAATGGGAACGCTTACCAAGCTCTGGCGTGCTCGCCAGTGCGGTGTGGTGTTCTGCCGACGTGCTCGAATGAGAAGAATGTGCGGCGGGGTAACTACCGACCCCGCTACTGCTACTACTATCTTTGTCGTATGTATGCTTCTGGAGGACTCGAATCATCGCGTCCCTTTCGGCCAATTTCGATTCTAGATCTTTCATTCTGTAGGGCACACACAGTTAATCGGGTCAGTTGAAATTTGCGCGTACAATTGCACAAAAGCTACCGATACTACCTAGATTCGAGATCAGCCAGTTTCTTCTGCGCGGCATGTACTTCGTCCATGTGTCTTATTTTTTCGGTGCGTGCCTCCGCGATTAATTTCTCAGCGTCTTGGCTGGTTTTCTCCAGCGCAGCTATTTTGGCATCCCTGTTTATTTAAGAAATAAGAATCATAAGTGATGTACGATATAATGCGCGAAGCAGAGGAGCTTACTTGGGAAGGCTAGCCGCGTCGATCGCGGCCTGCCTCAGTGCGCTCTCTTCGAGATAACGTTGCTCCCATTTCGCGACGTCACCCTCCAGCGACATGATCTTCTCGTCCCTCTCGCGTATTCGTCGTTTCAACTCTGCGATCGTGTCCCCGTTACAGGATTGTTCGATACCACTAACACCACTGCTACCGCCCTCCCTTAATTCCCGCTCCAGTTGGCCCCGCAACTGTCTTTCCGTTTCTTCTCTTCTGTCGCTGGACGCTTGAAGAGAAGACAAAGCACGCTGAAGCTGGTTCACCCTCTCCACGTACACTTGCTTCTTCCGACACTGTACAGAACAGATCCGATTTCAGTGAGCAATTTGCAGGTGTTCAATTAATTTATACGGAAACCGGTGTTTCGATGTACCTCTTCCTCGAGGCGCACAACATTCCCTTGGGCATTAGTGAGAGCAGTATCTAAAATGTCTATGTGCGTGCGCTGTTCCTGCAACGTCGCCCGTTGCGCCGCCAATTCGATCTCCTGTCTCTCTTTCGCCGCGGCTAATTCTTTGTCTACAATGGAAATCAGTGATTAGGGATGTAATCGATCAGGCAAAGCGACACTCCTCTGCCAAGGTACGCACTTTGTGTGATCAATTGGCCGATTAACAACTCCCGCTGGGTCAATTCCTTTCTCATCGATTCCACGATCGGCGGGCTATCGGTGCGCGCGGACAGCAAATCTATCTGATCTCTCAACGCACGATTCAACTCGGTTAATCGTCTGCAGTCGTTCTGTAGCCTCAGCCTAGCAGCCCGCTCCAGCTTCTCCCGTCGCTCGCACGACGCGGCTAACTCCTCGTGCGCCCTGTGAACTTTCGCAATCTCCTGCTCCAATTTTTGAGACTTAGCGACTTTATTGTAGCATCGCTCTAACTCTAACTTTAAGGCACTGTTCTCTTGTATTACGATCTGAATCATTTCAGACGGTGGCCAAATCTCGCCGGTCGCCGTCTCGGTCTCCTCTCTCCCTTTCGTCTGAGGTCTACAAACATACGCGAAAGAAAGCAATATTGGTCAGACAGAGTCGTTAAAATTTACAGGGACTTATTAATAGATCCAGTTTAATCACCGCGGGGAGGTGGCTCGCAAGTTATAATTATCAATGTCCGGCTTGCCAATTCTAGACAAATCGGGTTGCGATCTTGACAGCGTCAGCTTCTCCATCGGCCCGACCAGTCTGGTTTTGCTCTTCAACGGTAACAGAACGGGCATGTACGCAGGCGGCGGTTTCACCTCGGGTTCACAGTCGTTTTGCTTTGCTCTGTCGCCGTCTCTCATTCTCATGTCGATGTTCCCTCCGTTGTTTGTATGTTTATTGTACGACGGCACTTTCACTTCCTTCGCAAGATGTTTTAAAACCTGCTTGGCGCAAAGTAATGTGTATAAACGACATGGTAACTAAACATTATGCACGCTCGTTACATAACGCAGGGCTGGTCCAAGAATTACCTGCGACTGATTCAGATAATCGTCCGGTATATCGGTGATTTCTTGACATCCTCCGTTACTAGGTTGCTCGTAAACATGATCCTCGTGAGACAAATTCGATAATGATTGCATAGTAGGACTGTTCGAATGTCCTTTTCCACTGCCGTCGCAATATAAGTAACCCATATCTCCGTGCTCCCTCATCACACCTGACAACCTGTACATTAAGTAACGAGAATTTATCGAGGATCCATGAAAAACCGACGTCAGCAGAAACTATTGTCCCTTATTAGAGAGTTCTGCCACCTTCCTTTCTAAAAAACATTCTATTACCTTCCAGATGGTATCCACGAGTTGTCATCATTAGCATTGTGTATGATAAGTGTGTTGTACGAGCTCGTAGACACATCTAAACTACTCCTGTTCGAGCCAACACTGGTACGATTACTTAAATTATCCTTTAAACTGTTCCTGTTAGAACCATTAATGCTGTCTTTAAGGCTATTCCGATTCGAGCCATTCAGATTCTCTTTCAAGCTATTCCTGTTCGATCCATTCAAACTGTCCTTCAAACTGTTTCTGTTGAGCAGGTTACCCTGGATTGTAATAAAACAGTTTACGCTTATGTAACTTAATGATAGTGATTGTAATTCGAGGTAGGGAACAATAGCATGGTCGGGTAACTCGACGTTAGCAAAGCGTACGTGCCTATGTCGCGGACAATAAAATTTCTAAGCTTTGTAAAATACGAAAATCGAACGAATGTTGTATAATCGTTACAAATTAGTTAAAGTAGACTGTTATTTAACGGGCGAACGTAAATAATCTCGCTCGCGTTTACCTGTATATTTGGTATATTCTCTTTATGGCTGGAAGACCTGGATGGACTTTGCTGTTGATTCTCTTGACCTTGAGGTTCCTGGCGAGCCGTATGCCTTATAACATATCGATCTTCGTTTGTCAAATTCTCGTTTGAAGTTGAAACGTCAGTTTCACTTCCACTTAAGCTTTGTGGAAGACCACCTACCGAATATACACCACGCGCGTTTATAATTAATGAAAGAAAGAACAGAACTTGGAGAAAGCGTGTATCGACCTCCAGAGTTTTGAAAATTTCTTAGAAATGTACATCGACGTGTATCTTAGAATAATTCTTGTACCTTGCATCGATAATTGTTTCCTCTGTATGTTATTATTAGAAAAAGGCAAGAATCTGCTACCTTGTTGCAGAGAACTCATTTTTCTACTTTCTCATTTATGCCTTTTGTATTTTATCTGAAAGCACAGTATTACAGGTTTAGTAACCCTCGAACCGTGTTAATAATTTCGCAATATGCAACAGCGTTCAAAGAAGGTGCCTCTATAGAACGATACGTCGAAACTTGCGGATAACCATCAGAGCAAAGAGCAGAGAAGATTCTGCGATCGAGTAAAATACTATTCGCTTTCAAATACAACATAAAAAGTTAAAAAGAACACAATCGTATCGTTTAAAAACTTCTCCCATTGCTTTAAACAGCCAAAGTGCTGAATAAAGTCGGCACTTTCGAACTAAAACTATTTGAAGTGTCCCGTGATGGCGAAAGTAAAGCCAAAGTAGGCAACGAGCCTAGATCGAGTAAAATTTGAAACAGAAATGTACCTGAACAATTCCGAAGATCTGTTGTGCATTTCACAGCGGAACGTAAAGGTATATCGAAGCCTCTGTTTATTCTGCTCCGAGCCAGTAAACCCTAAAAGTATGCGACGAAACGCAAAGCCATCTTCGTCTCGTACGCTTTCAAGGACCGTACAACCGATCGATCGACCAAATACAACCAAGGATTCCCTCGATCTTTACTCGCATATGCCTTATTTTCTTTCATTTTCCCCATCTGATCTTGACCATGTTAAAACGTTCCAACCCCTCGATTAAATCTACGTTACCCTTGAAGCTTCCACGTTACATTTGAAATGCAGAACAGTGTTCGAAATAGTTTTATCTCAGCTTTTACTCAGTCCTGACTTCAGCCAAATATTTCGGAGCGCTCGATCGCGAAGCTGGTCGGGAGGGCGAGCGAGGAGGATGCGAACAATTACCCGCAGATTAGGATCACTCTCACCATCTCTGAACGCTAGAAACCACTGGGGAACGTAAACCTCGCTCGTGCAACTCTTATTTGACACTAGGCGGCATTCGAGCGCGGGGAACGGAGAGAGAATTATCGAGGGGCCCGTGCTCGCGAGAAAGAGAGAGACGGGGGAGAAAGAGAGAGACAGAGACGGAGATGGAGGGAGAAAGAGAGAGAGAGAGAGGGGGGGGAGGGAGAGAGAGACTGCGACGTTACAGTAATGGTAAAGCAGAGCACTCTGACAGAGGTGTCAACACTCTGGAATGTTGATAATCCGGAGATATTGAATTTTTTATCGATGCGTAAGATCGCAGCGGGAAAGTATCAGGGGGTCCCGCGAGCCCAACTGCTCGTGCTCAAACTGCTGCGGGCCCGTGGGGGCCGCTTTTGCACGCGATCTTAAATCGTTCCTCTGGCTTCACCGAACTTGAACGGCTGTATAAATAAACAAAAGAATATCCTCGAGCTGCATCCCAACGGGGACACGCGCATGCCGCGTTATCGACAAAAATGCAAGCAAACGGTCCAACTGGGCCGCCCTCTGATTACTCACATTATACGATGGTGGAAAAAACAGGACGAGTGTCGTAATTATTTCAATAAATTAGTACACTTTACTGCTCCACGCACGAGAAATAAAAATCGCTAGTTCCCGCATTCCTCGGCGGGGCGCGACGCGCACGAAAACGGGATACCCTCTTCCTGGCTCTCTTCGAAACTTTCCCAACTTTTTTCTTCGCCCGCGGATGATTCACTGGATAGCAATGCCCGAACGATCTCGCACTTGTCTCACTTTTTCTCGCACGCCGTGTCGCAATCGGCCCCAACAATCGCTGCCTCTTCCTCTCGAAACCGGCGAATATTTTCGTATTCGATCCTACCGAGAGGATTTTATGCCCGATCCATTGCACCCATTTTTCCAGGAGATATCTAGTTTATTGCTTAGCTTACAGCAAAGCAGGCATTACTGTTATTGTATGGATGTAAAACTGACGGGTATCGTGAATCGTTACACTGATGGAAAAGTATTTCTTTCAATTTTAATCGCAATGCAACCTTAAGCCACGTTCATTCGCGCACTTCTGTATCGCACTGATGCTTCCATGAAACTGATAAGTGATACGGTTATCTGTAACGCGATTAAAAATTACGATTGCGTCGTAGTAATGTAATTATTCTATGAATTCGGTGTAATAAATACTATAATTCCTGAAATGTGCTTAATTCGTACGTAGCCTAGCAGCATTTCCATGTGTTTGTAACAAAGTATTTGACACTTGGACTGGCGCTAGATCATTTTAACCACTCACTACTAGCGAGAGAAATATTGCCTAATGTGTTGTTATACTATTTTTATACTTATTTACATTCGAAAGTGTCAGACTTCTTATAGATACAAATTCCATTCGTAGTGCATCTATGTGAAGGAAGAATAGAGGCACTTTATTGCTTGTATATTAAACACCGAGTGAATACAAGCTTGTAAATAACAAATCTATGAATATTATTATTCAAAAGTGTCGCACAATGAGTAATTACTAGATTGTTAGAATGCAAAACAAATTATTGTTAACTCTGCATTCATTGAATTGGACGTTTCAGTTCGCTGTCCTACCGCCGCGGATGGCTATAAACGAAACAAATACGTAAAATGCTCTTTTAAGGAACAAATAAACAATTTTCTATTGAAAATGGTTGTTACAAAGTACATTACAAATTTTCGCAATGTATTTTCCCTGTCGCATCGGCATCGGAACACGCCAATGGCAAACATTGGATAGAGATTTCTGATGTGAAAGTAACTTGCGCGTGTAATCACTGTCTATTTAGTTGCGCAAATCAGAGATGTCCACTGTTTGCAAATTGATTGTAACTTGCAGTAGGGCGCAACAGTTTTCTAAAACAATTACTCCTCTCCGAACGTTTCACTGTACGCCACGCACTGGGAAAGCGTTCATTTATGATAAATTGTTAAAGAACGCGCCGTATAGAATATTTCCACTTCAGGGTAATTTATATTATTTAAACAACATTCCGTATTCCCCACATTCTATTTAAGTTCCAAACTGTATACGAGCTCAATTGTTCCGAGGCAATTAGATTAACTGACAATGAACATCGGAAATACTTCCTGATTCTAAATTCTCGATCGACTTACTTCGATGATTCATTCGTATTTCGGAATATCGGTAGCAAGCATGGTACCGCAAATTCTGTTCCTCTTAACATATGGTTTTCCAGCCGAATCAACTTCGCGTCTCTCAACGTCAACGTTTCTCAAAACTGACTGTAACACAATGTGCGAAGGTGATAAAAAGGCCCTCAACCTTTATTACAAAGATATTTTAGAGGCTCAGAAAGATGATAGTGTATTGATTATTGATGTCAGGGAACAATCTGAGATTGATGAAACTGGGAAGCTACCAGGAAGCATTCATATTCCAAGTGTGTACATTTCTATGCTTTATTTTTCTTTGGGTCATCAGAGGTTTATCGCTGAATCCTCTCATTGCAGTGGGAAATGTTGCGGATGCTCTGACAAATCTCTCCGAAGCAGACTTTAAAGCTAAATTCGATAAAGAGAAGCCATTGAAAGATACGAAGATCATCCTAAGTTGTAGGTCTGGCAAAAGAAGTGGCATGGTTCAAGACGAAATACAGAAACTTGGATACGAAAAGTGCTTATGTTTTCTTAAATACACGTAACTTTCGATGGATTGTTTCTGGACATTTTACAAAATTCTCACTGCCGTATTTATTTGTTTCAGCGCGTACAATTATGTTGGAGGATGGTTAGATTGGGAAAGAAATCAATAGGTGTAAATCCGTTTGTACATAGTATATAATTATCTTCTATGTATCTGTATATTAGTTAATAAACTATTATCAATTGTCCAAACTAAAAGCTATTTGAAAGAAAACGTTGTCCAGATATAAGTACACAGAAAACTTCCAAATCAAAATATTAATGTCAGTTAATGTAATATATATATACATATGCTTTTCTGCACGTATACACTCGTAAGCACGTAAATTATATTTCACGATCCATCTAGCGTTAAAACCTTTATGTACATTGCGTGATGTCGAATGAGAATTATCATACTTCTTTCGTGCGAGACAATTACGTCACTGATTCTTTTGCTCCTGAGCCAACTTCTGATTAACCATTTCTCTGAACTGCCCCAAGATAAGATTCTCCCGCTTCTGGCGTTCCTCTTTACTGAACATGGCCAATGCTCGTTTCTCATCGGCGGAATAAATTTGATTCTCCTTACGAATACGAACAGCTTCCATTCGCCGGTGCCTGTAGACAAGACGAAGAAAGGTCAGAATACTTTTATAGTATTCTCTGTTACAGTTAACGAGAATGGGAGAGCGAGTTACCTGCTGCCGCTCATAACATAACCGACGGACTCGTACGAAGCGATTTCCTCCGAGGTCAAACCAATTTCACCTCTTCTAGGTATACGCTTACCCTCCGCGACGTACGCAGCCATCGCTGCACCTTCTCCCGGCAAGAGTGCCTTACCGAAGTCCTTGGCGGACAACGTAACGTGCGGTTTCTGAACCGGCCCGACGATGCTTTCGTCGCCACTCTCGTCCGAACTGCTCCCTCTCCTAACTTTCGCCTTGTCGTCGGCTCCATTCTTTTCTACCCATTCCAATTCCCCTGAACTACTGTCAGAGCTACTGTCCGTCCTTTTCCTCTTCTTCTTGTGCTTCTTATGCTTTTTATCCTTTTTAGATTTCTTCTCCTTCTTCAGCTTCTTACTTTTCTGGGGGAATAGTACGCGGTTCAATCGCAATGGGCAATTTCGGTAATCCGCAGCTGTTGAATAAAAGAGACGTTAAAATATACTTTTGTACCTTCTTCTTGGTTTCTTGCTTCCTCTTCCTGTCCTTCGGCGCAATGCTATCCTTGTACTTGCTAGACTCCTCATCTTCGTCGGAGCTGCATGGAAAATGAGAGAATCGTCGTTTACGTGCAATTTACAGCGATCGAAGTGTCGGCGGTGAGAAGCGTTGGGCAAACAGTGTCAGATGAGTCGATTTAAACGAGAAATATGTGGGGACCGAGGTAGAACTGTGGAGCTTCTTACTCTTCGATGCGTGTCGGTGATTTGCCCCAAATTCTGTCAACACCGCATAACCCAATTTGCTCTCTATCTCGTCTTCGTGCGTCCATCGTGCTTTTCTTTGTTTACACGCTGTGTGTCAGAATTTGAGAGTTCGTAATAGCGCTATCTGGTTTAAAGCGCAGACATTAAAAACAGTTTGGCGGGATAAACGAGATTTGTGAAAAAGATCGGGAAATGATGTGGCTTATATGAGGAATCAATAGCTGCGTTAACAATTTAATTTGTCATTCTTACTTATTCGAGGGTTGGCGATGTCAGGTGTTATCAGAATGAAAGTGATTTCGCGACTTGACAGATCTGTTTCCACGAGGGATTTGTTTTTCGATCTCGAGTGGGGCTGGGATTATTTGAATAATTTAATATTCGAATATTTTATTCGAGTATTCGAACGCTACGAATAAACTTCGAATATTTGAGTATTCGAATGTTATTTCGAATACTGGTGTATTCGAATAGTATGGTGTGAAGTGAGTCAAAATTAGCTTACAATATTTCACCCTGACAAATGAACCTAAAGAACTTGATTTATAATTCACACCATACTATTCGAATAGTATTCGAATACTTGGATATTCGAATTATATTCGCCAAATAATTAAGCAACTAAAATATTCGAATACTGAAAAATTCGAAAAATAGTCCCAACCCTAATCTCGAAACCCGCGAAAGTTTCGAGTTTCGAAGCCTCGCAAAGCTTCGGATTAGAGTTTCGTGAATTTGAAAATTAGGCTCGAACCCACCCCTAGTTTCAACGCTCTGTACAGAAAGACATTCAAGTAGTATCAAAATGTGTTTTAATAAATATCAATAAAAAATACATTACACAAAATATCTACAATGATTACAAAGATCGATATAAAATTACATGTCTGTGGATAGCGTCCACTATCCAAGAGTAAAATGTATGTACAAGTAGCAATTGTCGTCGTGTCCCTAATCGTATTGTTAGTAATATCTATCGTAATTAATAAATATTATAATTATACTCTCCCCGTCCAGTCCTCGATAGAAAAATATCGGTACAACATTTCCATTGTTTAGACCTAAGCTTCATGCATTCCTGAATATAATATAAAGTATACGTAGTTCACTAATATACTGTTAATGAAAAAGTATTTTGTAACTGCGTTAATATTCAATGATTCATTGAAATCCAAGGAAGCGTGTCTTGTAAACAAGATTCAAACTTAATACTCGTGTACTAACAGAGATATGACAAGGCACTCTTAACAAGTCAATTCTTTCTATCCTTTTTATTCCTTATAGAATCCTATCTGGCGGACAAAGTTAAGTCTCGAAAGGTACATATACATAATAATACTTCCTTCGTCAACCATTAGTACTTTAACTCCTCCATTAATTCCTACATTTCACATTCGCACACAATACTACTCATAATTGTTTACTGAAATCTAATTTAGCGAGTTCAATCCCCCAACATTAGAAACTTGTACTCTCAACTGCCGAAGGGAACGTAGTACGAAAATAATATTTTCGATCAGTGAAAAAGCGAGAAAGTGAAATTAAAATTCACCATCAGTTGAATAATTAGAAGTGGTATTGTGTGCAACAGAGGAATCGAATTTACACCAACCTTTGCGGTTGAAAAATCGCCGCCCTTCTACATTGTAAAAGGGTAGAATAGGTATAGTATAATAAGATTCTCGTTTCCATGTTATTGTTCAATCGCGGAATTGAGACAAGAATAAACGTTAAAAAATAGTGTAAAGTTTGGGTCAAATGCGAATTTCACGAGTCTTCTCTTACAATTACATTATCTTAATACTTTTTGTATTGTCGACAAATATCATAGAAATACAACGGAAGGATAACTAACTTCGTTATGGGACAAGATGTCGTATTCGTTGAAATATAGAAGCACCATTGGATTGCCGCTGCAATTTTTGCAAGTGTCCTTGCAAAAATTGCAGCGCTAAAAATTCAAGCATAGAAGATATCGGGTTAACGCAAGAGCCTTGATACATTTCTCTATTTGCAATTAGAAAAAATCTAGACAATTAGATGAATTCAATCTGTTGGATGAGTTGTAATGAAATAATAACTAGAATTAATGGATTATCCATCGCATAACTTGCTAGTGAAAAATTCAGGAATATTACGATCGATTGATCCTTAATACATTTTGTATCAAGACTTCTGGAATCAGCCAATATTTTTTATACCTTCGCTAAACCTTCGCGTATGTCTCGCTTGCTTTACGATTCTATAAAATAAATATATACTTTCGACAAGCTACAAATGTTTCGCAAAAGATGAACGTTTCAAAGGAAATCCGTCGAGGTATATTAGATTGCTTAGCATCCACGAACAAAGTCAGCGAGCACCTCTACCTAAATTCGTACAAACTTTCAGCGAAGCAGCTGAAGTCAGAAAAGCACTTTATCTCCTACATAAACATACACTTTCTTAGCTCTTGTATTGTTGGATGTCACGTGTCTTATATTTTCTATGCGTATACAATTTTTTTTACTTCTTTCCAGATGCCGATATCGCGGACAATTATACAGAAATTGCGTCGTTGTTAATTCTTAATACTGTTTTGTATAAAATGTTAGTGCTCGTTACAAATAGATCGAAGAAATTTTACATCAAAACCTCTAATTTCTCGTAATTTTCTTGACGAAAGATGTTTTCGCTTTTGTACCAAGCAAAAAGAGTCCTCGGAGACTCTTCGCTTTTGTACGCGATTCCTATTCAAAGGAGTATTTCACGAAAAGAATAAGACACGTTGGAAAATGTCTATGGAGGGTTGTCAACCGACCTGTTGAAATTATTTTACAGGCATTTAAACAATTACAATCTCGGTAGTAAGCATTTGAATTTATCGATAGATCATTGGTATCGTCTTAGATTTTCCTCGCACGACTGCTACTAGAAGAAAGATGAAAACAGGCGGCCGTACTTTTACCGACTTTGGAGAGCCAATAAAAAAAGAAGAGTAGAATAAAAAGGATCAGCCTATATCGTATATATTAAATAACTAATAATCCCTATAAGATAAGATGAACACGATTACATGTCTCGCAAGAATAAAACTTCTTGATATATTCTTTCTTAGACATTCTCCGCGATGATTCAAAGTGATTCGCGTTAGCTCTTATCATTCCTAAAAACCAAACGCGACTGTTCTCACTTTTGCCCGTCATCGGTCGCTTTTGCGTGAAACGGGCAGCGAATACCTTGCTTTTACACAGAACAAAGTGTGGCAGTGATTCGAGAATTACACGTTCAGGAGATTTCTTAAATAGTTCGTCAATATTTATTCGTCACGCGTCAGGGCAATATAAAAATAAGAAGCTGTTCAAACCCTACGCAACTGAGCGTCGTGTATCCAATAACCGTGGAACTTTCTAGACAGGAACTCGCCACAGTTTAACACACAAAAAGATACGTATTGCTGTATAACGAAATCTAGCGAAATGTAGGAATATATGAAGAAAACGTTCTGGCGGGTATTGCGGTGCTCAACCGGTAGCAATGGCGACTCAAACACTTGCATCGATGCTAAACTACCCCGTACCGATGCAGTAGACTGTAAAACATTAATGCAAAACCAGAGAATAAATATGAATTTACGACAGTCCCGAATGCTTTAGAAAGCGGAACACGAAGAGATGAAATATTGTGTTTCGCCCAGATCTACTACATATTAAATTACAATTAATAAAGCTTACATAAGAGGCATTACCAGTGGCGGATTTAACGGCCGATAGGCAGTTGCCTGTGCCCCATCTTCCAAAAGAAATTATAATTTTATCCAAATACTATATTTCTTTCGTTTCCCATAATTTTCATCCCACACGCGCGATTCCACGATTCATTTGTAATTCTATTACGCATACAACACGTCCCGGAACGTTTGCCATCCGGACTTTTTCCCTTAAATCCGCCACTGGGCATTGCCTCGTTGAATGCGAAGACGTATGCCGTTGGAACTGTTCCCTGCGCCTAGCAATTCGATACCAGCCTGCAGAAACGAAGACGAATGGAAAGCAAAATTACAATGGCTATCTGTTGTACAGCGCAGAAGGCGTCGCCACAAGTTCAATTTATTATCCAGACGAATTCAATTCTCCAGCGATTCGTCCGAAGTTCACCGACGAGCCGAAGGCGAAGCAGTCGATTGCCATTCCACCAGTCGAGGGCCCGCGGTACCCAGTGTTTTCCCCGTGTTCCCGCGCGATGGAAAATCAAACGAGAGCCTCGGTGTGATAATGATGGTAGTGATGATGGATGTGCTCGTGAACGTGCTTGCGACCAGGACCCGCGGCGGCGTTCTGGGAGAACTCTCGCTCCAGCCAGCGGACAACCTGCACCATCGCTCTGGCCTGGTCCTGCTCTCTGGTCGCGTGCTTCAGCTGATGCTTCTTGCTCGACTTGCCGCACTGCTGCGACTGACCGAACTGCGTCTCGTTGCGCTGAACATTGTGATTGCCCGGCGGAGTTTGATTCGCAGGGCCGTTCGCCGTGACGTTGCCGGCGTTGCGGCTCGCGTTGACCGCGGCCTGCTGTTCCGGGTAGACGGTGGGGCTGATCACGGTGCGGGGCAAGACCTGCGGCTGAACGTAGGCCCGAGGCGGCGGCACCGTCGCCGGGTTGTTCCTCTGGAGACCGTACTGCGTCCGTGTCTTCCGAAGATTCCCCCGCGACTTGGCAGGTACTTTGGAGAAGGACGCGAACGCCTGAGTCTTCTCCCGGGTAGGTTTGTGGTACGCCGTCGCCGCGGGCCGAGATTCCGACGGTGAACGACAGTCTTGCGTGTAGTGGGGCGACGATTCGGCGTGCGGAGTTTGAGACGGAACGCGGGATTGCTCGTTCTGATGCCGTTTCCTAGAAGAACGTACGTTTATGTATATTTTTACTGGGGCAAGAGCGATCGTTGGTTTATTAGGCAGGTTTCTATCGCCGAGAAGAGAAGAGGGTTCTCTATTAACGGTGTACCTTGACGTGTGAAAACTGAGATTATTCTTTTCCATGTTCGCCTGAATAATTTCCAAGAGCTGCTGCCTCTGCAGGGCGCCGCTGCGTTTTCGCTGATTAGTGGAGAGCAGAGGCGTCAAGGGGGAAACTGCTGGGGAAACATCGCTGTCGTCGCTGATATCACCCTCGGAGCTGTTGGAATAGGGTGACGGTAAATGAGGCACAGGCCCCACCCTCCTTCTCAATTCCTCCTGCTTCATTCGATTCGTCCGAGCATTCTCGCCGTCGTCCTCGCTGTGGGTGTCCACTTCCTTCGGCTGGTTCTGAGACAGAGAATGGCAAGCCCTTTGTCGTTCGACGCCGTTAACTACCGTTGCCGCGCTTCAAATCACCGAACGGTGGATCATTAATACGCGATAACCGAAATAAGATTTATTCTTCTAAGGCGACGGCGAACACGGGGATCTGTAAATCCGCGCTGCAGCGTTCGAAAGCTGCGGAGGAACGGCAGGGGGGTCCGGAGGAGGTCCCATAAAGACGGCTGGGGAAGCCTGCCCCCTAAAGGAGCATCAATCTTCTTACCTGGCAACGGTGTCGCAGCACTCTTCGCCTTCTAGGAACTCTGCGTAAACCGTGCGCGGCCGCGTGGGCCGTGGCATTGTTGCAGGGCGCGTGCTTCAAATGGCAGCAGGACGAATTTCCGGAGAAGCTGGTGGCCGCCGGCTGGGAGGCCGCGTTCAGGCAGCCGCTACGCGCCTGGTTGCTCCTCTGGTCCGGCGACACCGTCAATTTCACCTTAATCGTCTTGCTGCCGCACGGGGGTACCTGGATGGAAGCGCCCAGGGTGTCGTAAATGGTCGTGACCAGGCCAGCTATGTCATCCTTTGTTATCTTCCCGTGGCCGTCGAAGTCGTACAGGGTGAACGAGAATTCTTGCCGCCGACGGTCGCCCTCCGCCACCGAGACGTCGCACTCGAATTCCTGAAGCATCGGGGGCAAATCGATCAGCTTTCTGCTACGTACCAAACGTCGAAACGTTCGTTTTCATTATTCCCGCGGCGATACTTTACGCTTCCCATTTATTAGTTTTATATGGAATTTAGATGCTAGGCATTTATTAGCAGCGATGATTACTTATTTGTAAATAATGCGCAAAATGAGGCTGGTAGGAGAAGTTGAACGTTCGCAAGAATTCGCGCGGCTTTGCGAGCATGGCACCGCATCGTTGCAGCCAACGTTGCTTAATGGGTATTTGATGGCATGTGTACCTCGAAACTGAGTTGCTTCGTCGCGCTGGCAGTCGGCTGCTCGTCATTTCCGGCGACCGGCGTAGGGCTGGTCGAAGCGTCGACCGCGACCTGCGGCGCTTCCGTTTCTAGCAAAATTGGCTGGGACTCCGGTGGCGAGCCGCTACAAGGTGCCGAGACGCCGGCAAGAAGCTCCTCCGAGTCGCTGCCTTCCGTGTTACCAACGACTGCAACCGTCGAATGCCAGACGATGCCATAAGTATGTGTAGATTTAAAAGCGAGTATGAATAGTTTCTAACGCTAACAATTATTTGAGATCCCTGTACAGCTGGACTAGAAGAGGTAAAATTAAGGAGGCTGCAGAAGTGAAAAATTGGAGATGTAGGAAGGTGAAATAGCAGGCGCTGAGTTCGAGCCTCCGCGCCAATTATAACACGCGAGAGAAGATAAAGTAAAAAAGAATTCGGGGACTTATGAAGATGAAACAGCGGGTGCGGAATTTAGAGACTTTTGATACCCGCTCGGCGCCGGCGATGTTTGTTAGTGGTAGTCGCGTATCTAGCCAGAATTTCTCATCAAAGGGAAATTAAACCGTTGTCCGCGCCTCGGCGTCACCGTCCCTCGTAAACAAAAGTCAGAATCTCAAAGGTATCAAAGCAACATCCGCCTCCGTAAAGACTGTATTTATAGTCGGTTTCTGAGTGGCGCTCGGTACTTAAGTTACAGAGAGTTAGGAAGTATTTCGGGACCATTTTAAAGGGGATGTAACTCCGAATGACCTGAAACGAAACGGCAGCAGAGATCAGCGAGACCGAACTCGATCGCGTCCGTCACCTCTGGCAAATTAGAAACAATAATTCCCTGTAAAAGCCTGCGAAATTACAAGCGAGAAAATTCGCCGGGCTTCCGAAAACGTTCGCAAATCGGAAATCGATGGACCCAGACGCAGTCGGACGCGCGGATAACGGATTGAAGTGTCCTGCTTGGTAATTACCGGGCGGATTCCGCGCGTAAAAGCGCGATTACCTTTAATGCGCTCGCCGCTCCGCGACTCTGACCCGAAATTATTCGCGCTGCATCGGCGGCGAGCGAATTAACGAAAGTGTACCGAAAAGGAGGGGACATCCATTTTCCAGCGTTTATTTCAGAAGCACTGCCGGCCGCGCGCACTCTCCAAACGAGGCGTAATGTATCTTTAATGTGTCTGCATTAAGCCGGTTTTACCGTTACCTAGAGACGCGGCTGTGTATAGCGTCCCTACGAAATGTTGAAAAGAGCAGCCTTCGCGCAACAGCCGGGGGGGATAAAAGCGCGTCCAAGCGAGGCACCGTGCGTGAAACGTTTCAGAAACTTTGTGACCGTTGGCCCTCGAAGTGCCGGGGCGAGACGCAGCTTGTCCCATTTCGATCGATCCACGCACACGCGTGTCGTCCGCGCTATCGTTCGCAGCGATAGAAAGCAAGGTGCAAACGCGATAATGCACAGGAGTTGTAAACTTGTGCCGGAAGAATGGCAGGGAAAGTTGGAAGTATGGTAGTCGAAGGGTTTCTTTTAGGACTCTGGTTTTAAAGACACCTTAGATTGGCCGAGATTGTAAATGGTCTTTTAACGAGCATATAAATTATCAATGAAACGGAATAAAAAAAAACATCCTTTCGAATACCAGCGGCAACCGTATCGGATACCGAATCGATTCTATGGCTAAGAACATTCCCAACTTTCAGAAATAATCGTGTTGCTCGAGGGATCGCCCGCGACTCGCCGAATAATCGGCACGATTCGGTTCGATGGGACGAGTTTCATCGGGCCCGGGGTAACGAATCGACGGAACAGTTTCGAGTGCTCCTCCAGCTCGGATACAGTTTTCCCTCTGTGGGATCCTGCCGACCCGCGTCCACCGATCGAAACGCTCCTCGGCTTTATCTTAATTCGCGCGATACATCATTAAGCCCCGCGCGGGGTGATTCCGGTAAAATATATACTTGAGAACGTCGACATCAAAGGGGCCGCGGAGCAACGATAATTAGCGATACGCGGAACGCGTAATAAACGAAGCCGGCCGCTAATTTCAATTATTCAAGGCGAAGGGGCGAGGGACGGGAGAGAGAAGAGGGAAGGGGAGAAACGGGAGGGGAGACCAGGCGGATAATCGTATCTGCATAAAGAAACGGACGCGTATCCGCGTATAATGATACCTGCCGTGTGTGGTAATTACGCCCGTAACTCTTTCGCCGGCTTCGCGTTAAAAATCCAACACACTGACAACGTGCACCGTCGAGGGAGGTAAGAAAGGGGCGGGAAATGATTAAAAAGGATCAAAAGAAATGAGAACAGAGGGAATCTGGTAGTAGGCTTTTTTTTTTAGATACTCTAAACCACATCGAGCCTTATTACGTCACTCTTTAAAGGCCTCAAAGAATTTTCAGATCTCGACGGATGTATGTACGTTTGAAACTGGGAATATCCTCGATGCTTGCGACAGAAAAGATTTGTCAAGGCTTTCGAGACACCGCCAAAGAGTTTTAAACTTTTTTTACGACTTAAAACGACGCTCGAAACTACTCGAGGCGGCGTGGTAATTGAATTAGGAGGAGGGGGTCGGGCCTTTATTTAACCACCGAAATTATACGTGTAACGAATTCGCAAGATCTCGATAATTAAAGTTCACCCTCGACGGGCGAGCGTGCGATGGGAGGCGGCGCGTTTGTATGCACCGCGCCGCTTTTGCGCCCTCTTGAATGAAAAAGCAATGGGGGGAACGGGACAAGCGGCTTCTGCTTCTTCTTTGTAAATCATCCCCCTTTCTGTTTGCTCGCTCGTAACTTTTATCATTTGCCGGCGCAACAGCTTTCCCCCCACCCCGCCGCGCCGGCATGAAAATCCGCCCCGGCCAGCGACGCATGAGAAAGCAACCATAAAGAGCATAAGGGCGGAGAGATCAAGCGCGTTTTATGCGGTATTCGCGCTAGGCAGCCGCGAGTCGTTGAATAATTCGGCGTGCTGCATTGTCCGCGGAATGTTAATACAAAAGGAAGCAGCGTTACTACCGTTACGGCTTAGTGTCATCGAAACAGTGATTTCGGGATTGTTCGATTCGAAGGAACCGAATCGTTTGTACGGGTTTCGATAGACTTTCAGAAATATCACGAATGTCACGATTTATGTGTACCTATTATATATTGCTTTCGTAGAGATGAGAAGGAGAGTTATACAGGGCAAGATTTAGAGGAGTGAGTGAAATTTCAAAGGTTAACAGAAGCGCCATGATTTAAGCTTTTTTAAAATTCTGGCCCACTAGCTACGAGCGCGTTTTATTTTTACCCTGTCTCTTAATCTTCGACGCAGAACATAGGACTATCTTTACTTCACTGAAGAAGGTGCGGGAGTGCTAAATATTACCAACCCACGGCATTCCAGCTCGTCTTTGCCCAATCAATGGATACTTCGCTTCTCTGTTTACAGAAACTTAATGATCGAACAGAGATTTATCCTCGCTAAGTCCACTTGTCATCCCACTCCAGCACTCTCCTGCCGCGATAACAGCTCGAAACGATTAATTGATCTTTTAGAACAAACGCCGCGTAGAATTTTACACAATAGAGACCGTTCGGTTGAAGAATTCCAAATATTTCTCTTCAAATGAAAAGCAAACCTGCCATCTGAAATTACTCCGGTTATTACCATTAACAGTAATAATCTATAGGTAATTTCAGTCACGATGAATTTACCCGAGACGATGATGTAACGGGCAGCTCGAGTACAATGAAGCTCAACTATTTCGTCGCCCGTTAAAATGTCAAAGACACCAAACGATTTAAAGAGCCGGACGAGCGGCAAAGCGACATAAAAGAGAACGTTGTTTGGGACACGATGAAAATAATATGACGTGGGGGTACGCGACCCGATGGATCGACGGGTAAGAAAAATGCAAGTGTGACGTAACACCACGTGGGATCCGCTTCTGTCATACCGCAGCTAGCAGCATCATCGAGAAGCACGTACGGCGCGCCCTACGTCTCGGGAGGGAGGGGAGGGAGAGGGGCAAAATATCACGCCTATAACCGGATCGACCGGACAATCCCGTATACGGAATATCTCGATCTATCCAGCGACGCGATTTCGACGCTACCATCGATACCCGCGCGTGCATATGACAAAAACAAACTATATAAGGAGAAAAAACAGAAGGGAGACCGAAAAAGAGAAACAGAGACGGTGGTAGGGTGGGATGGGGGGGTGGGTGGGTGGGGAGAGCACTAGGGAGGGGTAGGGAGGAGAGGGACATTATAGAAGCTTACCAGAAAAGGGTCTGTAGCCAGCGAGGAACCTTGCCCGCCACCACTTTACCAATCCGGTAGCCATGAGACCCTCATGCATCCACAAACGCTGCGCACACTTTCCTTCCACAAGCTTCTTGTTCCGCCACTTTTCTCTCCTTTTTCTCTGCTTTCGAGGCCCGCCGACGTATATAAATTCTTCCCGTACTTCCTTTGCGTCGCGACAGAAACCGCGCGCCGTGTATACACACGGGCCGCACAGTGTGTACGTGTATACGAGGATTCGACGGTGTACCGGTGTAAAAAGCACGGTCCACCTAACTCGATCCACACGTCGATTATCCTCCGCGATATTCCTCTCTTCGCGCGTATCACGGATCCCTGCCCACTGGATTGGCGATCACACTGCTAGAAACTGGTGAACAACAAACACCTTCGCCGCGAGAGCACCATGCTCCCCTGGTGGACGCTGGTCCGACATTGGATGACACGTAACGACGGGGGCCAAAGGAAACACGTGTTTTTCTCGAGCACCGTTTGGTCCGTCGGCGGCCGAGTATCTGGCGCCCGATGCCGCCTCGCTTTCTCTATTTCCCGTTTATCGCCGCGGTTTCGCGGGCAACGGAAGAAGCGTGCACGGCTCGGCTCGGTCCCCCCCCCCTGTCACCCGAATTTAGGTGCACACACCAGCTGCGAGGTCACGGAACGAACCACGCACACAAACAAACACACACATCCACACACCACACACGCAGCGCGCGCAACGCCGTATTTAAATCCAGGTAAAAGCGTGAGGCAGGAGAAACGCGGCCGACGGGCAGACGGAGCGGCCACACGACATCGCTCGACTCCTGGCCCGACTACGACTGCGGACGATCGTTCTTGCCTAAACCACGTTCCCGTAATTCCCTTTCCCCCACCAACGGGGCGCTGCGCCGTCACAGTGCCGAGTCGTGGATACATGGGCCCCGAAGGTAGGAGGCGCGGCTCGAAACCTCCGATTCACGCTCTTTCCGTCCGTCTCTCTTTCACCTTCCTCCCTGCGCCGCTCTTTCGTCCACCTTTCTCTGTTCCTCGCCGAGATCCGTCTCCTACTTTCTCGCTCCTTCTATCCACAGATCGTCCCTGTTTCTCTCCCCGTAATATCCATCCGTCTCCCTCGTTCCCATTTCCCTGGCTCTCTTCGTTCTCTCTGATTCTAGCCTGTCCTCCTCGATCCCTCACCTTCTCACTTTCCTCCTCTTCTACGCGTTCTCCTCCCTCTAGCCACCTCCTCCTTCGGCCCCTCTCCTTTCCATCTCGCATCCTCTGTCCCTTTTTTCTTCCCTCGCCCTTAGCTTCGTACTCGTTTTGTCGTACTAACCGCGCGCGTATACTTTCCTTTTCTCCTCTGCGCCCCCTTCACGCCGGTCCTTTTTGTCCCAAGCCGAAGGTCTATGAGAGCGGCGAGGAAGGATAGCTTCGCGCCGACTGGTGGGGTTTTTGAAGGAAGCCGATGACGGTTCAGCGTGGTCTACCGACGACGACATTAAATGTCGCCGCTCGGCGATCGTCGAGTCGCGGCGCGCGTAAAAAGGAATCGGGGGCTCCCGAGGATTTCGATTATTGCGGCGGCCCGTTCCAACGGAAACGGCCCGTCGGATTTTTGCGACGATCCCGCGGACGTTGCTCCGTTTTGCTCGCAGAGAAAGTCGCTTTTGAGGATTCGGGAGGGCCGGACGCGAACGTCGCCTCGTCCCTGGGGCAAAGATCATCACCTCCTCGGGATCGTCGCGGGAATCCCTTGATCCGTCGGAACGACGCGCCGTCGGCTACCGCGTCCTCCGTTCCCGCGAACTGAAAACATCGAATCATGACTTAAAGACCTCTTTGTATATTCGCTTGAACTGGGTCAACGTTACTTCCGCTTTAGAAGTAACGGCTATGCTTCGTAGGAGGATATTTCTGGATAATAAATCTCGCTCTACGAATATTTCTGCGAATGGTTGGAAAAGGAGACGTTACAAAATTGTTGCCGCGCGAAATTCACGCCAGAGGGCGTACTTATTAACGAATCCTCGCACGATAACGGAGAGATAGCAATTTTGAGAAATAGTCGCCCGCGAAATCAAGCTTCCAATCGGAAATTAATTTCTCATCTGCGCACTTCCTGGATCTCTGTGTGCCTTGTACCGTGAAGATAAGTCACGCCGTTACACATACGCGGTTAATGCGTTTCCGGAGTTTATCGGAGCTTTAAAGAAGGGGGTCCGCACTTCCTAAACGTCCTGCTATTTGTTTTTTCAGTTATTCAAGGTTAAAGCACGCAAATGTGGCGGTGTGGTGGAGAATAAATGAGAAATACTCTTTTTGGAGACTGTACCCGCACGCTATTATCTCCTAGCGGTGTTTCAGAAGAAACATAGGCGTCGCCCTCGACGATGCGATGAATGAACTTTAACGAAAAGCACTTTGTCACGGGCGCACGAGACACATAAGGCAATCTTTTCTGTATCCCGTTTAGGAAAAGCAGCACAATTTTCCAGATAAATTCCCTCTTCGCTATTTCACTCTAAAAAGAGCATCTCCCTCGATTTTCAATTATTGTCATCTAAGCAGCCTTACAAATTGGAATATACTAAAACCAAACAATTCATAATATACTTCGATGCTCCCAAACACCGTTTAGAATCTCCTTCTCTTTCATTAATGCCCAAACCCCACGATTTTCAATTAAGCGAACACCAACGGCGCCAAACGAGGGTATTTAAAAAATTTTACTACGACGAGATTCTCGCTGTTTACGGTCGCGAAAGTACAGTAAGAAGAAGAAGAAGGAAATATAGCCGGAGCGGTACCCCTAGGTTGCCTACGCCGTTGGTTCGGCGAGTACCCCCTCGCTCTCCCTGTACGGAAAGTCTCTCTACCCACCATGCCACGCTACGCCGTGCTGTGCTGCGCTGTGTGCTACGGTTTGCCGTGCCATCCTCAACCGCGTAGCGTGGCTAGTTGTTTCTTTTCTTTATTCCTTTGTCGGAAAGTCGGTGGCGAGTCTCGTTTTTAAGAGAAGAGAGTAGAGAGGGGAGGAGGCAAAAGGAAAACGACAACCGCTCAGCAGGGGCTGAGGAAGGAATGGTCGGGGCCGCGCACGACGGAAAGAGGGGCGGAGGAGGAGGTGGAGGAGGGGAGGGAGGACCACGCAGCAAAGAGAATAAAACGTACCGTTCAAAAACTCAGTACAGACTAACCTCGAAATAAAGCCGACACAACGGGCTCGGGGAAACCGAGGCATACGTCTATTAATAATAAACTGTTTTCGGGTTAAGCCCTTCTCCTATCGCCCGGAGAGCTCTACCGATTGCTCTCTTGCGGACGGGATCAGCGGGGCCCTTGCATGCCACCCATGCCGTCGAGCCGTTCCTTCGGTTAGCTTTATTATGTAATGTTATACGCGCTGCTCCGCGCGTATATCGCGCAGCGCTAAGAATGCTGTTCAACTATGAGGAAAACTGCTTTCTTGCGCCGACGAACATCGGACGTTGCGCATTCCTCGGGACCTTCTTCGATGTATCGCGAGCTTGATTAATAGAGGAGTTTATCTCGGAACTGCGAAACCTCGTGCTTTCCAAAACGAAGGAGCTGTTCGGAGAAAAATGATAGCGCGCATCTCCACCGTCCCACTGCGTATTAAATACCCCGCTGAACGGCTCCGTGGTCTGATTAATAATTACTCTAACTATACAGCGCTGGTGTTCGCGATCCGAGAGGATAAATATTGGTGGTCTAGCTTTCCATCGTTACTGAGCCACGCCGCCCCGATTTTCGCTATCGTATGACGCTTCGACTCAGGCGCAACTCTTATCTCCCAAACGTCAAACTAATAACGATGATGATCTAGATAGCATTCAATCCTCTTATCGGCGATGTTTACGATCCATTGTACAGTGTCTGTGGTAGTTACAGAATTATCGGTGCAGTAGTCATCGGCAAATATTTCTTACGGTCGGCGTGCGTGTTATCGCTGCACGTTTTCTATCATTTCGAATCGCTTTTGCGCGGAGTGACGGGCCTGCGGCCGACGCAGGCGGCGCATGTGCCCTTTCCGCTGCTATAAAAATGTCGCGAAACGCATCGGGATAAGGTCATTATCGTCGCATCACTTGACACCCGACGTGCGAGGGGCAGCGCGAGCGAATTAAAATGTTGCTCGATGACTGCCGGCACGTTCCAAGTGTTTCGCTCTCGTCCAGCATAATGCGCGAGAATAAGAAATCGGTGCGCGTTTTACTTCAGACTTAATCGAAGGATCTTAGCCACGAAAGCCCTGCGACTTCCTTCTCTCGATATTTAGACGATTCCGTTCGTCAGCTGATTCCCCGAAATCTTCCACCCTTCGAGATCTTGGAAATGCGTGCCTTTTGGAAACGTTCTCCCCAGGGCCTGCCCGAGAAAAACAGGAGGGTACGGGTAGAAGAGGCGGAGGGAGAAATAAGAGGAGGATAGAAGGGGCCGACGGCTGGATCTTATAATTACGCTAATTAGGCAGTAACGCGTAAAAAGAGCGGCGCGAGTATTTATCGCGAGGTATCATCGAAGGTAGGGGGGGTCTGCGAAGGAGGACATCGTGCGACAGGATAAGGCAGGGAAGGCTGTAATACAGTTTTGCTGCGATCTTGTGGAAGCAACAGCGGCGGCGGTAAACAAGCAAGAAAGCAACGGCGAGAGGAGGGCAATTCTGACTCTATCCTCTTCGAGCCTGGCAGATGTCTGATTTGAAAGAAATTCACGGACACGTGACTGCGTTTAACCGACTGCGATACAGATTTGTAGATACAATGTATATGTATATATATATATGTATACATTGATCCTTTGCAACTTGCCCCTGCGCCCGCTCGTGACACAGCACGACGATGAATAATGTGTTTTGGAAGTAGCTGCTAGGCGGCACTTATCAGTCACACCCTTCAGTGACTCAGAGCCAACAGAAGGCTGGTCGCCCGACAAATCAACGAATGCTGAAAAATTCTTCGACTTCCAACCATCGTTCCCTGAAAATTTATGAATTTCGAGAACGCACTCGAACAACGCAATCCCATCCTCCCGATGGCATTACCTTATCCCTTCGAAACGCACCGGCGGCGTGCTCCTTTCTCGCGCGTCTAAAAAGACAACCCCCTCAAACTAGGGTTGCCACCTTTTTTTTACAGGAAAAT
Source organism: Andrena hattorfiana (assembly GCA_944738655.2). Taxonomy (NCBI): domain Eukaryota; kingdom Metazoa; phylum Arthropoda; class Insecta; order Hymenoptera; family Andrenidae; genus Andrena; species Andrena hattorfiana. Next base: position 5,799,709 of record OX122893.2, read on the forward strand.
AATATAAACTTGCTTTCGTCGGATATAAAAAAAAGTACGCTCGAAGAAACTAAAAGTACACTTTAATCTGATTAGTTTCTATTTCTTCCAAACATATTTTTTATTGCTTCTAGCATTATGGGGCAACTTTTTATCATTTTCAAATAACTCGATAGCGTTATTGCGCTCAATATTCGTATTAAAATATATAAATAATTCGTTCTTTATTAGATTAACAGAGGCCTTGCTTCTCTCATCCCGCCACTTCACATTCATGGCAGAGAAAACTTTCTCAGTAACTGCTGAAGCGGCAGGAGTGGACAGAAGATAAGAAATTACTTTGAGACGATCATAGGTTGTGTACGTTTGGCAACTACGTGCAATAATATTGCGTTACGTTTCGCGTAACATCATTAATCACGTAATAAAGTATTTCCGCATATTTCCTTGTTATTCAAACGTACAGAGTGCATTACATTTGCGCATAATAACGCAAGGTACTTTATTTCGAAGTACAGGTGGCAACCGTACCTCAAGCCATATGCGGGTACCAGCGGCCCCGAGGGGCTGTTGGATTCGATTAAAAATCAACGGTGCCGCGGCGGATGTTTCCGCGATCGGGAAATGCATAATCGAAGAGCGAGGAGTCGGTGAAACGCGCGCGGTTACCACCCCTAACAGATTTTTCTCTCGCCGTAGCAGAACAGCCCGGGACCGAGCGTTTATGGGTACCTTTGCCGGACGGATTCGTCGGAAGGGGAAGCCAGAGACGGCACGGGCATGGGCATGGGTGGGGGGGGCCGAGGGGACGGGGTGTGTGTAAGAGAGAGCCTCGACTGGATTACGGGCCGGCTGAGAGCCGCAGGGGGACGGCGGGACGTCGGCCGGAGGGGGAGGGGTAAAGGAGGAAGCGGTCGGCGCGTTTGATCTCGGCCGCGGGCGCCGACAAAGCGTTCATCCACTCTCCTACAACGGCGTGCTGTCTGGCGAGCGGGAGCGCGACAATGCGACTAAGCCGAGGCACGGGAGAGAGACAATGGATAGAGCGAGCGAACCGTGGCAAAGTAGCCGTGATACGGAGCAAGAAGGAAGAGAAGCGGAAAGAGCTTGAGCAACAACCGTCGGACGGATGGACGGGCGGACGAATGGTGCGCCGCGGCCCTACTCCGGCCGCGGGGCGGGCGAGGGGGGACGGGAGAAAAACACAGTGAGATCGAGGAACGCACCGAACGACGAGGAGGACGAGACTCGGGCGAACGGACAGAGAGAACGGCGTAGAAAAAGGGGGAGCCGAGCGTGAAAGAATAGAACGGAGAACGGGGGAGAGAGAGAGGGCGATAGGAAACATAGAGCGAGAAGTGAGAGAGAGAGGCGGAGGGGACCGGCGGGAGGAGAAGAGGAAGAGGGGAAAAGATCGGAAGATCCGTTCCACCGTTCCACGATCCGGCGCGGCGTTCTGTCGCGCTCGCTTTAGCATGGCACTGCCACTCCCTTGTGCCGGCCACACCAGCTTTGCTATTAATAAATAATGCTCCGTGATCCGCGTTATAACTAAACCGACACTCGTCCCGCTTACGGCCTACGGGTTTATTCCCGAGCCCGAACCCCGTGGACACTCACCGAAATCCGTGTTCCTCCGTGACCGGCTGGGCGATCTCTCGGTGCCGCTGAGTGGCACGGGTTCGTTGCTGGGCCGACGTTCGTACACGGTCCTGGAACGGTGCCCCCTCATAGAGACGTTTCACAGGCTCTAATTCGGAGTTTAGAAGCTCTGGTCTGTAGGGTGGCGAACACGGTTCGTGGAAACGTACGGAGGCCTCTCGTTCTCGATGGTTGAAGGTGTTCGCGATACCCTACGGCTCCTAACGTCGGTAATTACGATGTTGTAAATGAAATGTGAATATGGAATGGTTGCGGCGATGGAAGACGGACGACTGTATGTAACGCTATTTCAGGATATTTCTTAATATTTCTATCGATGTGATTACACTGTACTCGCCTATCATAAATAAACTACAATTAAGGGAAACGTTGATTCCAATGTGTATCCTTCACGTACGAGTCTCAATTCATCTTTAATTACGAATGAAAATGTTTCGCTTAGCGTATCCGAGGTTTTAAGGTTATTGAACAAATGGGTTTAGAAGGATTGTTAAAGAAAGCAGCATTGTGCTTCTATTATTCTACAAAGGAGTTCTTTCGAGGTAGGTATTCAAAGAGCCGTAAGTTCTCAACGTACTGCTATCGTGGCAAGGGCCATGGAACAAGTACCCTCTGAGCCTTAACCTGTTAACTATGTCGCTCCTCCATCACAATGGTCCTCCTTTATATTTAAACACAATTAAAAACCAGCCTGATGCGATTTGCTCACGGCAAATGCCACGCATGCCGTAATACTACATTCACTCCTTTCGCACAAGTGTAATTATTGAACTTTCAAGCCGGCTCGTCTTGCCCGACCCGGAGGCATTTTCAAACTGGCGAGCCAACTCCTCTCCCCTAATTTCTGTAGGTGAACAGCAGAATTGATTGTACATGATGATCGCTTTAGATACTAATGGCCGTGTAACTTATAGAAATATTTATTCGTGAAAACGTTAGTACATACAAAGTTCAGTGTCTCCTAACATCGATTTAAAAAAACCGCCCTATTTCGCGGTGCACGCGCTTCCGATTTCTACGGCAAATCGAGCTGCCATACGAGGAGGTCCTGAAAAATTCTACAGGTTCACGGGGAATAAAAACCGACTCCTCTCACCAAACTCACAATATCTTTTATTATTTGTAAAACGTTGACTCTCAATTCGTTACGAACTTAAATCACAGGGGACACATAGATTGCACCAATCGTTATCAGCTTGCAGTTAATTCAAGAGAAATGATGGAATTAACGTATGTATACAAAGGAAACAGTACGCAGTACGACAGATAGAGATTCCTCGTGTATTAGTTCTGTATAATTGGATACCCGAAATTCTTTGTAATTAAACCGCTAACAGTGGAGTCCTGTGTAAACAGCGTGGAGTAACTTCTAGAAAAATGAATCGGGGAAAGTACGCAAGGCTCTCTCTCTCTCTCTATTTGAAAACACGGTCTCGTGTATAAACAATTTCATTCTCTGCCTTTTTGCTTGCCGCGAGTTTTCGAGCTTTAGGTACAGAGTAGGCCGCGTCGAATTTACTTTGTGCTTCTATTCCAATCTCTATCGTTGTTCAATAAGAAACTCGAATTGAATTCTCAAATGGCTGAAGAAGCATTACCATAAAAGATGTATTGAAAAATTAAATACCTTTATTTAATAATTCATTATAGGGCTTATAAGGATTAGATGATAAAACAATAAGAACTAAAAATGTAGTAAAATCATTTTGCCAGCGAATCAGTTTCTTCCGCGTTCGCGAGCAATCGCGCGTAAACTCTTTGAAAATCGATTCAACTTTCGAATTGAAAACGACCGTTCGGTTTACATGAAATATTGCGAAATTTACTTAGTTAAACGCTACCCGCAATTATCGCCTAATGGACATGTACCTTGCACACGAGCTTAGAGCAAAAAGACAGCTTTTGAAAAGACGTATTTCCGTGCGCGGCCCGATATTTTTTCGCATGTGGGCTGTACATTTTTAGCTATGTAAAACGTTCGTCTTTACAAGAATGGTACTTAAAGATTATCACACGACCGTCTTATTTAATCGTTATTTAAATATCTATTCAAATGCGACACGCGTAATACGGTTTATGTGCTTATTACATAATTAGAATGCAATCGTGACATTAAGATTAATTAGGGGCGTACACTGTAAATTCATTGAAAGCAGTGCTAGAAGTCCAAGTCAGAGCCAATAATAAATTCCGGTCGTTCTAAGGCAGATCTTATCGGAGGGATATACCCCTTAAAGGTTTAAAAAAATCGCCACCGCAAAACAGACCAGCCTTCTTTTCCCAGCTTGTATGAAATCGGACACTTAATACTGTTACATAGAACATCCTCCACACTTAATCAAGCGAACCATGTAATCAAACAGCTTCGGAAGTTTCATACTTCCGCAAATTAATTCAAAAAGTACAAGCGCAACAGATCGAATTATGCTGGTAGCAGAAGAAATATTTTCTCGGAGTAACGCAGAAGAGACATTTCAACTAGGTATTACTAAGTGTCTTATACATATATATTCGCCTAAAACGCAAAGATAATTTGCAATGCAAAAACCAAACATGGGTCTCTCTAAACCATTCTGTACCTGAAATTAAAATTATAATTTCACATCGATCGTGGAAATAAGTCGCACCGCGAGGTAGTTCAGATTTTATTCGACGCAACAGTTTAAACCAGTGTTTCCAAAATTTCGGGATAAAGTTTATCGTGGTTTGAATGTTCAAAGTACTTCTACGTAGCAAATATACCTTTGGCCTTCTCAATTTCTAACAATCATTTTAACTTACAAGAAACGAGAGAGCAAATGTAAAGCAGATAGAAAATTTGGGTCCAACTGGCTTAAATGAACATTTGTCACGCACGACGAGCTAATTGTAGTCAAACATGATTTGGAATTTCTGTACGTATATCAAATTAAAAATGATTATCGTGGTCAATTATCTAGTGTCTACGCCTTAGGTTCCAATGTTCGAAATTTGATACGCATTTAAATATTCTCAACGAATATCAGCCCGCACGCAAATGCATCGTTGCTTTTCGATTCAGTTTCCTTCCCGTTATTTCGTCGTTAGAGACTCGGAAACGACTCGCGAGAAGGGTATCGGGAGCTGTGTTTATACGCGTCGCGCAGTTAATCGCCCCTCGAAATAATAAAGTGCAGCTTGAGTTGAAAATTTATTATATTTTACATGCGTCTTCCGTCGACGTCCAATGATGATACTAATCATTATTTGCACCGTCCTTTGAATTATTATACAACTAATCCCCCCCCGTCCCCCAAAAAACGTGACATTGCTTTGAAAGCAAAAATTCATTAACAATATAAGCAAATTTATCGATCCTCGTCATTAGAATTTTTTTTCCTTTTACTAAATTTATACATTATGTATGTGTATACTTTAAATACAATATGCAATGGACCAATGACAGGATTGGTATCTTATTCATCTCCCATCTCGAGAATTAAATTCATCTTAACCATTTAATATAATAATTATCTCGTATCCTACTTTTTCAATAGAAGTCGATATGCCTGATCGTTTAAGCGGCATTCGCGTGGTTGTCTTTATGCTGTAAGCTTATGAGATATTATGTACACCGTACATGCGTTAAAGGTGAACGTTGAAACGAAGAAAACGAAGGTTTCTGCAATTGTTCGTATTGCAACGTAACAAACGAGACACTGTACCGAATGAATAAGATACATTAGCCTTCAAGATTCCAAACGCTCGTAAATTTTTGTATTTCATTTTCACAATTTCGATTACCTAATCTTTATATGTACATACGTAGATAAAATCGTGTAAGCGAGAAACAACTTTCTCGTTATGTTTGTGCATGTCCGACGGCCGATGCATAAAATAAGTGCCGTGCATCTCGGGGGAAACCGAATTCTCAATGACATAATCTATGTAGTAACTCTAAACGATATTAATCTGCCCTTTGCTTTCGCACGGACGAGAAACCAAAGATATCTTGGTTCGCTTTTTCCCTTCCTTTCCTTCTATTCTTCTTTTTTTTATTATTATTATTATTATTATTATTATTACATAAAGTATTTCGTAAGGTATGCCACTGTATCGTCATAATGTAGAAAAAGAAATACATGTCACGTTACCTTCACTCAATATACATTATAATAAAACGACTTTTATAAATCCCCTTTCTTAATATTGACATAAATTTGTATTCCCAATAATACACTCCGACACAATATAAACTATAAGCTACATTAAAATATAAGAATTTAGATTTGGTGAAATGTAAATCATAATCATCTATCTCTCGGTAGTAAATATACACTTTGTCCATAATCTTTGAAAAAATAAAATAATACATAGATAAAGTACGTTTATACATTTTAATCCAGACTTATCAGAGTAAATAAGCGCTGTTATTATCTTCTTTTAAAGAAAGGAATATAATAATGTATAAGTGGCTAAATTATAGCTTGGGACCACCGTAACTAATTAACATGATTATCTTGGCTCTCTTAATAGATCGTGTTGCCAATCCATTGACAGAAATTACTCGAAACTAAACTATAAGTGACGTTCTCAGCCGTAAGATTTTTCTTATGTTACGATATCCAAAGATTTAACAACAGGACAAGGATTTACAGTTGAGGGCACTTTTCTTTCTCTGCCTGTCTTTAATATAGGCGCTGGACCGTTCTGCGTGCCGTTTTTTAAACAGCAAGGACTCAGCGTAATGTACAGATATTGTACTTCTAAATCTACCGATCCATAACTTCGAGATCGATAATTCACGGATTGTTCTTATCCTCTGGTACTCTATCCCCCCGTCGTGTTTTTAATCTTCTCATAGAGCACGCACAAGCCCCAGACATATATATTTGTACATAGCTATCATATCCAATGGAAAGTGTACATTTAAACTCAACTGAACCACGTACAATTCACTCACAACATCAAAAATAGACTATTGCAAGAGTGCATTAGCGTGTGACACCCTGTAGATAGTTATTACTCAACCAAAGGGACCGTTCTCCATACATTCCGTGACTTTCATCTCCTGTAGGAATCTGAAACGTAGACGATATGTACAAATTTTGTATGATATCACAATATCACTCTTATAAGTCTCTGAGTCTTTTCATCTTCTTCTTCCCTCCTTCATTTTTTATTTTTTTTTTCTTCCGTTTACTTTAAATGCGATTCGCCGCACAGTTATATAAATTGTTGATCCCACATTGTTGGACTATAATATAATGCAGCATCTGATAGATATAAGAATCTTGAGATCGTATATATTACATTACAAATTGATCGCAATTTTAAAGAGTGTACTACGTGTACATATTGCCTACGATACAGACTCTGTTCTAGGTGTAACGTAAGAAAAACATGGTAAATTACGTTAATCTTATGCTCGTCCACGTGGCTTTTTTCGAGAAGTTGTTTCCTCGGTTGACAGAATACCTGTGGTAGCAACTATACGTTTCGGACGCCCTGCTGCTTTGCTACTCTGTTGTGTGTTTTGCGCAGACACTGAAAAGTAGATCACGACACTTTTATGGGAAAAAAACACGTTGCGGGTGCTGATTCGTAATAAGTCGGAGGAACGTAAAAATGCTTCTAGCTCCGTGGGCGCGTAAATTTGAATAAACAAAGGCCATGCGAGAACTGTACAAACAGCTCCTTACCACGTTGCTTCGTCCTTGAAAGTCCACTTGTGCTATTGTTACTCTGCTGTTTCGTGCTCTTTTTATTTTCAATCTTCTTAACGTCGGTATTGTTTTTAGTAGCATCCACGGATGAAACTGTATTGGCAACCGTAGTGCTGGTGGTTACGGTAGTGTTCACAGCAGCAGCGATTTCATTCCCAGACTTTGTGTTTCTGTTCAATGCTCTTTCCGCTCTACTGGATCCCTTTGCGACAGACTTAGCAATTACTAGTGCTTTGTTAACTGTCCGCTTCTTAGAGCGGCTCGGTTTAGGTGACTTCTTTCCTGGCTCATCCTCAGCGGTCTCGTCCTCAGAGGAGCTCTCGTTCCGTTTTGATTTCTTACGTAAACTTTGCTTCTGTTTGTGTAGGTTGTGACTTTTTCTTCTCTTCAGCTGTGACTCATCTTTGTAAAGCGAAAGGTCAACTGTGGATAAGATAGTAAGATTTCAATTTAAATAATAATTAAGTTAATGCTACTACATTAATATTTAAGTGTAGATACTAACGTCCATCCGGATGCTCTTCTGTTACTCTAGGCTTCTCGGACACCCCAGCCTCAACGTCAATCGCTCTTTTCAAAATATTCTCCGTACGCAATAGCTCTATCTTGGTTAGTTGAAATTTGTTCTTATCGATTTTGTTCAAATTCAGATTCGTTAATATACAATCGAAATCTGAAATCCCAAGAAAGGAAACGGTACACGTAAGCGTGCTTCGTATTACGTATTGTAGTACAGTTATACGGTATTGTAACAATAAAATAAGTGTACTTAAAATTTAATATTTAATGACTGTAATAAAAATTTTATACAAAATTACCTATGAAATCATAAAAATCTGGCGAATATATTTCTCCGTTATTTTTATCTTGAGAAAGCCAACGTATACGAATTCGTCTGCTTGACTTATATATATTTTGCATTGCTTGACACACATAAAAGCTTCCCTCCGCATTTCTCACAGCCAAAAATTCATTTCTAATAATGAATATCAATAAAAATTAATGAATGCACGATGATTAAAAAGCATTACTAATTTGATTTGCTTTTATACTTCTATTACACCGAGAAATAATCTTTATCTATATATTTAATCTAAATAATTCGAAATTTTTGTTATTATTCATTATTACACTATACATTTTTAGAAAAAACCAAGTGATTTTACATATTCTGAAAAACATTGTGCGAACGGTACTTACTTATAGAACACTATAAGTTTGTCATCGGCCGCTTTCGATGGCGGGGGCTTGTTCAAATTCTTGACAAGTAGGGCGATCTCTGGTAATGGGCTTTGATAAGGCTGTGTTTGAATTCGATTTCTTTTTGGCTTACTTGCACCGTCCGAAGCTGAAGGCGTCCCTTTCAAATCCTTTAATTCTCTAGATTTTCTTTTACTTGCTTTCGGCGAACCAGTGATCTTCGCTTCGACCTTTGGCGGACTACTCGTTTGCGACGGCGCGGAGCTGTCTGGCGCAAGCTTCACATTTTGAGGCGCAGTCTTTGACTTCTGACTCTCAGCTTTCGCTGATACCTCCTCTGACTTGTGCGAAGATAGTTTTGTTTGTAAAGTTGTATTGATTGGCATTCCATCGGATTCTTTCGAACCATTATTTACAGGAGTTTTCTTCTCTTCAACTTTATTTTGCAGTTGTGGACATAATGCTAAAGCAACATATATATACACACATAAATATCGATAAACGCGTGCATTCGCGTTTCATGCATCGCGATATTAATGAACTCAACGTTCTTTAATCCTCGGTACAACATTCAGATATTATATTCATCGATGTGCGTACGTAAATGCAGTTTGCTCGTCTAGTTTTATCCGCGACATAGGAAATAGTAAAGCGTTAAATAAAAATTCAGAAAATATAGAAGTAACATTTAGATTAACGGAATATTTATTACGACGTTACTAACCAGGAAAATCTAGACTAATAGATGTCATCTCTTGCTCCGACTGAATCTCTCTTTGAGGCTCCTGGGTAGGATTATCCGGACTTAAATTGTTATTTCTATTGGATTCGCTTTGCTTCAGAGCAGCGGACATCGTCTGCTCGGTCTCCACTTTCATAATTTCTACTCCATTGGGGATTAATTTATCCAAGTCCGATTCCTTCTCGGAATTGCTGCTTACGTAAGGCGGTGTTTGGTACACAGAAGGTCTATGATCTTGTACTAAGCTCAAGGGTTGACTGGGCGGCTGCAGCGTAACGTAGCTTAGCCCGGTACCGGACAAAGGCTTCATAGATCCTGGCTCCGAGCCCGACACAACTTTCTGCGCCATTGCGTTCATAGGCAGAATAGAATGGCTGGTAGAAGTCGGAGAGGTACCTACTCCAGGTATCGTTGACTTCAAGGCCGACGCACTCATTTTTCACCGACCAAATGCGCCTCTCTATAACGCTTATAAGAAGGAGTACCAGATTAAGTATAACCGTGCCACGCGCAGGTACGATGCATTTTACATGCGACTGACTCGATATACGAATAACTCTTGCGTAATCATTAATACAAAGTTTATTCTAATTTCCGTTTAACATCGTACTATCGACATTCATCGAAGCACAAATGATTAATCAAGGGACTAGCAAAATTATTCCAGCTATCTTAGCGTTAGGAGCATCGTTATGTTCTGGCTGGTTTGGTTATTGTAGTCAATGAAACAACAAACGGATAAGATAAAATAAATTGATACACTGGCAAAGAGTGGTAGGGACGGCGAGGGTACAAGAAAAAGGACGATGAAGCGAGTATAAAAAAGCGAGGGAGAGTCCCAGGAAGGGAACAAGCACTGAGGGTGACCGAGGAGGGAGGGGGTAATTAGAGGAGTAAACATAAACATGAAGGAAAGTTTCAATGCTTTCGAGCTGCGGAGATAGCAGATCGGCTCCGGCTGTGTTTCCGATCGTAGGGATCAACGTGAAATTACCTCGACGTTATCAAGTCCTGAATACGGGTATATGTCCCCTTACTAAACTTCCACGGATTGTTGACCACTGCGCGTTAACACACGGTTAACTCATTTTCCCACACACTTCCTTGACGCGTGAACGCTTTTTCTCAGCTAACATCTCATCCGGTGTGCACGCAGCATAGCCGATTTTACCGAAGATACTCACTTAACTTACCGAATTCTACAAAACAAAACGATAAAGGCTTGCGCGCTATAGAAAGCCGTGATTTTACCCGCACGAAAAAAACAGGAATGCCAGACGTTAGATGGCGTCGGTTCTTGGACGCCATGTGTGGCGCAAACTTGATTTCATATCCATTCTGATTGGCTCCATAGCGATTGTTCGAACGTCTCCTTTCTGTTAATTCCCATTAAAGTACAAAGTATTCCCTCGATCGCTTGCTGCCCCCTCGGAAATGTCCGATTTTCACGTCGATTAATTTCCAGTTAAAATCCCATCTGTCCCACGCACCTGTAAGCTCGCCCAAGTTCCCCTGCACGGGCACGAAAAATTACGAAACTTTGCTCTTTTTTTTTTCAAATGGAAAGTGCTCCAACTAAAACAATGATTTATCTAATCCTTAATCTCGTATCGTTAATGGACACAACGATCGATGATATACCGTTGGATGTTATGTAACGCGAACAGTAGAGACATTGAAAATCATCGACAGAAACTTTATTAATTATTCGCACGTTCGGCGTGTTGCTTCGTATATACTTAATTGCAACGCAACATACATAATGCCTGCGTACAAATATGTTTATGTAATTGTCTGTTGCAAAGTAATCTCACGTCGTATTGTACGTTTCGCTTGAAACTTTCGCGTGCAGTTTATGCCTGCGTCGTATTTCCACGCCGATAAATAGCAGTGATAAGAATAAAAATGTGAGATTCAATTAGTTATTTTCTCGCTTGATAAGAACGCGTTTGTTACGCACCATTTGGTGTGCGGACGAATTGGAAATGGCCTTAAACTGTAATTTACCGAGTCGAAGTGGTGAAATCGGTGCATTATTGCGGATTGCTCTTAAAATACGGTGGGTAGGAAAACATATCATACTAAATAAACATACGCGTGATCAGAACTTTCTTCTTTTTATCTATCGCGAATAGATCGAGATCCATGGAAGGAGTTATCGCGCATAAGCTCAGGGCAACGCTTGCCATAATTTTACAAACATATGTTTATATAAATAAGCCAATCAAAAGTATCCCGAGTCTTACGTCATCGTGACCCGAAAATATGAACCTCCATCTTCGTTGTCTTATTTTACGAGCAATTTTTGCCGGAGATATTCAAATGTTTTGTAGAATTTTATAATCTAATTTGAGAACCAAAACGGCCATGTTATGACGCTTACTTACATCAGCGCGGACTGGACGGAAATATGTCCATGAAACGAACATACTCCATTTATTGGGTATCGCGAGAGAAATGAACTTTAGACCATTCTCGGCGAGTAAGTCCCCGCCACGTATGAGAGCGATCAACTCTACAGACATCTCGTGATAAACGCTATGCAAATTAGTCGGGCGTAATTTGTAATTGTATGATTTATCGATCTGTTCATTGTTTAACGATGGCGCGTGCACTTGTAGGTGTAAAGAGAGTTATCGATTATGCAGTTAAGGTATATTTTAATAATACGATACGCAGTGTACCTATATAAGAATACAAGTTAGGATTAATTTGCTATTTTTGATAGTTTCGTTTAGCTAGAATATTTGAAGATCTTTCTAAAATATTGCGTAATTATTAATTAAGGAATTTACGCAGTGCTGATTAAATACAGAATTTACGTAGTAACGTTTAAATAAGGAATTTACGTAGCAATGATTAAATAAGGAATTTATGTAGCGATGATTAAATAAATACCATGAATTCTAATAGTATTGCGTAATCTTGTTTCTCACGAATAGTTGCTCCGACGTGACAAGTGTTTAGCTCTACTTCGCATTCCTTTTATTTCCAGATTCGTGTTAAATCCGATAAGACCGGCGTTGTAACGGATGGCGTGAAGCATTCGATGAATCCTTTCGATGAAATTGCGATCGAGGAAGCTGTGCGCATGAAGGAAAAGAAGCTGCTGCAGGAGATAATCGCAGTTTCGTGCGGACCGTCGCAGTCCCAAGATGTAATAAGAACTGCGCTCGCGATGGGTGCCGACAAGGGGATCCACGTCGAAGTGTCCGGACCGGAGTACGAGACACTACAGCCTATTCACGTTTCTAAAATCTTAGCCAAGTTGGCTCAGGACGAAAAAGCAGATTTGGTCATTGTCGGTAAACAAGCCATAGACGACGATAGCAATCAAACTGCTCAGATGATCGGAGGCATTTTAGATTGGCCAACCGGAACGTTCTGCAGCAAAGTACGTTGATCGATTTAAGGGTTGAAGTAACATCGTGTAAAGTCGCTTCTCGAATCAGCATTAACTTGCGAAGTCAAGCTTTTTAATTAGATTTCTATCTCTGTCATGTTAGATCGAAAACAATAACGGCGAATTGACCATCACGCGCGAGGTTGACGGAGGTTTGGAAGTCGTTAAATTGAAAACGCCAGCTGTTTTAAGCGCCGATCTTCGCCTTAACGAACCACGCTACGCTACGTTACCAAATATTATGAAAGCTAAGAAGAAACCAATTAAAAAGATGACGCCGAAGGATCTTGGCGTCGATACCGCTGCAAGAATTGATATCTTGTCGGTCGAAGAGCCACCGGTTAGACAAGCTGGCGCCATTCTACCAGACATCGACACTTTAATCGCCAAGCTAAAGGAAAGAGGGCATATTTAGTACCCGATTAATCGGTCGCTGTTGGAGAAGCGGCGACAGAATTATTTCACTGCCTTTCGCGTTCGTTACACCTTTATTAAACTTTATGTATATAGAACAATTTTTATACGCAATGGAATGCTGTATGTTACGTCGGAAGAAATGTTTATCGTGTAAAATAAAGAAATAGGTCCCTTCGTGATCTAACCGACATTTATAATAAAATAACATCTTATATATGTCTCTTTGGTAAATAACAACACTTGTCTCTCTACGTCGATTTTGTACTTCTACGTTTCCACACATTATTCACGCAGTCTACTTCTGCGTGCTTATAAAGCGCGTGGAATGATACTTTTCATTATTATTGATTTCTGTAGATTCTTGCCAACCCGATCGGTAGCAGATCTCAGTCCTAATTACGTATAGATTCGTACACGCATGCATTTCGCAAAGACAACATCAAACTCTAACTAATATATCCGAAATACATGCACATTTTAAAAATCTTGATGCACAACGAATCGACATAACAGCCTAAGTAATTTAAATACTTATGTTGAAGTTCGTTTTGATAGCAATATCGTAACATTAAAAATCAGAGAACCGAAACAGTTTTTTACATACATTCTTAAAAATGATGAAATAATATTGATCGTATTCTTTCATCACAAGTTCGGAATACTACATAGTATTTTGCTAAAAGCTTCCTAGATATTAAATACGAAACCTACGACAAAATATCTTCTTAAAGACTACTATGCTAAAATATACAATTCGTACGATCTTTTTAAACATTAGAATACACAATATCTTCGAATCGTCCTTTATAGAAACGGTAGAATTAAACGCCAATACCCGTATTCGTTATACTTCGAATGGTATTTCTCTTTTATGTGGCTTTGTTGCGTCAAGCAACAAACTGGCTAGTTTGATTGGTCAGGCCGAACCGGAAAATCTTCTTAATACCTTTCCTCTCGTTTTAATACGCTTCCCGTGAACTAATACTTTGCAGAGAATTCATTGCTTTAACAGCCTTTGAGAATTAAGCTACACTATACCTCGAGAGACACAAAAAGAGGGAAACGTTATTTAAAATATTGACCACCATTCACATTAATACTTTCCAATCGAATCTAGTGTTACTGGTATGCGTGATAGGTGGAAACGGAGGAGGATGAACTTGCCACCCGTCCAATCCTTCGCGCGCCGTCAGGCACGCTAAGTACGGTACTCTTTGAACTAATTTAGTGACTTCGGCAGCTGGTGGTACTCTGCCACCTGTTAATTGTCTAGTACAAGCTGCCAAAGAAGCAGCGTGAGCTACTATCAGAATATTCCCTACTGTACTTTCAATAATTTGTTTGATCAGCTCGTAACTTCGCTCGTAATACTGCGCCGCATTCTCTCTCAACGGAAGCTCCTTCGTTTTAATAACTGGCTCGTAGCTTTCGTCTACGTTAAAGCCGGCCCCTATTAATTCTTCGGACGTCATCCAAACCGGCACACCGTTCGGGTACCATGCTAGCCACTCAATTAGCCCCGGCTCTATTTTCATCGGAATGTTTGAGTTCAATCCTTTCAAAATGTGAGCCAACGTCTGTATACATCTTAACGATGGCGAGGTAAAAGCTACGTCTATTTTGATACTGGATGATTTCATAGCTTCTCCCACCAAGCTCGCTTGCACTTCACCCACGGTTGTTAACGGACTGTCGTTTTGGAAGTCCTGTATGTTCCTTGACGGTATTTCCTTTGGCATGTTCAAGTCCCTGCGAACATAGGAGCCGTTCGATTCGAAGCAATAAGGAATCCACGCTCCGAATGTGAAATCCACCCTTTCCCCATGGCGGCATATAAATATCTGTCTCGAGGGGTTCGAAGGTGCTTCGGAAGCCTCGATCTGTGGAAACAGTAAATTATTAAGCGTGGAGTTTTATATACCCGCAGAGATAATAAGTAAGGTAATTTACTGGCTCGTTAGTCGTTGGTATTCCATCAGGACTATCGGTCGAATCATTTGGTAACAATACTGACGGTTTTCTGACGACAGGTATCTCTTCCTTCTCCAAAATTTTATTTCTATTGCCGGTGAGCTGCATGCTGGCATGCAAAGTCCACGAGTCCGATTCAGCTGTACGCTTCGTATGATTCAAAGGTAGATGGCCCGAAATACCAGTTAACCAAGAGACACCTTCGACCCAACCGTCCGTAGATGTGGTACACGCCCCTTCCGGAATGTATATGTAATCCCCGACTCTTAATTCTAATTCATCGTGCTCTCTGGGCACGTGAGCATGCGTCACTTTATGAACATGAGCGTTCTGTAACCGAGAATCTCTGGAATACAATCTAAGCTCCCAATTAGCTGGAATAGCGGGCGTCAGTTTCTCCGCCATTAAACGAAGCTGTTGATACGAGTTGCTAGGGAACTGATAAAGTAACGTCAGATGAAGAGACTTCATTTGGGGCTCCGCGGAGATACCCAAACTCGTAAGTTTATTTACATAACGGATAGCGACGTTCTTCAACCATTCGCTGTCTGTTTCCTTGACGAACAGCCCCATAAAATTAGGGGAAACGTAGGTCTCTAATTCGACGTGGCCTGGTAGTTCATCTTGATTAACTATATTTTCAAGGGCGTTCACCAATTCCTCGCTAGACTCGTCGGGCGCCTATAAACAATAGTCTCGCGTTACCCTTTCGTTACAAGCGATAGTCGTCGTTAACATCGTATCATACATTGAAGAACGACACAAGCGTAATATGTGGGACATAATTATGCGCTCCATTCCATATTAGTTCTTTGCTCTCCGACCAAAATCTTACGAGCTGCTCGGCCAACGCACCCATCGGACAAGCGTAGAGAACATACTGTCTCTGTGTATCCGAATCCAAGATCGGATCCCTAACATGAGCTACTAGCCAATCGGACGCAAGCTGAATACCTCGGTGCCCTGTAGCAGCTAATGCTTTCTCCCTGTAAACAATGGCAACATCTACTTCGATTATCGCGAAGAATACGACGAACCCTGACGCGTCTAATCGCGCCTCTCCTTTCGTAATAAAACGAGAGAAGCGTTGGATTTCGTAGATCGCTTCGCAACGAGAACGCAGTGACTTAAAAGACGCACGCGTTGAATATTTACGAGAGATGCAGATAACTTGGACCAGACAGTGCTGTCTTATCGAAAGCAGAAGGTAGGTGGGAGCAATGCTTAAAAATTTGACAGCTGTTTGTTTACAATGAGCACCGTGTACGCGGGCGCGATTGTCCGCGGGGTTGCGAAGGAAACGGTGACATTCTTTTGTAAATGTATCGTGGACACTCACGCTCGGTGTTTCGGGAAGCCCAGCTGCAAAAGAGTTTGCAACGGGGTCAGGTGTTGTTTTGAAATTTTCGTCGGAGTTGGATTTTTCCGTGGCGGTAACGTCGCCATGACGGTGTATCACGATCGGTAGTTGCTACCAACGTTCATACGTTGAATGCTTTACAGGGCTAGGTAAAGTTTCGAATAATAATTTGCAGTGATATTTTCGGAAGTGCTGATGTGAATGCAGATAACGCGATACTTTCGATTTCTGTATGGAAACTTGTGATTGAGAAGATATCACCGAAGTAGACCGCGAATCAAAGTTGAGGAGGGTTTGGATTATTAGAACTGTTTTGTAGACCGGCTACTTTCGAAGGATATTTCAAATATTTCAAGTGCCTCAAGTTTGAAAATGGCGGGCTTCATTTAAGATGGCATTTCAAATAATATATACTTTAAACAGAATCCAGGCCTGAATTTACTTATTTCAAATGAACTAGTTTATATAAAGCCATCTTCACGGTCACGCAAAGTAAGCATACTATTTTATGAATAGCATTTTATTTCAATTACAATGAATAGTAGTTAAAAATGCAATAAACAATTTACTGTTTATTATTTGAGAGGCATATCTCCTTAACTTCGATGTTTCGCAATTTGGAATCATCCATTCGATTTTCGAATTTGAATATTCAAATTTGTATCGGTCGGTAATTCAGAACACATTCCATCGTTCTGAAGTTTCCGCTTATTAGAGTTATCGATATATTGCGCAGTCGTTTAAGGTGATCTAAAAGTCTCGGCTTAGGATTCTCTTGTATGTTAAAAATTGATCGTTATTGTTCTTAATTGACAGTCCTCGGAAACTTTAAAAGGGAATACTTAAAAATTTCTAATTGTAGCAAATAAATCGCGCAATACATCCGAAAATGGTGTTTCACGTTATCGTATTTTAATTACGAGTACTGGGCAATCAGATGCGCCGCAGATATTTGAAGTTGCCCCATTTCTAAGTAATCGACACTGTAAACACCGATGAAAAATACCAGCAGCCATCTTGTCTTCGGTTCGAACATCGTGCATTTCATCAATTCGGTGCATTTTAACTCATATCCATTAAATATCATTAACTGATTAGCGAGCAACGATGCAATATGCATAATGAGCTCAATGAACACTGCTCTACGAGTTCATCGAACGGGTGAGCATAAAAATAACTTAATAACAATTCCTTTCTCAATGAATTTTCTTTACACTTGAAACTTTTTACTGTCGCGAGTAATTCTCTCTTATTCCTACTCCACTTTTAACGCCAATGAGGAATCTGAAAAAATAACAGAGCACATTTCAGAATAATACAACAAAAAAACAGTACTCCTTTCGTAGAATTTAGTGCCTAGAAAAATTTACGTTGCAGGAATAAAATAAATTAATAGCAAATGAGATTGCTGTTGCACGAAAGGGTTATGTATACCGATTCCGTGAAATCGTTAATACGTACTTTCTTCTGTTTTTCTTTTAAAGAGAGCGGTATTCGAGATTAAGTGCAGTATGGACAAATTGTAATTCGAATAATTGTATTTCGTCGTATCCAACGCACATTTCATAACAATTTTAATAACGGCACATGATCGGTACATTAATATACGTAAAGTTAGCGTAGAAAACAACGATATGTTTTACATAGTTTCATTCGTTACAACATTCGATTACAAACACCCTCCATGCTGTAATATTACAATAAAGAAGTAATAAAAAATGTGCTCCTCGCTGTGCCCGAGGGTCGTTTAAATTTCTTTCTCACTGCTGCAAATGCCTCGTTCGATTTTCGCCCAATGTTTAATTCGTTTGTTGCAAATTCTCTGGCACAAGTTCTTCAACATTGCAAAGGCGAAGCAATTAAATAGAGAGTTTAATGCCTGGTCTTACGATTTCATAAAATTCTGGCATATTCTTTTACTAAAATAGTTTGAGATTTACCGAGTAATATCACACTAACAAAGAAAAATCTCGAATCTGGAAGTTCAAAAAATTCTGAAACTTTGTGAATACGTATAGGATTTCCTCCCGATTACAACGCAACTTTTATTTACTGCCCAAATTCACTCAAAGGGGGTGAAATTAACCCCTGAATATTCGGCTATTTTTCGATGTTCTGTTATAACTCGCGTACTGTAAGAGATAGAAAAAAATGTTTCACGACAAAAGTTACTTCTTTTAATTAGATCTATCATTTGGTAAAAAGATTATTTTACAGTTCACGAGTTATAACAGAATATCGGAAAGTAACCGAATTTTCAGGGGTCAATTCCACCCCCTCAGAGTGAATTTGAGCAGCAAACAAAAATTGCATTGTAATCAGGAGAAAATCCCCTACATTTTCGCAAAGTTTCAGAATTTTTTGAATTTCCAGGTTCGGAATCTTCCCTTGCGAATAACTTGACTTTCATCTCTTTTGCAACCACCTGTTTCTCTATTACATTACCAACTACAGTATACCATATGTAATTTCAAGTATACACAAACACTTCCACCAGTTTCAATCGTACTTGCGCCAAATACTTAATTACTGCGGTATAATAAAGCTTTTACTATCAGTCACCAAAGTTAGCCCATGACTGACAACTCCCACACTTCCTACCAACTCTTGTCTCCACGTGCGAAAAATCCTAAGCAGAAACAAGCATTCTGAGCAGCACTGCAAGTAAACTTATTAAAGTGTATAAATCATTACAATAATAAATATAACCCATTACTATAAACAGAACAGTAAATCGCGTTCCCCGTCGCTAGACGTTCGCGCGAATAATTAAATCACTCCGAGTATTTCACAGTGGTCATTTCAAAAGTTAT
Organism: Andrena hattorfiana; assembly: GCA_944738655.2. Classification (NCBI taxonomy): domain Eukaryota; kingdom Metazoa; phylum Arthropoda; class Insecta; order Hymenoptera; family Andrenidae; genus Andrena; species Andrena hattorfiana. The sequence goes on from OX122893.2 coordinate 5,818,940, forward strand.
TTCGCATTAATTTTCTATCAGCTTCCTCAAACACCCTTCGCCCATTTCATACATCTTTTTGGTTCCGACTATTAATCGAAGCAAATATCGCCCCGATATTAGTATTCCCGTAGCGAGCGGTTCGTAGTAAAATTCCAGAGTCGCCGTTCCTTCAAGTAGTTTTATTCATATTAAAATTATAAAGTCCCAAGAGAAATTCAAACAACCCTCGCTGCACATACTATACAAGTTACATATGCATACATATATCGTATATAAAATAGAACGCCATTTAACCCTGCCGGTGGGTTGAAAGCTGGTCGAGAATTTCGATTTTCCTTCTACGGGTACGCGAAACCATTTCGAATCCCTTGCTCGGTGTTAACGAAGCTCAAGCTCGAGTATCTCCCAGCGCTTACGTAAAGTCGACGTTTCCAAGGTATCCTAGGGCCCGTAAGGCATCGATCATCGCTCACGCCTCGCGAGGCTAATCGCTCCCCAGCACGCCAATTAATAACATCGTTATCGTCCATCCCCGCAATTCTCCTAATCCGTAAAAATATACAAGGGACACCTGTCGCACCGTAGACAACGAAAGAACAATTAGAAGCTGGATAGGCAATCTCGAAATTTGCCTCGCTCCGTTCCATCTTTCTTTGATTATGCTCGTGCAAATTATGCCGAACCCTTTAATCAAACACCGATCTCGCCATATTCATGCAACGGTTATGTTTTATCAGCTACACAGGTGTCTTAAAAAATACACAAGAATTTAATTAAACTGGTTTCTTAAGCAAGCGCTTTATAGGTATACTATTATAAATTAAAAATTTAGGAAACCCCCGGCGCAAAAAGAACGGTTTATTAACTGAAGAATACTAAGTTACGAATACCTTAAAGGTGCAAATCCACGACGCGACAAAAATATCGTGTCTCTTAGTAGACTTTAATCTCACGAGGCAATTATTTCATTATTTTAATACTTTCTAATTATTTTGTCATTAGTTTCTTGAAATTAGACACTCACGAGACAAAGTTTCATCTCCCGCGGCTATTTTCATTATTTAAGTACATCTAGTTGTTGCTGAGAGTTTTGCCTCGTGATAGAAAAGTCATTGCATCAAAGATTTGCACCTTTACAAATACGAAATAACTTAGTATATCATATTATTTATTTCTCCGTTATAGGTAGCATACTCCCAACATATATCCAGTTTTCTGATCTGATATTTTAAAAAACTACTGGGATTGAAACTCAGCTATTTTATAATCTTTATTCCGAATCCCTGTAATATTTCAAAATGCGTCGGGGACTGTCATGAAATGCTAACAAAGAAAATTAAAAAGATACCTACTCCTTTTTGCGTCGGGGGTTAGAGAAATGTACCTATTCTTTTGAAAAAGGAGGGTTTGCGCAAAACAATTTACTCCCCATCCGGGACTGTCCCTTCGATCTCAAGTGCTCGTTACTTCTGACCACAGAGGAAGGATAGGAAAAATGATCGCACGACTCGCGTCAATTCGCTCGACTAGGTCACTGTACAGAATTGAGAAATGACTCGGTATGGAAGTTTGCAATCTCCAGCATATCCATGATAAATGCACGATACAAGACGATCGCCTATACGTTTCATATCGATCGGCGTGTAAGGATCCCAGCGTATGAAACCGTTCACAATTTACGCGACGCCACGGATCGTACTATCGCTAATTCCGCCAAGCCCGCCGCCAACTACTTCTGCGTCTTCCAGGACAATGGAAACTGCTCCGAACAGGCGGCTCTGAAATTATCCCGAGCAGCGTATCGGCGCGTAAAACACGTCCATATCCCCATTGCACATCATCAGTGACTAGATGCAATCTCGTGACTAGCACCACCTCGTAGAAAAGGCTAAAGACACCCGCGCGGCTGTATATTTACGTATCACGCTTTCCCGTCGACTGGCGGATAGACGAAACTTACGATTACGATAAGGAGAAACGCTCTAGAATCCCCTCCCACCCTCCTTAAAAATTTACGAAGGCACTTTTAAACGACACAAATGGACGAAAAGAAATTAGACGCTTAAAGAGACTACACCCTCGCTTCACCGCGTCTCCCTATCCCACGCGAGCTGCTCTTTCGCGTTCAGCCTTTAATTAAAGGGTCTTCCTAGTGACACGACTGAAAAAAGCTTTATTTTGAGGGAATTAAAAAAAAGAAACAAATGTTGCGCATTTGTAGCTTTATTCTACCACCTTCTAAGACTGTAAAAAAAATTTGTAAGTAAAGATATCCCTTTATAGCGGAATAGCAGCATCGGGAAGAGAACAATATCTTTCTGGATGCTCCTATTCCGCTAAGAGTGGATATGTTTACTGAAAAATTGGTTCTATAGTCTCAAAAGGTGATGGAATAAAGCTACAAACGTGCAAAATGATAGGCGCAGTATTTGTTTCTTTTTTTTTAATTCCAGAAAAATTAAGTTTGTTCAGCCGTCACTCTAGGTAGTAGAGCTGTTCGAGTACTCGATAAAAACGAGCCGAGCCTGACTCGGCTCGAAGAACCGAGTACTCGTAAAAACCGAGCGGCTCCAAAGAATCGAGTATTCGAATTTTTTCGAGCGGCCCGAAGAGAACCGACTAGTCGATTTTTCTTTTTTTTTCTTCGAATACTCGAACAGCCTTACTAGGTAGATCCCTTGAACAGACATCTCCCAGAATACATCGTGCAAGGATATTGTCACCACTCCAAAATATCGACCATTTACTTTTCCCTTTATTACGTAACAGTCAATAAAATTTCGTACGAGTGATATCAAAGGTTCTTCGAAAGATTCGTTTACAAAAGAAACGTTTACGATCCCCGAGGCACGATAGTGGGAGAAATGGCATATCGCATCGTGACGATATTTTTGCAAACACCTGATATATTCACGAGCGATCTCCGTCTGGGCAAAGTTTGACCGACGCCCCGTGCACCTATCGATAGTACTATCCGTGTGTAAAATAATATTCGCGGGTACAAGCTGTCGAAGGAAGAAAGAAGAGAGGGTACAAGGTACCCTGCGTTTTATCTATCACAAGCTGATTATTTATTTCCATATCGTGTGAAACAGGGGCTATACTGCGTAGTTAAGAAATACTGTTAAATCAACGTGGCTGATAAGCATGCGTGCTTATCGCTATTCACCGCTCAACGATTAACATCATTTAAACGATCAATTAAAATTGGCGACATTATCACAAGCCAATCGAACGCGCCGTTCAATTAATCGAACGTCGACCTCGAAACACCTTCTGCCGTTCGAACAGACTAAATCGCAAATAGTTCGAGCGATTCGTGGCTCGTAATGCGCGCATCCTTGCGAGGAGATCGTTGCCTCCAGAAAGGAACCGATATATTCCCATTGGCCGAATGAACAATAATGGTACAAAGTTCTTTAGCTATTAAAGTCAAATAAGGATAGCGCCGGGTACGGTTGCTCCAAAAAGCACCTTGCACGACCAACAAGTCGTTCTTAGGACCCATCGATCTCGGATACTTAGAAAAGAAGAATAGAGCAAATGCTTAAATTACGAGACCTATGATCAAGTTTTGCAATTTCAATCGCGTTGGGTTGGACCCTGCGCTCTCTAAAGTCGGGAATCCACTTGGAAGCAGAGCTAAGCTATGCGATGCTCTGCTATGCTAAGTTTTAAAAAAGTAGCTTCAATAAATCCTTATGGAATCGTTTCCACCAAAAGCTAAGCTAAGTTGTGCTAAGTGTTTTATGTTTCATAGCATAGCTTAGCTTTCAGGTGGACTCCCGGCTTAATTCGCCCAAGGATGATTAGAAATTTCTGGTCGCGTGTTTCAGATCTTCCAATCCTCCGATTCGATTTAAAAGCGTGTACACGTATGCGCCCCCATTCGTCGCGCCAATCTATAGACACTCTAGACGGCTCTCACTCGCTGAGAGCTATCCATTCCTTTTACAAACGATCTTGCTGACAATTTTCACGAACGACGAATACCTCGAACGACGGGGAACCACGAGGTACTTTGCGGAACGCTTCGTTGGAGAAACGTTCGACTAGTATTGCACAAATGTCGATTAAACGGTGGTAACGAACCCCCAGCTTCAACGAATAGTACACACGCTGGTGGATTCGCAGGGTGGCAAGAAGGAGGACTTAAGATTTAGGGGTTGTATAGTCCAAATTGAGTGACAAATGTTTAGTCGATCTAGGCCGAAAGTTAGAAAGGACTGTCGATTTTCCTAGTGCCAAGGACTGGAAACCTTTTGTTCGTTGAATTCAACGCGTGAACAAATAATATAATTACCTCTCCATATTCTTACTTCGATGTCCGCAACAGGCGTCCTAAGCGTACTTCTCCCAATTCCCACCACCATTTCGCGTTTTCGTGTCAGGTAATTGCGCAGTCTTCCAAAAACTCCTTGTCTGTACTCGACAGGCATATTCCACTTGCCCAAGCAGCACACTTCATTCTAACTCCTCCGAACTTAATTCTCTCACTCGTTTCGCCTAAACACCTTTCCCCCAGTCCAGTGACTACCATTTAAACACCCTGCAAGCCTGCAACCCTCTTCGCACCACCCTATACCCCTATACACGCACCGTACGCAGTCTCTTAATTTTCAATTCAATCAACATCACGCCTACTTTCGCACCTTTGCACTCGGTGGAGCTTGCCATCGAACTTGCACCTCAATCTCCGTCTAAACCTACCCACCGTTCCCTTCGACCCAGCAAACCAGAACTACCACAATAAAACGCCAAACGCTCCTGAAACATTTCTAACCAGCGGCACACAATGGCGACGTGTAATAGTAGCCGAAAGAAAGTTCAAAGCTCACAATCTTCCGTGTCACCGACGTGTTCAAGCTAACCCCTAAATTTACAGGCTAAAAAATTTCGAAACATAATATAGGACCTTGCCACAAAAGGAGTGCAGAAGTGCTCCGTCTTTACCAACTTGAAATAAATTAGAAAAAGCTCTTTATAAAATTATTGCTTTGACTTAACATTAAAAAGAGAACACTAAGTTCTTATTTATATTTGTAAAAATATTAATATTTGTTTACGTATATTACACGTCGTAACTCAAGAATGGTATAAAATAGAGTTGCACCCCTTTTGCTGCAAGGTCCTCAATGCTTTCTCTGATTCCCGTCGCCCTCGCAGGCTTCAGCTTCCCTTCGACCACCGCTGCGGCCACCAAGTGCAAAGGATTGGCGAGCCACCCTCTCGGCTAAGGTCGCGCGGATATTGCAACAACGAGCATCAACGGTTATTGTAACAACAGGCTACCCATATACCGATGTAAAGACGGGTGTCGCCTCGGGCGGGTCGACACGCTTGTGCGCGGCGGTTCACGGGCTGCCATGCCTTCTTCAGCGAGCCGAGAATACTACCATCGGCGGAAGGGATCGCTCGATTGTCCGTTACCATTGCGTCGACGAGGAGCCGTCTCGCCTTGGCTCCTTGGCCGAGGAACGACGGCCGTGCCGCTTGCGATCAGTCGCGCTCCTTGCTCAGGTCCGATGGTAGGTCGCAGACGGACGTCGCCGTGGCCATCGTCGTCGTCGACGTGGTCGGGGATCGCGGCGACGGCGACAGATTCATCCTGGACGTGACCGGCAGCGACAGACCGGCGGCGCTCATCGCCACGTTCAGCGGTATCGTGATGAACGGCTGGTTACCCTGCGCGGAGTTCACCGGGGCTACCGTGCCTGCGAAACAATGCCAGAAAACCTCTACTTGGGGAACAGGAGGGACAGGGAGCACCCGGCCGGGGGGAGAATTCGTGCGAACCGCGCGACCATCGGTAGCCACCGTACGGTCGCTCCCGTTTCCAGCGAATTAGCGTCGCGTCGGAGGGATCGGGGTGCAACAGGACTTAGGGGATTCGTGGTTTCTCACCTCCTTCTTGAGAGATTTGCACCGGCTGGCCGTTCTGCCCGATACCGAGTAGAACCCCTGGGCTTGGCGAGTAAATGACTGTCTGTGGCATCTGGTACATTATACCTGCGGACAATTATGGGCTCCTTCAGGCTGTGGTAGATAAACGCGCGGCATCGATTCGAACACAATCTGTTAATGGCGATGACGAGGGGGATGTGGTTCGATTATTGGATTTAGGAGATATAAGATTCCTGGACTTCCCGCAACGTCTCCAGCGGTTAATCGTGATCCCCGCAAGCGCCCTAGTTTCGTCACTTTCCTTTCGACATTAAACTTCGCGCGACGCTTCAATTAATATATCCTCGTCAAATTCAAACATTCCTTTACTGCAGTGATGAGCAACTTTAGTGGACCAAATGTTTAGCTAAGCTAAGCTATGCTATGTTTTAGCTTAGCTTCTTGTGGAAACGGTTCCATAAGAATGTATCGAAACTACTTTTTTTAAAACTTATCATGACATAGCACAGCTAAGCTTCTAGGTGGATTCCCGGGTTAATACTCTACGTGGGTCGCAATATTAAATAGTTAAATATCCTTATCAAAGAATTTGAATTTATCGAGTGAATTTGTTATTTCTGACATAGATTTACAATTGAAACAGACTGCAGGGCCAAATGCGGCCCGCAGGCTTCTCTCGTCGCTGCTTTACTCGACCACTGTTCCCACTGACCACTCATACAACGTGCTCATATTTGTCGAATACACCGTCAAGCAGAAAATAAACGTGGCACGCATGAGCGAATAAATATCTACACTAATTACTTCCCCATCGACTAACCCAAAATCCCCTCTTACAGAGACATAAAAAAAAAGAAACCCACGCAGGACGAACGGGAGCAACGGAAACGCGGATCGAGGGGTAGGATCTCGTCGGGGATGGAGCGTCGCGTCGCCGGTGTCGGCGGTTATCGAAATTCCGCCGAGGACAGTTTGCCGCGGGGAACAATGGGAGGGCGAAAAAAAGAGAGAGAAAAAAAAGAACCGTACGTCATGCTGGCGATCGGTAAGTCGGATGGCATCCACTCCATATATTAGCATCGATATTTATGTGTACACCTGCATCGGAGCGCGGCTTTCGACCGGATCTTACTTCCCAGTTAGGCATCGCGTCGCTGTCTTAGTTTGGTCATCGCGGCCCGTACAACTCCTTATGTACTCCCCTACACGGATAACCTCGTCATCGCTCGCACACTTTTCGCATTTTAAGTGTCCTCTTTCCTTTATCTTCTCCCTCCTCGGGCCATCTGGCCTCTCTCTCTCTCCCCCTCTCTCTCGCTCACTCTCCCTCCCCGTACCGCATCATGCGTTTACCTCTCTGATACCATTCTCCCGTTTCTACGCTCCTCTCTGTCTGCCGACCTACCTGACTGATTGGATTGCACACGCTCGCCTCGGCTGCCTTACGCTCTAACGATTTTCCACGCCGGGGCTTTTACCGGTCCGCGATCCCGCGACTCGCGCGGCACGCCCACGAGCAAATTCGTTAATCGCCGCTCGCGCGCCGCCGCGATTACCATTATCGTTTCGGCGCTACCGAGCCACGGGAGTGGATACCGCGGCGCGGCGGATGCTCGGACTTTTTCGGTAGGTACCCTCTGGAAGACACGCCGAGCGATCGAGGGCTACTCGACGCTGGGCAATCTCGTCCACGAATAGACTTGGTTTCTAGCCTCTACGCGCGCACCGGCGGAGGAGGCTCGTCTGGATTGATAAGAGCCTCTACCACTCTCTCTGATGAACTCACCGGAGTGATTTTTCGGGAGATCCTTGGAGACCGGAGAGTCGCCGTCGCTGGTGTCCCCGTCGCTTTCATTGGCGCAAGTGTCCGACCTGGGTGACGTACCGTCTTCCTGAAACGATACAGAAATGTCGCTGGCTAGTACGTGGGTCGTGAACACGGAAAGCATAACACACTCCGTTGCGCAATGGACGCACAAAGTACAAAAACACCGCCATATTCGCGATTTGAAAGTGTCTTCCATTTACGCGCCAGGCTTCCAGGAATTTCGTAATAATTACCAAGCCGACGCTTCTCCGCTGGTCGAAGCATCGCGGGATGAAAAACCGCGATAATTCCTTGCGCTACCATATAGAATCGCCGAGTTCCCTAGTTCCTTAAGCATACGCACGCAGCTTACTCTGTCGCTCGATGAAGCATACGAGAGCCGGTATGAATCAGATTTTAATTTCGCATACATTAAGTTTCCCGCGGACGCGTCGCTCGGTACGAAACTTATGAATCATCTCGGCGAGGCTCCTCGTCCCGGAAAGTCGCCGAAGACTTTTCGGTCGGGGCAGCTCGATCTCGAGCGACGGGCCGGTCTGACCTCGGCTGAGAGCGATCGAGGATCCAGGCTGTCGATCGGGCAGCAGCGGTAGCGGTGATGTATAAACAGCGGCGTGCGCCAGAACTGTAACGGGCCGTAAATTCCAGTCCCTTAACGAGTGGCGGAGCGGAGAACGAGGCGGATGATAGAGCGCGACCTGTAAATCGTAGATAACGCCCGGGCAATAATATCGGCCAGCCAATCAAACCGGCGGCTGGTCGATCAATCAACGAGTCCTAGGGAGCGACCGAGCCAGCGACGAAACACAGCCGAGGAGCCCGGCTTGCCTACCTACCAACCTAGCAGGGAGAGATGCGCGAGCTTGTTCGCGCGCCTTATATGGCCATCCGCGCGGCCCCAGCTCGCGCGCCGCGCTTCCACGGCAGATTCTCACAAATTTACGCAGGACTACGGTTTCCCCGGGTGACTTTCTCTCCCCCGGCCCGGCCGGCCGGCCCGCCGCCACTTTTTTTTCCAACGGGGCAGCCCGCGGCCGGGCAACCTATGCGCTTACACATGCACCTCGACTCCCCTCGTTAGGGACTCGCACATGTCGCGGGCCAGCCCGGCGGATCGGCCTTTGCATTCGAGAGAAAGCAACCAGCCGGCCACCGTTTGCTACCCACGGAGATTAGGAAGCACTCCTCGCGACGGATCGCGGCGGGCGCATTCCAGGAGCCACGGATCCGTGCTCCGTTCGCGAGTCGCCTGGCCGCGATCGACGGGGCCTACCGCGCGGGAGGGGGCCCACCGCTCGCGTCGACACTGGACACTTCTTTCCTTCGGGATTCGGCGCCGGTAGACCAGCTTCGGACGCGATGTCCGAGTACACGGTATTAGGAGATATCGCCACTGAGATCGGGAAGTGGTCGCGACGTATTTCGATTGTACTCCGGTGTCGAAGGCTCCGCGACGTCAAGAATTGATATTCCAAAGTGCGCGAGAGAAGAGGGAGACGGAGGCTCCGCGGTGGCTGTCCACGTCGGAAGCTTGATTTCTGATCGGGACCACCGGCCGGCCGCAAAGGATGCCTGAAAGCGCGGAGGGCTGCGAAAGCCGAGCGGCCAGGCGTTGTCGGCAATCACTTCCGAGTCGCATTTGTACCCCCCATTACCACGGGTGTGTATAGAAGGCGCGACAAAAACCGGCATTCCTGATTCTTAAGTTGGACTCTATATAAGTATCTGCCATCGCGAACATTGCCTGTATATGGCGACAACCAGGCTTTGACAAAGGTGACCGTATATGGTATTCTGCTTCCACCTTCCATTACCTTCTCGCTCCTTTTCTCTATCTTTCTCCCTCCCTCCCTGCCTTCCATCTCCCCGCCATATTTCTCTTTCCCTTCCCTTCCAGCCCTCCCCCACCTGCCTTCTGCCCTTCTCTCTTTCGCCCTGCCCCGGGTCTTCTTGCGCGCCGCTGCCTCCTGGTCTCCACTCGTGCCCGATCCACCGGGGTGCCTCCTCGGCGAGATGCATCATAATCGTTAAGTCGTTAGATCGTAAATCGTGGCTTCGAGCCCCACCCCGGCCCGCTGTAAGCAGCGCGAAACCGCCGGTGGACGGGCGAAAAAACGGGGAGAGCTTCGAAGCGCGCTTGACGGGGTGCGGGCTTGCGATCTGGAAACGCGAGGGCCAATCGCTCGAACCTTGCTCTTCGTCCCCTTCTTCTATTTAGCCGGCGATAATCACTTGCAAGTGTAGTGTTCTCGGATAGATCGGCAGGAACGTCCTCTGAAACTTTACCTTCGGGGTAGCTCTGCCCGAGGGCGCGTGAATCAGAAGAGGGTGCGACGCAGCAAATTCTGTATCTTAATAATTCCGTATCCGATTCGTTCGCGGGATTAACGGTCGCCTGAGAACTTATAAACGCTGCGCACCCGCGTCCAATACAGTTGAACCGATGTACGATTAAATAAGGGTTCTATAGGGGTGCTGGAACGTGCTCCAGGGCACGGAGGACTGTGTTGCTCCAGCAGATTCTCCAAGATCATAAAACATCGCGCGACGATTCGGAGACAGACCTACCTTGTAAATCATGCTGAAAAGATGATTGGCAAAGTGGAATATGTTTAGCGGAATGCTTCTGTCTACAACGGTAGCGTTAGTTATCATTTAATGGTTCACAGCGCACCGAGGAATAACTGTCGCGCTATCGGGACGATATCGTATCTGCGCTTTTGTCGGCCTCCTTTTCGCCGATTTGTAAGGGTAGGATTTTACCTGAAGCTCTTGAGCGGAAGGAATTTTCTAGCATATGTAATAAGTAGCAACTCTGACATGTTAGTTATTATTTCCATCTCGGTCTTCAACGACACTACTCGTCCATCTACATTATTTACACATACAACAACGAAACAGTTCTCCCAGCCGTGCGAAGTAACAAATTTGATTAAACCTAGCTCCTTTAAATTAACCTTTAGAACTCAACGAAACGGAGAAATCTCTCGAAACCACTTTCATGGCAACGCTAACTACCGAGCTACTGAACCGACGGCCCGTTAACGAACGTCGAGCAAGCCCAATCTCCTCGTCTCGCTGGGACCCCGAGACAGCTCACCCCTTTATTCCTCGAAGCTGTACAAGCAATCGTTTCGAGTCTCGAGCTTCTGATTAATTCCTGCCACTTATCAAGTATCTCCACCAGCGCCCTATCGTCCCAGAGGGTGCAGATCTAATTCGAGCCGGCGACCCGCTCGGACTCCTCGCGCTCGACTATCCCGCCGATTCCTTCTTTAACTTCTACGTTTCTATCGTCGCGGGGGTGTAGCGACGAACGGCGAACGCACCGTGAAAAACAGGGGCTCTCGCGTTGCTCTCGTTGCGCAACAGGTGGGTGTTCCATACCTACCTGCTCGTAAGAAACTGTCGCCTGGTGCCGAGCGCCACTGTCGGCTCAACGCGGACACGCGATCGTGCGGGGCCCGCGGCCCATTTCGACAATGATAATATCGTACGGCGTGCGTGTGTGTAATATAAATATTATCACAGTATTTTACAGTACACTATTTACACGATGTGATACATTGGTGGTTACCGTACAATTCGTGGTCACCGTTTCTCAGGATTATAAATCGTAAGATTAATATATTATTTGTACTTTGTGCGTCGACGGGTGGGGGTGGGGGGTGTGGCTGGGCGGAGAGGTGGGGGGGGGGAGACAAATTCTAACGCATCGTTTGTATTTCCAATCGAACACACTGCCTCCCATGTGCCGTCGCGCGTAATGCTCGTCCCTTCTTTCCACGCGTCCACATTAAACACGTCTGTCTGCCTACGGCATATACCTGTTCATATTTTGTTTTTTGTCTGTTTAATGATCAAGCGATACAAAGAGAAAAACAACACACGGCACATACACGCGCGTGCGCGTAAGCATGCATAACGCGAACGGGACGAGTCGGGTGCTCCTCTGCTCGGGAGTGTAGGGGAGGAAGGTAGCGAGATGCTGAGACGGGGGAGGTGTGAGGGAGAGCGGGAGGTCGGTGGTGATTCTGGGAATTAAATTAAGGGTGTTTTAAATACTAGCTACTTAATCTACGAAAATAGAGAAAATAATTGTAAAAAAAAAATAGGGGAGAAGAAGAAGAAAAACAAACAAACAAATACTACACATGCCACTTTCAGTACAAAAACACATTACGGACACAATGTACGATGCACAACAACGTATATATATATATATATAAATATATATGTATAAATTTAAATGCGCAACAATGCCAAGCGTGCACCGCCGGGTCTACTGGCTCGGACTCGCACCCACGTATTCAACGATTTCTCGTTTCTTCGGCGTGCTTTTTTTTGTTCTCGTCCCGGGGAAAGGCGGAACACGCCTCCACCTGAACGACATGAGTATTCTTTTCCCTTTTTTTTTAAACAAAAAGAGCACGCCTCGGGTAAGGATCTCTGTTGATGGAGGGGGGAAGGGTGGGAAGGGGAGTGCGCACGGATGCATCGATCCTTCCTTGATTCTAGGCTGGCGAAACTCGCGAGCTAGGTACGATTGTTACGATACAAAATACAGTCGCGCGGCGCGGAAACGAAGCGAACCAAGTCACCAGTCGCTCTGCAGTTGCTCGATCGTCGACTGGACTTGCTACCTGCTCGCCACGAGATTGGTACACCGCTCGAAGTAATCGGAGGATCATCGTCCGCGACGACTCATGGAGTGTTTTAACGATTTCATAGAATAATTTATCTTCGTATCGTTCGATACACAGATCTGTTCGGATGAACTCGAAGCAGTAACTAATCGCGAGAGATAATGTCCCATGCAGGCGGGATAACGTTGCGCGAGCAAATATTTCTTGAGTCACTGAGTATTTTGATATTTTTTACTGGATATCTCGCTTATGCGGTATGTTGCGGTTTGTCAAACATCCGAGTGCGTGATCCTTCAACTATTTTAAGCAGGTCTCTAGGAGAATTTGTTAAAAGAGCTAAGAGACTTCTATGGGTATATTTTTCCTAGAATAGCAGACTTGGCGCGCCTCGGCTCCCCTCGATTGTCGTTGCTCAGCGTCGATCGATCAACTTTTACAACGTATTTACAAGGTCTATAAATAAATAAGAAGAAAGATTCCGTCGCCGTAAAGTATTATAAATACGATTCGAGCGAGCACGAAGACGTGGGAGGGGGACACACGCGAGTACGAATATACGCGTCTGGTCGAGTAAATTCATCGCGCGAGCTGCTACCCTAAACCTCTCTGTCTCACTTTCCCTTTATCCGTTCAATGAATGTTACTCCCATCGACGCTAGTCCTCCGTTAAACGCCTTATCTCGTAAAGAAGCACAACTCGAACGGGCACGTCACCCCGTGACTCCTACAATATCGTAGAAAAAGTCTTTGGACTCGGATTAACGCGTAGATCCAGCCATCGATTCGTCTCTCTCGAATTTCCCCATTCCTCCTTCCACTCGGACCGCGCATGTTCCCTTGGCCTCCTCATTTCCAAGACAATGTAATGCAACAAGAGCTAGCTAAGAACTAGCCGAATTTATCATATCCTACACAAATCGCGCACCGTTTTAAAAACACCAAAATTCAACGTCGAACTCTGAACAACACTGCCGATGGAATCTGGTGATTTCATTCTGAAATTCTATGTACATCCTCGCGTGGAAAAGAAGATGAGCTCCGTCTCCGGTAATCATTTCTTGGTGAAGCCCGAGATCGTTAAGAGCGACGATTCAGCCCGATAGAAAATTCGTGGGTCAGAACCAGGGCCGGCGAATACGTTACAGTGCGCGTCAACTGGACTAGATTTGTACGTTGCAGGCGGGGCAGGCAATGCCGTTTCCTTGCGAGCAGTTTTCATCAGCCGTCGCCGATCGATCACCGATCCCCAAGAATTACCGGGAGACCCTTTTCCCTGAGAGCCTGCCCCGTCTATCCGTAGCGCGCGATTGTGGGACACGAATGGCTTTCTTCGCGCATTAAGTACCGAAACCTGCTATGTTAAGCACCGTCGAGCACGTCCCAAAGATGACAGGTGTCCGTAGAGCCTTCACGGGCAGTACCATTGAAAGAGGAGTTAATTGCTCGGACTCTTTCTCAACGACCCACTCGTGACGAATCATCGTCCCGTGCAACTGTATCGACAACTGTGCCCGGCGATTAATTTAAGGGAAATCGTTCCAACGAATCCGACACCACGCGTGTTACACTCTACAGCTTCTAAATATCATATACGAACGTTTAATAGTAGCATTAGTTAATATTCCTTTCTTACCTCACAAACTCTAGAACGCTCTGTACGCTATAAATAATCTGAATCTCGATTTTAATAAATACTAGAATAAAGAGAGCACTGGTGTCCCGAGTATCTTGGACTTCGATAAGTTCGCCGACAGCTTTTGGTCCCGAAGACGTTTGTAAAGTGTAATAAATACTAGCCACCAGTTTGTAAGAGTGTCTACGGAAGAATTCGATAATGCTTTATTCAGTTTCAAGACCGCGATCCTAAAATTAAGCGCTAATGCGCGCGCTAATCTGCATACGGATTGGAGGCGGCGCGGCGGGCAAACGCGGCGCACGGAATCGCCTTCCTCCCTGCGCGCGCGAAAAGAAAATAACCGTACTTTCATCGGCACCGGATGCGGTGCGCCTCATCGAGAATTTCGATACCCGGCGTCCGGAAAAGAAAGTCGGATGTCGCCCCCGGAACTTGCTCCGTCGGCGCTTGATTCTTTATTCAGCTTGCGCGACGCGCGATTTAACGTCCACCGAACGACACGTTCTCGATAACGAGGCACCGAGGAATTATAATTCCTTTTAACCGGCTCTGTCGCTTCAATCCAACCACCACTACGGACGCAACTCTGAAGCGCGTTTGGCGACGCGTCTTGGACGGAACTGGAGGCCTTCGACAGCCAGTTGGTCGTGAATACACTAAGAAAGCCAGGAAACGGAAGCACGAAGAACGTTCTCGCGAGCTTAGAACCGTCTCGCCTGGTCTGACGCTCCTGACTGATTCTACTTCGAACCCGACAACCCTCGCGTTGCTGAAACGACCAAGTGAAACTCCAGAGGAAAAGGCGTCTAGAGGCATTTAGAATCTTTGCGGGACCTCTACCGCGATCTTGGAAACGATTCTGATTGCCACAGCGGATAGCCAGTACTCGACAACTTCGAGGCACTTGCAGTGGCTGAAAGAAGTATAGTGGGTCGCTTGGGGCACGCGTAAAGTGACATTCTTGAGGCATCAGTTGCCAAGCGTGCTCTTCGACACTTACTAAAAGGTTTCATAAGCTCGACACTTATGCTTCCGACGATGCAAGTTCAGCTGGTCGATGATGGCCACTTCCCTCGGCTGCAACGAGGGGAGGCTTGTTTTATAGACATGCGATAGCTGAACAACCCCCACCGACCACTCAACCTTGCGCCGAGTGTAATCCCTAAAACCCTACATACCGTCTTCCCAGACACTTAACTCCCAACCCTCACGTATACCGTCTCCAAGCCCTGTTACTCCTGCACCCTTCTCATACTTCTTCCACCCACGCTAAGCAGCTAATCACGAGTACCCTCTACCGACGTATCGACACAACGGTGCTCGATCGCTCCAACAGCCTTCTAGACATTCATCAACGCTTTCAGTGGCGTGGACGATTTTCTGCCGTTCTCGCGCTCGTGTCTTCCAGAAAGCATAGAAACTATTATCCGCGCGCCCTCGAGTATCTCCGCGAGGCGAGTCGGAGCGGAACAAGAGTTGCCAGAAGTGGGAACGCGATACTTCATAAACCATCCCTGTTGGTCCCGTGTTCTGGCATCCCTGGAGCAGAACCTCCCCCGTGGTTTCCAACTTGAAGATGTTCGACTCTCTCGAAGTGGAATCTCTCGCGTTTTTCAAAAGCTTCCGCCACTGAAAGCGTGGACTAGGCCAAAGGGAAGATACGACCGCTCCTCGGGTGAGAGTCACGGGAATCGAGAGGGCAGCCACCAGGCGGCTGGGCGCGTGGCCGGTGGCTCCTCGTAGAGGCGCGATGAGCCGGGGGGCAAGCGAGTGCTCGTTCGAGTCGGGTGGTACTACCGTTGGGGATGCGAGTGCGACATGTGAGGATGATAGGCGGCGTGGTGGGGCGGCAGGGGCGAGGGGCAGGACTGCTGATACGGGCCAGCGGCGAGCATCGGGCCCGGGCTGGAGCATGGTACCAGGTGCGAGCTCGGCGAGGCCGCGTGCGCATGCGCGATCAGGTGCGCGTGCTGCGCGTGCGAGGGTGGCGCGTGCTGCGAACCCGGCGGCGGTGGCGGCGGCGGTGGTTGCGGATGGCCAGGAGGCCCCCCGGTCGGACCGCCACCAGGATACCCGCCGTGGAGCGAGCCACCGTGAGGCGAGCCATACACCAGTTGCCTTACTTTCTGCTCGTCGTCGGCTATGTTGTAGGTCAGTTCGGTCTCCTCGAACCCGGTCGCGGACATCCTCTGGTCGCCGGACGAGCCGGAGGTCGGCGGGTCCGGGCTGTTCAGGCAGGTCTGGATCAGGGCCTTGCCGGCCTCGCTCGTTATCATCGGCTGCAGCTTCCGCGTCGCGAACGTGTACACGTGCCCGGTCTCGCTGGCCACCAGCAGCATCACCTGCGTGCCTGTCAGCGTCGACAACTCGTACGCCTGCAACCAGAGATAACGATTAATTAGGGATGCCTTGTCTTAGTGGCTGGCTTTGGAGCTCCCTTGCTCGGGAGCTGCTTCGCACAGATCGGTCTTAAGTAGACCGCGGGGAGATCGTTTTGTGGTTTCAAGGGGTAATAATAGTTTTGTGGTATTTCGGGGTGATTAAGGGTGAGATATCGCTGTTGAATCTCGTTCTTCTGGGCGACGTGGGTTCCAGGTCTTTTTAATTCAAAGGGTAATCTGGTTTTGGAAAGACTGAAGTATAGGGGTAGTAGTTACGGTATAGAGAAGCTCTAATGAAAGAGTCTCTCTGGTTATGCTGATAGATGAGTGCAGATAGCAAATAGGCACTAGATAGCAAGTATCGTTTTTTTTTTTTTACGGAATTCTACAAGTCCTCGATTTTAGGAAGGGGTGACTTCATTTCGAATCACCCCATAATCTTCTGATTTATCTTCACCAGACTTGTACTTTGTCTTCTAAATCAAGCTCTCATCGTTATATCACTCTAAATTTCGGAGTATATCTCTCAAGAAAAGCAGGCTGAAAAACCCTTGAAATTTCTTAATGATTTTCATCTAATTATTCGTCTCAGCGAATTTCGTAGGTTTCTCAAGTTTTCCGTAAATTTCTAACACACTCACGGGCATTGTGTATTGAACCACAAGAATTCAAACTTACACTCTTAATACGAAGACCTTCGCATTCCAAATTTATTTAGACAGCGCCCCTCGAAAAAAAGGAATCGTAAATTGTAAAATATATTCACACTCCGATCCTTGAAGAACGAAAGCAATATCTGCTAGGCCTCTAAACATGTAACATGTACGTACCTTGAACGCTTGATGTATTCAGAAATCTTTGTGGAGCGCGTTTATGCAAATCCTCGCCGCCTGCGCGACGATTAACGCGCGATTTTTATAAATAATTGATTCGAAACGAGCGAAGGAAAAACCGCGCCTGCATTTTTCCTCCGGAGATCATGCCTTTAATGACACAACGATTATCGAGGTTCCCTGAAGCGCTTCTTGGATACGCTGCGGATAGGATTCAGCCTTTTTGCGGCGAAAACCAGCGTTTGTATGAAAATACATTGTACTTTTAATTACGGCCTGAGCAGTTGAACTTGTTAACAAAAACCACGCTGGCCGAGGGAACAACGCATCCGTGGCATGAAAATGGATGAACATACTGGAACGTTATGAACTCTCCTTGCCTTTATCTTGTGGGATCGAAGCACTGGTGCATATTTAACGTGAAAGAAAGTGTTCTGCAAACGAACTGTTCGCAGTTTACGAGCTGTTAATGCAAATCCTGCGATAACAAACGATCTCAAACAATTGCATAGAAAAATGACGGAAAACGAATTACAAATTACTATCCGCAATTTCTATATAATTTAAGATTGCTTAGATGATTCTTGATTTTTAGAATTTTTCTTTAGAATAATTAAACTCTCTTTCTCTATGTCGTAATCATATTTCATTGCACGTTGGAGATTCACCAGCGGCGTTGAAAACAATTTAAATAACCCAGACGGTGTAATTTTTAGCGTGCATCGTTAATTCACGCGAAGAGAGAGAATTTAACTTAAATTTCCCTCTCTCTAATACCATTGTACAGCAATTATGTCAGTTTCGTGTCAAAACATGGCTAAGTATAGAGACCTCGTCTTCAGAAAAGGGGAACAATCTATCTTTGGTTTTCTAAATTCGTATGAAAGATGCAATTTGCGTTAGGTTCTTCTACGGATTTAGATACGACGGCGTTTGGGTAAAATAAGCAACCGTGAGGCGAGATCACCGTTAATAATGAAAACTCCAATTTAAAACAATACCAAAGTATTTCAGATCTCATTATTACACTACTACGCGTGCTCCGCTCTAGAAAAAAAAGTAACATTCAACGATATTGAGCTGCGCTTTTCTCATTGAAACACATGAAACATAAATTAAAAAAATAAATTAAATTGCTATCCATGAGGCGGAATCCTGTTAGCTAAAGTTTTCCCAAAACTACCAACTAACAAGCTTCGTGCTGTGAAACTCGATCGCGCACATTTTGTGTTCGCGCATTGGTCAAGTAGTGGCGAAAAATAATGGTAAATGAAACGTTATAATCAGAGTTGAAGAGGTATGAACGTTCTCAGTGGAGCCACGGAACGAGTCATGTAACGATTGCCAAAATCTACTGTGCCAGCGTGGTCGCAACCGATTTCCGGTGACAAAAGACGTGGCAGCCAGTGGCGACGGTTTTGCCCGGTGTATTTTCATCTAAAATACACGGACAGGTTACTAACGAAATTCGCGTTAGCGATGGCACAGTTGTCAGCCGTAAATCGCGCGCTCGCTAAAGTCATTGACCACGCGGCAGCGATGCGCGTTTCTTTCCTTCTATACGAAATCTCGCTAATTCGAGCCTACTATTGAATTTGTCGTCGCAATACATCTGTGCACGGGGATGACGAATGAACAGTTATTTAAACTGCACTATATTTCAATTTACGAAAATTTCAATTGGATCGTACTGTTGCACGGTTTCCTAATTTGAATTTCGCGCCACGGACACGCGCCGCGTGTGCGTTAAGTTTAAAAAATGATAAAGGAATAAGTTTCTTATCACCTCGCCGTGTTTGAAAGAGATATCTAATTTTGCCAGGCTACTCGGACCGTTTGGCGTTAAGTTAATAAACTTCGCACTTCATTAAGCAGTCGAACCATCGGCAGCCGAATAACGAAGCCATTTTTTATGGTCGCTGAACCGTGCGAAGTTTTAAGAATTTACGTGGGTTCGAAGCTGCGTCGAGAAGGAAACGGACATTTCGCTTGCAGCATAGCGAGTGAGTGACACAATTTGAAAACCGGCTTTTCGGCGGAGCTTCCGGTCTCCGTGTGAAATTCGAACGCACTGCGGCGCCTCGCCGCGAGGGGGACACTGTTGCGATCGCACGATTCGGTAACCGATCGCGACGATCGATGAACGACGGCGACGGGCGCATCAGAGGTTAATTACAGCGTACGTGGAAATGGAGCGAGAGGTACGGCCGCGGATACGAACCTTCTTCATGATCCCGGTTTTCCTTTTGGAGAACGTGGTGTACCTCCGCAGCTTGTTGTCGATATACTCCATTTTAATCTTCACCCGTCCCTTGGTCTTCTTGCCGTTCGACGGGGGTGACTTTTTCGGCTGGCCCAGGCTCGTGAACGACTCGTCGAGATTGTCCGGCACACAGTCCGCGGACATCGACATGCCCTGCTGCTGCGATAGCGCTTGCCGCGCGTTGCTGTCATCGTAACATACGTCCGACGTGGTCCTCTTGATGCCCCTTTGCACGGATCCGACGCCGGCGTTCGGCGCGCCCGCGGCCGCCGCCGCTGCCATCATGGTGGCGCCACCGCGGCTTATTTGAGAAGTTGTTAGCTGGGAGGTGGACGGTCGGCCGTACATTTCCGAGCCAGCGTCGCTGCCTATCATCCCCATGCTGTAGCCAAGGCTCGCGTACCGACTGTCTCTTCCGCCGCTAGGGTTGTCCATTACGGACCCGCGCACATTTATTCCCTTTCCCTCGGCCCTTCTCCGCCACGGAATCGCGAATAGTCGGCGCAATGGTTCCCACGTGATCAACCATCTAGAGGAACACGGGACAACAACGCGCACTGCACGAGCGCTCCCCGCGAACTGAATGCGCGCCGAGTATCGTAACTTGACCTACGTGCTAACGCGATGCCTCTGTGCGTTCCTGCGCGGCTCTTACCCCCACCGCCGGCCGGGCACGCCGCGGAAAACTAGTCCGCTCTGTCGCGGCAGGGTTTCCCGTGGGAAGATCGGCAGAAATTCCTTCGCAGGAAAATCGCCGGCCACCCGGTTCACCGTCCCCCAGTGGCGGATGGTTTTCGCGCGGCTCCGATATCCCGAAATCCACCTCGGAAAGATCGCGCGCAGTGATACAAGAATCGACGAGAGGGCGTCCCCGGCTGCCATATTTAGAAGTAGACGTTACCATATTAGGGAAAGTTTGCCAAATATGGTGAACAGAGGTGGTCCTTCCTTTTCAAATGATCACTCGGCGCGCCGCGACAAAACACCAATCCAACTGACAGTAGCGCTTCCTGCACGCCTCTCCTACCCCTCCTCTCTTTTACCGGTATGTTCTTCCTATTTCTACGTGCTTACTAAAACATAAGGCTGATAAGCCGCTCCTCTCTGTGCGGGGCCGCTATTTCTTGCCCGTGTACATACGCCAGCTCTCGCGATCCAGGCTAATTTGTTTACGTTCGATTCCGGGAATGTATCGGGGCTTCTGGTCGATTCCAAGCTCTTCCAGGGATGAGCAGAAAATGATAATGCGGGTTAGGGTGCACGAGCAACGGCTGATAGTATTAGCCGCTCGCTCGTTGCAGCATGCTATTGGTTTTGGGGGTGTTACTCTTCATCCCGGTGAATGTCCGTGCAACGATGTCCACATGGTCTTGACGTGAATCATGTTTTAATATTTATAACCGAGTATATGCGTAGAACGTGCTTCAAGTTATGTAGGATAAATCTCCGAGCTGTATAGAAGTGAAGCAAGTAACGGGTAAAGGGATCTACACTTTGCTATATCCATATTAATGTCCTCCTACGTATGCAAATCTTTCGACATACCTCCTTATTTTTATATACGAATTCATCCATTTTAAGTATCAACTAATCAATTACTATCATAGTAGTATACGATTAGTATCAACTAATCAATTTAAAATGCTCAACGGTAATTATGTATAGGAATTTCTAAGTTTTAGTGACTGAATTGTAAACAATTATTGGGATTCTGGTAGAATGTATTTTAATAGATGTATGTATAAAATAAAGTATACATCGAAGTAGATTGGTATCACATTTATTGTCGCATTATAATTAGTCTCCTAAAAGTAAAATCATTCGCGGGATAGAAAATAATTTATTCGCCAGACGCTATCGTGTGTGCTGCGGAGATTAGAGTGTCGTGAACCTCGCGAGCGTACGCAACTTGTGCCCTTACGGTCATTAAGAACTGAGGATAGGTTAAAGCGGGACCTTCTTGCGCCGCTACCGTGTCAGTACGCGTTGGTATCACGGATACCGGTAGATATCGCAGAGAACTAGAATTTTGCGATAAACATTCTATGGAGGTCTTCAAATGCAATTCTATTTGATCGCAGATAGAGTAAAATTCTTCCATGTTCTTATTGAAACGGTGGTCGGGTTGGTCGATGCCCTTCGGCGATCCGACGTCTACCAAACTGTTCTGGTGAAGCGTTTGGGCAGCGGTTTTCAGGGCTATGGCTAACGATTCCCTTAGGGGACCGATCAATGATTTTACTTTAGAAATATTGTCGAGCTTCTCTTGCGTCTGTTGCTGCTGCTGCTGTTGCTGCTGCTGCTGTTGAACCTGCTGCGGCTGCGCTTGCTGGGGATTTTGAGGGATTTGAGGATTTACAGGCTGAGTCATTTGCCCCACCCCGATCGTTCCTGGTTGTTGAATAGGAGGAATATTCATGGTGGCTCTAACAATGCAACAATTAGGAAAGAGTTACATATAACTTGTAGAGAAAGAATGTCATGAAAGTATGGTTATGTAATTCCGATCGTTGCTTAAATAAATTTCTAATATTTCGAAGATTACGAACTTTAATTCACCAATTATTACAATAGTTTAGATATAACCTTAAATCACTATTAATATACTTAAATACAATCTGTTGCTATGTTAAATTTATTTCGTAAGTTCCAAGGTATCGTTCACTTTAGTGAAACAGAAATAACGCAAACGGACTTTTACCTATTTTCTTGCTAAACACTTATAAAACAAACAAAACGAACCACTGCATTTAAATATGTTTTGTTTGTATGCATTTCTATGTTTTTAACTGAAACTTAAGAACATTCAGATTGGGTGATGAAATGGATTTAGTGATGAAATTCGTAACCAGAGGGCCAGTAACACTAGTAGATTCTCGCAGGCACTCTTGCAAGTCAAATTCAAATTTATAATTCTTTGTCTAATTTTGTTTGCTTTCAAGCGCGATATTTCCAAATTAATAATAGTTACTATATTAAAGGTTATTTTTATTCCTTTACAAGAAGGCCTTATTCATCGATCTGACTAAATAATAGATTTTTCAAACGCAAATTTCTTCTCTTCTTTGTTCTTTTTCCTATTTTCAATATCATTTGCTGGCCTTGTAACGATTATAACATAAGTTACTTGATCTAGGGCGAATTCCATTTACGCCCAAATCGCCCGTGATTTTCATTAAGGTTGGTTTTCCGATTACACGACTGGACGCAACGTCCAAAACTTCAAAGTCGATTTTCTGGCAAATGAAGCGCGATATAAAAAAAAGTTACTCTTTCTTTTCGGTTCATAATAAGTGAATAAGTCGACAAAAAGGAATACAATTTTTTGTTATTGCGCTTCATTTTCGAGAAAATCGACTTTGAAATTCCTGACGTTGCATCTAGTTGCGTTCAGGAAAACCTAGCTTATTATAGCCAATTAGGACGGTCGCACTCGGTGCGCACCAGTGCAACCGTCTAAATTCGCTATACAATTTTCATATCTTATATAAAAAATGTTTCACGTATACAGTATTTAAACCATTCATCCAGAAACAGTCTAATAGTCTTCAGAAATTCAAGAAAAAGAGGAAAAAAGGCTACACAAGGAAATCGTCACGAACGAAATTGAAAACGCAGCACAAAATCAAGTCGTATAATTTGATGCTTGTTTCCCCTCTATCGCTTTCTACATAGTTCGAACTCGTTCGAAATGAAATGTATCATGATCGTACCGGTCAGTGTCCACAAAATTTGAATTTGCTGTTTTCTTTACAGTGTGAGAATACAGTCAGAACGTGCTTTTCAGTCATATTTATGGTTCATTTGATCCCAAGATGCATATAAAGTCTATGGTACTAGAAGGATTTAAATCGTACGGGAAAAGAATCGAAATAAATGGGTTTGACAAGGAGTTCAATGCGATCACAGGATTCAATGGTAGCGGGAAATCAAACATTCTGGATGCAATATGCTTTGTCTTAGGTATTACGAATCTTGGACAGGTATATAATTGTTTTTCACGATCTTGTAACTGTTTAACCGTAACCTGAACATACTTCGGTCTTCCAAATGTAATTAATTATTTTACGAAATGTTATGCGAGTATCGAGACCAACATAGTCATAAAAAAGGTCACATTTCTTATGGAAGGAAGTCCCTCTCGTGCCTCTCAGAAACACGCGTCTCTGTGTAATCGCGAATAAGATTTGTATGTTTCGCCTCGCTGTTACAGGTGCGCGCAGCGTCGCTGCAAGATCTAGTTTACAAGTCTGGTCAAGCGGGTATTAAGAAAGCCAGCGTTACTATAACGTTCGATAATGGTGATAGAAGCTCGTCCCCTATGGGGTACGAACATCACAACGAAATAACGGTCACGAGGCAAGTCATTATCGGCGGTAAGAATAAATACATGATCAATGGAACCAACGTGCAGAACAAACGCGTGCAAGACATGTTCTGTTCCGTCCAACTGAACGTGAATAATCCGCATTTCTTGATAATGCAAGGGAGAATAACCAAAGTCCTGAACATGAAACCCTTAGAGATTTTATCCATGATAGAGGAAGCCGCGGGCACACGAATGTACGAAAATAAAAAAGACGCTGCGTTGAAAACTATCGAAAAGAAAGACAGTAAATTGAAGGAAATCAATGAGGTATGATGTAGTTTCTATAATCGTCTTGTTTAACTTAACGATTCGGGGTCTGATAAGCATGTCACGCGTTAGATTTTGAAAGAAGAGATAGGTCCGAGATTAGCGAAACTTAAGGAAGAGAAAACGCAGTACGTGGAGTTCCAACGTATAGACAGAGAACTGGAACACTGTAAAAGGATTTGCATCGGTTGGAGATACATCAAGGCCTTGGAAGAGAGCGACAAAGCAGAGGGAAGCGTGCAAGTTGTTAAGGATAAAATAGAGGAGAAGACGAATAGGATTGCTGCTGGCGAAGAGGAACTTCAAGATATAGAGAAAAAATACGAGGAAATAAGCAAGAAAAGGGACAAGGTATGTAGTTTGGTATAAATCGCTGGGAAATTTTTATATTCTTATATTTCTCCTGCTAATACTTCGTTTATTTCAGGAAGGGGGAGGTCAGTTACAATGTTTGAAGGAATCATTAGCAGAGGCAGAGAAAAAGCAATACAAATTAGCAGCGGAAGTTAACAGCAACAAAGAAAGTATTAAAGCTGCGGAAAAGGCAGTGGAACAATTGAAGGCGAACATAAACGACGATGAAAATGCTCTGACGTCGAAGCAGAAGGAGTTTGCCGAAGTTGGGGGAGTTTTCAAGGACTTGAAAGAGATGGATCAGCAGGACTGCCAGGCGGTGCTAGCCGCGCAAGAGAAGTACCAAAAAATTAGCTCCGGCTTGCTGCAAAGTGCAGACGGCGAGAACGCGACGTTGGAGCAGCAACTAATAACCGCCAAGCAAAACGCAACGGAAGCGCAGACACAACGCAAGCAGTGCGAAATGACATTAAATCATAACAAAGAACAGTTGAAAAAGAAGTCGGTAGAATGGAAGAACACCGGAGATGAGCACAAAAAATACACTAAGGATCTTGAGGATAAAGAGAAAGATGTGAAGAATTTGGAGAACGAGCTGAAGAAACTAAATTACGAGGATGGCTGCGTAGAACAGCTGAAGCTACAAAGCCGTGATTTGGTGAATGAAATAAGAGCGCTGGAAGACAAAGTGTATTCCTTTGAATCGAGATATCCGCAAATCAGGTTCGAATATCAGAAGCCTAGTCCCAATTTTAATCCCAATTCCGTGAAAGGAACCGTGTGTAAACTAATCACGGTGAAAGATAAGAGTGCAGCGTACGCTTTGGACATTGCTGCAGGAGGAAAGGTATTCGGGTATTTTTATATAAATCCACTTAATCGATCTGTAACTAACATTTCTTCGGAGGCCTGTATTTTAATCCATCCCTTGGATTTCAGCTGTACAATGTAATAGTAGACACAGAAACTACTAGTAAAATGATACTCCAGCACGGTCAGCTACAGCAACGTGTCACTATTATTCCTCTGAATAAAGTAGGTGGAAGAACAATGGATAATCAAGTAATTCGCTTGGCGCAAAAGATAGGCGGCGCCGAAAACGTTCAACCAGCATTGTCTCTTATAGATTTTCCAGAAGTGGTTCGACCAGCTATGGCTTGGATTTTCGGGCAAATCTTTGTTTGCAAAGACATCGAAACTGCCAAGAAAATTGCATTTCACGATAATATTATGAAAAAGTGTGTCACTTTAGAAGGAGATGTTATCGACCCCGCTGGTATTTTGTCCGGCGGTGCAGCATCGAAATCTGGATCGATTCTCTTAAAGTTAGACGAACTAAAAGATATCCAGCAGGAGTTAAATGCCAAACAACAAGCTCTTCAAAATATCCAGGCCACTCTGGCGAATGTGAATAGTGTTGCGGAGAAGTACGCGTCGTTGAAGCAAAAGTTCGATTTACGGAGTTACGAAATCGGGGTAGTAAAGCAAAGATTGGGCCAGACGGTGTACTATAAATTAAAGGAAGAGGTATGTTTTATAAATTTCATGAACCGGGAATAGAGTAATTACGAAAGTTAATACTTTTTCAGATTGATCTGTTGGAAAACAGCGTGAAAGAACTTCTGGAGAAGATGACAGTCGCGGAAAAGAAGGAGAAGGAGAATTCCAAACGTGCCAAGCAGCTGGAGAACCAATTGAAAGATTCTACCAACATCCGCGAAAAGCAGCTAAAGGAAGCTAAAAGTGAATTAGAAAGGTTGAAGAAAAAAGCTGAGAACAGTCGTAAAGAGTGGCAGAAACGGGAGCAGGAGGCAGAGACGCTCGAATTAGAAATTAAAGAATTAGGAAAGAGTATCGAAGCTGGGAAGAACCAGTTGCTGGAGTCGGAGAAAAAATTGAACGCCCTACAAGAGACGGCAAATAAATTAGAAGAAGAATTGTCCGAATCGAAAGATACTGTGAACAGTTTGCAATGCAAGATAAAGGAGCAGAAAGACATTATTAATAAGCAGAACGTTCACATGCAGAAGCTTATGACAAGAAAAGAAGAAATCTTGAAAGAAAATAAAGATGCGGAGCTCGATATTAAAAAGTTGAATCACGAAATTAATTCCATCAAGAGTTGTGCTGCCGAGTGTAAGCAAAGAGTTTCCGATCTTACTCGGAAATACGAATGGATCGAGCAGGATAAGGCCTATTTTGGAAAAGCGGGTAATTTATAGCTTTTATTCAAGGCGACAGATTCTGATTTTGGTTTTCAATTGATCACCGCGTAATATATTTCTTCTATTCCCGCAGGCGGCATTTATGATTTCAAAGTCAACAAGCCGGACGAAATGGAGCAGAAAGTTCAGAGGCTGCAAACGATGCGTGAGAAATTGAGTCGGAATATTAATACGCGTGCAATTAGTCTGTTGGATAAAGAGGAAGAGCAATATAATGACACGATAAAGAAAAAGAGAATAGTTGAGAACGATAAAAGGAAGATATTAGAAACGATCAAGCATCTAGACGAGAAGAAGAAGGAAACTTTACTTAAAGCCTGGGAACAAGTGCGATTAACTTATATTCAAATAGAACTAAATAATTAAAGGTTCAAATTGCATGAGCTGATTAATACCTATTGATTTCTAGGTAAACAAAGATTTCGGATCAATATTCAGTAGTTTGCTGCCAGGAGCTGACGCGAAATTGCAACCTCCGGAGAATCAGACGGTCACGGACGGCCTAGAAGTGAAAATTGCATTTTCTGGAATTTGGAAAGAATCGCTAGGGGAATTGTCTGGGGGGCAGAGATCTTTGGTCGCTTTATCTTTAATCTTGGCTATGCTCCTATTCAAACCAGCCCCGCTTTATATTCTGGACGAAGTTGATGCTGCTTTGGATCTCTCCCATACAGAAAATATTGGTTTAATGTTGAAACGACACTTTAAACATTCACAATTTATTGTTGTATCATTAAAGGATGGAATGTTCAACAATGCTAACGTAATATTTACAACTAGGTTTGTTGATGGAATGTCAACAATATCCAGAAGCGAAAGAATAAGAAATAAATAAACATATTTTATACAATTTAAGTCTATGTAAATCTGTTTATATAAATAAATTAATATTTTTTACCTATGACGTATCGATTACATGTACATATAATGAACATTTCTTGAGTAGCGCCTTTTCTATACAATAATAGAATAGCTTTCGCAAATTGCCTTGCATATGTTTACAATTCTTCACGCTTATTACATACATCTCGAACAGTGGATTCCTTAAACTTAAACGGAAACATAAAGGAAGTTAAATGTTAAACGCGAAATTTCATTTTACATACATTTACTATATTACTGTGAGGTATTTAAAGATGTGGGATCATCTAATAGTCATAAAACATTCACAATTCTCAATATATATTTATAGTAACTACACAAGCACGGGACGAGTTATTTAAATATATGTATTTCTGAAGAAAGATCTCTCGAAGGGTCATTATTCTTATTTACTAAAAGGAATCGGTCCTCAAAAATTGCTTCAATATCAATGCATTCTACGAAACATGTAATGTAAAGAAAGAATCCACGTTATAGACTCAGATCGTATTTACCAAACTAGACCAATTAATATCGCCAAAGAATGAATGCTGTTTTATCTCGGGTATCGTCATCCTTTCGTTTGGTTGGTATTTCAGGATCTGAAAATTTGTGACCACACGATAAACATTGTTTTATACTTCGCAGTTGTACATTTAAAAGACCAATTTAGAGGCTTACATTAAGAAGTAAAGATTTCGCATTCTCCGATAGCTTGTTGGGAATGTTAACTGTGGAATGTGGCTGAAATACACTTGGATGCTTCGTCTGAAATTTCTGAAACATAATAGTAGTTATCTGATATCCATGCTCCATCGTTCGCCTCGGAGAATGTTTATGTTAACGTACATCGCCTACTATCAATTCGTATAAGAGAACGCCGTAGCTCCAGATATCGGTCGCAGGAGTAAGAGGAATTATCGGCGAAAACATACATAATTCCGGAGACGAATATGGATGTTTATACTTCAATAAATCTATATCGTGATTCGGTAAAATGTAGGTCAATTGCACGTGTCCATTATCGTCAAGTAATATATTATCTGGCTTCAAATCAAACACCATAACTTCCTGTTGATGCAGAGCTTCTAATGCTAAAAGTATTTCCGCGGCCCAAAGGCGAATCACATTTTCTGGTATTGCCCACTGTTCTTCCTCGACGTCTCTATTGTCGTTTATCGTTGATTCTATTACCTCTATGGTATCCACGTACCGTAGTTGATCGTCTAACGTGCAACAATTACTTGTCCCAATCTTTCTATTGGCTTCCGAGGGCCTATTTAATTCACAATTATTTGCAACCTGACGATCCACTGCGAAACCTGTGCTACCAGTTTTCTTTAAATTTGTTGTCTCTTTCTCATCGAAACTAAGATCTCTATAACTATCGCTTAACGATGAATTACTAGTGCTACATTGACTCTTTGCCTTTCTAATGTTGTTCGGTGATAAATAATTAGAAATTATCACATTCGGCTCAGGTATCTTCTCGGTCGCGACGTTCCTGTTTACACCGTCAATTTCTAACGATATTTCATTAATGTCTACTGACACGCCGTTCCAACTTTTAGACTGATATACACTGTTCTTCAGATTCAACAGCGTAGTATTATCTTCGTGGCTCATCAAACATTCCGATTGATGTAATCGACTGACGACAGAATTACTCTCTTTTAAAGTCGCGTTAACAGACTGCAGCAATATCTGTGCCTTCTCTAATAATTGCGTAGTAGATACGTCGCTATACTTTTCATGATTTTCTTCCGCTGGCACTGAATGTATTTCCATTTGTACTTTGGAATTTGTACTTGCGAAGTTTAAGTCTTCTATCGATGCCTTAGTGCATTCTACTTCTGTTTTTATACTACTCTTCTTTAAAATATCATTATCACTGACTGTCTTCTCGGTATTGTTTTCCAGAATTAGTTTATCACACATTTTGTTATTGTTAGATTTATAATGTGAAGCTACGAAGTTCCACAACTTTCCTCGGCTGTAACCATAATTACACGATCACGTTATCGTTTAATTGGACTAAGTAGCGGTCTATAATAGTTTGAATGCTTACCTTAGGTGCTGCAAGATTAAGAACACAGTCGTCTCCGTTTCAACACACCCGTGTAATTGTACCATGTACGGCACTTGACCGCGCAATATGTAGTTACTTATATTTTCTTTATTTGTAGACAATTTCTCAACAGCCTAGAATGGAAGAATCAAACGTTAGTGTACATCAATACATATAGTATGCAGTATTATAAGAATTTTTAAACCATTCATACTTTTACAACGCTGAGGCAGTTTCGACGGACATCTTTGACGAGCATAACTGATTCTATAATGCTGAGAACTTTATAATGTTGAAGCTCCGATATAGGTTTATTTAATAATGAGATATTGCAATTCAAGTATCTGTTATAAAGTTTCTCAGCACGTTCCAAGTACTTCGATATCTTCTCCTTAATTATGCCTGCCCTTATCTTATTACAATCGGACTCGACGCCCGACCGTAAACTAGAGATTCCCATTTTGTACTGAGTAAACGCTTCTCCGTATTCGTTAAGATCTTCGTGCCTAAAAGCCGCGCTCATATGGGCAGCTGCGATTAAAATATATTGCGAGGAGTCTGGCCACGATTGCGGTAGATCCGAGCCATCGTGCGCCGTTATACAGAAACTTAAATCCTCCACAGTCGTGGTAACTCTCGGATTACTACGCGACGTTTGTACAAGTATAGTGTCTTTATCATTCTTAACATTATGCTTCGCGTCCCCGCAACAGTTATTCTTCTTCTTACAAAATAATTGATTATCCTCTAAGTCAGGTATAATCTTCTCAGAACTATTATCCTTCACGAGCGAATTATTAGCTGCGCTCTTCGTCGTGCACGTTAGCTCGTTCTCGATTCTATTAACCGCATCGTTCGATCGCACGCAGTTCAGCTCCTTCGATTTACACGCTTCTTGAGATTGCTTCGTTTCAGTTTTAGTAGCGGAGATAGGTAATACAGAGCATGAGTTTGTTAACGAGCCTTGAATACTTTTAGATTTAAAAATACTTTGAGAAACGATATCCTTGGAAGGCGGAGAGTTTATATAAGCATGCCGTTCGTCCTCCGCCGACGTGTCGGAGCTAATAGATTGGGAGCAATCGTTTAAGCTGTAATCCGCGTGACTAGTTTCGAAGAACTTTATGAACGTGTCGCTGGAGTACAAGTACGAATGCCTTCCTATAAATTCTAGAAACTTTAACGCGCACTCTCTTCTCTCTTCTATTACTTCCGCCTCGAACCTGCCGAAGTACTTCGGCTTCGGTAACGACGGGAAGCTTTCCTTAACCTGCGATCGCAAGCACAGGGCGCTCAATTCCGAGTGAAGCTTTTTAAAGTCATTGTATCGCTTCCATACAGAAACTTTAGAGATCTCTTCGTGAGAAGACTTTAAAAACACCTAGAAAATTACAGTCCGTCGTAAATTATAATTCGATTAAATTTTGCACATTCGATTAAAGTATTAATATCCGCAAGCAATGCAATCGATCTTACGTTATTGGCGAGGTTCGTTAAGAAACATTTAACTAAAAATTACTGTAATTCTCACTGTATATCATACCACAGATGTGACTTTATAAATAGTAAAGCCCTTCTTATGCCGTGTCGTTTCGGGAATAATAAAACGCCTCACCCACTTGTCTCTGGCGGGTGTCATCGTTTGCACGCTGTATCAAACTGCAAATCCAGAAGACTCGATAAATTATCACTCTACCGCCTTGATTCGCGTATTTTCTATCATCATACTTTCATTTATACGGCTTTTTTTCTTCGTTTACGAGGCATGTATATCGAAATTGATTAATCGTCAGACACTGTCACTTCCATGCACTTCCATTTATCGACACACCAGTGTATGCACTGTACACCGTAACTATTCACGGTATATGGGTCGTAGTAAATATTCTTAGAACTCACGTTTATCTTATTGCCCGTAAACTTTATGGCGAACGAGTAAAGTCATGGTGAACGAGTGTCGAAATATAATATTCCCTGTCGTCAGCCGTTTTCGAAATAATTAGTGGCAGAATAGCTGCGGCTAATTGGACTAAATACGCAGTCACTATTGTGATATCATATCAATGGTGTCTTGTTACACTATTTGCGTATTGCAGTTAAGAATAATTAAGGGATCAGTGAATAATACACTATACCCCGACATTTCCTCCCTGTGCCATCTGAGTGTCTGAAGTGGCACTGCGCGCACGACAGCCTATCGCGAGCTTAAAAGTGAACGTAAAGGAAACTACTTATGTGCCTATGTACATTTAGTTTAATGTTATTCGACGTTTATGTATAGATGTACAATAACGAGAGTTCTAAGTCAAGGTAGAGAAAAATCGTGGAGGAAAATTTTGCACTGTTTAAGAAGCTCTAGCATCTTATCATACGGGTTTTAACGCAAGTGTATCGGTACACATGCATAGAGCAATTGCACCTCTCTTTTAAATGGAACCACAGCAACATTTTTACGTAAATTGATTTCTTGAATTATTTACCGTATAAAAGATATAAGGTAGGATCTTTGAAAAATTAATAGTTTACGTCGATACGTCGTAAGTCGTAAGTCGTCCTTGGGCGAATTCCACTTACGCCCAAATCGCCCGCGCTCACGACCGTCGGAATTTTCCGTTTTTGTAATAAAATGAATATCATAAATTATATGTTCCTGTTTTCGAGTTGTAATTTATATTTAAAAAACTGTATTTTCCGATAATGCCTTTTTCACAGATTTCTCTTCCATATTTTAGGAGATATTCGTAAATTTTGAAACGAGAACCACGGGAGTTTCGAGCGATTTCGGCGTAAATGGAATTCGCCCCTTAGGGTCCCCAGTTCCGGCGTCCCTGTAATCCAGTACAATCCTGACCAATCACGATTTTCGGGAACTGGCGCAGCCTATTCGAGATTACCACTAAAGCGCCAAAATTAAAACTGTTCATCCGTGGGCTCCTGTGTATATTAGAAGATGCGTATCTCATTTTACTGGCGCGCAGAAGAATTAAGAATCCGAACAGCGCTTTCTCAGTGCTTACTTTATTTCAATATTACGGGAACTACCTCGGGACAAAAGTCGCAAGTCGTATATACATTAATCATCAATTAAGTGGAAACGCTTATTATTTGTTTGAAAAACATCATCGACAATGTTTTACTATCCTTAAGACTTTCACCTCTCAGCCTCCAAGGGTGTTTTAAAACTATTTACAATGAATTCATTTTCTGGGGTTTCTTGAAATGTGTAAAACGAATATGCATGAATTGTGTTTTGTAAAGATCAAAGATTTCTGGGATCATTGCAATTTATTTATAAATAATAGAATTTAGTAGTGAATACAAGAAGCACATTCGATCCCTAAGAATTATATGACAATCTTTATTTATCTATAAAATACAGACAGGTGCACATGCTTGTTAGACAATCATTTCCAATTCCCTCGCGTAGTCGATGGCTAACGTAGCCAGATCTGCGCTCGGGATCGGCTCCTCGGTTTTCTTTTCGCTTGTCGTACTGAAATAGAAGTAACCGTCTTTGGCCAGGGTCCAAGTCTTTTTCGCCGCGAACGCTTTCATATCCTTCTCCGAATTCAGATTCAGCATCCTCGAGGAGTCTTGGATAGAGATCTTGTCGTACGCGCTCTCCATGCACGCGCCGATCTCATCGCGAACTGTGTTTAATAGGATATCTATGAAAAAATTGTACGACGCCGCCGGCACGTTTCCTTTCGCTAAGAATATTTTATTGTACGACCCCTCCATCAAATATTGCTCCAAGCTCAGCGGATGTCGAATGTAAACGTTCGATTGTATCTGATCGGAGGGCAGCAGCTCCAATTCCGTGTGAAACTCGGCGACGCGATTTTGAGACAGCAAAAACAGTAGATTCAAACCGAGTAGATGATATTTGTAACCCGACTCCATCAGCCTCGACTTGTAATCAAAATAATAGCACTTCAACTGTGCCATGTAACGCTCGAAGGAAGGTATGTCTTCCGTTACTATACTCCATTGAGCGCCAATTTCTAAAATGTCACCTGCAATTATTAAAACAATTATGCAAAATACTGGAACAACAGAGAATCTTAACCCCGCTTATGCGCGTCGATACGTACGAGCTATAAGCAATTCATTCTGACTCGCTGTGCTGTTGGACGTTGGAAGGAACATCAAGTGTGTGAGGCCAACCTGTGGAAATTAATTACTCCGTTACACTGCTAACGCAACTGTTGCTTAAAACAATTAACGCGCGCAAAGGGAATTCGAAATCAATGGAAAACAGTAATGTAAACGGTGAAAGAACTTGGTATTAAAGACACGATGACAATCCATTTTGACAGACCGCAAATGTGCGCGAGGTTATATTTCTAAATTTCTTAAAGAGGAATTCCAGCGATCGAGAGATTAAAATGTATTCTATACGCCACCTTTAATTGATTAAGCAATTCGCCACATTTCTTCAAATTACACGGCGTCGCTGTCCACTCTTGTTTTAAATTTTTGTACAAAGAAACAACATCCTTCAACGCTGCCATTTTCGGATACAAATACGGTCATGCACATGTGCATTATAGATAAGCAAACATAAAAAAGAGGCTAGCCAGAAACGGAAGATTGTCGCGTGTAAACGGGGCTTGAGCTCTAATTCCCGATCGCGCGTTTCCATATATTTAACATAGAAAAAGAATAAATC
Organism: Andrena hattorfiana; assembly: GCA_944738655.2. Classification (NCBI taxonomy): domain Eukaryota; kingdom Metazoa; phylum Arthropoda; class Insecta; order Hymenoptera; family Andrenidae; genus Andrena; species Andrena hattorfiana. Next base: position 5,853,229 of record OX122893.2, read on the forward strand.
AACCAACCGTATATTTAAACTAGCTGAGCACCAGATTACGGCGAGTGATTCTATCTGTAACGCATTTCCTAAGAAATATCCTATTCCGCTAACAAAGCTATCGTTCCCTTGTATTTCAAGCGATGTACTTATAAATGCTGCAGCGACGATCCAATCAGGGTCGCGCATTTTGCAAATCGTCCGTTCGCTCTTTACGTTTCCCACGAGTTCTAAAGCCCGATGCAATTAGGAGAGTCTTGCCCGCGGTATTATTTAATACCCCAGTTTCCTTTAACGCGGAATTCGGATTCGAAATTTTCGAGTGCGGGCTGAAGAAGTGTGCGTGGGGACACACACACGTACAAGGCCACGTCGGTAGGGTCGTATCTACTAGTGCGCAGAGACTTTATGCACGCGAGAGAAACGATCTTTACCGGCCTTCGACTTCCTCTTCCCGTAACTGGATATAATGGCGTTCGGCGTAAGTCTCTGTCATGCGATTCGTACCGCTAAACATCGCCGTCAGGATAGAACGATGGAGGCGTGCGTTCCTTCGGGAACGCGGTTCGACGGTGCCGTCAGTTAATGGAGTGGCGATTTATTTCAGACTCTCTACACGTACCCTGAAAACTTCAGAGCCTACAAGGTGCTGATCGCGGCACAATACTCCGGCGCCCAGATCAAGATCGCCGACGATTTCGTCTTCGGCGAGACAAATAAGAGCGAGGCTTTCCTGAAGAAGTTTCCACTGGGAAAGGTGAGTCTGCCCTTCTGCCAGGCGACGGTATTTCCCTTGCTTTCGCGTGTACGTTACATAGAATCCGGTAAACCAGCTGGTATGGCTCGGGGAAACGGTTCCTTGATGTGCTGGGTGATTCGTCTAGCCGGACTAATCGGCTTTATATTTCTCACTGCGGTGTTTAGTACTCCTTCGAATTCACGCGTTCCGTTTACGGTCAGAAGGATTCTTTGCGTCTTTACGAGACAGTTTATTACGTCGAGTTGAATAAATCCATCTTCTGCATTGTTCGCTTGGATGCGAACGTGAAATTACCGGGATAAAATGTTACGTCGCGATATGTTTTGAGAGACTTATTAACGTTTGCTTCAATTTCTGTGTCAGGTCCCAGCGTTTGAGACGGGCAATGGAGAATGTATTACAGAGAGCAATGCGATTGCTTATTATGGTAAAGTTTGGAATTGCCGCAGCACATTCGCACGAGTAGGTTTATATAGTTTGTATGCGTAACGCGAGTCTTTGTCTTTCAGTGGCTAATAATCAATTGAGGGGTAATACCGACCTCGAGCGTGCTGAAATTATTCAGTGGTTCGGATTTGCTGATTCCGAGATACTTCCAGCGAGCTGCGCGTGGGTATTCCCGCTGCTCGGTATTATGCCGTATAATAAGCAGGTGCGGACAGTTTCTTAAAGACTTTTCTAATTAATTCTCCTCCTTCAAAGGCAAAATTAGTCGAACGTTGTGGCTGCTTTTGTAACTCAAGGAGGTACACGAACGTTAGCATAATTGTATATCTGCGTATGGTTTTTACATATACGTCTCACGAGAATGCGTACAAATGTTTTTGAACTCGGATAGGTTCTTGTATTAGAATTGGAATAGGTTTTAACGAATGGACATTGCAGACGGTGGAGCATGCTAAGGACGATGCGAAGAAAGCGTTGACTGCCCTCAATTCCCACCTCTTAACGCGTACTTATTTGGTCGGCGAGCGGCTGACTTTAGCTGATATTAGTGTGGCCATGACATTACTCCATTTGTATCAGTATATACTTGAACCGAATTTACGCAAACCGTATCAGAACGTAAATCGATGGTTCCAAACTGTTATCTACCAGCCGGAATCGATGGCTGTGATCGGTGTTTTCAAACTGGCCGAGAAAACTCTTGAATACGATCCGAAGAAGTACGCAGAAGCTCAAGGAAAAGTTAGTATCGCGGAGTCTCAGGAATGCAAGCGTGCTTTACGTGGTAGTAATAACTGGCGTCGATTTACAGCCCTCGAAGAAGGAGAAGAAGGAGAAAGAGTCCAAGAAAGAAGCCAAGGAACCGAAAGAGCCAAAAGAATCTAAGAAGGAGGCAGTGGAAGAGTTGGACGCAGCGGACGCTGCTGTAGCCGCTGAACCCAAAACAACAAATCCTTTCGATACATTGCCCAAAGGCACCTTCGATCTCGATGATTTCAAGAGATTCTACTCTAACGAAGACGAGGCAAAGTCTATACCCTACTTCTGGGAAAAGTTCGACCCAGAGCATTACAGTATCTGGCTCGGCGAATATAAATACAACGACGAGTTAACGAAGGTAGAATAAAAATATTCGGTCCTAAAATAGTTTCTCCAGTATTATACAGGGTGCCACTCTACTGATAGCCAATACTCTAGGAGATAATTATACAGGCAAAAATAAGATGGAAATGAAGAGTGACGAAATCGCGGTAAAGGCTTCGCTTTCGAGAAAATTCACTTTGTATTTCAATTAAATACTCGTGAACTGAAGCACAGTTTTAGGCGCCTGAGGGCTACGAGTATTTAATTGAAATTCAAAGTGAATTCTCTCGAAAGCGAAGCCTTTAATTTCGTCACTCTTGATTTTCGCCGGTATAATCATCCTCTGAGTATTGACTACCAGTAGAGTAACACCCCGTAGACGTATTTATCGATACACGTTGTCCTTACCTTGCACAGGTTTTCATGTCTTGCAACCTAATAAGCGGAATGTATCAACGACTAGACAAAATGAGGAAGGCAGCGTTTGCCAGTGCCTGTCTGTTCGGCACGGATAACGACAGTACTATCAGCGGCATTTGGGTTTGGCGCGGACAAGACCTTGCATTTACGGTTAGTCTATTTCTCCTTATATTTATTCACGTACGCGCGATCGATCGGACGTAAAAGGTGACGGTGGATTTTCATTCGCACAGCTGTGCCCCGACTGGCAAGTGGATTACGAATCGTACAGTTGGACCAAGCTGAACCCGTCTGACGAAGGAACAAAAGAACTGGTCCAACAATACTTCAGCTGGACTGGAACCGATAAGGAGGGACGCAAATTTAATCAGGGAAAAGTTTTTAAGTAAAATTTTGCCATATGCTTACTATTAAACAGAACACTTTGTTCGCATGAAATAAACGTAAAAAACTGATTGAATTATCATCGAACTTTACATAAAACAAACCTTTAGTGTCCTGTATTTAATGGGATGTTCTCAAAAGAAATGTTCCTTTCTATAGATCTCTGTTGTATAACTTAATGCTTCTACCTTTAAGTTCATCGTGTCGCGTTTGATGGATGCCTTTCCGAAGCTAGTTCTACTGCACCTTTTACATACGCGTAATGGTTCGACGAGTGTGGCATTTTGACTTGACTTTAGTAACGAATCGCTACGGCACGGGGCGTGGAAACCAGATCGTAACTTTTAACAGAATGGCGTGATATTTACTCCGGCATGCGTACTCTTACAAATTTCTATTCCATATTACTTGCGCTAAATTATTTAATTTATACGTCGTTTTTAAACTGTGTCGTGACTACATAGGGATACGAATAATTTAATAGATTTAAGGAATAACGTTGCTTTATTCATTTGTTACTGGCTGTTTAATAAAAAAAAGAAAAAGAGTATACACCGTGATTTGTAATTGAACGTCAGACTAGAAACACGAAGCTGTGGACACATTGTAACACCTATATTTAAGCGAACTGCTACACATACTACAATTCATTCTTCGTATCGGCTTGCGTGAGCTTTAGTTTTAAATATAATGCATATTTTTACAAAGAAAAAAATAAATAAAGCTGTTGAATCTTTAACTATTGAAATAAACTTTGCGTGTTTTTAAGAACTCTACAAAGCCGTTCAATTACCATATCGATGCCAAGAGCCGAACATTGAAAATCGCAAAACAATGACACTCTTCGCTGTTTTATTTCTTTCAACGAAGGGTTGCTTTTCGCTTGTGAGAGTGACGATTACAAGCGCTCAAAATCCTTTCTCATTTAACCACTTCTTGACCAGGGACACGTGGTCGCCCCTGAACTGAATTTCACCTAAGAGTTCGTTCACTCGAACGCCGATTACTTTGTTCGTCTGTTTCTCTAAATACTTTCTCAATTCGGATTCTAACGCCCAGATGTTACCTTGAATCTTACGGACAGTTGTTATCCTCCGTGTTCCTCGAAACTTAATGTCCATATAGACGGGTATCATGTAATTCTTTGTGCGCTGTACATAGTACGGATGATCTCCCTGCTTCGCTGTTAAGTTTAAATTAATGAGCATACATGAAGTTACTGCCTGAAAGGTGCGCAGAGATTACCAGACGCTCGGAGTGTCGAAGGTTCGAAGTACGACTCACCGACAGGTGGTTGCCATCCCGACGGTAATTCCTTCTTCTCGAGAGGAGGTACGGGCACGACCTTAGCTTTAAGCAAGCGCTCTACGTACTCCCATTCCTGGGGATCCCTTGTTACCTCATAGTCCGTGTAATGCGAAGGATCTTTGTAGATCGGGGAAGATCTGTACGTGCTCCATCTTTTATGCACCTAGCACGAACGAAAATATAAATCAAATTACTTCCTTTCAGCGACTGTAACAATTAGTTCGACTGGAAAATGTCAGAATTTCTTGTTGCCATTTTGCATATTTACGTACTTTTAGGTTAACGCGAAATCAAATTAAGATTATTCCGATCCAAAACATTCGCGCGAACACGTGCTCCCTTACATCTCGCAAAAGTGTGCCCAGAATTCTGCCACAGAGCTCAAGAAATTTACACGTTCCCCCCGATCGAAGTTACGAAAACATGGCGCACAAGTCGATCTCGTAATTCGTAATTCAACGATTCACTCTTCGAGGTTCAGGCTCGATCGCGTTTCACTTCACCGCAACTCTGCTCCCATCCTAAACCTCGACATCGTAAAGATCCTTTCCCTCGAATCATGTAATCGCGAGAGAGAAACAAAGAGAATGGTATGGAAGTTACGATGAGATGAAAGCTAACGACTTCGTTAATGAAGTACGTAACTTCGCCAGGCGCGTGGCCCTTCGTTAGACCGCCCGCGAGGTAACCATGATGGAAACGCGATAGAGCACGCCGACTAGCCATGAGGAGCTTAATGAGAAACGAAAAACGTACGTGGAAGGGCGATGTTACCTGAAGGACGATCGGGGCAGCTTTGTCTATGATTGTGGGCCGCTCGAGGGGCCTAAGGATAATCGCGGAAAGTTTGGTGCGGGCTAGTAGCCGAAGGGCGGCCATTTTGACTTCGGTAAATAAGGGTCGGTGGCCGCCATTGGTGCGCACGGGCGCGTCTTCCTTTTCGTTCTCGTGCCAGATCGAGTATTTGCCCGCGACCAGCTCGTATTTCCAGCATCATTCTGCTGCGGCGAGATAGTCGGTCGCGCCAGCCCGCGATCCCAATAGGCGGACACGTCACCGTGCGACCGTGAGTAACGTTAAAACCGACAAATAGCTGGCTCGGGGTGTGTTATCGCGAACGCTGTATAGAAGACGGAGGTGCCGCGTTGCCCCGATTTTCCGCGTAGGGCCGTCGCGTTCCCGCGGACCGGAGGCGTGCGATTTCGGGCTCGGGGGCGAGCGCGGGCGTCCCGAGAGGCGAACGGGTCCCGGCCACCGGCCCGCGTCGGCCCCCAAGGGGTTGAATTCGGGCGAAATAACGCGTTGGAATTAGCGCGAACGGGCTATGGACCTGGGAGAGGTCGCGCCCACCGCCGTCAGATGGCGGTAGGGGGAAAACAGTGGGACAGCGTACAAGAGACAGACAGACACCCTGCAACGGGACTGTGTGTTTTTCACGGATATAATTTTCCGCGTTTTCCCGCAACGGCCACGCTCCTCGACGGCGATTCCTCGGCCGAGAGGTAAGTACACGCGACGGCGCGACTCGCGGCCCGTGAAATTCCATCGGGGAACCGCGGGCCGCCGTGTACTAAACCTCGGAAATCTCGAGCCGAGGGCCCGACCTTTTGTTTATTCGTGGCGATTTTTTCGCAACGATTCGTCGCGTGATTTTCGATACTTCCCGCCCGTTCAACCCCGGATTTTCCCGTCCGGCAGTTAATACGTGACACGGCCTTCCCACCGCGGCCGAATTCCGCGGGATCCGCGACACGATCGGGCAGATATCGCGTGAAATATTTCGGAGCGATTCCCCGAGCGAGAGGAAGAGGCGCTCCGTGTGTATCCGTGTAAATGCAAAGTTTTGTCACGTAATTTTTCTGACCGCCAGGGCCGCATCTATCAACCCCACCGTTCCGGCCGGCCGATCGTCTACTCTTCCACCCAAAGACGAATTATGTAGCTCCTCCGGTTGGTGTATAGTCGATTTGTTCCTGTCTCGCTTATAAGAGGAAAGGTACTATCTCCTCCTTCTTATAATATCCAACCATTGTACCATGAGATGATTATATTCTTTAAATAAAATCACCTGTTAATCGTACCATCTTTATCTTGAATATCCTTGTAGAGATAAAAATTTTCGTATTTCTCTCTCTTTTTTTTTGTATCTCTTTTTTTTTATTTCCCTATCGGTAAAGGCAATTTTTATTTACCTCTCAAGTATGTGTTTATATTCGATTACTAGGGAGATTAACAGATTTTCATTAGTACTACGATGGTAGTAGCGATTGCCCTGCGATCGGTAACTGGCTCGCAATTTCATGTTGCGAATGAAATTGCAGGAGCCCAATGTGGGTGGAAGTGAGATGGCATCCAGGGAAAAGAAACCCTTAGCGCCTTCCAAAGCAAAACAGAAGGCGAGTAATGATAGCGGCTTGCCGTCCAACGAAATCAAAAGTAGAAAGGGCAAGTCTCTGGCTAATCTGAAGCAGCAGCAGCTCGCGCGCGACATATTGGAAGCGGTGGCGACCGGCAGCCAGCTACCTCCGAAAATAGAGGCGAGCCTGCCGCGCAAGAAGGTCCTCAGGAATCTTAAGCGCAAGCAGAAATTGAGAGTGGTCAAGGCGAATCTCATTAAGTCCAAGGTGACGAGGAAGGTAGCGAACAGGGGTCTGTGCAGGATCGCTTCGGACATAAAGAAGGGCGTGAGGGGGAGGAGAGTTAAGTTGCCGGAAGAGAGCGCCGTCAAGGCGTCCGACACGAGAGTCGCGGAGTATCGGGTAAACGATACGGAGAGCGAGAGCGCGGGGATAGAAGCAATTAATAGAAGTGCCAAGAACAATCTCAGGACCAAAAAGACCAAGTTTGTATGGAGGAGTAGCGCGGACGTAGAGAACGAGGAAGCGCAGGACAAAGATACGGACTCCGGTGCTGGATCCAGTACCAAGAACAGCCCGAAGCTCAATAGAAGAGGGAAAGGCTCGGAGAGTCCGGACTCTTTGACCAAGGGTGTTAAGTCGACGAAGTTTCTTGGATTCAGGAGGAACAATACCAGGGAAAGGGATATCGGCACCAAAAATACGGAGGGAGACATCAAGTATACGAAGGGGAGGAAAGGTAATAATAAAGATATCGATTATTCCAGGGCATCTGCCGTTGACACAAAATTCTCCAAATCCCTTCTGGAAGCTAAGAGCTCTATAGATCTCACCATAGACGAGGTAATAGCTTCGATGTTGAGCGACTCGGAGATAGACGGTCAACAAGGTGCAACAGAGAAAGTCGAGGGAAAGGTGACGAGAAGTAGGAAAATGGTGGTAGAAGAGAATATAGTCGCAGACATTGAAATTAAGAAGGAACCGGAGGATGATACCAAAATTCTATTGGACGGCGAGTGCTTGGAGACGGAGTCCTTCCAAAATGCGATCCAGCTGAGGAAAAGGTCCAGCACGTCGATCAGTCAGAGGAGTTTAAGGAATGGGAAGCTTAGGCAGTCGGACTCTGGTATCTCTGCTGACTTGGATCTCAAGAAACGTCGGAGATTAAACTCGGATGACCCTGTTAATTCAGAAGTTTCTGTAGATAACATTGCAGATAGTAACGTAGACACGGAATCTTGTTTTTCTGAATCTAGCGGTAATGATTCCCAGACAGTTATGGTGGCAGCCAAAGATGAATCTTGCTTGAAGCAGGAGACAGCGAAGAGCTACGAGGAGAGCTCCCAAACTGGATTAGAGACGGAGAACAATAATAACAGTGATCGAATAGATAGAGCTAGCGAAGTAGGACCCACTCTACGCTCAAAAACTAAAGCCAAAAGTACAGAGGTCGAGATAAAAAATGACAATATCAAAGTTGAATATACGAGAATAGTACCTAAGAATACAGAGGCGCAGGAGGAGCTAAAGAAAGTAAGCAATTTAGATCAAGTTAGGAAGGATAATATTTTAGCAAAATTCGCCGACAAGTCCAAGAGCCGAAGGAGTAGTTTAAATATAGATATGAAGAAGACTGTGAATTCGTTTTACAGTACGGATAAATCGGATGGCAATCCAAAGTCCCAAATAGATCAAATGATAGAGAATATCAAGCTGACGATCGCGAAGTCCATAGAGAGTAAGATCTTCGGGCCGGAGAAGGGTCTTGGGTTGAGCAAGAACTTCGAGGTGCCGAAAATCGAGGAGATAATCGCGCCGCTGAGCGCGGAGTCGCAGAAGCTTGGGCTGGAGGAAGCCACGGACGAGGAGAAGTCTACCATTTCCAAGAACGAGATCCAATCAGAAGGTTCAGAGAATTCAGTACCAAAAGTGGCCGACACTGCCAAAGAAATTGAGAAACTAGTCATGGGTGATATCGAACCAGCAGAAACTCATTCTCAAAATATCCAAGAAACCGAGTCCCCGGACACCGACGGAAGCAACAATACCCATAACGCTTCCGAAGCTGTGCACGCCACGGAGAACTGCGAGAGCGGTTGCAAAGTCGCGGAGCAGAGGGAGGAACCAAGTGAGAATTCTACTGCCGCCAGGGAGCCCGAAAAGTGTTCAGAACAATCAATAGACGATCAGACGAAAACATTAGACGATAGTAAAAGATCGACGGGTATTAGGAAATCGCCGAGAATAACTGACAAGGCTTCTTCCCCCGAGAGCGCGAGTACCGAGGCCGCGAAGAAGCTGAGTAAATTAACGACTAAAACAGTTCACATATCCGAGAGCTCTGAAGAATCTGCGTCGCAGGAGAACACAAATAAATCCACCTCCGAGGACGCGCCATCGCCCGATGAACCACTTAGAAATGAATCGAAGAAGGTAAGTGCTTCTGAATCTTCGAGCAACGACGCGGAAGTTGCGTCTGACCAGGTGCAGGAAAGACTTGTAACGGAGGAAACAAAGACGGCTCAAGCTACTGCAAGCGAAGCTCGGGTTCCGATAAACGTTCCTGTGGAGTCTGAAGACGCAGAGACATTGGAAAATATCTCTAAAGAAGTGAGAACATTAGTGACAGAGGATGAATGCAAGGAACAATTAGAATCGATCGTAGAGGATGGAAAGAAGGAGGAGCCAAGTGCTAAAGACACTGTAGAGTCCCCTCCATCTTTGAGTAAAGTATCGCTACCTGATAATGCAGAAGAAGAAGCAGCTCCCAACACAGTAACCGATGAGCCAGAAGAGAGTACTACCGAGGGCAAGTCCGAGGCAGCAGAGAGTCCCAAAGAGACTGAATCGAGCACTTTGGAAATGTTGGAGGATGCACAGAAGGAGAGAAGTAGCAATCAGATACTGGCCACGTCCGATTCAGATTCTAGCCACAATACAAGCTCCAGCGATGCCAGCAACGTTGCCGAGGATCCTGAGAAAGATTCAGAATCCTCCCCGAAGGGTGATAAGAGCAAGCAGGTTAGTGCATGCGAGGAATTAGCGAGCGCTGCGTCTCCAGAGTTGAAGAAAGAAGTTTCGAGCAAGATTTCAGACCACGTCGAGTCAGCTGCAGTGGAGGAGGAGGAGGAGGAGGACGAGAAGCTGCCGACTGAACGCACAGCGGAGGAGCAAAAATCTCCGAGCGACGAGAAGAAGAGGGTGCTAAGGGTGCGGGACAAGACGAAGAGGATTGAGAAGGAGCAGGCCTCTTCCAGCAGAGAGCGGAGCGACAGCTCTTCCAAGGCGAAGGCAGACGAGGAAGGAGGCCAGAAGAGGCAGGGTTTGAAGGAAACCGAGGGAGCTGAGGAGGTGCAAGAGGCGACGGAGGAGAAAGCTGAAGGTACGCCGATTACCGAGGACACGGACGACGCGACGAATAACGATGAACTGGATGCGAACGAATCGGAGCCGCAGGCTCGCACTAGACGCAGCAGGGAAGTGAAGAAACGGAAGGAGGACCAGCTGGTGGCCCTGAAGAACAAGCGGGCGAAGCGGGAGGTTCGCAAGTCCGACCAGCAGAACAAGGAAGAGACGCTGTTGGATAACGAGGTTGCCACGATAAACGAGAACAACCGGGCGTTCCTGACCAAGTACGAGAACGGGACCGACTGCTCCAACAATTTCAGAGGCTTCTCTGAAGGGGGTAGAGATGGCCTCGACAAACGCCAGGGCAGCGCTGAGAACCTGAGGAGCAAGTCCGAGAACGACCTGAACATTGGCAAAGAGCCTGGCAAGACTGCGCGCGAGAGCAGACTCTCCAGGAACCTATCGGAGAACCACATGACCAAGGAGTCCGAGACTATCGACATACTGGATGGTGATTGCAAGGTAAAGACGCCAGAGATCTCGCAGAAGGACTCCGACGAGACGTCCACGTCTGGGGAATCGACCAGCAGCGTGAACGTCACTCCGAAGATCCTGGAGACGCCCGAGGACAAGGCGAAGAAGGAGTCTATTCTGAGACTACTGGGGTTGGAGTCTCTGGAGAAAGCTGCCGAGAGATTGAGTCATCAGAAGGCGAAGAAGGAGCAGTACACCGGCACCCTGAAGACCGTGATCCGCGTGCAGAAGGACAAGGAGAAGGACAAGAGACGGTCGAGGTCTCCGCTGAAGATGGTGCTGAAGCAGGGCCGCGGGGATGGTGAGGGCGATTCTCCTGAATTCTACACCATTCAAAAGGAGGTAAGTTGCAGAGGATGCTAGTAGATCTGTTGGAGTATCGCGTGGAGCGAGAGAGTTTTGTTAATCGTTGCCTCATTCTTCTTTCTTTTGTTTACAGTTTGGAACCAGTGGTTTGGGCGATAGCAGCTCTGGTGCGAACCGAAAGTTCTCTACTAACCACAGACACTCTTGCGGTAATCCTGGTTGCGGGAATAACTACATTCTTAATCACTCCCTTGTCCCTCTGCTTGTTAAGACGAATACGCGTCCTTCGTGTCCTGTACAGTCCACTGTTACCCAGAACATCTGGGCATATAATCTGGCCAGTATCCTTTCTCGCACAGCGTCGAGCAGTTCTCCTCCAAATCATCAGCCCTGCGGATCGTACTCACAACAATTACAATATTTTTATAACAAGCATGCCGTCTCGTGCTACCGCTTCATGTATTTCCCCAAATACAGCCCATCGTCACTTTCTAACTGCCAAGTCACCGTCCCGACTAAAACCAGCCTTGTCTTGACCAGAAAACAGTTAGATTAAACCTCCTGCTCGCTCCGATGATCGTATCGTAATCGTTGACCGTGTACCGCCGCAGATGAGGACAACGAGGATTCAGCGCCGAAGGATCGCCAGTCGCTTGTCATTCCAGAGAAGTCCTCGTCGTTCTCCATTCACCCGGGCCGCCTGTGCGCGGACGTGTGTTGCTATTGCTTCGGGAAATTCGGCTCCTTGGACACGCCGATGCATCTGGCGCAGATGAAGTCGGACGAGAGACGGAAGAAGATCTTGAACATCGAGAGACACCTCACCAAGGACTCCTGCTTGTGCGACGCTTGCTACCGTCACGTGGATAGAAAGGTGCTTACTTCTGTTCAGAAATCTTCTTGCAACAGAAATTCTTAACGGCTATTTATGTTATCAGGCGAACACCAGTCCGACGAATATGCAAGCGAAGCCGCAGAAGCAGCACAGGCAGCTGATGGTGTCCAAGTGCTCGGCTCGCGACTGCAGGGACGCGGCGCGGCACCACGTGAAGCGTCGCTGGTTGCTGAAGATCAAAGCTGGTCTGCAGAAGCAGGTGAATGCACGTGTCGAGGAGGAAACGTTCCCCAGTAAACATTCCCCGTTATAAAGAGCAATTTTCGACTGGTACAGGTGGACATCGATTGGGAATCCAGTCAGCACACGTCCATGTCGTTCTGCGTCAGCCACTATTCGAAGATCGAGCGATTCCTGACCTGCGCGCTCTGCAAGCGTCGACTGGCGAGGAACCACACTCATCAGCTGGCGAACGCGGAGACCGAAGAGCTGAACCAGCTGCTTGGGCAGCAAGGAGTGCCGGTCCTGCTGGCCGCTGGCACCTTCGTCTGCAAGCTGTGCCGTTACTTCACGCAGCTGCAGCTCAAGTACAAGGACGTGGAGAACATGAACACGAACCACAGGTCCTTCTTCAAGAGTTACAGGAAAAGGTACCATCTCCTTTCAGAGGATTCTTAATTTCCGTTTCAACGGGGGTGCTCGTCTATATTCTTCCTTCTATCATTTAGAATCCTACACTACCACGATATCGAGGTTCTGGAGAACGAGGACGAGGACTCGTCGCAGAACCAGTCCAAGGACAAGGACAAACGAAAGAAGCCGAAGTGCCAGGCTCCGCCGAAGAGCGGCAGCTCGAAATCGCCGGACGGCACGGCCAGCTCCATCTCGGAGAAGTCTGCGCTGGAGCCTAGCAAAGCCGAGGGCGCCGGTTCCGAGACGGACAACGAGACCAATAGGAAGGCGAGCTCCAGGTCGATGGACGGGCACGCGGCGACGGACGTGCAGTTCCTCGGCATCGAGAGCACCGTGGAGAAGCTGAAGAAACGAAAGCTGCTCGAGATGCACCCGTACACCACGCCCGACCCCACCGCCGCGATGTCCTGCGAGAGCCCGAACGAGGTGGTGGAGATACTCGCGATGGACAAGGAGGTGACACTGACCAGACTGCCAAAGAGACCGAGGACCAGCAACGACATCACGCCGGTGGTGCAGCGGCTCGGTGCCAACCCCTCGATCAGCGTCCGCACCCTGTTCCCCGGCGAGGAGGAGATGAACCTGCACGCGAACATCGAGTTCACGAACGTCCGCGAGATCACGCCGCAGGGCTGGGAGAAGTGCGCGACCATGATCCAGTACGACCGGGACACGAAGCTTCTCTGGCAAGAGCTGCAGCGGCCGTACGGCAACCAGAGCTCGTTCCTCCGGCACCTGATCCTCCTAGAGAAATATTACAGGTCGGGCGACCTGGTGTTGGCTCCGAACGCGTCCAGGAACGCGATCAACTACTCCACGTCCGTGCAGAACAGACTGATCTCGTACGAGGGCCCCGAGAAGATGGACGAGCCGATCATGGAGCCGATCGCCTCCGAGTACCACAATTCCCGCCGCCTCAGCGGCGGCTACGTGCTCGAGAGGGACAGGCTGTCGTTGCCCGGCACGAGCGCGACGAAGGCCGCGCCAGGCGGCGCGCATCAGCCCCCCAAGGCCAGCCCTCCCCGCGTCCTCAAGCTGAACCCAGGCGTTTCGATCATCAAGAAACCGCCGCCGAACCTGCAACGGCTGAGCCTGCCGTCTACCAGCGCGACCACCAACGGGAACGCGAAGCGGAAGGACCAGAGGGTGCCGGTCTCCGCCGGCGGCAAGGTGTTCCAGCTGAGCGAGCCGGACTTCAAGCGGCTGCAGTCGCTGAAGAAGCAGAAACAGCTTCTAGCCGAGAAGCAGCAGTCGATGAGCCCCGTCAGCGGCTCCGGCAGCTCGGCCTCGCCCCCGAACCTCAAGCCCACCACCGCGCAGTATCAGAAGGCTCAGCTGGTCGCGCACACGCAGTTCCAGAAGCACCTGAGGATGCAGCAGGAGATGCTGAGCAGGCAGAGCAGGGGCGACTTCGAGCCGCTGATATGCGACATCCGCTCACTGGCGAACGAGAACAGCCCCACGCAGAATCTGCTGCACAACCTGAACCTGCCCAAGTCGATACAGGTGACCACCAAGACGACCCATCACATACCGATACTGCCGAAGATCCCGAGATCGCTGACGGTGATACCGCAGACGGTCACCAGACCCGCCGACAAATGAGACGGCCAGCCTAGAAGGAGAAGCTCCAGAGAGCGGAGGGGCAGTAAGTAGTAAGACACGTTACCACGATAATCGAGAGACAGACAGGACACGTAGAGAGAGAAAGAAAGAGAGAAAGAGAGAGAGTAAGAGAGTGTGTATGTGTGTGTTACCACGGGGATTCGTGGGCGCGAACGAGTCGATCGGTCGCGCATCCTTTCAGCCTTAGACAGCGCCGATCGAGGGACGAAGCGAGACAATATCTGCCTTATGAACGGTCGGGTGCACGGTGGTGCACTCGGGGAGTTGTACCGCTCAAAAAAAACACTACGATAGACGATACACGCGCGGTGTCGCTCGAGTACGACCCGCTGTTAGACGCGCGTACACGCCGTAGATAGGGATAGAAGTAAGGAATGGAAACGCTAGGAGCCGCGGAGCGGAAGGAACGTAGGACTTGGGAGCAGATCGAGGATACCGAGCACCCCGGGTCCCGTATTCTGTACAGCCTTTAGGACGCTGGAAGCTTGATGACCTGGACAGTCCTCTCAGCGCTACCAGCCGCGGCAGACTCGACCGCCGATCGTCCTCCTTCCGCCCTCGGCGCTTAGGATACTAACGATTCTACACTAACAACCAAAGCATCGGTGTGAAACGCGACGTGATGGAAAGAAGAATCAGAGGATCCTGTTTCCGAGGTGAAGTGCCTAAAGCGCGACGAAGTCGTTAGTTTTTAATGACACAGAGTATAACACGTTGAACGGACTCGAAACACAGTATATACATAGTTGAGTATGTTAAACAGGGGAGGGGGGGGGGGGGGTTGAGATTTAACGATCTAAAATTTAACGGGATAATTGAGGGGAGACGGAGGAGAGATCGGAGAGGAGCCGCGAATGTTTCGGGCGTCACTATTGTTCCCTCCTCTTCTCGAGGTCCGTTGGAAGGTTCCTCGATCCACGAGAGAAGCTGTCTGTGATCCGTTTTAAGAGGGAGGCTCGAACGGATAGCGTGTGATTTCCCCGCGAGCGGCGAAGCTGCTCCGCCTTGCTGTACGCTAGTACTCGGCTCGCTGTTAGACATATCGTTGTTCTACGTTCTTCGAGGGAATCGGGGCGCGAGATAGATTCGGACGATCGATGGAGCGCTCGAAGAACGATCAAGTGATGATCGGTAGTTCGTTCCTTTTACGCGTCCGAGGGGGGAAAGATCGAGAGCATACACGCGACACGCGGCGCCGGTGTATTTCGTCGTATACAGGATGCCTCGGCTCGGTCGACCAACAAAAGCATCCCCGGTTTGCGTTGAACAGCGCGCAACCTCGGGAAGCCACTGCCCGCCTCCAAGTAGCGAGCTTCATTCGCGATAAGCGAGGTCTACCCTCTCGCTCTAGTTCTCTTTATATTTCAAAGGCATCGACGCTTTTCCGAGGGGGGTGCTGCTAGCAGCGATCACTTGTATGTACGATAATTGCTTTTTTTTATAATTATTTGTGATGATTAATTGTTTTATCGGGGTTGAGCGATTTTATTTGCATGCAAATCAATTGCGTTCGATCATTCGTTATCGACGGGTATTCGCCAGCGCTGGCACGCATGAGTTCTTTACAAGTTTCTATTTCCTTTTTTTTTTCCCCTTTTTATTGCGAGCATTCGATTTTTTCAATTGATCGCGTTCTGCTGGCCGTCGCGGGGAGGACGTCGGTGGCGTTGAAATCTCCGGGCTCGGCTATTGAGGGCGGAGGGATGCTTTCTCGCGGACGCCCCTCGCGCCGCGACGGGGGATATCTTGGAGCGATCATCTTTCGCGAGGCATCGTGTATATCCCGTTCGCGCCAGTATATATATTTTGTCTACCTGGAAACATATAGTGGCGGGGGGTGGCGGGTGTCGCCGGCACCCCTCCCTCCCCCGCGTTCAATTGTACATTAGGAAATATATATTTTGGGCCTGCTCACGCCAGAGGAGCGCATAATGACGACTTGTAATTAATTATATGATTAACGGGCGATTGTTATAAGCGGAATTACGATTAAGTGTTATAACGTGTGAAAAAAATTTGGTAAATACAACTCTGAGTAGGTGTAGAACTTACGCCTCGAGCTTATTTATTATATGTTAACTATATTATATACATATATATGTACGTACATACATATCGGTGTATGTATATATGTATGTATATACCATATTGCATTGTACATAACTTGATAATTATTATTTCTCCTAGTTGGTAATCGATGATTATAATTATTAATATTATTAGCTCATTACGGGATCATTCGATTATTATGCGCCGCGACGAGCCGAATCGTCGCCAAGGATTCCTTGTTACGAGTCGCGTAATATGATCGCACGGACAAGCCAAACGGAGAGGTTCGAGGTGTCGCGGTAGTTTTCTCAGACAAGGAGCGCCCGTCTACTTTTCTTCTTCTTCTTCGTCTTCTTCTTCTTATTCTTCTTCTTCTTCGTCGTCTAACACACTGCGTCGTCGTAGCAGTAATCGTTTTTGCATTGTCGCCACGTGAAGAGAATTGTAAAAGAGAAGAGAAGCGGTCCGTACCGATCCCGAATAGTGTTCTGGATATATGAAATAAAAAGAGAGGGAGGTGTCTCCCTCGTTCTCGTCCAGGTACGAGTTTAGAATCGTTGCCTTAAAGAAAGCGCCGGGTCGAGCGGCGTCGTTATCGATTGTAAATAGTTTGATGAGGAAGAGAGAGAGAGAGGTGTATGTAAATTAGCTTGCGACGAGGGGAGGTTCTAAAGATGATAGCTGTTGGTGGGCCCTTCTAATGATGAGGTTCACTTTTGAACCGAGAGAATTCAACGGGATGAAATGATCTTTTTATTCGGGGCGAAGGGTGGTTTGCTCTGTTGTTGGGGCGCGTTGGATCCTCGGTGTTTCTACTTAATCGCCCTTGGAATTTTAATTGCTTTCTCTCTGATGTGCATCGTCGAATGCAAAATACTCGAACGTTTCTCGCATTTGGTTTCGCTCCTCGGCTCGCTTCTTCTCGCTCAAATCGTTTCTATCGTTCGCTAATCGCACTAGTTACACGTTCACGAGGTGGGTGGTGAAAGAAATTCGAGCTCGGAACGACATCGTTCGAGCACGCAGTGCAACCGAATCGACTCAAGGGGATGTGTACTACTTGAGGGGTATCTCTAGTGTGACGGTGCAAAGAAACATAACTTCTCGGGAATTCAAGAAAGAAAAAAGTATTACACGTTTGTAGATTTATGCTATCACCTTTTAAGACTATGAAAGAAGAATTGCAAGTAGAAATATTTGTTCATAACGGGATAGGGGCATCGTGAAGAGAACAATATCCTTCCGGATGCCAGGACTGATTGCCAAGAAACCAAAAGTCACGATCCACTTCAAATATATCAGGCATACTCGGTAGACGTTACTTTATCGTTCGAACTAGACTCCTGCAAATATTTGCAAAATTAAATTAGTACGCTCAACGAAACCATATTTTTTTTTGCTAAAATTGATACAATTTTTGAAGATTAGTTTCTCAATATTTTTCCATTATTCTGGTTCAGATGATAGCCACACGTCTACAGATTACCAATCCTTTTGAATTTTGTGTTCGAGACAACTACGTACAATTGCTGAGACCAGGTCTGGCATCCGGAAGACTCCTATTCCGCTATAAATGGATATTTTTACTTGCGAAATTTTTATTTATAGTCTCAAAAGGTGATAGAATAAAGCTACAAACGTGCACCACTTGTTTCTTTTCTTGATTCCCGAAAACTCAAGTTTTTTCCAACCATCACACTAGGAAAACCCGTTAAAAAAGAAAAGAAAGGAACTTTTGATCGGCTACGCCCGATCAAAATCGAACGGTATCGACTGTGTCTAAAATATCGAGATTGTCTCTGTCGCCTGGGTCGACTCCTGGTACTTTGTTCGTTTCTTTTCGCAAGATTGATAAAACCTACAAAAAAAAACTATAAAAAACTACACGTAACTTATACCCAAAAGCTCCAAACACTAATTTATTTCTCAAAAATTCTCTTAGCACCAGTAAACGATTCCTAAATAATTTCTAAAACCAACCAAGCATTAAACCAAAAATTCCAGAATTTTCATCACATTCACCCTAATTAAAAGAATTAAAATTTAATATCGCGTTTATGCAACAGCAGCTGTTAATGGGTTAAAAATAACTCCAGCTATTTCTTATTCCACTTCAATTTCGACACTTCCTCTAGAAGCACCTTTTCCCTCCGATTAAAAATTCCACCGCCGCTAATCGTGCCCCCACCTGAATCCTAGTGCAGGGATGATCGCAAAGGGAAGGAATTGTTGGAAAGTCGAGAAACAGCACGAACGACTTATTGTTAGCGAAGGAGCCCGACGTGTGCGTAATCTAATCTGGAGAACGTTCACGTGGCGACACGTAAAAAGGAACGTACACACACAGGCACGTTACACATGCATGTACACGGACAGTAGGGTACGCGGCGGACGTGGGCGTCGCTGGCGCACGTGCGCGCGGGGAAACGAACGTCGCTGCGTTGGGTATTATATATATGCTAAGTATATATAATACTGAAAATTATAAAAAAAAAGTATATATATATATGTATAGTGGATAAAATTACGATACAAAAAAGGGAGTACTCGGCGGTACGCGTTATACATATAAAATGCTCTATTTTATTAAGGATATTTTTGATATATCTATATATATATAAATAAATAAAAAGTATAAATATATGTATATCGAAACTCAAGGAGGCGAATCACGGATCGGGTGGATGCGCCGATATCGACGATGTAATTATTGTTATCCGAAGTCGCGGTGCTGTTTATCGAGCTGTGTGCAGTGCGCGACGAGTCCCGATTCCGCTCGGGATTCGAGCATTCTATGGCGAGGTCGTCGGCCATACGTATTTCCTTCTCTTTTTTTTTTCACTTTCCTTCGTTTCCTTAGATCTTTTTCTCGAGCATGATCGCGTTAAGGGCGCGCACGAGTGGCGAGGGGGGCACTGACTTCGCTCCCGAGGGCCCGCTACTCCTTTATTTATTGTTAGCTCCGTAGCACTCGCCCGGCGACGATCAAACGGCTCCCTTTTCGAAGCGAAGGAACCCGCGGGAGGAAGAACGGGGCGGTTTTTGTAAAACGTTGTTGTAGGATAATTGTTACAGCCCCTCTTTTTGTTACGCGCGGGCAACGGATGATTTAAAACAGCCGCGGGACCGCTCCTTCGTTCGAGGGCATGGATACTCCACCGAAGACAGTGGAAGGTTTCTTTCTTAATTGCGTTTATTCTACTCCTCTCCCCGTTATCTTTAATTTTCCCCTTAACGTAGCACCTACACGCTTAATCGATGGGTATCATTGTAAGATTCTGTGTATCGATTACAGTTCTGCGTTAAAATATACACTTTTTCTGCAACCGGAGTCCCCGAATCATTTTTCTCTAAGTGCACTCTGAGATTTTTCAAGTAGCCACTGCTGTGCCTCTAAGCTTCTACGAATTTGGAACGTGGAAGCTCGAGAAGACGAATGAAATTTAAGTCGCTGGGATACAAGCGTAGATTTCCAAACGACCCAATGAAAAGTTCAATTTCAATCGGCCATAAATTCCATCTTTCGTTTCCCCGTCAACTGCATACTTCTCGGCAAACGGATCGCTCGCGTGTGTGCGTGTGTGTACGGGTAGCATACCGCGTGAGGAGGCGGGGAGGGGGGAGAGCGCGATTGAGAGAGAAAGAGAGAGAGAGAGAAAAAAAAAAGAGAGTGCGAATGGACTGACGAGTTTAAGTTTTAAGAATTCTATTTTTGTGATCGAGGGGATGAAAACGTAATTATCGTTGTCCAAGGGGTGCATGGATCGTCGAATGATTTCTGCTTGGAGATCCGTGACTTCGGAGGACTCTTTCATTCGTTTTCATGGCTTTGAGTTTGAAGTAATAGAGCGCAGTAAGCTGCTCGATTCCTGCAACAGCAGAAGGCCAAGACGCCAGTAGTAGATCCAGGCGTTCGCGAACAGACGAGAACCGTTAGCGCTGCGGGAATATGTGTCTGACCGTGTACGGTGGTATTTCTACTGGCAGCAGGCTTGGCACGTTCCGTGGGACAGTGGGAATACAACAAACTCGCGTTAGCAGCGTAGAAAGTGAGGAGAAATGTAGATATGTAATTACAGGAAAGTAGAAACTGCTTAAATTGGCCATTGTAGGTTCTCTTTCCTGTATTTTCATTTTAAGATTGAATCGGGAAATGGGTACGTTTCTCCACTTTAGAATTTTAGATGGAGGTTAGTTTCTAGTGGACATAGCGGGTCACTGTTGACCCGTATGGAACGTGTTACACGTGCACTGCTGTTCTTAAGTATTTCCACTGCTTTAGTTTAAAATTCCAAGTGGAGTAGAATTTTTTAGAGTTCTTTAGAATTATTACACAGAGAGTGGGGCGGCTTAATACTTATGAACGGCGGTGTATGCCTGCTGTGGACTGCGGAGCAGTTTGAAGGAATTAGTTTCTATCGAAATCATTCGACGTTCTCTGTAGCGGAGTATTTTTTAAGCTGGACGATGGGCGAGGGAGCAAAGCGAAAGGCGACTGGAGCTGAATAGCGACGACTCAGTCGATCAGGTTTACTATAGGCGAGGATATTTTATTAAGGAGTTAGGAGGGATCGCTGGTTAGCAGTGGGAATGGAGAACAGAAGCAATAAAATGGAAGAAAGAATTAACGAGCACTAGGTATTTAAGCGTCGTCGATTGACGTCACGAATCTGTTTCAAATCTCGATGGTATTTTCTTCAAAACACCATCGCCCCTGCTGTTTCTCGACTAACTTCGTTTCCTTACCTCGAGGATGTGTGTTCGCATAACAGTCCACCAAAATGCTAAGGCGAGTAAGAGACTACGTTAGTAGTCGTCGTAGCGTTAAATCGACTCGGACATTTTCATGCTCGCGGATCATCGTAGAGGGAGGGAGGATATTTCTCACGAACGTGGGGATCGTACGGGACATCATCGATCGACCGATGTAAAACTAAACGTGTTCACATTTTTTACCCGATTTTGTATCTGCGCAAGTCGAGCCGCTTTCGATTCCTAGTTCTACGTAATCACGTTCCGACGAGCGATTCCGACGAGTCGCGGTTCATTAAACGCACAAGCTGCCAGCGCGAGTAAAAATCGATCCGAGCTGTATAAACGATAGAGGGTTTTTTCACATTTTAATACTTGGCACAGTGGCTGTGCGCCGTGGATAAGGCCAGTGGCACGCGCCTCTACTCGCGACACATGAGAACGTACGATCCCGATTTCTGCTTTGACGAGAATGATCAGCGCTGCTCGTTTAGAGCTCGGAGTTCAGGAGGATAAAGCGAGTTCACATATTTTTCTGTGCTTTAATTCGAGGTGGGATTTTCAGACTTTGAGATTTAGAAATTTTGAGATTTTGAAATTTCGAAATATTGAGATATCGTAATTTTGAGATTTCGGTTGGTTTGATTGTTGCCTGAAAGAGGAAGTGAGGATCGACCCGAGCCCAATCGACGTTAATATTTTGGTGGACTCGTTACTTCTTCGAGCACAGCGTTTCGAGTAGCGATTCTTTCACAGGATATCGTCTTCGATCCCTACTATTTCTCACGTTTCGCATTCTTCGTCCCGTGGATCGAACGGCCACGGGGCGACGTCTCGATGCAGCGCGAAAGCAATTAATAGAGAGACAGCGAGAATAAAAGATAGGGGAGAAACGCGGATAAAGGAATGACAAATGGGCGCAACGTTTGGCGTACGCAATGACAACGTCCTTTTGGTAATTCGGCACGCACCGTTACGCGAATAATTACGTTATTTAAATAAACATTAACACACGTTAGATACTATTATAATAATCTTTGTTTATTTGGTTCTAATGTAATAGTTATTATTAGTTCGCCATCCTTTGTATATATTCGCAACACTCAATAAAAAAAGTACCAAAAAAGTCCACGCGAGTGGTTTTCTTTGCACATACAAATGAATTTCCCAAAACGTCCATCAAATCCTAAACTACGAAAGCCATTTACAGACAAGCAACAGAAGATAGAGAGCGATTACGAAACTTTAAAAATAAAAAACAGTTCTTCGAAATTTCCCATTTTTCCCACTAGAATCTCTAGACTTTTAAACATGTACTTAACTCAAAATATAATATCATTGCAACTTCCAGCTACGACTTTCGCATACATCTCGTTAACAATTGACTAATTATTAACTACTGGCTTTACCTAATAATACACGTATTTATATTCAATAATTTATTAATTAAGCTTCCGCCCCAATTTATGTACCTTTAAACCTTCGTTTGCAAATGTGGATCCTTTTCAATCTCCAACAACGCTTGTTACTACGCATACTTCGTGTAGAAATAAGTGATTATTAATCCTTTCACCAAGTGGTAATTGTTTTATTGCATTCGAACATCCTGCGATACCGAGCTTTATACGAATAGGACCAGAATTTCAGCAAAGTTAATAGGAACACAGAATGATGTAAGAAGTAAGAGGTTTGGTAGAGTGTGCGAGAGAGAAAGAAAGCGCGTGCGACAAAGATGGAGATAGGTGGCGTGCCACCAACTTTGGTTATGTGCTCCTGCTCCTGTATCAGGAACACATAACCAAAGTTAGTGGCACGCCACCTATCTCTATCCTCGTCGCACGCGCTAGCGCGCTCTCTCTCTCTCGCACAGCTCCTCGTGCCACCTCCACCTACATCCTATACTCCTGTTAACTCGGGCGAATTTACGGACCAAAACCTGCGATGGTCGATAAATGAAATAACTGTTTCAAACATTTTACTAAGTAGGTAACTATTGAATTTCACGCGAATCATACTTAATGCCCGTCGCGGAATACAGATAAGGGTTCATATTCTTAATTGCAGCTGTAAAAGCGGGCTAATTAGTTGTAGAAAAGTTATAATACTTTCGTTGAATTAAAATTAAAATGAATATTCACCGAGTACCGAGTCTCGTTTATTGCGATTCAATTCCGAAACTACTAATTGCTGATTAAGTACGAGTAAGATGCATGCAAGTTATTCGGTGAAAGCTTGCAGAGTATTATAACTATATTAAATTAATAAAAAGAAACCCCGTAATCTGTAGAATAATAATAATTTAAGAGGGCAAAGGAGAAGAAAGGAAAGACCTGATTTTCTATTTTTGCAGTTTATTTGCAATTTGTTCGTATAATTGGTAACTGATCTCGGATAACTAGTACTAAAAACCTAAACAACGTATGAAACTTTATACATAGCTGATTACTTTAAGGGTGCAAAGGCAGCTATTTACAGTGTGACGCGTCGAACCAGCGAGAACCGGCGGGGGTTCGTCTTAAATGGTGGATCGTTCGCGTTATAATTAAACCGAAAACGGAGATTCGCCCCGTTGACGAGGTTCGAGGCGTACCGAAAGGAAGATTGGATTTCTTTGCATCGCTAGCCACGCCATTCC
Organism: Andrena hattorfiana; assembly: GCA_944738655.2. NCBI lineage: Eukaryota > Metazoa > Arthropoda > Insecta > Hymenoptera > Andrenidae > Andrena > Andrena hattorfiana. Next base: position 5,876,745 of record OX122893.2, read on the forward strand.
CGCCGTCCGTATCCATCTCCTTACACTCCCAATGTGTGTATAAAACGCTCGCGATGCTTTCGATAACCGCTCGTCACTTAACGCATAGTCCTGCTGCGGATTAATCCGTTCGGTGCTGGTCGAGTAAGAAAAATGCACGTTGGGCGTTCGGCTCTGCCGCGGCAGAATCCCAGCACCCAAAGGATTAAAATGCATTGTTATATCCCTGTGCGAAAGAAATTCGATGAATGTGGGGGGAGGGGCTCGATCCTGCAAAAACGTACAAAAATCTTCCATTTAAATTAAGTGTATAAAAAGGGCTGCGCGATTCACATCGTTCATGGGGGGACAATACGTCGAACATCCAATTCCTTTTTAGCACTTTTGTGAACGGTATAGAAGAGAGGGAGATAGAAGTTGGGGCGAAGGAAGGAGCGACGCTCCTAACAATCGTCGCCCAAACATTCTAATGCTCGGGACAGATCCGCGGCTCCTCCCACGTACCTCCCTCTCAGCAGGAGAACATTCTTCGTCGGAGAGGACAAAGTATTGCACCGTACAGTGTCTGCAGAATCCACGCTAAGATACACCTTATCGCTCGAACTTACGATACCCTTTAAACAATACAATTATATACAACGGAGCATATACACAAAATCATACAGTCGCGTGTCACCGTAACGTTCATCTTCTTTACAAAACTAATTGCGAACAATTCTTCGTCGGGAGGGGCGTTAACAGGATCCGATGTACAGAACGGAATCGCTCTCCAGGAAAGTTGCGTCCTAAACCAGTCACGATCGGCCAGAAACTATACGCGGGGCAACGGAAAGGTGTTTCCGGGTGTGGCTCTTCGGAGTCTGTCGTTGAAGGATTGCTTGTCGAGCAACGAGGAGAAACGAATAGGAATATCGTCAACGGAAATCGAAGAACGTGTACAACAATTAAGGCCCATCGTGGCATTTGTCGCGCGGTACAGTGTCAACTCCATTCAACTCTCACACACGCACGCACGCATACACACACACACACACACACACTCTTGCACATCGATTTCACGGCTACTCTAAAGGCATTTTTATACAGGCGCGCGTCTCGTTCAGCGATCCTCTCTTCCCTGTCTCTTTTCTTTCCTTTGCTCAGCTTTTACTCTCGCACTTCGCCGCGAAATTCCACTACGAATTCGTCTATAATATTATCGTTAATGTGCCCTTACAAACGTACTCGAATATATACAAATTACATATACGTATGCGTGGTTCAAGAACATTTTGGTACCGACAGTCCATACGTACATTCGGTACCAGCTTTTGGTACCCGATTCTCCGCGTGCGAGGGATGTAAAAGAGTAACGATCGGGCTCCAGGGTTAAATCCAGGGCCGTGGATTAAGAGCTTTAGAGGCCCTAAGGACCTAAAGATTTTCAGGCCCTCTTATACAGAATGATCGACGCAATGTACGATTTCTCAGGCATTTCCAATAATTCGACTAAAAAGTGTCTCTAACAAAAGTTAGATTTTAAAATTCAGGAAATTGTTATGGTGTCCCGCCCGATGCTCTAAGCACGTGCTTCTTTTGTTTATTGGTCAATCCAGCGCTGGTTAAATATCTGCACAAGTAGACGCGCTTGTTAAGATGTAAAGATACGGATACAAAAGGAGCAGGCTTGAAATTCTGAGATTTAGCGATCTGTATGCATAAAATTCAACCTTGGAACCCATCGCGAATCTCTCTAGATCCCAGTACGCAACTTAAATACACCAATACACTCTGCAGAAGTATAATCAGCTGGAAGTTCATTCAACCATTCCTCTACCTACTGCGCGAGACCGAATGCAGCCTACTCAGTGGCTTCGATTCTCTCCGAGGCTCGAGGATGTGAAACGTAACTCTCCCCACGTGCAGGAACGTTCGTCCAAGGTCCGATGGTCCATGAAGCAGCGCAGTTTCCTTCGAGCGTTCGGTAGCAAGGCGAATTGGAGCGTCGATCGTCACCGAGTAGCCGGTCTCCGCCCTCCGGGCCCTAGGTTCATCCTCGCCGTGGTTCGTCGCGCGTGCCGCGGAGCCGCCTACCCGCGTCGTCGTGGTCGCGCGCGTGGCTCTTCGCGGCCGCCGCGACCTGGGGAGGGTGCTCGAGGCACGAGGCTCCCTTCTAGGTCTCCAGGCCCGGCACCAGGCTGTGGAACGTCTGGATGTCGTGGAACGCCCGGCCGCAGCTCTGGTTGTTGTTCCTCTCGAACTTGGCCAGGTCGAAGTGCTCGTCCAGCGACTGCAGCTCCACCAGCCGCTCCTCCAGGCTCTTGGCGGAGTCCGCGAACCTGGCGAAGTCGCAGATCCGGTCCGGATCGACCACGTCCGACGCCTCCATCATCCCCACGTCGCTGGATCTCGTGAGCTGGGAGCCGGTGTCGTCCAGTTCGCCGGGGAACAAGACGGGGCCGCAGCAGCCGCTCGGTTGCGTGCCGCCGCTGCTCGTCGTGTTCGCGGTGCTCGAGCCGATGATGGTGGTGCCGGACCGCACGTCCACCGAGCCCAGACGGTCCTCGGTGTAGACCAGGTGGTGGTGGTGAGGGCTCTCCGGCTCCTGCACCTCGTCGATGTGCGAGAGGAGCCTGGGCGTGGGTGGCAGGATGTAGAAGTCGCTGAACACGTCGTCCTGCAGGTCCAGGTCGTCGTGCCTCTGCCGCTTGGGGCTTAGTCCATCGTTCCTCGAGTCCTCGCTCAATCTACGGCAGAGAAACAGACAAGTTAGAGCTACGAGAGGCCTCGCCGGCGATACGAACGCGGACTCGACGCGGTCCAGCTTGTTGCGCAATAGCTACGCGGCGCGACGTAGCCGTTGCGCAATCTTGGATTATGTAAAGCGTCAAGCGTATTCCTGTGGGCCGCGAGCGAGATCCTGTGGATCTTCTGCTACCGGACGGATCCTCGCGGGGGTAGTTTTCGGGTCGTAAAGGTAGGTAAGTTTTAGTAAGGTAGAAAAAGTTCAAAGTCGATTTTGGGGAAAATGAAGCGCAATATCAAGAAAGTCGATTCCTTTCTCTCGACTTATTTAGTTGTTATACGTCGAAAAGGAAGAGTAACTTTTCTTCGTATCGCGCTTCATTTTCGCGAAGATCGACTTTGAAAACACCTTTAGCCTCTGAAAGACGAAGATACTAAACTTTACAGCAGTGGCGCTCTCAGGATTTAATCTTGGGGGATGCCGAATTGAGGGATAAAAATATTCTTAATGCAAACTCAACGAAATTCATCAGGTGATTATAAAAATCTAGTTAAAGAATAAAATCCAGCTTTCTTTGCTTCTTACGAGGCTCTTGAATTACTTCAGTCCTGGTTAAATTAATCTCCTTTTTCCTTTTCGATTAGTCCCCAAAAAATCACCAAAATTATCCCTACGTCATTCAAGGACGACCCCTTTTTTTTTAATGCGCCAGGGCCTCTTTTCTTTGAGGGGTGCCACGGCTCCTTCTCCCCTGCGTGTGCCTCTACTCCACAATCCACCCTTTCCCTACACCTGACCTTCAATTTAATTTAGCCTCTCGAAAGTATATTACGCGGGAGCTGATTAACGATGTAAAAAGAACCGCGCGGAAGTGATAATATCACGGGTGGAGAAGTGAAACTTCGCCTTCTTTTGTGAACCGTTTCAGCCAGCAGCAGTGGAAGGGTCGATGATTCGGGGTTCAGTAGGGTTTCTCGGATAAGCGAGACGCTATAGACGTACCTCTTCCTCGAGGACGTCTCGTCGTCCGTCACCCCGACGATGAGGTTGCCGGAGACGTTGTTCTCTTTGGTGGAGTCGTTCAGATACGTGACCACCGGGAGACCGTAGTTTCTTGTCTTCTCGTCGCGATTCTCGCGCTGCAGCCGCCTGACGGCGTTGTTTATGAGCACTGATCGGCACAGGCTGGCCTCTGGGTCCTCGATCCTCCTCAGCTTGCCAGCGGAGATCTTCAGCAGACGGCGACGCTCCTCTCGCGCTCGATACTTGGCGGATATCATCGTGGGTCGGCTCCTACGTATCACGAGGTCCTCTTCCAATCTCATCTTAGCGTCTGAAATACAACAGAGATAACGGAATTAGTCAACTTGACTTGCATTTCGTCAGCCAGCTCCGCAGCGAAACTGTGCAATGTATTTATTACGGCAGAATAAAAATCTGTTAAAGAGAAGTAAACAAAATTCAACGTAACTAAGTGCGCAGCGAGCGGCTACTGAATATTATCGGCAACGTAGAGCTGCGCATTCGAGGAATGATAAGACGATGCGAGGCTAGAGTGCTCCCCTCGACTACTAATTGTTTTATTACTGGTTCAATGCGCTGCGCGGCTTTACGAATGCTCTATTTAAACCAGTCCGCAGTCCTTCGGTAATCGTCCCCGCGTAGTGCTCCAAAACGAGTAAAATTACTGACGTAACGGTATCGGTGAGAGTCGGTGAGACGCGGCCGCGTGGAGCGCCGGCTAGCGGTACGCAAGTACGTATTTACGTGTTTACAGATTCGCCGTGTTCTTTTCCGCTATTGTCGCGACTGACCCGAATACCCGCGCACACTTCCGTTGTCGCGCCGATGCTCGAGCCGGCGGGCTTCGTGGCTCAAGCAGTCGCTCGAAATCTTCGATCGGGGGAACAGGAACGAGGAGGGGGACGGAGGAGGCTCCGCATTTAAAATCAACCGACATTACGATTCTACCGAACATTCGGAAAGTTCCTCCTGTTGCCCAGAGGTTCTCCGTTTAGCAGCCAGTGCCGAGCCCTTGGGGATTGCCCCATCAGTATTCAATATTTGTAATGCGTAATTACAGCTACCAGTGTAGACTGCAGAGAATCGGGTATAGTTTTGAAGATTCGGTACGGAATCCAACGATTCAGAACGTACGAGAAATATTCTGTAATGAGGTAGTTGGAATGTGGTGCAGAGACAGATACTCGAATATGTGGCAAAGATCTCCGCTTACTGTCTCGTCAAATCGCTCGAGTGCTTAACAAGAAAGTGATATTAAGAGTTTCGCAATGGCATCGGCTGTAATGGGAGCCAGAAAGAGGATAACGATCAGCCGCCTACATCGGTGGCCAGCAGTCTTCGGCCAGCATAATTCGCTTGCAACATTTCTTATCGGGCGACGATGCCCCGCCGCGCTGCAGCTCGATTGCATGGTTACCATGAGAATGCCAGGTAATGGATAGTTGCGAGCCGAGCAAACAACCGTTCGTGATCGCAGCGCGCCTCCCGTGACGGTGGCTTTCGCAAAATCCGAACGAATTACTCGCTTCGTAACGTCCGAATCTGCTGCACCAACCGACGATGTACAGTTCGTTGCCGGAGAAGGCTGGCACAATCGGTACGTCACGCTTGGAGTCTGCTAGACCGACAAGCTCTGCCATTCGGCGCGTGGTGGAATTAAAATACTCGTATTATCGATGAATTTCGAGCCAGCAAGATGTCGAGCGGGTTCCTCGGCAAATTGACAAGATGTCGATGATCCTGCGGGGCGCCGAGCATGCGTGAACGATTAAGAGACTGCGTAACGTACTATTTATAGAGCGTGCACAGTTTTTGCAAGCACGGGAGCAACGGGATTCACGAACGCGACGAGCCCCGTCGCGTTTCTGTACGAAGGGAGCTCTCGACGCACGCTGAATTAGCATAAAAATCAGCTCGTGTCACTCGCGACACCCACGGACGAATGCAATGCATTCGGAATAACTTGCTAACCCATAAACCTATTATACTCGGATGTTTCAAGGCTTTGAGGGAAGGTTCTGTAAAAATGGGGTAAACAGATACGTGCTATTTCCGGCGGTGGGAATCATTTTTCAAAATGTCACGCTCCGCCCTTTTGGAGGCGGATAGGGCATCGTGATCAATTGAGCCGCTTCCTGTGTGTCGAGCCTCGACATGGAAAAAGATCCTGCGTGTCGCACCCGAAATACGAAGTTTTAGAATTGAAGTATAGTTATTAAAACGCATTTCGTCTTAGACGATTCCATTGACGATTTTACTATTTTATTTATTTCATAAATTGCATAGAACTTAACAGAATAAGCTATATGAGATATACAGAAAGTAAACAAATGAACTGAATCAGCCACTAAAAAAAGGAGTTTAAAACAATTTCCTCGAACGTTAGTTTATTTCCCTAACCGAGTGGGCGGTCAAATATTCTTCCCACGAAATGACTCACACAGCGTTTCTGTGGCTGATAATTAACATCTAGTGAGAAGACATGAATCTCGCTCGAAATTATTTCCGCGAATGACCGCCTGAGTCACACGCGCGCAGGACAGAAATAATCCCGAAAATAAATTGTTCAATTAGCCGACAGATGGCACGCCTGACACCTTTATGCGCCAACAAGATGGCCGACCGCACACATTAATCTGATGACGAAAGAATATATGTATTACGCATCCTGTGTCGCGTGACACTTGTTGCTAAACAATTTATCTGCTTCGTGCTACGTGTCGGTAAACTGAAACGCTTCGCTTTAATGTCGATAATTAAATCGAGTATAATTTCACGACAAATAAAGAGACAGAAAGAGAAATAAAGGGAAACGGTTGAATTCTATTCGAATAGCGTTTAAGTTCGCGCGGCTCTTAGAACGCGTATTTACTGTTATGGAAAAGGGACGATTGTCGCGGTAAGGTTATCCAATTTCGTTGCCACGGGAAATGGGGAAGAAGCATGGTGCACCGAGAGACGATTTTACGCTCCAAGTGCGCCTAAGCTAACTTTCTCCGCGGGGAAAAAAAACCGCCATGGATACACGTTACCTAACCTGTAAAGTCTGCTTTGGAGTCGCTGACTCGTGTGCGTCGTTCGTCCTCTCCCCTCCTCTACCCGACGCTTTGCTTGCACGCGCGCGCATACACACAAGCTTTCCCGTTCCCTCGCGCATCGTGCCTCCTCCCGCGCGCTCCTCGCTACATACATTTTTATCCGGTACAGTTACTCGAGACAACGTACCTGTCGATACGATCGACATTATTTATGCAACACGGGCGAATCAAGTGGACGAAAAAAGATTAGCTGCCCGAGGGAAAAAGTAAACAGAAAATTGAAACGCGCCTCATATTATCACCGCGCAGGCTTTGTTACAATTTAAGTCGCGCAGCTGAGACTTCCATTATCGCCGATCACAATAAAGATAAACTCTAGAGTGCTCTCGAGGAACACGCGATAATCCCCGGGGCCCCTAATCGCGCTGGATGCAACCTAATTCAAAGGGGCCGTTTGAAAAACTATACATCACTTCGATGCCGTTACATCTAATATTATATCACGCACCGTGGCGCGCAGCAAGTGTTTGGCAATTAAACGAAGCTTTGACCTCGACCGAAATTAGATCCATTTAAACGCGTCATTTCAAAACACAGATATGCCTAACCCTTTGAGACCCGTGCTGCTCACTTCTGGACCAGACAGTTTTCAAAACCCTATTGCACAGCTTTTCCTATCCGGCGTTAGTGTTTTGTAAGGCTAGTTCCCGCTGCTCGGATGATCAATGAAACGGTGCGCAGTGGATCTTTTTTATCGACGCCTATCGATATCGGCTGGAGGCAAAGGCGTGAAGTAAGGTTAGTAAGAGAAGAGAATTAAGTAAGAGAAGGCATCGAGGAGTCAACCATATCGAACCGTACACAGTAGAAAGCGGTCGGTGCATGGGGGACGGGCCAGGTCAGACCGTTCGTTCCCTGCAGGGGCCTTGAAAGGAATGCGCGGATAAAAAGAAATCGGCGAGCACTTTTACACGCTTATAAATAAATGCGGCCGGTGAACCGGGTGCGCTCGCACACAGCGACAGCGCTGTTCCCCTATCGCGCTCGACTACCGATGCTTATCTCCCGTTTCGGCTCGTTTACGCGCATTGTCAGATCATCGATGTTGATTGTATTTTCCCGTCGCAATTTCGCACGATTTTTAGAAGCGCTTTTAAGCCGGACACATCGCAAAGTATCATCCGAACCGGTGCGATTCCGCCGTGGAAATAAAAATCGGTCGGCGATACGCGGCGATAATTAATAGGGCCACTAAATTTCAGCCTGCCTATTTTACCGACCGTGCTGAAATCGGTGCTTTATTGGTTTTTTCCCGTGCTCGTAGGTAATTCAGTGCATGTGCCGCTTTCATTAAACGCCGCTAAACTTATCTATAATTGAAACGAGACTGGCTTGCAAATTACACCGGTTCTGTGTCATTTTTTTTTTCAATATGCAAATTCCGAGTTTACTGGCGTACAAGTACAGCGAGTTACACTTGTCACGAGTACATACTACCGCGAAACTTCTGTACAGCATTCAACGAAGACGGGCGAAGTTACGAGCCGCGATCTTCGCGAAAAGGGAAAGCGACAACACTATTCGAACATTGCGAGGCGACAGTTTGGAACTCACTTTCGAGCTATGCAAAATCGTCGGGCGAGCGCTTGCTACACTTTCCACATTCCCTCGTGACCGGTGAAAACAGCCAGAGACAAGGATCCGAGTAGCGGTAACTCCGACTATGTACGCAACTGTTCACAAGTGCACACACTCAATGAACAAGGGAAGGCATGAAGAAGAAGCGTACTGCCGTGGAAATTTCAACGGAGGAGCGTGAGGCGTGCAGCGTGCACTGGTCGCGTAGGAACTGGCGATCCGCCGCGGGACGTAAGTAGTCGGTAGTCGGTGTCTCGGGCTGATCTGTGCGTCACGCGTAATCGCGACGTACGCGTACGGCCGTACGACGACAGCCCGACGACAACAAAAGTGTTATCGGGCGTCGCGTGACGTCACGGCCGGCCGTGTGTGTACTACTGCGCGCCGGCGCATGCGTGTGCGAGCTTACCTCGTCCCACCGGGGCGCGCGGCAGGTTACGCGCGCGCACACATTTAACCAGCCGTTTATTCTGTGCTAGTCGCGCGCGAGCACGTTTAGCGATCAAGCCTGGCCCGACACTGATGAATACGCTATCACTTTCTCCTTTAGCGTCGGGGAAGATACGACAATCATTTGCAAACTACTGATTATTATTTGAACCTCTACAATATTCCCGTTGAATATTACTATTACGCTTACTCTTTCCATTTTGCAAATTAAGCTTCTTCACAGTTTTAACGATTTATTACCAAAGGAAGCGGACTTTCAACGCTGTATTTATAAATACAGTGCCACTAACAATTTCATCCAATTGAAGATGTCGTTTCGTGTTCGTTGGAGCGCATCGCTGGCACTTAGCGTTCGGATAGGCGGCGCGATAAGGGAACAGGTATCGCGGCGCGCGTGTATGCATAAACATACACGCGGTGAACTCCTGGTAAGGATTCCTCGGAGCTCGTTAATTGCGCCAACGCGAGTACTTTTACTCGGCTCGAATAATGAAACAGGCGAGTTTCTTTTTCGTGGCGCGCGGCCGTGCCCGCCCGCCCTCTCTCGCGGCGCTTTGAATTTCATCCCAATTAATGCGCTCCTTTTAATCGGGCTTTGTGCTTTTTATCTCTGTCGCGCGCGCGTTTGCGCCGATAACGTCCGCAGGGAGGAAGATATCGATTGCGGAGAAGACAGATGCAATGGATTTCACCGTGCCACAATAATAGTAATTTCGAGCGGGTTAAATAATATCCGAGGGCACACCAGCGGGTTGAAGATTCTTCTCTGCGCTTCGCGACTCCGGAGGCAGTTATGCGCGTCGAGGAAGCGTGTACCAAGATATTCTTTGCGAACAGAGATATATTCTCCAGATAACGTTCCCGGGAGACAAAGATTCTTTAAGATCCAAGCTGATAGAGTGTCCCCGGCGCTCGTGCGAGGCTCGCTTCCATGAAGGACGCGCGGCGGTACCGTTTTCTACAGCCCCGTTATAACTTTTCCGTTTTCACCGGCTGCTTCTCGCGCCTCCCCTTTTTAATCTCCAGCCCGACGCTGATTTTCGAGGAAGTTAGTCGGTTACCGCGAACCGAGTCGCGAGAAAGTACGATTGTAAACTCACGACAGCGATAACGAGGCGATATTGAGAGAAGCATCATTCGACCGGTTTCAATCTCGTTTTTAAAGGACCTCGAATAATTCGTTCCGTAAAAAACGAATGTAAAAAGTGGGGGCCAACATATTTTGTTCGAGCAGTGGCGGATTTAACGAGGGGCCCACGAGCAGCTTCCGCCCGGGCCCCATCTTCCAAAGAACATTACGATTTTATCCAAAGACTGTATTTTTTTATTGCCCGTAATTTTCATACCACATGCGCGTATATCTGTTTGTAATTCTGTTGTGTATAAAGAGTGAAAAATCAAAGCAAACTCGATCCCGAGGGCACGCAAATTTTGTAGTAATCGCGTCCTTCCCACTATTAACCGATTCCTTTCGAGTTTCTGCGTTTCGAAGCGTACACTGCCGTTGAAATTGTACGGAGCAATCGTTAAATAGGCCGTGACCATTCGGTCGACTTTCTCCTGTAACCGCAACGAGCGAAGACATTGATGGGAAAAAGAATAGCTCGCATTTAGAGTGGCTTTGTCTCGGCGGGGTAACCCCGGTGCCGAGTATCGCGGGTCATCGCGACAATGCCACGAAAGAAACATCTCATCTCCGCGAAGCGCGACGCGAAAATACGTTCCGATTCCTCGATTCAGCGCGATATACTTCTTAAAATAGACTGTAAAGGAAACTGCTTTTGTCTCCGATTCATGGCCACTTGAACGACTGCCGCTTTCGCGTGGCATTGTTATGAAACTTAATATTCCCCGAGCCGTCCGCTAACTGGGGAGCATTTTACAACATGTAAATACCAGAATAAATATTTTCATGTTTATGTAGAAGTGGCTGGAGCAATTGTTCGCCTCCCCGTTGCCTGTGCCCGGTAATACCCCTCTCGACTAGACGGACACAATTTAAATAGATTGTCTTAAGATGAGTGTTTCTTTCCTCGAGTAATTTGTCGTGAAAGTAAGTCTCTAAGCCGGGCGCGACCAATTATGCTGTTGCAGGAAGACCCACTTTCTAGTGAACTGTACCAAGGACTGGTGCCGCGACACCGAAGGAGGAGGGGGAGGGGGGGGGGGGAAGACGCCACGTGTCGATATACCGTTGATAATGGTGAAATTGATTTAAGGGGTCGATCGAGAGAGAAGGGGGAACGTGAAACGCGAGATTATGATTATTACGTATCGCCAGGCGCAGCGCGGCGCACGGCGAACCGTGTCTTACGTAAAATCAAATCGACCCGATGACGCACTTGCTAAGTTTATGAGCCGTAAGCGGCGATTAAACGACCTTGCTTTTTCACCATTCTACATTACCCACCGCGCGGCATGATTTACACGAAAATTCTCGCCGATACGATTAATAAACCGCGAGCACCGCGAAACGCCCTAGGAATACGTTTGTTCCGTAGATAATTATCCAGGCTCGACGCTTTCATATATTCTGATTCAAAAACAGCGTCAACGATGGGGGGCAAGAGTTGCGAGGAGCGAGGGGGCGTTTGAAAAACATAACGCAAGCCACGCAACAGGTTGAAAAATTCAGCGAAATTTCTGCCAATTTTTTTTATACGCGAGATAGATAGGCGTAGCCTTTAAAAAACAGCTGAGTAACGCGGAGCGCGAGAACACGGTAAAAGAATGTCGCCCCTCGCTTTCTCCGAATCCAGTGATTTCACGTATAACGCACGCCCTAGGACTCGACGAACGCGAGCGAACGAATCGAGAGGCAGAATACGCTCTGTGCTCCCTCTCTAATCGATGACCCCCCTCCTCCGCCGTTCCAATTGTTATTACTCCAACGGATTGTACACAGATATCGTATTATCAATGGCAGACAGATCGTCCCAAGCCCCGCTGAATTAAAAAAGAATTCATTAGCGATTGTTCTCGTTGATAGCCATTTTAAAAACTCTCCGCCAAATCGGGCGCACTAAAACGGTGGAAACGATCCAACGTCAACCGTATCACGGTCCAGGAAAAAAAAGCACAATAATGGTACGATAGTTTCTCTAGTAGCGTCCAGCATCGTGTATATCACGGAATTCTGTGCGAGACGATATTTGTATAACAACAGGTTCTCAAAAACTATTATGCAACCCACAAAGGAGGCATTGCGACAGCTATTGCACGCGTCTATTGCGACATCGTTCCGCGAGCGCGGTTCGCGTCGCGTGTCTCGGTTTCTGCCCTACGAGATATTCCCCAAACATATACTGAATCTCGGGGGAACTGATTCCTCCAGAATAAACGAATCGAATGAATGTAATATAATCCCTCTAGGAGCCGTCGTTTTCCAGGAAATTGGCTTTGAAGTTCGTGCTGGCAGAAGCCCGCGTGCACCACAGATTTTTAAAACTGGATTATCTCGGGAGCGAGGGACTCGTAGGAGGATGTTTTATTCGGGACGTATGCGCGTACCGCGGTACCTGTTTCGGGACGCTCTGTGTGCGTACATTGGGCGCGGATCTTTAACCTAACCTAAGCTAGCCGGGGACGAGCCTCGCATTTCTTGCCCGTCGAATGGCTCGCGCGGCCGGATCGCCGAGCCTCGCTTGGAACGCGGTAAACGCGCAGGAGAGTCGTACTCGCGCGGCGCAATATTCCGGCGGCCTCGAATTTCACGTAGTAGGGAACATTGACGACCGGTAAGCTTACTTTGTTGCCCGCAGCCTGCCGCGCGTCGTAAAGCCACATCAATACACGGCAATCACGCTAAGAGCAGATGTTATCCCCGCCAGAGCCGTCCACCAGGCCTCGCCGCTTCTCTCGACTTCGAGCCGCGGAGAGATCGGTCGGTAAGCGGGTGGGGATGAGTCGGCTCGTGTCGACGATGCTCGTGGCTTCCCCCACCGGCCGGCGCCAGTACCCGCTACGAAATAATCAGGATCGTGCCCGCGACGTGTATCTTTCGCGCACGCAATTTCCTTATCGATGCAATCGATATTATCGACCGTCACGGAAATCGTAGACACTGTACTCGGAGAGTAATCTCGGGAGGCTTCCAATGCCACTTATCCGTTGATTACGATGAAGCTATCGAGTGAGATATAGACAGAAGGTTTGAAATTTACTGGAACACTGCCTCCTCAATAATTCAGCGATTCGTAACGATGAAAATGTTCGGAAGCTTATTAAGAAGCTTTTCCTTAATAAATACACTGTGAAACATGACGATTTTAAGGATATGAGTACCGATAACACCACGTGAAGGGAATGTGATTGCTGTTAGTAAGAGTATGACGAATTTCTTTACTTGTTCCTCACACGCGCCACGAGCTACTGTAAGTGCAGCGAGGCGATTCAACGTGGCTGTCGTCGGTGCATCGAGAGGGGTACGGCCCTGACACGTGTCTCGTGCCGGAGTACGATAGTATGCACCTACGTGCCGAGTGATAGTCGGCGCGCTGCATGTGTGCGTGTCCAGGGACATGGAGAGGGAAGGTGGTCCAGGGTGGGGGAGTGGAGCGTATCGATAGAGGGTGAGGCGGCCGTAGTGTCGGTGTAGGTAGACGCGTGACGTCACACGTTCCACCAGCTGGTCGGGAGGCGACGCACCACTCTCCTTGTTGCCATGCCCGTGTTTTTGCCGCGATAGCGCCCGGGGGAGGGGGGTCAGCGCGCACTTGCGGGACCTACGAACCTTTCGGGGCCCGAGTCGTTGGGGTTCAAAGGTGCGCCTGCATTCTGGAGCAGCTTCCACGCATTTAAATCGACTACGATCACGCGAATTCATCGAACAGGAATACCGTACTGCCACGAAATTGTAAACAATCTCTTAATTAATTTACTGGGCTACCCAGAGTGTTCTACGGAGCGTACTGACATTTCCTTCAGCTAAAGTTTCAACGGCATTGTTAGTTGAATCATGATAGACGAAAACGATGAGAATCGTTGTCGTTGTAGAGATTACTCCCGACACGGTCATTCTCTATTTCTAGCAGAGTCCTCGCTGATGCGTCAGAGCTGCCCATCTGGTTCGCTTATTCTCGATCGTGGTCGTTCTAATCTCAAGGGTCGGGGCTTCCAAGCATTACGCATCATTCCCGACGATATTAACATTATTCTGTAGGCATTCGGCGTTTGGGAAACAACATAGGTGGCGCCCCGTCAAGTTTGGGTTATATAGAGTACGGAAGGGAGTTTCCCTTGGAGAGTCGGCTTTGGGGGAATCGGTTAAGGCGACTGCCCCGCGCGCAGTGGATCCGAAGATCGTAGGTTCGAGTCCCATCACCCCGAGGTTCATTTTTTTATCATCTGCTACATTCCTAAGAATGAAATAATATGTAAAACGATGTTTGGTAAATACGTATTGGATAACATCCCTCCGAATTAACTTCTCAGGGACACGCGTTATTTGGATCTTCGTGCGACCGTGCTTTAGCCCCTTGAACACGCCGTAACCCAAGGAAATAGAAAACACCTGGCAGAAGAAAGAGAGAGACACTCGATCCTGCCGTTCTCCGCCGGAGACAAGCATCATTTTCGATCGACACCTATCCGATTCGATTCCTTGGACCCGCGCCCCTGGTCACGATAGTGCTTCCCAATCTCTCGTTCCCTACTGACCCTTAGCCCCGCTCAAGCACTGCATTTAGAAAAACTGGGATAGGAAAAGTTAACCCTGAGACCGGGTGGGTTCACGACCCGGCAGCGGCTCCGTCGTTAATGAGTTAAAAACAGCCTGCGGAAAGGGTGACCCGTTTCCCGGCAGATTGGCGGCATCAAACGTTTCGAAGGCACCGGATGACATTAATGACGTTAACGCGGGCCCAGGATTTCCCTGAAGGCGTGCGTCGCGTATATAAGCGTGACGTAATGCAGGCATTAGTAATTATTGCGGCATAATGCCTGTGTATGACGCGGGCGCGTCAGCGGCGTCGGCATTTATGTCCACGGCGATGGAAGGAAACGCGTGCCTAAGGGAATTCATAAATCCGAGCGCAAAGCAACAACAGGCCTCAGCCAGCCACCACCCCGCAGAGCTGAATGCACACTCTTCGAGGCACCTTTGGATTTCTGCCATTGTGAGCGATGCTTTGCATTCTAAGGATGTCACACGGCTGGGTGATCTCCCAACTCGGATCGCGTCAATAGCTTCCGCACGTTACTTGTTTTCGCATCGCGAGGCGGGCAATGCTTAGCGCGTTATTGCGCCCGCGAAAAACAAACATTACGAGACGGACCGGCGTCGCGAGAAATAACGGAAGCGAGAGGTCCATTTTATTCCCCGCCGTTTCCCTCGTGCACGAAAACTCGTCGGGCTTTCGTTAGAGGTTTCGTTATCGCCTCGACGCGCTAATTCAAATTTGTAACTGCACGGCAGGCCCGCGTTACGGCGGCGACGATTATTTCACGGCAAGTCCGAGTGTGATTAATCGGTTGATTAGCACACCGGGGCTGCATGCAACAATCGTCCTATTGCGTGACGCGTGCGCTCGCGGAAGGTCAGTGACAGAAAAACGAGATCACAGTTTGTCGGGAGCGTAGCCCTCTCCCCCTCCCCAGTCATCGTCCTCCCGAAATTTCGACTGGCGTGGCGCCGGCGGAGCCACCTGCCGGCGCGCCGCGCAACTGTGCCTGGCTCGAAACTCATTCCAGGAGTGAACGAACGGATGCGCGTACGCACGGTGCCTCTATCGCACGCGTATCCGTCGTAAAGGTGCGTTTAGCTGGCGGGGCTGTTAACCCCTTCGCCAGAGGATTCAATTCGGAGCCACTTCTCGCGTCGCGATACATCTTTCGCCGATAAATTTCTCCTTAACCAAGCGGCCACGACCTCGGAGCGATGCAAATACGCCCCCACCCCCACCCTCTGCGTTTCGAGCGGCGCGACAGTGGCAGGGGACGACGATTATCAGCGAGAGTTCGTAAAAATTCGAGCTACGAGCGAAGAGAAATCGAGAAGTAAACGACAGTTCCAGCTGAAGTACACGGAAAGATTAAGTCACCGTGGTCGGTCTTTAATAAACTTTGTCACGCACCGAGGTGACCACGAACGCTTGCGACATTCTGCCTACGGAACGTTCCTTTTCTTCAGTTTAGTTTACGTCTTTATATGCCTTCGCCACGATGTTAATGACGGAATGTGTTCATTTTTCATCCCTCCTCCAGTTGGATATCGTACGAATTATACAAAGAAAACTGGGCGGTGGGGGGTTCGGGTCGATTTGCATAAAACAAAGATACGCGACGCGGCACGCGTGCAACGTCTCCTCGCGTTGCGACTCAATCCGCCTCCGCCACCGATTACACGGCCGCACGTCGAAGCAGGCTAAACGCGCCTTAATAACGCGTCCACGACTCGCTCTATTTTCGTCCACGGATTCACCATAGAATGAGATCAGTGCGCTAAATTTACAACGGGTCCCTCTCTTTACCCGCTGGAATGTTATCCTCTCGGTTGCGCTATGCTCGCTGGATCTTGCGCGGCTCCTCGTCGTTAAATAGACTGGTTTTAAATCGCCTCGGGAACGAGGGCCCGGCCATAGGCGTCGATTTAACGATACTTTAATTGTCCACTCGGCTAAATCTGATGCGCATTGTTTTCGATCCCGCTTTGTCCTCGAAAATTATAACGACCGCGCGTCACGGGGAAAACACGCTCGGCTGCCAACGACGTATTTGTTAAAACACTCGCGGCGTACAGTGGCGTTTCGACTTCGTCGAGGAGTCCCGATATCGATTTCGCGCGACACAGGTCGCGCCGACAACGAGCGATTTTCTATCGGACTTTCGCGATCGAATTATCTTGCAACTTCGACTGTGACCTCTGAAAAACATCGCCTCTGCTTTGTGGTGTCTCGTGCGACCGGATGTGCCCTGCACCGACTTCTACCAATTACCAATCAAACTCCACAAGAAACGAGGCATCGGTATCCCGGATAGTTACCTCGCAAGTGCCCGATTTAAGGGTCGTTGGATGTCTAAACGCAGAAAAGTACGCGTTGCCTCGACCGTTTTTTTAAGTGCACACAAGCACCGAGTCACCCCGGGAAAAAAGAGGAGACTCGCGTGTACACGCGCGCGTGTTTACCGGTGGCCGTAAAAAGACGATGCTCGGGCAGCGTGCGTTAAACACGCGCACGTGCGCTGCTCTAACGAATTCAGTGTGCGTGCGTGTCGGGCGAGCGTGTATCGAGGGTGGGGAGCGTGGCGCGGACGAGCCTCGGTTAACCGCACTTACAAAAACAAGAACCTAGAGGATGTTGTTTCTATTCTTCCGAGCGGGGCCTACGCCCGACGGTTCTTCTCGAAGAACAGCCGAGTCACATTGTCCCGCCCGAGACGGGATTGAATTCGTAACGACTTTCCAGGAAACCGATGAAAAGGCGGATACATAAGTACATCGATGACTAAACGTGGAAAGCGATAGACACTTTTTGAAGATCGCCAGGGGTCGTATTCATGCGCACGGAGTAATCGACTCGCCGCTGCGAAAAAGAATAAAGGATAAACGCTTCCCGTCCACAGCCCACCTCCCCGCGCGCCCGTCAGGTTTGTAGCGAGTCGTGCGTGCGCGTGTGTGTGGCTTCGAAGTAACTGGACGTATTGTATTGCAGCGCGAGTAGGAAAGAAAGAAACTGGCTGGCGGAGAATTCTTTTCGGGACGGAGTGCGATTATTCTGAGAACATTAACGCGTAAAGATTGAACTTTAGATTCAATCTACCTTCCGTCTATCGGAACGAATAATAGTAACGTTTTTATACAGGTCTCGCGGGTTTCTGGCTAGCAGGAGCAGCCCGTGGGCACGGGTTCTGAGTTTAAAACGCGAATTCAATAGAACGCGGTGGTATCGCGCGAGCCACCGCGGGGGGGAAAGTTCAGACAATATTTCGAGAAAATTGTTTCAAGCGCGGGCGAAACGGCCGCTTCCAAACGATCGTTTCGGTCGATCGGTTGCGCCTCGATAGCGTGTACTTTCGGTAAATGTAATTTCCCGAGAATCGGACCCCTGAATTAACCGATATCCTGTTCTGCTTGTAACTTACATTTGCAAATTAAAATTCGCCCGCGCTTTCAAAGGGCTCGATTAATCCTGACAATTTATTCGAGACAGCGCGCTCCACGGTTTCGAAATTGAAATTGCTTGATATTCTGTTTAAAAGGAACAGGAAAAAAAATTGAAATATATGAAAATTTACTGAAAATTGATTAAACGACGTCTCATTAAGGAAGTGAAATGCTCAACTGTCGCGACGTGTCTGTTCTAAACTTTCTCGATTTTTAAAAGGGTTAAGACTGTATTCCTTTCGTATAGAGACGGGCTAGCGGAATACAGTCGCCGAATCTCGAGGAAGCCATCCGACGATGGCGCCCTGCCAACTAATCCATCCCTTGGCGATCTTTATTCAAAAAGGTCAGAAACAATGACGGTAAACGTTTCATTCGATCGTGACGAATATACACGGATTTTCCACCTCGCTGTTTCTTCGCCATTCACCTGCTGCTGGCTGTTAATTAAATTCTGAAAACCTGGGGCCGCATGGAAGTACGAAATCGAGCGCGGTGACTTGGATAGCGACCAAGGTGGCATTCTACGGCACTGTGCGCCGTTATTATGTAATACGGGGTAATACCGATGACTGCGAAGAATAATTAACAAAAGGAGCGCGTGCTATCGCCTGGTACAGTTATTACGAAGCCATTAAGCCTGACGCTGGAGTCCCGCGAGCTGCTCGCCGCTCTGAAGCACGTTCCTCCGCGCGACCCGCGCATCCCCCTCGAAAATTCAGCGAACAAAAGGCGTGGCGCGTTCTATAAAACACGCAACAACGTTCCTACGCGTGTTCATAAACCGGCCGGCATCTTTTATCGTCACGGCTGTGAGAAAGTCCGGGTCGCGGAGGGTATAGAGATGCAGGTCGACAATGACAGACGTCAGGGGCCCCTGACGACGCGCTCTCGCACCCGCGCGATCTTGTTATCGCGATGGGATCGGATAGGACGGCAGCGTTAAGCGGGCACGCAATAATCTCGAGCGTGCCGACGGATTTTCAATGGCCGGCGTTTAGCAACGTTGATATTGGCCCGGGGCCAGCCTCGTAACAATCACCTTGACGACAACTTTCTAGAATCTCTGACGGAATACGATTAATTTGCATTTCAGCGTTACGAGCGCGCGCCCCGCCGTCTTTGTTGGTAAAAGTGACGTCGAGGTGAGCGCGGCCGGCCAGCGTCGGGGCGAAATCGTGCACGGCTCCGAGGCCTGATCGGTAATCGATAGTGCCTCTCAAGAAATTAGCACGAGTTTGTTTTGTTCGTTGCACCGCGAGCGCCGGGGATTCGGTGCGACTGGGAGGGTAAGTTGAAAAGGAAATGTTGCCGACTCGCACAGCTGAATCCCTTATTAAGATACAATTTCCCCCGTCGGGCGGGTTTATTTTATCGACTGGTTGGATTGCGGCAGAGAGAGAGAAGTCACCTTCGAGATACTTTGCGGGGAATGGAATCGAATTTTGTCTCGTGGCTAACGTTTTTCAGTTTGGTAACGAGAATATCGTCGCCCTGAAAATGTGTATAATTCCCGATGATTAGGCGTGCCTCGAACGGAAGGAAGAGCGGAGGGAAGATGGGTACTAGGTTGAACACTACTTCGAGCGGCCCACTTTCTTTACTTTCACGCTGCCGTCGTTCTTCTTTCGACGCGCCTGCTACTCGGGCTTCGTAACTCGACGACGAGAAAGGCCCTATGGCGGACGTGCATACTTGCTCTGCTCGCGTACCAGCGCGCACACACGCGCGCTCCTCTAACCACCACCACCACACCGACACGCCGCTGACTCGAGCATGCACGCCCGTTCGCGACATGCAAGAGTAGCATCGAACAATTTCTAACGGGTTTTCGTTCTTTCGCACGGAGAGCAGGGGAACGCGACGCGACAAGCTCCTGCGTTTTCATGGAGTCTTTCTTTCGCGGTTCATCAACCTAGTTGCACTGGGGAGGAAATTACGGGAGGGTTAGAGGGTGCAGAACCATCGATGCGAACGAAATGGTGATAAAGATCGGCAGCTGTTTATCGCGGACTTTGAATATGGAAGTAAAACGAGCACTGTAAGAAAAAAAGAGCAGAATCGTGACGCTAATCAGACGTAAAAGAAATCCCAATCACCGGCAGTCGTTATCCAACGTCCTTGTCCGTTGCGAAATACGTTTCACCTCGATGATCAAATGACGCGGTTCGAATGGCAAACGGTTTTATCGCGCGGAACAATTATAATTCATAGAAATATTGCTTCAGCCTGTTAAAGAATTCACGAGGACAAGGTTTTCGTCGAAACGGCACCATAGTATCGACGAAATGAACGGGATTTTCTTACCGTTAATTAGAGGAGTCCTCTATGGCCGTCCATTGTTCCCTGATTCTTTTGAAAGCGTTTAACACACAAGGTACAGGCCCGAGTGTGTATACCCTTTCGTAAGTCACTTTGTAATTCAACGCAGATCTGGTATGCGCGATAATACCTTTGTTTAGAGTCTAGATCGTCGTCTCGATGCGCGAGCGCGTTCGCGGAGAAAGAGAAACGGGCAGCCCCGGTGTTGCATGTGTGTTCGCTAGTCAAACAGATGCGTCGCGTAGCCCTATGAAAGTGGCTATATGCTCTCTCGACCGGGACGTAAATAGTTACGAGCCTCTTGCTGTAGAATTTTAAAGCGGAGTTAACCCGCTCCGCTCTTCGCGATACGTTCAAGGAGATATCTATCTTATCTGGTCGCAACAACAGTCAAAAAGCTTCCGTAGTCACTTAACCCCTTCTCTCGAAGGGTGGCTGCTAATAAAGAACATCTCAATATCACTAATTAATTATATAATCATCAAGCCTGAAACACCAGATAAAAACGATAGATAATTCTCCTAAGAACGATTGAAATTTCATTACTATTAAAGTAAACAACACTTAATGTGGAAAATTCTCTCTAAAAACGGTCACCCATCTAAGCAGTGGATCGGCTTCCGCGTTGCTTAACCTCGCTGATCTAAAGCAAACCAGCGCTACCAGCACTGCCGCAGTCGTTTAAGTATAATTACTTCATTTCCAATCATATATTTGTGCAACATGACTAACGATTGCCTATAATGGAATATCGAAAGAGATGATACACATCCTTTGCGATGAAAATCAAACTACGATTATTTTACGAACTCGATTACTCGATGGAAGTTCCAATTTAATTCAAAAGTACTAGCAGGGAATGCATTAGAAGCGGATGAAACGTATTCGAAATAACATCGCTGTCTTGGTCGTGATTAGTCGCTCGGAGCGGTGAACACGCTCGATGACCGATACATTATCTAAGCGGCTGGTTATGCGCGCTGGAGCCTCTATTTACTGTTGACCGAGTGTGGGACGTCGCAAGGGACCGTGTCTCGGCAGAGTCGCAAATAGTTACGTCGATGCAGTCGTTGAATTTTAAGTCGCTGGAGAGAACACGCGTGTCCGAGTGAGATGATACATAACGCGTAGAATAATGCAGATTAGATGTGGCCTGCAGGAGGTCGCTAATGTACTTTTAATGTAACACTCCTTCCCTCGACTATCATCTCCAAACCAAACATAAACAAAAATATTCCAAATTCCTTTGAACATTCTTTCCGTTAACAGAATAATAGCCTGTAAGTCCCAGTCCCCTGCTCCAAAATCAGCCCACCGATCCGTAGGCTTTTCCTTTTCGTTTCTCTCCAAACACTGGAGCCACGTCAAGAATATAGCGTTCGCGCGCCAGAGAGAGAGAGAGAGAGAAAGAGAGTACAGTTACGTCTAAATCGTCCTTGAATGTAAGCGGAGACAACGCGCGAGTGAACCAGCCAGAAGAATGTAGCACACGTATATACGTTCCGTACAGGAACCTTAAAGGCTTCGATATGCATGTAACGATCCGCTCGGTGCCTGGCGAGAGAGCCGTCCCGCGATCAAGTGGCCAATGACATTTTACGCTGCACGTAAAATAGATTCGGACAGCCGGTGGTATCGGTGGCCCTTGTTACTGCCGAGTAGTCGGGGTTAATACGGTTTCCGCGATAATAACTCGTTTATGCTGGCTCCAACCTGCCCTGTTCGTAAATCTGCGCGCGGCATATGTTACATTCAAGGGGAGCGGTGGTGGGAGGTGCACGAAGAAGACCGCAGAAACGAAACCAGAATCGAGTATCGAAACGACCGTACGAAATTTTATTAGAACCCAACGATCTCTGTTTTATGGATTAATCGTTTTGAACAGTCGATGGGGGTGCAGGGAAACATTTTTAAGAGATTTCCGGCCTGTGCAGACTGTCCACCGTCAGGAAGTGACGTCGCAGTGACTCATCAACTCTAGAAACGGTTGGGAGAAAAATTATCGCGTCGCTCTGGTTTTCCCTCGACCTACCCCGTCGTGGTAGCTCCGAGATATTTCTCGTCTCCCTTGCCACGGTGTTTTATTTATATTTATACTGTTTCTATGTTGTCTTTGGTGATATATATAGTAGATACCCATAAATATTTAATATAGCTTCTCGATATTCTTGGTTTACATTTGTCGGTTTTTAATTAAAGGCGAAATTTCGAGGCGGGTAAATTGAATGGTTAGGATAAAGAATGGAAACGAGATACGGATTGACCAAGATCATGCGTTACCGACTATAAACTGTAGAAAATCGATAGCGGCCGAGCAATCCACTTAATGGCATTCCCTAAGCAGCCGCTCGGCGCGATAAATCGAAGGCTGCGGACTATTTAGATATGCCGTGACGATATATCGAGCGGTCGCTACAACACACCAGATAGAGGAGAGATTAAACGCTAACGAACAGCTTTCCGCGTTGTCCCGCCAAAAAGACACGGAATCGAACGTTTGATCGTTAAACCTGTCGAAATACACTTCCGATGGTATCGAGCTCTGCGTGCATTATCGTCCAGTGAAACAGAGAACGCGTGAATGAGTCCAATACACCGTAATTGTACCTGATAAACCTCTGACGAAGAAAGCAGAGTACCACTGAACGGAGGATATAAGGAGGAATGATTTTCAATGCTCCATCGTCATCTAGTTACAATGAGATCATCGCTGAAAGTACGCGAAGCGATTCGTCGTAAATGATTGAACGCCGCCCGCGTACGAAAACAATGATACGCTGTGCATCGAGAATCGACGTCCATAAGAAAGACAGAAAAAAAAAAAGGAGATCCGTTGTGCAATGCTAACCTTACGCCCGCATCGTTCCCCCGTGCAACGATACCGAACGGAGCGCGCCACCCCATTTTTCGAGCGATTCCCTGGTCGAGCTACACACTCCAAGGAGCACGGCCTTACGGTTCATCAATCCTCAAGAGTAACGCCCACGCGGAAAACCCTGTACCGACGTTTTTTCCCCGGGATTACGTTATCCGTCGATGATAGATGCTGTGTCATACGCATATAGCGCGTGATATCGCTTACTCCTGTCGCAAGATCATCGCGCGCGCGGGTAGAAGAGCTGAGGAAGCCAGCGGAGGGGTTGAGTACCGCCAGGGGAAGCGACGGATGGGAGGAGGGCAGCGAGAAGAACAGGAAACAAATAGGTGATGTGTGTGCGTGAGTACGGAGGTTGCTCAACTTGACATCGGGTCTCGTGACGTCATGCGAAATGATTTTTTTTTTTACCTCGGGACGAAAAGCAACCGCCGCTCCTCTCGCGTTGCTGTCCGCGGCGATGCCGACGACGGAGCGGAGAACACCGACGAGAGATGAGAATCCACCCGGTACAGAGCGAAAGGGGTGAGAAAGAGTGTTGACGGAGGGGACAGTGTTAAGTCTTGCTTCGCTAGGTCCCGGCTCTCTTCCTCCACCGACTGGCAGGAGCACGTCGCCTTCTTTGTTCTTCCTTCCTGCTTTCGCAGCCACTCTCTCTCGGCGGCTTTACCACGCGCACAAACACACACACATGTACATGTGTACAAGTCGGGTCTGACTAACGGAACGAAGTTAATCGGAGCACGTTAGACTCTCTCGGCGTCCCTTCGTTCACTGGCCGCGGGAGTCCCACTCCTGTTTCAATAATTCGGTCCGCTCGCGGATAACGTCTCGATGCACCACTGTGGCTCGCGGTTGCATCCAAGTGCAGTCGCACGCGACACCCGACAGTCCCCGATTCCGTGTGCGGTCACTTACGAGAAGGCTCGAGCGACCGATAGATGACCGAAGGACAAAGCGGGAAAGAGAGATGCGCACGTACGTGTACAGGTACCGCTTGTGTTATCACCACCACCAGCGTACCGGCCGTGTGCACGTATACGCGCCGCGACAGAAGAAAACAGTGTTCGTTCCCCCGTTTGCCCCTATCCAGATGGCTTCCGACCGACGAACTGCACGAAAGCGAAGCCGGAGCACGACTGAGCGCGTATGCGAGCCGATACCGGCCGAGCGTGTGGCCCACGACGCGGAGATACCCGACCGAACGTCGTACCGCTACGACACGAGTTCCGAGTCGTCGGTCTCCCCACTCCGCCCGCTCACTCATCCTATCCCCCCTCCCCGCCGCACCGACCGACCCCTCGCCTGTACGTTCGTTCCTCGCCCAGTTCCCCTCCGCGCCGCCCGCCTATACTCCCGCTTAAAACCCGTACACGTCCTTCGGCGTATACGACGTACACCGCGATTTTTCCTTCCACGATCAGCCACCATAGCCTGCCACCGAAAACCTGCCCTACGCCCCAATAAAATCGCTAGCCTCTTTTCTCACGGAAATCAACGCTTGGGGTCCCGCTTTCATCGGAACAGGTGTGGGACCTGGCGGAAAGGTAGGGTGCAGCGGATCAGGGGGACAACGAGCGCGCATGAAAATTCAGGGCATTTCGGAATTACTCTTAGGGTCCCGAGCGTTTCGTAACAGTACGGTGTCACGTAGGCGCCGCGAGGGGATCTTGCGGGCTGTGTATTCCATGCTTTCGAGCGGCCACGGCTCGCCAGCCAAATATCGTAGGTACGCCGAACCAAATGAACCGCCCGCAGAACCGGTAGGTTGGCTCGCGTTTGATTTAACGGCAGATAGCAAGGGTACATTATACCCGATGGGGCATACGCGGAATTTAGTAGATGTACGCGCGTGTAAGTACCGTAATGCGATATGATAATGCGCCCGTGCGCTTTTGTGCGAACGTCCACGTGAAATATCGCGCGCGGGCGTCCGCTCTGCGTGCCTCGGCGGAGGGGAAATAAAAAAAAAGAGGGAAAAAGAGAACAGAGCCGCTCGTATCGAAACATTAAACCTGTCCCCTTAACCCTTTGTTTGGTAATGTCGCTCCCAGCCGGCCTCGGTGCTCCTTCGCCGGCTGGCCGCTTTTGCGCACAGGTTCCCAGTTCCGTTTCTACAATTACGCTGATAATTTCGCCTATGCATATTCATCGCGCCGACCAAATTCATTTGTCGGCCTGTTTTCGCGCTGTCTAGCCGGTTTCCCGAACTTTTTCACACGCGCGGCCTTATCTGAAATATGCTAATCCCCCCGCGAGAATCCCGATGCTTCTTTCGAGCATTCGAAACAGGATACGACCCGGCCATCCGATACACCTTGTTAGCTCCTGCGACAACGCGTCGATCGCTATGAACGAGAAGGAAGGTGCGACCTCTGTGTGTTTTGCTTATCAGCGCGTCGAGGCAAAAGTATTAATACGCTCACCTCCCTTCTCGTCCAGCTCCTCTGTCCCCCGCGCCGCTTCCACGCGCATCTCTCCCTTTCACCGAGTAAAAGCGAGCGATTCCAGGCGGACTGGATCCGCGTCCTGCTTTTTGGCACGAGTTCGAACGACGGAACTCAGATCTTTCCGCTTTTCCCCGCGCTCCATGTAATCTAATGAGAATCCAGCAGGCTCGCCGCGGGAGGGGAGAGACGAGAGGGTTAAGAGCACTTTTGCGGCAAAGTCGGAGATGCCCCGCGTGTTTTTTCTTCCTCGATCTTAAAGGGACCCTTTGCTCGAGGTTAGGGTTGCCACCTTTTTTTACAAGAAAATAGCGAAAATTTGCCTTTCGTGGAGTACAAAAAAAAGTAAAGATACTTTTTAATCTTATTTGTTTTTATTTTTACCAAATATATTTTTTATTGCTTTTAGCGTCACAGAGAAACTTTTTACCAATTTTAATTAACTCAGGGGGATCATTGCGATCAATATTCATGTTAAAATGTATAAATAATTCGTCCTTTATTAAATTAACAGAGGTCTTGATTCTCTCATGCCGCCACTTCACATTCATGACAGAGAAAACTTTCTCAACACATGCTGAGGTGGCACGAACAGACAGAAGATAAGAAATTAATTTGAGATACGTATGTAATACTGCGTTACGTTTCACGGAATATCATCAGTCGTGAAGCAAAGTATTTTCGCATACTTTATTGTTATTCAAAAATACAGAGTAAATTTACGTATAATAACGTAAGATACTTTTTTTTAAAGTACTACGGTTGGCAACCCTACTTGGGGGGCATCGCGGAAAAGGTGACTCCTGTAGGACCGTTTTTTCCCCTCAGTGAAAATCAGGGGTTCTCATCCTTTTGGGCAAACTGGCCCCTTCGGCGTTCCTGGTACTGCACAGAAATATTTGTTTCTTTTTTCTCTGAAGCACGTGCCACGTAAAGGTCACGAGAAGAAAGTGGGTTTAAAAATAAGCCATGGAACGAGGAAGTTATCGGTCGTTATTAAAAGAAATTATATAACGAGGTGACGAAGGAAAGATGTCTCATCGGTGGCCTCATAATTCACGAATCGGGTTACGCTTTTCGGCTCTGGCCGGCTCAACGTCCACGTATGTCGCGCGTGATTATGCACAATGCGCGATACGCTACATGGTAACAATTATGGACAGCATACGGGACATCGAATCACGAAATTGCGGCCAATCGATATTCGGCTTAAAATCTACTCGAAATCGGGTTTCACGGTTCGGCGATGCAAGAAGATAACCCTCTCGTCGCGCGTAACTCGGGGGCGTCCCTTCGGTGCGATAAGAATCGATAGCGGTAGACAATGGGACTGGAGTAATCTTGAGTTCCGACTTATTTCAGTTAAATACTATTCGTGACGAGTGGAATCGATATTGAAAAGGGGGCGAGGACCATCCACCGACGTGAATTATTCTAAAACCCAGAAATGCCACTTGCATATGGAACGGATGTAACATTCCATCTCGAAGGATGCATTATTAAGGAACTGGATTTAGGAACGGAACGCGCGGCGGGGGCCAAGTTTCGGTGGCCGCCTTTTGTCTCAAGTTATGCCGTAACGTTTCAGTCAGAGCTGGAATGAAAGTTATCCTGTGCTAGGACGAGGAAGGGTCGATCGGAGTGGGGCAGAGGGAGACGGGCGAGAGGAAGGCAGAGGGAGAAGGAGCGATGCGCAGTACAGGCGCAAAATAGACGCACCGAGCCCGTACTTGTTTGTACCTAGCGGTATTCGTTTTGCCTCGAACCGACATACTTTGCTGGCGATATCGACTCTGCTCGCTTTCCTTTCGCCTGTCTACCTCGATGCCTTTATTACAAAGCAGAACGCAAGGATAATCCTGACGCGCATGGGAAGCGGGAATAATTTCGTCTGAGAATACAATTATTCTTCCTCTGGATGTGCTGTTCAGTGTGTAAACACTCGACGAAATTGTCTGGAAGAATTTACGAACAGCCACGCGTGTAAAACGAAGCCTTGCTGTCGAAGCTTGGAACCATGGAGAGTAGGCTGTGTGCGTGAGACAATCATAGCCGTCGAGCGTCCCCTTCGAACGCCCATGTTCCACACCTGCCCAATATATTCAGCCAACGCTCATGTGCGCCCGTACCGGACGAAGGATTAAATATCTCGATCGATATTAGCGGGAATCTTGTGCAGAAGACAGTAATCACAGGCAGGCTCCGTCGCAGTCGAGTTTTTATTCCCGTAATCAACGCTGAACCTTGCCCATTTGCCGTTAACTGAGCCACTTTCTCGTATCGTTAACGCCGCTCGGTTTACGCGTGCAATAAAATCGATGTTACTATTATGGAACGTGTCACGTGTATCGCGCGAAACCGCCTGACGATAAGTATACTCGTCACATGCCTGCGTGACGTAGACGCTAATAAATCAGAGCGTTATCTGGTGGACGCGGTGGATGGAATCTAACCTTGATAATACACGTTTATCATACCGCGTCTCGCTGATCGATTGCGCAATTATTCGTTTAATATCCGTGCAATGTTTCGCCTGCAACAGCAGGTACAATGGACGCGCAAACGATCGTGAAACGGAAATTGGAATGAGCGCGCACCGACAGGGCAGAGTCGATCCGCCGCATCGAACGGTCAACGACGCTCTGACTCGCGCGCACTCGCACTGCGCAACACGTGACCACCGGCCCGACCGGGGCGGGAGAGGGGAGAGCCTTTTCCCTTGAGTTTCGTGCACGAGTAATGACAATCGGGGGTGCGGGAGAAGGTGTATGATTGCAACGTGATTTGAATCGGGACTGAAAATGAACTCCGTTGAATATCGTTACGCGGCACCTTGAACCGTTTACCCGCCACTGTTATGACAAATGTCGAATAAGTGGGGAGAGCCGAGGAAGGGGAACAGGCGGTCAGAAACACTTCGTAGCATCGTGCCACAAAGCAGTGCCGTGCAACCTATGTCAAGAACTTCGGGCATCTTCGCCAACTTCGCCGGACTCACAGGAAGCATTAATATATATGAACGACAATTCAACGAATTCCCCTTGATTTCCCGCAATAAACTCCCTCCCTTTTCCAGTACCGAATTGAAGGTGGTCAAGCGATCGATTCGAACTGCAGAAATTCGAGCCTGGACAAGCGCGAGTCTCCCATTGCTGCACGGGTGTATCGCGCGGTTATTCAATTTCGTGGCAACGAGATACGCGCGCTGCCGAGAAGAAAACGAGTACCGCTACGACACGAGTTCCGAGTCGTTTTCTCCTTCACGCGGTTTGCCGCCCCTCCGGCCCCCCTCGGCCCCTCAACGACGTAGGAACGAACCTCTCTCCCTTCCTCCGCTCTTTCCTCCTCTCGCTCTTCCCCTTGTGCCGGTACTCTGCCATTACTATATACCATCTCCGCTTCCTCGACCGTCCTTCGTGAGTACACTGCAATTTTTCTCGGTTAGCGGCCGGGGTCGGTGAGGCCAAACATGAAAATCAAACTCCAAGGAAATTCCTGATTCCGACCGTGCCGCCGGTCGTGTCTCTCCTACCGAGGGAGCCTACCGCGGGACGAAACTGGAAGCCCTAGTCCCCCTCTACGTCCATGTTATCGCGCTCCATCGTGTCCCAGGGTCTCTTTTTGGAAACGTTCGACACGGTGTTACACGCCTTCGAAGATACCGTCGGGGGGCGGTAAATACGTGTACCGGACCGCTCTTTTCGAGTCTCCTTAATTTAATGAAAGATGCCCTGAATATTAATTATCAAGTTGATACATAGAATTTACGATCGGGTATGCAGTAACGCAGTGTATTTAATAAGGTAAAGAAAGAACATTAAAAATATCTATTTCAGAATATAATTCTAACTTAATAATATTTAAAAAAAAAAAAATAACCATGGCGACCCTCCAGAAAACACTTCGCGACCCACAGGTTGGGATTCACTGCAGTAACGATTGCTAACGTTGGCTTACGACTTCAGAAACACCACGGAGACTCAAAAGTACATAGTATTTTCGTTCGAAGTTCCGTGAAACGGTAATTTGAGATGCAACGACCTGATATATTGTTCCGCGAAGAAGGAGCTTGTAATAATTAATCAGTTTCGATTCACAGCGGGTTGCAGCTAAAGGGTAAGCCCTTGAAGCTCCTCGCCTAGGTGAATCGCGGAATCGAGAGCCTCGCGGGGATAGGATCGGCGGAAAACCAACAAGCGAAGCGACGATGCCCGAAGAGGAGCGCGCAGCGCGAAACGGAGAGGAAGAGGATCGGGGCGGCGTGCCCGCGAGGAGGGAAAAACGTGAGTCAGGACTCGTTTCGTAGCGGGGCTGTTGGGATCGTTGTACTCTCCGGGTGTCTCGTAATTGAACAGACACGAGCCACCAAACTTCCTGAGTCCGTTCCACCGGGGCGGAGTGGCCGCGTCCCTATTTCTGGCCCGTTCCAGGCCGAATCCTAGCGGGCTGCCTTTTCGCCCGCCCCAGGATTAGAAGCTTGTTTGCCCTCGCCCGTGGAATCCTCTTGGTTTCCGCTTTTGAGCAACGATTTCCACCCGTATCTATTTTTACTTGTTGCAACTTGGAGGCCCGTTACCCGCCGCTAATCCTTGTCTCGTGCCTTCAACGCTGTTCCAACGCTACAATTCTTGGACACGGAGGTCGATCGATAAGAAGATATCGTTGATCGAAGCTCAGCGTTGCTGAATTTGTCAGGTATAAATGTCCTGGCGATATGGTATCACATTTTGCTTCCAATCGAGGAGGTACTTACTGTAAACTCAGGGAGCATTGACATGTTTTTGGAACATTTTGCTATCCTACATAAATATATGCGAAAGTGTGTTTGGATGTTTAAATGTTTGTTACTGTATCACGTCGCAACTACGCAACCGATTTTTTTTCAATTTCCTATGCACGTAGTCTAGGACCAGGAATAACATATAGGATACTTTTTATTCCGATTTTTTTAACCGATCTGGATGAAATTTTGCATAATTACTCTCTAGAACCCTGCGAAAAATATAGGCTACCATGAAATCTAGACATCCCACCCTTTCCCCTATTTACCCCCTTGACAGTCTATGACAATCAAAGTATAATATAAAAATTAACACATTTTTACAATTGCTTCAAATATCCTATCATAGCATTGCATCTTTTGTGATTATACTACAAGTGTCAAAATGTATAAAATTTGCACTTTTCTCCTTCTTTAATACATGTTAACACATTAAGGACCGCTCACGAGTTTTCTCGTGTTTCGCGTTCGATCTGTTACGGACCGCTCACGAGGTTTCTCGTGTTGCCCAAAAACGTGCGGTCCCAGGCGTATGTCTTACAGATTTCTTTGCGGTCCTTAATGTGTTAAGTAGCTACCAATATTACCCCGTAGGTACTGTCAACGTTCCCCCAGTTTACGGTACCTACCAGCGAGGTGTTCCCTTCGAAGAAAAGGGAAACCTGAATGTCATACCTGTGGCCCCGTGGACGACACAGTGACAACGATCCGTCGAAGGCCACGGATTCGAGGCTGAGAATCCCCGGACTAATTTATTCCGAAATATTCATGCGACGTAGATGCCCAGCGGTCGTGACCAACTGATGTATACGAGCTGCGATACTCCTACAATACCTGCGCTTAGAAACTGTTCCCCTTCTGACAGATACGCGAGGAATTCTGTTTAAAGCAAGAAGCTGGCCGCGAAGCACTGTTGCAGCTTTAATAAGGTGGACTCTTAAGTCACCCCCAAACGAACTCCCCGAGGTAGCGGAACCGGAACGGGTCGATCCACGATTCGATCGTGGAAGAGTGGTTCTTCGGTCGGCCGAATCGAAATTGAGAGTCGTGAAAGCAAGTACAAGCTTTGACCGTGTCTCCGTGGGATCGTGGCGGGATTAGCGAAGGGTTAAAAGGGTTAAACATCCAAGACCTTTCGAATTCGAGGGGTCCGCGGCATCGGGGAGCAGCGGCCCTCCTCTGGTTTCCCTCTCGTAGATTTATACCGGCGAGAGAGCGGCTGTTCGTTGATTTTATGGGAAACATTAAGATTTAATATCTGGGGAAGGACGTCGCGGCGTGGCCACTGGCGGAGAAAGGAACTTCACCGTAGAGAGAACAGCTCGAAAGTTGCCGCACGCCGCTTTGCGTTTCGCAACCGAACCGTGTCCGACTCTGTACACCCACTGTATCACAGACTCTTTTTTTCTTTAAATCGAGCAGTTGATAACAAAAAGTTGAAAGTTTGAAAAAATTTATAGAAACCTTCTTCCACCTTGTGAAGCACAAGGCTTCCCCCAGCCACTTGTCTAGCGACCTACCCACGGACTACCAATAACTCAGCTTTCCGTGATTCGAAGGAACACGGTCTCGAAATCGTGTGACGCTATGGAGTTTCAAAGAAGTCGTCCTTGGCGGAGCGCGCCGCTGGGTCTTTCGACTATGAGTTCCATTCGGTCCAGCTACGCGGGCTCCATCGTTCATGAAAATATGTCGTGCGCGGCGAATAAATTGAATGGTTAGTCCTGACGATTCCGGCGGCTAAGGGGGAGCTCTGGGATCGCGTCCTATAACCGATGAATATATACTCACGGTTCGGGGCACCGTGGAGGGTTGGAAAGGACGCGGCGAGCCCGGCCGAAAATCGGCTCCCGCTCGACCGCCAACTTGTGCCCGGACGTGCAAAGTTGTTCCTCGAACGGAGGAGCCCGAGCTTGCCATCGGCGGATTGCGAGCTCTACGATCGGTCGATCGAATGGAATTAAACCGGCCGCAACGCCGACGATCCCACGGGAACGCGGTATTTGTAACACAGACGCGATATTTCTACGTCCCACTTGGCAAGTATGATAGCCGATAGCTAATAAAAGATTCACTTGTATATCGCTGTGAGCACGCACAGTTGTAGAAATAAATGCGTGGGCGTGGAAGCCCCAAGTGCATGTACTTGTTGTGTTTTATACCGCGCGGATCTAACTTATACAAATGGCCAAAGACAGTCGGGGAGGCTTTGCGTAACCACCCACGAAATTTTCATTAGCGCGTCCGCGGGCATCGGACAACAGCTGCCGTTTCGAAAGTGACGAGGAGGGTTGGCCGAAGCGCTGCCCCGCGCCACGCTCG
Source organism: Andrena hattorfiana (assembly GCA_944738655.2). NCBI lineage: Eukaryota > Metazoa > Arthropoda > Insecta > Hymenoptera > Andrenidae > Andrena > Andrena hattorfiana. The sequence goes on from OX122893.2 coordinate 5,909,447, forward strand.
GCGCACGGATTGGCATCCAATAATATTACACGAAAGCATCGGCTAAAATCGTTTAAACAGGGATTATCCAGTACACGAGCCAGAACAAAAGGCTGCTGTCCTTCTTCCGTCCGCCGGCGGACCAGAGAAAGAAAGATGGAGACGAGGAGGAGGGCTGGATGCAGTCGGCAAGAGGGACGAGGACGGCGGAGTCGAGTAGTCGAGTAGTCCTGGCTCGCGTCTGTCCTTCCTACGCGGGTATTCCACCCAGTCGCGCTCTCTCGCTCGCGCTGCTCCTCTTGCACGCAGCTTTCGAGCTGCCCCGCCGCCACACCGCGGCTCTTCTATTCGAGACGCTCGATATTTTAATTCCTGCCGATCGACCGGCCGTCTCTCTCCGGCAACCCGCCTCTGAATATCATTTTCGTCGGGAAAGACGCGCCGGAAATACCGCGCGATATCGACGATTACTTGGGAAAACTTGTTCGCGTAAAAGTGAGCAGGAGAATTGGAAACTGGGAGTAAAAAGCAGGCCTTCCCCCCCTTTACTCTACACGCGGAGTGAATATTATGGATTGGATTCGACGTGAAAGTGTCCTCTCTCTATAGAACCAAGCGAATCCCAGATCGGTTGCCGTTTGCGGTAAGCCGTGTGCGGGTATCGTTGACCATAGGCCGTTACCCATATTCGCCGACGCCTATGCGCGTTCCCGGCACGCGTTCCACTCGCTGAACGCTCGCGAACGGTTACAAGTTCCAACGCCCGAAGGGTCGAAATTCGGCTTGATCCTTCGCCCTCCTAGGACAGCATTAAAATTTTAATTACACGAAAGCTCGTGCATGCCGCCGTGTGTCTGCAGAGTGACACAAAGTGCTCCCCGTGAATAACTTATAACGGATGGTAAAGAATTCAGCGGGCGCCACGGTTATCCTACTATCGAGGTTAACCGCTGCATTCGAAGGAGACCTCTGAATCGAATACTTGTAATAATTGTAACGAACGTGGAACGTTGAAACGGCGGTACCGTTACCGGCATTCGTTTGCAACAAATACGCGAGCCCCGAATGCACGCGAGGAGAGGACGTTGCGCGATATATGTAGTTAGGTTCGTTCGTAGGTAAGAAGTTCATCAGCTGGAAGGAGAGGAACTGAGAGAGAGGGAGAGAGGGAGAGAGAGAGAAAGAGAGAGAGAGAGAGAGAGAAAGAAGTGTGTAGCGCTAGATGGAGGGAGAGAGGAAAGACGAGTCCGTGAGTCGCGTTGTTCCACTTCGTCCCTCGAACTTCGCCGTCTCCTCGCTCGCTCTCTCCCGCGCTCCCTCTCCTTCTTTCCAAGCCTCTCCGCTACAACGAGAGAAAGAGAGGTTTTGTTCTGGTTCGTCTACCATTCTTCCTTGTACGATTGTCACGTGCCTCTTTTTTCCTTCTCTTTCCCTACCGCAGACATCTGTCCCCGTCTCGCTCGCGCGCACACACGATTTTATTCCTCTTTCACGCGCACCGGCCACGGCTCTTATCCTTCTCGTCGAGTTTCATTCTCTGTTACTCTCTAATGTTCTTCACTCTTTTTTTCCTGCCCTCCCCCTTGCGCGTGCATACACCCACTCTTTTTCTTATGATCCCCTGTCCCACTCGTTTCGTCCACCCGTCTCTTTCCACTCAACCCCCGGTCGGAAGCTAACTCGATCCTCCTCGCTCCAGCTCGCATCGGTCCTCCTGTTCTCTCTCATTTCGCTGCTATTTACTCCTCTGTCTCTCTCCCGCCCGCGACAGACGTTCCTCGCCTCTCCGTCGCTCGTCGACGCTCCAGCGCTGTGTCTCTCCCTCTGCGGCTCCTTCTCTCCGCGGGCTCTACAGGGTGATTAACCTACCCCGACGACCTCAGATTACTCGCGAACCCCGTTCGACGCACGAAAAACGTGGCCAGCGACAGAAACCACCGCGATAGGGGACGCGGGCACGTAACGCAGCGATCAATTTGTCGCCTTCTTGTTTCCATCGCGAGGCAGCGCGGCCGAGTCGGGTGAATCACCCGGTAGATTCCCTTTCTCTCTGTTTGTTTGCCTCCCTTTGTCCGTCCTTCTCCACCGCTGCTGCCGAGGTACGAATACACACAGGCAACGCAGTTGCGTTCGGCCGCGCGTCAGTGTGGACCGGCAATCTGTGAACAGCCGGTTTAAGCCCAGGGAACGAGGAGGAAGAGGCGGCGCGGCGATCGATTTTCATCGTGTTTCAAAATTCTCTATGCGCATCCTGGCCAGGAACTAACCACTTAGAACCGAACGTATCGACGACCATTTTTATCCGACCGGCACGCCCCCGAATTGACCCTTAATTCGTTCCTCCGTCTTCGGTTAACCTCCATCGATTTTCCAGTCACCTTGCCGAACGGAGACCGGCGTATCTACTCTCCCGTCCGTCCTCGCGATTTGATAAACACAACCGGCCCCTGTCCCGCGCTCCATCCCCTCCATGGGGCACTCGAAAATCGAAAATACTCCGGCGCGGAAAAATGACGACACTGACGGAGCGTCGAGTATCCTTCCTCCTCGAGATTAATTAATGAGGCGATCATATAGCTGGCCGAATAACAAGTCGCACGGTCGATTTCCATCGGACCTCGGGCAGCGGCGGGGGGAGGGGGGGTCGTTAAGCTCTCGGCTAATCTGTGAGCAGACGAACGTCGGGTAATTCCGCTAACACGCTCTATGGAGTGTTTATTGAAGTAAGATTTAGTGCAGGCTCCTTCACCCTCTCCCTCAAGGAGTTCGCATCTTTTAGCGCTACCCACCGAGCGCTACAGATTAAGACGCTGCGATTCTTTCCCCGATTATCACCCTCCCCTTATCGACCTTTACCTTCCCCCTACACTACCGATCTCTATCTAATCAGATTACCCTTGCAACTCGGTTGCAACCCTGCGGTCCTCGTTGGTACACAAGAAATTGAAGGGATCGCGCTAAGGAATAAATTGCTAGGAAAAATATAACGATAAAACTAATTGAATCGCGCCGAGTGTGAAAGAGAGGCTGCGATATTGTTACACTTTATTCCCGACGATCGCGGCCCGACCACTTTGCGATTCATTGGCCTCCGTTACATTACGCGCGCACTGTGTTTCGTCGGGGGTCAATTCACCCCCTCCAGGCACAGCGGCGGCTCAAACGGGGGCTCGCTCTCGTTCGTTGTCGGCTTTCTGGTTAATCGGCTGCGGTTATTCGTAAATATTGAAAAGCGTGTTTAGGCCCTTTCCACGCTCACCACCCCCGACCCCTACCTTTGGACGGTCGATCATTTATTTTCGGCTGAGGAGCCGTAGCTTAATTAAACATATTCGCGGTCCATAGATTCAAGAACCTCAACGCCCGCGTTATCGTGCACGAGCACCAGCGTGGGTATAAAAACAGTTTTATTCCTTATCGCGCTGGTTGGTGGTAGATAAAAATTCAGTGGTGGAAAAAACGAAACAGCGATTCGTTGTTGATGGCGTTGAATGTGGACGAGTATAAACGAGTGAAAATAGAATTGAATATGGACGCAGTCGCGGAGGAAGAGAGAGCGGTGCGCACAAAGGATTAATAACACGTGGGAAATTATTATTTCAAATAGAGTATATACGGGGTTAACCGAGCTGCACCCTCGACCTGCCTCCGTCAGTGATTGTAGGGGCTGCTTTGACGGTTCTCAATGGAAGCCTCGGCTCCGTTGCTCTCTATGCGCCAACCCCTATTTTCTACCTAGGCTACTAACCTCCCTTGACTGATAGAGGACCTCGTACTTTCCAGACCTTTGGATTCTCGAAACCCTACAGTTTATTTTATTTCCGATTGTATAACGAGCCCTCCTTACCACCCCTCGCTCCCTAAATTACATCCCTACCATTTCACCAACATTCTAATCAATGCAAACTGCGAATACTTGTAGTTATTGGGTTTCTATAGCTCAGTGGCGCACTCGGGATTTAATTTTGATGGGAGCCGAGTTGAAGGGATAACAATATTTTTAAAGCAAATTCAATAAAATTCATTAGGTGATTACAAAGATTTATTTATTTATGAAATCTAGTTTTCTTTTCTATTTACAAAGCTCTTGAATTACTTCAGTCGTGGTTACATTAATTCCCTTTTTCCTTTTTCTTTGAGGGATGCACAGCCCCCCCCCCCCCCCCCTCCCTGGGTGCGCCACTGCTGTAGCTAATTGCAATATTCAGAGTAATTGTCAATGATGGTATGTATATACATTTTATTTCTTGGGATTTGAATAATCGTGGAAGAAATTGAAAGGTATTTGATGGGAAAGGATGATCGGCCAATGTTTATTCTTCAGGATCGCGGTCTACGTCGCCTCGATCCCTCGAAATCTGATCTCGCTTCTCTCCGTGGAAACACAAGTTGTACAGTAAGAGGCATTGTACACCAGTCCCCTGTGCAAATCGATAAACAGGCGTTCCGAAGATATCGACATCGGCTTTTTTCCTCGCGCGCACCTGCCGCACGCTACCTTCTATTTCTCCTTGATCATTCGATCGGCCGTTTCGCCCCGCGGCCACGCTCGGATGAGCTCGGCGAATAAATAAACGCCTGCTCCCGGCAGCATCGGCGAGACACCGAAGCCCTTTGAGAATCGTTGGTCGTTAGACTCGTTAAAGCCGGGCCACGTGTCACGGAGGACGAGGTAGAGAAAAAAAAAAAACGTAGAAGGATTTCACTTTCGACGGGAGAGGTTCGATTCTCTGCGCGTCGACCGCTCCGAGCGGCCCTTACCTCTCCAGCTCGACTTTCACCTAACGTTATGCAAACGACAGAAAATTCGAGCGACTGACCGCGTCCCTTGAATTCCCAGCGACAACTCTCCGCGAATACGCTGAAACTCCTTCGAGCGCGGAAGAAGAGGAATTTCCAAAACAGTGTAAAACAAATACAGACAAACCGAAACCAAAGCCCGCCCTTAAAACTTAAAACCAAGAAGCGAGCTTCCATGGAAGATGGGGGAGACATTAAAACAGGTAAGAGAAAAAAAAAATAACCGAGAGGTCGGAGGAAAATTCCGTGGCCGGCGGATTTTCCAAATCGACGAATCTGATTACGCGAAGCGGCCTGGGCCGAGTTCATTAAAACTTGATGTCAAATCGCTGGTAAAACACCAACGACTGAAAGAGGTTAAGGACCTCTCGTTTTCTTCTACCCGCCCTTTCCCCGTTTCGAAGGCGCCTTTTGCAGGCCAGCTTGGCCCGGTAATCGGATTATTTTGGTGTGGTGCGTAAAACACGCTCGTTATCGGACGACGCCGCGGAGCGGGGAGGGGGGACCGCTACAGGATAGGGAGCCAGTGCACACCGACAACATCGTCGACGTCGACGACGACGGGCGGCGCTACCGGCGCCGACAGCTTTTCACAGTTAGTCGCGCCATGCCGGAAGATCGATCAGCATGGATGGTCTCGTGCTTGATGTGCCTATTACGCTTGTATTACCTGAATCACGCTATCAGAATCGCCTCGCTCGCTCCCCGGCATTCTTTCGCAGAGTAGGGTAGCCTCTTCTTTCCACTGGAGCTTACAGTATCGCGCGCTTTCCCAACAAATCATGTCCAAGCCTCCATCTGTCCCCGCAAGAGCGATTTACGATCAAAGGCTAATCCCACGGAGAAGAAAAAATTGGATCGAGTACGGCGACCGCACCAGTCGGTATAAAATCGAGACGCGGGTAAACGTGGAACAACAAACCGCACGCTCTGATAACTCCGCGTTTTCCGATGGGTTAGGTCAGGAACTAGGCTAGCAGCAATTCTTTCCAATTCGGATACCCATGACTCTGTGACTTGTTTTTTATACTTGTGGTTCGTTGTTGGAGGTAGAAGTGCTGGGTGAATAATTGTGGAAACCAAAAAAAAAAAAATAATTTTTGGATAAGATCAATTTTTTTGTAAGTGGCTCTGGGGGGGGGACTTCAGGGGCCTAGGCGGCGATTACCCACCGGCCACCCGTTAAATCTGCCCCTGATTGAGCAGGTCCGCATCTCTTCAGAAATGAGATTTTAATGATTACTAAAAGACAACTGAGCATTCGTTAAAGATGAAAATCTGATTTTTGCAATTTCTTTTCTGTTTTTGTAGAAATATGAGTTTTTCTACGGTGCAATAAATGAATAAGGTACTATGTGGGAAAAGTGTCATTAGCTTTCTTCGATATTCACAGGCGGCGCAGTCACATGCTTCGGGAGTTATATAAAAGAAGGGGAGTTGAATATAAAACACGAGTGTAACTTGCAGGAAATTCGTTGATCGTTCTAGCGCGATACAAATATCACGGGTGAGCCTCTAATGAAAACGGTCGAACGCAAGTGGAAAGCCGTCCTTCGTGTCGCCTCCCCGGCTTTTCTTCTCTCCTTTTTTCCCCTCCCCCCTTGCTCCCCCCTCCCCCCTGCCCCGGCCCTGCCACCCTCTCGTCGAGCGTTCCCCTCGTTCTCCTTCTGGCCGCTCCATCGACTTTCCTAGGGATCTCACGGATAATGTATAGCTTTCATTCCTAAACCATACAGGCCGCGTTCCCGGCGACTCGTGAATTCTAATAAACAATAACTTTGCCTCTCCTCCGGTGATTACGCGTGCCATTTCCATTCCGTTTTCCTTCTTCCCAGCCTTCTTTTCCAAACGAGAAATCGCTTGGTATTATTTCAGCGACAGACGCGCGGCGACAATTTTCCCGTGTACATAAATAAATAAAGAAAAAAAAAGAAGTGACTTTGAGAAGCATAACTTCGGCATTGGATCACTTCGAAGAAGACAGAGGAGCTTTTTGTATCAGAGGGTGAATAATAAATATACCTAGTGTATTGGTTGGAATAGAAAATGAGAGAGGACTGCGAGGGGCACAGAGATACAGTTTCCTTAGACGCGGGCTTAAAGAAGTGAAAGTTAATTTTTTAACGGTCGCTTACAAAAGCGTAATTGCACGGTTAGCCAATCGGGCGATCATTGTTTGAGCGAAATGATAGATCCGATCGGGGCATCATTAAGCAGCGATTGCGCAACCGAGCTGGGCGTTTTGCATCTTCCTCGGGGGACGGCTGCACACGCTGTATGTGTAACGCTCCGGCCGTGCTTACTACTGCTGCACACGCGTTATTAATACACGTCGAAGAACGTGTGCCAACAATCGTGATTTATCGCCAGTCAACCGCTACCATTTATGTGTACTCTGTCAACATTAACTTCTTCGCTGGAACGCATTAATCACCCTGTGTACATTACAATTAACATGGGCGCTTCTTCTATCCCCCCTGATTTGCAAATACCACCTACGAACCTACGCCGAGCTTCTACGATTCCTTATTTATCCACCCAATGTCGCCGAAATCGTCGATCGGAAACGAGCCTCTTACTCTTGACGGTGGCTCCAGCTTCTTGATCGCGTCTTTTAAGAATTTTATTTTGCTCGCCAGATGTGTCGGCGCAGAGTTTTTGATTTTGGGATCTTGAGATCTTGAGATTTTGAGAATTTGAGATTTTGAAATTTTGAGATTTTGAAATTTTGAAATTTTGAAATTTTGAAATTTTGATACTTTGAAACTTTGAAATCATAAACTTTCGAAATTTTGAAATTTTGAAATTTTGAAACTTTGAAACTTTGAAAGTTTGAGATATTGAAATTTTTAGATTTTTAGAGTTTTACTGTCGATTCAGAGGCTGAACAGATTTCACCGTTTCTTCTGCTGACAATAGCAGAGCAATTCGCGGTGCGGAAAGTGACGTTCCGAGATCGCCGAACGCATCAAAGCGGAGCAATCGTTTGTCGGATGAGTGGTACTCTCTCCCGTCTTTATTTTCAGTGGCAGCGCTGGCTATTTTTAGGAGGCTTTGGTCACCTTCGAAACTGCCTCCTCGTCGAACAGTGTGTTCAACATATCGATACTCTAACCTCGCGCGATTCAAGCAGAACCACTTGCTTAACCCAATATACTCAACTAACGATACCAGCAAACACTATAAACCTTTAATTATGTATATACGCAGGATGCTCCCAGCACCCTTCTGTTATTTGCGAGACATTTTGTCCAACGAACTTTACCTTGCAATCACGTTGAATATATTCAAAACAAAAATACCTACATCTCAATTTTTATTCATCATTGCTCGTACAATCCAATACTGTGTTAAAAATGTACATAACTTGCCTAAGACACCCCCGCACACGTAGTTGTGGCATTTTGTACCACATACCTAATTAAGGGTTAAACGAAGCTGAATTTTCGTTCGCCCATGATTTTATGCTCGTTAGGATCGCGACCCCCATTATCTCGCTCGCGTACTCACGGCCAATTCGTGGGAAATCACTGGAACAGAGATAAATCCCATCATTCTTCCTCCAATGTGTACATCGAAGTGAACGAGCTGGTTCTTTTATTAGCAGAGCCGTCGCGAGCGTAACTATAAGGCGTAGACTCCGCGGTCTTCTCGTATCCTTTCCCCGTGATTACAATGCGGGGCCGTACGATCAGCCGGCCGATAACAGTGTTTACTGAATCTGGCCAGGCGTTATCTACGCCAGCTTCCGCAACGTCCGTGCTTCTTTCATAAACTCACGCGGAATTTGTTAACCTTCCATTTTACATCCGTTGACACGGATTAGCAACGTCTGCTGGCCACCTCTGTCGTAGAATTTCGGTACAGGGCTTGCCTTTTTAAATGGCACTCTCGGGATACGTTGGCGGTGCGAGATAACCCATAATTAGATAGGTGGTACGAAACCACGTAACAAGCACTGGCAATATTGCATCACTCCGAAGATTTACCTACTGCGCGCAATTTTTGAGACAGCGAGCTGCACGTTTTTAGGTCAAATAGAATCTGAAATAATAATTTTCTAACTAATATTAATAATAGTAGAGGTATCTGTAAGTGCTAAAGTGATGCAATAAATATTCCCCAATTTTTGTCATTCTTTCTATTCCTCAATAAAATTATTACCAAATGTTTAAAGGAATTAACCTACTGCGCGCAATTTTTGAGACAGCGAGCTGCACGTTTTTGGGTCAAATAGAATCTGAAATAATAATTTTCTAACTAATATTAATAATAGTAGAGGTATCTGTAAGTGCTAAAGTGATGCAATAAATATTCCCCAATTTTTGTCATTCTTTCTATTCCTCAATAAAATTATTACCAAATGTTTAAAGGAATTAACCTACTGCGCGCAATTTTTGAGACAGCGAGCTGCACATTTTTGGGTCAAATAGAATCTGAAATAATAATTTTCTAACTAGTATTAATAATAGTAGAGGTACCTGTAAGTGCTAAAGTGATGCAATAAATATTCCCCAATTTTTGTCATTCTTTCTATTCCGATAAAATTGTTAGCAAATGTTTAAAGGAATTAAAATTAAGGAATGTTTTGTAAGATATTTAGGGGGGGTGCTGATAGCGGCCCACATAGCTAATTAAAGGTTACTGGGAAACTACGACGAAGGCCACTGGAAGTATATACATTCGTATTCGACGAGCGCGAAATCGTCGAACCCCTGCTCCGCCTAATCAACTATTTCGCGTCGTTCAGATACGCTGACGGACCGAGGGGGACGATTTATTTTCGTCCTGCTTGGCAGTGTCTATCATAACGTGATTAACCGCGGCCACTTCGCCTAGCTATTCGATATCAAACGAGCCGAAGAAAGTAATAAAATAATGATAATGGAGAACGGGAGCTTTGATAATTGATACGAGACAGCGAACGTCTTATCATCGTTGTAGAAACGAGGGGAAGAAGAATACAGTAGTGAGTAGAATAATACAACAGCCACTTTTAATTCCGCAGCGAATTAGAGAGAAATGATTGCACGATCAACCACTCCCCCTACTACGTCGCGAGAAGTTGGTCGGAAGCAGCGACCGAGTGGAATTCGATCGGATCGATGGAAACGCGAAATTTCGTGGAAGAGCGGCGGCTCATCGACGACCTCCTCGATGCGCTATCCCGAAGAAACACGAGCGTTTGAGAACGCATCGGGAGTAAAATCGGCGCGCGGCGAAAAATAGCGCATTTAATTATAGGTGAAACGCGAGATTCCACCGAGCAGCTGTTTAAATAGCGACGCACTCGGCCCGTCCCGACAGCACTTTTGCAAAATTCAACATAGGTACTAAATAGCCTGATCGACTGATCGAAACCAAAAATCATATCCAATTTATTTCCCTTCCACTTCGATTATAAATACACCCTACTCGCTTGATATAAGCTATCAGAAATATTTGCATCCAAAACTCACGGTCACTTTGTTAAGCGTATTAAGAAATATTAATTGATAATTAATTTAATTAAATTAATAAAATTTTGCACAAGCATACCAAATTTTGAATTTTAAATAATTAAAAATTAATAAGTAGATTTGAATTAAGAATTAAGAAATTTAACATCAATATTCTGGAAAAATATTTTATGTTACATTAGTTTGTAAAATATAAAAATTCGGACCATTTTTAACGATAACAATGAAACGGGATATTCTTCACTCGGCGGGATCTAGGTGTCGGCGCGAAAGAGTTAAATAAATTTTTATAATCACCAAATGAATTTCATTGAATGTGCGTTAAAAATATTTTTATCCGTTCAACTGAGCTCCCCTCAAGATTAAATCCCGAGTGCGCCAACTGGATGCAACGCTGAGGACGCTGAGAGTCGAAAATTCCCAGATACCTGCTGTCCCTGTTCATCCCCCGGCTCTGCCATCGATCCCCATCGACTGTGGCATCATAACTCGCGGCACAATGAAAACAATGTGCTTGGATGAGTAATCCTCCTTCGGATACCTCGGGGGCCAGCTAATTGTAAACGGCCGCGGAGGCCCGAGCGGGACGCGCGTATGCTGGCTGCCCGCGCGAGGGACAAGGAGGCGGCGAGCAGCGACCCGGCCCGTTGTTCGATGGAGACGCTGTTAGTCATACGCATACCTGCCTACTTAGGGAATTCGAAGCCAAGTATGGCAAGACCTTGCGTTATCCGAATCGATGGTTTTGTCCGCGCGCGACCGTTTCGATTGGCCCCGGCGCTCGGATCGCGGGACGAGGCACGGGTCTTCTCGCCCTCCGAAAACATACGCGCGCTCGACTATGAACGATGGCGTATCGATTGCTCCTAGCATTCCTGCCGGGCAAGTGGAACCCAGGGATTTGTATGTATTTACTCAAAGCAACTCAATCGCTCCATTACAGAGCGCGCGAGTTGCGTTGCGCGCGGCTTTCTGCGTAACGCTGTGGCGAAATGAAGGAAGGATCGAAAGAAGGAGGTGTCGACGCGTGCGGGAATGTTTAAGAAACGTACTCGCAGCGAAAGATAGCTGACGAAGCGGAATGAGTCATTTTCGTTCTATTTCAAAATCGCCCGTAGGCAATAATATGTCGTGAGGTAATAATACTCCGGGCTGACTATACGCAACTATTTTCGGGGTTAAGGTTGAGCGTGGCGCGTGTTTCCGAATTTTTATGGGCTTCGTATCAAACGAGAAGCTTGTGTTGTGGAAAGAAGGACAGTAATATCAATGATAACCGTGGCCCCTACTCGAAAGAAACCCAGCTTGGCGGATAATCAATTGGCTCCTCAAATTTCACGTAATAATCGCGGCCGGAGTTCCCAGGGTGCGCGCGCTCACCGCTAATTATTTTTATCCACGTCGACGAGCTTATTAATTGAGCCGCGCGAGCGACGCATGTTTGGCCAGCGCGCGCATTTCATCATATCGCCCTATCGTTTCGAATAAATTATATTGTAGTGTAAAGCGCAGCTCTGCATTATTGGCGGATTCAGCGGCGCTGCACGCGATGGTATTGCACAATCTAGTTGCACCGAAGACTGCTCGCGACGCGCCGTCGATACGAGCGTTCAACCCGTCGCGATAAGATAACTATTCCTATTCCGTGATTAATAAGAGGACGGGATCGGCCTGCGAAGCGGCGGGACGCTGCACCGTTCCAACCGAAGAAAGCGTTTTTCAGATACAGCTAGGTGGGCGTCAACGGTCATTATGGGCCCCCGTATTTATGGGGCCGACCGACGACCAAGGGCGGCCGACAAATGGGATCCACCGGAGCGCGTACAACTCTCCGTGGCGAGGGGACGAACAATCGCGAAACACCGATTCAACGTAGAAGCTGCAACTGTGCGCGACAATTCTGTTTTCCAAGAAGCCTCCCTATAATTCCAATCCTTCCTACAATCCGGATCACATTCCACGGTTCCATCGCATTCAGCGCAGCAAATTGCCTATAAAACACGAGCATCGTGGAATAATGAAATTAGCTTGGCGAGCGACGTTGCTTTTCAGACACTAGAATCTATATTCTACATAGAAGAAATAGAAAGGGGCCAGGCAGGCCCTAACCACAGGGCACAGGAAATCCCTGGCTGCGCCTTCTGAAAAGAGTTAACTCCCCGTTGGATTAACGGAATTATTCCTCGGTGTCCCTCGCGACGAGGAACAACCGTGGAACGTGCCATCGATAGCCCGACTTTTTCTCGCTGTCCATTTGCGCGCGGATAATCGCGTTTCCGCCGTTGCTCTTGGAGCAGATTGAACGATCTCACGAGGCGACACGGCAGCCGTAGTTACCTCGCTCGTAGTTCGGTCGATCCTCCGGACGAAATATGTAGGTTGTATTCGACGCCACCCTTCTCCACCCCCGGCCGGCCCTCCCCTTGCCGCGATCCCCGCGCCGTATCGCTGCGCGGCCTGTCGATGTGTTACGCGAGGGCACGTGCGTGAGCGCGTGTGTGCGGCACGGCCGTGAACACGCATGCGTGCACGCACAGTGGGATGCCATTGGAGGATGGCCGTGCAGCGAAGTCTTTCTCGAGGCGCTCTCCCTTCGGGACACGGGGCCACGGTTTTACGTGCTCCTTCGGCTAATCGGAGCCGGTCTCCTTCTCTTCCACGATTAATCATCCCTCTCGGACTTCTTTACGACGCTACTCTATCGGCCTCCTCCGATACTGTGCTACTCCGGCCTGCCTACGCCACTACGAAACTACCGAGTCGTTATAAATCGAATCTCAGGGCGGCTTGACTTTTCGCAACGATCGACTGTAGATCAAACGAAACGGAATAAAATGAAATGAAACGTACACCGCGAGAGACCCTGTTACCCTGTCTATGAATCACGATTAACGCGAACCCATCTGCGTCACGGCTAGATTTGCCGGCGTTGGATAAAGCCTGCGATACATCGATCGCGAATGTGAAAGCCAGGCGGTGACTGGGTTCCACGGCTCCGTTCTGTGCCCAATATTGCCTGAGAGATCGATGGAATAAAAAGAGGAATGCCCGAGTACGGGGGGAAGGATGGAAAACAGGATTCAGATATGAGTAGAGGGTTAGGATCATTGTCCACCTGTCCACCTTCGTTCCCCCAGCCGGCCGTGAGGCACCTGCGTGACGTCACACAAGGAAACAGCTGGTCGCTCCTTTCTTACCTGTGTCTCGGAGTCCGCTGCTCCGCAACCTTTCTCTGTCTCCCTCCTACGTCCACCAGCTTTCTATCTCTCGCTCTATCTGGTCGTTGGTCCTCTCTTTCGCTGTTTCCCACCCGCCGGTCCTTTACTTTCTCTTTCTCCTCCACGCTGCTCTCGCTCGGCTATCGCTCTGTCCTTCTCTGTGCCATGGGCGCACGCCGTATCTCCCTCCCTCTCGCTCGCGAACTCTGTCACACTTAGCAGTCCCGAGGGACGGATATCTTTCTCGCGCCGTCTCCCTCCGACTCGTTCAGTAACAGGGTATCTCTCACTCGGACTACCTCTGTCTCTCTCGAATATAGTAAGCACTCGCTCGCTCCCGCGCTTTGTCCTTCTGACTGCCTATCTCGCTCCTATCCCTTTCCCGTTATACAGTGCCTCCTCTTTCTTGGCTCAATGTCTACTCCTTCGAGTCGCAACTCCTTTCGTCGCGGCCAGATCCGTGGGCCCCCTTAACCTCAACGTCTGTGGCCCGTGGAACAGCGGTTTTTAACCACTCCCGTGCCAAACAGTCCATTCACGCTCGTCAATGACTCGTTTGAAACACGAGCAACTTCGCTGACATTTATCGTCGGCCCGTATAAGTGACGGGGATATTTCGACTGTCTATTATCTATCATAATTGCTCGCCGAATGCTACTCTTTCGATCAGTGGCGCAGTTAGGATTTAATCTTGGGGGAGCCCAGTTGAACGGTTAAAAATATTTTTAATGCAAATTTAATCAAATTCATTTGGGGAATGTAAACATTTATTTAAAGAATAAAATTCAGTTTTCATTTCATCTTACAAAGCCCCTTCCTCTTGGGGGTGTCAGAGACCCTCGCCCCTCCACCTGTGTGCGCCAATACTTTCGATAGATCAACATATCTCAGATTGCATCGGGCAGGACTTGAGCCGAGCTCGAAAGCTCGCGTCCCCTCGATAGATTTTACGTATGTACTTATGTAGTCGATTCCTCCCGCCCGCTCCTATTTCGTCGTCGTCCGCGCGCATTATAACTTTAAGTAATCTACGCGATTCACTGTACATGGATCCAGCGAGCAGGCCGGGGGAAGCGTTATTCCATTCCCGCCTGCATTTCTGCCCGATTCAAACTTCAGCGACCGTTAGAACTAGTCCGGGAAACAGAACAAACATAGAAAGGGTAACGGTCGTTGACAAAGCGACGCGAGAAGATTGCGAGGAAACGATCGGCTGGACGTCCATCTGGCGGCTGGCGCGGCAGTCGCGGCAGCAAATATTTCTCCGCGACACTTCTCAAGCGCAACTGTTCCTCGAATCAACCTGACTGCTGAGTGTTAAGTAGAGACGTGCCGATGCGCGTCTGACCCGGCAAGGACGGTTGTAAAACACCAGGATAAATAAAGAGGACTTATTTGAGAACCCTCCCGAAACTCTCTCCCCTCCCCAATGACCGAGCATTCTTTGTCGAAAACTTATTAGGTGGTCCGGGGCTTGGAAAGGTTTCCCCGAGACCCTTTAAAGCGTCCTATCTCCGTCGGCCTTGAGACTGTCAAAAAACCAATCGATACTCCCGTCGAAAGGCGGTCGTAAATCCGCCCTGTTATCGCCGAAGCGAGACGAATTTTAAGCCCGCGAGGAATTCGGCGATGTTACGCTTCCCCGAAGCACACCGCCGCGGAAAGAAAAGCAAAGGCATCAGCGCCCTATGCGTTCCCGAGAATCGCTTATTTAAAACCGTGTGCTCTCCGCGATCGAGGTTAAGCCGCGTTCTATCCGCCTTATTCCCTCTTTCGTTACATTATCGCGAAGTCGAGCAGGGCCATCCAGAAAGCCACTAACATTCCCCATGGCGCCCGTACGCACGTCGGCCCGATTGAAAACTGAATCCGAACGAGTATGAGGAAACTAACATTCCTAAAGGTTTAGGTCACTTGTTATGCTACTCCAAATTAATGGTTTCCCAGTGGTCGTCCGTTCGAGGACGCAGATAACCAGATGTCTTATTCTCGCGTGCCACGCAGCTTCGACGAAATTGAATTCCACTCGCGACGACAAAGTATCTTTCCTTCAAACATCAATCGGGCAAGAGAAAAAAGCTGTAGCGCTCAGGTGTACGTTTCGCGGGTGCTTTTACGATCGCCGATCAAGTGTCATCGTACTCGTGGCTAAGGGAGGGGGGAGGGGGCCGAAGAAAAAGATTCGTCAGAGGTGGAATAAAAACCGCGAGCGGCCGCGCTTATCTCGAAAATGTGCCACATGTTATTCGCCGCGTCTGTCTTTGTCCGACCTGGCGTGTCACCGTCCTGGTCGATGTTCCCTCTTCTTCCAGCAAGCTTCCCGCGCTGGATGGGAGCTCGCTGGGACGGAGGGGGCAGGAGAGAGAGGAGGGGGTCGAGGGGGGAGGGTGGCAGGTCGTAGCTCCATTTTCGTTCCGCTCGTGCGGAACTCGTTCCTCCTTCCCGTACCTTTCGACCCGTGCCGTCTCCTTTTCCATTCCGCCACTCGTCCCTGTCCCACCAGCGCACACCCGAGGTTTCTCCCCTCGGCGGACTGCTGCACACAGGGTGTCTCGAAAATGTCTCTCGGGCTGCGAACCATTGCTTTACGATACCGTTTCGGTGAAAAGAGAGCTTCCCAATTTATGGGCGTAGGTATTAAGCAAAGTTCGGTGGGCAATTGTCTCGTTTATACGTTTATTGATATTATGGAGTTCGTTTATGATGCCCAATAAAATCGTCAGCGAAAGAGGAGACGGCGCGAAGCAGAGACCGCGAAGCACTTTTTTATTCGTACTCATTCATCTAGCGGAGTGCGTTCACAAAGAAACCGAACGAGTTGGCGCGGGCTGTTGCGTGAAGAGGGAGACGGCGATAGTCTGAAGCGCGCCGGGTGACTAGGGAGACAGAGATAGGGAGATTCGTGAACAGGAGGGGAGAACAGAGACCGGAGGATTGTAAAGAGTAGAACGTTGGACGCATCAAAACGGACCACTAATTCTCACCAAATAACTTTTATCGTTGCAAAAACAAATGGTTATTTAAAGGAAGCTTGGCTTACGGTGGAGAGGGAAGTCCTTTGCTGGATTCACAGTGGAGCTGCGCTGAGGAGGCGCGTAACCTAATTTCGATGTACACAGAGGGGGGAACGAATTTCGAGCGCCAGTCAGAAATAAACGTGGTAAGGGCGGTCGAAAGGGTTCGAAAGGAATTGCAACGCTATCTTTGGAGCTCCCTACTTCCCGGACGCCTGTTGTGCACCGAAGCAGAAGGGTATATACGTGCATATACGCGCTTATACGCGCGTGCATCCTTTTGCAGCGCGGCTCGCCGTCGTCGACGTCGTCATCGAGGGTCGCCGAGCTTCTGAGCCCCGGCTACGTTAAAACTACAGTTAATTCTCCCGATGGACGCTGGCGCTCGCGCGTATGCTGAATCGTGGGTGCACGTAAACGCGACCATACGTGACGATTCCTCCTCGATAACGCCACCGGCTCTAAGTGATTCCCAATGGACGACTCAGCGACTCTCAATCGCCATTCTTTCGCTACAGAAAATTAAATTGTCGAGCGAGAGAATTTCAAAATACGTACAGGCCCTAACGTAATTTAAGGACGACCTCTAAGGAGTGCGGGTGGAAGAACGGCACGAGGTGTTCGAAGTTTCGAAAAATAAATTTTATATTCCTACATATGGAGGTTTCAGAAGCCAGTGTAAGATTTACACTGTTTGTCCTCTGAATAATTTTGCGTTGTATGAAAGTAGCGACTTTTCAGGGAAACTTGGACTTACACTTCTCGGCTTTCGAACCCTCCATATGTACTAGAAATCGCTTCTCGTATATCCGCGTCGTTATTTACATACACGGGCATCGTTATCAGTCTCGCCGATAAAAAGTGTTTTCGAGACCGACAGACAGCGTTTTAATTCATATCGCTTTACACGGCGAGCGTTACCAACGTTCCCAGCTTTCATTCAAATTCGCAGCCTCGGAATCTCTGCGAGCGGTGCACTATACCGCGACGTATTATGATAAACCGGGGATATCAATTGCCCCCATTAAATTCTACAGCTCCCCCTTCTCTTCTAATACCGACTTTTTCCCTCGGGCATCGTCGGTTCGCGCGGCGAGCAGCGTTCGCTAAACGATCGTCGCGAAATAGTGAAACAATGCCCGTTTAAGTGCGCGTTTACATTGCAACACGTCTCGCGGACCGATCGCGATAAGAAAGCCACGTACTTCTAACCGCGGAATATTGTTCTCCGCGGCGCGGATCGCGGCGCCCCTCCACTCCCATCTATACCCCTACCAATTCCATTTTAAGGCCGGCCCGCAATCGCAATCTCCTCGATTCCCCGCTATCTGTTTTAACCAAATCACGCTCGCAGCCTCTGCGACCAACTTCGTCGCTCCACACGCGTGCACTCATGAAACAAGCGCAAAGGAATTAAAGGGTTACGGCACCCTGAGACGCTCAAAACAGCACCCAACAGGATTTTTTTTATATTACTATGAGGTTGAAAATTATTTCTGTACTTTTTATGTTTAGGGCATGTATTAATGAATATATTCTACTTATAAATATTGTACAGAAATATATTGTATAATTATAAGAAGTATAGATATAATTTTCAACCTCGTAGTATCATAAAAACAATTTGTCTAAGGTGCTATTTTGAGCGTCTCGGGGTGCTTTAACCCCTTAACGGGAACGTGCGCGAAACAGGGGAAATCTGATTGTCTTCGACATCTCAGGGTATTTCGGTAATTAAAAAAGGATTTCTAACTTCGCCACCCCCACGTCCCAAGCATCCACTTCCCCCTCCAAAGCGTACATTCAACCCTCCCTCCTAGAGAATATCTGTATATACGTACTTCGGTATTCTAACGTTAGACACTGCGACGTCTAATTTAAATTAGAATCATTAACGCTGGTCCCCACGCTCCGACTGGTTTCCATGGCATCCAGGTTCCCGGCGTCAGTGTATCCACTCGGTAATCCTCCTCGAAATAAGACCACCACGCTATTTTCGGTGTTTAGGAAAGCAAGGGGTGTCCGCGGCGGAGAGGAAACATCGTCGTTTCCTCCGTCATCCATCGAACCCGCCCTCGTCCCTTTCCCATTCAGCCGAGCGATCAGGGATTACGTTTTTCGTAGTTGGCGCGTGATTCCCTTCCGCGTCGAGGAATCCGCGCACACACTTTCCACCACTATTTTAACCGCTGAACGAGCCGTCGAAGCGTCGTTGGAGAATTCATTGGGGGGTGTGTAAAGCGTCGTTTAGAAGCACGCGATTTTGAAACGTATACAAGTTTGGCGATCGATGCGCGGGATACAGCCGGCGGTAAAAATAATTTCCTTATCGAAGGGTCGAGCGAGCCCTGCCCCCGCCCCTCACGCGCCCTCTGCACGTGAGTAAACCCGCTATAAGCGACGCGGGGCAGATTGATAGGCGCTCGACCCATTCTCCCTCGGCATCTGTGGCTACAAGAGGGCCAGTAAATTTAAAGACGGGCCAAGGACCACGCAACGGCATCTGCAGTTTGTTTACGCGGGCGAATCACTCGGCCCGCTCCGGGCCTGATCGCTCCACTTGCTGGTAATTAATCGCGCGACGATTAACCGCTCGCGGCTGCACGCTCGGCCGACCGTCTCGATTAACGATATTATTCCATCGGGCGAAAGGGATGGGAAATGGGCCGGCTACGGTACGCACCACGCGAATCTACTGAAACGATAAAGAAACCAACACCTGCTGCATTTGCAGCTTGATTATTACGTATGTGTAATTAATTGTGACGGTCGGCTGCTCGGGGAATCTTTTAAATTGCGAGTAGAATATTTGTTGCCAATTCTCGATTTTCTGTTTTCCTTTGATCGCTAAAATACCTATTTTGAATAATTTTATTGGTTGGTGCTGTTAATCTTGTGGCAAGGTTGAACGTGCCAGCTGTAATGCGGGAGTTTTTGTTTGGTTTTGTATTTTATTTTATTTTGTAAATATTAGTATTTTTATTCCTTTTTTTATTGCTATTAGTGTTTTGTTATTATTCGCAGAGTTAGACAAGGACAGCGAATTGCTGAATCGCACCCATTTCATCTCTTTGTGCACATAGGCTCATGTTATTTTACATTGGTTTATTTTTTGTTAATTGTATGCAGATGAGAATGTAATAGAGACGTATTATTATTATAATTATTATTATTATCATTATTATTATAATAAATGGAGTTGTGTTGTAAATTCGATAATATTGGCAGAACCTATTTTGAATAATAATATATAATAATAATATTGGTAATGACTTTATTGGATAAAAAATTCCCGCCGTTTTGAAACTTAATCTCATAGACAAAACGATGGACTTGAAGCTAAAGGATACACAGAACAGAAGAATCTATAGCACAGGGTGACAAAGAAAGTACTAGAAATGAAATTTCGTAGACGCACCGAGGGATTCTCGCGTGGAAGTCGAAGAGATTTAACGCGTCCCGGGGCGAGATAAACGACACGAAGAAGCAAAATGGTTTCCCACCGCGGCGTCCGGCCGAAATAAAACAATATCGATCGGCCGTGGCTGACGTGGCCGCGCAAAAGAGGAAGAAAAAAAGAACCATTATCGAACCTAAGTAATTCTGCACCCTTCTATTATACCGCGCCATTGAGATCGGCGCGCCCCGCCGACAGAGAAGTCCCGCGTCCTCCTGCTCTTAAAAGGGGTCGTGTCGTCTTTGTGTCTCGACTGCGTAAGATCAAAAAGGGGCTGGGGGCAGCGCTTTGTACGCACCATTTCGAATCAACTAACGCGCACCCGGCCGAACTCGGCAAACAAACTCTCATCCACGTTTGAATTTCAATTAACGACTATCAGTCGGCGACTTGAGCCTGGGGAATGGGGATGCGCTGCCAGCTTTGTCGCTGATCGATCCGAAGAAAAGACTGGCCACTTGTTTCGTACTCAAAAGTATGAAAACACCCTATATTCTGAGCTCCTTACGAATTTCGGTTCATTGAAAACGGCGAAGAAGTTCTTCTATCAAGAGATGGGCAAAGATTTATTTGAATAAAAATTTTGGGTTCGAATAATAGATAAAAATGTTATAGAATAAAGATAAAGTATCTTTCATTCGATTAGTTTCTTAAATAATTTTTTATTTGGATAATGCCCTGCGAGAAAGAGTGACCCAAGAAATAGCCTCTTTTTGGGCCCACGATTTTGGAACTGAATTTTGTGCCAAATGATAGCTTATGATGAGACATGAATCACAACAAATTTTCAAGTTGAGGTGACAATTAGTTTCTGAGACATGAGAGGTGAAAGAAGTGAAAATTCATTAACGTGTCAGCCCATACTTTAAAGAATTGTTCCCACTGGTTTTGCTGACTGCTAACAACGAATTTGAACTTAGATTTTCAAAATTCACAAAAAATCAAAATCAAAACATATACGTCCATGAAGTGGGTGCTTTTTTTTAAATATATCGTCCATGTTGAATCGGCCATTGTGAATTTTGAAAATCTAAGTTCAAATTCGTTGTTAGCAGTCAGCAAAACCCCTGGAAATAATCGTCTGAATTATCGGATTGACATAAAACTCCGCACATCGAAGCGTCTGGGCTGACGCTTTAACGAATTTTCACTTCTTTGATCTCCCATATCTCAGAAACTAATTGTCACCTCAACTTGAAAATTTGTTGTGATTCATGTCTCATCATAAACTGTCATTTGGCACAAAATTCAGTTTCAAAATCGTGGGCTCAAAAAAGGGCTAAAAAAGGCCTTATTTTTGGGTCACTCTTTGAGGACTGCCTACGGAACGATTGGTACGTAGATGGCGCTTCGTTAGTTTCGTTATTTGTAGAGTATAAGGAGTAATATCGGCGAGTCGGTGTTGGGGGAATTGGTAACGCGGCTGCCCAGTAACGCGGAGGATCCCCGCAGGTCTTGGGTTCGAGTCCCGCCGGCCGAGTTTCGTTTTTTCTCCTAAATTGCGAACGAAGAACACATTTAGGAACTTATGCTATGATCAGAGCTGGCCACCTCAAGTATCCCGCCCCTTCAGACTTGATCCCTCCCCCCAGAGTGCTTTCCAAGGGTGGAATGGAAAAAACCGATCTCCCGGTTCGATCCATCCAAGGTCTCCACGCAGAGCTGTTCAACGATCTCATTCAATTAGCCCGTCGGCTTGGCAGATGTAGATTACAAGGGGGGGTGTATCGTGTCTCGTTCGTGTTTCGCGGCACGGGCGAGGCCCACCTGACCGCGTGTCACAGCCACGCTTTACGTATGTCTCATTGGCACGCGAGCCAGCGAACAACCAACCTCCTTCTGTGACCGAACTTCAGCCTTTGCTACCTCTGGCACCATGTTCGATGACGTAGGTCGAGATTGCCAGACCCTTGCACTTTTCACGAGGAAAATTTGTAGCGCTGGGATTGTGGAGGAGCCGCGGAATGAGGTTTAGGTAGGGAGTATAGGGCACGACCCCAGTTACCCATCTGAAGCAAAAATGCGAAGGAAGTTTCTCAGTCGGAAGTCTGATGACTGACTTGAAAGGGTACTTTGGGATCCCTGCACCGTTCCAAAGTGTTCGAACCGAAGGTTGTAGAATGGACGAACATTCGCGTGCCTTTTACATGATTTCGTCAGCGCGCCGTGTCCACTTGCACCAATTCCAGTCGAGTACAGGCTATCTTTTCCACGCCTAGACTGGTTCCTGTTACAGCTCTGAACTCTCCACCTCGTCTAATCGCCGTCCATCCAGCGCTCGCATAACTTGGACTACCTTTTGCCAGCCACTTGCCTACCGCCTTGGACGGGACTCTTCCTAGGCGTTTTCAGGACCGTTATAGTGGCTCCCTGAGATATAGCGGCTAAGGGGAGACCCACTCGAGTGGCGTGCCATGGATACCGCTGAGCCTACAAGCCGCCAAATCCCCTTGCTACTTGTTACGGGACTGTGCTTATTTGATTACAAGTGCTTTCTTGTTCTACACATCCAATTCATATTTATTCTCATTTTATACTGTGAAACTATATAAGAATATAAAAAATGAATATGTTCAGCTCGAAGTACAGATGTGATTTTTCGTTTAAAAGTAAATACCAGACTCTTGAAATCAGTGGCGGACCCAGAGGGTGGCTTTAATTTTGTAAAAATTAAAGAAAACTGGATTTTATTCTCGAAATAAATATTTATAATTTCACTCAAAGAATTTTATTGAATTTGCATTAAAAATATTTTTATCCGCTCAACTCGGCTCCCCTCAAGATTAAATCCTCAGTGCGCCTCTGCTTGAAATACTGCTTATAGAATTTATGTAAATAAAATTAAAAGTAAAGAATATTTCGTATAATTAAATTAAGCATTTGTATTTCTAGGACCTCAAGCAACTGATACCCAAAAATACACTGAATGCATCCTTAGACTTGCCACCTTGCCAACACTCGGAAGCGTTAAGGACCCGAGTCCCCGCTGCGTTCACGAAGTCTGCGTTACGAATTCCGGGGTGACGATGTACCTCTGCCCTGTCCACACAGAACGCCGCAAAAACATCCCCGTGGTACGTAGAGATTGTAACGCATCGGAGGCCCTAAATTTAGTG
The DNA here is from genome assembly GCA_944738655.2 of Andrena hattorfiana. Lineage (NCBI taxonomy): Eukaryota > Metazoa > Arthropoda > Insecta > Hymenoptera > Andrenidae > Andrena > Andrena hattorfiana. Next base: position 5,932,490 of record OX122893.2, read on the forward strand.
CAACGTGTCCAAACGTTCGCTGACCGAAGTGCAGAGGGACAGAGGGGCGCGTAAGTGGGCGACGGTTGGGAAAGGGACGACATTACCCTCCATAAAGGACCGTATATTAGCACTCCCCCTCTTCCGCGACTGTTGGAAATAAGAGGCGGGAAAATTCTCGAGGGAGCCGGGGCGAGCGCGACCCACTTACGTTGTTGATAGACAATAAAACACGGTTCCGCCGCCGGCTCGCTCCCTGGAAGGTTAATCGTTAATTAAAACTCGATTACCGTCCGCGTTTCCCGCGAATATCGACGAGTTCCAATCTTCCTCTTCCACCAGACAAGCCTCTTGTATCTCTTTGCCAGCTCCGCCGCTGGACGGCTCGCTGATAAGTTTCGAGACAGTGCAACGACCCTCTCTATCGTTTGCTAAAACCTCCTTATCGTTTGCCTTACGTAAACTGAAACGCTCCACGATCGCATCCGACGCTCCTCCTTCGGCCGTTGCTACTGTTCTTCGCCGAGTGATGCATATGACGCAGAGCGACACGGATTCTCTAAATATTCAGCCTTCTTTTTCTCTCTTTCCGTCTTACCTTACAACCATCCACACTTTCATTCGCGATAAGGGAACGGTGGCTTCCTCTCCTCGGGCCGCAATTATTCCCGCAACTTCTGCGAACCGTCCACGGGTCACGGAGACCTGGGAGCTGCTGGTAATCACGGATCACAACAGTGTCGCCGCAGGATAATCCGTGGTTGACAAACTACCTGGTAGCTTGCAATTTACAGCGCCTCTTCTGTCGGCCGATGTTCCCCGAACGGCGTTCGACTTCTTCGACTGGAAGGCGCGATTAAGCGGGGCAACAGTTTCTCCGGGCGCCTGGCCGGGCTATAAATCAAGCCAGCAAGGTTTTGCTTAGAAGCCCGCGTTGTTTCCACGCGGGCGAAAGATGTTTGTGGGGGTTTAGCGAGTCCGCCAGTCATCGGGCTGATTATCGAGCAGAAGCGTTTCGCTTCAAGTTAAACAGACAGTGTAACGTTCGACTCGTAGGTCGGTGATTATCGAGTGGAACCGTACCGGGTAAATAGAGAGTGTAACCTTCGACTACGGAGTGCCATGGTTTTGGGAAGGCAAGAGTGACGTAGCTGCTGGCATCGCCTACCTAGCTACGTGCTGTGGAGCAGCGCGAGGAATTGGAGGGGGGGTGGTGTTCGTGGTTCCTGAGAGTGTTTCAGAGTGTGCGTGGATGAGCTCGTTCCGAGCGTGTCTCCCTTTCTCTCAATGCCAGGCCACGTCACAATTCATTTCCCAACCGGTGCGCTGCCCGACATTCTTATCCTACCTGCCTGCCCCCTCTTTGTCCCCGCTCAACGTCCACGAGTATGTACAGTTAGATCTCGCTTCTCTAGCTTTGCTTGGCGAGTCTCTGCCTGTCCTGTATTCTATTTAACGATGAAATATCGAATAATGAGGGGAGAAAGGTGGGGGATTCGCTTTTGAAGCTTGTAACAACCTGTCGTTGATCGTTCTGTTTCGAACGCAGGGATCTCGGAGGCGATGAAGCTTGGCTGATTTTGGTGGTTGTTTGGAATCGATCCGGTGTTTCGTCTGTGCGATCACGATTAACACGGACGATGGAATTAATTGGCTGGCGCGTGACGTAATACCGGGAATATCGAAACGCTAATTAGGGGGGGTTAGCTCGATCGCAAGGTCTCGTGACTCGTTGTTCCTTGTGACGCCACGTTCCTAAACGGCCCTACAAGATATTCGTGGCGATCGATGAAACGGCGCGTGGCTAGAGGGAAATGGGCCACGCCGAATCAGTTTGAGGGTCGGACGAGGAATATCGATAATCGAAAGATGGGGAATAGGTGGAGCAAAGATGGAACGAACACTTGAAATCTGAAACTTAGGAATCGGTATAGCGAGGATTTAAATCTGCTGTTCGATACGTCGAAGGTTCAATATTTGCAGGTCGATATATCGGAAATTGAAGGTTCGGGGTTTAAAATATTGAGAATCCGAAGCTTGGTTTATGAAATATTGGGAATCGGAACACCTTGGGAATTTGACGCACCGAAAATCGAAAAGTTTGAAAGTTGACAAATTGAAAATCGAAACTTGGTAGTTAGAAATATTGACAATTGGAGCCTTGGGAGTTCGATGTATTGAAAATCGAAAGCTTAGAGAAGTCGAAAAATTGAAAATCAAAACTTGATAGTTAGAAATATTGAGAATTGGAATTTTCCCGAGTTCGATGCATCGAAAATTGAAACCTTGTGATTTAAAATATCGATAATCGGAGCCTTTCGAGTTCGATGCATCGAAAATCGAAAGCTTAGAAGTCGAAAAATGGAAAATCGAAACTTGATAGTTAAAAATATTGACAATTGGAACTCGGCCGTTCGATGCATCGAAAATTGAAACCTTGTGATTTAAAATATTGATAATCGGAGCCTTGCGAGTTCGATGCATCGAAAATCGGAAGCTTAGAAGTCGAAAAATGGAAAATCGAAACTCGATAGTTAAAAATATTGACAATTGGAACTCGGCCGTTCGATGCATCGAAAATTGAAACCTTGTGATTTAAAATATTGATAATCGGAGCCTTGCGAGTTCGATGCATCGAAAATCGGAAGCTTAGAAGTCGAAAAATGGAAAATCGAAACTTGATAGTTAAAAATATTGAATTGGAACTCGGCCGTTCGATGCATCGAAAATTGAAACCTTAGAGTTTAAAATATTGAAAATCGAAAGCTCACAGTCCAAAGTATTGGAGAACCGAAACTCGGTAGCGGAATGCATCGAGCATCGAAAGCTTGAAGATCGATAGGCGAAGAACCGAAAGCATGAAAGCCGATACGCGGAGACCAAAGGTTGAAAGTCGAGCCGGCGAGTTGGTTATTTATCAGTTACACCGTGTTTCGATACACCCTGCATTTAATCCAGTTGGCGACGCGCAGCTAAATCCCGCATAACAACATTGCGTGGAATTTACGTAAGGCCGAGCGGCGAGGCTTAGTCGCCCGATCGGCGCGCGCATTCCTCGCCGGCGGACGTAAAAGTTAACGTAGCCCCCGTCAGTCGAAACCTACGACTTTCACTCTCGACAAAAATGTCCCTCTGTGCGCGTTCCTTCGAGCGATTTACCGCGCCTCGACGGGCCGTCTCGCGAGTTTCCCGATCCTCCCGCGCACCAAAAACTATCGTTCGCGGCTATCAAGCGTGACATTCTGGCAAAACTCTACGGACTTCCTCTGGTTCTCGTAACCCGAGAATGACTCGAGCGCCGAGTTTCGCAACGAGAGACCTCACGATGACTCCATCATCAGGAAAGAAGCGTGGAAAGCCACTTCTCCTGCCACTTAATGATAACGCTGAGCGATGACGTCTCCGCAGAAGCACGCGCACCTAATTGTCCCTTCGGTGCATAAGGAACGAGCCTCGACGGCGCTAGGAGGAAAGATACGGCACTGCTCCGAAGAAAGTCGTTTCCCTAAGAGCCGTGCGAAGCCGGCTGCCTGCGGTGCGCGCCGCTTGGGTCCGCGTATCGCCGCGCTCTGACCCAGAAACCCACTTTCTTACCGAATTAAAAGCGACATCGCCGAGCGTACCGCGGCTTCTGCTAGGTACGCCTGGCCAAATAGATCGCCACGCTCGCTATCGTGTATCGAGTGGAGAGCCCGATCTCCACCGTCGATTCCAAACAGCGATCCAAATTCCGCGTGTCCCGAGCAACTTCTGCGGCGTTGATTTCGAAGGAGATCGAAAGTTCCGTCTCGCTGTAAGAGACGCGCTGATACAGGCTGGCGAGGACGAGGAGATGGGACAATAGCCGAAGGCGAGCACGGGAATAGGACGGGCAGAAGATATGGAAGAAACGAGGTTAAATAGTAGGCGCGCGCAAGAGGAGCGGAAACACGCGTCCCCGATCCACTAAACGCGATCATTTCCGAGCTTACTTGTGCGTAAGCGGCCACGGCCGACAAACCCGCCGGTGATTTTTCTATCGATGATTGCTAGCTTCCAACTACGTCGGCTCGCTTTCACTCGGCTCCCGTCGCTGCCCTCGTCATCTATCGGGCTCCGTCCATCTGACCTCCAAACGATAGCGTGTCGGGTGTAGGTCGACGATCATTTCCGACACGAATCGACTGGCATCTCCTTGTTCGGAGGGAGGAAATGGGGAGCGTAATGGCACGAGAAAGAACTCCGTTGTGCTTGAGAGCTGACACGAAGAATCCAGGGAATAAAAATGAAAATTCTCTATCTTGCGCCTGTTTATCTCAAAGTGACGTGCTCGGGCCGAGCTCCCTTCGAAGGGCCGCTCCAGCGCGAACGTGAGGCAGCGGAATTCAGCGTAACGCGAGCCACGCGATCGTTTAACGTAGAAGGACGCGTGTCGCCGTCGTCCGCTTGGAAAAAACGAAATGGGAAAAGCGGGGAACGAGGCACGGCGGGGCTGCAACTATGCAAAGCTTGCGGCTCCCGGCGGCAGGAAGTAAAGCGGACAGTCGAAACCCGATCTTCGGGCCGCATTATCTCCGCGAGCAGCATCATGGAACGGTGGAAAGCCGAAACGAGGCTGTCGGGATAACTGTACCTGTACGCGAGTCAGTCGAAAATGTTAGAAGACGCGGAAATCTGGGCTCCGCCTTTCGTGAAACTTCACTTCGGCGGTTTTACTCTGGCTTGAAGTATTCATCTTTCTGACACGGTGTTTCCCGAGCTTTTTCAGTCGCGATACTCTGTTATAATATTTAAATAACCTGCTATCCCTGCCCGAATAAAAATTCCCGTATAAAAATTCCCGTATATAAATCTACCAAGCCATAGTTCAATTCTAAGCTTAAAGAACAAGAACTACAAATTAAAACAATAACCATTCTTCCACCCTTTTTTGTCGCCACGAAGGATAACATATTTACAAAGTGTCATCGCCTACAGAAGGCATCGAGGTGTCGAGCGTCGGCAGGTTGCACCAGGTGCCACGAGACACCGGCGAAAGCCGTGAACGGTCGAGACGGCGACCTTGACTCCTTTCGACTGTTGTTCTTAGGAGGTCCGTGGGCGGCTCGGGGGTGGAGGACACGTGGAGGAGAGGGTGGCAGTGACACGACAGTATCGGTGCCTCCATTGAAACGGCTTTCAACCTGGATTTGAATAATCCTCGCTCCGGGAAATCCTCTTTGCACCGTGCTCTCGCCCCCCATGTAATAGCGGCTGGATCTTTTAACAGCTTCTCGACCGATGGTCCATGCATGGGGCGCTCGATTTCTGTGTCTGTAGGCTAACACTGAGCTACCAGAATTTTGCATTCGATGCTGGAGTGTCGGTCACCGTGGATATTAATTTCTGAGTTGTTCTTCTTGTCTGAGACTAACAAGGGAACATATCGAAACCGAGATACTCCAGAAAAATATATTTTCGACCCCCAACTTTGGGGGGTTTTCGTCGTTGGCAGAAACATAATTATTCATGGAAAAATAACAAAGAAGAAAGCAAAATTATTTATGAGTGAATACAACTGCAGATTCATTGATTTTTAATTTGTTTACGCTAAACAAGTAAAGAACACATCAAAGATAAAGCGAACTACCTACCGGCGATTAGCAAGTCAAATGAATACAAAAGTAAATAAATAAAATAAATAAACAATAATAATAAAATAATGATAAAGAAAAAAATATAAATAAAAATAATAAAAAAATCATAACTCGACCATCTCTCCTTTCTGCAGCGAGAGATGGTCTTCTCGTTAGTTTTCAGAGGAAGAGTTAATATCGCTAAATACTTTGGCTGCATTGTACCTCAATATCTCTACTATCTTATTATTCCCAAACAAAATAAAACGAAAATAAACTTAGAAGTATATTTTAAATACGATTCTGTACACCATGGTTTGACAAAAGAGGTTAAATGTAACCTGTAAATCTAGAAAAACACAGAAGGAACCGAAGTGACGCTGTTCATTCAATTGTTTGGCTTCTAGAGAAGTAATTGGTCTGCACTTTAACGCGTTTTTACGTATAGAGTCTGAGATATAAGCGACTCGACCAACTCTCCGGCCCGACCGCGTCTCTCAGATTTACCCTAGGTTAAGTTAGCGTGGACCAGGAGGCAAGAGAATGGGGATGGACGTATCAAAAGTTGGGGATATGGTGGATCGAGGGCTGGGGAACGACTGGAGCGTTAAGTTGGCGATCGGACGAGTTGGCTCGTTAGAATGCATCAACCAGCGAGTCCTCCCTCGGAGAATTGGCAGAGCGCGCCGTGTTCTGTCTCCATCGCGACGAGGACGGACGTTTCTTCCATTCTGGACACGCGGTTAATTCGCGGCCGACACGACCTCCCCCTCTGCCCGGATGTCTTACGTTAATTGTCAGTGACGCGCGGACGTGACGAAACGCCGGTCCATCTAATTATGACGTAGGAGGCGCAAGCTCGATGAAAGGCGGCTGACTATGGCTAAAAGTTCGCGCTGCGCAACGCTGAGCCGCGCTAAATAAGTCCTGACCAGAAGGTTACTCAACCGGCCACCCCAATTTCGCGATTTCCATCGGTAAGCGCCAGGAGGGACTTCAATTCAATATCACATGAATCTAGACAGTAACTTAGGGACATAGTTTGTAAAAAATAAAAGTGTAAAATCCCAAGTTGGCGAGAGCAATTTGATCGCAGCTCGATAACTGGTGTATAAATTTAAGAAATATAAATGATTAAACATTTTATTTAGAATTAGAAGCTCCATATTTAATTTCTAGCTTAATTGGATTTTTATTCAATAATATTATTAACAACAATTTACCTCTATTTTGGTTGCAATTAATTATATATATAAAGTAATTATTTACATTTGATTTCGACTTAAAGATTTGATTTTTCTCATATATATGTACGAGTGTATAGATATCATTTTTAAATTAATATTTTAAATTAAGACCATCTCATTGTTCCTACTCGATGTGCTCGCCGAGCGAACGGCTTATGTTCACTTATCTCTCGGCATACAAGCGGCTCAATGTAGCGCAGATAGAAGCGGGTAATTACAGGGACGATACAATTTCGAATGTAGCCGTGACACCGTTCCGCGGACCTTGCCCGTGAATTAAAGTGAGCCCGGGCCCCTGACCCCATCCTACGCACCTGCCCGCGTGCCCCAGCGGCGATACGATCGCGACGATCCCCGAGGTTTTACGACGAGCCACGAGGGCACAATCGATATCGCGGAGGGGGCCCGTCTCTCTCAAGAGTTTACGGTATCTGTCGTACTCCGACTCGAAAATTAAAGATCCGCCTGTTGGACGCGCAAAAAGTCGGCGACGAGACTCCGATGCAGCCTTCGCCGCGAATATTTTTCGCGTGCAAGCTCGCGCTCAACCATGCGTAGCCTTTTAACAGACGCTGTAAAGAATACTTCGAATTTGGCGCCATTTTTCGATACTCCAGAAACTTGAAAATTAAAAAAAAAAAAAAAAAAATAGAATATTCCACAAAAATTTATAATCCTTTTTCAATATTAATTTGACGGTACAAAAAGCGCGCGAAATTTGATCCCTGTAAATTCTGAAGGGAACATGGACAGATTGTTTGAACGAACAGGGTTGATTGAAATTAAAGTAACCGCGGGATATGTAATGAGACCGCGACTGCTCGAACAGCCACCCTTTGATCGCGCTCCTTTTTCCTCCAATTCCGCGAGCAGAGCGGTCTGGTTTCAGCGGAGGAGACGGCGGTGGTGGCGAGTCAAAGAAATTCGCGCGGCCGCGAGGCCAGTCGCCGGTTTGTTTTTCCAGGCCCCGGCATTGTGCCTCCCTCCTCGCCGTTCGTTACGGCTGGCAATTATCCGGGCGCAAGTTTTCCCTCGCTGCCTTCCCCGTGAGCTTTTAACACTTTTAATCTGCGAAAGTTGCGCGGAACGCGAACGTGCGCGCACAACTAACGCGAGGTAACTCCGGCCAGCTTTTTCGAAGCGTTCTCGACAACGTCGCTGATCCTGCGGATAAATTTCAATGCGGCTTACGCGTGGCTGCAGCCGAAATGCACGGGAACGCAACGCCGGGACGCGAATCAGAATTACTTTCCGCTGGTATAATGGGGAGGGAAGAAAAAACGCGGGGATAATCGAGAAAGTACCTAGACAAATTGTTTGCGAGCCACTCAAGGATTCTGAAAGAGCAACGAGTCTGATGGTATCTAGAGCGATTCGAAATGTTAAGGGGTGGCGTTTGGAGCGAGTCTGAGGATTCACGGGGCAACAGTAATCACTGATAAAGGGACGTTTCGGGGGGGATGCTTGGAGGCGCCTCTGACGGTGAATCGGATCGATCAGGGCGGCCCTGTTTAGCCTCCAAGAAGCCTGAAATCTCCTCGACACTGTTCGCCAATGGATTCGACCAATCGCGTATTCTGATAACCGAGCTCTGGAGGCCTCGGGGCTTCGACTCTTTTCGCATTTCGGTGATGAACCCAAGGTGTAACTAAAAAGCAAAGTTGGGCATTAACTGAATTAAGAGTTCTTTAAATAACGGATCAAATAAAAGTTAATTTAACTTTAGATTATTTGACGAATGAAGTTAATTTTTTTTTAACTTCTATTCTTCGTTCGAATTTTTATTTAAATAAAATTCTTGCTCATCTCTACTAACAAGTTACCAGGCTTTGCTTGCAGTGTGTTAAGTGACAGTTGAGAGACTGAAATTTAGATACAAATTTAGGTAACTAAATTTTAATTGAATTTAAATTCAATCCACCTAGGAGATTTCTGCCTTTGGAATTTAAGTCCCAGGGTTTGGAAATCTCGGGTCAGGCAGCAGTCGAAAGCCGACGAGAGCGACGACAGCGTCAGTGCAAACGGTCGCCGGCAGTTTTCCTTAATCATCGCGTTACACGCGCGATAAGAAGGTGTTTACGCGCGGTGGATCGCGCTCGCCGTAATAAAATCCAATGAAAGCTTCGCCGCAGAGAGGAATATCGCGTATCGGCTGGCGGAGGGACGCCGCGATCGATATTACATGCGCTCCTCTCTTCGGGCACAGGCCTGGCCACGATAGTAATTCGGTATTTTACGATGTTGACCAGCCGACGACATAATTACGCGGCCGAGCTGGTGTTACGTATGCCCAATTAATTCCAGCGCGGCGACGAATTATCGAGTGTCCAAGAAACTGGGGACTCTAGAGGCTCTCTTAAATCGTAAGGATAGAGAACTGCGAAATTATTTGAGATATATAGATATAGATTATGGAGATAACTCTACGATATTCGATTCTTCCGAAGTCGAAACATAGTAGATTGATGAAAATGGCAAATATGGGAGTTAATATGGAAGTGAACTGGAGGTTGAAACGATTCCTCGGTGTTTATTTTACAAAATTGCAAAAGGAACTCGAAGAAACTCTGTAGCTAACAAAATAGATCCACGTTGCGGTGTGAGCGATGGAAATCCCATTGAGATTTGATCTTGCTGATATCGAAACATAGTAGACTGATGAAAGTCGCAAATATGTGAGCGAATTGGAGGCTGAAATGATTCGTCGATCTTCCTTTAAGAGAACTGCAGTGGGAACTCGAAGGAACCGTGCAGCCCAGCAAAGTAGATCGATATCGCGCTGTGTAAGCGACGGAGTGCCGGCTATGGTGTAGCCCAACCCCCATTGGGGGATTCGATTTTTTGAAGCAGAAGATGCGAATGTAGGAGCTGCCGCAGAAGCGAGTTGGAAACTCAAACGATTCGTCGGCGGGTTGGCTGGTAGGACGCGAGAGGGTCTGAGACCTATCGACCGGTATCTCGAAGTGATCCCTGCAGCCGGTCGTCGCGATTGATTACTAACTGCGAGCGTTATGCACATGGCCCCGGCAGTACGCACGTGAACGCCCTATCCATGCAAATGTAATTATGGATTCGCTTTGACGCCGTAAAAGGTTCGCTGCCTGTAGAACTACGTGTCTTATTAGCTCTGCAGCCAGTTAATATCGAAGTTTATAGCTGCTGAGGACGACTCCCTATCGATCATGCCCTACAAAAACGCTTCGAAGGGGGTGCGCCCCACTTCTCCACTTATCCCTCACATCCACGCTCTGTGAAATCCAAATCCAATACAACACGGGTATCCCCAAACAAGTAATCAAAATATTACAATTTTTTCGAGCTCTAGATGGTAAATAATCGCGCTATTTTTTGTGTAATAAATGCGCTGATTAATAATAATAATAATAATAATAATAATAAGAAGAAGAAGAAGAAGAAGAAAGAGAATATTACTACTAATACTAATACTAATTCTAATACTAATACCAATAATAATAATAATAATAATAATAATAATAATAATAGTAATAGTAATAATAATAATAATAGTAATAATAGTAATAATAGTAGTAATAATAATAATAATAATAATAATAATAATAGTAATAATAATAATAATACAACTTCAATCAAATCGATTTCGAAATAAATTTCCAAATCCACCGCGCCCCAAAATTTGTGTATTACCCTTGGATTGTTTGATTACAAGCATAGAATAACAATTCCCCCGTTTACCGACGATTGATCGGCTGAAACAGAAGCCAGGCCCTTCTATTTTATCGGATATAGTGTATACGTATACCGTACGCACACTCGTGGCTAAATTCGAAGCAAGTTACACGCCCTCGGGTTACGCCATTGACCCAACTTTGGAACCCTCGTTTTCATTAATCCTTTCAACGTCGTCCCCACCCCGTCTGCCCCGTAGACCTTTGTAGACGGGGCTCGTTTATCCATCGATTCGACGGCGCGAAATATAAATAGGCTACTCCTGTCGGCCATCGAGAGCTCGACACCCCCGCCCTCCATTTCAAATTTCGTCCTTATCCATTCATTTCGATACACCTTCCCCACTTATCCCCTCGAGCCCTCCACTCAGCTCCAAATTAATAACACAAGCATCGGAAGGAGCGTTGCTAATAAATAAAGAAATACACTTCAGTAGTTCCTCGACGCATGCCTCGCATTGTCCGTCAAAGCCGGCATTCTGACGAGGAAACCTCTCTCCCTTCTACGACGCACATACGCGGCTTCTTCGATATCGCGCGAAGCGTCGCAATTTCAGAGCACGAGAAATTTAGGAGTAGGTAATCTTTGGCCTCACCCTTGGACCGCGGGAAGCTTGACAGTAGACGGAGAACAGAGGGTCAAGCTTGACCCATAATGTAACCCGTGCAAGGGAGAAATAAAAACAAATGAATAACTAATATATTATTACACTTCTCTTGGAATTATTTCCCTATTTTTATTTATTTATCTATGTATCAGTTAACTTGTTTATAGTCACCTATTCAATTCTTGATTTCGCATTATCAGTTAATTCTTATCTTGTCTCTCCATCTTTGGGATATATAAACTTGCGATTAATGAGTAAATAAACAAGCAAGATTATTTAGCCAAAGCTACCATGTAGCACACATGTAGCTGGGCAGCCTGGAAGGAGTCGCGCTTGCGAGCCAGTGCTATCGACTTTCCAGGATGCTCCTCGTGGCGTTCGCCAGGATCCAAGGCCGACGAGGCGATAACTGTCAGCAGGTGGCGATGTTATCTTTCTTAGATCGACGTTAACTCCGGCCAGTGGATGGCGGCGTTTATTATGCCAGTGTTGCGCGCGTACACGCCGGCGGAGGCGGAGTTGCGAATCAATAACCCGTGTTATAAGGCATTTGGGCATGCCGAGATATCGATTATGTAGCGGTGTGCAACGCTGGCTACAGAGGTGTCCAGAAGACGACGCGTAACGCGACCTGACTCCATGGAAATTAGGATCACGAGGGGCATCGGCTCATTTAAATATCGCCGAGGGTTGGAGGAGGGGGGAGGGGCGAGCTGGGGGAGTCGTCGTCTAGACTAGCGCAAGCTTGGGTAGCCGAGGATTTCTATCTTTCCTATCTACAAGTATATATAGGTAGAAACAAACAAACATCTTGGTAGAACATTGGTAGATCCGCTAAGGGATAAGTGTCTTTACTGGCTGGATAAAGAGGCGTTGATCGGATTGATATCTGAAAGAGGGGGTGTCTAGCTCTAACTGAGAGCTAGGCGAAGAGATGTGCCATGGAATTGTACTGTAATGATGCAAGAACGGCCTCAGCACGCTCGGGCCCTTTTCGCATAATTTCAGTCTTTTCTACTTATACACTTTAAATTTCAATGCCGTGTCTCTGAGATTGACAAAGCTATGGCAAATTTTGTGAATCGACGTTGACCGACTGCCCCTAATACCTACATCAACCTGAACATGGCAGGATGAATAATTAAAATTAATTTCACTGATTAATTTAATGCGTATTTATGATTGCGACAATGCAACTACAAAGGAGATATATCAAATTCTTAACAACTTCACTATGTATAACAAAAACTAACTTCCTAATGTTTGCAGATATTCTCCTCGCAACTGAATTGTGACACTCAGGCGTTCCTTGCAGCCGAGAGTACCTATGATTGCAAACTTAATAAATACAAATTTGTCTCGAAAGAAGATGACCAACGTCCCTCGCGTCTGATTCGTCGGGGCCGCAGCAGAACTGAAGGGGATAGCGTTCACCTTCTTTCGAGACTCTACTGTACCTAGACAAGGAGACAGTTAAATATGAAAGGAAATATCAAGATCCCAGCATGTGCACCTAGCTAGACCAAAGAACATGCCTGCGGAGTAGCGTGCGCGTAGAAACGCCGTCTAAACGGGTCACCGTCTAGATAGGGGCATCGGATAGACCGGAGTGCTTAACCGCGAACGGTATCTGAGCGTGATTGCCGCGAGCCTCGAAACAGTGCCAGAATAAGAATGGACGTTTAGGGGGAGGGCCACGCGAGTCGGGCAAAAAGTCGAGCGGTTGCGAAAGCGGCACTGTTAACCGTGTGTTCTCGGGGCAAGCTGCGAGAGTGGATGTCTAGCAGCGTGGCGAGCCCGGAGGTGTCCTGGCCGCGGGGGAAGGGAGAGGGCGAAGAAAGGGGAGTGAAACGGAGGCAAAAAGGCACGGGACCGCTGTGCTCGCGGTACTATGTCATTCAGGAAGTCCGGTTAAGCGGTGGTTGCGTACACGAGGTCTTGATAAGTGGCACGAGAGCGGGGAGGCACTTTCGCCTGTGCGTGAAGCTTTCTTAAAGAACACTCCGCCTCGCCCCTACGCCCCTCATTATCCCGCAAGATTTAATTAATCGACGAAGCGTTTTTGTGTCCACCGCCGGAGGACGTCCCGTGGATTGCCTCGTGGGAACCCCGCCCCTCTAGGGCGCTGAGAGTCCAACGGATGGGAGATGGTTTAGGCGAGTAAATAACTGACACGGTGGAATCGCGGGGGCTCGATTAATCAGCAGAGTCGACGAGCTGCGCGAACTCTTAACGCTCCGAAGGGTCACCGGATTCGAGAGGCTCTGATTCTAGGGGTGACTTTTTTGGAGGGAGGGCTTTGGGAGGAAATCTGAGGGGAAGGTGGAGAAGGGTCTGTGGGGTGTTTTAGGTTTGTGTAGAAAGGTGTCTCTGGAAGTTTGAGTAGAAAAGATAGACTATCAGTTTTGTTTTTGTTGCTCTAAGCAGTGGCATACCTAGATGGGTCCAAGGGAACCTAGCACCCCCCGAAGAAGAGGCGTTGTAAGAAGAAAAGAAAACTGAATTTTATTCTTTAAATAAATTTTTATAACCACCTAATGAATTTTATTGAATTTGCACTGAAGATATTTTGATCTCACTGGCTCTAAGGGTTTCGAATTGCAATCGTCTTGGAATAGGGGATATTTAGAACGAGAAATGTATTACAATTGTACTCAGTTACGAATGAAACTGTCTGAAGTGACTTAGGACTTAGGATCCCAATTATTCTACACAGAGGCAGACACTCAGCGAACGCCAAGTACGTTAGAAAGAGCAAGACTGCCCAGATTGAATTGTGGGGATATCAGAAGAGTCGAAACGGTCCCTGCAAGTGATTTCAGGCAACCACGACCAACCGATAGACTAATAACTGGTCTGCTAAGATTGCACGTTGCTTATGAACGCCAGTGGAAGTAGCCTTGCGACTCCACTTTCTATTGCGTCACCAGAGGATGAGGCCTTCGCGAGCCTCCCTACGTTTTGGCCTCACCTCGCGTTATCCCACTTCTTTGTTGTCTACAACCTCCCAGATCCAACTGAATTAAGATTTTATCAATTTGACGAGAACTTGTATCGTTGAGAATACAAGCCTCAGAAGAAGACCAAATCGAAGAACCCTTCTACCCTTAAAATATACACCAGTGGCGCACCCAGAGGGAGACCAAAGGGCCCTGACACCCCCAAAGAAGGGGCTTTGTAAAAAGAAAAGAAAACTGGATATTATTCTTCAAATAAATTTTTGTAATCACCTAATGAATTTTATCGAACTTGCATTAAATAATATTTTTATCCGTTCTGCTGGGCTCTCCCCAGGATTAAATCCAGAGTGCGGCATTGATATACACTGATAATAAACCGGCAGTAAAAGATAGTATACCTTCACGGATTCTAGAAGAATAATAATTAAAAATAACACTAGAACGCGGAGAAAAACGTAAGCGTAACAAGTAATGGAATGTGCTAGCACGCCGATCAGAACACCATTACCATTAATTACGAGCAATAAATCAGAAGCTCTGGCTGTGACGATCAACTTATCGCGACTTCGTAAACGATATCCTACCCTGCTGCAAATATACATGGACCACCACTGCCCAGTCGCGGACCAGAGCGTTCATTTCGAAATCGATGAATAGCCACCCGCGACTGACTCAGCGCTGAACCTTATCTGCTTGGGAAATGCCGCGATCCGCATAAGGAAAACGCAGTGACGATACTGCCGAAGGCTGCACAGCGACTGTCGACGAATCCCGTGGCTAAAAAAAGACGAACGTCTCGCGACGAACGTCACTCAGCCTCCAAGGATCCGACCTTGGATCGGTGAAACCAGGAATTCCCTGTTATTGAAAGCAACGCCGCGAGATTGTCGCCAGACGGCCGAGGGGATTTCAGAATCGAAATGGAAAGTACCGATGCAAATTTCGGAGACCAAGACGCGCGCGCTCCCAGTCCGGAGCTTGTGGAATCGATAGGGGCTGCTGGGACGAAGTTACGGGGTTGATGGAGCAACTATAACACAGAATCCTTTTCACCCAAGTTCCCTTTTTAGAGAACCTTCAAGATTACGTTCTTTATTTTCATAGAGCAGACGAATCATAACTTTGGTACATTAATGCAAATATTTTTACAACACACTACGCAAGTGTCAAACAAAGTAGGTGGTAGCCAGCGCCCGGGTGCCCAGTTTCCAATCGGGATATTTAATTTAAGAAGGGGTGAAACAGAGTGGAAAGAGGCGAGAGAAGCGGCGAGTAACCGTTTCCCTCGCAGGATGGCTGGGATAAGGAATTCCAGTTGGCGAATATTCAACGCGAATCACGCTCACGGTGAGTATCGAGCTTGCACCTGGACCAGTTTTCTGCCGCAGTGCTGTCGCTGAATCCCTGTGCCCCCTTTCTCTTCCCAGCCTGTCCCTCTCTCTATCGCTCTCTCCGCGCCTCTCTCTTTGTTCCTCGCCCTGCGTTTGCATTTTTTTCATCAAAACGTTTCTGTCGACGGACCGGTATAGCCGCTGGAACGGATGCATTTTAAATCTTGGCACGCGATGAAAATTCAGAGGGCCACGCGAATGGTATAAACACAGTCCCCTGTAGCGGGAAAGACGACGATACTACAAGTCCTCCCCCCGGCGGCCCTGCCTTTTGTTTATTCATCACCTGTTGGAGGCACGAGGACCTCAACTACCCATAGGCATCGTCAAATGCAAGGTGGATCAAGGACATTAGGGAGCTTCGAGTGTATCTCGGGAGCTTCGGGGATAGGTACCAATTCTTCCCTCGTCTCTTCAGTGGGTATTAAAGAAGCCTCCTTAAAATTATGTAGGAGAAAAAACGATCCTCGGGTGGCGGGACTCGAACCCAAGATCTGCGAGGATCCTCCGCGTTACTGGGCAGCCGCGTTACCAATTCCCCCAACGCCGACTCCCCGATATTACTACTTTCCGAACTCTACAAATAAGCAAACTAACAGGGCGCCATCTATGTGCCACTCGCGCCATAGGCCGTTTCCAAATGCCTACAATTAAGCGAACAGGGGATAGTCGTAGGAAACCAAATATCGCGCGTCACTTTTCCCTTTGCCTTTCGCACGAAGCAGCCTGATGACTGTCTGCAGTCAACGTTCGCCAAGTGGAAGACGAAGCCAGGTAAAAAAGCATCGATCCCGGCTGTCCACCCGCGAGATCCAAGCGCGTACGCGTTAGACGCCGGATAGCCGAGATCGGCGGAGGGGCGAGGAGTGAACGAACTCGGGGGTCCTTGGGACGAGCCGCTACGAGCCGAACGACGTGTCTGTAAACTCCGCCGTGTGCCCCTGACTCGACAATTAGGCCAATGCCTTTAGGAACCGATGACCTGTCGAAAAATCGTTCTTATTTGTCCGCTGAGCCCGCTGCTAACGCGACACGGTGGGAGAGAATCGTACGACACAATCGACCGACTTCCTCTAGGCTCGCCCAACCGACCAATCGAGTGAACTCTAGTAATTCCAGTGGCGTTACGAAATCCTTTGTGAGTGGCGATTCTTTTAAATTTTAGATAGACGATCGGTGGGAAGAGTTGCGAGTAACCATTGTCCAGGGGCGCTTGTTTCATTACGAAGATGAAATTTTGGATGGCTTGCGAAGTTGCGCGGGTTACCAAGCTGCACGTACAGGCGAATTTCTCGATCCCTGCGCGACAGAACGTACGGTTGATGAGGAGCTTTAGCTGTGGGGGCCCTTAGATATTCATGAAAACGGAGCTCCCTAGCGTGGAACTCCCGCGACCGAGATACAACCCGCGGTGACTCGGGCGAGATTTCGCCTATCCTTCCTCGAGGAAGCTATACAACATCGTTCCCATTATTCCTATCGTTCCTCGACTCCGGGAGCCTCGAATTTTTAATAACGCGCCTCGAATTCGTTCAGGCGGGTAGCCTGCTCCAGAGAAAGTCAGAGAAAGGAGGACTTTGTAGTGGCCAACCGAATAGATATCGAAAACAGCTGTTCTAACTTGCCAGCTGCAATTCCAACAGGTGTAAGCTGGATTCGGTGCAAATGAGACCTAAACTTAATTATATCTGCTCTTATCACCCGCATGACCCAAGTTTCCGAGGGGGGGCAAGCAATCGTGACGTTTACTGTGACGCGCTGATTTATCTAGCCGACGTTTCCAGCAGGAAATTCGTTCCCCCGCGGGGGCGGGGCCTGAAAAACACGGTCCTGCGGCAGCCAGGTGAGCCAGCCACTGCCAAACACGATATTGTCCCCGCAAACATTTATGCGCTGTGAAACAGGTGCGAGTCGTGCTCTCCGTGGCGCAATATGCGAACCGACGCGCACCACCGATGACGGACAAGTGCTTCGGAGATAGTAAAAAAAAACGAGCAAAATCACTCGACTGGTCTAGACAGGTGATGATTTTTTCATCATCGCTCTTCAATTTTGCCTTTACGCTCGATCGGCTCACTTGTACGCGATCACTCGCACGCGAATCTCCGGGGAGATTCGCACTGAGCGACGAATCATCGTCGTCGAAACCAATGGGGAGGATAATTCGTTGCAACAGCATTCTTTGTGCACCAAGGTTTCGAATGATATGAATCTGTCGACTAGAAGGCGAAGGATACTTTGCGATGGATGGCAGTGGAAGTTTCCTCGAGGAAGCCTTGATTTCGATTATAAATCGAATGGACTCCCAGCAGTATTTTCTACGACGACGTAACAGCGAATCTCGATCCTCCAGAACGCACGGGCGAATTTAAAAGTCAATTAACCAGCGACGCGCGTTCAAAGCGCGCCAGGAATATTTGTACCTAGTGCACTGCGTGCGCACTACTAATTCCCATCGACCAATGTAACTAGACGCCAATGCCTGCAGACTTGTACACCGAACGTGTTCGATGTCCTCTTCATCTAAACTCCTACCCTCCTAAAAAGCGACCGGGGATCTCGGTCGATAAGAGATTCTACTCCCTTCAGCCCTAAATCTGCATCGCAGCGCAAGAATGTGCTGGTTTCCAACGAAGTTTCCTCCGCATCTCGTTGGAAACGCAGCGGCGGTCCCTTTCACTTTTCCTTTCCATCGGACTTTCATACTTTCTTTCGGCGTATTAATTTACAATTCGAGCACACCGCTCGCGCGCGCGCGCGCATCCAAGTGCGCATTGAGAAACAGAAGAATAATAGGTTGGCACTTACGTCAGAATGGACAGTGGCGTAGAACGGTGGGCAGCCAGCGCGCCAACGTCGAGGTCCGCAAGCGCGCTGGTTATTTTTCCACGGTGGGTATTAAGAAATCACAATGAGGCCCGCGGTCGCAGGCGTTCGTGCGGCCGGGAAAAGGGCCGGCGAATTCGAAAGGCTGGTCGGGGGAGCAGCTGTTCGATAAAAAGGACCTTCGGACAGTGGACGGCCGTCACGCGGCTTGCGCCTGGTTGCGGAGCGTTCGATACTAATTTTCGAAATGCTCGTTCGCGCACCGGTACTTCGGGTACATCGGGCGCGTCACGCGAGCCAGAAGAATGGGAATAGCGCGAGCACGGCAACGCTCGTCACGGACGGCTATAATTGCGCGCCGTTTGCCATCTTTGGTGTACGGAGATAAAGCGCGGGCCCTGGCTACCGTATGCCACTGCTGCGGAGCCGATGAATAAAGCCGTATAGTCGAGGCGGCTGTATAATGAAAGCTTCGTATAACGGAACTATTAGCGCGGTCCAATATTCTTTTAATAGACCGGACTCGGTTGGTAAGCGACACGCGTTTAAAATTACCACGAAGACCGCCCCTTAAGCCGTGCGCGAGAAAACAAAAACGTCGGTAACGCGTGAGTTACAATACGCCCGTAGCGCAGGTCAGGTCTTATCCTCTGTGGCCACTCGGTCGGTGTGCCCCCGAGGAGGCGTCGTGTTTCTGTAATGTTTACTTGCTTCAACGATGTCGCGATTCGATAAGATACGAGACCCTTTCAGGGACAACGAGGTGAGCCGACTACACTGCAACGTTTACTTTCTACATCGCCGTCCCGGGGCTTTAATCACTCCCATTACGGGCGCTTATGATAGCAAACGATTGACTGCCGCGATCCAGAGTGTTCTACGATCGAGTGGCTTGGATATCTGACCTGGTATAGAGGACGGAATTATGTATAGCGGATAATCTTTGTAGTCGCGTGGAGAGTTTCGGTACACCCAGTATACTCGGACAACGAAACTAATATGCTGGGAAGGGTGAACGGGGCCGTTCGCCTCCCGACACAGGTTTCACCAGGTGCGCAGCGCTCGCGTCTACGCCACTGTCCCCGACGCGGGCCAGAGCCCGAGCATGCATAGAGACGAAAAATTGCGAAGGTCGTGCACTCACCCTCGAGCAGGTGCCAGTCCTCGTCGAGGGAAGCCAGGGCCTGCGCCTGGTTGGCCTGTTGTTCGAAGTCCAGCATCTTTGCCCGCCGTCTGTTCCAGACTCCCTCCTTCCGTCGATCTGGTCCCGTCCGCTGGCCAAATATCTTGTCACTTCACCTTCAACGAAACTGTCACACGATGCCGCGCGTTACTGCTTCGAACGAGGGAAACTGTGCACCGAGCGGGCGCCGATCGGCCACGGAAACGAACGAGCGACTCGCGTCTGTTTCACCGTAAACGCTCGCGAGCGCGCGGAATCCTCCCGAGCGACAATTGAAAACTGGTATATCAAAGACAGACTTTCCCCTCGAAGAAACGCTCGCTCGGATTATCTCGAACGTCCTTTCGTCGCGGGCGTAAGAAAGAGAAGTGTAGGAGCGGGAGCAAGAAAGATAGAGAGAGAGCGAAATAGCGAGAGAGAGGGGGGAGTTCGAGCGGTGAGAGCAAGACAGCGTGGTCCCTCTTTCGCGATCAGCGAACTCTTTCTTTCCGTTTGAAACTCTGCTCTCTGTTTACATCGGTGTATCTGGTTGGCCTGGTCGGCGGTTCCCCTTCGCCGGCAGTCGGCGCGAGCGTCTCGATCCTCTCTTGTTTTTTTCTTTCTTTTAAAAACCTCTTAAGGGGATGGGAGAAGGTCGGGGATTATTATCCAAATTCCGTGAACAACGCGCGCGTTGTGTATCCCTGTTTTTGTGGGGGCCCCGCGTTACCGGAGAGTGTGGTCGCGTGTTGTCGCGCAGACAAAGTAAGAAAGCTACGGTGCGAGCGGACTCGCTCGCGTGCATACGTGGCGGTACTCGAACCGCGACTGATTTCCCCTATCACTCCGTGGTGCTCAGCTGCCACCCACTAGCCTCCCCCCACCCGCTCAACGGCTGCCGCCCCTCCAACCCCCGCGCGCCAAGCTTGCTCGTTCCAAGCAACGGTAGAACGTCTGACCCTCCCCTCGCCAACCATCCACACCCCTTTCACTCTATCTGTGCTTTCTCCGTCTCTGTCTTCCTTCATCGCAATGTGCTCGCGCTCCTTCTCCCTCTCACTCACCCTGTCTCTCTCCTTCTGCCGGTGTACAGGGTGCGGCGAAAGTCGTGGCGCGAGAACAAAGGTGAGCCTACCGGGGAAAACGGGTCTTCGATTTTGAGACAGATGAAAATAGGTCGAGGAACGCGCACACATCGTCAAGGTTGAGATAAAGGTTGTTTGAACGTTCTTAATGGTTTTTGCGCAATATCCACAGTAGGGTCGTCTGTTTGACCCTGTACTCTCAACACTGACGACCTGCTCAACATGCCACTCAAACGTGCACGGGGGGGTCTGCACCGGTCGATATGAAATCTATATTTATTGGTATTTACAGAGGATGTTCAAAACAGACAGTTTTGGAACAACCTGTGTACCGTTCGCGTGTAGTGGATACCAATGGGGTTTAAAAGATCAATGAATTTTAATTTTTAATAGAAAGTTCCCAACAGGGAACTGTGTCGAGTCATTACCCTACTTATCTTAACCTGAATATTATAATATTCACCTTCTTGTTCGTAACGTGCCACGAAAAACCGTACTCAGTTGCATAATTTGCAAAGATGAGCGCGCACACATTCGCGTTGGGCAAGCAATAGTGGAGGTTAGGTCAGCGGATACTCCAGCCGCGTCCACGAAGAGTATTGGTCTCATTGCCGAGCGTATACGAGCCTCTTCGTCTCTCATCTCTCCCTCTCTCGTACTTTGTAGTCTGCGACCGTTAATGCAGAGAGAACTCCGCGAGGCACTCGTGAATCCTCTTCCACTCTCTATTTCAGTTCCTCTTTCGTACTCCCGCCTTCTTTCCCGCTCTATTTCGCCGCCTGTCTCGCTCTACCCACGCTCCCTCGCACTCTGCCACCCCCCTACCGATGCCAATCCGCCGTCCCGTTCTCGCCGCCGCGATTCCCGTGCCTCTGTCCTCCGTGAGAAGGTTCCATCGTCGCTCCTCGTATACATATACACTTCGGGTTATGGCTAGCCCGGGTTACCGGTAACCGGCCGGTAAACGCAAAGTTATGCGTCTCCCGGTTTTAACCCGCTACTTTTTAGCGTGGTTCCTGGGAAACGAGACAGATGTAACAGATTCTGTCTTCTGACCGATATGGTCCAGCACTCGAGCACAGCTGTCGTAGCTGAATTTATTGCTTGACCACCTCTCCTCGCCGTTCGGTTCGACCTTCCAACCAAATTACTAACCGTGTTTCTTGCACTATTCTCCAAGCGCGTCTTCAACGGATTCCTGTGCCTCAAACGGAACGCAATTACCGATAGAGGGCACGCGACATACGCGAATCTTGTCACGAGTTACCTCCGTGATGCAATCTCGTCACGGAATATGAATCGAGAGGATTGAAAGGATCGAAAGGTATCGGGGTATCGAGAACGGCTCTCCACGATTGGTATGGCGTGAACACGTCGCGATCAGGATTGCCTTGTATAATTTGATGCGTCACGTAAATCTATAGTAGTTTCGTGACTTTTATGAACCATGGTAAGGGTTAAGGTCGCGCGCGAACCGTAGCTCCTGGAACGCGTGTCGCGTGCTCGTAGCATACGGCCCTGCTGGCTCGCGCGCCTCGTCATTTGTCCTCGCCCCCCGCGCCACCCTTGCCCACCGGAGGATACCATCCGCCGCTCACCAAGCCACTCGATCTACTCCCCCCACCCCTTTCACGCCAATCTCCTCTCTCTCTTCAACCGCCTGATGCGTCGCGTGGCATTCTCTCCCTTCCACTTCTCTATTCCTCCCCGCCGCGCTCGCTCTACCTATCTCCCTCTTCGCGCTCTCCAATTCCTCTGTCCTCCTCGCCGCGTTATACGATCGCGTCTCTCTCTCTCTCCCCCCAACGGGCCAGCCGTCGGTCTATCCCTCTTCTGCATTGTTTTCTCCGACTGCATCTGCCGCCGTTATTTTTATTCCTATTTTTTCGGTTTGTTTCGATTACGCGCGCGGATCGTTTTCGATCGTTTTACACGGTCACGAGATTCATCCGTGTAATCGCGACCAGGCAATGCGTGACCCGCGTAAACAGTAGACGTGGATTATTTTTTTGGCAACGCTTGACCATCGGGAAAGTCGAAACAGGGGAATCAGGATATACAACGGGCGATTTCACTTTAGATTCTACTTAACCTCGATTATTCTATCTTCCCTCGGCCTTTAAATTCATCAATGCCCGATAGAAAAAGTGTTGGAGTTTTTATCGCTCTTATCGCGGGTTCGATACAGGCGCCGTAATAAACGTCTGCGTGATAATTCTTATTTTTTTTTGCTCGTTCCCGGTGGAGACTCGCGCGCGTTCGCTTCGTACGCGCCAGAACGGCCGACCGGTCTGTCTTTTTCTGTTTCGTTCCCCGTTCGACCTCGAGAGGAATCGGCGTAAGGTTTCTCCCTCTTCGTCGCGCGTGCCATGATACGGACATTCGCGTTCCTCGTCCACGAACCGTCTCCTCCTCGTCGCGTGCACGGCGAGGGCGCCCCTTCTCGCTCCAGCGTTTTGTTCTTCGTCGCAGATGCTCGCCAGTGCCGACAACCTTCTCCACCCGAGACCACCGAGCCGCGAGGATAATCGAGGCGAGCTGACGAGTGCCGAAATCATTCTCCTATCGCCAACGCGGATTGCGAAACTTTTCTCGTACAACTGCGCGTATTTCTTAATTACATTCCAGCCATTCTCTGCGCTTGGCAACCCAAATTTTCTTCACTGATTTCGGCTCGTCACTTCCTCGTCGACTTGTCCCCACTCGACCACTGGTTAGCCTTGCCGGGTATTCCGAAATACGTATTACGTAGCGGTGAAGAAAGCAGGGCCTATCGTTCTTAATTCTAAGTCCTACTTTCCTCGTAACAACGTGGCCATTTTGCGCGACGTTTGTTTACGAGAGAAGTTCCGCGGCCAGGCGCGCTGTAGAGCCGGTGTAATTTTTGCGCGTGGCAATATTTTCGGGTAACCGAATAAAGTTACGCGGCCGGAGTTTTGGTATATACCCGGCCACTCGGGGAGTTTCGAGTTTCCTGTGAACAGGAAACCGTATCATTTAGCGTCACCGTCCCACGAGTGAAAATGCATTAACTGGCAGTGGCGGCCAACATTGCGGCAAAGTGAAACCCCTCGTCACGGTATAGTCACGTTAAAGCGAGACCAAGTAAAATAGTGTAACAATCGCGGACCGAACCTGGTAATGCTGCTGACGTTTCCTTTCCCGCTCGTCCCTTATTCCCTTTGCTACCGAGCCGACCTTCGTGATCCCTCAGAATTCTTGCTACTCTCTGTGGCGCGCGAGAGTCAAGCAACCCGAACGCAAGGACGTATTACACGATCGCCCGTAATTATTGCGCGTGTCGAATGCTTCTTTGTAACCACTCTGCCTTACCGGCCGAGCGGACGCACATGCAAACTTGCACGCTCATGTTCTAATCCTGGCCTTCTACTTACGCCACCGTAATATGACGTCACGCGCGAGAACAAAGAGCTTCGTTTACGCGAGGGCACGGAAAAGTGAAACTATTTCTTTGAACTTCATCGCGTAAGCTTGTAACAAGAACAAGTAACCGTGGATAAATAAGTAGGTCCGTGGTATCTTGCGCAAGAGTGAGAAAATGTACCACGTCCATCGGAAGGCCGCCATTCCGCCAGTTGATCGTGAGAATTTCGTCCCGATGGTCCAGTATCATGGAACAAAATAGCGGCGCGTCTAATTAAGACGGCGCCACTAGTTTGCCTGGCGAATCTGCTCCGCTCGTGCTTTCTCTCTCTACCAACCACGTATACACATACTTTCATCCGTCAAACGTGTCGAATAAAAGAATTACCCGTTATTCATACGCTGAATTTTAGCTCGTCGGATCGCCGGTGAAAGCGAATTCCCGCGATTCCACTCGAGAGCGTGTGTATTTTTTCCTGTTTTTTTTTTTTTTATTTAAGCGCATTTGTACCTGTTGCTATTTTTGTGCGTCCATCCCCGACCTACGCAAGGACTTCACTCGTGAAGCTGAGCGCGGCGCCTCCGCACAGGTCGAACTTTAAAATCTCGTGGGCGTTCTCACGACAGTCCGCGGCGCGAGTTTCCATGGCGATCGGGTCGCTGTGACCATGATTCCGCCGTGACGTCACGAGGTTTCGAAAAGGACAACCACGTGACCCGCGAACGCTTCTAACGAGTTTTCCCTCGCGATAATTTTTCTCTCTCTTGCGTCACGAAAAAACTGACGCTCTTTCCGGTGAAATGGCGATGCGTTTAAAATAAAAAAATGCCCCGCGATTCACGATGTATGAGTGTAAACAGAAATGGGTCGGGAGCGGAGGCTAGCGAGACGTAAACAACAACGATCATCGCGATTGGTGAGCTTGAAAATAACAATCCATACACAATTAAATGACTTCGATCAGTTCTATATCTTGCATTGAGGTTGTATATACATTATTCTACAATTGATTGCGAAATGTTATCTCGAGTAACGTTACTTCGAACGTGCCCCTGTTTCGATACCCACACTTCCAGTGCGAATTTCTTCGACGTTGGTCCCTTGAAAAATTTTTCTGCGCGTTTTCGGTCGAACTGATACCGTATCGACGCAGATAAGATAAGTTTCCAGTATTTATGGATATTCACGCGTGTAATCGTGAAGCGAGGAGGGATTGGACTCGATGTAGAAACATTTTGTAACAGTATTATTGTTTGCTATGACTCTTTCGATCGTTCAATATTACATGGATTTTTGACACTTGACGTGATTATTTAGAATGACGTTTAAAAATTATCGGCTGGACGATATGCTTAATGTTTATCTGAAAAGTATCGTGGCCAGGATTCGTTGCGTTACGTGTCGACTTGGGAAGTAGGCCACGAACGTAGATCGAATTTGAAGTGGCTGTGGTGAAACGCAGTTCACGCGTCGCGTCTTTTAGGAGCACAGAAAAACAGGAACTGCGTATTTTTTGCAAGATTGTTTCAATTTCTAAATTGGAATGTAATGTTATATATCCTTTTCCGCTAAACTAGTAAACGCAACGAAATTATCGTTTTACGATATGAACATTACGAAGCGACGTAGGGAAAAGTCACACAAATTTTAATAATCGTTCTATCGACGATAATATGGTAATTGTGATGTAGCTTGCGTGAGGATAATTTGATATAATTCAAAGTAATGTCGTGTTACGTAATCCCGTCGTGTAATAGTTATATAACCGCGCACGCGTAAAGTTTTAATGAGGATATAAATTAAGCAGTGTTAGGAATAATAGATAAAAAATTTTATGAAACGGGAGAGACATCTATCTCGGTCGCTGGCTCACTAAAGTTTCCATTATTTGGAACGTCGATTCTGCAGAGACATTTTCGAAATAACGCTGTTCGAAATAGCGATATTCTATGATCGCATTATTTCCGAAATATAAATTCATTACTCCTGTTTTAACAGGTAATTACGAAATGTGGTTATTATATACTTATCGATTAACGTTACCGTCACATCGATAAAGTAGATCGCTACCTGGGACCAATAATTTCATTGACTCTGACTAAATAAATCCATCGATCTATATAAATATTAACCCTTAAAAACGTCCGTAAAATTCGCAGAAATTAAAACAAATTTTATCTACTAATATTCCCATATTTCGCAGTTCTTTCACTTTAATTAAATTCGCCTGCAGAGGGTAGCACTCGTACGTGGCGAAACAGAATAAGAAACCAACATGGCGTCGTTGCCCCATAACAGTTCACCGTTCTCGATCGATTCGTAAGCCGGTTAACCTGCGCATTGTTTTATTTCGAAGAAGTTTAAATCTCCAGTGTCAGTTCCTCACGTCGGCGCCAGAGAAATGATCGCGCTCAAGTTTTACAGTAGCGTCCGGAGTGTGTCCACGAAGAAGAACCAAATAGCAAATCTCGTAAAGGTGAGGGCACCACTGCCACTGTTGTCAATTCTCCTTGAATGAAACTTATTTCGATTTCGTTGCTTGCCCCGTGTCTTAACTCCCGAAATTTTCGTCACACGGTATTTTACGGTTTAATTAACCGTACCTGTGCGTAGTCCCATGGAAAATCTCCTTTTCAGTCACTTGCCGTTCCCCCCGTAAATTGTATTTCATCGCCGAAAGCACTGATTAAAAGCGCACGGAGAAGGTTGCCGTCAGACGTTCCGCTCGCGCAGCAATTATGTCAATCGCTCTTTCCTATTGCAGAACAATAAAGTAGTAGTGTTCATGAAGGGTGTTCCCGAGGAACCCAGATGCGGCTTCAGTAACGCCGTCGTGCAGATACTGAGGATGCACAATGTTAAGTACGATGCTCACGACGTTCTACAGGACGAAGATCTCAGACAATGTGAGGGTCATCGCTATAATAAGAATACCTCGGAGTTTGTATGAATTATGGCGTTGCGAGTAGAACGAATCTTGTTCTCGTGGTATCGTATTTTCTGTATCCAGGTATCAAGGACTTCTCCAACTGGCCCACCATACCTCAGGTGTTCATAAACGGGGAGTTCGTAGGTGGATGCGACATACTTCTAGAAATGCACCAGAACGGAGAGCTGGTGGAAGAGCTGAAGAAAGCGGGCATCAAGAGTGCCCTTCTCCAAAGCGAGACCAAAGAATCTAAAGAGAAGAAGTCGACGGAATGAGTATTCGGGTCGAGCCTAGTTTGTTTATAATCTGTAAATAAAGTTTGTTGTCGGTTGTATTTTGTTATAATAAAGCGTTCGGTTTTATATTTTCGTCTGATTCATTTGAATTACAGCTGGGGGATACTGGACCCACCACTTTGCGTCGTTTGGGCCCTGATATTCTGTTGAGATTATAATAATTATATCATGTTACAGTGGTTAGCGTGTTGGAGGTATTTTTGAACTCGTCAACCTTTTGCCCATTGTTAATTATAAGAGCATTCAGAGGGCGAATCGACGCTCGATTTTTGGGGGAAGGTTCACGTTAGTCGTCGATGCTTTAACAAACTTAGCTACCGATCTCCGTTCACGTGACTGAGAGATAAGGAAAAAGCAGGACAGGGGTTGTAAGTGGATCAAGGTCGATAGCAGTGTGGGTCACGACATGGAGAGTTCTGGTCTACGTGCGCATACATGCGTGAGTAGTCGTACGTCGTATTCTTCCGCATTGCGTTTCTACTTCTGTGACAAATGCTTCGATTTGTAGCTTGGTCCTACGAATGCTCGACCGACATCCGACCGTCAGTTGAGCTTAAGAATATTTGAGGATTCTTAGATTCTTAAATACATAGCTTCTAAATATCCCTATATTCAGCAATAGTATGAAAGTAATATTCTAGTAGCTTCGCTCGACCTTGCTTGCTTTCAGAAATGATGAAAATGAAGTCAGAGATAAGGAGATTTAGAGATAGCGAGAAAGAAAGGGCAAAGATAAATGACGCGTCCTTGAGGTGCGAACTGCAAATCATGAGATCGCGTGAGGGCTTAATAATTCCTTGGCTCGCCTCCGTTTCTGTTTCTCGCCGCCTTTTACTCGCAATCTCGGTTCCGTTCACTCGGACGACTTCCTTCCTCGCTGCTCTTTTACCCGCACACGCCACCTTCTCTAATTCCACGCGTCCAAAAAGGATCGCCCTTTTCCCTTCACTGCTTGACAAAGCACACCATCTCAATTCCAAAATTTCATAGGAAGCCTTAAAGCCGGGGATCAAGGTAGGAGCTAAGCTACGCTATGCTATCCTACGTCCGGCTGTGCTGTAAAACGTAAAAAACATAGCGATGGCTTAGTGCACAAATGTTGTAAGTCTACTTTTAGCGTTTTCGAGAAAAACTGGTTTAAACACGCAATTGTATATTAAAACAAGGGTGTACAATGAATACAAATATTATTTTTCACAAATTTATGAGGTAGATTTGAATGTGATTTTTATACAGCATCATAGTCAAGAACTATTTGTTGTATACAAAAACTCAAATTACACAAAAAGTGAGAGATAGCACAGTTCCATTTTTGATGGAAACGGTTCCATAAGGATGTAAAGCTAATTTTTTAAAACTTAGCATAGCATAACATAGCAAAGCACAGCATAGCTTAGCTCAGCTTCCAGGAGGATCCCCGGCTTAAGGAGGCAGTGGATGAAACTTGAAAAGCTACCTACCCTTACTCGAAAGCTAAACAGATCTTATATCCCTTAAACCCTTAAGGTAGGCACTCACTACACCTCGCCTCGGCTCATTTTAGTCTTCCTATGCTTTTCTTATACAATTTGGCAAATTTACTCACACTACGCTGCGCCTCGCCTCAGCGCAGCTGAGATTGGTGGATTTCTTCTCGAGAAAAAATACTAAAAGAAATTGCACCGAGGTGAGGCGAGGCATAGTGAGAGTCTACCTTTACCCATAAATTCTTCAAGTTTCATTAAAAGCTCGGTTACCATTATCGCCATCGGGGGGCCATGGCTAAGAAGAATGTTGAAGACGGTATAATTGTCGCATCCCCGCTTTCAAAATCCACCCCCTGGACCTCCGCTTTCTTCGTCTTCACTCGACCTCCGTTTATCCCATCGACGTAGACCACGACAGCCCCGAGTGGCACGCGACATCCCCTCTCGGAAGAGCAGGCCCCCGCAAACCCCGGCGCCTATCCGAGGGTGGGAATATTTACGCGCGCAGCTGGCACACACGCTCGTTCCGATCCTCTGACACTAATTGCGAGGCGCGTCGGGCTGGCTCTCGAGGCCCAAATTAATTAATGGCATACCAAATGACGAGCGAGCCGGAGCCTCGCGTTTCGAGGGTCGCGGCCTGGTAAAACTTAAATAATACGGCGTCGCGCGATCGTGCCGCGAATATCAATGCGTTCTTCCCTGTCATCAAGAAGCTCGTGGCCGTTAATGACGTACCTTCGCGTCACTTTTTTTTACCCCTCTCCGTTTCTCCGACGGATAAACCCGTGCTCGTCGCAATTTCCATTTGCGCAGCGAGACGCGCGCTCCGCTTCCGCGATCGTCGTTTAGCCGGCTCCTTCTTTTTTTTTGCTCGCCACGCGACGCGACACACTGATCCATTTCGAAAGTGTGTTTCGCGAGGGAAGTGGGCAACGAAGTCTCCAGCGAGTCTCTCGGAGCATTTCGACTCGAGCTCACCCTCCGGTCGTAAAGATACTCAGTCGCAATTACTGTACCATCGTCTTTAGGTGTCTCAAGAACGATCACCTATTTCCCTTCGTCCTTCGAGATTCCCTCGCGCTTTACTTGAAGGAATAGCAGCTTCTTGCATCGTAAAGCTTTTATGAAAGACATCACGCGGGGCCATTTCAAGCGTCGCGAACGATCCAAGCCCTCTTCGAAAGCTTGGTAGATGATGCAACCGGTATTCGAACCCGAATTTCAGTTTAGAAATCCTAATTGGAGTTTACCCTTCCCCAGAATTCAGAGTTGAATTTCCAGACTCAAATTCGGGTTTGAATCCCCCTTGTATCATCAACCAAGCTTTCTCTTGCCTAAACATGTAAGATTATAGAGGCGGGATACGAGGAATCCGCGGCAGAGGTGCTAACAGTCGCGTTCTTTACCCCGCGGAATTAATTACGCGCGACTCCCGAGCACTTTAAGCGAGCTACGCGGGGTCTGGACTGGCCCGCGGCCAAGTGGAGCTTTACGTAGCGTAAAAGGGAGGGAAAAAATTCGTGGTTCATTTATCGTTCTGTATCGACCATCGCCGTTCTAGGTGACCCGAGCATCGTCTTTGTAAATAAGACTGCCAGAGGAATCGATGAACTCTGGTGAATGGAGGCACCGATTTAGCCACTTCTTGGAAAAGCTGCAGAGGTTGCACGTAGAATCGCTTGTGGAATTATGCTCCTCCGAAGTAGCTACCAGAGGTTCTTTCGAATAGGTTTGTAAGAGTTACTCCGACTCGTTGACGGCGTAACGAAGCGCGGTTGATCGCTGGAGCCCGCGACGCCATTCCGCGATTCATTAAGCGGAATGATAAACCGCTATGGTAATGATAGGGTGGTAAGTGCGTGGTCCGCAGGAGCCGATGGAAATGGGGTGGTCGGCGAGGTGGCGCCCTCCCTCCAACAACTTCGATCGAACCAACCCCCTGGGCTTCTTCTCGTCTCCCTCTTTCCCCCGGTTCTTCCTCCGTCTTTCTTCTCTCGCCACGCTTTCCCTCCTTTCTTCAGGAACGGCGCGACCCGCTCGACCACCCCTATGTACGTACCCTGGGTCTGTGAAGGTGGCACCCCCAAATGCGAATTTTTATAAAACAATGATCGCATTCGTTTGTCCACCCTGCAAAAAAAGTTATAAAGATTTAAAAAGAATTTCACTAGCATCCTCATGAAAACTTTTTTTTTGGTACCTCCGTGCGTAATTATTTTCAGACTTTGCTCTGCTCTCTTTTTAGGTCTACCACCTTGCCTCTCGATCGAGGGAAATTTGATTACATTAGCCTCCAAAAAGAGGATTCTGGGTTCTCTGAGTCTCAGCTTTTGGAAAGTGTTAGATTTTTTAAAGAAGGTGTTTTAAAATTTTTTGAGAGACTTGGATACATAGCTGGAGGACTGCAACCCTTTTGGAGGCTTCTAACTGGTCAGCGAGATGTTTATATTCTGTTATTACTTGCAAAGACGCCCCCTCGCATTGGATGTTCATTTTTCCACTTCATTTTTCACTTACACTTCTAGGCTCTGGCTTAGAATGCGACTTCACCAAATCTTCCTCATCTTCATTAAGCTTCTTCGTTCTCCAGGCCCGCAGAATTGCATCTACTTCTTTCGCCAGCGACGCAATTAAAGCGTGGTTCATTAAAAGGGGTAAACATCTTTCGCGGAAATTCGCGGATAACGAGACGCTCCTGGCGTTTCGGCGCTCTCTCTTCAGCAAAGATTTTCGTCGGCTGGCGGCGTCTCTTTCTGCCCCGGGGCGGACTCGCTCGCGGAAGCCAGCGTCTTGCCGCGTGTCGCGGCAACGCGCGTAGGTGCATTGTGTCTCGATTAACCTAATAATCCGTTTCTGCCCGAACTCACCCAGAAGCATCGAACCCCGCTCGACGCCACTCGACTTCGCCGCCGCGATGGACGAGCATTTCTTCTAACGACATAGCTGGGAAATCTCTTCCCTCGGAATCTCGCGGAATATTCCTGCGATCGAGATTTCTGGGCCGCGGAACGGTCGAGTTTAAATGCCGGTAGATAGTCGTCGATTTTCGAAGCTCGAGCTTTAATACGAGGAAGATAGTGTTCGAAGTATCGAGTACCTGCCGGTCAAGACACTCTTCAGCTTCTTTAGTAAATCGGTTCGGCACCGTAAATTCGTATTTATTACTGTTACGTGCCTCGAGGCTCGGTGCAGCAGGCGCGTCAGGATTACTTTATCCCAACAAGCAGATGATTTTGATCTATGCGTTTTTCATTTCCCAGCCTCGCGCGATGCAGATGCCACTCCAAGTTTCACCTTCCAAGACCGACAATCCCACCCGTTCCGAGGCAGCATCATTTGCTGCTTCTCCCAGGGAATCGCGTAATTCCATAGCACTCCATAACCAGGATAGTCCTCGGAATAAGGTCAACAATTCCAGCCCCCTCGAAACAGAAACTTTCCTCCGTCCCACTCTCCCCGAAGCTCGTAATCACCGAAAATGCCCACATCCATCACCTAGGCACACCGAGGCCTCCAAACCGCATCCAAGCAACCCCATCTGCCACGTTGTTTCCGTGGCCCACGCCAACGTCTCTAGCCAGAATCACCATCCCCAGAGCTCGTAAAAATAAAAGCCCCTCGAACATCCAGCGGCAGCAGCAACTAAAGAAACAGCCTCCCCGAAGCCCCGAGCCTCGAAAGAAGGGCCGAAAGAAATTCAGAGTCGAGGCGACGCGAGCGAGAGGGCACGGCGGGGGAGGGGCGGGCGCGAGAGGGGAGGGGTGGGTCGGCTCGGGGGTAGTCAGCGCCGCCACGGAGGGTGAGTCTCAGTCGCCACTCGGTCAGCCTGCCGCACGGCTGGGTTTCGGAATCCGTCTGCGCGAGTACGCACACGTACACACGGGTACACACACACACGTACAGGCACACACACACATACACACACGCACACGTACGCGCGAGGAGGGAAGAACGATAAAGGGGTTTTAGCAGCAGTGCGTGTGGAAAGGGTTGGACGATCGGTCCGCGGGAGAAGAAGACGCTCCCGTTCCTCCCCTCCCGAGGATGCCCCTCGACTAGTCCGAGCGTCGTGGGAGCCGCGAGGGCGAAACGTGCCCCGGACGGTGGTTTCCTGGACGCGTACCCGCAACCGGTCAGCGCGTGTGCACCCGACCACGATCGATCCTCGGTGCGATACGATCCAGAAACACGATGGACGGAACCACCCTGCCACGGGGCGGCGGAAGATAACGCCAGCCAGCGAGATCCACCGCCGTTCGGCCCCGTCGCCGGAACATTGATCGGTACGACGATCCAGCGAGATCAGGCGCGCTCATTTTTCCCCGTGTCGCGATCCACGGCCACCGCGGATCACCCCCGCGATCGTCGCTTGCGGTCGCGTGGTTGCGCCACACCGCTCGCCCTCTCCGTTCACCCTCTCCGTTCACCCTCCGGCGTTCCCTCCGCCAGTCCCTCCCTAAGCGTTTCTCCGTCTCCCTCCGGGACTCTGTGTCGGCAAGATCGTTCAACGGCGGACTGCCGGAGCGTTCTGTAATCCGCGGGCTTGTGTTTACGTCGCGCCTTTACGCGGCGAAAGGGCGCTTGTCCCTCGGTGTTGTCGACATTGGAACGTTCCGGTTTTGCGCGTCACGTTGACTCGCCGCCTCCTTCGCCGCTGGCTTGTTCGCTGCTGGAGGCGACAGCGCGAAGTCGCGTGCATTGTTGGGGAGCTCGGTGGGCAGAGGATCGGGATTCTGGTCAAGTTCGTGTGCAGGGGGAACGAGGGGTAGGGACACGGTGCAGTATTCTTTTCCGACGGGTTCCTGGAGGCGGTTTCGGTATTGGACCGTTCCCATTTACGCGGCAGGTTGATCAGGTGACACTTGCGATGCTCCGGTCACCTGACGAAGTGGCATGTCGCTCCGACATCCCACTTGCGATTAGATTCTTGAAAGTGAGGTATTGTTTAATTTACTCGACGGAGTTTGTGAAATTCTTCTGTCTAAAGAATATTTAACCTGCACTGCACACGTGGGGCCTGGCAGGCCCAAGTGAACTGTTCTCATGATATAGTAAGAGATTCAGATAACGATGACTAGTATCGTTCAGGATTCCTTTTTGTTATAAATATTTTTCTAAATTTCTAGTGCGATAGATTACGTGCAGTCTGAGAATATTTTTTTCTGAAAATATTCATAGATACATGCAATATCTATGCATTTCTAGATTTGGAGATGTGAGGCCCAATGTGTGCAACGGTGTAATTTTAATTTACGTTACATGTTATCCACAAGCGATTTCAGCATTACAGTTTACGCCTGAGGGTGACCAGTGTTTTCCCCGTGACCAGAAAGTCACCTTCCAATGATAATATCACGGGTTGCAAGCGATTCCTTTACTGAAGTCGTTAGGCAGAGACCGGAGTGCACAAACTTGTAGTTCACAGTGGTTGAAGTTTGAGGTTTTCGTGACTAGTTAGAACTGTACATCGAGGAGAGGGGTTTCGACCGAGCAATTCTTGCGATTCTTCGCTCTAGGGCAGTCAGTCAGTCGCGAGGTTTGTTTTGGATCGAAGCTCCGCGCGATTCCGTCCCAGTGGAGACCACGAACAAAGCGGTGCGCGTGGAATCCAGTAGCTGCAGCAGGCATTCTCCAGCTCGCGTTTCTCTTCAACGAGAAACGTCGCCTCTGTTGGATAGGTCAGGCAGTGATAAAGGAAAAAAACACAGAATCTGTATTCACCGCGTAGCAATCGATATCTAACGTTACCCGAGGACAAGTGGTATTATTCCAGCCAACCAGTGAACTTTAAATCTACAAAGCACGATTCTGTGTCGAAGCTGCTCTTGGAAATTATTATTATTATTACTCGTAGAAGAATAGACGATAGTTATAGCACACAGGGGCGGATTAAGACCTTCAGAGGCCCTAAGCAGTTAAAAGAACTTGAGGCAAGAATTTCAGGAATTTCATTTCTTAGGCATTTTCGATAATTTGACTAAAAAGTGTTTCTAACAAAAGTTAGATTTTAAAATTCAGAAAATTTCTATGGTCCCCCTGTTTCTTCTTCTGCTCTAAGCACGTGCTTATCTTGCTAGATGAGTAATAGTACAAATATCTTGAAATACGAGTCCCTTCGAAAGCTCTGACGAACAGGAGAGAATAATTTATCGCTCCCACGAATCCTCCCGCGATCCTGCCCGAAAGTCTGTCAGTAGGGTAACTATCTGGGTGACAGAGGGCAAGGGGAATTCGCACAAAAGCCTGCAAGATGACCACTCGACTCGTTCTTTTTTCATCAAGAGTACACCGTGTTTCGTCATTAGCACCGGAGCCTGCAACTAGGATTCTTTCGCCACTTAGGCGAGGAGGGTCGCGGCGGTAGGTGTTGTTCGGAAGAGGGGAGGGGGGCGCGAGTTAACGGGGTGTTTCCGAAGACGGGGGACAGGCTGGATTTATTAGGGTTTCTCAGTTAAGATAATCGAGAAAGGCTTACGCGATAGGATCGAGGTCGACACGCTTAACGACTCGAGCGAAAACAGTTATCGTCGAAGGACTCCGCGAACCGAACGTAGGCAGCTTCGATTTGTTCCATCCATTCTTATTTATATCCATCCCCTTTCGTGGGAAATTTTATAACGATTCGCGCTGGGAATCGGAAAGGAGCCGCCTTCCCAATGTCGAGACTCCTTCGACCTGTCCACGTGCTTCCCCATGTTTCCATGAATCTCCATGCGATCCAGTTTGATAACCATAAGCGTGCCACCAACTTGATTGAATTACAAATTACAAAATTAAACGACGGATAACTCCAAGGAACCTCGATGCACCCTACAGTCGCGTTAAAAGAATATCCTCGCGGACCAACGGCGGAAGATTGAACAAAGGGGGTGATTTCGGCAACGTTTACTATGATTATCCCCCTGGTATGCACGAGGAGGGGCAGGGGCACGTACTTGGATTCCTTCTGTCGTGACACGGGTTCTGGATTTTTGCCAGCTTCGCGGGTCGTCGCATTTGCAAACTGTCCCCGCGCGCCCCTACGTTGTCTATGCACTTCCGATACCGTCCACCCCTCCACCCTTCTCGCACCTTCAATTCACTTCCGATTAACTGCCCGCTGGCAAATGTATTGCCGCGCAGATCGTCGACCGCCACGAGTATCTTCGTCGCGACGCCTTCCAACGATCCTCGTCGCCTTCTTCTCATCGATTCTCTGCTACCGGAGCATTGGGGGGGTAGCTAACAGAACGCTGAAGCCGAAAGGTGACTGCCGCAAGATTCACTTTTCTACTCGGGCTGGCGTGTTTGAAAGCAGGATGTCGAGACCCAAAGTGCAGGGAACTTCTCTCGAGGGATGATGAATTAAAAGTGCAGAGGGGTAGGTTCTCCCTCTTCGCGCTTCCCTAGTCGAAGCTTTATAAGGAAGCTTTTGTCCGGGACTTCTCGAGTCGACGGGATTCCTCGGCCGATTTCTCAGCCTTTTCCTTTCCCTCAGCATCGATTTAAGAATGACAACCATCGCTCGATCGTTGCGTCACCGGATCCATCCGCGACTCCGCCTTCTCGCTGAATAGATCCGGTTATGAATTCGCCTGGCCCCTCGTGGGAAATCGAGAACCGTGTACTCGCCCCGTGGCCCAAATACAATTTTCCCCCGTGTTCCTCGGCGCCTATTGCTCGGCTCGGATCTGTTGCTCGTTCTTCGACGTCCTCTTCCACCACCTTCGCTCCCTCGCTTTGCTCTCCGTTTCCACTCGCAGCCTCGGTACCCACCACCCCTCGCGCTCGTTTCTCTGCTTTGTCTCTTCGCGTCTTATCTAAGCTTCTTCATACCTCGAGGTTCGTCTTCCGACTCGTGATCTCGTTTCCGAATCCACTTTTCGTTACATTATCTGCTTGCAACGGGGTTTTTCTTTGCAGAGTCTTCATCTTTGATTACCTTTCTTTGCAAGCTTACGATTCTTTTGAAACTGTGCGGGTTTGTTGAGTAGCTTGATAGAAATACCGGGCAATTTTTTGTTTCTGACCATTCTCCGTTCTTCGGGGTGAAAACACCCCTTAAAAGGTTAATTCTGATTTCCTACTTTCCTGCAGGTGTATCTTGGAAACTGTTGCAGACATAAAGCTGTACGATTTTTTATGCTGTATAAAACTACGTAGTCGAATTGTTTGAAAATTGTAGTGGGGAAAGTTTGTTATTTATTTTATTGTTGTTTGTTTTATAGGTCATAAAGAGCCGTTAAGTTTTAGCTGATCCATTAGCCGATCTCGCCACTTTTCTGTCGACTCTGGTTCTTCCTTATATCCTTATCCCTCCGCATCATCCTTCTCACGTTTAACTTTAAACTCAAGTGAAGTCACCCGTGTCCAGTCTCCCTGTAATTTATTATACAAATTCTCAAGTTTGTATCCTCCAAAGCGGAGCTTCTTGCAGATAAATTTCCTCCCCATTTTCGACATCCCTGTTAACCCCCCCGAAGAGTTTAATCGCAGAGGAACACCCGAAATATCCCAGTGAAATTCCTCTTGCGGCCTGGTTGCATGGGGTAAAGGGAGAAGGATCCATTGCTGTTAACGGCCGAAACGGATAAATTATTGAACGGCGGACGGGTTCGGAATGGAGGTCAAGAGGGCGAGTATCGCGGTTCAATTTCCCAGCAGCCAGCAGCTTCCCCTGGTCCCGTTCCGCGACGATCTGGCGTCGCGCGATTTTATAATTTATGTCGCGAGAGGGATGGCCGAAATGGCTGCTACGGAGTCGTGTTCCCGTGGCACGGATCGCGGAAACGACCACGTCGATCCGCGAAACAGGGCCACCCACCGCGCCAATGACGTCATCTCCTACTCTGGATTCCATTGACCGCGAGAAACGCGCCCCCGTAAACTTTTCCAACGCAACGGGGATCCTCCGACCCCCTTTGTATGCCTGTTACGCGCGGCGTTTATCGAGGCGCAGCTCAAAAGCTGTGGAAAAGCATTTACAGCTTCCTGGATCACTGGCAAGCTCCTTCTTCATCGAAATAGCGCTGCTTTGTCTTTTGAATATTGCTTGCAGAGCTTTGAGGCTTTATTAGTTGAAAAGGGTGCCTTTCACCACAAAGCTAGATTTTAAAATAAATTTCTTAAGAATCTATTTTGCAGCAGATATTGTGTTCCCAAAGTGTTTTGGATAGCAGAAATAAATGTTATATTAATCTTTTAGGTACCTCTTTCTTTAGCATTAATTAGGCTTGCAAAAGTTACCACAGAGTCAGTAATTCTTCTGTAATTTTTTTGAAGGGGATTCACTTGTTTTCTCTGCGTTTTAAGAATGCCATCTTCGTCCACTTGAAATGACGGTTTTCAGTGTTTTTCCTCATTACAAAATTGTAATTACTTTGGAAGTTAGAATTAAGAGAAGTAGAAATATTTATAGGACGATAGGTTTTTCTGAGAATTGTGTACCCTCGAGGAGGTAGAATAATAAACTTCAGAGCAACAGAGTCTACTTTCTCTGCTGAATCTTGCAGAGGTAGAATACGGAATATCAAGACTGCAAAGTTAATTTCCCCTTTTACTCTTCTCTGTCGGGTACACAGCCTCCTCTGCTTCGTTTAGATATTACTCCGGCTATCCATTTATCTGACTTCTTTATCACTAAAAGCTCCCGCGTCTTACCTCACTCCCGGCTACTCTGATCCTCCCTTTTCTACTGCGAGCCACCCCATCTTCACTCAACGTCTACTCTCCGCCCCACCGCCACCCTCGACGATCTTCCCTTTTCCCTATCTCTATCTACCTGTCCATCAATCTCTGCCTGCCCCCCGAAGCGTAGGTGCAAGGTGAAACCGAGAAGGTGGTCCACCTTCGCGAGGAAGGTCGATGGATCGATACTCCGTGCCTTTGAAACGTCCAAGGGGACGCCGCCGTCTCCTCCAGCCAGCCTTCATCCGCGCTGTGCCAAAGTTACTCTTCCAAACTTCGCCGCGAGTCAGTCCGCTCTGACAGCAGAAGCGTCACGACTCTTTCGCTCGTCTCCCGGTGGCCGGTGGCTCCTAGCCACGCTGCAAAGCGATTCCTCTTTTCAGAGGAGCACCTAGGGAGGACAGCTGACGTACGCGGCCCTGTAACACTTTCGCCGTTCTAATTATTGTTTTCGACCAGCGCGTGCCGTTTGAGAAATCCTCTTTCTGGAGTCAGACAGCGGGAGTGGTGGTGACAGCGACAGTTGTCGCGTCCTCGAGGGAGATAGGGATCCACGATGAAGCAAGTGGCCACCGCGAGGGCCCTCGTCGAAGGAGCGGTGTCTCTTCTTAGAGGAATCTCTAGTCTAGTAGGCTCCGAGGAGATTAAAAGCGATACGACGAACCTGAAGATGGACCGTAGCTTCCGTGGGTGTTCATAGTGGTACTTCAGACTAGAAACTTCGATTGCAGAGCTTGCCCTTCGATGGCTGCAAGGTTTATCTTCTTTTTCCTCTTTAAATTAGATTCCCTTGATGTTTTTTTTTTCTAATTTCCTGCACCTGTCGATTGCAGGAGTTGGAGAAGTTACTGTACAGGAGACGCGGTCGGGCCGGAGAGTTGGTCGAGTCGCTATATTTCAGACTCTATATGTAAAAACGCGTTAAAGTCAAACAATTGAATGAATAGCGTCACTTCGGTTCCTTCTGTGTTTTTCTAGATTTACAGGCTATAAAAGGTAAACTGAGGTTACATTTAACCTCTTTTGTCAAGCAACGGTGTACAGAATCGTATTTAAAATATACTCCTAAGTTTATTTTCGTTTAATGTTTGGGAATAATAACATAGTAGAGATATCGAGGGACAATGCAGCCAAAGTATTTAACAATATTAACTTTTCCTCTCAAAACTAACGAGAAGACCATCTCTCGCTGCAGAAAGGAGAGATGGTAGAGTTATGATTTTTTTATTATTTTTATTTATATTTATATTTTTTATCATTATTTTATTATTATTATTGTTTATTTATTTTATTTATCCACTTTTGTATTCATTTGCCTTGCTAATCGCCGGTAGGTAGTTCGCTTTATCTTTGATGTGTTCTTTACTTGTTTAGCGTAAACAAATTAAATATCAATGAATCTGTAGTTGTATTCACTCATAAATAATTTTGCTTCCTTCTTTGTTATTTTTCCATGAATAATTATGCGAGTGGCCTCTGCCAACGACAAAAACCATTTCCCCCGGAACCTCGGGAGAGGTGGTCAGATGTCATGACTTCAGTTTTCAACCCGATTTAAAGTAAATATTGTTTTGAAACAAAAATCGACTAGTTCTTCTGAATCAGCATAAAATTCTGAACATATTATGTTTATTCTCATAAAATAAGTAATATCTGTATTAGTTTTAACAGCCGTTTTATATTTGGTCGACCGCGTCTCCCGGATTTACCCTATACAGCGTGGTATCCTATAACGGATTGATTCGTTTTAGAATCTTGTTTGTTAATAGCAGGATACCCCACTGTACCCTTCCGAGCTGCTCAGTCTTCTCGATACCCCGCAAGCCTCTCGAACGATCTCACCTTCGGACGTCCCCCATTTCTCCATCCTTCGAGCGAACGTCGTGCCCGTTTTCCCCGCACATTTTCCCCGAGGCGACAGGAGTCGTCCAGCGTCGCGGGCTACGTGAAAAGCGCAGCAGAGATCGATCGATCAGAGCGAAGGTAGGAGAAAGAAGCTCGGACGATCGTTGCCAGGAACGCCTCCCGCGAAAAATGACGGGGCACCTTGAGATACGACTGCTCTCCGCTGAGAACAGCAGACTGCTCGAGATATCCGGTTGACCTCTTTCCTCTTCGACACGGTCTTTGCCCTCTTTCCCTCGTCCTTTCCTTCGCTACCCCTCCCGCGACAAGCTGATCCCCCGGAAGTCTCGCCTCTGGTCCGGTCCCGTGTCGACGAGCCCTGAGAACAACGATCGGAAAATGGAAAATCCCTGTCGCCTCTCCCCTGCTCCTCGTCGGTTATGTTGTTCGAGGGGTTGGCGCCCTGTGGGAACTATCGACACCATCGCCTTGCATTCGATTTAGCTGCTCCCGTACCGAAAACCTCCGAGGAACTTTATTAACAATTTCTTTCTACGTTGTTTCTCGACACAGCCCCTTCCAAATCTCCACGCTTGGCAAAGTTTCTAGCTCAGAGTCTGAAAAATACTCCGTCACGCCCGTTAAGGCCGCGGAGTTTTCACTCGACCCTTGTACGAATCATAATTCACCGCAGGAATCGATGAAAGCCCATTTGTAACTCCCGTCGCTGCTGACACTGAACACGAGGCTGGATTCGTACAGCGGCGGTGAAAAGAGAAGTTAAAAACCACGCTACCTTATTCCTGTCGTCGTTCACGATATTTCAACTTCCCTCTGACCACTAGCGCAAGCGACATAGCGGGCGAGCGGCAAATTGCGAGTGGATTGAAGCTGAAATTTGGGGCTGACAGTGGTTATTGATTGTAGCCGCAGTCAGCTGATCGACGTTGCGTAGAATTGAGTTGTAAACGGTGGGAAAGTTGCGGAGGCGACGCGTGGCGGCGGGAGATTGTCTGCCGCGGACGAAGAATGATTTACAACACTCTCTTAAAAAACCGAAGCGAAGGTTCCGCTTTGTATAGCACACCAGCGACTCGAGGGCTAATTATATACAGACCAGGGGAACGTTAGGGAACAGGAGCCTCTGTTTCCTCCAGTCACCTTCGGAAAACGCTATCCCTCGCGCGGACGTTTTTCCGCGGAGGACTCTTCCGTGTTCGAGCAACGGGAACACCGTCGAACGGTGTCCCGGTATCGCCTTCCCCTGCTCTCCCCCGCCGGGATCTTTCTGTTTAGCGAGAAAACTTGGCATCGATCGCGCGAACTACTTCTCCACTTTCAGCCGACCTTCGCGCGTTATTAGAATTCTTGGAAATCGCCGCGGCCCGATTTCGTTGTTTCCAATATCTCCGATTGGCGGTGCTAAATAAATTTCGCTCGGCGAAACAGGAAACCGTGACGCGTCCTAGGGAAGCTGCGATCCAGCCTCCTACTACGCAAACCCGTGGGAGGTGAAAGTGTATCGCACGTTTAAAAGTGCCCTGCTTCGGTATAATTCTAGTGCGTATTCGAGGAAAGAGAGTGGGTTTCAGCGGCTCGTTTCTTCGACGAGAAGCGATCCTCTTTTGAGGAGATAGCTTCGCCTTCTGGAGGCTTCCTTTGCCAGTTCTCGCGCGAGGATCGTTGAGCAGATAATAGGCGACATTGTGCGCCGTCGAGCGCGATGGGACATCCTTGATCGGTTCGTTTTACTCGCTTAATGGCGGAACAGCCCACCGTTTCACCTATGGGGCTGTCGAACCTTTTTGTCGAGACCTAACGTGGAACTTATCTACTCGGTGGAGGATAATATAGCTTGCTGAAGGGACGTTTGACGGGTATTTTACATATCCCACGATCCCAGCGCGGGAGCGTGTACCGAGGGACCCCGAGGGGACTTCGTCGCGGAGTAATTTAGAATTCATAAAATCCCCGGAGCTGTGTACGACTCGAGGGAGATTCCACCGGCGAGGAACGTGGACAGTGGTCAGAATTTTCGAGCAGCCCGGGCGCCCTCGCCGAGGACTTCCGGTCCCGGTCGTCCCAATTTCGCCCCCGTTAGCTTTCATTTTACTTGCAGATCCCCAGACTTCGCTCTCCGCCCATCTACTCGACTTATCCGCGCGCTTTCATTCAAATTGGCCCCGGCTAACTCGATCGCGCGAAAGTTAGCAGGTTGTGCCAGCGATTCCTCCGCTTTGATTCCTGTTTTCGACCGCTCCGGGGAACAGGGACGAAAACGGGAACGATTTCCACGGCGCGGGGGCGAGGGCGCCCGCAAAAGTTATTACGGGGGACAATTTTCGAAACGACGCGGAAGGATGAGCAGCGGCGGTATCGCGAGTAATCCTGACGCCACAATGCCTTGGCGAAACAAAGGGCGCGGCGGGAACGAGGGAGGATCTGGCGTCGAGGCGACCGCGCCGAGGAAAAGTAATCTTCTCTGGGAACAGATCGAAAGGGATCCTCGGCGAATCGAATAAAGAATCTTGTCTTCGAGCACCGAAGCTTGGTCATCGGTGGTCGGAGGAGTCGCTTGGAATTGACACCTTGGTTGACGTCAGTAACTTTGTTTTCAAAGAGGTCGTTTTAATTGTTGTTGTGCAGACTGGACTTGGGAACGATGAGGGAGCGAGGGTTCTTTATTATTATCGTAGCGTTGGCTTGTTAGAAAAATTATCAAGCCCATCGTTCTATCCTAAAATTATTTTCTACTGTAATAGATTGAACTTTAAATTTGTATTTATTGGGGAATTAAGAAATATTTTACTCTTTCCTTAACCCTTCCGCCGCGGATTTCGACTATAATTCACGCACTAAAAAATGTATTCTTTTTGGAAAAAAAATATTTTTTTGTATTCTAAAAAATGTTGAAAATTATAAACTTTTTTACTGGTGTAAAATTGACACTTTCCAAGAATCGTCTGAAAATTCAAATATACAGCGAAAAGGTTAACAGAAGAGTGATAGGAG
The DNA here is from genome assembly GCA_944738655.2 of Andrena hattorfiana. Lineage (NCBI taxonomy): Eukaryota > Metazoa > Arthropoda > Insecta > Hymenoptera > Andrenidae > Andrena > Andrena hattorfiana. The sequence goes on from OX122893.2 coordinate 5,975,651, forward strand.
TTCAAGCAAGTCGTGCGAAAGTAAATGGGAATCAGCTGCATTGTGGGTATAAAAACCGTAAGGTATCACAGCAATTTTTATCAATTTACTCGATGTAAATTTTACTCAGGAAACGTTCCACCATCGAGATGAATGAAATTCATAACCCAGATCCTACCGTTTATACATTCTTCGAGCGTTACCGATTAAATATCTGTGGGAATTGATTACTAGCAGGAAGCATTGGGGAGGAGATTCGAAGGTGTAATCGAAGCGATGGGAGTGCAGGCGCTGAGCAGTTTCGTTTGATTGCGAGTAATGGAGTTCAGCTGTTCTCCGATTGGGAGCGTCAGATTTAAAATTCTCCGATTCTAGTAGATTTCTTGGGAGCCCTAGATTCCTCAAATGAAAACCTTTTTATTCTTTACTGTGGTAATGTCGAGACAGTGTTGTATCATTTAATGCACCTGATTCGGTGATTCATGAAATACTTTGAACTCAGTTAATCTCACCATTATCAAAATTGAGAGACCTTAATCTAACCATTCCCCTTTGTTATACGATCTCCTGCGCTTCCTCCTCCCCTTCCACCTCCACTTCCTCTGTTCCGCGAAAATACGAGCGCTCTATGGATACGTAAAGCCAACTTGGCACGATTTATCGCCCGCAGCATGAAAACACAGTTTTTACCTCCCCTCTTCCGTTTCGGTTCGACGTCTGTCGCGTGATACGAGGCACCGTTTCTCCATTCAGCGGAGAATTAGCTCGGCGCTAGCAATTCCGTCTCCAGTATTCATATTTATTGTTGGTAGAGCATAGCGTTGAGCAAGAACCCCGCAAGAGCTGCCGCCTGCGCAGCAAACGAGTAGGACCTCGTGCCCCTTCTCTTAGGTCTCGACAAAAGTTCGCTCGCTTCATTAAAGGAAACTCTCATTAAAAGTAAAAGTATATTACATGTTTTCTTAATCAAACTATCCACGACCTTGTGCCACTTTCCCGGCAAAACTACAAGTAGGTATAGCAAAGAAAGCCATTTCTACAATATTAACATCACCTAAGCGATCGAACTTTTCCAGCGACCTAATACTTTGAAGTTCCCCGAAGAAACTCTGATCAAGGGAACAGGCAGCGATTGTCGACACAGTTCTCGGAGAGCTCGCCAGAATATTACCAGACCTCAAACTCGCCCTCCATCGACTGGCAGATCGTCATCATCGAACTTGAACCCCTGTTCCCTTCTGTTGCAGCTGCGGCCCGCAGGACGACCTATAGTCACCTCCCCGCCGTGCAGGAAGCGTAGGCTGCGATCCACTGCGAAGTTCGCTCGCCCGGAAGCAGCACCCTCCGCGCGGAAGCGAGCGCGAGGAGCTCGGGGGAAGAAGGTCGGGTTGATAGTTACGTCGACAGCGCGGCTGCACGGTCTAGTGTGGAAGATGTGACCGAGGATCCGTCACCAGCCGCGTTCCCCTGTCTAAGGGATGTTCTCCTCCGCGGGCACCAGCTGCACCGACGCCGAGGAGGACGCCGAGGATGTGGAGAACGACGTGGCGGGTAGCGCGCAGTCGTCTAATTACTTGCCGTCGGGTATCCGTGATAGCGCGCGCGATCACCTGGAAGGACTGCGGTTAGATGGGCCATCGATCGCGCCTCCGTCAGCCGAGGACACTTCCGCGAGCCCATCGTGGTCGGCGCCTCGATAAGTCTGGATCGCCGTCCTCCACGCTCCCCCCATCGCCGTCGGCGGCCAGCCGTTGCCCGCTCTCTGACCGCGTACAGGACGAAGTCGCGTCCGCCGCTGCTCTGCCTCGGCCAGGGACACCTGAGAGCCCGAGGAAGCTGAGGATCGAGCGCGGTGCAAGCTGGAGGAGGAGCCCAGCCGCTGGCCCCTGGTCCAGGTGACCAGACACGTGCTCAGATTGCTGCCAGCCGGCTGGTACGCTGCAAGAGGAGATCCTCGAGGTTGCCAGTAGCTAGAGGAGCACCCACGGGAGACGCTGTCGCCGCCTAGGCTCGTCGCAGATGGATCCTCAGCCCTCCTAGAGTCTACGCCGTGCATCGCATTAGATCTCGAAGAGTCTCGCTAATTCCCTATCGTCCACCCTCGACCCCGTCGCCCCGAACGGAGCAAGGCTACAACACCTCCCAGAGGAGGATCGACCGCGTGTTCTACCTGTTCCGCCGACGAGGATCGCTCGCGCCCACGAACTATCGGATGATCGGTGTTAAGGGTCGGCCGTTCGCCTGCGTCGCGGCTGCTTGGGCCGGCCCCGAGGCCGGCAGGTGATTCGAACGCTTCGCGATGGTGAACCATCCGCGAGTCATGACATTCAGTTAGTGTGAGTGCGCGTGTGCTCGTTGCTCGCGTGTTCGATCGCAACAGTCACCGTACCCCGCGTCTAGAGAGAAGGAGAGAGAGAGAGAGAGAGAGAGAGCCAGAACAGCGAGAGGGGGTGGAGTGCGCGAGAAGAGGGGCGGTTTCGGGTGATGAACGAGATATGAGGCGCGGAAGCAGGCCCGCGATCGTGGTAGCCAGAGGCTGGCCGAGGTCCTGATAGACCCAGCGACCAGGATCCAGGATCATCCAAAGGGAGAAAGGATGCCAGGGGGGCGCAGGGGCCTGGTCGCCCCGCAAAACACATTCCTCGAGAACATCATACGGCGGAGCAGCAGTCAACGTGAGTCTCCATCCTTTTATTGGTTTCGTTTTCCGATGAATCGATGATTGGACACGAATCGTACAAGCCCGCTGAGCCCCTGTGGGATTCAGCGGCTCCGGTGGCTTGCGCTAGGGGGAGGGAGGGGGGGGGGGTTGTCGATGGAGGAAGAAGGATCAAGGAGGGGCGGGGACGGAAAAGGGGAGAGGGATTGTTAGCAAGTAAGCTTTTGTGGGAATTCATGGCATTTTAGTGCGTGCTCTTTCATGCTCTGCCCTCCCCCTCTTCATCCTCCCTTCCTTCCTTCCTTCCTTCCTTCCTTCCTACTATCCTTCCTTCTCTACGTCTCGCGGAAATAGGTCAAACTAATAACTTTACGTAACCGCGGTAAGCGCGCACAGATAAAAGTTGCCACCCCTCCTTCTCGCCATCGCCTAACTCCCCCTCCCGCCCCCTTCGTATAACGAGATTACCCGCGGCGCGGCGACCGTGATAGATTCTAGTTTTTAAGGGCAACTTTAAGGTTTAAGGGAAGAATAATTGCGAACAGTTGGGAGTTGTACGCCACTCTGCCTCGTCTCGGCCTCCTTTCATTTCCTGCGGGATGAATTTAATTAATGTAATCGGATCGGCCGCGTAATTGGCGATATCGGCGGGGGGCAAGGGTAGGGGGTTCGGCGACGGTTCGGCGGCGCGGGGGGTCGCCTTTTGTCGCGTTTGTTTGGATTCGTTGCACGTGCGAGGTAACGCGGCCCCCGCGGTAACGAGCCGATCGTTAATTGGCCTTCCCAGTTGAGATTTTAAGTGCATTAAGAAGTACGAGCGAACGATTGCCCGCGGTCGTTTGATATTCCAAGGGAGAAGGGAAATTGTTCTGTTGTTCCCGCGGCGCATAAGCGGGCGCCCGCGCGCTTTAGGGTGCTCCAGGGCGAAAACACTCGAGCCGAGGGAGAGGTATTTGGTGCGGGCTCTTTCATCCGGCGTAATTGGTCTCTTGACCAAATTCTGCTCGATTCGGACAAGCGCAGATTCGCCGGGCCTCTGCGTTTCTTTTGGGGCAGCTGGGTCGCGGGTGTCGAGCAAAAATTAGGGGTGCTAAACGGCGGGTAACGTGCAAATTGGCGGCGCAGGGAAACGAGCAGTTTATGTCGCTCAGGCTTTATTTACGTATGTCGCAAGCTTGGGCTGTTTCAAGTTCGACAATGCGCTTGGTAACACTTTGATCGACGCTGTCACGTAGGCGTGGTTTGATAATAATAATATTTATTGACCGGTCATTGTCTTTGGTACACATCGTGGCTAATTAATGATATAAAGTGTACAGAGTGTTAAAAATGTGATGGTCACTATTGTCAGCGGTGAATCTACCCTTCTGAATCGGTGGAAGTTTGTAAAAAAATTTGCTGCGAAATTATTTGAGGCCTTGAGAGCAAAAAGGGACTGACCCGCATTCTTAGCGAAATTGAGTTAGTGCTAATCATATAAAATAGGACAAAATTATTTGTTTTCAATGTGAGAGTCCGTCTTTGCTCTCAATGCCTCATTTATAACATCGAAAATTAATGTTAATTTTTTTTATACCGCATATTCTGCTCGTTGAAAGGGGAAATATCTTTCAAACTTTTTCTCTTTTCAGCGAGCAGAATGTGCCGAGGTACAAAAAAGTGTAACATGAATTTTCGATGTCCATCACTTTTTTAACACCCTATACAGTTAAGAAATATATAATATGGAATTAAAATTAAGGAAGGTCGCCTATCGAGTTCCCTATTCAGACTTTGCAAGTAGAACTTTGTTAGTCTATTGATATTAATATTCTCGGTGAATGCTGTATTGTAGGAGTTTAGATGGAAGACGGGAAGCCTTCTCAGTGTTCTAGGTGGTACGTACAGTTTAAATGGTTTCAAGATCTCGGTACAATGTACATAATTGTTTGAAGCCTTAGAAATGAATATCATGTCACACATATGTACATCTGCGCTGCTCAAGCGAACGCATTCCAATGAGCTTTAAAACGGATACATAGTCGTGACAAGTTCTAGAGATTCGTGACCTCACGATTTCGATCTGTTACTTTCTGCGAGCCCCGGACTTTAACTTTAATAAAACTACTCCATTCGAAGATTCACTTTTTATTTGCAGTACGCTGTTTCGATGGTTTTCCAAACCACGAAGTGTTGAAATTTTGAAGTTCGAGAAGATCAACAGTGAACTTTAGTTTCTCCAAAAATTTTGGGCGAAAGAAATTGAAAAAGGTAGCAAAATGTTTTTATTGTGGCTGTCTCGACCGGGTGATTTTTAAACGCTTATTCTTCTTGTAGCAAATTAGCAATAATTCATATGTGAGTTGTCAGACTGTATTAATTTTAAAATTCTCTCGACCCTTTTGCATTAAAATATTTGATGAAATGTCGCGGCGGAAGCTTAGGCGCCAAATCTCCTAATACGCCCCTGGTTGTGAATGTTAAAACGGACGCTACGCGCAAAGGTAACCCCCGCGGAAGTAGAGTAATCGTTGATTCGACACCTGGATGACTTGGAATGCAGGGTTCGCCCAGGGAGCATCGATACCGATGGTTAGAAGCGTCCTCCACGGAAGCATTTCCGACTCGTGAGCCGTGAAGTTGGGAAAGATGGCGTTGGACCCGGACTATCGCCGGTCAAAGGTCACCGCCGATGAATAGGCCCCTCGTGAAAGGGTTAAACCGAGTGTGGAAGCCGCTGGCATTGACCCATTAACTCTCGAATGCCTGGAATTCCCAAGATTCTCCAGCGCAGCGGCGCGTGCACGCTCTGCAACCCTGGATCACATTGTACGAGCACGGGGCGTATATACGAGGCACGAGGCCAGGCGATCGTTCACAGTGGGACGAAGTACGTAACTCGTCCGCTGAGTCCCTCCGGCAGCTGCGAATTTGGGGAATCATCGAGGGGCGATCGACGATCTGGATGTTGTACTAATAGCTGATGAGATTAACAGTTTCTTGGGAGGAACGCTGGTGTTCGCAGCTCGCTAGAGCTCTCTCCAAGGAATACCATTTCTGGCCTTCCACTGGAAGCTTAATTTCACTCTGACTGACGTCCGTGAATAATCTTTCCATCGAATTCTCTTTCGTACCCTCGTAGTTACTTTCACGAGTACCTTTACCCTAATGAAAGTTTCATTTCCCTATAAGGCACTCTTTGTATTTCCCGAAAGCTTTCATCTACGAGCACTTTCACCCCTATACTTCACGTGTACATAAAATTACTTCTCGAGCACTTCCACTCTAACTGTCAGAGTCCAACACTTCATATTCCACGAGATCTTACTTCTTGAGCACTTTCAGCCTGCTGCTTAATATTCCACGGAATCTTATTTCTATGAGCACTTCCACCCTAGTGCTTGATACCCCACGGAATCTCACTTCTTACTTCCACGAGCACTTTCACCCTGGTGCTTCGCGTCTCGCGAAATCTTCAGCCAACGGTCTCCGCACCAGCGGAGTGTCTCGACTTCCTTGTAATCGGCAGATCATGCCTCCTCGAACACCCGCACCCCTCCCCACTTAGAGCCGCCAGCTGGGAAGAATGTGAGACGTTAACAAAAGAACAATCCCGGGACAGTTCTCCGCCTCCGAGGAGCTTTGAAGGCGATAACATTGAAACTGGAGAGCTGTAACGCGAAGTTTCCGCAGTTACCATTACTTCGGTTCTCTTTGATCGCGGGGGAAGGGCGGACTTTTAGCGTGGCCAGATTGCGCGCACCGCGCACATTGTTTCCTCTCGATTGTAAACATCGTGATTACTTCAGGGAGGCGGGAGCTCGCGTGGAGATAGGAAATAGCCGCGGTTGCAACGGTTCCGGCCCCCCCGAGGGCTCGTAATTGTATCTGCAGTACCCTCAACGACCTTAGGCAACCTGAATGGTAATGGAGGAAGTGCCCTGCTTTGAGAATTCTCGCCAATCCTCCTGGCAAAACCCTTCCTTCTACTCTGCTCTTAATTGCCCACCTAGTATCGCGTCTTTTACCACTTTCTTGCCACTGCAACCGCCATTCCACATTTCCTTCATTTCCCACGCGAAATAAGAGCGCAGGCATTGGCGTTTGGGAACGGCCTATTTGCGCCCGCTAAGGGAGGAAGGCATTCTTTTATAATGAAATGCAACTCTGTACGAAAAATCTTTATTGCCAACTGAAAATAGGGTATATATATTCAACTAATATTTTACGCTCCTAGATTGAAAAAGAAAAGACTACTATGGCCACAGCATACGACGACGTGAGGCTCTTGAAAAAAATTACAAATCGGGCGGTCGTGTAACTTTTTCACAGTGGCTTCTCCCTTTAAGTAGAGTTTGGAACAGAGTAATATCGGAGAGTCGACGTTGGGGGAATTGATAACTGGAGCTTTGAGGACCCGCAGTTCGCGGGTTCGAGTCCCACCGCGCGAGGATCGCATTTTCGCTTATATACAAGAGCGTAGAAGTCAGAATATCGACTGGAAAGTTTAGGGGCAGTCAATTTCGGTGGAGTCTGCAATCATTCGTCGTTTATATCATCCCTGAGAAGCAGACACGTAAGGAGTAAAATTCAACCGAAGTTCGTCCATCCTCGTTGACGACGCAGGTGACCGAAAAGTTGAACTCGTAAAAATTCCTTTGAAAGCTGCTCTCTGTACGAGGACCAGAAGTCAAAAGGTCCAGCGAGTCCGGAGAACCTCCTTGATACGCGATTCCAGCTTTCCTTCGCCCGAATCCCTGCGTTCCCGATCTTCCGAGAACTTTCGAAAATCCCCTCGGGCTCGCTAAACATCCCCGTGACTTCCGACCTATCCACGATGCTTCTGGAACGCTCGTCACCCCTGGGACTATCCTGAAACTCCGACGCGCACCCTCGTTGTCCTCGTTTGGATGCAGGTCTACTCGACATGGAAATGGACTGATTGCAGAAAGTACGTATACAGTTGAAAGAGTTGTGGAAGCTTGTCTGAAGCGAATCTCAACTAAAATAAAAGATAAACCAGAAGAGGACTATAAAACTTGTCAACAATTAATATCCATTAGAGACTGAAGTCAGAGAAATGGAACCTCGAAAGTTTGCACTTCCTAGATGCATCTATACTTCGTAACAATGATCCTGAGAACTGTATTACCCTTCTCGACTTACTTCCCTTGAAGGAAACCGTCCATCCCTCAATCCCCAAGTCATCCAACCCCCGTTTCCTCGGCTGTCACCCGCGAAACCCCTCGTGGACCAACTTTCCTCCGTTTCACCCCGTTTCGGCCGGAGGAACGGAAGCGTAAACAACGCCACTTTCCCTCTCGTTCGCACTTCTTCAGCGGCCCTCGTGTACAGCCTGTTACGTCCTCAATTCACACGTGCCGCGGACGAATTAACTGGCGACGAGAGTCGTCAAGGGGACCTACAGTCACGTACCACTGCCACGGCTGTGCACGTTTTTTTCGACCTCGTGGGGTGGAAACGGCCTGGTGGAGGGGAGCGAAAGAAAAAAGGAAAAAATTGCAAGCAACGTCTGAGCGTCGACGGGGCGGTGAGGGCCCGCGGTTGTTGTTAAGTTCTCCAGCCGGTGGCCGTTCACCCTTCAACGGGGGGTCGTTAAACGGCTGGGGAGAGGCTGCAAGGAACGCGTAGTCTCTTCAACCTGTGAATTAACTACGGAACGAGTCTTCACCTGGCGAACTTGTCTTCGCGAACTTCCTCGCGCTCTAATTGGAGGACACTTTCTCTGCTGCTGCTCGAGGGGCGGCTGGGCTTTTTGATTTACGAACACGCCGCTTTTCGTGCATCGTCGAATGAAACTTTGAGGTAGGTTGCTTCTGGAACTCCGAAGAAATCCTGCGCAGGAGGGCCACCTCTTGAAGCGAAGGAATGTTGGGATTAAAGGTTAAAGGACAAGGTGATGAGCTCTTGAAGGCTTCGTATTGCAGGTGGCAGTTGCTAGGGTTGCTTCTCTATCTTCAGGACACTATACAAGCAGGGCACTTTTGTACAGGGGATTCGAGCAGTTCTTTATTTACTCTGCTTGTGTAGAAGGAGAGACAAAAATTGAGACAAACATGTCAGCAGTAACTAAATCTAAATAATGTAAATAGTCGCGAGAGATGAGATTTTTGAAAACATATCGTGAAACTTGTCTCACGAGAGTCTAGTTTATATAAAACTAGTGCAAAAATAATTAAAACCATAATAAAATAATGAAATACTTGTCTCGCGTGATTAAAGTCTCGTGTGAGGGGCGATACTTTTGTCTCGTCGTGGATTTGCACATTTAGATTGAAATATCTTACAGCAGTCAGCACTCTGCTACTAGAAATTCCTCCCCATAAACCCCGCTGCACTGTCTACGTCCACCCCCAACGCCTCCATCTCCGTGACACAAGGCTGTTTAGCCCGTTTCCAGCGAAAGGGCGTCAGGATCGCAGAACGAGTCGCGGGCAATTAATTGCCCGGATATTTCATCGCGGAGCGATCCGGTTCGATCGTCGAAAGGAAATTTCGCGTCGTCAGCTTGAACGACGTTAATTTTCAACGAGAATTAAACATGGTTAAGCTCCACCTCCAGTCTTCCATATACTTTGAAATTCCCTTCTGCCTTCAACCTCCACCTTTATTAACGTCCCCATGTACGCCAGACATTATCGTAATGGAATAAGCATTATCCTGATTGAAAATCTCCGTCGAAGGGTGCAAAAGGGCAGGGGGGAGGCGGACTGTTCCACAGTGGGGTGGGAGAAGTTCAATTTGAATCGACGGATTTATTCGGATTTCAGCGGACCCTGTCTGTCGATGCTGTCTCCGCGGGCAGCATCGGGCTCGCGACCCGTGATCGTCGTTCCATTTTAGAGACATCATTGTCTATTAATCCCGCGCTTCGACTGTCATTTAAAATAACAATCAGACGGGCGATGCTTTGGACAAAGCAGCGCCGCGTTATACGGGCATTTGGGGGAATGAAAGCAAGGGTCGTTAGTATAATCGGGCAGCCAATACGTAGCGAATTTTAGATGAGCGCGAAATGAGCGCAGACCTCTGTATAATGCACGACGGAACAAAAGAAGCACTGCCGCCGCGGAACGGGTTAGAATTTCGACTTTAGACCCGCGAAATTATATCTCGCGAGTGGCTCTCCAGCGCTTGTAAGAGTACGATCCACGCGAAAGGAACCTTAGCTACAGGATCGATTGGTATTCATGAGTACATATTGAACTTGCCCTGTTTCGCCGTGTCCACGTGTATCGAGGATTTTCCATCCGACCGAGGGCTTTCATTTGCAAACCAATTTGTCTCCGTCAAATATTGACGCCAACCCCCAGCGATTAATTACGGCATTAATCATCACCATGATATTTCGCGCAACAGGAAGCCTCTTCCTCTACCCCACCAACGGCTTCCTTGATAGCTTTCCGTTTTCCTCGGTCACTTTCAAACTTCCACGCTTAACGCTTTGACGAGCGCGAATTTCGGAGCAAACTTCTGAAAAATTCCAAAGTACAGTTTCGCGGTCGATAAATATGAAATGTTTAAGAAAGTGTTAATTATTCGATGCAGGCTTCCTAGAAGCTTTTTCTTTTTTTTTCTCAAGTTAGATTTTGAAACTGGAACCAGGGTGTTGCCAGATTCTTTATAGGTTTCCAGAGTTATTATTATTACTATTATTACGACTTTGTTACTTAATTGCGTAATACTAATTACTGCAAATAAAATGAAATGAAATGAGAAGAACAATGGTGGCTAATACACAGTAGGAGCAAACGCGATAAAACCCGCTCAGGATTGAATCGATCACGGTTCCCTTCGCCGATGAGCGTGGAGAAGTTTGTTTTCCAATTTCGCGGCGATCTTTGGCCGATCCGGCGAGCGTGTGCGCGCACACGCGCCACCGATCGATCCTGCGGCGTTCATCAGAGTTTCCACGACACCGTGGCGGTCTCTAATTATAATTACGGCCGTCTGTTTATTGCCGCTTGTCGGCCGCGGCTGGTATTAATAGAGCCGGCGCGTTTTAAGCGCAGGTCGCGCGAACGAACGCGACGTCTAACGTCGGCTTTATTAAACGGTCGGGTTTAATTGAACTCTGCGATGAATCCACGCACGCGACTCGCCGACGTCGTTGCTGGTCTATTTTTAATGGCTGCTCCTTTTTTTCCCCGACCCCCTTCTCCCCGCACCAATAAAGGCTACGTAAACATCCGAGTTTTCTTCGGGGAAAAGAAGAATCCATTATTGAGTAAACAGCGCGGAAGTTGAGAGAATTTTCTGCTATGTTCTGCCCAGTTGCCCGTAGATCGACGTAGAAGGGATCTATATCTACCCAGGGCTTTGTTGACCAACGTGCACGCGAAGGGACAACTGAAAGTCTCGTTTCCGAGACGGTTAAACCTTTTGTAGCTTTATGCTCCCGTCGATTCGACGTGGGCGGTGGGAATTTGGAATTGTTTGCTGGGGAATTGTTGTGACTGTGATTGAGAGTAACTATCGGTTAGCTATCGCGTGACAAATGATTGTTTTTCTTGTAGAGACTCTTCAGCGAATTAATTGCGTAATTAGCGAATATCTGCCTTCGAAAGAATTGCAGGAAATGGGTAGCTTTGCGTGAAGATTAATGTGCGATGCATTAAGCGGGGCAAGTGGTAGGTTTCGCGACCGCCTGCATTAATTAGCGTCGCAGGAGGCGAAATAGTGGAGGCTCGATTAAAAGGGATGATGAATTAACAAGCTGTCCGGGGGTGAAGAATCTCGGGCGAGTGGCGAAGTTGCAGGGGCAGGTTCAACTATTTCAAAGTCACCCCCGTGGATGGATACAATAATAATTTCACCCTTGCCTCGCTGGAGGCCCCAGAATTCTCTTGCCCTCTTGCAAACCCCTTGGCGACAGCATTTCTAACTTTAGCGCTCGTTGAATTCGAGTATCGTGAAACGTGAAAAGAGCTCCCTTCTTCTTTACAAATACCCCTCGATTTTCTAATTTCGATCTCATTAATTCCCTTCGCCTTGAGTCTCCTTATTTTGCTTTACTTTACTTCAAGTTTCTTTGATTTTCTTTCATTTACTTTAATTTACTTCAATTTACTTCGCTTCACTTTACTTTACTCCACTTTGCTTTACTTTGCTAAAACGAGGAATTAGCGAACCACTAATGAATGTTTCACTTCGGACTCGAGATATTCATCGCGGCGAAATACGATGTTTAATTTACTCGGTGTATAAGGGATCGCATGGAGGTGTATAGAGGGTGGCTTCGTACTTTAGAGCATTCGATTTAAACGCAGCACCGGTGACCTTTCACGCGGTGAATGTACAGGTATTCAGTCTTTTCATCCCTTTGTGGGGGGCAGCAGGAAATTTTCAATAGAGCTACCTAATGCTCTATCGGCTCGATAAACTTGCTGGTATTTCTGGAATCTGCGGACGATTTCTTGCCCCCCTCGCCCGCGGGGCAGGGGCCGCAGGAATGATCGGATTAATCGTCATCGATCCCGCGAAACAGTGCTGCAAAATTCCCTTCGTCGCTTTCGACGCCCACGGTAACTAGAGCTGCGTTAACTGGCCGATGAAGGATGACGAAGGGGATGATCGGCAAAATCGCGGGACACGATCGTTTAAAACGATGCTCGGGCGCGTGTCCCATTGAAATTCAATCTTTTTGCGCGACGGGTGCATCGCGGCGGACGTCCTTTAATAATGGAAATAAATGCCGCTTTAATTACGCGCCCCGTTAATTAGCGGGCACGGTTGGATATCAATTTGTCAATTAATCCATGCAAACATTCGCGCCACGTTTCACTCGCGCATATCACCTGAACTGATCGAGAATAAAAAACAATTTCTCGTACACATATGTTCCTATCGTGGGTATAATATCGGTAAAACACTAAGTCAAAAATCACTCTGTTTACTTTTCCGTGAGAAAACAGAAAAAGTAGCCTTCATAATATAAAACTTAAAAGATTCATATACTAAATTAAGGTGTTACGCCACGATGATAGGCCAAAAATGGTAGGATAACTTTGGAGAAGATCTTAAAATAATTTATGAATTTTATTAAAAATGTAACAGAAAGTTATTATCTATTCGAGATCTATGTCATATAAAATACATTAATTCAAAATACTTATACGTATACAGAATAGTGTTTAACAAAAAGTTATTACTAAATTAGGTTCTCTATTCTTTATACATTACGTGTTTATTAAATAAAATAAATAAAATGGCAGTAATTGAGACATATACCCTAATACCGAAGTGTTTCCAACAGATTACCATATTACATATCGCCTATATTTCTGCTCACTACATTATAAATCCCTTCCACCTCATATTCGATGGATAAATTCGTGTCCTGATATTAAATGTAAATCTCGACGATATATATTTCTAAACTATTCCTAAGTCACCTCTATATTCCTCCTTTCCCTTGTCTCGTCCCTGTCTGTCCATCTACGTTTCTGCTTTTCTATCTTAATGCGGCATAATAATAATTTTTTTCTCTTAACAATTTTCCTCTTAATTTTTCTGTTTTTACTTTTCTTTCCTAATTTTAGTTTTAGTTACGGTTAGGCTTCTAACAGTATTGTACTGCAACCTCGCCTTTTACTTCGCTATTCTTTATGTATTAGTGTTCTTTTCGTACGTTTCCAAGTAATAAAGACGAATAATAATAATAATAATAATAATAATAATATTTCCACCAAATTCCCAAACTGTTCGTTGATTTTCGAAAACCTTCCCTGTTCTCGTAAATGCAGTACCTATACATATTCCGTTGATACAGTATCGTAAGCGATCGTAAAAAAGGTAAATCGAATTTTTATATCAACACCAGAATAGATCCCAGTGTTCCAAGAATTGACACGTACGTGACAGAGCGGCAGATCCCGCGCAGGCTAACCTCCTTGCGGGCGAGTTTTCTGGAAAATCCCTCTAAATAAAGGTGCTGGAAAATAGAGCAGCGAACGGGACGTTGGGCCCGCTGAAAGAGCGCTGCCATTGCATCGTCTCCCCCCGATATCTCGCCGCGACGCGACGCACCCTGCTATCTCGCGCTGCCACGTAGAATATTCATAGCTCTCGGTGTGCGCCGCTCGCTTCCGGCTGCTGGGGCGCGCACACCCTCCGGCCAGGATGTGACGTCTTGGCGAAAATCCGTAGCTACGCGACGAGGGGCGTAACGTATGACGTTATTTTCGCGTGCTACGTGTCTCGAATAAAGCGGCCGGGGATAAATAAAAACGAGGGGCTGGAGAGGAGCGCGAGGAAACCGTGGAAAACGACTGGAACGGAAGCACGAACGTATTCAGAATCGTATTGCGCTCCTTCTGTGCTCCCTTCCCCTTAACGACTGCCGCCAGCGTGCAAACGTTGGCATAATTCACAAAGGACACTCCGAATAATCCTTAGGGATATTCTATGCGACGGGGAGAGGGTTGATGGCGTCGGAGTGCATGGGGAAACTGATTCGAATGGGCGAAATAATGCAGAGATATTGGAATTCGCAGGGAGGAAGGCAAATTTGGATTTTCGGGGCGAGTGGAAGAGGTGAATTCATCGTTAGGCTGGTATTTTGAAGGCGTGGAGGCGCCGACCTCGTAATAGTTGTTTGTTAGACCGACCAATGTCGATTTTCGATAAAAACCGAGCGACAGTCTATCTGTTTCCCTTGGCGAATGTTTGCCATGCTTTCGACCACGATAAAAGCTCTTTGCGCTTGCCTCGTTTGTAGGCACGTTTCTGTGAGCTGTTATCGGGGGACTCCAGTAGATAAGAATAATAATAATTATGTATTTATTACACGATTTAAGACACATTAGTATACATTTAATTGAATTATAGGTGTGCACGTAGATCTATTTTCACGATTCAGCGAGATGCAGCTTTTAAAATTATTATTAATCTTATAAGGGAAGATCGGCAACCCGGGAATTCAAAAAATTATGAAATTTTGGGGATATATAAAACAGATGTAAGTATGTATTACGCCTTTCTTTTGCTGCTTAAATTCACTCCAAGCGGTTGAAATTGACCATTAATTAACCACAAATTATCCAAAGTTAATTTCCTCGCAGTGGCATTCGATACCGAATACTTCCTACGATCCAACGATCCCGGGGAACTCGCCGAGGCGCGGAACGTATCGTCGAGCATGGTGGAGGTTCCTGGCGGATCGATCCATCGGGAAGAAATATTAAATTGAAACAGGGCCAACGCGATATAGAAGTCGCGGAAAAGTTTTCGCGCGGGGGCGGGGGAGGCGCGAGTTCACCGGCCGCAAAAACCGCCGGGGAAAAATGGGAAAAAGTTTGGGCAACAAGCCGGCACGCGGGTGGAGCACGACGGTCAGTGGATGGAGAACCGACCGCAGGAAAAATATTTTATAAATATTCCATCCCCGTGGGCGCGCGCCTCGATAAACGAGGCGAAGCAGCGAGTATCGCTTTTACTGCTGGCTACACGAATTCGTTCCCGTTCTCCCACGCGTTCCATACTTTCCCGCTGAGAGCTATTAAATCGAGTCGTCCTGCGGATTGTTCCTCGCGTCCCTCTGATCTGTACCAAAGGGCTGTTCGCGTCCAGCTGATTGTACTTCGTACCAAATGGATCGCTCGTTCCATGGACACCAAGATTGATGTTTTCACAGCTTTCATCAAATTTTAGCGCGACAGTTACACCTACGCTTTGACCAATACAGCTCCATGTGCATACTTCAATTTGTAATTCAAGGGTCCAGAAAAGAAATTGAAGAGTCCTTGTAGAAAGTTTTCAGGAGAGAGACAGAGCTTCTCTGACTTGAAATTTATTTACGCAATTTAATTTATTTTGATCGTTAAATATGCTTAATTATATAATAAACCAGATGTACCACAAAATTTTCTGTTTTTTTTTTTGTATTAATATAGTCGAAACTCCAAAGTCATGAAAAAAAGAATTATATTTTTAGAAAACCTTGTATGTGTCACCTCTTAGTTGCAGAGAAAACTGAATGTGCCATTCATTTAAATTCGCAAGCAGTGTAAGTTCGATGTACCAGCGGCACCTTCTTTCGACACTATTGGTAACTTATTTACAAAGAGGAATTGTCGTTCAGAAAATTTTCCGATAAATTTTCTTTTTTAATTCTAGCACTTACAGTGTTTCCTACAATGAAGGGTGCCATTTGCCTCCCACGCTAGAGTAGCGGTGAAAAAGAATTGGTAAAAGTAGGCAGGTATAAAGAATTTAAAATTCATGTCCAATAGATCAGAGGTTGCAAGGGTAGGTACACTTAAACGAACACGTAAAAGTACGAGTACTAAACTTTCTTTTAACCACCCCTATAAATCAGCCCCCGCGTTTACCCAGAGGGGACGGTAACGGGCGGGTGAATTCTTAATAACAGCGTTGCCAGCGCTTGTGATCGAGCGACGTGTCGGAAAAATTAACGCACCAGAAGAATCTGCGAAGAAAATGCTGAGGCGAAAAGCCGGGCGAGGACGTGCATGCAGCGGGGTGTTCATAGGGGTGGGCGGGAGGACAGCGGGCGCGGGAGGGTGAAAGAGGGTGAAAGAGGGTGAAAGACGTTCGGGCGTTTCCGGGCGGTTTCGGCCCCGGCCGCTGGGTCATTGGGTCAAATCTTCGGTTACATGGGGGTAGCCGTACACAGGGGCGGGCTGTACGCGTTCACAATGCAAACTTCAACCCTTAGCGGCGCGGCCGGCTCGTTATTCGATGCACGACTATTTTTAGAAGCAGCGACCGCCTCCGTGTAAGAGGGAAGCCGTGTGGCCTCACGCCGGCCAGGTCGAGCCCGAATGAAAGATGAATAACGCCTGGCTTCGCGGGACCACGGTGCCCCGTAACCACCCCCCTCGGTCCGCCCTCCCGCGCGCCATCACCCACCAGACGTTCCACCCGTCTCTGCTCTCCGGTTCGCACGCTCGTCACGCCGGTATCGATTCCAAAGGAGTCCTGTCAATTTTCCCCGATCCAGCCTCGGGTCTCGGGGGGTTGTTAACCCTTCCGACGTGCCTGTCGATGCCAAACGGCCAATTGGTTGTCGCGTCCCGATACGGGCCGATCCGCGATGCTTATTGGACTTTTGAAAAGCCGCCCCCGTCCCGCTGCCGCGTTCCCGCTCGCGAGGCCGACGGTCGCGCGACCGCGACGCGAGCGGTCAGCATATCTGGAAGCTGCAATAGAAAATAGAATACCGCGGCTCATCGAGAGCGGAGTCTCCCGCGCGGAGGAGGACAGGCACGCCGAGCCCCCGCTGAAAAGGTTCGCGTGAAAAAGTTGGCGCTCGCGGGGAGGGGAGTTTCACTCGGACTAACAAAGGCTGAACCTAATAAAGCGCGAATTCGCTGGAACGAGGATGGAGGAGCTGGATCGGCAGGGAGGAGAGAGGTGAAGAGAGAGAGAGGGGAATGGTGAAGAAGGCCAGAGTGGTTGGAAGACAAATTGCTAGGCTATATCGGGACCGAGTGAATTGCATTATTTGTTGGACGGTTGGGGTTTTTAGGGAATTAAAAAGAAGCCGACCGGCCCGGAATCGGGCCGCGATAATTCTGGTCCACCGTACAGCCGTGGTATTCCGCGGCGGGCTTCCGCCGAAATCGTGTCTATTCGCGGACCGAAGCTCGTTAAACAAATTAAGCCCTCGGTGTGCGCTCTCGAGCCGGAGTGTCGCAATTAAAAATCGCCCCGGGGAAACCTCGAGTGTCACTGAATTACGGACAATATTAATAAATGTCAGTTTCGCGTCGCCGGCATCGGTCAACCGAAATGTCACCGCGCCACGTCGCAATTCCGAAGCGCAGCTGGCTGAACAAAGAAAGTAGATCCGCGGGGCGATCGGATAAAAATGTCCCAGCGCTCCCTCGCGAATTGGGAATATTTCAACGCTTCTTCTTCGCTGTCTTCCACCTCGTCCTTTTCAATCGCGCAAGGGAAGCAGCCCGGAGGACGACGAAGCTCGTCCTTATTCCTGGCAAGCAGCGCCGGAGAGATTGCTGCCCGAAGAAAGTGGAGCGCGACAAAAGTCGTTAGTATCCTGGTGAAAAATTGGCCAAGAATTCGGGACGACCCGCTGGCCAGCCCGGCAATTAGCTAAGCGACGGGGATTTGAATGAATCTCAATCGGGACTCGAGGGGAGAGGGGCTAGTGTCCTCTTCTTTTCGTCGAGTCGCTACTTCAACGCCTCTACGACACTTGCTCTCGTCGCGAAGGAGAGACGAGGGGTGTTTCTGCGAAATGGGCCACGTTAGATCAACGATGCTGCAGCCTCGACGTCCAGCGCCGTCCAGAAACAGCGCACCTTTCTTCCTCGCTGACAAAACACCCTCGGACACGCGTCGCTTTATATTGTTGTAATTCTACGTCGACCGGCGGAGAAGCTCGGTCGAATGGGAAATAGTTTTTCATTCATTTTGAGTCAACGACAGTCGAAGAAAAGACAGCGAGTAAGAAAGAGTGAGAGCGAATGATAAAGAACGAACGATAGTCGAATATGAAAATGACTCAATATGATCCAAATCACATAGTGATTGGTCTTATCTTCATCAGAAAAACACCATTAATATGTTAAAATATTTTCATAAGAATGAAACCATAAATATAAATATTTAATTTGTCATTAAGCCTGTGGCCTTTTAATGAATGATAATTGGCTTGTTTCCACTCGTATCGCCTTTCACGCTTGACTGCTTCCGAAGAAGATCCCTCCAGTTGGTGGGGCGAGGCGACGAGCATATAACGAATATTCCTGGCAAACATATAACGAATATTAAATCAACACCAGTATGAATTATAGGAGTAATTATTATATTATTATCAATAGCCACAGCTTTCCTAGGATATGTATTACCACGAGGACAAATATCTTTTTGAGGTGCTACAGTTATTACAAATTTACTCTCAGCCATTCCTTATATTGGTCAAATAATAGTTGAATGAATTTGGGGGGAATTCTCCATTGATAACGCTACATTACACCGATTTCATTCATTCCATTTCATTTTACCATTAATTATCATAATTCTAGTAATTATGCACCTATTTCTCCTACACTTAAAAGGATCAAATAACCCTCTCGCTACAAATAGAAATAAATATAAAAAAAATAAAAAAACTATAATTAAGTATAAAATATAATAAAAAAAAATTTACTATACTACTTTGCTGCGAGTAAAGAGGAGCAGTCTTAGACACTCGATCCTCTCTAGATCTTAAAACCCACGTCACGAGAGCACACCCCCATCTCCTGGCCACTCTGAGGCGTCTCCCAAACACCTCAAGAGTCAACCGAATCTTCGCCAGTCGGATTAAAGAGATAGACGATATACTCGCCTACGTGTGAAACAATCTATTAATCTCCCTGGACGAACATCGAACCCAACAGCTCCCAATCCCGTGCTTTCATTATTCACCCCGAGATTTCTCCTGTGATCAATGGGAGAAAGTTGCTCGAGCTTCCTCGAATCCAGCCAATCGTTTCAGGGCTCGAAATCGGTCGTGGCAGTTTAATGGAGACTAATGAACGCCCAGCGAATTAACCGGCTGGAAAGCCGTGCTTCTAGCGCGTTTCCCGTGTTGTCAGTCCCCTTCACAATGGACCGCTCGCTGCGTGCAACCCTTTCGCGCGTAGGATGCCAATTCGCGAGTGTCGATACGCAGCGACACAGATAATGGCCCCGTTACTAAGAAGGTGGGCAGAGAAATTCTTAGGGAAATTGCAGCGTACTTACCGATGCAATGGAACGCAACGAAGCACGGTTGCCGTTTACGCTAAAGTTCTCTGGTAACCGTTCATTCGGGTGCGACGCGTGTTTGCCGATATTATTTTCGAGCGTGCTCGGATTGCCAATTAACGCGATCCCGCGCGGATTTGTCCCCTGTGGCAGCAATTCCTCCAATTAAGCGTCCCGAAATGACGTTACATAATAGATCGATTAACAAATGACGGTTGATTCGTGCAACAGCCGTGTCAGCGTCTCTCTGGGGGTCTGTCGCGTAGCTTGGGCTCGAAATTGCGTTAAGGAAAGAGGAATTTGGCTGAGCTGTTCTAGTATTAATTTGCAAATGATCGTGATAGTAGCATCTTGCTCCTTTTTTTTTGTTTACGCATAAATTCTTAAGCAACTTCGTGGGTGGCTAGAGTGCTGAAAAAAATTTGTTCACGTGTTCAACCGTTTGCTGAGACACCCAATAGTTTACGAGATATTTAGCAATAATTCCATAGCTATCCACCTACGAAGTTGCATAAAAATTGGTGCGTAACAGGATTATCCGGGATATTTCTCCGTCCCAGTAACTCTTTATGTAACGCTACACCTTTGTTTCCTCCTTTCGGTTCGAGAGTTATTTTTAATATTAGATACTTGCCAAAATTTCCTTCTTGCTTCCTTCGGCAAAGCGTTACATCGTTCTCTTGATAGGCGCGACCACTCGAGGGTTAAGAATAAAGTAGGAAGGTTGCTGGTGACAGTGTCTCGTTCCCACGCAATGGTAATTAACAACAGGTCGAGGGTAGAAACTGGAACGCCGGGGCGATTCTTTCCCGAGAGAAAGCTGAGAAGATTCTCGGTGGTAGAAGTTGAATAGGTCAGTTGGAACCACCGTCTTCTAGCATAATTCTCGTCTCGAGTGCCATTACACGCACCTGCTGAGCTCCCAAGGACAGCTCGCCCCCTCTCGTTAATTTCGATTCCACGCGCACTTGGAACGTCGCTACTCGCCCGCTAATTGGCTCCTACGCACAGTGTTTCGGATTAATTGGAAAACGAAGGGTCGAATCTCGTGGACGCAGCGAACTTCACTCTCCTTTTGCCATTTACTTTGACACTTTGCCCTGGTATAATCGCTCTTTAACACTCTTTAATAATCTTCTTTATCACTCGAAAGGAGTGTAGAAATCTGTAATAAATTTGCGAAGAAATTCCACAAATTCACAACCCAATTCCAAAATCGAAACGTGCAAAGAGACCCGCAAGAATCCACCTTGTCCCAAAGCTGTGGATGAAGAGAAAGGATTTGAAGACACAGATTCAGAGCTTTCCCCGTATGTACTCTGCTGTACATGCTCGCGGTACATCCCTCCGCGTACACGGAATTTGCATGAGGAAAATAGCTGAAGCCACCCCGAGTCCCAGGCACGAGTGCACGTGAGCGAATAATTAATCGACCAAATTGCTAGGCAAAATGGTAACAACGCTCTGACATTTCCCTCGAGCTCCTTAACCGTTGTAAATATAAGGGAATCCTCTTTCCCTCTCCCCTCCATCGAAAAGAGTCTTCCACGTTTTCCTGCAGCAATATCGTCGCTGCCTCCACAAAACCTGCGAAGAAGAGGGTCGAAAGGGTCGACAGAACGCATTATGCAAATTATGCGCCACATAATAAAAAACTATATCGCACAGTTAATAATAAAGGAATCCCACTCGCACGTCAACAAAATGAAAATCTAATTCCTCTTTGTATACTCCGTAAAGGCGAAACATGTTAAAAAGAAAACAGCTGCAAAATTTGAGTGCAAAAAATTTCCTCGCGCTGGCCCCGAGTGGAAGCAAGTCCCAGAACCAGCAGAAACATGCCGGGGTGGAATAAAATATACATTGGAGGGTGGAGAGGCGAGTGACGAAGCGGAGCGGTTTCAAAAATGGAGTAGCTAAGAATAGAGAATACTTAAAGGCGCGCGGGGGATGATAAAAGTCGCCGGGGGTAGGTGCACGGCGGTGGAAGGAAATGGGAGGCGTGCAGAGAGAGGATGTGGGAATTATCGACTCCGAAGTCTGGTAACGAGAGGGAACTCGCCGTCTTTGGCTACGAGCAATCGTACACCGCTGAAATACCCCCGAAATTCCGAGAATTCCCCGCGGGGCTCGCCGCGCCGCGCTTTTTATCATTTTAATATCCGACTGCTTTCATTCGAGGCCGAGCGCGCCGGCTCGCGTGCCCCCGGAGAATGTGGAATCGGATTCTAACCGACTTGGGCCGCTTTATTACGGGAAATAAAGTTGCCAGCGAGACGCGACGGAAATCGTGGAGACGTAACTCGATTAAACGGCAGGGAACGATCGTCCTCGAGTCTGCTTTTAAATCACTAATGCCCTGGTCTTCTTCCTCGCTGCTTTCGCGCTTCTTTGCTACTCAAGTCCGCAATATTTAATGGCATAAGAAAACTCACTGAAGTGGACTTCCTGTTTTCCGGTCGAACGCGTTCGTCTCGAGAAGTCTTAGTTAATTTTGGGGAAAGGACATGCTTCAACTTCGGAATGGCCTTGACACTTTCACCTGCAAATGTACAATCCCTAGCACGCGATATTAATTTATATCCACAGGGCTGCTCGAAATGCTGGCTCCTGTGTGCGAATAAATTGACCGAAGATCGCGGGATGTTGCGATAAGGAAGTGGAAGTAGCTAAGCAGGGAGCAAATAAGATTCGCCGGCGGAAGGGGATGAAAAGGCCGAGCTGGCCATTTATCAGGGATGAATTAATTGACGTCGACGCTGCATCCCCCGTTAGCCTGATGCATCTCTGCAGCAGCACTCCGTCATCGCCCTAGAAACCTGCTGAAAAGTCGGCGGCCGAAGAAAGGATACAAACGTCCCCTTTCAATCCGCGAAGCGAAAATTCGCGAAGCTTGAAAATTAATTCTCGCGCGACAAGCTCGAAGCCTCGCACGCGGCGGACACCTCTGACTCCCCGTTTCTCGAGCAACTGTCCTCCCCCCAAAATGTGTCAGCAACCCCCTCCACCTACATTCCCGCGCTTGAAAGAAGTCACTGATTTCTGGAGCGAAAAGTATTTACAGGCGACAATGCCGCGGTAAGTCGACAACGTGAAAGACCGTAATGCGAGGAGACGCAGGTGGGAGAGGGCGGCGGCGACGAATCGGGGTGAAAAGAGCACGGAGAAGAGGGCAGACAATACGCTCGTCGATGTCGCCGCCCCGTCGGCAGCGCGATCATCCCCCCGACTTGACATGAATTTTCTCTAAAGCTGTCACTATTTTCGGGGATGCTGTCCGCGGAAGGCGACGGCGAAAGGGGGACAGGGGATCAAGGAAGAGGAGCGGAAGCGGCGTTTTTGTCGACCCGCGCCATTCACTCACCCGTAAACACGAGAACCTAGGGCGCGAGAACGACCCTCGTACAACCCTTGCGCCCTGCAACCTTTGACTCACGTGCACCGCCGTTGATCTCGGCGCCAACAACGCGTAAACTTTCCTCCCTTTTTTTGAGGGAAGAGAGAGACTAAAGGCCCCTCACCTGTGCTCCGCGCGTCGCTACTAAACATTAGGAGAAAGAGGTCCAAGTGTGTTTCTACCGCGAGAGTAGCAGTTTCTAGAATTGAAGGATGTGGTTTATTGTTTACCGTTAACTTGCCACGCGGCAGAATGGAAACGGTCGGAGTTACGAGCGCAACTGCTCGCGTTACTGGCTCCCAGCATGAATTAAGAACACCCCTTCCCCTGTTTAGAGGGAGCAATATTATTCCACGGACTCGTATAATTCATAAACAACGATACACGCGATACCGCAGCCCCCTTCTTCATCCGCCCCTCGAGAAACGGTTGGATGGCAAATTTTTTCACCGCGTTCTCCTTGAACTTTCCTCCTTTTATCCGTTTCTTGGCGAATCGCAGTGCGCTCTTTGGGGGGAGCATTCTCCGACACACCTTCCTCAGGAATCGCGTTCAGGCCCGCGTACGCTCGCAACAATGGCCCGACGAGCTTCCGTTATCGATAGAATCTTCCGCTGAGAGTACACAGAGACAATCTGCATTTTTTTAAATTAGTTTCTTCGCGATCGCTTCTCCGCTCCTTCGAGCCTCGCGGAACAATCGAAATATAGTGGAGCTGAGGAGGGCTGAGTGGAGAAGGGTGGAAAATCGAAGCAGGACTCTCGCGATTCAACGAAACCGGAAATCGGCGACTGGAGCTTCTTTTGTTCCCTAGGGAGGCTTGCATTCTTTGACGCCGCGCTCGTTGGTAATTGAATTCCATTGGCTTCGCTTCTCCCTTGATTCCCCCTTATCCTTCGTTGAATATGGAGGAATTCTCCTTGAGGGTCCTCCGAGCAATCCTCCCAATTTTTTCGCAGGCAGCCTACGTAGGTATCGCTGAAATATTGCTTCGTGGCTCGGCGTTTTATTGTTTCTCCGCGACGCTTCTCACGCGACAGAATCCCGCCGAGCGAGTAATGCTCGCCGAAGGGACTATATACGGGTCGTTCGTACAAGCCGCGGGGGTTGTCACCGGAATTCGAGCCGCCGAGATCAGCCTTGGGGCCGATTTCCATCCAGCCGCGACCGGCGACACGCGATCCGCCGGCTCCGTGCTTGTAATCGGTGCAGTTTCGCTTTTTCGTGGTGGAACGGAGGCCCCAAGGAAAAGGCGATGGCGGTGCGTGCCACGGCCGATAAAATCCTCCGACTCTTTGGGGGGAGGGAACATTTTTTTCCCGAGCGTGCGTCGCGGGCGTTTTCGAAGGGCCGAGCGGTACCAACGCCGCGACACCTTTCGAAATTCGCCTCTGGCCCCGTTGCGTAACAATCGCGACGATCTCTGGCCACAATCGAGCCTCGATCCCAGAGCCACTGAAAACTGGAGCTCCGAGTTTTAGTAGGAATTCCCCAAGTTTGATAGCCTTCGATCAGGTAACTTTTCACCTTTACCTTGGTGGACGAATTTCGTAGCCACTTTTGTCTTTCGATCTCCCGCTTCTAATACACTTTGAATAAGTCAGCCGCCTGAATTCTCTTTACTCCATACGGTGCTTCTTAACTTCCAATTAAAATTCAAATAAATTGTATCAAATTTTTAATCAATTCAATTTTAATGTAATATATCAAATTATTTCATTTTCAATTAAAATTAAGTAACATGTCTGCTAAAAAAAATTTGGATGAAATACATATGTAAAAATTTTACTATTGCTGTATTAATTTACAAATATATAAGTTCCTTCTTCTCCCTTTTTCATTGGAACACGCTGATAGAGGAAACGGTACAAGGAAATGGACGAGGGGAAACAGTGGAGGGAACGGTTCCTCGTGCATCGATCTATTCGATACGATTAATTCTCGGAGCCTCTCCCTCAGGATGCAATTACAATGAATACAAACGTGCTCGGAAAATATTACTTTTTTTTATATATCGCCGGGGTGCTCTTTCGTTTGCACAAGAAGGGGGCGAGCAACCCTCTAATTGCAATTTCCCTTCCGCTCTCGGTAGGTACCTCGGGGTTGGCGATCTCCCGGTGTTCATTTTATTCCACGCGGGCCGTTTGTTTCGCTGTTTCCTTCGGACGGTTCGCCAGCGAAATTCGCCTGGACGGCGCGACGAAGCGTCCTCTGCAAACATATCAAGTATGTGCGGACACGTAGCCCGGCCGGCCATTATTCGTGGGAATCGTCGGCCTCCTAATAACGGAGATACCGTCGTTGATTCGGTTATCTCGTCGGCATTCACGGGATCGTTCCGCGTTCCGTATTCACCAATGAATATCGGCAATTTTCAACGATCGCTCGGCGTATGCACAATGCTCGGACGAAAGTCTATTAAATTCCAGTCGATTCTTCGCCGGGCACAATAAGCATGGCGCTTCGTTTATCGTCACTGCTGCTTGCCCATCCTTTCCTGCCACTCGTCGTGCTTCTTGGTTCTTTTAGAAGTATTCGAAGGACTCGAATGCACGCAGCATTCTAATACTATGTGTATTATAGTATTCGTTGTGGAAAATTAAGAAGAGAAAACACAACTGGATTTCCAATAACTTATGGTGAGGTTTCGTTATAAGGAATCGCTGTATAGTTTTACAATGCTATGAGCAGTATTCTAATGCTATATTGTGGTCTTTGTTCTGGAACATTAAAGTATAGGAAGCACAACTGGGTTTCCATTATTCTCCAGTACCTAGATCGCGATTATGTTTCCTTATAAGGAATCACGTTCAAATCTCTAGCAACAGAGTTTACCGTGACGACTGCAGATTGCAAAGGGATTGTTCATGGATCTGATAGGGGCGAGTGGAGGGTCACGTGACTGCCGTTCAACGAGTCCATTTTAGTTAATTAAAATAACGTTTGTCGGTGCTGCTCGGCTGAGTCTGTCGATGAGGACAACTAACTAGGTCGCTGATAATCAAACTGATAAGGGCCACGAGGCCTGTCGTTGCTTGGAGGAATGCAGCCTGCAGTTCTTCAGATCTGAAAGCCCTGAAAACTCGCAATTTTTCTCCAAATTTGAAGCTAGATTAACTCCTTTGGTATCCTCTACAACCTCCCTTCACATTAATTCTCCGCCAACACTAGAGAGGCGAAGTTAACGCACTCGCAAAGAAACGCAAGGAAAAAGCATCCAAGGCGAGACGGAGAAGAAAAACGCTAATCCTGACTGCAGAGCACGGTTTTTTCTTTCATTGCTCGTCGCGGCAAACCGTTGGAACGAGTGTCGAGTGGCAGCCGAGTGGCAAGGATCGATGGGAACGCAACGATACTCGCTGTTTAACGATCAGCCGGGCTTCCACGTCGCTGGGCGTGCATTTTGGCGCGAGGCGCAGGAAGAATGACGTACAGAGCGAATATTTCTAGAATCCTTCTTACCTTTCCATTCCCCCTCTTAGCCTTTTGGCAAGGTTTCACGTGTACCGCCTCGCGAGAAATCGCCGCCCCGTGCACGCGAGCGTTATTCAACATCGCCTGGGACGGACTTCACGTGGCCGGCCCGATTAATCATACGAGACACGTAGAAGCAATTAGGAGAGCTCTGTTTATGAACGCGAAATCCGGAGACGGTCAATTACCAGGGGTGGGGCGCTCGGGGGTGGGGCCGGGGTGGCAAGGACGACCGCGATTATTTAATTACTCAATCCATTAAAAAGGGCGGCCGGCCTGGCGTGATTCGGAGCCGTCCGGGCGGCGATCTTTGCGCTAACCAGATTTGTTTACTCGTACGCGCTCGATCTTATTACTCTTTCAAACGAGGATAAGGAAGTAATCCTGTTATTAAGGCTCTACGAAGAAATTCAACCCTGTACTGGATATCGCCTACGCGAATCCCACGACTGCCCTTCGAGGGGCATTTAAACCATTCCACGACTCTCGGCAGCTTGCTTCCCAAGGACCTCTGGGTGGTGAACCAGTTTGGAAGTGTCAGGATCACTGGATCAGGCTAGCAGGAGGATCTGGGAACAGTAGCGAAACTGTACAAGCCCACCAAATATTCTCAAATTCACACTCGTTAAACCCTACTAAAGTAATCTCACGAGGCAATTCTTTCATTATTTTATTACTTTTTTGTCATTAGTTGCGTGTAATTAGACACTCGTGAGACAAGCTTCATAATATATTTTCAAAAATCACATCTCTCGCGACTATTTCCATTATTTGTATTTAATTGTTGCTGAAATTTTTGCCTCGTGATAAAAAGGCTTATGTAAAGTCTCATCGTGGATTCGCACCTTTGCAATAATTAGCAATACGTAGTCTCCGAACACTCGCGGAGCTCGTTGCGAGCTCGCTAAGTTCATCCCCTTTAAAAACAACGCAAATTCTAAAGCTTACACTTTCTACGCGCGTTTACCACCCTCGGGGACTCAGCCCTCGCTTCTCACCCCTGGAAAGTCGGCTCTCAGCTTCCACGTACAAGCTTCTTTCTAAACGATTCGCTGGTCGCTTGGAGGAAGAAGTACAACCCCTTTCTTTCGCTCGCCGGGAATGCAGCGTCGCCATTGGCATCGATATCGCCGCGGCGCGTTTTAAAACCGTATTGATCGTGGGAACGGCGCATCGATGAGAATGCAGTTCAACCTGTCGCCGGATAGTTCACTCGTGAGGATTCTCTGCTCCGATTAGACTCGAATAACGGTCGGATCTTTCGTCTGATCGACACCAATACACACTACTCGCACGCCCCTCTGCTGACCTAGAAATCGCTGCGCCGACGGGAGCAACGCGTCCGTAGAAAAATTTCACGTGCAAGGAGCCCACCGTTACGTAACCCACCCTCGCCCTTCGCTGCCCATCCAGATCAAACCCCCCAACGATCCGGACTTCTCGCACGCGAAAGGTCGAATTTTCAATTAACGCTTTGAGTGGCAGAAAGCTTCCGAAAATGGCCCTTCAAGTGGGGCAGTCTTTTCGCGACGAAATATCAAGAAATATAGCCTTGACAACGTGGTGACTATAATCCATGAGCGATCCAATCGCTATAGGGGAGATCCCCTAGTACTTAAGGCGTTTCTCAAGTGAGAAGAAAGGAATAATATTAAATCAATATCCTTATCTGTGCTCACGCGACTGGAACGTGTCGAAACCTTGGTAATTCTTTTTTCTATCTCGTTTACGGAGGATAACAGCTGACTAGCGTTTGAAATATCACAGATATAGCTAATGTCCGGTATTAGGTGCCGTCCGGTGTCAAGGGAACTCCCCCTAAATTCATATCTTCCCCATATTTGGGTCCCTCGATCCCTCGAAGCGAAGGGGCAAATGAATTAGCTAGGGGAACATTCATGGGTCGTACAGAGCGGAGGGAAGTTGGAGGCGCGAAATCTGACCGCGTTGCGACAGGTGCAGCCGTCACGGCCACCTGCAGGTGCGTGCAACTGCACACACTGGCTTGCACCTTGACCCAGCGATCAGACTTGAGCCGTGGCTGAAACTCGCGTGCGAATCAAGATTAAGTAGCTGCTACCTGGGGCTGACCTTACCCGGTGAACACGATCGCCGGGTGCGTAATAAAACGTCTTTCCTGCCCAGCGAATCACTCGTGGATCATCGTTCCCAGGTCACAAGTCCCAGCATCCTCTAAAACTTCCCCGGAATCCAGACCAATTCAACGAAGTCGCATTTCTCTTTGAAACAACTTCCTGACATTTTGTTTCCCACACACTCGCGAACGTTGTAGACCAGACAGGGCTGCGACTTGAAGTTGTTACTGAAGTCAAGTCAGACTCACTTGCGCGCCTGTTCCCTGTGTCCAAGTTTCCCTTGCAAAATTTCGTGACGCTGCGATTAGCCAGACCTGGCTGCTAGTAGAGTAGCCTGGCAATAGTCAGCCGCTGCGCGAGTGGAACGAGATGCATTAGTCAGACGTGCGATGCGAAGCTCCCAGTGTTGTCTTTGCTTCAGAGAACAGCATTATGACTTTAGAGATGGGTGCTTTGTTTAACTAAAGCTTGGTGGATTTTTAATCCAGTACACTTTTTCATTTAAAACTGTGTACAGAACTCGATGTAACCGACGTTTGAACAGAGATGCAACGGGTGCATTCTGTCAGCAGATAGATTGGAAATGTGTGTCAGGCGGGGAAGTTGTTAATTAGTAATTAAGTGTTCGTTAACAACAGTTCGTATTCACTGTGCGTCGCGGTTCGCATGAACGGCGGGGAATTGGATTCTGTCTGAACTGTGCAACTCGCGGGAAGTTAAATAGGTGCATTTTCGACTTCCCATTAACGTCGATTCGATTGAAATTTATCGGCTGCGGAACTAGCGCGGCGATAATTATTATACAACCAGAGAAAACTGTGTCACCTTCTTTCTACCATCGTTCTCTGTTCTCCTTGAAAAAGTCGCCTCCCAAATCCACGCTTTCATTCCCCCCCCCCCCCTCCTCCCTCGATTCGATATTTCTGTCCCTCAACCCCCAGCTGGATTTAAACTAGAACTGTAATTATTCGAATATTCGTGTACTTAGATTATTGAAATATTCGTCACAGCTCCACTTTAAACTCGGAAACCGAAGTGCAGAATTTCTGCACGGACAATCGAAAGCTTTGTAAAACTCGCAGCCGACGTTGTCTCCCGTTTCGACGTCTCCTCTTCCTCCCTCGGAGCCTCCCCGCCGAGCGGAGAAGCACGCGGTCGCTGCCGTCCAAGGGTAGATTAGTGCTTTCACGTGAAAGGGGAAAGATGTTCGGCACCGTTCGAAGCACTTTATTGGCCTCTAAGTAGAAAAGTCCATTAAACATCGGACCTCCGTGCGTGCGCGTGCACGTGCGTGTGCCTGTTTCCTCTCTGCCCATTGCAATCGAGTCGCGAAAAGTCCAGCCTCTGCGCCAATAAAATAAAAAGTCGTCTTTCGCGAGAAACAGGGATACACGACGATCCCCCTTTGTCGGGGATGTCGAAAGCAGGAGGCCGTATAGCGCTCGCTCCATTCGTGAATAATTGAGAACCTTGCAGCAAGACCGGTGCGGCTCCATTTTTTAGTTTTTGAGTTACGACGCGTAATATATGTAAAAGAAAATACTGCATCGTTTGGTGCACGTTTCGCGCAAATCCGATAACGAATGAGGGATTTATTTCAAATAAATAAAAATAGAAATATTAATATTTATATCAAATAAAAAAATATGAATATTTTTTTAGATATAGGATATTTTATCGCTAAAAATAGAAATAAAAACTTATCAACTCAATAACTACTAGATACTTATTGTATGAAAATAAATATTTCTCAAATAGCGTTCTCTTTTTAATTAATATTAAACTTGACTTAATAGTCAATGCAATAATTTTATAAACAGTTTTTCCTTATTTACTCGAAGTTGATAAAGATGGAGATGCACCCTCTCGCTGCAAAGTCCTCAATTCTATTCGAGAGGAAACAAATTAATGTTGAATGCTACGTTAATAATGTTTATCCGCCCGGTATCATCTATAGCCCCCGCGACCGCGTAAATCGCGCAATTATGGTCGCGGAACGTCTCTATTGAAAGAGCGCGTGTCGCGAAAAGTGGACGCTGTAGCACCGCGTTGCAGCCGTCGCCGTTCCCTTTAGCGTTAGCTTTGCATTGTTCCGTAAGTCGCGCAACGGAGCGCATGAATATTTCAGGGGTAGAG
Organism: Andrena hattorfiana; assembly: GCA_944738655.2. Taxonomy (NCBI): domain Eukaryota; kingdom Metazoa; phylum Arthropoda; class Insecta; order Hymenoptera; family Andrenidae; genus Andrena; species Andrena hattorfiana. Next base: position 6,006,111 of record OX122893.2, read on the forward strand.
ACGGACGTTCTTGCCGGGCCTGCCTCGGTGTGCAGAGAGCCAGCCCACCTCGTTCAATCGCCGCGGGAATTGAACGGAACCGCGGAAAGTGGTTCAAGTACGGGCATGCAACGAACGCCTCTGCCCGAAATAACGATTACTCCCACGCTGTTTACCTGAGAGACGGCCTATCGATTATGCCACGCGATAAATATAACGTAACTAAAGCCGGCCGACCTTCTTCGAAGGCGAGCATAGTCAATGCTCGTTTTCAAGGTGGCGTTCTTTCAGCTATACGTGGCCAACGCTGCACCCTAGTCAAGGCAGACGGCAGCTAATAGGCTTTACTACTAGGATGTCAGACGGGCTGAGTTTCAGAAATTGGTGGCCGAGCTTGAAACGTGAAATGGAAGGATTTTTACTTTAAGGCTGACGATTCTTTTTTTCTTATATTATTGACAAAGCATTTACAATCAGATCCATGTGAAGATCCAATACACCAGTGTTTCCTAATCTATTTTGAGTCGCGACCCTCTTTTATAATATTCAAATAACCTGCGAGAGGTAAATTTAATAAGGTAAATAAAACACATTAAAAATAGGTATTTCAGAATGTGATTCTTCTTTCTGTCATGAATGAAAAATCTGTGTTACATCATCAATAGAATATGGCAATGTCACCGTATTAAAAGAAATAAGTCATGAGAATCGTCAACTATAAATAACAGCGGCAACCCCCAAAAAATATTTCGCTACCCCCTTGGGGTTTGTAAACCACTGTTTCGGAACCACTGCAATACATACAATACCTATGTAGACGACCACTGCTGGTATAGCTATATATTAAATTAGGCAAATCTGTTTACCAGATTTAGTGGAGCGTATCTTTTTAGTCCGTCAGTGCGATTGTTTGAACGAGTCAATTCTGAAGCTAGCGAATTTCTATGCTCTGATAACTGTTTTATATTCCGTTTGCTGCAATTTTGTATTAACTATATTAATTTTTCTGTATGGTCAATATCATGTCGTCGAAGACAGGGGCGTTACATATGTTACGTGGAGTTTTTGATTGGAATTTTTAGAGTGACGAATTTAATCTGAATTTGTTAATCTACTTACGATAATATAGTTTTCAAAATGAAACGTAGGAGTCTCGAGATCCAATTGGACCATCCATAGCTTGACTAAAACGCTGCCACCGTTCGAATGTGGCCGCAGGGGATATGGAATCGGTTTAGCCAGAATTGGGATTGGGAATGGAAATTAGAGCGTCTTAGGAATGCAATAGAGGGTGCACACTAGAATCGTGCATCATGCGATCAGTGGGAAAGGTTAAGGGTTGAATACTCGACGAAGACTAAATGGGATTTAAGTGGCGAGTTCCTCGGCCCGTGCGAAAAATAAAAGGACTTTCTACCGTGGCCACCGTGGCGGGTTGCGCGAAATTTTATTCAATTTCGTCTAATCTGATTATCCTGTTATTTAACTTGGCGTACAGCGTCACGGTTAGATTACCTTGCTAATGAGATACAGAAATTTCAGCCGATGCTTTTCCAAGCTATCTGGAGCTCCTGTCCCCTACTCTGTTGCCCCAGTTTCCATTTTTTTGCACGATACACTTTCCCACACTGTTAACCCATATAATTGACGAGGAAAAGTGTGCATCGAATCGCAAGAAGTTTCCACGAAATATCAAACAAAATGTATAAGAATATTAACCCAATAACGCCCAGTGTTCTATTTTGGTACCACTTTTAATACCCACGAGCACAGCTTGAAATAGGAAATTAACGATATTTTGCATCCCACGTATAAATGAATATTATAAAAATAATTTAGACTTAACGAGTTGCTATTTTCAATTAGGTACACATACAGTTTCTATGCTCCCCCCATAAAAAAAACTAGAACCCAACACGCAAATTTTCGTTACAAAAGTAATTCTCCACCGTTTATCCCAACGCACAACGCGAATCTAAAGGTTCAACAGAAGACCTCCGATTGCTTCAAGTAGTGTAACCAATGCATAAATCAGCCCAACAGAGCCCAGCGCCTGCGCACCGCGCTGAATTAAAGCCGATGTGCGGTCTTAACGACCTTAAGGTCCACGCACACACACACACACACCAGTTCCTTGACGCTGGAGTGCCGCCAGTGTGAGTGGTAAGAAATATCGCTTTCCTATTTTGTAACGGGGCAGCTCACACTTGTCCCTGTCAAAGAGACAAAGCGACCACCGACACTGGCTGCGCCGAGCCGTCGCGGGGCTGCTACGTGTGAATCCGCCCTTACCGCTCGCTCGCCCGAGTCCGGAAGGAAGTATTTGCAAGTGGACGATAAAACACCGGGCGTAACGAGCCCCCGTAAGAATTAATAGCCGTCTGGCTGGCGCAGCGCTGAGAAATTATAATAAACGCGGCAATAACGGCGCGCCTGAGAAACGCGAGGCCCATTAGCTGATTTTCCCGACGCAGCTCGTTTTACGCCGCGTGTCGAGCCTCCATCGCGCTACAAACTCTTTCAAAGTAACTTCCCGACGCTCCTGGCCGATCTCGCCATTCTCCCCGCCAACAAAGTCACGTTTACCTCCGTTCCACCCCTGAGACATCCACCCCCCGCGCGGTGTGCTTCGCGCGATAGTGTTTCAGCGTACTTCTCGCGTCTTGCTGCAGAAACTTGTCGAAACTCGGAGGCAGATTCGCGCACAGTCGTTTCGCTGATAAGTGGAGGGTGGCTGGAAGGCGCTCCGTCGAACGAGAAATATCGCTTTTCCGTCCACCTCCCGGACGACGCAGGGTTTTCGTCCAGAGATCCTATCGAACTGCTCTGGGAGTGGAAGCGCGAGCAATTTTTCTGGGGGATATTACGCCAGAGCTTGAAGAATGATAAAAGGATGCAGGGGGATGATTTTAGCATCACAGTCTTCGTTATTTTTTATTTTTATAGTTCCTTAGAAAATTAATCGATTGGGGTGTTTGTTAGGTCGATTAAATCTTCCACTCGAGAACTACTCTTCGACAATGCCAAGCGCCTGTGTTGAACCTGAAAATCGTTCTATAGAATAACGCGGAAATGACAAAATGCAGGAGAGTTGTTGAAGGCAGATCTGTGGAAGCTAGAGAAGGACTGTTTATCGCCGCGAGGCCTTCGACTGTTCTCTTACATCAGTCTGTTAATCTCATCCATATTCAAGAGCCACTCCGCTTTGCTGAATCGGATTCACCCTGGCTGCTTCGTTAAACGCATTAAGAACTAGCAACTCAGAAGCCGGAGAGGGGACGGCTCCTCTGGCGAGATTTTTTTCACCGGTACCTGAGAACTCTGTGTAGGTACTTGGGTGATAGTAGCAACCCTTATTCGCCTCTGTTTTGCTTCTGCTAGCTCTGCATTGGTCTTCAGGGCTAGATACAGCCATCCCCAATTTGGCAGGCTGGTACCCACTGATCTCCAGAATATTAATGTCCAATTTCCCCCCCGCACTCTCATCGAATTGGCAAAGTTGCCGAAGGGGTCAGCTGGCAGCGTTTTCGCGTCCCGACTTCTACCATCTTGGGGAATATTTAACGCAGCTGGCGTCTGCAAGCTTCTACTCGGAGCCACGTTCCTCCCCCAGGCCCTCCACTTCTTCTTCGTTTCCAATTGCGCGACACAGATTGGTCGTTCGTAGGTATCCGGAGCACCAGTGACTCTTTCGGAGTGTATCAATCTCTCAGCGGCCATGCATCACTCGCCTCCGTCTAATTGGCAAATGCGCCTGACGACCGCCAGCTGGCAAACCCCTCGAGGATCCTCAGACTCTTTCCACTTCCTGTTGCATATAGGCCTGGCCACGGTCGCGAAGGCACGCGCTTGGCTGCATTCGAGGATGCACCCATCGTTCAGGGGCTTTCGAGGCGGAGAGCCGCCCATTCGAGAGGACACTCGATCAAAAGTGCCTCCCTGTTGCAACTCGTCGTCGTTTCCCATCGTCTTCTATCATCCTCCTCGCGGCGGCGCTTGCCAGCTCGTGGCAGCGCCCTCGTCGCTCTGGTAAACCGCTAATGAATCATTTTACACAGACTGGGAGACCTGGCCGGCTGCGCGAGACACCAGTAATGTGGACAGAAATGGGTAGAATGTGATTTCAATAATTGTAATTACTTACTGTGGGCATTCGGGGTTTGGGAACGGCCTGTGGTGCGAGTGGCACACAGGTGGCGCTTCGTTAAATAGAGTCCGGAACATAGAGACCTCGGGGAGTCGACGTTGGGGGAATCGGTAACGCGCCTGACTAGTAATCCAGAGGACCCGCAGATCGCGGGTTCGAATCCCATCGCCCGAAGTTCCATTTTTCTTCTACATTTCTATATTATATATGACAACAACAACAACAAGACTTACCTTGAACTTAAAAAGAATTTAGTTGAATAAAGAAGAAGTCACTGTATAAATTTTAACGTGAAAAGAGCGTGGTAGGTGTTGATTCACTGGTGGGTTCATTCTAAGAGCTTCGAATGATGATCATCTAAGTATTCGAATATTTGAATACACCAGTGAATTCAAACTTTGGGATTCGAACTATTTAATAGTTGCGTAGGAGGTGTGCAAGGTCTCCGTGCGTGGCCTTGACCCGTTTCGAGGGAGGAGACCGGGTCAGGAGGCGCGGGATCGAAGGAGCAGCGTGCAGCCGTGCAGCTATGGCGGGCGCGCTTGTCTGGTTGCCTCGCACACGGAGCCGACTGGAAAGCCCGCGTACAGCCCCACGATTATCGTTATCGTTCCGACGCGGAGCGAGACCCTCGGAAATGGCAAATGTCGAGGAAGCACAGGGAGAGAGAGTAGCTTAGCTCGAAGGTCGCGCGCTTCTTCGCCGCTCCACCCCTTCGACTATAACCACCCCGCTGTTATCTTGTCGCGGCGGTAACGAGTTATGCGCGGGGCTTTGATCGATAACAATTACCATCCATTCTCATTCCTACCCGCCGCTCACTGTGGCTGTCCAGTCGTCAACTATTCCCCCCCTCGAGTTTATTAACTTCAGCTTTATTCCGCGGCGGTTTATGGCCGCGATAAAAAGCACTAGAGCGATCCAGCGGAACGTTAAAGCACCACCGACACCGCCGTGAATCACGCTAACACGGCTTCACGCTGCGCTTTTACTACAGCGGGACTGTAGATTGCGAAGATTCCTAAGCTCGCCTCGGAGAAACGAGGGACGCCTCGGAGTGGCGCGGCTCTTTCGCTGGTCATTATCGCGCGGCTGAAAATCGAGCAAAAATATCGCCTCTAATTAAGGACAGCTCCGCGAAAAGAGCGGCTCGGAGCTCGGCTTAAACAGCGAGCCTGAGAATGCACGCGAACGCGATTCCAGATTTCAGGAATCCTCGCCCATCCATCGCGCAGTCAAATTATTAAATACGTGCTTTCGTGAACTCGCTTCGAGTCACTTGCCTCATCGAGAAGCATTATCACGGTGATTCTCGCCCTGTGAGCCGCGAAGCGTTTTCTAGAAGGTCGCAACGGTCTTTGAGCTTTTTTTTTAATATTATTAAGTTAGAATTATATTTTGAAGTACCTATTTTTAATGTGTTTTCTTTACATTATTAAATTTACCTTACTTTATGGATCGCGACTCAAAAAATGTTGGGAAACACTGCATTATCACATTTCGCTGGTTGAGACCTGACTGCTGTCTAAATTAATGAGCGATGTAAAGGAAATGATGTAATAGGGCTTTGGTATTTGGTAATAGGGCTGGAAAAGTGATCGGACAAGCAGAAATTGAAGGGATCAGACTTTTTTCTCCGCATTTCCCAGGGAAGACGAGCCATCGATTTAAATTGCAAGAGATAAGGAAGCCCGTGAAGGGTGGGCTCGCGATAATAATTTCAGCGAAATCAGCGCCGCTCGTCTATCAAAGCCAAGGATCCACGGCGACGGGGAGGAAAACGGGGACTCGCCGGGAACTTTGACGAATCCACGGCCCCTCTATACGTGTAACGAATAACGGAATAAAGCTCGTTAATGCGCTACGCGTGCAGCCGCGAGTGGATGAGGGAGCCTGGTCGGGGGAGAGCCACGGAGCGGCTGGGATTTCCTCGAGACATGGGAAACGGGAGGGCGAGAATCCTTATTATTAGCGTGCAAGCGAATTACTTGCTCTAATAAAAGCAATTGGCTTCCATCACACTTTAATGGCCCGTTGAGTTATAAGTAGAGAGTAGAAGGGTGGACGAAAGTGAAAGTAGAACAGTAATTCTTCCACAGGCTGTTGGTATATCCTCGGAATATAATTGACGAAGCAAACACACGATTGCAGCGAACGGTACACACCACTGACTAACCAGCTATTGTTTTCTCTTTCTGTTCACAGCTGACAGCAGTTTTCTCCTGGCGAACGCTCAGATCGTCGACTTCCCTATTGTCTATTGCAACGAAAGCTTTTGCAAAATCTCTGGCTATAATCGTGCCGAGGTAATCCCCAGTTCTCTGCGATCGTTGCATCCCTGAAATCTCATCTCGCTGGTGTAGCCTGCTCTTAATTTTCCGTCCTCCATCCCACCATTCGACTCACTCTCGCCATTGCTTCTTTCTCGCTCGAACGTGGTCCCTTTTCTTTTGTTTCTTTCGATCCATAACGCATTCGGATTATCGCGAAATTCGTTGAAAGTCTACGCCACTCTCGGGGAATATCCTGCTTTGCGAATGTTTCGTTTAATGTTTGTAGAAGAAGAGGGAAAGCTCGTGTATTTTTGCGACTCTATTCTAATCCTCGGGGCTCGGGTTTCTCACACTGTACGGTAGCCCTGAGCTTTGCTTTCGCGAGAATTACACCACTCGAACAGCCACGGAATCGGTTTAATGTAATTGCGCATTACACTTGGCTATTTTCAAATTCGATCTGATCTCGACTACCGTTCGGATGTTAATGCTGGGCGCGAGGAAAGAACAGTGAATGGGCGAATCGCGGTGCGCTTGATTTCGAGCGATTACCACTTTTCCATTACCGCTTTTCGCGCAATTAAATCGAGCGGTTACGGTGGGTTTATGCAATGCCCCTCTGCGTTGGAGCTCGAGCGACTGGATAGGTATTATTAGACACCTAGGATTTTATAATATTATTATTTTATATATAAAAATGTTAGGCTTAGATGTTAACGATCGCGACGCTGGAAACTATGCCTTTTTATCATAATTTTTTCTCGTTCTACTCTTTTCAAACGCTGACTCCTCTCTTTTAGCTTTCGCCAATCAGCTACACCTTAACATCATCATTCTGCACCAATGATTAAGAAGTAGCTTGATTAGTACGGATACCGGTGTGGCGGCAGTAATAATTAAGCATAGTTGTTGATATGTCGGCAGGTTATGCAAAAGTCCTGCCGCTGCGGATTCATGTACGGGGAGTTGACGGACAAAGAGACGATCGCCAGGATCGAGGAATGCCTCGAGGGCCAGATTCACGATCAATTCGAGATCCTGCTGTACAAGAAGAACAGTAAGTACCGTAGGCGATAGTATCGCGGCATGGGAGACGCTTAAATGTGGTGTTCTTGGCTTCTTTCTCGGTTGGGATCGACGACTATAAATCTGGCCCTTCAAGAGTTCTCATCGATTTCCCTTAGAATCTTCAAAAGACCAACATTCTAACTTCAATTTCACAAAGAAAAAATAACGAGCAATTCCAGTAATTACTTAATCACTGATCAGTAGATCCATTAATTTTCTTCCACTTGAATTAACGCTGCTGCGAAAAATCCTGAGATCATGCGAAGGAGGAAATTCCTAAAACTATCCTATGAAAAAAAATTCTACAGAAGAAAAATCCTAAAACTATCCTGAGAAGAAAAATTCTAAGACTATCGTAAGAAGAAAAATTCTAAGACTATCCTGAGAAGAAAAATCCTAAAACTATCCTGAGAAGAAAATTTCTAAGACTATCGTAAGAAGAAAAATTCTAAGACTATCCTAAGATTAAAATCCTAAAACTATCCTGAGAAGAAAATTTCTAAGACTACCCTAAGAAGAAATATCTTAAAACTATCCTAAGAAGAAAAATCCTAAAACTATCCTGAAAAGAAAAATTCTAAGACTATCGTAAGAAGAAAAATTCTAAGACTATCCTGAGAAGAAAAATCCTAAAACTATCCTGAGAAGAAAATTTCTAAGACTATTCTAAGAAGAAAAATCTTAAAACTATCCTAAGAAGAAAAATCCTAAAACTATCCTGAAAAGAAAATTTCTAAGACTATCGTAAGAAGAAAATATTTAAAACTATCCTACAAAGATAAATCCTTACATAATCCGAAAAAGAAAATTCCTAAGACTGTCTTAAAAAGAAAAATTCTAAGATGAAAAATCCCAAAACAACCTTGAAAAGAAATATCTTAAAACTATCCTAAGAAGAAAAATCCTAAAACTATCCTGAAAAGAAAAATTCTAAGACTATCGTAAGAAGAAAACTTCTAACACAATCCCAAGAAAAAAAATCCTAAAACTATCCTGAGAAGAAAATTTCTAAGACTACCCTAAGAAGAAAAATCTTAAAACTATCCTAAGAAGAAAAATCCTAAAACTATCCTGAAAAGAAAATTTCTAAGACTACCCTAAGAAGAAAAATCTTAAAACTATCCTACAAAAATAAATCCTTACATAATCCGAAAAAGAAAATTCCTAAGACTGTCTTAAGAAGAAAAATTCTAAGATGAAAAATCCCAAGACTATCCTAAGAAGAAAAATCCTAAGTCACTAAATTCAGATAAGCCAAGCTCACTCAGGTATCACCCCCCCCCCCCCCAAAAAAGAGCAATACTTTCATTCTCAAAATAAAAAGCACAATTAGCCAGAATTTGACCAACTGTTTTACCACAACTGTGCACAATGCAAATTCTTCCATTACCCGAGTGTGCACAGAGAGTAATTGGTACATCAGTATTGCAGCTACTGTAGTCGTCGATCCTCGCCGAGCAACTGTGACGGAACGCCTGGAGGCACGATATGATGTATCATTGTGCATGCTCGATTCGCTGGTCGACCAGCGAAACTGTCTGCACTCGTCTGTTACGGATCTATACGTGTATTCGGCTTCGAGTCTCGTGTACTCACGTGTTGGTGTCGCCTGATCTCGCCTCGTGTGTCAGTAACAGTGTCAGAGAAGCGTTACTCCGTTCATTCTGCCGTGCACATTCATGTGGTACTCCCTATTCAAAGACGTCACCGTTCATAAATCAGTTTCACCCGCGCCGCCGTCGCTGCTCGCCCATTCTGTCTCTTCTTTCTCTTTTTTTTCTTCTCTTCTCTAATCTGAAACCGTGCGAACACGACACCCAAGAGCAGTGTCTAACGAGAGTCGCGTCTCTCTTCCCCTATTCTCTCGTTCAGAATCATTTCACGTTCGGGGCACGCTCGATTAGCGTCCGAGGAGTGTCGATCCGTCCGCCATTTAACGATTTCGCCGACTCCCCCTGTATACGGCTCGTTAACGATCGATAGGGAGCAGCAGGCATTAGGGTAGCGTCGCGGCGAACGGAAAGTTCGGTGAGATCCGAACGAAAGCGAGCCCTTGTCCTAATTACACAACCAAGAGCGCGACTGTCCGAGCCCAATAATGAATGATCGTTCTGTTTTAAGGTGCCCCACGAGGTATGTCTAGCACAGGTTCGCAAAAGAGTGCTCGAAAGACCCACCAGTAAGTCACCCTCGAATCTAACTATACAAAACACGATAATAATTTATAATTCTCTCTCTCTCTCTCTCTCTCTCTTTATATATATATATACATACAAACATGCATATACTATATAATATGTATATATATTCTTAAGATACTTATGCATATGTACATTGGTGATACTGTATACGATTGTTATACACCCATCTCTAGCGTGAACAAGAGACGACACACGTACAAGGATCGTCGAACGGTCCCTGGACCAAGGGGCGGCCATATTGAGAGGATACTGTTCGACCTCCCGACTTCTCTTGATTTCAGTTAATTTGCCCCGACTCTACACTAAGTACCAGACACACGTATTAACGGGTAAACGTCTCGTTTCCCCCTCTGTCAGCTCGGCGAACAGACCCGCGTTTTCTACTCTCCACGATCTCGCCGCGCCCCTCTCGACAGGTGTTTTTTTGTGAAATCGGTCGTGGGGTGAATTTATGCCCGGAGGAAAAATCGAGGGAGAGATAAGAAAGAACGTCTCTCGTGGAATAGAACGGATTTATCGTCTCCTTGCGGCTCGCCATTTTCCTCCTTCACCTTGTGATACCGTTATGAGCGGGGGTGGAGTGTGTAGCTGGATTGGGGGATGATTATTCGTGCAAAGGGAAATGAAGAATGTGGAGTAAGATTTTCTGAGAATCCTTCTGGTACTCGTGCACTCGACTGCCTTAGTTCGATCTCGACAATAAAATTGAGGAGTTGGAATGGTAAACGATGTATAATAAATGGCAGAGGGATGATAAATTATTCTTTTAGTGGAAAGGGGTGCAGATCCCGCGGCGGTAAACGATGTGAGTGCTGGAATAATTTATTTCAGTCGTAGGAAAGGAAAGACTGAATATTCTTGTACATCTGAAAAAATGTTACGCCTCATTTCTGAACTATTATTGCTCGAAGAATCGCCCCCTTTTCGGTCCTCCACGAAATCCCAACCCACCCTGCGCGTATCGGGAATAATTCACAGACCCTCCATTGACGTGATGCATATCTTCTCGTAACCCAGTTCTACTTCGCCCTATTTCCAATTCTACTCTTCCCTGTTCCCTGCTTACCCTAATCTCTTTCTCCCTGCGCCACCTGACTCCTCCCCGTTTCTTTCTACCCGTGCACATTACTCGCGGAGCGATCCCAATATCGAGCATCGATCCCAAGTCACAGCGAGATCGTCGAGAGCATCGAGAGCGATGCCATTTTCTCTTCCTCTACCGTTTGCCCGACTTCTGTCCAGTATCTAGAGAAGATGTTCGCTGGGCACGTACGCAAGTATCACAGTGTATGTATTTTGTCCGTGTGTTCGTCTTAATCGAAGCGAGGATATTGCACTCGACGAGCGTCGCGTGGACGTTCGAGCAGAGTAACCACAAGTTTTGTCTGATACTTTAACACAGTCCAGTAAGAAACTGCATATACGTATGTATATACAATTTAGAGTGGCCCTTCCTTATACGTGTCGATTTTTTCTCGTATTTCTTAGATTTCCCTATAATGGTTCCATTTCATAAAAGGAGAATCCCTGTAAACGTTGATTGCAATCAGACCAAAGGAAAGCCTTAAAGTTGCCATAAAGTTTAGAATTATTCAGTGGTTTGGTTTTAAAGAATTTCTCAAAAATGGTAAGCCCATGTCGAAATTTTGTTCAAATAGTATTAAAAGAGCAATCAATTTTCTACAATTACGGTATATATCATTTTTTCGTTCTTCCAACCATTTTTTAGATAATAGCGTTTGAATATAGAGAAGTCCGCCGTACAGGTGGCACGCGCGTAGTGCGAACCTCTCTAAATTCAAATGCAGTTATTTGGAAAATGGTTTGAGGCACGAAAAACTTATATACACAATAATTGCAGAAAATTGAATGGTCTTTTAATATTATTTGAACAAAATTTCGATAGGGCTTACCATTTTCGAGAAATTCTTTAAATCCAAACAAACGATGAATTCTAAAAAGGCCTGGTCAGCACCCTTTCCTGTTGTCCGATTGCAAACTTTTACTGGGATTATTTTTTGGGGAAATAGAAACCATACTAGGGATGAGAGCGAAAGAAATCGAATGTTGAAAAATAAGGGCCACGCTAATATACATGTCCGTAGGTAAAGTTCGCCAGCTTGCGTCGAATGGTGTCCGCGGTCCTTTAGATTGTGCCCGCCCGTTCGGGGTTTGTAATCGAGTCTCGAGTGTTTCCCAGTTAACGAAATGGGAATGAAAGAAAGACGCGTAAAGGGACGGGGTTTAAAGCGAGCCCAGTGGGCGCGGAGGTTGCGCAGGGGGCGGGGACGGCGGGGATTATGGGAGCAGAAAGAGGGATGAAATTTATAAAAGTGTTCCTCGTCGAAGGACATTTATCATTGGACGTCCTCGTTCCCTGTAAAAACATCCATCGGCGCACGATCTAATCCCAGGAGACAATAAATTACCGCGGCTCTTTATTCCCTGGCATCTTTGTCCTCTCCGCTGACGCGGATATATTCGTTGCGTCTATCCGTCGGGGGGTGGAATGTTTGCCCACGGTATTCAAAACAGCCTCCCTAGATGAGAATCGATGCAAACACCCATGCTTTCACTTTTCCATTATCTTTGTGCAAATTCATGCGGGACCATTTTTGGGAAACGATCCTCCCTCGCAAGAAACACTCTCAAAATATCTATCCAAGGGCGGATTCGAAGATTCCCGCCCTTTTCGCGAAGTATCATCAAATGTTTTAATTTAAAAGAATCGAGACAATTCCAAAAAGGAAAAAGTTTTCAAACTTGTTGTTTTTAAAGTTGTCTCAAGCATCTGTGTTCAGACCTTTTCCAATTTCTTTCGCTCAAAACTTGTCGCCCTTCAAAATTTGCTACACCCAAATCCGTCCCTGTATCCATCGCTGACTTTGTTCTCCCTGAAATATATTAACCACAAAGATCTAAGAGACCCGTGTTTATTTATCTTCGCCCAATCCCAATTTTAAGCAGTGAAATAATCCTAAAAGTCGATACATCTGTATTTCCCTTCCTATTTCACAGTCCCCTTTCGACTTGACCCACCCAAATTTCACCCGCAAAGTCATCCACCTTAAATACCCAAAACATTCTTTCTTGAAACCCCCAACCAAAGAAGTTACAAAATATAAACTCCCCTCGAGAAACACCTACAGTCTAAGATTACAAACCCCCGCGTCCAAACAGGGCGATTACCCCTGACCACCCTCGATTAGCCCCGATCAGTATCGCCAGATAACTCCGAGTAGCCCTTGAGCGAAGGACGACAAGCCGAGCGAGGGTGACGAGACGCGTCGTGTCGAGAATCGTTTCGAGTCCGTCCATCGGACGACTGGGCGTTGTTTCTTCTCACCCTCGGCGGTTCGTTGCCCCTGCCCACGCTTGCCCCCGACGCTGGTAGGTTCGTGGCCTAACCGAGTGGCTCGGCGACGCTTAATTAAGCGACCTTGCCGAGCACGGACCAAGCAACGGGGGAAAAAAAACCAGTGTCGAACGACCGTCGACGATGTTCCGCGGGTGAGAACTTCGGAGCGGGGGTGTCGAGGACTTTTTGGTGGCCGCGCCATGGGAGACATTTTGCAGGAGCGTTAACAAGGTCCCCCAATTGAGGGAACGGTACCCGGCGTTGGCTGCCGCGCGGCTCAAGTTTCACTCGGTGCGGAGATCGATATAACTTGGAGGCGTGGAAGTTCGGGAATTGGATCGGTTCGTTGGTAATTCTTCGCCAAATTGCTCGCGAGCTCCTCGGGTCTCGTTTCTTTTCCGAGCAGCTAACGCCTCGCGAAAGTCCTCGATAGCCCGTTGGAAAACTCTACCACCAAGGCACTATATTCGTGTACACTCTCACTGTGGATACTCTACACACTTTTTTAATTCATTAGCGTATTTATCCCCGAAACCTGCCAGGATCACTGTGGAGTGAACGAAACCAGCATCTGTGAAACAGCATCCACGATATCTAGCATTGCGATGAACGACTAATACCCTCCCATAGCCGTCCCCTCCCCCCTTCTACCGTGCCACCTAGAAACTGTGGAGACCGACTTCACCTCACGATAGAACGAGCACGAGCCATTAGCAAATAGTTCCCCCTGGATCTTCTCTCTGCATCCACTTGCCCCCCCCACACTCGACTCGCTCCCAGCACTGAAATATCCAACTAGTCGCATCCTAGATTAAGCACAGCTCGATACTTTATCAGACAGAGGATTCCACCTCTGAACACTCACGGCGATCGATGAAAATCGTCGCCCTGTTCTCTGCACACCGACACACACGTATACACACCGCTCATTTGCATGGTGGCATGAGTTCGCCGTTGGAAAAGGTTCCTTCGAGGGCCTCGACTTGGTACCGCGTCCAGCTTCTATCCAGCTAGCCCTCTACTAGCCGCTGTGTGCCTGCCACGCTGTGTTTGCTTTGTGTTACTTGTTGGCCTGCGAGCAACAGCTTTTCTGTAGCATGATAGCGAGAAGAATAGCACTCTGAGTGGCGCGAGGTTCTGGGGAATCATCGAGCGATGAAGAAGATGACTACTTGTCGAGGCGATTTTTCGAATAGTGTCTTGTTTTTTTTTTTATTAAAAAAAGAACGTGAAAACTTGATGAAGAATTTGAGTAGCTACCATTTTTCAAACAATAAATTCTTGCAAAATCGATGCCGACAAATTTTATTCGAATCGGTCGAGTAACCTCTGAGATATTGTACCGCAAATGCAGTAACTACGAAGAGGCCTTGGGAGAAGGGGCTGCTACGCGCCATTTCTTAAGATATCAAATTTATTTTTTAAGAGAATCCAGCTTAATTTATACGCAATAAAGTGTATATCTTGATTTTTAAACATGACGTTTTCTTATATGAAAAAAAAAATCGTAAAGGTGGCCCTGTTTTCCGACCTGTCGAGGGTGTGTAACCCCTTAACTTCGTGTACGCTCGGGCGGTACTTACTCCGGGTGCTTTCTGGGGAACATCGACGCGAGAGCACGCCGAAAGTGTGCACGAACCCGACGACGCCACTCAGAGTGATAGCGCACCCAGCGGGAAGAGTCGCCCTCTGTTGCAGGAGAGTATCTCGACGGCGAATCTTTCTGCAGGGAGATCGGCCCAAGACCCCAGCCGTTAGGGACGGGAACGGCTGAATTAGGTTGACGGCCGGTGATAGCTAGGTCGATAGATTAGAATCGATCCAAGCCCATTGTTCCGCGGTGAATGACAGCCGATCGTTTCGCTTGATGCACACAGAAACACCACTATGGCTGCTTCTCCAAATAGCGCCGATAAAGAACGAACGGGACCTGGTGGTCCTGTTCCTCCTCACCTTCCGGGACATCACTGCCCTGAAGCAACCGATCGAGGCGGACGACACCAAGGGTGGCCTCTCCAAGTTCGCCAAGCTCGCCAGGTCGGTCACCAGGTCCAGGTCCGTTCTCGTCTCGCAGTTCAGCTCCCATCTGCCCGCCCTCAAGGATTCCGTGGTGCCCACCACCGGAAAGCAGTCCCACTTAGCTCACGTAAGTTCGACGGGTCATCGCTTTCGGGTGTCAATAGTCGATACGTTTTCTGTCCCTTCACACTGTTTCAAAAATGGATCGTTGAATAATGGCAGTGTGTTAATCGAAGTTCGTGAATCCGAAATTCTAATTGCAAGTGGGTGTCATTGATGATCCCTAGGTAACGTGTTCTTGACTTCAAATTAAAACCAGGGGATTGGAGCAGACAAATTTTTTATTTCCTCCGCTCCGACATCAAAATACTTACTCCAGCTCCGCTCCTGCTCCACTCCAGCTACATTTTTTTAAATAAAAATTCTGTTAATACTTTCGAATACTGATCTTTCATTTGCAACAAACTCCATCTTTCTAGCTTTTCATTTTCATAGAGAAAACAATTCATAAAGAATGCTTAATTTTCGGGCAAAGAAAGTACTATGCCTCCTTAACACCGGGCTACGCGGCCCTACGATATAATATTTTTTCAACGATGAAAAATTGAGAATTGGTATTTATTAAAAACATTTCATTCGTCTGCGCTTATAAAATGAAAGAAAAGTTGGATGTGACTGTGAAGTGAACTGTCACGGGACTGGAACGTGTACGTCGAGCTTTAAGGGGTGTTCTCGTCGAGGGCAGGCTGGTTGCTCTAAATCTGGGGCTGTGCGTGGCAGATAAATTCGTTTCGCGTGAATTCCAGCGGGATGTAGGCCCCGTCGAATTTGTTCGCGAGATATTTGGCACGTTTAGCTGAAACTAGCGAGGGATTTGCGTTTGTGCATTCCAGAGATTGCTGGATTATCAGCGACGTTGGTATTCGTTGGGCGGTTGGTAGATTTAAACGAAGGCAGCCGGTGGCTTCGATGGGAATAATTGGGGTTGTAAATGTTCGTGATCGATATCCTGTTCAGATGATGTCCTTAAGCGGCGACGTGATGCCGCAGTACAGGCAAGAGGCGCCCAAGACACCGCCGCACATTTTGTTACATTACTGCGCGTTCAAGGCAATCTGGGATTGGATCATTTTGTGTTTGACCTTTTACACGGCCATCATGGTGCCCTACAACGTCGCCTTCAAGAACAAGACCAGCGAGGACGTCTCCCTGCTGGTCGTCGACAGCATCGTCGACGTCATATTCTTCATCGACATTGTCCTCAACTTTCACACGACCTTCGTCGGGCCTGGCGGTGAAGTGGTGTCCGACCCGAAGGTAATAAACGAGCAACAAACTATTAGGCAGGTGTCGAATGAAACTGTTGAAATTTTCAATTAATTATGAAATACCTGCGATTCTATGACTATCATCTAAACTGTTACAAAATGCAGTGTATTAACTGAAACTTTTATTCCATACATTTCTCCGTAAATAAGAAACTTTTATTTTCTTGAAAGTAGAGAAATGTTCCAGCTAAACAGTAATAGCTAACGTTTCCTTTGCTCTGAAAAGAGTTGAAATCGTAAGGGGTCCTCCAGACGCTGGTGCATGTTGCAGTGAAACACTGATGCATGCATCATGATGCAGGTTTCGTGATGCATGTTGCTAGGTCTGTAGATCGGTTTCCGTGTTTCAGCATCAGAAGCGAAACTGGCATCTTGCTCATCAGCTAGGCGCGTAAGTAAGATGCAAGAGTCATGAAACCTGCATCATGATGCATGCATCAGTGTTTCGCTGCAACATGCATCAGCGTCTGGAGGACCCCTAACAAGCAGATTTCCTGAGAAATTTCAGCTCGTCATTAAGGGGTTATACCTAGTCAGGCGGCCGAAAAGAGGCGAATGTTTGTGAATTTTTTTTGGAAAAACGGAAGCATATGATTTTACAGAACTTTTTGCACTTAAAAGAGCAACATTTAAGGAACATTTGGTAATTTTTTCGTAGAAAAATATTTACGTTTATAATAAAGTAACAATCGACATCCAAGAAGCCTTTTTAAAAATTTGGTTTTGCTGTGAGCATTGCCATTCGGAACCAAATTATCTAAAATAAAAAAACAAACGAGATTTCGTTAGTATATCAATGTATTCTCTGAATAACGGAGGGTATTTCCGAAATATTAATTTAAACCGAAATGGCGGCTCTTTAAACTTGAAATCCTGATTTTTTCGTGCAAAAATCACGCGAGAAAAATCGGGACGTCAACTTTAAATAACCGCCATTTTGTTTTAAATTAATATTTCAGAAATTCCCTCCGTTAATCAGAGGATACATTAATATACTAACGAAATCTTGTTTGTTTTTTGATTTTAAATAATTTGGTTCCGAACGGCAGTGCTCACAGCAAAACCAAATTTTTAAAAAGGCTTCTTGGATGTCGGTTGTTACTCTATTATAAACGTAAATATTTTTCTACGAAAAAATTACAAAATCTTCTTTAAATGTTGCTCTTTTAATTGCAAAAAGTTCTGTAAAAACATATGCTTCTGTTTTTTCAAAAAAAAATCAGAAACATTCGCCTTTTCTCGGTCGCCTAACTAGGTATAATCCCTTAAGTGATGACGTCATCCCAAGCAGACAGCTGAGCAGATGAGTTGGCCTCTGATTGCAGGTGATCAGGATGAACTACCTAAAATCCTGGTTCATTATCGACCTCCTCAGCTGCCTCCCCTACGACGTGTTCAACGCGTTCGACCACGACGAGGACGGCATAGGGAGCCTGTTCTCCGCCCTGAAGGTGGTCCGCCTGCTTCGCCTGGGCCGCGTGGTTCGCAAGCTAGACCGGTATCTGGAGTATGGAGCCGCGATGCTCATTCTTCTCCTCTGTTTCTACATGTTGGTTGCTCACTGGCTGGCCTGTGTCTGGTACGTCACTTTAAGGTGATTTTACCCTGCCCACACACAGAGAAAAGGTAACACAGCTGCGGCAGGATTGACGGCTACCCTCGACGTCATCACATCTACCAACGTAACGTCGCGCCCGACCGCGCACAGAATCCACACACAGACACGTACACACGGGAACACGCCGTGCCGCATGAGCAGCTCTCCACCCTCCTTCTCATCGGGGATGAAAGATACTCGGACCTCCCTTTTTATTTAATCGATACACCGGGTCAAACACACCCGCGCCCATTGAAAACTAATCCAAAGGCGTGCCACAGATCGAAAGGGGTTTAAAAACCCACTCCGATGATCCCCGATACGAACGAGCCCGCTACAGCCTTTAGACAGCTTCCGGTTACCTAGCGAACGCAGCACGATGGTTCCGATAAATAATCTAGAGAGAAGCCGCGTATTCCCTAGCGCCCGGCGAGACGTTGCATCCGAGGGCTCGCCTCGTCCTTTCACCGAGCTTCTTAATTATTTTCGCTTCTTTCACGCGGCGCGGCAGGAATGAAGCACCAGCTTGAAATTAACGCTAGCTCTAAGGAGAACAAAAAGTTCCCCCAAGAGCGAGAAGAAGATAAATCCCCGACTGAACACGCTCCAGCCCCCACTCGTCCCGTCCCGGCAACGAGCGTTCTTTCATCGAACGCTCGGTGGAACGTAATAACGCGGAGCCCGCGCCTTTCCCTCGAACGCTATTATTTTAAGTTGGCAAACCTCCTGGTTCTCACAGGAGCCATGCTTCGAGTGTTTGACTGCGATCCCTTTCCCGACCGGCCACGGGGCGAGCTTTACCTCCGGTGATCCAAGGAGTGGTATGCTAGATGAACGGAACAGAAGGGCTAGCCTGTTAACTGGGGGAGGACGAGTCCACTCGTCGCTTGAAAGTATCTTCGTGTTAGTAGACCATCGTGAACGTGATAGGTAATTGGCGAAAGCACCCGGTTAACAGGCAGCCCCGAAGGGGATAGCAATCAGGAAGAGAGAGCGGTGAGGATGCTTAACAATTAGCGATTAGCGAACAGAGAAAGCATGCCACGTGCTTTTCCTTCACCGCGATCGCCCTTCATCCTCGGACTCTCGTGGCTGTGCGTGCCCGATGCGTTCTACGCGAGTAAGAGGTGTCGTTGCGTTGAAGGTACTCGATAGGAAGGTCGGACGCCGACAACGGGGTCCAGTACTCCTGGCTGTGGAAGCTGGCGAACGTCACCCAGTCGCCGTACAGCTACCTGTGGACCAACACCAGCACCGCGCCCGAGCTGATCGCGGGCCCGTCGAGGAGGACCATGTACGTCACCGCGCTGTACTTCACCATGACCTGCATGACCTCCGTCGGCTTCGGCAACGTCGCCGCTGAGACTGATAACGAGAAGATCTTCACCATCTGCATGATGATCATCGCCGGTACGATACGCTTAGACGTCTACCATTACCCTCCGCCAGTGATGCAAACGTGTCAACGATTCGATCGTGTGCCTACGCAGCTCTACTGTACGCCACGATCTTCGGCCACGTCACCACCATCATCCAGCAAATGACCTCCGCCACCGCCAAGTACCACGACATGCTGAACAACGTGAGGGAGTTCATGAAGCTGCACGAGGTGCCGAAAGCGCTCAGCGAGAGGGTCATGGACTACGTCGTCAGCACCTGGGCGATGACCAAAGGCCTGGACACCGACAAAGTGCTCAACTACTGCCCCAAGGACATGAAGGCCGACATCTGCGTTCACCTCAACAGGAAGGTCTTCAACGAACACCCAGCGTTCAGGCAAGAAGCTTTTTATTCCAGAGTACAGTGTTTAAACTGTAGCCCCTGAATTTCAAAGGTCTCCTCGCATCAGTGCCAATAACGTAAATGCTGAGACTCCCCAGAATGAAAGCTAGCTTATTAGAGCTCCTTCGCAAGAGGATGCTTCTCCCGAGATAAAGGCCGTTTGGTTCTCCAGGTTGGCCTCGGACGGTTGCCTGCGCGCGTTGGCGATGCACTTCACAATGTCGCACAGCGCTCCCGGCGATTTGCTGTATCACACGGGCGAGTCGATCGACTCCCTGTGCTTCATCGTGACCGGAAGCCTGGAGGTGATCCAGGACGATGAGGTGGTGGCGATCCTGGGCAAGGGTGATGTATTCGGGGACAGCTTCTGGACGAACCCGTCCGTGGGGCAAAGCGCGGCCAACGTTCGAGCCCTGACCTACTGCGACCTTCACACCATCAAGAGGGACCGGTTGCTGGAGGTCCTGGATTTTTATCAGGCCTTCGCCAACTCGTTCGCCAGGAACCTCGTCCTAACGTACAACCTGAGCCATCGGGTGAGTGACTATCCTCTGAACGCTCGCTCTGTGTCTATTCTGTGTACCATAGTCGATGTCTTCTGGTTCTTTGTGTCGTCCGTCTGTCGCCGTGGAGATAACTACCTGTTTCGTGTAGATGAGTTTCATAGCGATTACAGTATACCACTGATTAGACAGTGCGCAAGATATAGTTGGCGCAAAATTGAATGGCGATTCAGGGTCACTGAAGCCTGCGCCCTTTCCCCAGAGGCTGGCCCCGCGCTTTAAGGGGTTATATACCTAGTCAGGCGGCCGAAAAGAGGCCAATGTTTATGAATTTTTTTTGCAAAAACGGAAGCATATATTTTTACAGAACTTTTTGCACATAAAAGTGCAACATTTAAAGAATATTTGGTAATTTTTTCGTAGAAAAATATTTACGTTTATAATAAGAAAAATATTTACGTTTATAATAAATATTTTGCTACGAAAAAATTATCAAATGTTCTGTAAATATTGCTCTTTTAAGTACAGAAAATTCCGTAAAAATATATGCTTCCGCTTTTTCAAAAAAAAATCACAAACATTCGCCGCTTTTCGGCCGCCTAACTAGGTATAACCCCTTAAAAGACCCCACGGTCCGAAAAGCTCGTCATAAATTTTGCGGGGTTCTCTACTATTATTTATTATTACAAGATTTCCTTAAAAGGACCCACGGCCCACGAAAATCTTACCGTAAATTTTGCGGGGCCCTATGCATAGATATGTATTATTACAAAATTTCCTTAAAAGGCCCCACGACCCACGAAAAACTCGTCGTAAATTTTTACATAAAGAATGCGTCTTTTTGGTCCCGCACGACTTTGTAATCCGGCCCCGCAAAAGTTCATGCCGACCCTGCACTTTACTAGGGAATAAAGGTGGATACTTTGTGCGGTGTTGTTTGTGGTGACCTTGAGTGATCCAATTAGTTCTGTTCCTATTGTAGTACGGTGCCTACTTAGTGTCTGTTAATGAGATGGGTGAAAAACAGAGGGACACTGGCTAAGGTTTCAGTTGTTTATTGAACTATCAACGCATCGAATAGCAGTGCAGTGTTCCTTTCTCTTTGGTTTCTGTTGTTCGGACGAACAGAGTCGCGAGCGCGACGGTTCATACGCGCGTCACACACACACAGTCTTATAAAACAATAGCAGTTCATACTGTTGTACAACGTTTTTGTCGATAGAATTCCCCATCAGCGTTATCGAGCGACGCCGATTAAAAATGATTGATGACTCACCAGGCACTAGATAATAGGCATTCAAAAGACACAGCAGCTCGCACGGATACTCCCTTTATTCTTCTTTCACGTATCGCGAAAATGGTGTTCGTAGGTAGCGTACGAGACTTAAGAAAACCGTATAACATCAGACGATACGCGGGATCGAGTCTAGCACGAGAGAGACCAGGCCGTTACAGGGACGCGGGACGTCTTATTTCCTTTTTCATTCTTAAAGTTTGAACAATAGAGAGTAGAAACGAACGTGTAGAAGCTTAGAAAACCGCGGCCGCACGTGCGTACGCAGGGATAGACTCTCGCGTTGGCCGATGATCGTTCACGGAACTCGTTTCGATAGTTACTGACCCTTTAAACACGAGCTACGGAACAGCGATAATTATTATTTCTCCTTCGCTGCGTTACAGACGTCGCTTTACAATGATCCTTTGTTTCTAAAAAGCCGTTACATTTTAAGCTGCCCGACAGAGACTAGTATGTACCCTGGTACCAGCGAATCTCATGCGTACCTTTAATATCACAATTATTCTTTCTCCTCCCTGATTCCGTCACTGTGCATCTTGTACCCGGACATCTCCAGCATAACTTTAGAGGTAGGGTCCTGATCCAGAATCGATTTCGCTTCTGGCGCATCCTCCGGGTCTGGCAGAGGACCCACGCCCCACACCTCGCAGTGCTTGATCTTGAAGTTCTCCTTGCCACTGAGTTGCACGTAGTTCTGGAACGTCGTACACGATATGCTCGATTTGCCGGCTCCGTACTCGCAGTCCAGCCACAGTCCAGGATAGCTGAGCTGCCCTCCCATGAGCAAGCCGTTAGGCATAGTCTGCTGATGAAGGTTCAAGTACTGATAGTGGCTGTTGTAGCCGGTGGCAGAGAACGTCAGTATCTCTGGATCCAGCTTGAACAGGAAGGAAGTTTGATTGCCTATGAAGTTCGGCCCAATCGCCCAGCTGTCCGAAGCGAACCCACCGAACACGTGGTCGTCGGTGTCCTGAAGTATCATGATAGTGGATCCTTGCATCGTAATTCTTCCTAGCATCGTGGAGAAGGACTCCCCGTGCACCTGGCTCGAAAACAAGAATCTCCATTCGTTGCGAAGCTCGTGGGGCAAGCTCAGATTCAAGAACAGAACGTCGCCCAGCCCCAGGATACTTGGGAAGTGCGGTATGTTCTCGAGCCCCCTGCAGACCGGCAGCAGGTTCAAATCGTTTATTCTACCGCTCGTGTTCTTGTCCCCTTTCTTCTGCGAGACCAAGAAAAGGCACTGGAAGACGTGCGACTGGATCATTTTGAACGTAGCAGCCGCGGCGAACCAGTTCTCTATCTGATTGTTATTCAACGAGTCGCCGTATTTCACGATATCTTCGCACAAGCTCCTCGAGCGCATCCCTATGCGCCTGGTGTTGACGGCGCAGCCGATGCTGCTCCAGGTCGAGTAGTGCGAGTTGCCGGAGTTCTTCTGCAGCCTCAAGTATGAATTTATCGTGGCTTGAACGTATTGGAGGAACGTCGCCGTGGGTATCTCGTGCTTCTGTTCCTCTTCGGAGAAGCCGTCGAAGATCAGGCTTGTTCGCTCTTCGGGACTGCCACGCACAGCGAACACGTATAGCCTCCCAAAGTTCTCCCCGTTTACCGCGGAGACTCTTTTCCCAGGTTCGTGGCACAGGAATCTAACTACGAATTGCAGCAGCACGTCGTCCAAGTGAGTCGACCAGTGCTTAAAAATATCCTCGCGTTTTATGGAGCCCGAGCTTCTGGACATGGACTTGAACAGGTTCTCCACCAAGGTCAGCTCGTCCGCGGACAGAATATTCGCGGATGAAGCGGAACGGCTCGAAATGTGACCCATCTGAAACAAAAGCTGTTTACTCTGTGGCTCGTCCGACTAGCGGACACCGAATCTACTTGCGCCGAACGTTCACTTCTCGAATCGAAATAAATCTTCCGACCTCTCACCGCGATTCTACTCGCACTCAATCGCAACTGAATGATAACTGAATAATCGAAGAAACAGGTGGCACCAAACCTTTCGAACGCGAGGAGTTGTGTCCCCAGCTATCCATACACCTATTTCAGCTATCCGGCTTAAGCGACTTGAGCGAGGAACGAACCACGGCGTGATAGCACGCGCGAG
The DNA here is from genome assembly GCA_944738655.2 of Andrena hattorfiana. NCBI lineage: Eukaryota > Metazoa > Arthropoda > Insecta > Hymenoptera > Andrenidae > Andrena > Andrena hattorfiana. Next base: position 6,029,776 of record OX122893.2, read on the forward strand.
GCCGCGCACTTTTCCTCAAAATCCGCCGCGACGCATCCGAGACGAAGTTCTGCGACGGGGCGGTCCGAGACCTTTCCCGATCCGACGCGATAAATAAAATATTTTTAGGTTAGTCGGGGTACGAGGCAGTCCGCTACGTGTGCGCCTATCGACTGCAACTCAGGCGCACGCGCGACTCCTGAGCGTGAGTGTATACTAGTGTACAAGCGCTCACCGCCTATCGCGGTCTTTTCAGCCGGGGGAAAAACGAAACAATGGAGAAAGAGCCGTTTTTCCGGCGTTGAACGCTCAAATACCGAAAAAGAATTTTATCGACGCTCCTACAGTACTCGCCGCTGCGCAGTATTCTCAGCAAACAATGCCCGAGTGCATTAAATCGCCGAGATCCATCTCGTTCCCAGATACCATTAATGAAAAAGGAATCTCGTAGCAGCGAAAGTTGTTGAGATTCGTATTTCCAGGTAGCAATATCGAATATCATTCCGGCGGCATCGGTCTTTAACGCGGCCAGTAGCCACCCTCAAAGGGTAGAATAGGGTTGCCAAGTGTACTATAATATATAGTATTGCACTATAGTTTTGTCTAGTGTATTATGTACTGTTAGCAAAAGATACAGTAAGTAAAACTACTATATTTCCGATATATCGATGAAATTCTACAATTTTTACTTATTCTTCTTTTCTACGGCAACGTGAACACTCTAATTTGCGAATTTAAACTTGAAACTTCCGACGGCGACTTAAAAATAGTGTTTATGATCCGTTCGTAAAAATTTATATAAAATAATTTCATACTTTCTCTGCGTTCCCGCCACTTGAGCTTTTACAGAGATGATTTTTTTTTAATGAATATGAAGTGGCGGCAAAGTTGAGCATTATTCGAACAAATTTTTATTAATAGTTTGTTGATAGTTATGAGTAAAGTACTATATTTTCCTGAAAGAAAATTGGCAATTTCATTTCGAGACCGACCGTTGAGGAACCCTTGCCATCGCATTCGTAATTCTCACTTCACTTTGCATTTCATCCCAGCCGATAAATTATTCTCATTTCCGTTCGATATATATTGAGGCTGGCGTATCGGACCTGGCTTCGCGATACATTTCACGATTACGTATAATATCGACAATGTAGGTAATTATTATCGATGCTTAATAACCAACCCGAATAATCCCAACCCACGCGGAGGATGGGGAAGCCGATAAAGGGTCCACTGTGCAGCACGCTTTAATAACAGCAGAGAGAAAACTCGAGCGCCTATATGATTATTCCAAGCTCCGTAAATAAACCGTGCTCGCTTGTTTACAATTTCCCCGTGCCCGGTCGCTCTGACTAATTCATCGCGATTTAAATGCGTGCCACAACAAGTGGTCGTGCGTTATGATTAATCAGGAATTGATTAAATGAACGGTATCGTTGATTAACGCTGGCGACGAGCGTACGAGGGCCGCGGATGTAATCGGACTGACCCATTTTGTGCAGCTCATATTCCGGAAGGTGGCGGACGTCCGTCGAGAAAAAGAGCTGGCGGAGAGGAGGAAGAACGAGCCTCAGCTGGATCAAGCGCAAGATCACCTGGTGCGCAAAATTTTCTCGAGGTAGGGGACAGATTTGCTGCCATCCATTTCGAATGGATACCATCGAGAATCCATTCCGTCCACCAACCGCCTATTCTCTCAATGGTCCTTCATCTGTCCGCGCTGCGGTGAAATCGCGCGCGATTCTTTCGCCGAGTGGGCTCGTATACGGGAGAAATCGCGGCTAAATTTATCTTCGGCTCCGAGCGTCTATAAAACCTGCGACCATCGAAGCGTCGCTTCAACGGGGGCGCCATATGTCTGACCCGTGCCATCTGCAACTACTCGCGTTGAAATAGAAACACAAGTCTCGCGGAAGATTCCAGCCTCGGCGGTCGAGTTACAATCAGAGCTGGACATTATACAAATAATTTTTTATAAGAATAAATTTTTATTAAAAATTTATTGAAATAATGCCCAACTCTGGTTACAATCGCCGCGCGGTGAATCTCGGTATCCGCGACGGGACACGGGTCAGCGATCAGTCTAACAGAGAAAAAGGAGGGTGAGCTGTAGCGGGAGATGAAGGACTTTGAGCGAAGCCTTGCAGGTTCCATCTCTGGGACCGAATTGTACCTTCTGCGCGCGCGTATTCCTGCCTTCTGTGGCGTTGTTGGTCCTTCAGCTTATTACTCGACAATTCTTTTCTAAAATAGAACACAGAGATCTTTGTTTAATCTTCCTTATTCAGAAATCAGCGCTAAACTTTTGTACCACCGCGCCGCATCTTCCATCCACCCCCCACCCCCCCCCCCCTCATTAATCATCTTCGATCGCCAACACACTTTCGATCGATTCTCTCACTCTCATGTCGACCCAGGACTCTACTAATTCTCCTGTTTAAAAGAGAACCTAGCTTCAGCCAGGGAAAAAGGAGGCTGTCGCGCAGATGGCGCAGGAGTACGCGCGCGCAAGCCTAATCAGGACGGGATTCAAGCGCGATTGCTAATCACTAAGTGACTGATAAGTACGAGAACGGTGGTGAATAATGGAAAGCAAGAGCGTGTGCGAGTCAGAGCGAGAGGGAGAGAGCGAGAGGGAGAGAGAGAGAGGGAGAAAGAGAGAGAGAAATTGAGAGAGCGAGAGAGAGAGAGAGAGAAGGCGGAGAGCGTGTCGTCAGTCGTCAGCGGGCGATCACGTTTGATTAGTATCCTATCGTGTATCTCTGTGGTAAATTGTTGTTGATTGTTGATCCGTTGCTTGGCTGGCCTGTTGTCCGAAAAGGTTCAAGACCGACGGGGATGCCCAGATCGGCGTGACCAGGGCCGCAAACGGACGGTCCCAGCAGGATTCCGACGAGGAGCTCACCGTGAACGTCCTGCCGCCCTGGCCCAGTTTTAGGCAATTTCATTTCTTACGTATTTATTTATTCTTCTTCATTCTTTTTTATTGCCATCTTTGCTACTTCTTACGTACACAGATTGATTGATCGATTGATTGATTGGTTGGTTGGTTGATTGATTGATTATCGATTAATTCATTGCCATATATTGATTCGATTATTGATTCTTCTTATCCTCATTATGATTATATTCTCAACCATCGTTATTTATTATTGTTGTATACCGTTTATATTATTATTACTATCCGCTGTGATATTTTTCTCTCTTCCGCATCAACATCTGTTATTATATATATAATATACACACGATCGTTATTATCACTATGTATATATTATATAATGTTATGTGTATATTAGCAGACGCGTCGAGGTCGCCTATTAGATGCGTGACTTTTTTCGGCCGAAAGATTGAGAGAGAGAGAGAAAGAGAGAGAGAGAGATCTTGTAGATAAATCGAGAACTTTTGCCGCCCGGCTGTGCGTCGATCGCCGGTAGAGAGCGGCCCGTTTACGGGCAACGATCGAACGTCGACGATGGCGGTCACGATGGACGGTGGAATATTTTTCTTCCTACTGTTTTTTTTTTCTCTTAATTCTTTTTTTTTTGGAAACCCACCAGCACGCTCGCGGCCGTTTTTCTCGCTCGTTTGATCCTTTGACGCGCGCATCCGAGAAGCGACGATCTATCTAAACGCATCTCCAGATGAGATCGCCACGTTCGAAGAGGGTATCACGGATGTGCAATCGCTGTACACACGCTTCAAAGAGAAACTGATATACTATATTCTCACAGCACGTCTACGATAATTACCTGGACGAATCGAGCGTCGATTAACCGCGAGTCGAGTCCAGTAAATAATGGCGTCGACCATTTTATTGCATCAGAAATTCTCAGTGGCGGATTTAAGGCAGAAGGCCCCTCGGGACCCCATCTTGCAAAAAAAAGAAAGAAATGATTTTATGAAAACAAGATATTTTTCTTTTTGTTTTCCATAATTTTCGTAGGCACCACACGCGCGTAAATTTATTTTTAATTCTATTATGAATATAGAGTGTCCCAGAACGTTTGCCACTTGGACCTTTCTCCTTAATCCGCCACTGGAAATTAGGGTTTATACAAAAGACCGGTTTTGAAATTTTACAAACTTTTAGAAACCGACCGACCCTACTGGATATTTCAAAAGCTAATTCATGAATTACTATCGAATATTTGGCCACTTTCTTTCGTCCCTGCCTTTCCTCTCAAGCGAAGAAACGAAGATCCGTGGAACTCGATTCGCCCAGGACCTCGTGTCTCTTCCCGAGACGCGTACACATCACCTCGGTGCCATTACAATCTTTGCCATATCTCTGGCGATCACTGCAGTTCTGACGAATGCTAGAGTGCTGTAAGATATACGGCTTTAGAGGGTTATGCGCATCTTTCTCCCATCATATATATACATATATATATATATATATACTTTTAGTGGAACCAGGATTGTATAGAGCGAACACGAGGGCTCCGTATCTCTTTCGTTTAATCCATCATTAGCCCCGATGTGGATTGCGATCGAGGCGATCGGTAGGATAAGCTGTACTGTTCCCTCACGATGAAACAGCACAGCAGCCGTGGAGCGAGCATCCCTTTTGTATTATCGATATTGGACAGGTGACACACGGTCGCAGCCAATTTCGAAAGCTCGCCGACGCGAAAGAAGTACCAGAGCCCTCATTGCGCCTGGAGCATCCGATCCTTTTACGATTTTATGCAACGCCGAATGCATGTGACGTACACACTCTAGGATTCAACTTTCTCTGTCACCCGTACTTATATATATATGCATATCTTTATACATATATACATACAATATACGTATATATATACTGGTGCCAAGTAGCTGCTTGAGCAACTGCCAGATTGCCGGGGAGTCGTCGCGGGAACGATAACTCACATATTTTTTCTTCTCTTTATTTCTTTGACTAATAACAGACGATTAATAATAGTAATGGAAGCGTTGTTCGTTGGACGAGCGTTCGAAGGTTTTAGAAAGAGCTTTAGGAACCTCGATCGTGGCATGTTAAATGCATGATAGATTCCTAGAATGCCCCCTTAGATATTAACGATTTGCGATAGAATCGAGGGAGGAACGAGGTAATTGAAAATTCTCGGGTACCCAGCCGAGTGTATTTGCAACGCCCCTCCTTTCTTTGAATAAACATGGATCTACCGGTCGAATTATATTATCGGTGTTCGAACGGCATTCCGAAAGTTGGTCAGGCAGCTCGTTACCATTACAACTGTATCATCAAACGTTGCGTCGATGAACCCCAATCGTGGCCCGACTGATCGATGGTGAACGGAGAGTAAATTCCATTCTTGGCTCGTTTCACTTAAATTCAGTGCGCGGGGTGCTCTCGACGAGGTCGTTCCAAGCTTTCTTTTGGGGATATTTATTTATTTATTTATTTATTTATTTATTCCAGCTTCCAGATCAAAGAATAAACGAGCAGAATTAATCTCCCGCACACTTTACATTTCTTAGCTACTAAACCTACTTAACACTTGACTTCCTCCTGTACTTCACTTACTTTACATTTCCTCGTTCGTTAAAAGGGAGTAATAGCTTGGCATAAAAGTTCCCTCAAGTTTTACGGTCGCGCTGGCGCCAGAAATTACAAGAAGACTGAGCGCCAGTCGTGTCCAGATATTCGCGCGTCTGACCATATACGATCCTCCACCACTTACGCTGCAATTCTCCTTAATTTTACCATTCAGACTTTCTCTTGCATTTCTTGCTACTTCTTCTTACAGCTCTTAATCTACACGCTGCCCCTAACAGCAGTTCAAATAAAAATTCCATTCCTGTCACATAAATTCACGAACAATTCTATTCAAGGCTCTCACCCTCGACCTCCATCGTCTCAGGAATACCTTCAATCTACATCTACACTTTCAGTAGCAGGGTCACCGGAACCAGACTTGGGCATTATTCGAATAAATTTTGACTCGAATGATCTCGAATAAGAATTGTGAGTAAAACGTAGTTATTCGAGATTGATGTTTTATTCGAATTAATTTTTCAAAATATATTCGAATAAAATTCATACGAACAAGAAATTATTCATTATTCTCGAATAACTTCATTGTGTTCGAAATTATTTATTCGACGATTACTCGAATAAAAGTTTATTCGAATAATATCCAACTCTGACAGGAACACCCTGCACGCGTACAGAATACTCAACTGTTACCCATTTATCCCGATTTGTTATTCTCCCCGCGGCTTCCCGGGAGTCCCCAGTGCGCGACCGATAATTCAAACTTTGATGCTCCCTCGAGTGGACCGTGTAATTACGATCCGAGTCTGAAATTCCCAAGTCGGTCAGTTCGGCCTGAAAAGTGCTCGCGACAACGTGTCCCGACTTTTTAGTGGAGCAGCCGAGAAGGTTGCCCGATCGCGAGGGGGGAGACGAAAACGAGCCATGTGTAACGATCACGGCCGAAGCCTCCGTTGCAGAGAGGCGGCAGCGCGTGTAACAATACGAGAAGCAGTTGTAAGTATCGAGCAGGGTAGCGCCACGATCGGTTCATCGACGCCGCCCGTTTTCCCGTATGTTTTATTCGGCATTCTATCACCACTGAGAATACTTTTCTTTCGAATCCCGTAGGCACACCAAAGTAGGTTGCTCGTGAACACACCGCTGGAGCTCTCTTCCCCTTTTTCTAGCCTCAGTAGTAAACGATACTTGACTTCATCTCTGCCTACCAGCAACCAAAACAAAACATCTCTTCACGCCTCGTCCAGAAAAAAGATCTTAGCTAAATGCTGAACCTCACCCCGCCCCACCACCCAACCCTGAAAAAAAGAATGAAAAGCAAAAAAAAAAAAAAATTTATGCAGTCAAACGAGGCACAATGAACAATATTGCTCGCTGATCAGAGACAAAAAGAAGGGAAAAGTTTCACCCCACAGCCCCCAGAGTGAAACTTTTGGAACGTAACATTCCCATCCACGATACTTTGTACACCATTGTATTTTATTATTAGCCCTTTACTTAATTATATCGCCTAGTGAAACTGGCCTTTTGACATACCCCCGTAATTGTAAATAGCCCCGACGGAGTCGCAGTCGGCCACTAAAGGCGAGCGTCCTCGCCCTCTACTTTTTCTATCCAGGTTCCGCAAGGAGCGACACACTGCCGACGTGGAGAAAGGGGACGGGAAGGACGGCAGGGAGGGCAAGGAGGGAGAGTCCTCGCACGCTAGGAAGCTCTCCGCCGCGGAGGACAGCACCAGCGGCAAAGGACGATCGGGGAAATGGGGACGATTGCTAGGTAACATCCCCGAGCGCGACGTATCCGTTAACGGTTGTGTAGCTTGCGGTCGCTTGAAGGCAGACGTTTCGGTCTTGAGGGTGTATGGCTGGGTCGGGACCAATCTGGGGCCTTGACGGAAAACGACTGCCTAGTCCCCTTAAGGGGAGGTTCTGGTCTAAATGTCGATTTTTTTTTATTTCATTTTTCGAATGTTCAACCTTTTAGGAAAACGTGTTTAAAAGGATTTGTTGAAATTCGTAAAATTCCCCAAGTTATAGGCATTTTAGTAGCGGCAAATGCATGGGCAACAATCATCCACTCCGGCGCTCACGTAAAACTTTAAATGCGTTTTTCTCGAAACAGTGTTCTCAAAACGGTGGGACCTGTATCTTCAAAAGTTATTATCCGATTCGACTGAAACTTTTTTTATTTTGAAGAATATACTTCTGGCTAGGGGTGGGAACTAAAAAAATGACAAAAAGTTGAAAATTTATAATTTTCAAAGGCGATGAAAGGACGAAAAATACAGGGAAGTGATTTCAAACTGGAAGTGTCGTTATTTTCTAAAAAAAAATGTCATTTTTGTAATTTTTTTTAGTTCCTCCCTAGCCAAAAGAATAATCTTCAAAATAAAAAAGGTTTCAGTCGAATCGGATAATAACTTTTGGAGATACAGGTCCCACCGATTTGGATCAATTTTTGGACGCCTTAACTTTAACGACTCCCCAGGGCTGTCTGCAATGATTAATTATAAAACAAAAAATATATTTCTATAATTTAAGTCATTCTTAATACAATGCAAAAAGTCCCATTAAATTATATATAGTAGTTTTCCTTTAATTAATTCCTAAATATCACCTATTTTGTTGGGCTCTAGACCAGAACCTCCCCTTAAGGCTGGTTCAGACACGTCCAGTAATTTAGTCGCGTGGCAAGTAACATAGTAATTCACCATTGTTTTACTAAACTACTCGACTACATTTTAGTGTCCACGCACGGTAAATTACTAAATTGGCTGAACCAGCTTTTACCGTGTACTGAAAGTTCGCCCACTGATCCTCGAAAACTCCTTGCACCGCGCAGGTAGCGCGAGCCTGGACTCGGGCAGCGAGGGTGGCACAGGCGCGGACACGTTCAAGCGGTCCCTGAGCGCGAGGGACGCGCGCCCCAGCTCGAGCACCGGCAGCAACAAGGTGTTCCCGAAGTTCGCGAAGCTGACGGGCACCATCGAGGAGTCCGGCGACGCTGAGACGACGAAGGAGATCCAGCCGCTGCCGACCCCGGACTCGAAGCAGCTGCAGCTACGCCGATTGGAGAGCTACGACGACGGGCTGATCACGACGCAGTCGAGCCACGACCGCGAGATCCTGGCCGCGGTGCTCGAGGTGAAGGTGGACTTGAAGCTGGAGGTGCAGCGAGTGAACCAGAGGCTTGCGAAGATCGAGGACATGCTGCAGGCCCTGGTGACCCGGCTGCCGGCTACGAGCCCGCAGCAGCAGAAGGGCGGTTTCGGGCCAGGTGGTAGCGGGCCTGGCCAGAGTCAGGGGACTAGTCAGTCGCAGGGCTCGCCCGGGTGCCAGCAGGGCTCGCAGGGGACGCAGACCACGGGGAGCAACGGGATCAGCGAGCAGAAGGTGTCGCTAGCGACCACGTCCACGTCGACGGGCGTGAGCGAGGGATACAGGGAGCAGGGCACCACCACGGAGCGCGTCTCCAAGTCGCAGGAGCATCATCATCACCACCATCATCACCACCAGTCCCAGCAGTCGGAGAGGCTCAAGGACCCCGATTACAAGAGCTCCTCGAGGGAGGTGAGCAAGGAGCTGCTGGAGAGGCTCGCCCAGGCGACCTCGTCCAGAACAGACGACTCCACCCCGCTGGGCCCGCTGATCTTGCGGAAACGGCGCAGCAAGTCGAGGAACAAGGGGGCCGCACCGCTGGCGCCGCTCGCCACGCAGCCCATCAGCCCGTCCGAGGCTACCGAGACCACGCAGATGCTCGAGTGCACCGACGACAGGGAGCAGACAACAGGCACCGCGGACAGGAGCGACAGGAACGACAGGAAGAGGCCTCCGCCCAGGCCCAGGGAGTACTTGTGAAAGTTCTTGAGGATCCGGACGGTCGTCTCGTGGCTCCTGGCCTGAGGACGCTCGTTGGACGCGACCCGCAAGTGTCTCGGGAGACCCGGGGAGCCGGGTGAAGTGTTTGGAACCTTGGAACCAGAGGATTCGGTGAGTCGTCGAGCTCTGCTGGTCTATGGGATGCTGGAACCAGGAGCAGCGGCACCTTGGCACCCTCTGGTAGCCGGCGGAGTGCTACGGAGAACGTCGCGTGGGGGTGAGTGAGCCGTGGAGGGGAAACACAGACGGCAGGGACTTGTGCGTTACTGCCCGGAGCGTTTGGGATCACCAGTTGCTGTCGCGCGCGGCTGAGACTGGGTTTTCATTGCTTTACCTGGGGACGTGCAGGCTCAGGTGGACTTGGGGCTACCGGTTAGTTGGTAATTCTTTGGTTCTCGCCCCCGGGCAACTTCTACAAAATTTAGTGGCACGATCCTCGATCGTTATCGCCTTTCGTAGAACGAAGTCACGTTCGATCACGCGCGACACGCACGCCCCGGCGACAGAACCCGGTGATCGCAGATGTTCTCTTCGGCTGAGGGAACCACGCGACGATCGCGAGCACGGATAACGCCCGCTCAGGGGTGAGACATCGAGCGGAGAGACCGGCGACCGGGAGTGTTTTGTACGAGTCCTCGAGCGGCCCGCTTGGCGAACTCTATATTTCTTTTTTTCAACGAACTCACGTGGACCCGAAGGGAGATGTACCGATAGCCGAGATGTAATTTCTTGTAATTTCACCCGCGTACGTTTTTAAGGGCGCTGCAATTTCTCGCTAAGCCGCTTCGCGATTGGTCTTCAGGCGAGCTTCGACACGAGGGTCGCGCTCGGTACACGCGAGCTGGACGAAGAAAAGCACTAGTAATTTATTTAATTAACGATATCGAATTGTAAAGGGGGCGACAAAGGGAGAGTAATTAAAAGGAGGGAGGGGACTATCGCGCCGACGAGACGCTCCCGCTACTACGAGTTGGCATATTTTTGCATGGCCAAAAAGCAATAAGCAAACCAAAAGAGAAAAAAAAAAAGCGTTATTATCGAGTTAAACTGCTTGGCGACGGCTTCTTCGAGACATCGAACGTTAAGGGAGAGAGGAAAGAAAATCCAAAAAATAACGAGAGGATGAGAACTATTCAGAATACTCACGTTCTACGTAATGTAACATACACACATACATACATACATACACACACACTGTATTCGTAGGTTTACACGCATCTTAGGGGATCTCAGCTAGACTCGTGGAGGCGCGCGATAGATTTTAAGCAACAGGAACCCATGGAAACGAGGGGAAAGGGGACGAAGAAGCAATAGGAGAGTGGATGGGGGAAATGGCACGTTTTCCTTTCAACGTTACTTCCTGCAGGGTACATGAAAAAAAAAGGGTTCAAGACTTATAAGCAACTTATTGCTCGTTAAACTGAATGAAAAATACTCGGTGCCTGATACGACGATATACGTTCAATTACGACAGGGTTACCATATTCCTTTTTCTAAAAAGAAAGAGACAGAACGAAGATTTTTTCAGACAGAGAACTTTTATCGTACTGGTTAAAGAGTGACATACAATGAGAAACAGTATAATAATTACAAGTACGGCAATATTAAATTTGGAAGCCAAGTCATGTTTTTCTGTATATAAAACTTTCTTCAAAAATGTTTAACTATTCTCAATTTCTTCGTAGAGTTCCGACAAAAGTCAAAAAAATAAAAAAAAGCAGCGTGTATTTATAAATCGACCGGGACATCCAGAGCAAGGGTTGATACCCGGGCTGCATGGTAACCCTAATTCCCATAAAAGACACTAAAAAATTAATGAAGAACATCTGGAACATCCTGAAACACATTTCCCAGGCATTAGACTAATTGTACGAACAATTTAAACATCCCATCCTTGGTTTAACAACCACCATACATTATCCACCAAGTCCTGAACCCTTTTCTTTCTCTGTGCCCTGCACCCCGCTCAATGCAACGCAGAGACCACGATTTTGAATGATCAAGAAGAATAAATCGGCACAAAAGAATCCCCACTTGACCCTTCCACTAAAATCCGTAGCAAACAATAAAACTGGTCTCTGTGATCGCTTCGAGCAGTTTACCTGGCGTTGGAAAATCGGCGAGTGGGACACGGAAACACGGGCGTCAGCTCCCCTCTGTTTTATTTGCCGATCGGCATGGTCGGCCGAGCTCGGTAGTTAAAGGAGAAAGGAGATAAGACGCGTCGGTCCTTTCTTCCACATCGGTTTCTCGTGGCTTTTCGAAGGGAGATCCGCGACCACGCGAACGATCATCGATAACCCTTCCGACCCGTTCTATCTCACCGAGCCGCGCGCGATCGAATTCGGTAGTGACTGTGCGAAAAGCCTGAAAGCCATCGATGTTCTTCGCTTCGAGGAAGGATTCCGGCGAAGCTCGCCCTCGGAGGACACGCTGCTTCCATTTCGCCAGGTTTGATTTGCGATTTCCTTTCATTAAATCACTGTTTTAAACGATGCACATCGGGGTCCACTTCTCTGCTCCAGTGTTTACTATTTCCTCTACTTCTACATTTATTTATTGCATCGGACAGTGCTCTTTCACTCCGTGCTACCGTGACTATTCTTTCTTTGTCCTTGATGGTGACAGATTCTGTATTTTCTTTCTTTTGTAATACCTGTATATATTTTATTAGGGTGTTGAACATATTTGTATGGATCTGTGGTCCATTTTTCTACGACAGAATTGTGTGGCAAGGTGAAAAAGAAAATTGGGGAACTTGTGCATATTAATTTACATTTAGCAGATGTTGATTTTAAGTTGTAACCACTCGGGTGGATGGCTCGAAGTTTTTATACTGATTTTACTTTGAGGTGGGAGCACTGTGTGGGAGAGTAGAAAGGACACTCGAGATCTTTAGACTTGTTTAGTAATTTGCACAGTTGATTGTGTTATAATTTAGGGGTGAAACTTGAAGAGGACACTGATGAACTCTTGCAAAGAGAAATGAGGGTTGTGGAGCGAGGATTTCTCGCTAGGTTTCTTTAGTTTCTACTCGTTGGAATGAGTTAGACGAAGTCCTCCGGGGGCCAACTCTCGCCTCCCATTTTTATAAGCAAGTTAGTCTCCTGTCGGAAAGTATTCTCTCTGATCTCGAAGAGAACCCTAGTGCAGAGTGTTTCGGCAGACATTACCGCCTCGGGTGTCTCCAAAATCGCGAGAGCCGTGTAGAAATCTGACCCAACATCCAAAGAAGCCGCGAGAACGTAGCCATTATTTTTCTAAACGCAACCATCGTTCGTTTATCGTCGAAGCTGCGAGCACTCGAGCTCTCCGTGCGTGCCGAACCACTCTGCGCGATAAATTATTCTTAAAAGTCAATTTGGCCACGCCTCGAGAGGCTGCATCCCACTTGGTGCACGCGATTCGGAGCTCGCGGAAGCTCCGTCTCCGTTTTACACGCGCATTCGATCCAACGAAGTGTGGACCACGGTCGGGATCTGGTGTCTAAGCAACCCTTGAAGAACGAGCACTTGAATCACAGGGAAAATAATTTATAACAAATTCCCCGAGGAATTAAGAAATTTCAAACTCGGACATAGAGACTTGGGGGAAAAAGGGACATTAGAATCACTTCAATTGGGCCAACTTATGCAGGAATCTACCAACCCTCGATAATCTGAAAGTGAGTAAAAGTTTGAAGATTTTATTATTATTAATAATAATTTCTCATTATATTTTTTATTTTAATTGTTAAAGAAAAGTAGCTTGATTTCTACTGGACATATTTTATTCCTCGTTACTGTTTTACAATGTTTTTCAATGGGGTTATTTAATAGCGAGTAGTATAATTAATAATATTTTAAATTTTCTGTAGTTTTTGCTCCTTAAGCCAAAAACGAAGCTACGGCTTGGTAGTTTGAATAATTGTATAATGTAAGACAGTAGCGCAGCACTCGGGATTCAATTTTAGTGGGAGCCGAGTTGAAGGAATAAAAATATTTTTAATGCAAATTCAATAAAAATCATTACACTGCGTTCCACATTAGAGCATACTGGTTTCGCGCAGGGATACACTGTTGATTGGTAGTAAACCGGCAGGGAAAGTGCTACGACCAATCGCGTGTGTCAGATCCGTGGGAGCTGCGCAGATCGGTCGTCAATCGGTAGTGGCGTCGGTATGGTCCTACATGGAACGCAGTTTAGGTGATTACCTATAATAATTCATTTAAGGAATAATATTCAGTTTTCATTTTTTTCTTTACAAAGCTCTTGAATTACTTCAGTCGTGGTTACAGTAATCTCCTTTTCCCTTTTTCTTTTGGGAATACCAGAGCACCTTGGCCCCTCTTGGGATGCGCCATTGTTATAAGTGTTGGTAACTCTTTGCAAAATAAAGATCACAGAATGATGGGACCCGTACTGTGTTTCACTAATTTTCTTCTGCATAACTTGGTCCAATTGTGCCGCGCATATTTTCTTGCGGTATCTTGGGGTTTATGTGTCTCGCTTCTATGATCCCATGCGCCGACGGTCCCTACGCTTCGCCACGTTGCGCGCCGATGACCTAATCCCGCGTGCACGGCGTTGACGAAAGCCGAACAGCAATATTAGGTGTATATATCTTGTAACTACGACGTGTACATATTCGTATGATCATGGCGCACGCCTCCGTGGCAGCGCGTTCGCGCCGATCGCCACACAATTCTCCCGCCCCCGCTCCTCGAACCTCCGCCGCGGCGGACGTCCCGGCAGCGGGGCTAGGCCTGTAAAGCGTAGCTCTGACCTCCGATTAGCTAGGCTAACGACGAGTCCATCTCTTTTTCTTTTCTATCGCCTTTTTATTGCACCGCCTCGATTCAGGGAGAGAAGCAAGTCGAAACAACCCTCGAAGGACAATCAAAGATGGAAAGTAGCGGTCTCGCGTTAGCAGGACACGTAACGATTAATCGAATAGGGCCGTAAGTATATTCCGTTAGCATAAGGCACAGGGCCTCGGGGCGAACCGCAAAGGGGAGCTTCAAGAAATATAGTTTTCCACAACGTGCGCAGTAGATTCGGGAAAAAATCGCGTCGATCGATTATTAATCGGAGCGAACTGTTCTCGATCACTTGGGGGTGCAGGGGAGGGAAGCTGTCGCAGAATTTTGCATCTTTCTAGAGTGTGTAAGGGGGAGGAGGAATCGATTCGAGCCGAGTTCCAGGGATGAGAGCACCTTCTCCAAGGTTCCGACCCTGCGTCGAAAGTTTTATAGCTCTTTTATAGCTGTCGAGATCGCGCTCAGGCTGTCGTCGATCCGCGATCCCGAATTCGCTTCGTCGGCCCAGCCTCGAGTTCAGAGGGGCCGACGGAGGTGAGAAGGGAAAATAGGGGGCGAACGCGCTGACAGGGACATCCGTGCGTGTAAATATTATAAATATATTCTAGGAGCGAGCGGAATGCTAAGAGTGCTGGAGAAAGATTGCCCGCGTGTGTGAGAGAGAGAGGTGTGAGTGTGCGTCTATGCGAGACGGAGCGAGTAGTTCTAATTTCATGTTACACGGGAGGAGGAGAGCGCAGACGATTTATCGAACAGTCACGGGGACTTTGTTAATTAGGTTTTAGCGGCGGAGACGATATAGCTGGCTCTATTCGTAGTTTCTATACTTAACGAAAGCGCGAAAGTTTAACTATGCCGTTGGGGCGGTTTTTCTAGCAGCTCGATCAAGCCAACACCGCCTGTGTCGAGCGAGATCTCGAAGCGCTGCGACTTGCTACCTTTTTCACGATAATGAAGAAAGTCTACCTGCGATTCCAAGCTTCTTGCCATCGAATAGATTCCTCTAAACTTAGAGCTCATATTCTGGGGTTAGTTAATATTCATCGCCCCCTCGGAAAGTATTAAACAGCGGCGGATTTGGAGATTTGGCAACCCTGGGCTGACAAGCGTCTGCTGCCCTTTCCGCGAAATATCATAAAATATTTTGATTCGAAAGGTATCCCCAAGAATTTTCACTCCCAAAAATTTGCCGCCCCAGGCTTCAGCCTATTTAGCCTATACACAAATCTGCCGCTGGTGTTAAACCTCTTCTGTTACTCATTCTCTTCCACAAACGAGTTAAAACTCTAATCAAGTCGCTTACAGTCTTAAAAATTATATTCTGCTGGTGCATCAACTAACAAGCTAACAACTTTATCGAGAGACTCTTTAACCTCTTTACTGCAAAAGATTTGGAATCGCATGGAGATCCCTTCGCTTTGTTCGCTGCCCAAGAGCTTCTCTCTTCGCGCACGTTTCTTCGTCCTCGCCACACGACTCGATCACTAACCATAAATCGAAAGTAAAGATCGCACTCGAACTTTCCACGGAAATACCCTTTTATATAGAGAATATTAAAGAACACGAGAGTAGGTCGAAGAATCCTATCGAGGACGCCTTCGGCCTTTTACTCGCACCTCTATTCTGCCAACTCCACTTGGACTCGAAAGCTCCAAGGAATTTTTACGTCCCAAGATCCACGCGAAATTGTCGAAGCACCAAATGTTACGCAGCACGAGATGGAGGAGCGAGGACGAGGGAATTCGATCGACGCGCTGTCTTCAGCAAATGCAACGACAAAACACTTGGCGTTTCTCGTCGGCAGATGGCGGTGCATGCTCGTTGGTAAGGTTTGTAGAGCGTTTAGCGCTCGGATCGGCGTGGAAATGGAGACCGGGGACCGCGCGACGGCCGACGGACAAGCTGCTTGTCGGCGGAGAGCGTGGTGGGTGCAGAGAGTGCACGCGAAAGGATCAAGGGGGAAGAGAGGGACAACACATGTGATATTACGATTTTTTATATCAGCTACTTTGCAATAATAAATTATCGCCGTGCTCGAAAGGAGGGCGTCGCGACACGAGTCGTCGTCACTCGATTCACCGAGACGCGTTGTTGGACGCGGGATACATGCCACTTCCGCTCGTTTCTTTCTCGAGCTTCCGAGCAGAGTCGCCAGGAGAACCCTCTACGCGTAATAGACGGGGAACACATATTTGTGTCGATAACGTGATGAGGTGCCACAATTCATCGCACGGCGTGCACAAGTCGTATTAGTGTATATATGTTATGTGACGGGACGCGTAGAAAGTTCTCCCAGCCTGTGATGCCAGATCGGGGACGGGTTCCCTCGAGAATTTCCCCCACCTCGCACATACTACGCCGGAGCAGCGTGTCCGTGAGCTCGGCGCTTCGGAGTCGAACTCACGGACACGCAGCTCCGGCGTAGTGTGCGCGAGGTGGGGGAAATTCTCGAGGGAACCCGTCCCCGATCTGGCATCACAGCTCCCAGCAACGCTGATTATTCTCCAGCGAACGAGAGGAGAAGCGGGAGAGACGACGACGACAGTGATCGCTGCGACGATCGAAGAAGCCGTGATCGTACCGATTTTTTGTGAGAATGGTTAAGAGAGTCTATAGTAGCTATCTCGAGCGGAATAACAAAGAAATAAAGAAAAAAAAAATATATATATATATATATATATATTACTATTATTATTAATATAATTAGAACGGGGGGTGGGGGAATTTTTGCTATAACTAAACACTTCGTCCATTTTTCTATATGGGCAACTCGTTGCACTGTAATCAGTCCTCGGCCTTGTAAATTCTGTCCTCGTCATTTCCGGAAACGCTCGCCGACGATCACGCGCCGCGGAGGATCCGTGCTCCATAACGATCCGGAAATAAAGCTTCTCTTTCGATTTTCAACACGCCAAAAAAACGAGCAGATCCTTCGCCATTCCTCTCCACTTTCTCCCACTTTCGAAGGATCGAAACGATCCGGAGGATCCTCCGCGCGGCGCCCGGTGATCGGCGAGCCGATCCCTTGCGAACTCTCCGTAAAGAACATCGGGTCGTGCGATCTCGACGCGAGGCAGCGAACGGAACGCGACGAACGAGAAGAAAAATGGTCCTACGCGTGATCTTCGCCGCGTTGTTGCTCTCTTGCCGTTGTGCTTCATCGGTCCGAGCGATCGTCGACGGCTAGATCGATTCGCCGGCGGCTCAAGTTACCGATTCGTTGGAGATCTACGGATAAACAGGCGATGCAGGGTTGTCGAGCGTCTGTGTCTCAGCTTCGAAAGAGACCTCGAACGCGGAGCTGTAAGCGCGAGCGTTTTCATCGTAGATTATAAGCGCCGGACACCAAAGACGGAGGAGCGGCCGGAGAAATGAAATTCCGATTCTCTGCGCGGTCTTACGTCGCTAGTCTTCCCAATTGCGTTTCCGAACTACACGGCGAGATCGAGGCGGTCGTAAGAGGATGCAAGGGAGCGTCGCGAATCGTCGTCGACGACCGCTCGGCAACGAGAACGAAAAAGCGAATAAAAAGTATCGAGTCGAGAGATCAAATTGTAGCATCGAACGAAGCCTGGCTAGAATACTCAAAAGAAAGCTGCTTTCGAACTTATAATAAAAAAAGGATTAAAACTCGACGCCACGGTGTATATATATATATATCTCTCTCTCTCTCTCTCTCTCTCTTTCTCTCTCTGTGTACATGTGGTGAATGAATCCTTCAACAACGTTCTTTTCGTTTCACAATATCCCTTTACTGTCATCTCTTCGAATTTACAATGAAATCCGCGAACGATCGTCGCCATAGCATTTACGAAAAGTAGAAACACGAGGGAGCCGTGAAAGGGCAACAGGATCGTAAAGGTTCTCGTCGCGATGCGTATAGGTACATGTATAAGAGAGCATATAAGGTATAATAACGCGTGACATAAATCCACGACGGTGTACAAGACGAAAAGAAAGGAACGTAGGAGTTCGCAACGTTCATCATGAGGTACTTAGGTCACCGTCGGAGTCGAACGCACTCCGCGAGCTCGCTTGGAGCTTGAAACTGGAAACCCTCTCTCGCGTGCCGTCGCAGACGGACTGGGATGACCCCGCGGGGATCACTTGACGCGCAAAACGAACGATCCCCGAAAGCTGAACGTGGCCCAAGATTCTCGCGATCCCTTTCTGCCTTAGGCAGGCTTCTCCAGCAAGTGAATATAGAAGCCAGGAATCTTCACGTCCTCTAAACGCTTGAAGTCCGCGTAGATGGTGTGCTTGGCCCTGTAATGGAACGCCTCGTCCAGCATGTCCCTGAAGAGGTTCAACTGATGGGGATAGTAAGAGAGCCTGAACGCATGCTCTTGATTATCGTCGCCGTCGCTATGGTTCTCTTCGTCTCCGCTGTCCCGGGACATTATGTAATCCAGGGTGACGATGGCTGGCTTACCAGAAACGAACAGCACGGAGGTTTTGGTATTCATGTGTGGGCTCTGAAAGAAGGTGCAAGCGTGCCTTTCAGTATATCGAACCAGTGGTACCAACCCACCGAGCTCGTGGGCCTAAACGGATCTACTCACATTATAATATATGCACTTTGACGGTAGATTGCCGGTATCTACGATATGATCGTAATTCCTGTGGTCGATGAGCAACAAGCCACCGGGTTTCACGCAGCTCTCGAAGTTCAGTAATGCTTGTCTGTGATTAAGATAGGGAGTTAGAAGAATATCGAGCGTGCGATAAGTCTGCGGAGACTTAGAGGAACTAGTATAGGAACTTTTGCTATACCTCTGCTCCCGTTGATCCCCGAACGTGTCTGGCATGTGGGCGAAACTGTTCCCCAAGCACATCACGGCGTCGAAACCTTCCTCAATCACGTGGCTGATGTCCTCTGGCAAGGTCAACCAATTCGCTTCCTCGATCACTAGAAAGAATCAACGCGGAGAAATGACGGTTAGGCAAGTATACACTTGTAGCGCTCATTTTCGCGATGCGTAGAACAACGTGGAAGACTCCAGGGGCAAGACGATTGACCTGCGATAAGAAGCATCTGTCCCACGCTACCATGGAACTATTACTTTCGCGCGCGATAAGCGATAACGGCGAGCGCTTTTACAGCAACCGTAAAAATATACGGAGTCTTTATCTGCCCGCGGTTTCATAATGATTTCGTTGCCCTCGCGAGAGAGGGCAGGGTTTCGCGGCGGACAGAAATCTTTAGCTTCGGAGATCCACGTTTATCGCGCGAGGACAATAAGCGATCGTTCTTGTATCGCTGTTTTCAGATACAGCGAGGGAATTATCTCGCGAGTATTGAGAAACGTACGGTAACAGAGATCTCTCAAAATAATCCACGTTATCGCTTCTAGAAAGCTCTGGCAAGCCTTTGCAAACAACGCCTGGAATTAAATGTATCCAGGTGTTGTTGAAGAAATCGTGGATCTTCGTGTACTAAGAAGCATAGAACTCAGTATTCCAAAGTTTCGAGAGAAGATCGAATCTTTTTCAAATAGTCCAGACACAAATCAGAAGATCAAGTTCAAGGGACTAACCCCCCGAGTAGCTTATCATAGTAGCGCTTTTTAAATTCGCCGCTAGATGGCCAGTCATCCCTTCCACCCCCTTATCAGATAACTTGTTGCAACGCTGTTTTATACCTCAAGGGCGGTATTCTCAGTCGTTGCTTATTCTTAAGATTGGTTTAAGCATGTGGCATCCTTTACTAGTCTACGAGTGATATTTACCCCAGTTATCGAAAGCTGGCTCCTTTCGACGCTGCCATCTAGCTTGAAGTGCGTATTTCAGCATCTTGTCCGAAGCGTCTACGCTGACCACGTCGAAGCCCTCCTCGAGTAGCATCACCGAGTCGACACCAGTGCCGCAGGCCACGTCCAAGATCCTGCGGCACCCTTTAGTCCGAAGTAATCCCACTAGGAAATCTCGATAATTCTGCGTCCTCTGCTTCCTGTCGCCGATGAAAACCTCCCACAGCTTAGCTGCCTTTCCATCGGCGTACTGATCGCGGACACCTTCGGCAGCGGTGCCGAGAGACCGGGTACGAAACACCGAGTCCACCATTTCTTATCGCTCTGATCGAAACGAGCTAGAAATAATCAGGTTTGTAGGAAATTTTGCTTCCTGTCGAAGCTTACGTTACGTGGCGCGGGGTTAGGTGTTGAACCTAATGATTAGAATCGTATCGAGTTCCGTTGGATTGTTTTCAAACGTTTCGGTTTGGGAGAGGATTCATCATTCAGTTTTTATTTTTCTGCAACGAACTAGTCACCGCGTTCACCTTTTATTTGCAGTGGCGATTCTTGCGGGAATCAAAATCCGATGTTACTCGAGTTTAATTTAGGATAATTGTCAACATGGAGAATATTTGTATCAGCGTGTCTCCGAACGTACATTCGGGAAACAGAATTTTCAGGGAATGTCGGCGGTCGTTGGCGATACCTCGCGAATATAGTCAGCAGCTAATGATCTAAGAAAAGAAAACAGTTCCACTATCGTGTGCCCCCTCCCAGGTCAAACAATTCCGCGCAAACAAGTTCCTTGTATCTTGTGTAACCTAAAAATTAACTCGCATGCATTCATCCACATTCATCGCTCGCGACGACCAACCCCTCTTTCATCAACGTATCTCGCAAGCACGGTAGGTCAGAAAGAGATGCCGAAGGTCTTCATGGAATTTATGTTAAACATTCTTCGATTATCGAACAATCATTCGAACGCTGGCGAAACGTATCCTGCGTCCGTACACGCGCAGCGTTTGTTTTCGAACGGTCCAATGCATCGAAGATTCATCGAGTCGAAGTTGATACCGCTTTCGGTACGCAATTGGAAATTCATTGATGTAGGGGAATATCTTTTAAGACACGCGGAACGTGCCGAAAACGACGATAATTTGGATTTATAGGTATTGTTTTTCAATCCCCTTATCTGTTATTTAAATGATTGACAAACGTTTGCGATTAGATTATCGCAGGTCATTACGAAATTCCAGTCAATTATCAAAGATGATCTAACGAGTCATTGTAACGTCACATGAGGTTCGAAATAGTTTAGAAATGTTGCATCAAACGTAGATAACGATCTGATACACTTTCCTGATTATTAACAGAGCTCCCGACTGTGCTCCGTCCGTCGCAACGAATTTGCTTGTTTTCCACGTAAATCCCACTATGTATTTTGATGTACCACCGCGATCAACTATTCCGATAGACCGCGTTGCTGAACGACCAATTCAATAATTAGGTTGAAACAACAAGTTTAATTCAACATGCGACGGCTTTACGAAATATGCTTCCCTTCCTGTGTACATACCGCGTTTTCTACCAATTCTATATTGTATTAGCAAACTAGATATTTGACCGAGATGAAAAGAGAGAAAGAGTACGATTCGTTCGAAAAGAGAAAAAGCGGGGTGTGATTCGTTTCCAAAATATTAGGGAATAAATTGTATGCGTTGTACCTTGCAATAAAGTGAAACGTAGCTCGCTGCCTCGTAGAGCCCCAGGAGAAGTTACGGTTAACTCTACTCGTTACAAGAGACGACCGAGTAAGTACGGGACGTCGCGGAACAGCCTCGATGAAAGTCACTAAGATACTCAATTTCGGATCGCTAAGGAAGGAGATGAGTCACAGGAAGCAAGAACCAGTGAATACTCTTCCACGGGCTGTACCGAATACACTGAGGCGGCCACAGACCCGTAGGTATATAAGGGTCTCGCGTTTGCGCTGTATGATGTAACTTTCGAGGCGGTTGATGCCGTTGACAAGCAATCGTGACGCGGCAAGAGCGAATAAAAATCCACGGACTCGGAAAAAGTGGTTGATTTTCCTGACGTCGACACTTTCGTCGATCGCTGCCACGTGACACCTTTATCACCGCGTCGATTTCTACTTATTCTTCATCGTTATCGCGCGGGCAACCATTAATAACTAAGGATGAGGAAAAGGGGAGACAAGATTGCTTCGTGACGATGTTGATATCGTATTTTCAAAATAGAGTTCCTAATCGAAATTCGAAGCTAAGGTTCGAAAGACAATACGATCGATTTTATAGAGATAGAGTATCAGGGATTCTGATAGCGCGCCACGATTATGGACCGGTCGGAAATGATTTCGGGTGAATAAGAATATCGCCGGTTTGTGGTGTAAAATTCTATAATTACTTTATCCGAACAAATTACATAGTATGCATACTTATTTCTAAACTAAATACACGCTAGGAATTCCTATAAACCCCGTCAATAGTGAACACTGATCAATCCATCTGTAACATGAATCTTTCTCTTGATCTTTCAAGTATACTTCGAAATACAGTGCGCACTGAGACATTCGCGAGTACGCGAGAATACGATTCTTCGTTAAACGCTAGTACATATACGATATTGTGCAACGAGCTGCCATAGATTCTTTCCTGTGCACGAACGCAGATGTACAGAAACGAAGCTAAAGTATAAGAGAAATCAGTGATAAAACTTCTGTGGACTGAGCTACGCGATACAATGTTTCAGTCATGTAATATTCTCATTTAGTAGAGTAATTAACAGAGGCATCGTAAAATGGCAGTTTCTTGCTCCTCGCACGTCTTCTCCGCTACTACACGCAACTCGCCAAGTGTTCAAAAACCGTGTAACTTTAAACGAAATGCATTCGATCTAAATCCCAATACGAGAACGTCCGAAGAAACAGCTATTTTTCTATTGCACCTTTCTACCTTTGTATTGCTGCGTTCTTTCTCTATTAATCTCTGTTCCATTAGTGTACGCGATCGGTATGCCCACTTATAGAAGAAACGCGGTAATCCGTACCGTTTTACTGCCCTTGACGTTGAAGTACATACAAATACTTGGAATCTTTTTTTGCTAAATCGATTAACTTTATTTCTTAGCAATGTACATACTCAAATCACTTTTATGCTTAAGTGAGAACTCAGCGATCGTGAATTAGACGAGACAGACCGGACATTATCGGAAAAGAAGTTAGACTGTTCGCCCCACGAGCAAGTCATTGACAGTGTCGCAATAATTCGGGAACCGTGCACGATGATCCATTTCTTAACTGTGCAGTGGTTCGTTTTAAACGCTAACAAGGTTCAATTTATAATTTCATTTAGGACTATATAGCGACCAGACGAACTCTGAACTATATCACTTTTGTCGTCCGCGTTAATTTTCCTTCTCTGCTTCATCCCCCCGCTCCGCGCCCTCGTGGGAGATCGCGCTATCATAGATTCTTCAAGTCCTCCGGTAACTCGTTCTTAGGATGTTTGTTCTCGAAGTGTTGCTTGTAAGTCTTTGGGTCTGGCATCTGCGCCTGTTAACAGACCACACGTTACAAGCTTCTGCGAGCGGCTCGAGTTAGATGGAAGAGTATCGTACAAGTTTACCAGCGGAGTCGAATGAATCGAAACGCAGGCTTACCTTGCAAATCGCGCACACGTGTACTAAAGCTTTCTGCGCAGCCTTCTTCTGATCATTGGCACTGTGTCCCTGCTGCTTCTTTACCTTCGCAGCTTTCTCCGCCGCCTTAGCTTGTGATTGGATCCTTTGTTGTCCACGAGCCATTCTAGAACAACCGTAGCGTTACTCCACCGAACGTCGCGCGCCGTGCTCCTACGAACGACAGAACCGTGCCTGCTCTTACGCAGGCCTAGAAACATACGAGACGAATGTAAATACACTGGACGTTGAGCTACGATTTAGAAACACGATCGCCGTGCAGTTGAGATATTCGAAGTGATTCTCATTCCAGCGAGAATCACAACCGAGTGTCATTCTATTATTTCATCTGCTCGGCTAGTATGAAATCCATGTTACTTGGCATGAAGCAACAGGATTGCATCCGAGTAGCCAAAGTGATTGTATTTCGAAAGTGCTCACGGGCATCTGTGTCGTGCATCTTCGTTCGACCGCGGTGTCTTCGCTCCTTTCTCTTTAAACGAGACTATTATTACGTACTTTCTCTTCTGCCGAGATTACTCCGCGACATTCTACCCAACCTGCAAAATAGGTGACCGAAGTGCCAAAAGATTGCTCGGCGGAATCGCTGCTGCTTCGTCCCCGATTACCGCGTGCGTATGTACCGAACGGGAGCATGTACGAGGCGCGAGCGAGCTGGTAAGAAACGCCACGCAAGGACGGCGAAGAGGCGAGCCCCCGAAAAGTAAACGGGCCGCGGGGCAACGGATCGCTCACCTGTCCGAGGATGAACGTGTTGGAACGCGTGATCCCGCTGCCACCTCGATGATCCGGGGCCCGATTCTCCTCAGTCACGAACCGAGCAATTTTATCTGCCTTGTGTTTCACTGCGCGGTGGAGAATCGTTCGTGGCGGGCTCGCGTGGAGCAGGAGCGAGAGGAGTCAGCTGAACGGACAGTGCTCGGGGCACATCTGCGGAGGATGAGCGAGGACGAGCGAGCTTCGATCAGCCGCACGTGAAGCACTGCCTTTCCAACCAGAATCGTGTCGCGTACGAATCGAGGGAGCAGCTCCGCACCAGCGTGTAGAAAGCGCGATCATCATCGATCGTGGTAGGCTCTCCTCTTTTTCGACTGCGAGTTTATTCCACGGTTGGGGGGCAGGGGGGTGTATTAAGGCTTTTAATCGATATTTAAATGTTGAGGCATATTCGGGTTCAGTGATCGCATTTTTGGGCACGCGAGGAGCGTATACGCTGCGAGTGTGTGCGAACATTCTTCCAATGGGAAATGTGCTTCCCGGTGGCTCTTTCACCGTATTGGCTCGGGATTGTTGCCAGGCTTTTGAATGTAATTAGACGTTTCACGGGCACTGATGAGTTTCTGGGTTAATAGCATTCTCTCGTTCTCTGGCGATTAAAGTTTTTTTTTTTGTAATTATGTGGCAGGGAAAGAGTCGGCTTGTGTGGTTGGTCTAGGGACATTTGAAACTGTCGTTAAGTGCGTCGGTTTTATCGAGTTTAATGCGAGCGGATTTGTAGGTGCGATAATGTAATATATGGGGGAGAGAAGTAGTGTCATTTGTATGTATGTACTGAATATTGGTACTTTCCAGTTTGTAGTGGATGGAATTGTGGGGAATGGAAAGGAATTGCAAGGCTTAGGGCCTCAGAATGTGAAAATATTAATAAATAAAAATGTTTTTGTAATGTTCTACATTACCATCGGCGAACTTACTATACAGATATCGCTACCAGATGACTGTAGCGTCTCTTTCGAGACTGATCTTTCGCGGATCCTGCAGAGCACTTGTTTTATTAAAAAATTAATATATCTGATAAACTGGCAAAGCCTTAATAAACTGTAACAATTCTGTACGAAGACTAGAACCTTTCGATGCACGGACTAAAATTCTTAAATAATTTAAGTATACTTTCTCCTATGAGCTTCGCGGCTAAATCACCTGCTTCAGAGAATTAACAGACGATGGTTGCGTCTGGAAGTTAATTCCCCTTTCCTCTCTACCCATAAACACTCTGAGCGACCATGTCTCTATTATACAGGAATACTAGCGAGATGGGTACGACCCCCCAGCTATTTTGGCCTTATTATCTTATCTTCCGTATACCTTTCATTTGTACTTAATGTATTCTCAACTTTCATTGCACGAATTATAACAATTACATCGTTTTTCTGGATTTATGTTGGGAGTCCTCATCATCCAATTACTTTACAACTACAGAGAAAAAGTTTCAGAACAGACGAAGAACACTCGAAGTTTAAAATCACTTTTTCCCTACACTTTTCGTCCTTTCAACGCCTTCGAAAATCATACATTTTCAATTTTTTATATTTTGTTCTTGTTTCCCCCTAGCCAGAAGTATATTCCTCAAAATAAAAAAAATTTCAGTTGAATCGGACAATAACTTTTGGAGATACAGGTCCCACCGTTTTGAGAACACTGTTTCGAGAAAAACGCGTGTAAAATTTTACCGTGAGCGCCGAGTGGCCAGTTGTTGCCCATGTATTTACCGCTAATCAAATGCTTATAACTGCGGGAATTTTACGAATTTCAACAAATCCTTTTAAACACGTATTCCTAATTTCAACAAATCCTTTTAAACACGTATTCCTAAAAGGTTGAACATTCGAAAAATGAAATAAAAAAAATCGACTTTTAAGCCGGAACCTCCCCTTAATGGGAAATATTGTATGGGAAAGTAATCACTCGCCAAATGTGGATTCGTATCCAATAACTTTATTTACAAAGTAAATCTCATAATATGCGATCCACTATATGCGCAATACAATACGAGAGAGCCTGCAACCATATCCCCTACGTTGTTGCTGCCTGTTTTAATATTACATAAAAAAGGGAGACGACTACGCATGCTTTGAATGAGTAATTTCACGTGGAGAACTCTACCGCGCATTGCCTAATTCGCTACCATCCCTAGAGCCTGGAGAATGCGTACGATTGTTAAGTTATTTTATTGAATAATACGTGGAACGCTTTATAAAACGGTTACCAGTGTCTAGATACATTGTTCGCTGCGTACTGCCCTTATCATTATTAATAGCGGGGGTCGTAGCTTTTCAAGCGTATCAACGATTTGCCGTTAGAAATTAAAAGTAGCGTCTGCTATATGTGGTGCTATGAAGTCTGCCGAAACCCGGTGTTACTCTAGCCAAAGTGTCGCATATATAAAACTCGCCACCGCGGTCCGGTGTAGAATGTCCCGTGTTAATCAGTAATCGAGAAACGAAATATACACAACATGCCAACATCCAATATGTACAGGGAAATAAATAAATCTTTACACGCACGGCCGAAACGGATCACGCCGTTACGTTTCCAGAGTATCCATCTCGTAATCAAGCGACTCGCTCGCGCCGAGTTTCTCCGCTGCGCGAAAAGAACGCCCGGAGGAATTTCGAGCGAGGAGACCGCAAACCAAGCATGTACAAACAACAGGAGAACGTGAAACCGAACGATGGAATATTACGATGCACGTAGACCACTTGCTCCTCCGCCGCACACAGTGATTCGTACGCAACAGAATCGAGAAGATCGGACGTATACAATTACACATACTCTTTTTCGCGTTACTAGCGCACATCGACGCATCGTAGCGACCAGCTTCTCTCGAAGCCCGGAAGAAGACCGCGGGCTGATCGATAAGCTTTAATCAGCTTTGGCTCGCGGATTATTCGAGCCACGAAAGAATGTAGTCGCTACCGATATCTCCCTGAATCGTATAAAATGCTCGAAATTAATACAGTGTAAGTTGATCAATGGGAAATTGATTTTCTTCGTTGATTAAAAAGAAATTATCAAATTAATGTACATGTAAGCGTGACTATATATAGGCATTGTGGAAATCTATACAAAGAA
Source organism: Andrena hattorfiana (assembly GCA_944738655.2). Lineage (NCBI taxonomy): Eukaryota > Metazoa > Arthropoda > Insecta > Hymenoptera > Andrenidae > Andrena > Andrena hattorfiana. The sequence continues at coordinate 6,057,218 of OX122893.2, forward strand.
CTTATTACGTGCGAAAGATCACGCGATTTAGACGCTGCTTCTTACGATACGTCTAGGTCCTGCGATTTTCTCCGATGAAGAACCGAAATCGAACGTTTTTACAATTGTGAGTGTTTGCTGAAGAGAAATTAATGATGCTTAAATTATCCGCATCGAAAGTAACGCCCCTCTCCGTACGCTTTCCTGTGTATGCAACGTTATTTCTATTCCTACTTAACAGTGAAACACTTTTATACATTGTGTGATACCTATATGTGTATCGAAGCAATGTCAACTGGTTTTAAATACAAAATGGTGCGGGTATAGATAGAATGTATAATCATCAAACAGCATTAAATTAACGTGAAATAGAATAAATTCGTATACGACGCTTTAAAGTCTTCCAATCTATACACGCTACTTCGAATCTACGTCTAAGTACAAATATATATCGATAAAATCAACCGTCAACATGGGAAATCAATATAAGCAGTACGTGCTTTAAATTAGGAAAAAAAAGAAGTAACAGGGAAAGCTTACGCAAAATATTGTTCCCGCTTAAATTAAATGCATGTCACGATCATATTCCCTTTTCACAAACTAAGTTACGCCATCAATGAAACGTGAGCGATACTATTTCCAAAGCACTATATCACTGGAGAAAAAAAAAAGATAACGATCGATACTATATGTGTACTTAAAATTCGAGATTAAATACATATATGTATATCGAGTTTCCTGCGATGAAGTTTGAAAGAAAATGAGGAAACCTCGGTATTAACAGAAAGTGCCATGCTTTTTGAAGTAGGCATTATGCACGATCGTATTCACTGGTCCGATACTCTGGCAGTGTAAAGATAACAACTGACTATCATCTTCTCGCAACAATTCCGGAGAAACCATAAACAGAAAGTAACATTTAAAGCATATAATCGAAAGTGAACGCTAGCTAGAATTGCTCGTTCTGTAGCCAATAAATACGGTAAGAATCTTCAAGACGATAGTTCTCAGGCTGCACCACATCTACCGAAGTTCCCGAACTCATGAGAATCAATCGCGTTTACTCTTGATTATTCATTACGTTCGCATGCGACCAAATTAAACTGCGCAAGCTGTGACCTTTTCTCGGCAAGCTATTTATGTAAGTATGAATACCAACGGAGTCCCAATATTATTTGCTTCTATGTTTATTCGTATGCCCAGTACATCGGCAGGATTTAAGTGAACGTTTTTAGTTAAGGTCCGTGGAATATTTGAAGTTCGTTCTTTATACTCTTTGATGACGATACTCTACGAATATACACGACAACTAAACCGATGAACACGTAATAGTTCGCTAAGAGTGCAAGTAGATGTTATGAAAAATATATTTGGGTACAAAAACGAAACTACTTTACAAGTTCCACTGAAAGCAGGGTACGACTTAGAAAAGAATACATATAGAGTTGGATTAATAATATCATCGACAGGAAATAGCACAAAGAAGGAACGACCGATCAGCGTAGATCCGGGTTATCGTTAACTTGCTTTTTAATACGCAATAATACTGTCGTGTACCATTGATCCAATCGCGAGATCGAATCGTATTCCTTTACCGCCTCTGTGAAACCTTCGAGGTGTTGCTCCTCGAGGTGTTCTATTAGAGTCTGGAATAAGAATTAAAAGCGTCTACCGCATCAAAACGTAATGCCACGGTACTCTTTAGTACGTTCTGATTTCTGGCAAACATCTCTCCGTCTCTCGTTTCTATCTGTAACTAGAGAAAGATATTTATCTCGTACCTTTATCAGCTTGCACTCCCTGGAATCTTGGAACGCGGGATACTGTTCTTGGTAGCGTTCGATCGCGTGCTGCGCGTTCAACACGTCCACGCATAAGTGACAGAGCGCTGCCCGAAAGAAGTACTCCTTCGAGCTGTATTTCAATAGAGAACTTTCTAAAGACGCGGAAGCGACCTGCGAACGTGGGAAAGCAAATTTACGTAAGCGCTTACTTTCGACAAACACCACAGAGCTCCGTCGACGGACAGCAACTCACCTGTTCGTAAATTTGAATAGCCTTATCATAGTTTTCCAGTTGCGCCGCGTACTGCGCAACTTTCAGAAGACACTTATTGGCAGACGAATTGCTTTCCTCTCCACGAAAATAGTCAGCCGCCTGCTCGTAATGATGAACGGCTCTCTCGAGATCCACAGCATCGCTTTCGTACATCTCGGCTATGTTCTGATGATGCTTAGCCGCCATTGTAAACCGGCCCATATCGGTGTAAATTTCGATCGCCTTTAACAAGCAACTGATGGCCTCTGCGAACAAACCGGAATCATGAAATCGTCGTCCGGACTCTACCGAAAGCTAGCCCCGATCATTACCATTGATATTCGATTTCTTGAAGCAGTTAGACGCGTCCACGTAACTGCTAGCCGCGTCGTGGCGGCTGCCTGCCTTCGTATGCAGGTCCGCCGCTTCGTAGAAGGCGTTCCCAGCTGCGCTCCATTTCTTTGCCATTTTGAACATATTTGCGGCGCGTTGGTAGCATTCTACGGCCTCCTCGACTTTCGACGACGATCCACTGCAACGTGACGGTTAAACACACAAACAACTGAAACTGCGATTCCAAAGTCTGATGCACAACACCGAAGCATGAGTCACTCGTCAGTCGGAAAGCGGGAGCGCAACACGAGCGAAATGAAAAATAGAGAACTGGAGTAAGCAATTACCACGAAATTACTGGTGCGTCGATAATGAACGCTTCGCGCGATTCCTCGCGACGCTTCCTAATTTAGTTTCGACGCGCTATATCGCGGCTCAATGGCAACTGTTACATATAGAGCACAGTGGTACGCGCATGTAGCGAACAGTCTGTTGAACAAGGCACAAATATCGCGCAGACGGGAAATATCTTTTTATCGAGCCTGTGAAAACGCGGAAGCGATCGGATCGATCGACGAGCGTGAATAAATGATGGGACTGGGAGATGTGGCAGATTCACTGCCGGACGAGTTCAAGTGAATGGATGCGGTAAACTCACCCGAACAGCGAGCCGAAGAAACCCTTCGAGCTCAGCTTTTTCTCGGCCTCGGCCAGTAATTGCATCGCCTTCTGCTCGCTGTCAGCCATTGCTCCTTAAGACCGTGACACGCGACAACTTTGAAAAAAAGCCCCTCAAATCATGAACCCCGTCGCGACAAAGTTCACCTCCCACGAACCGACGTCACTAAAGTCAATGAAAGTGAATCAAGTGTCATCGCGTCAGGGCTGCCAACTTGAAGGCGCAAGCGTAACTTAAGCCACGTTCGCAACGCGGCTACTTTGTAATATTGATTGCCGACGATCGGTCCTTTGCTAATTAATTCGAAATTCTTATTGCAACGTCAGGGGACGAAATACATTTCGCTTACGTTAACGAATATTTGTCAGGCGTTTGAGAATCGGGAAGAGGCTTATTCGATAAGAATGAATTAGAAAGGAGTACATATTCGATTTAGAATTGACGTTTTGAATTCAAACGTGGTTGGAAAAGCGCGCGAAGAATCATTCTCCGGTTGTTGGAGGAACGGAGCGCTCGAAGTGGACGGTGCTTTCGATTTGACCAAGAATTTGCTGCTGAGTTTGATTTAAAAGGAGAGTCTAACGATGTCGTGCGTCCACAGGCAGGCGTTGAGCTCTTTGCAGGCCGGCACGCAGAATGCGCTTGTAATCGGCATTATCGTGAATAGCTTCAATATGAAAAGCATCGATGTCACGAGGACGAGATGTATGGCTGGTTCAATGGGGAACGTTTAATTAACGTATACGTCGTTTCCAAAGGTTTGAATGTCTGTTTTTAGTTAATCATGGAGAACGGGGCGTATGGACGTTCACGTTACGCGATTCCGAGGAGGATTCAATAAACGTGACTGTATGGGGCAGCGCGCAATTCGTGAGGAAGTTGTCTTCGGGATTGCATATTGGTAGCGTGGGTTGGTGTCGAGTTTGGAACGATTAATGCATATGTCTGTTAATCTTACGATTTATCAAAATTTTGAATATGGGTTAAATTTAATCCGGCTTCGATTTAGTAGCAACAAATTAGCTGAATCTCGCCCATTACATCTTATCGTACAATTATTAGGCTCGTACCACTGTTCTTATTTTTTATTTAAGGGGTATACCACTTTAGATTCAAAAATAGCAGCCATCTTTAAGATTTTTTTTTTAAAAATGATAAAGAAAATTAAAAATCTGTAACTACTTAAGTATTTATTATACAACTATTAAAGTAAGCAAAAAATATTGTTTCCTTCGAACAAAATGGCGTCGCTGTGATCGGTCGTCGAAACGATGATTTCACAATCAATGGGCAACCTAACGTCTACAATTTTCATCCGATTCGCTTGAAACTTTGCGAGGATCTTTTCAATTTAACAATATAAAAAAATATGTAGCGATATATTAATATAATTTTTATTAATAAAAGATTTTAAATTTTCTTTATCATTTTCTCAAAAAAAAAAAAATCTTAAAGATAGCTGCTATTTTGCTGTAACCCTTTAAACGAGGATTAAGGAATGTAATAATGATTTATTACTATTACATACAGTGTGACCTGGAAATTACAGATAGTTACACTTCAATTACATTTGGTCAACCACATATATCTATATATCTACTATAAATTTGATAACTGATAATATTAACAGACACATTTCGATCTATACCTATCGAGTTGTACAAATTTCAACCGCTTTGAAAAACACTGAACGACTCACAGTGGAGGTAATCAATCCGAAAGTGGTGGAGCGTCGTCCGGAGGACAGGAACGAGCTCTTCGTCCCGTCGGTGTCCAGCCCGTGCAGCCTGACGGTGAACGAGGGCAACGCGCTGGTGCAAATTCACGACGCACCAACACGCGCAACATACGAACCGTTGCTGATGCTGCCGATTAAGAAGCTGACCGGGCTGCGAACTCTGAAAAGCATTTTTGAGAACCTGGAAGCGCTGCGCGATCAATATGTCGACGCCTTGGTGGTCGTTACCTTTGTACGGCTCTAATTTCGGGTCCAAGTATTGCTAGATAGGTTCAACAGTCACTTGCAATACGAGTTTCGAAATAGTAAACTAAGGGAAAGATGATATCGTAGGCAGGGTCGTCGGAGCAAATTATTCCCGAGTGTGGAGTTCGGGGGGGAGTACAAATTAACAGTTCAAATTTCGATAGCTTAAAAATCAGTAGCAAGCAAAAAATAAAGAATGACAAAGTGCCTTCCAAATTCCCGAATGCTCCACGCGCAGCACAATTTCAATACTCCACGCATTCCGCACGACTCACGCCGGCCCCGATCGTAGGCTACCTAGATAAACGTATGGCTGCCAAAGATTCGTGTTCGATAGGTCAGCGACATTCGCAACGTGATGACGAAGGACGCTAGGAACGTACGGTTTCGGAATTTCGAGGCAGCGGATGGATCGACGGACGAGGTGGTGTCAATGGTTCTCTGGGAGGACGAGTGGATCGACAGGGCCGCGTTATGGGAGCCGAAATCCACCGTGCTCTCTCTCACCGATGCGCGCGTTGCTTACGACAATTACCGGAAGAAGATCGTCCTATCTATAGGTCTTAGCTGAGAAACATTGTAGTCGCAGAGACGATAACCGCGACTTCATAGAATGCCTCGTGCTTGTAAATTTTCAGCCAGGAAGACTCTGATCACCGAGAATCCTAATGTACCGCAGACGATCGCCACGAGAAACTCCGTGAAATGCTTCGACTCCGATGTGATGTCCGAGAACGTGTTCGCCACGCCGAATCGTAAGAACAGGATCGAGTTACTTGCCGCGTATATGTCTGTAAATGGCGAAGGGAAATTCTTCCCATCCCTACCATTGTTCTTCTTTCCAACCAGCGGACACTATTACGGCCGTGATGACCGTGCAGGATATCTCGACCAAGCTAAACAAAAAGACGAAGCAGGGGGAGAGGCTCCAGTTCGCCTCGATCTTGAAAGGCTACGTGATGGACATAAACACGGAGAGCTTAAGTCCCGGGATTATATCCAACAGATGGTTCGTTTCTCTTGCTACTCCTTCGATTAAAGTCGACGTTTAGCCGCCTCGATCAAATATTCCGTTTCGATTCTCACAGCGCGGTGTGCAAGAGACACGTCGTCGACGGTAAAGACTCGTGCATGGATCTCGAATGCCCCTGCGGGAATGGGACCCGCCCGCCTTTGAACGTAACGAGCCTTAATCTAAAAGTAAACCTGAAGGATGACACCGGCTATCTTATCGGCTGTCGGTTATTTGGGGACGCAGCCGAACGCGTCCTCGGTTGCACGGCCGTACAGTTCCAGGTTCTTGAAATTAGTATTACGAGCCGTGTGGTGCATCGATCGTGTGCCGCCACATAATTAATCGAGCTCGTGAAATTCAGGCTATGAAGTCTCCCGAACGCGAAGGCCTGAAATGGAAATACGCGCTGGAGAAATGCGACATTCGTTTGCACATACTTGGACCTACATCCGCCTTCCCGAATGCCGTGTACAACATTCTATCGATCGTTCGAGACGAAGATGAAGACGACGCCACGCAGCCTCTCGACGAATGCGCCCACATGGACGATTACTGAACACTGTTCATCGTTTATAGAAGTTCTTAAATTTTATAACACTCGACTAAGCATTCCGTAACTCTGTATATTCGCGTTAATATATGAAACACAAATAGAATAATTGTAGAATTTCTGGAACCAACGACGAAAGAATAAATCAAACTTTTAAGTTGCTGTAATGTACTGACCCTTACTTATCTTTTTCCTTTGACTTTCTCTGTAAACATGATTCACACTTAACTACCGAAATGCTGCGTAAATGTAAACACTACGTCGTCCCTGCTACCTATCGTAATCTTAGCTAATGCGTCACCTATCCAAAACCCTGCAATTCTGCCCTATCCCGTCATCCCCTCGCTTACATTCCGAAACCTTTAAAACCCATCGCATTTCCTTATCCGAGAGCATTACTATTCCAAAAGCCACCAGTCTCAGTCACGGAGTCCAGTTCAAAACAGTTGAATCTCTAATATTCTTAATTTAGTTGAATAAATATCTATTTAAATATTATTCATAAAACGGTTGTTCAATTATCCTTGTGTCCATTACATTGCATCCGTGTAGACTTCGATCAGCTGATTACCTAGAAGCTGTTAAATTTTGTAATTTTGTAAAGCATTCCGTAACTCTGTATCGTCGCGTTAATATATAAAACACAAATAGAACAACTGTAGAATTTCTGGAACGAACGACGAAAGCATAAATCAAACTTTTAAGTTACATCCGTGTAGACTTCGATCAGCTGATTACCTAGAAGCTGTTAAATTTTGTAATTTTGTAAAGCATTCCGTAACTCTGTATCGTCGCGTTAATATATAAAACACAAATAGAACAACTGTAGAATTTCTGGAACGAACGACGAAAGCATAAATCAAACTTTTAAGTTGCATCCGTGTAGACTTCGATCAGCTGATTACCTAGAAGCTGTTAAATTCTGTAATTTTGTAAAGCATTCCGTAACTCTGTATCGTCGCGTTAATATATAAAACACAAATAGAACAACTGCAGAATTTCTGGAACGAACGACGAAAGCATAAATCAAACTTTTAAGTTACATCCGTGTAGACTTCGATCAGCTGATTACCTAGAAGCTGTTAAATTTTGTAATTTTGTAAAGCATTCCGTAACTCTGTATCGTCGCGTTAATATATAAAACACAAATAGAACAACTGTAGAATTTCTGGAACGAACGACGAAAGCATAAATCAAACTTTTAAGTTGCATCCGTGTAGACTTCGATCAGCTGACTACCTACTTACACTCACGATTGGTCGCGGAGGATTAGTAAACACGACCATATGAAACGTCTTATGTGAATCGACTGATGTATATTGTCTCGTCGTATTCGTCATAGTTTCGTTGAAAATGGAAGCAGCCGATTCAACGAGAACAGACGCTGTCGAGATTATAAGGGAGAGCATTAGGAAGCTCACTTACTTGGAAAGAAAAGAGCACCGTACGAATGTGTTGACCAAAAAACGCGTGGCTTTGGATGGCATCTTCCCCGACTCGTCTTTCACAACGGAATTCGTTGTGGAAAAGGCGAAAGCTCTGAGAAAGAGAGCGTTACCAGTGAACGAGTACCAACAGCTGCAAACTGCTTTTCTCCAGGTTACGATTACAAAATTAGTCTCGCCAGAATGTTCACCGAATAGCCATGTTAATTACCATTCCTCCACAGAGCGAGGAGAACATCAATTCCTTCTTAAGAGTAGACAATGTGTTATTCTCTCTGGTCCGCGATTTCTCTAGCCACGATCCAGCCTTGCAATCGTGCGCTATCAATTGCTGTTGCAACGTGGCGCTCGGAAATGCCAAAGGCTGCGCCGCATTGGCTAAAAGCATCGCTCCGTACCTAATTAATGAGCTAGATACCTTGAACTATCCATTATTGGTGGGTTATTAAGGAAATTATATAGTAAATAAAGTACTTAAACGTGTAATATAAACGTTTACTATCTTTATAACTAGGACACGTGTATATGGACGGTGGGAAACTTAATCGCTGGAAGCGATAAAGCTTTCGAAGTTCTTCATGCGCAAGGCTGTTTAAAGTATATCGTATCGTTATTGCGCAATTGCGATAATACCATTCTACCTTCGGTAGTGTACGCGGCTATGCACTACGTGCATATTGGCTTCGAACGTATTCCGTAGGAATGATCTTCTTTATATTTTTATCTACGAACGTTACGAAGCGTGTTGCTAATTGTTTGAATACTTTTAGAGACGATGACATCGTTGAACTAGCTAAAGCTGCTAAAGGAAGGAATCTGTTGCTCGACAATTCAGATTTTATCTGGTTGCTGGCTTTGTTGTCCTCGCAAGTAGCCTGCAATGCTTATTTATACAGTTTAGTGCCTGTAATAGTCGATCACTTGTATAAAAGCACAGCGATCGGCATCGGTGTTGTGCCGGAGGCATGTAACTTCCAACGCTTTTAATCTATATTTACACAAGGGACCTGGAACGGAACAGAAACGAAAACGATAAACGAAAAGAACGAAATATTTTTCCGCAACAGAAGTAGAAACAAAACGAAATTTTTAACCCTGCTGCAGGAGTGGAAACGATATAATCGAAATAAAAATTCCGACTAATAACGTTCTGTACACTTCGGGTGAAGAAATTTAAATTGAGCGCGCCTCTTATTTTCATCATGTTTCGTGTCGGTTCAGACCCCTGATAGGGCTGACTGCGGTGCTGGGAGAGGCGTTGGGAGTCTTACTCACGTGCGCGCGGCTTGCAATCGAAAGCATTGAAACTCTAAATTTTTTTCTTAAGACATAATATATAATATTCTATAATACATAACTATAACGTATAATATTTTATAATATAAGTACCAGAGGCAATCAGATTATTAAAATAAGTTTATACGAGTTTTTTTATAAATGAAATAACCGGTGGCGGAACAAAATTGGTTTTTCATTCTGATGGAAAGGAAATATTCTTCAGCAGGAACGATATTAACCGGAACGAAATTATTGTTATCGGAGCTGAACCGAAACGAAGCGAAAAGACATTTCGTTCCAGGTCCCTGATTTACACAGTACTCAAGATATTAAACGTCCCTTTTATTCCAGATTACCGCGTGTATAAGAATACTGGGTAATACAGTTTGCGAGAAATCTGGCCGACTGGCAATGTGTCTTCTGGAGAATCCGAAATACGAACGATCGGAGTTGGAATCGTTGTTAGACACGTTACTTTCATTACGGTTTCTACATATTAGAAAAGAGACTTTATGGTTAATAGGTAGTTGGAAAGAGTTTATTATTAAACCAGTACGTTAATTTTAAAGGTATTAAGAAATACTTTTTTCAGGTAATCTTTACAATCACTGTTGCGTTAACGTCAAACGAATTACGCAAGACATCGTGCCTAAATTACCATCCCTGAAGCAAGCGATTTTATCTACCACACAACAATTAGCCCCAATAAATACAGACTCAAGCTAAACAGGTATATCATTCTATGCGATGTAACAATTACAATATTTACATATTTATATAACAGTAACAATAATTACAAACAGTAAAGCCCCCTTCCCAGTTTCACACCCCAAGAAGCACAATAGTCTCGCTGGTATAAAAACATTAAAATTATCGTTGTAAAAAAAACAACGTCCGTTGTATTTTTAAGTAGCGACTAAGAACCCGACAGATTCGTCTTAGTAATTCATTTTAACCGGTATGAACTGTCGTTGTAGCCCTATGGAAGAGTGTCTGGCAATTGGTACGTCCTCTATGCAGGGTACTTTCACCAGGTTGAAGTAAATGTGACCCATGATGTTCGCCGTTGGACTTTTGGCAGCTTTTAGACAGCGGTACAGCGCCTCGTCGCACACGCAGTGCGATCTGAAAGGGAAGTAAGCGCAAGATCGATCGGTTTCCACGGTCGTTGGCGAGCAATCTGATTGAAATAAATCTGAATTTTTCATACTTGGTATACAAGGAGTAGTTGGTGATGTTGTACCGGGTTTGTTGAGCTCGAACTTTAACGGGGCAGAGGTCGTGTGTGCGGCAGCACCTGGAATAGAAAGGGAGCCCTAGAAAATGACCGTTTAATTACGAAGTCAAACGAGCACAGCTACAAAGAGCACACCTGTCTATGCCAGCCTCGGAACCCAAGTCGTGATAGTTCTCGGCGATGTCTCCGGTACCGCACCACTTGGTACCTACGGCGAGCACGAGTTATCAGAATGCTACTTAATAAATTGCGCGTCGAATAAAGAGGCAATAGCAATCGGAGAAATTCACCTGGCAAGATGCCTGAAAACAGAGACAAGGAGTTACCGACCGCCTGGTTGCCTCTGCTCAAAGTATTCGACATCGAGTCGGAGGAAGCGTCGCGCTGTATCTTGTCCAGCAGCTCGCACTGCTGCATGAGCTTGGCCATCTCTCGGAAAGACACCAGCTGCGGTATGGTCGTTGCCGAGAGGTTCCTCAGGACCTCGTTCGCTTCCTCTGGCTTGCTGAAACAGCGGCAACGTCACGGTCTACCATCGAGCTCGTAGCTAACGAGAGAAGCTCCTCCGAGTTTGATAGAAAGCACTCACTACACTTCGATCAGGTCGCAATAGTGCAGCTCGTTGTTGGTCCCGATGTCGACCACCGCGATCGTCTGATCGTAATAGTAGACCGCCGTTATCTCGCCCCTGTCTGGCAAGCTGATCCTTGGCGCGGCGCCGGTCAGCCCCTTGAACGTGTTCTTGAAGAAGATCGGCTGCGGCACGCTAGTGGTGGAGCTTATCGCCACCACCAGAAACAGTATCCGTCCGTAGCAGCCCATGTCTATCGTTCAGACCACGGCACCGCAGACTCCCTTGTCTCTCATTTGTGCGATTACCATATATACACAAAATCGTTGGATCGCCGACGGGGCGAAGTCGGGAAAACCACGCGGGAATCACGTCCGCGTCGTGTCCGCTCGATCAAAGGCGAGCAGTTCCCAGCGCGATCGATCCCCGTCACCTTGAGCAATCTCTACCTCAGCCCTGACTTATTCAAAGAATCGCCTCGTTACAGGCCCGTCGGCGCGAAAGAACGCGATCGCCTTCGCGAGGCTCCGTTGCGCGCGTCCATAATCGCCGCTCCTAGATCGCTCTGAAAAAAGTGCAGTCCTTTTTGCTTCTCTAATCACTATTCCAGTCACCGTTTTAGAACCGTGATTCATCTCCAAGACTGCGGCCAGCGAAGAGAGATGACGATCTCGGGCGAGTAGCTTCCCCTAGCAGGAAAAGCGAACGAAGACTGGAGGATGTGGTGCCGAAGAGGGGAAATCCCAGGAGGTAGCTGCGACGCTGTCGAACGTCTCATCCAGAAGGTCTACGAATTCCCCTGGACGTCATCCGTGGAATTCCACTTCGCACAGAGCCGCGCACGTTAACAGTACCCGCCGAGATCGTCGGACGCGCAGACGTGCCTCTTCAAGCGCCTCATCCCTTCGCGTTCTTCGCTTTCCCTTTGAAACTTTGTCCCACCGAACGTGAATCGCACCTGACACCGGCTCACTCGTTCCTGGTCGGTCTCGACGACCACTCGACACGATTATTACACTGTTTGAACGGCGACAACCACGAAGCGCGCCACCGGTAGCTCACGTTATTGTTCACCGTGTCCGCGACGTTTCTGCGAGCGACGCGGCTTGTGTATCTATAATTCACGCGGTCACCGTGCCCAGGAACTTGGACGCCGGCTAGCACAGCCGATCGAATCAGGATGTATAGCTGGACAAGGCTCGGAAGACCCCCCCTGAAGGAGTGGCTCGATTGTGGTGGGACGAGCGGAGGGAAACGCGCGCTCTCTCTCTCTCGCCCTCTCCCCACCGCGGCGAACTTTTTGAAAGATATCGAAATACAGGAGTCGAAGGTACCTATACGGGGGGCCTCTCCGTTCTTTCTCGCTTTATCACGGCGTTACGAGGCATTACGATACGCGCCGTACGCATCGGGGGGACCCACATTCTCGGGGAGACTAGGACGAAGAAAGTGGGACGAAGAGTAGAGAGAATTATGCGACTAGTGCCATCGTTGGCTCGTCCGGATCTCGGGGGCGACTAGAGAAAACGAAGACCGGCCGAAATCGCGCTGTTTCGGGAGAAACCGTGGGCTTCGCTTTCGTTTGTATTTCGAAACGAAACGAAAGGCTCCCGCGGCGCACGCCCGAGGAAACGAAGGCTGTGGTCTTCTCACATATTTATTGGCCCAGGGATTTTGTCGGTTTCACAGAGAAAACGGGAGCGGAGAATCGCTTGCCCTCCGCGGCAAGCGGTGTTTTACATAGCGTGTTTTTTATCGCTCTAGTGTTCGACGCGATAGCGGGCCGCGCGGCGTGAGTATCTTTAACGGCATAGAAACGTTGGTAATTTACGTGCGCGACGTCATTTTTATCGCGATAAACGCGCCCGCGGAAGGACGGTCGTTTTAGCCGCGTTTTTCGTTCGCTTCGTTAAGACTGGCTTGATTTCAGGGGCTGCTGTTCGTGGGACGAGGCGCTCGTCTTGGACGCGGCGTTCATCGGGTACTGGCTCCCGAGCCGAGTCGTGCTCAGCGTGATGCTAATGGGCGTCGCGTTCGAAAGTTGCAGCCGGACTGGACACTGCCGGTAGCCTGGAACGGGAAACGCGAGAATGCCTCGTTAGCGAGGGTTGCGGTGGCTTAAGTAGCTGCCTAAAGATGTATCGGACCTATCTTCGAAATGGTACCAAATTCATGAAAATTTATGAGATTGTTCTTTTCAATCTTTCTGATGGACTCCAAAAATTTTAAACGAATTCAATAAACGGCTGTTGAGTTATAATTATAATTTTACACTTAATCTTATGGAAAGAGACGCTCTTGACAGATAAATCCGCTGAAAAAATATTGAAGAAATGGTACCAATGTTTTCAATTTTTTCTGTACATGTAGTGTATGGAGAGATGAAAATATCCGCCGAGTTTCAATTATTTTCACTACGCCGTTTTAAAGAAATAAATTATAACTTGAGAAAATTGCGAATTCAGGGCATTTTCACTGCCAAATGTTTAGCAAATAATGCTTGAAAAAGCATTTGTAAAGTGAGAAATATCATTCTAGGAGTAAAAATGAGACTCCAACTGTCGTTCGAGTTTCTTACATCTAGATTTACAATGCGTAAGACTTAGATATTCAAGTATTTCAAATTTCATATACTTTTGTCTAATATTGTACGTCCGATACATCCTGAAACCTGCTGTTGGCTCGCGCGTTGGTAAGCCCATGAAAATGGACATGTAAACGCCGCGATAAATTCCATACCAGCGTGATGGGGGCCAGAACAGTGGCAGCAGATGGGATTGTTTCTCGGCCGCGGACAGAACTCGACGCTGTGTGGTTCCCCGCATCGAACGCAACGAGGCAAGTGTCTGCAATTCGCAGCCATGTGCCAGAAGCCCTGACACCTGTAGCACTGGAGTACCCCGTCGCCGGTCTGGAAGCTAGCCGCCTCGAGAAAGTTGCTGACCATCCCAGGGCCGGCCTGCAGTGGTCCACCGTTGCTTCCCGCAGCTCCTCGCCACCAGCGCTCCGGAATCGCGCTGAATCGCGCGGCGCCAAAGAAGTCCAAGCCTTGACGCAGCAGCAGCTCGTAGTGCCCGGCGTCCAGCACCTGGCAGGAATAATTTAACGCCTCCGAGTCAGAGACCAAAAATGGTAGCCGGAGGAACTGTAAATCTCCGATACAGTAGAACCCCCGCTGTCCGAACGCTCCGTGGTCGAAGCGTGAAATACTATTGTCCACCGTCGAACTCCCGTTTATTTAAACGCGTTCGTGGCTAATTTAAATCACGCGATTTAGTACTCTCGGCAAAAAGTTGTTTACCAGTTAGCCGATCGTTATCCATGCCGCTTTATCGGCGTTTCGTTAACGGTGAATTAACGATTACCTCGACGCGGATGTATTGTCGCCAGCGCTCCACGCTCCCCGTCGCGATCCCCTGCTTCGCCAGGGCCGAGTTGATGTCCTGCAGGGGGATGGCCCAGGGCACGTCGCGCAGGAGCACCGCCTGCCGGTAGCGGGAGTCCTTCGCCGAGAATCGAGCCACCTGTCGCAACCGCGAATCGCGCTAATTACATTCGCACGTTCTCCTTTTTGCTCCCGTTTCCGAGGGCAATCGCGAAAATAGCGAGACTGTTGTAGCGCGCGAAAGGCATTCCGCGAGGCATTCCCCGGACAGCGCGAAATTCTAGCGGAGCGTTGTGCAAGCCCGGTCGCCTCTGTTTTTCAACCCAGGCTTTCTTGCATAATAGTGCGAATCCACGATGAGAATTCACGCGAGACGCTTCTATCGCGAGAACGAAAATCTCAGCAACAACTAAACGTAAATAACGGAAACAGTCGCGGGGGATGAGATTATTTAAAATATATCATGAAACTTGTGAGAATCTAATTTCATGAAATTAATGACAAAATAATTAAATAATTGTTCCATAAGATTGAAGTCTCGCGTGAGACACGATATTTTCGTCTCGTCGTGGATTTGCACCTGAAAAGAAAGCGAAACGAACACGACGCTGTGCACAGGGTGTTCCTTTCGATATATCCACCCCGAATATTTCACTGTAAAAGGGACACCCTGCGAGTGAGTTTGCGAATGGTTACGAAGCGGAATACTTGTACAGGTCCTTCGAAGACCCGCGCCAGATCTCCGCGCTGCAGAAGCTTCTCGGCGTCCGACTCGCGCGCGAACGCCGCGATCAGTCCGCACGGAGTCTCAGACACGTGCCAAGCTGCTAGGGGATCGGACGAGCGGATCACCTCCTCCAAGTTGCAGCGCAGCAGCTCGCCACCTGGCACGATCGAACACGCCTCGAGTTACATAATGCGACCAGCTCGTTATCGCGGATAAGAAAGTCGCGGGCGCGGCAGCGTGCGCGCCTGGGCCGCTTACGCAATCGGCCGAATCGTTAAGTAAAGATTGCAGGTGATTTGCCACCTTGCGTTCCTTGCACTTGGCCTTGCGGGCCGACGGCACGCGATATGTAGAGCGAGCACGTGAACTCCTCCTGACCGGAAGCACGTGCGCGACTGTCAGCGCAGGCATCGTCCGGTGACGGGCTCGGCGCCGCAACCACCGCCTGTATCGTCGCCTCCACGCTTTTATCCTGCTGAGGGGCTCCCTCCTCCATCCTGTGCACCCTGTGCACCGTCGAGCGAGACCCTTCAAGGAGAAACGTACATTTGAGGAATGTCTCCGATCCGAAATCGGACAACTCGGCGATTAATCGATTAACGGGATAGTAGCCGTCTATTCGTAGGCTCGATCGAACCGGTTAACTTGAGAGCGGTAGCGGGAACGCGTGCAACAAAAACGCGAGTTCGATAAACGCCTGTCTAATACACACGTGTACAAATGCAATGTTACCAATGGACTTTGGCACGATTGCGATTCGTGCGGAGGGAAAGTGTTTAGTGAGCAAGAGGTTCCTGTGTAAGCTACTTTGGTGCGTTGTAATTATTTTAACGGAAGGTTAGGCGTGCGAGAGTATGCCAGATGTCGAGGTTTATCCCATTCATAACACCGATTTGACATTTCAAACTTTCACGATCGGTTCGATTTCCCTTTCACTAGCGCACGCGCGCGGATTACCGTTCTCCAGCCACTTTGCTTTGCGCCAGAAATTACGACGGGTAGAACCAGCTTAAACGTCTCCTCTGCGCGTCGTATTTACGAAAACGGAAGCTCGGGGCCGAAAAAGACATGGTCCAAATCGGGCGCCATTTATCGGCCTCTTTTACGATCGCAACAATACCGATTCGCATTTTTTCCGAAGTGCGTGCACCTATCGTCGTGCCCTCTCGACTTCCCAAAATTTCCAAGCTTCTGCTAGACAAACTACGATGCGATTCGTGTTCTCTGTTATTCAAAAGTCCTTTATAATCTGAATATGTTATAGGAGCTCTGTATTCGCGAAATCAAGCTGCATTTCGTTTGAATTTTAACCGCCAATAGCGTTTTGAATATGCTCTCTTCTGAGTCGATAACGTTGCGTTGCTCCGCGAAACTACCAGGTATGTCCCTCTGGTGTCGCTGCTGGGAAACGCGGTGATTTACAACTGCGATTTGTAAATCAAACTGTGTTACCGACACATAACTCCAGGACTGAATTTAGCGGCCTCTGTTAACGAACAGCGTCCAACTTCGGAACTAATCTGAAAAATGTTGAAATGCAGAATGAAGTGCGCGTGCTTGCATACGTGTCTCTCACTCAATGCTCTCACTCTAAACAAGTCACACGTGTACAAGCACGTACACACCTTCCAGCGTTTCAACACATTTCAGAGTAGTTCCTGAATTGGATGCTGTTCATGAGCAGAGGCCGCTAAATGCCGTTCTCAAATTATAGGTCGGTAATACAGTTTGAGTGGTGACACGAAGTTCGCACATGCGCACGGAGTAAGACGTGTTAGACGTGACAGCGATTGTTGCGGCTGTGTGCGCGCCCGTTCGTGTGATTATCGAACGTCTCTAGGAAAATGGCCGAAGGATGCGAGCCACGGATGTTCTCCCCGAAAACACTCTACGAGTTGAGCGTGTCCGCGATAACCAGCAGGTTCCTGCAGTTTAAGAACTGTCTCTCCGATTTACCGAAGGACGTGTTCTTCGATCTCCATTACCAGGTAAACGTCAGAACGTCCCGTCGCGACAGCTCGACGCACGATTCGTCACCGAGACGACTTGCGAGGGGAACCTGCGAACTGTGCTTAGACTTTTTTTTTTAAATTGACTTCTGCTGACGATGCCGCGGAGGACACTCGGAACGACCTTATAGAGCAGCGACGAGCGACTCTCTCCCGTTTTCGAGAGATAGGCTGTTAAGAATGTGAGAATTTCAATCGATGAATGTCGACCGTGCGAATTCAACGGCTACTGAAGCAGCGCAAGTCAACGTATCTGGCTGCGAGGAATCTTTTATCTCCCTTATTTATCCTTTTCAGTATTAAAACACTCTTTCCTGTGCACTAGAATTTCCGGAAGATACTGTACGATATTTAAATATTCGAGGTTCCCCTTGTTAGACGTAGATTTTCACTGCGGTTCGAGCGAGCACTTTGCTCCTCCGTCGGGATCTTTCCACGAGGATAATTATATGTTTCCATTGGTTTCATTTCCAACCGAAATATTTGTGAAACGATGCTCCGTGCAAAATCAACGCGTCGCGATTAATGGCAACGTCTAAGCCATCGCGCGAGGAACTGTTTATTGGGTTGACAGTCGGATACCTAACGTTCGCATGATCGATTCGAAGGGAAAAAAGGGCTGCCACGGGACCCCTTCGAATATTTGTAACTCCGTTCTGGAACGGACAATTCCGCGAAGTGAAGTAATTGCTAAATCGAGATCTCCGTGACAGCTATGTCGCGTTTAACCTGTACGCTCGCTCCTCTGTCCTGCATTCTTTATTCACGCGCGAAACGTTAACGCGTAACGATTCGTAGGATGACAGTAGGATTACCCAGCTGTTAGCGATTATTTGGTCGTGAAACACGATCCGTTGCGACATCAGCTTGATTTTTCGGTTCGCGTTTATTTCGAAACAGTGCTTCAAATAAACGATCGACAATGGTGCACGATTATCGCGTCGATCACTTTCTTCCGTTTCCTTAATCGTAGAATATCAGTGAAAATCTTATTTAGACTGTTTATCGTTAATTCACTCCGTCTCTGTTTTTGCAGTTGTACAAAGAAAGGAGACTATGTTTATTAGGAGCGGAACTCAGCAATTTGGAGACCTTCTCCAAGATGCTAAAGGTCACCAGTCGTCACATGCACTTGTTAGAGTGCTTCCAGGTAATAATTCACGCTCGGTAGGAGCAAAGAAATTCGTAGATGCGATTACGCTGTATCGTATGTAATTCTTTTCAAGATTCTTATGGACCACGGACAAAGGGTCTGGCAGGAATTGTCAGTGAGATACTTGTTATGTTACGTCCTTGGTAGCAAAGACCCGTTCACTCAGGGAGAAATGATAAATTTGGGTCTAAGAGTCGGCGGGTTTCTGAGCGAAGGCGGCTGGTACGCGGAGAGCGAGAGGGTGCTGTTGATTTGCAGCAAAGTGTGCCTTGCGAACAACTCGACGCCCGAGAATTGGTGTCGAACGTTAGAATGCTGTCGTAGGTAAACAGGACTTTGCACTCTACTTCCCGCTTTGTTCGTTCGTTTATACCGATTAACAATAGTCGCTTGAATACACAGATTGCTGCACGTACAAGCGGCGTATTGCGCGTTCGAGTACGCAGCTGACACGTACAAGCTTGCCATAGAAATGGTGAAACGATTAAAGACGGCAGGTTACGGGTGCAATCATGCCGCTCTGTACGTTGAATTCAGTATACTTCATTACATGAAAAGCGAGTACGATCAGGCCTACAGGTATTCGATGCATTCTACTCTTATAGAATAGCTTGTTATTAAAGCTCCTTAATTTTGTTCGTCACGCTCGTTAGGTGGAGTATAGAAGCGTTGAAGCAACTGAAGCCCACGCAGCACGCGCGTGTTATTATCGATGTTTTAAAGCAGGCGGGAAAGTCGTGCGCGCTGAAACGCGAATTTCAGAAAGCTGATTTGTTGATCAGACAAGCTCTGTATCTTGCTAAAGAAGTATTTGGCACGAATCATCTAGTGTACAGTAATGTTCTTACAGATTATGCATTTTACTTGTTGAACTTTGATAGCATTAACAATAGCGTAACTATTTACAAGGTTAGCATAATTGCTTGGCGTGAACGCGTGCTTTCCAATACGCTGCTTCGCTAATTCCTTCGCCGCTGACGTTGACTCTGGTTTCAGATGGCGTTGGACATTAGGCAAGCAGTATTTGGGAAAATAAATTTACACGTCGCGCTGTCCCACGAGAATTACGGCTACGCTCTCTACGTGATCGAATATACCTCTGGTAAATTTCAGGAAGCTGCGTAAGTGATTCTATGAACTACCGCGCTCCAAGGTTTAGAAAAATCATGCAATCTTATTTCACATTGTATAAACAGTGTTCATGTTGGGAAAGCAATAGACATAATGGAACAGCTTTTACACAGAGATCATTTGTTGTTAGCAAACGCGAGAAGAGTAAAAGCATTGATTCTCGAGGAGATAGCGTTAGACAGCGGGTTAACAACGCTGTCGGAGCAAAATCTGTTGTTCGAAGCTGAATGCCTTCACTTGTCTACGTTGCAATTGATAAAGAAAGCGTACGGCGAGAAGAACGTGCAGACCGCCAAGCATTACGGGAACTTGGGCCGTCTGTATCAAAGCATGAGAAAGTACGAGGTAGGCGTTGGGCGTGAAATATATATATATATATTACGTAAACGTATGACATTATTGCTGCATATCGGTTGTGTATATTTCAGGCGGCCGAAGAAATGCATATAAAAGCTATACGGATCAAAGAGGAGCTATTAGGACCGGACGATTACGAAGTTGGCTTGAGCATAGGACACTTAGCTTCGTTATATAATTATCACATGAATCGGTACAGAGACGCCGAAGAGCTTTACTATCGCAGCATAGCGATCGGTAAATGTGCTATATACATAATGTAATTCTTGCCAGACGTTTCGTGGTCATTCACATTTTAACATTGATGCTGCCAGGTTTAAAGCTGTTCGGAGAAAGTTACAGCGGCTTGGAATACGATTATCGGGGGCTTTTACATATTTTTGCGAAACTGAACAACCCCAACAAAGTAGAGGAATACGAGACCCTGCTGAATAACTGGAAGGTACTAAGAGACAAACACGTCGAATCGGAAGATCCGCCGATCGATTTCGAGAGATGTCCGCAGCCGGTCGGAGATGTAATCAAGACGTTCTTTTCTATGTAATATATCTGTAAACTTACTGTTGAATGTTGATGTTCATTCACGCTGACCGGTCGATTCGCATTAATTACCATTTTGTTTTCGTTGGTATAACTCGGGCCAAAGCATAAACGAAATCATGAATTATCACGATATATGATTAGCATCCCGTGAATCATATATAACACACAATATATGTATATTTTTGGTCGTGTCGTCATCAAGATTACTCAACACTTTTTCAATTCTGCATACCATGATAAATGTTTATAGTTCCGATACGTCACACGTGGATTTCGGACTTAGCAACGCGAAATCCTTCATGCTCGTACTGTGTATCTCACCGTCTTTTTTTTTACGAATTAATTTTACAATTAGTTCTAGCGAGAGAGTTAAGGTGAATCTAGGCTCGAACGGTTTCTTTCGCGTTGAAATCGATTATTAACAGCATTTGGAACACGTTTCTTGAACCAGTACGTTTGTAATTAGTGTATAATATACAATTTCTAAGCCACGATAAGTTGAAAAACGAAAAGGCAATTTCTATTGTACGCAGTATGATATTATTGTGTTTTAATGGGGAGAGGTACAAGCAAATTGTTCGTAAAATTCTCGAGCTACCTAACAGCGTGAAACGTTGAAGAGGATTCTTGGCGAATATTGGAATGCGCGTTACGAACGTAATTATCAACAACGCATAGTGCACCTTCGCGTCGTCCTTAGGTGCTGCTTTTTTTTAATCGATTTCCAAGATATTAAGGTGAAGAGGGAAATTGTCGCTCGAGGCCCAGGCTTTCGAGCTGTTACTTGGTAAAAGAAAAACATGATTTATAGTATAGTAGCTATACTGAATCGATTATTTTTACACTTTTCGCTGATAAACCTTGTGAAATCAAGTATGTGATATGTAATGTTATTTTCTATTGAACATTTTTGTTCCTATATAAACATTGTAACAAATTGTGGCCGTTGAGAACCTAACGCACGGCAACCTAAGAGTTCGGGATGCCCTCGAAATGCCTAGCGGCGGCGAAAAGATCTATAGATCCCGCGATGGCTGGTAAACGAATGAACGACGTGACCGACGAGGACGACAGTTCTACATCCGGTGTATTTCCCGCGCCAATTGCCGCCGTCAAGCGTCGCTCCTCGAGTTCCGAAGCTAGAGTGCCGAATTTAGTCTAGTCTTTTAAGCTAATTGTCAAATTGAATCGCGTAAGTTTAGCGTAGTACTTAAGCACAACGACTTAGGCTATTTAATAAAATTAAGTCTAGTTAAGGCAAATTATAGGTGTCTTGGGCTTTGCGCGTCTTTCCCAATCGCCGTAAGTTGCGACAAATAGCGAGACTAGAACAAATTCGTTGCCTTTCGGAATGCTAGATCCGAGGAACCGCGCGGCAGAATTATGCGAAGGTTCCGTGGAAGTAAACGAAGGGTTAATGGACTTTTATATTGAAGTATTTATATATTAAAGAGAAGAAAGCTGTGGCAATGAATGAAACGTCTAATATGCTCGTTCTACGCGAGGCTTATTTTTAATAACGTAGATAACAAGACTTTAGATAAATATTCACAAATTTTCGGATAACTCACATACATTCAAAAGCTTTAATCTTTTAAATTACAATAAACATTAAGTAGTACATAATTCGTATTTACACGATATTTATCTTATCACTCCAGTTGTCAGGTAATAGGAATCTTATCTAAATCCCTCTCGCGCTAGCAGCATGCCTACATCTTCCTGAAAGTAATGCAAACACATTGCATTTCGATTAATTCGACTGCAGATTTCAAAGTTCGCGTTGAGAGAGAAAGAGAGAGGAGAGAGAGCTAACGTCGGATCGATCTGCGCGGTAAATTACCAAATTTGATATTGCACATCTTGCTGGAGAGACTTTACTTTAGAATATTTAATCAGGTGTGTGTGGTGGCTCTTGACTAAAGTACGGCGCTGTGTCCTGCACCAACAGCGTATGGCAAACATCACAGACTCTGGATGGTCTTTGTTTCGGCCCGCTCTTCACAACATGCGAAAGGCAGGACTGACAAAATATATGGCCACAATGACGGCAATGCACCTGTCGAAAGAGAATTCATCCCGTTACCCTCGGCACAGATCTCGCGCTACCGTTTACCGCAGCTTCCGCGTTACCTTTTTCTTTGTAACCGTAAAAGCAGTGTGGCAACTAGGGCATTCTTCCACGTCCTCTTCGTGTTGCCATCTTACTTCGCTACCAGCTTGCCTAATTCTTTCTAATTGTACCTATTGGCGACGGTAGAACTTATACGTGAACAATGCTAGCAATGATCTTACAATACGGCAATCGTATTCGCTCGTCGTACCTGCAGTGATTGCGACAGTCTAACAAAGTCTTTCTGAACCGCTTCGCTAGTGTCTAGCTCTTGCTGAAGACTAGTGACTCTTTGTCGTAATTCAGCTATTTTCAATTCAGACTCTTTATTCTCTTTCAAGACTAAGTCCAATTGCTTCTCTAAACGCTCAAGCTTCTCCTCCCGCTCGGCTAGCGATCGATGATCCCTCACGTATTTCTCCAGCTGCGTCCTGCGAAATATTGTCACTAGAATCTCGGGAACCTCGGTGGTTAACGGACGGAAGAAACAGCATTTATACCTTAGCCCACTGATTTCGTTTTTCAGTATCGAGATTTCTAGTTCCTTCACCCGGCTGTCCTGTTCCATTTGCTCTTGGAGCAAGGTCACTTCGTACCGCAGCGTCTCCTCCTTCTCTTGCGCAACCTCTTGCGCGACCTTGGCCGTGATCAAGTCCTCGCGCATTTTCAAAAGACTGACGTGCAACTCCTCCACGTTGTTCGGCATATTGATGCTCTCGCTCTGTAGCTGCTGGGAATGCTTGCTATGCTTGCCAACCAGGTTCTCGTTTTCCTTTTGCAGTCTGCAAAGATTCAACTAGATTTTCAATGAAATTTTGTCAGGAACGCCTCGACAAAACATCTTACTCTCATCGCCCGCGCTAAAATTGCTCAAGTCCGCGAAATAAGAGGTCGGAATGTTACTACAAGCGTTCTTACACGATCAGGTGCCTTTGTACTTCTTCTCGGCCTCGCGTCAATTTAACAAGCTCCTCTTTCACGTTCCTTTGAGTGTGCTCGAAACCTTTCTTCAATTCGATTAAAGTCTGCTGCACCGCCTGAGAAGTAACAGTGAGCTCCGCCACTTTGATTTTATGCTCCTCTTTCTTCTCGTTCCACTTCTCCTCCATCTCTTTACGAAACTCCACCTCCTTGGCTAAGTCGTCGTTCTGCACTTGCAGCATACGCTCGTTGTCCAGTATCTGCTTCTCTAAGTCTTTGGCAGCCGCTTGCATCTTAACTAATTGCGCCTCGTAATTCGCGCACATGTCGCAGACCGGCTCGGAGGAGCCCGACTCCCGCTGCCTTCTCTGCGACTGTGCCTCTTTACATTTCTGCAGCTCGTCGTCCGTCGCTCTCAGTTTCTCTTTCAACGCTTTAATCTCCTCCTCGAGCGGCACTACCAACGAGCGCAGAACTTCTGCATCTTCCTGCGCCTATAAACCAATACTTTCTAACATTCGCACACCCATGTGAGATCGATAAAAAGAAAGAAAAGAAAACAAGCAATAAAATAAACACCTCGCGATGATGTTCGAAATGATTCGTGAACAGTTTTCTGAAATGCAGCGCCGTTCTATAAACTCATCGCAGAAAAGTTCAAAAACCACGTATCTTAAAGCTTACGTACATATCTTTTTACCTTCCTCATGCTCTCCTCGAGATTGTCGGCACCCAAAGACAGAGCGTCCGCGCCCAGTTGCGAGGCCACCTTACGGGCTATCGTTTTCCTCACTGTCGCCAGCGATATCTGCGGGCCGTCCGCAGGCGGCTCTCGAGGTGCGTGCGATTTCAACGAGGCGTTCTCTTCTTGCAATTTAGAAAGGGTCATCTTCAACTTCGACACCTCTACGTCTAGCTGCTTGCGAGAGCACGAGGACTCCTCCACCGTATCGTGTATAACGCGCTGCAAGGACGCTATCTCCTCCTGAGCTTTCCTTCTCTCGATAAGCATATCGTTCTGAATCTTCAGATCGGCGATAACCATCTGACTCTTGGCCTCGTCTAATTCGTTCTTCAATCTGGCGTTCTCCTCTTGCAGGCACGTGTTGTCGTGTAATCTCCTCTTCAACTCTTCTGCGAATAACCATCGTAAGCGACCGAATTACTTGCACTGAACATCTTCAATGTACGTGCTTACCTTCCTTCTGGAGAAACAGCTCCTTCAACTTGGCCCTCTGAACGTTAAACTCCTCCCGCATCTTGACATTCTCCGATTCTAATCTATTTACTTTCTCTTGTAGGTCCTCTGTGGCATAACAAACGTACAGATAGTAAAATATAATCTCACACAGACACACACACGCGCGCGCGCGCGCGATATAAAGACGATAATACAGCTAATCTCGAAAATAGGGAAAGGACTTTTCGACAGAGAGTGACAGGCTCTAATTTAACTATTCCTTACGGCTGCATAAAGGTAAACGAGTTATCGACGTGACGTCAAGAGAGATTTCGTGAAAGTATTAGCGCGTCGGACGTACCACTTCCGTTCATGTTGATCGTGTTATCCTGCGTATGGTTCTCCATTGTTCGGCGGTTTCGCGTAGCTAGATGGAAATTTGTTAGGGTGGGTCACTGCCTTTCGTGCAGCATAGAAGAATGTATTCTGAAGCTCTCCCCGACCGAGTCGTTCGGTGACATTATGGCACATGTGCCGTGACCGCCACTTTCAGATTCCACTGGCATTCATTCCACCGGCCGGACGTTGGTATCACGATCACGCGTAGACCATGCAGAACGTTGGCTACGTTTAACGAAACGGGAGAATCAAACCTCAACAATGCATCGGTCAGACAGCGGTGTACTATCAGCACTTCCTCATCAATCAGTATCGATATTTTGAACAAGTCCGTAGTTCGATAATCGAGTAATCGAGCCGTCGCAATCGACTGCTCCGCAACCACTGTCGCGTTATGGCCATTTTGAAAAGTGCCGCGGCAATATCTACGATTCTCGTGCACAAACTGCACTTTTATATTATAATTATGTACTTTCCTGTAATTTTTATTTTAATAGAAGCTTGTTTCAAGAATACTGAATTTTAATAGTAGATACGAGATACTGTGCATAATATTTATTTTAAAGATTAACGCGCCTTTAAACCGCTGAAAAATTTGGCACGGTATTCGTATTAGCATTGGGAAACGTATCTTTCATTCGAATCGAGAAGAATTAAGAAATATTGATGATTAATATATCGCCTTCACACCTCACAATTACGACGTAAGGCGAATTCCACTTACGCCCAAATCGCTTACGCAAATCGAATTTCCCGTTTTTGTAATAAAATGAATATCATAAATCATTCGTTCCTCTTTTCGAGTCGTAATTTATATTTAAAAAACTGTATTTTCCGATGATGCCTTTTTCACAGATTTCTTTTCCATATTTTAGATTTTCATAAATTTTGAAACGAGAACCACGGGCGATTCGGGCGTAAGTGGAATTCGCCCGCTAAAAAGCGAATTAGCAGCATTGCGAATTGCAACATGTTTCCTCACCTCCGACTACCTGGCCCTTCCCCCAGCTTATCCCGCATGAAACTTAATCAATTTCAGCGCTCACCTTTCACAGAGCCGATAATTCACAGCAATAAGCCTCGTAATCATACGTAACTGTATATAGACAAGTACCTCTCGTAGCATTAGTGAGACATTATCAGCGCCATACGCGACTTAACTTCGAAGCTTATCTCCGATATTACTATGAATGCCCAGCCGCTGCTCGTAATCGCTCGTAATTGATTGATTACGATTACATGGAACGGAAATGCAGATGAAATAACGGGTGGTTTACCCTCGTAACACAGATAACAAGCTACCGCAACGTTGCAGGCGGTGAATGCGCAGCTGCTTCTATCGGCGATTCGTAATTTCCACGGGCGGGTAAAAAGCTTCGGCGCGCGTTCGTAAGCGGAAAAGAGAGCGCGGAATGTTAGCCTTGAAGTCGCTTTCGATCGCGGCTCGAGCGGCTTTCAAAGGGGTGCCTGTTGCAATCGGCGCATCTGCAGCTCGCGCTGTCAGTCGGCCGTGATGGAGCGTTGTTGACGACCAGCGTTCAACCGCCTTTTGGTCGGCCAGTTCAAAATTCCTTGCACCCTCCCGCGAATCTTCACCTCAGCGATCCCCGACCGTTATGCTGCGCTATTGCTTAAATGGTAGATCGTTGAATCCCCGGAAGGTAAGACCGTCGCCATCTCGACTTGTCAATTTGCGCAGTTAGCCGGTGGAGTCGCACCCAATGTGTCATCTTTGTTTATGCTTTTTCATTTCCCTTTTTACAAGTCACGGGTAGCAGCCGTGCGATCTATTGGCTCATTGATGCTCCGCAGTTGGAACACCCCATCGCCAGTCTCAAGTTCCCTTCTTTCACGTGTGCACGCCGCAATTGCCGCACTCCGACGCGGATCGTTTGATTGCGAGCGATGTAACGCGACTGTAATTGACCGTACCTCGAGTTTGACGGTACCAGCCAATTCCGAGCTATGTTGAACGCTTAGCTGCGAAGGGAAGTCTATAACGTTTCAGAAGCAACGCCGCCGAGCTGCACCATGAGCGCTTTGTGGAGAGAGCCTAAACTGGAAGCCACCGGACCGGCGATCATGGAAAGCCTGGACAGTATGTGTATCTGTAACAGCGGCGAGTCGCATTCCATCCACGACTCGGCTCCCGTAAACGTAGCCTCCGAGAACGGACTGTGCGTGAAGTGTCGGTGCAACAAGCCTAAGAGTTTCTTGCTGATAGACGGACAGGAGAATCTGAAGATCTCTAGTGCAGAACAGTTCGTAGAGAGATTGCGCTGCGACAGCGCGGATCTGAAAGTAAAGGTGGTGTCGATCTTTGGAAACACCGGCGACGGCAAGAGCCACACGTTGAATCAGACGTTCTTCGAAGGAGTGGAAATATTTAAAACCTCGAACGAGCAGAACTCTTGTACGTTGGGTGTTTGGGCGGCGTTCGATCCAGTCCTTAATGTAATCTGTTTGGATACAGAAGGTTTATTAGGTCCTAATGCCTCTATTTCTTCGTGGCACACGTTCGTCGTAGAATTTCGAAATAATCAGCTTGCGAATCGTTCTGTTGTTTCTGCTTAGGTATTTCTACTTACGAGAACGAACGGACACGGCTGTTACTTAAAGTTCTCGCTGTGTCCGACGTCGTGGTGTACAGGACGCAGTCCGAGAGATTGAACAGGGATTTCTACATGTTTCTCGGCACTGCTTCTCGAACCTACAATCATCATTTCCAAGCTGCCTTGCAAGCGGTAGGACAGGGGGAAGGTGTTCTAAGCTCCTTAAGTGCACTGGGACCAAGCATTATAGTATTACACGAAACTAGATACACCAAACCTTTGAACAACAGTACATATTGCAATATTCTCAGATTGACAGTAATTTGAAAATAAGAGCCTTTTTTTTCCAACTTGAAACTCCGGCTTCTCGATGAATACATATATATATATATATATATCACTTTTCTTTCAATCGCAGATGGACTAGAGAGCGCGGAGGAGCTTCTTAGAACGCGACTCGCTCAAATGAACCTGGAGACGGAGGCGTTTAGTTCGATAAAGTATGTCGGTCTGCAGATAGCGAACTCCACGGCCGATTACGAGCCCCTGCAGATCGCTATTAAGAAAGAATTGAATAACACAACCGTGAGGTCCGCTAGAGAGCCGCGCTTAGTTTACAATACGCTGAAAGTTCTGAACGACAAGTTCTCTGGGAAGATCGAGAATGGTTCCAACGCTCTGTTTCCCGATCAATATTTCACGTGCCCTGTTAAGTGTCTCAGCTGCGGGTGCAGGTGTAGCAATAGCATGGGACACCTTCAAGAGGGAAAGCCACACGATAGCAATACAAGGTCAGCCTTGCGGCGAATCAAATTCACATTCGCGACGCGGCGAACAAGCGGCGGCAATTATTTTATTGATTACTAACTCCGATAGGTGCCGATATCAGCATCAGTACGAGAATCTAGTGTACACGTGTAAGAAATGTTATAGCAATGGGAACGAAGTACAAGTCACGAAACGTATTCAGACGCAGAACGACAATAGTTGGTACGGTTTAGCGAAGTATGCGTGGTCCGGGGACGTGATAGAGTGTCCACATTGCGGGGAGATATATAGAAGTCGTCAGTATTGGTACGGCAATAGAAATCCGGAAGAGTTCGCCGTTCGCACGGAAATTACACACGTGTGGAACATGGTGCGGTAATAAAGCGTCCTCTCATATTCTTCCTTCTCGACCGAGTCATGAATTTTAAGAATTGCGATTACTTGTTTCTAGGAGAATCATTCGGCAACCTCGCAGAATACAGCGCAAAGGGTAATCGACGGTGTGTCGTATATCACCGAGGCTGTAACCAACGTCTCGCTGCAACCGACAAAAGTTCTCTCGGCATGGGTCGCCGATCAGGTAGCGCCGTCTTACTGGAGGCCGAATCACGAAATAAAGCACTGCCATAAATGTAAAACGCCGTTCGCGCCGACGGACACGAAGCATCATTGCCGAGCATGCGGCGAGGGGTTCTGCTCGCAATGCTCGGTCAGAACCAAGTGTGTACCGTCTAGGAATTGGCACACGCCGGTGCGAGTGTGCGATCTCTGTTACAGCAAAGACACCACTTGCAACGTTGAAACCACCGAGACCGCGGACGATGTGAACGCCAGGAAGGTATCGGAACAAGTAGTGTCCACTCTGAGCGCGGTTGGAACGGTGTTAAACTATTCGAAATGTAAGGAAATATATTAAGAATGATTAACTCCTCCCGCATATTGGGATCTTCTTCCATGTAACATTTTCTTTCTCATTTACGCAGCATTCATAAAGGACACGGTCCGACCGTCCTATTGGATCCCAGATTCAGAGGTCGTAAACTGTTTCATATGCTATCAAAAGTTTTCTGACACACTCCCGCTGCATCACTGCAGGGACTGCGGACGCGGAGTGTGCCACGATTGCTCGCAGCATCGTAAACCTGTACCGCACAGAGGATGGGACAAGCCAGTTCGTGTTTGCTACTCGTGCATGAAACTCGATTGAGAGGACGTTAGATAAAGAGAGCTCGCGAAGAAGCAATTTACTAGGAACGTCATTAACCCATCTGCACAATATACAGCGACGAATAAGACACCGCCGGAAACCTGTGGTCCGGGAAGCATTTTCTCCCTTCAGTTTCATTTTGCAAGCTTGCAGCTCGCGCGCATTAGAATCTGACGAAATCTACGACCCGGGCTCGTACAAGCTTTTCATTTCTAACACGGGACATTGAAATCCTTTCGCCGCCGAGCGCACCGAAAGTGAATATTTTACTACATCGCTGTAAAGAATCTTTCCTATGAATTGTGCCATGAATGTATTTATCTTTTCTACGAAAACTGTGTTACAAAAAAAAAGAAAGGAAGAAAAAGTCATCGCTAAGATTATAACGCCATATGCATAGTAATAGAGTACAGTATATTATAGCGGTGTTATTATAGCAGTATGTTAAATGGGAGAAATAACGCGAGACCTTCTTGTTCCGACGAGAGAGGTCGACGTATCATCATCGATATACTGGTCCGCTGGGCTGTGATTGTCCTTAGATTCCAAAAAGAGAAAGCATTTTCAGTATCTGTTACAGTTTTATATGATTTAATGGGTAAAAGGAAAGAAGAGAAGTTACGTTCCGTTTTGAATTTCTGTAAGTCACTTGAGTTTAGAATAGGCAAGAAATAAACTATCGAAACTTAAACGGAAACGGCTCTTTATTTTCGTTGACGATCCCGCCGCAGCGACGAGCAACGGACGGTCACAGATCTCCACCGTGTTCGCAGAATTCGTGTTTTCCCGGGTAAACGGTCAAAGTGCGATACATCGATGTTCGAGATGCATGTTTCGGCAACCACGTGATGACGTCAAAACATGGCGTCTCAATCAGCTGGGTGTTGTGTAGAGTGTGCTTGAGATGCCCGTCTTTAGAAAACCAACGAAGACTGCCGTCTGTCTACTCGAATACGTGAGTTTTTTTTCCAAAACATCGCGCCGTTCCGTTTCTCGCGTTCGCCGGTATTGCGGCAGGGATTAAACCCCCGGCGCCAGACTTGCGCCAGGTTGAAATGCGGAAAGACGCAAAACGCTGTTTCATTTGTTAAACATTCCAATCGGGCTACCGTCTAAAAGTTCGGGAAAATCGTGGACACGCTCGCCAGCGTTTCGCCAGGGTGTTCGCGGACCCGGGAGGACGCGATCGAGAGGTTCTCGCCCCTAAAAATCTCGCGTCCCGAATGATGACGCGTACGTAAAAATACACGAGAAATATGGTTGGTAGCGGAGCTTTCTCGGTGCGTTCGAATCCTCTTCGCCGAATCTACGTGGAATATCCCTCGTCGTTTCGTTCGACGATTAGAAAAAGCTTGTCCTCCCTCGGGTACGATGTTGATACCGTGTGCAACCGATGCCGTTGGCCATTTTCATGTTTGCTCCAGTTTCGTAATCATCGTCAACTCCATATTTGAATTCAACAAGTAACGCAGCGGGCATGTTTCGTCTGTTCTCGAATTCCTCTGTCGCTTCACGTGTTGCACGACTCCTATTGACAACGCGTTCCGTCTCGATTCTCATCTATTTCCCCGAACGCGCGAAGAGGCTCGCCCGTAAACGTGGATCCCCCTCGAAAATCGAACGTCCGCGAGAAAATCTGTTTATCGCGTTCTCCACGTATCGACGGGCGATCCCTGCCCGAGCTCCCATTGCCGTGCGATTGCGAACGCAGAATCGGAGGAGGATTTTTGGAAACCGTCTCGCGAACAAGTCTCGCAGCGTCGTGCAGCCAAACATGGGGCGAGAAAACATGTTGGGAGAGCTCAGTGCGCCGAGGCCGACGCCATTTTTTCGAAAACGATTTAAAAGTGCACCGTCGCGACAGAGAATTGTGTGAAACGGGACACGCGTGTAATACCTGCACATACTCTCGGGACAGGCGGGGGATACCCGGGAAGGTACCGTGGAACGCGTCGATTCCTTTAAAACTTTATTTTAGATCGCAATGTGTTCCGAATGGCACGGCCATTTTGTCGCTTATTAGTGGATAAACAAATGACGATGTTGGTGCTCTGGCTTCGAGGCTACAGGCGCGTCACATGCGCGGAAATTCAATTTCATCCTGCTAACGCGACCCTTCCCTTAATTATAGTATTCCCATATGATACCAAAAATAGGAAACGAACGAACCGGACTTGCAACCACCGCTTTCCCCGCCTTTCGTTACGTTCTTTTATCCCGACGATCCTATTTCCGCCTCGTCCGCCACCGTCGAAATCGCTGTTTTGAATTGCGCGCTATACTCGGTTGCTCGTCGAATTCTGTAGCGAGGAAATATATATTTTGCGAAACATTGTGGCCTGTACACGTGACTGATAATGGTGCCACGTTTTTCCAACAGCGGGAGAAGTCTGCTTCCATAAGAAGAGTATCCGCGACTAAATGTGTCGTTGACCGTGCTGCGAATCGTTTGCAAGCGCCGTGCCAGTGCAGCACAGTGCAGCGCGTGCGGCGAACAGCGGTGAATCCGTTCAGGTGTTCCTCGAACATGGTTAACAATTTGCGGACAATGTTCCCCCCGCACGCTGCGTACGTTGCGTGTCGAAATGTTAGCATCGAAGGGGTTAGAGCGAGTCGAGGCGTCGGGGAAGCTAGGTGTGTAACCACGTTGCCAGGACTGCGACGAAGCTGTCGCATGGCAACAGCATTTCTGCTTCGCTGCCGGCCGAATTATCGGCGCTTATCTATTTCTCACCGATTCACAGATTAAACATCCTTTCTCCTTAAAAGAAAAAAAGAATAACAATAAAACGCGAAAGAACACTTTTACGATCGGCGAGCGACCGCACTTTTTACACTACCTCGCATTTTTCGTCTTCCAAGATTTTCTTTCCAATGAGTTACTTTATCGTGAATGCCGATAACGAAAAAGATAGAATGATCGTTGAACGCGAGCTGTGGGGTAATGCAATTTTACATGGGCGGTATTTTCTAATTTCGAAGAATTTTTTAGGTACGATTCAAGATGCACAGCTTTGCTTCTTTTTCTTCTTTCAGTGACGAAGAAGATACTTTATTCGATATGCCTCCAGATAGACCAGACGCGTCAGGTGTAGAAACTGGGATAGGACTGAATAGTACTCAAGTTTTCAGTTTCGGCGAAACAGTATACATGATGAAGGAAAAAGAGAACGCAAGTGCTTTTGTCGAAAGTAATTCGAGCGACGAACTCCACGAAGAAATCTCTATGTCCGAGAAGTCCGTCGAGAAGAACGGTCAGCTGGACGACGATCTGACTTCCCTGAGCTGGCTGCACCAACAAAATCTGTTAAAGGGTTTGGACATTTCGAATCCCTCCAAAGACATTAAGAACGAGAATATCTTAAACAACAATGTCTGCGACGACATGGCAGACTTCTCCGAGAACACTAATTCCATTTCAAGCTTAGACGATGGTTACTGTCCAGGTAATTCTAATTTCTTCTTATTTTATTCTTAAGGGCGCCTGACCGCATTAACGGACTGTTACCGTACTGTATTTCCCTTCTCCCTCTGTTACAGCAGATAATAATAGCAAGATAAATAATTCAACCTCCCACGGCCATAGTCAAAGCTTTCAACACTCGAATAAGAATGGCCAAAAGTCGATGCAAATCTTTCAGGAGTCGGCGAAGAATCACTACAATTCTTCGCAGAATAACCAGACAAAGATTTCCCTGAGCAACAATAATCTGCCAGTTTCGAATCGGAACAAACACCCCACGCATATACCGTACGATCCTCACCTGCACAGAAACAGTAAACCACCATATTCATTTTCCTGTTTAATTTTCATGGCTATCGAGGATAGCCCTGTAAAAGCTCTACCAGTCAAGGAAGTGTACGCCTGGATATTGGATCACTTTCCGTATTTTAGGAATGCTCCCACTGGATGGAAAAATTCTGTTAGACATAATCTAAGCTTGAATAAGTGTTTTCGTAAAGTGGAGAAAGCTCCAGTAAGTATGCCGCGGGCCGTTCGCGTTCGCCGGCCGAGTTTCCGACCGGAGATCATTATTAACGATCGGTGTTTATTTCAGAACTTAGGTAAGGGCTCGTTATGGATGGTAGACGCCCAATATCGTCCGAATTTAATACAAGCGTTATCTCGCGCCCCCTTTCCCCCTCCAACTGCTCAAACTTTATCATCGCCAGAGAAGCCGCAAAGAAAGAACACGAGCACTCGACTTCCAGATCCCATTCTCTTCCCGTACCTCTCCAAAAGACTGGCGTCGAGCAACATCACCGATAACGCGGAAACTGAAGTAGACAGCGATGTGGACGCAGCGGCTGCTGCCATGCTCTCCTTCAAGCACGGACCTATTATTTTAAATCACAACAAAGGTAGCGCCATTTGCGATCTCTATACCCGCTTGCCGCGATCCGCCAGCTGTCCCACCAGCGACTCATCCGAATTCCCTTGCAGATCGTAAGAGAAAAGTGCCAGAATCCGAGAAGTTGGTTCCAGTGATCACTAGGAGCTCCAGCGAGGACCATACTTATAGTTGCATTACCTCAGCGAAGCCAGAAAGGTAGGGGCGCGGGCGCATTAGAGATCGCGAACGAGGCGGGGCGGCGCTACAATGCGAGTTACACACGTTCCCCGTATTTACTTCCTCAGCAAATATCCGAGCGAGGAAGCGAACCCGGACTTCGACGAGCAGCGGAAGATAGCGGAGGGCGCCGACGCGCTCCTGAATTTAGCGGGTGTCGCCACGGCGGTTAGTCATAGTAGGACACCTCACGCGCAAGGTATTAACTCAACGCCAAAGTCCGAAGGTACGTCAAAGCCGAAGAAGCGCTCGCCTCCAAGCGATTACTCGAGCCCGCCCGAGAAACGACGCAAGCATTGGCCAAAGTGGAGTGAAGGAAAGCGGTATTTAAAGCAGATTATATAAAAGGTCTCGGTTCGCGTCTATGTAACAGCATCGCAGACCTTTCCCCACTTTTCTTTCACGGTGTCGTACAAACCAAACATTTTTCGAGACTATATATATATATATACATACATACATACATATATATTTTCACTATCGGTAATCGCGAACGACAGACTTAATCTTACATCGCTGACAATGAATCTATCGTCTTTCGAGCACGGCTAAAAACTATTAGCGAGAGATTTGCATCGAAGTTTATTGCCATTTTTAGGCATGTAAGAAGAGGGAGTGCGAGAGGAGCAATGTGTTCGCGTTGCGTTGAAAGGAAACGGCTCTGTCAGGTGCATTTCTATTTAACGAGGAGGAGACGGAAAACGAGAGGCGGGATGGGGGGAAAAAAAAGGAAAAAATAATTTGGCGGTCGCTCAGGGTTTAGAACTCGCTATATGCCAAAATGAATTCAGTAGCACTAAGCAACAAGCAATAATAGAAGGGTAGTGTTAACAAGTTACTTTTTTCAGCATGTTACTAAAACATGATACAACTAAGAGGTGTCGTGGAATGTCAATGGAGGGAAACACTATCGCGTACTAAACTAAACGTAACGATAAACTTTTTAGACCTGTTGTGACGATTATACATATTAATTCATAGAGAGAGTTTAATTAATGATAATAGAGTTCTATATTAGGTTTTTGTAGATATGTATAGAGATATAATTGATATCTATTCGATAGAGAAATTGATAATATATTTAAAAAAAAAAGATTATATATATATATATACACACACACGTACACATATATATACACACATACACACACGTTCATGTTCACCACGTGCTCATTCATTACACTTAAAGATACATCTGGTCATGTACGCAGCTGTGTGTGTGCAAAAGAAAAGTCGTACCGCGAGAACTATTCGCTAACGGGGGAGGAGAGGGCACACAAATGTCGGTGGTACGCCAGCATGGATTTGAAATGACGAAGAATATTATCATTTCATGCCTTTTTCTACTCTCTTCGTGGCTTTTGAGATGATTTTGAACAGTGCTGTACATAATGGTAGATCCTGTAATGTATGCACAGACCAGTTTCAAAATTTTGTTAAACGGATCAGTCGCGCGCCACGTCGAATTTGGTGGCGCTGATCGGAGCGTAAGGTATAAGAAGAGAGAGAGGTAATCCTATTTTTATAAAAAAAGAAAATTAAAAA
The DNA here is from genome assembly GCA_944738655.2 of Andrena hattorfiana. Lineage (NCBI taxonomy): Eukaryota > Metazoa > Arthropoda > Insecta > Hymenoptera > Andrenidae > Andrena > Andrena hattorfiana. The sequence continues at coordinate 6,092,887 of OX122893.2, forward strand.
ATATAAATACAAATCCATTATATTAAGAACATTCGCGAATACCTGATAAGCGGCGAGAGGGGGTGTATAATACGCGGCGGAGCGCGGATATCGATCAGGACTGGTCTTGTATACATTAATTGTGTAGTTCTATATAGAGAGAACGTATATATTTTTACAGGGCACTGCCCGCGTGATAAAAGCTCTTCCTAATAATTCGCTAAAAGAAACACAGTTCATTAGCTTAAAACCATTTACTAATCGTAATCATAGTAACTTGCGCGACACTACAAGCACAGCATGGTAGCGCAGCCTGAACGATCTTCATGCTCTTTCTTTCACGATCACAATGCCATATATAATTTTAAAAAGAAAAATTCCCATGGGTCACGGTGTAACCATCTATTTAGTTCGTTTGAGTAGCGAACGATGTGCGTGCGCAGGCGAAGGTACTCGCTCGGGGAGGACTTGGGTTACCAATTTAAAATGGGCGAAATTTTAAATCGGAGGACGGTTTCTAGTCTTACGACTATACGCGTACACACGGGAGGGAAACAAAAGGAGGTATCAGTTGTTAGGTGGTAAATGATATTTAAGCGTGTCACAGTTGCAAATAATGATAAAAATCGTTACCTGTAATATTATTGTATGTTACTGCTGGCTCAGATCTATTCAGGCGCGAGACTCCTAGTTATTGCTTTTAAAGAAGGTGCAATTTAGTTTAACGTAATTAACGAGGTACGTTGTCCATCGTCCAATGTTCGAATATGTCTGGTTGCGTTTGACATTTTAAATTCACCGCGTAGTAAATTAATCGGGTTAATGGCTGCGATCTTTTGCCCGCCGGGTCGAATGTAAGATCCGCTGGAGGGAGCGATGTCGCACTCCGAGGGCTACGGTAATCCGAAATTCTTAGGTGTTCACGGGCGGGAAAGGTTATTGATTAATTTAGCGTAACGAATGGGCGATTAAAGGTACGGTAAATTTAACGGACAATTTATTGACAGGGCGCGCTGCCAAAACTTTTTATGTGATTGTAGCTGGTCGGCTACAAAAGGAATGATCCGAGATAAGGGTGCGAGGAAGAATGCCATGTTATATATGATGATGAAACTTGAAAATTTCTCTCAGAGGAATGTACACTCCTTTTGTATAAATTATACTATTTCACCGTGCATATATGTGTATTTATAGGCTTCGGAGAAGCACGTGCTCAAGGCGGGGCACTATTTTTTTTTTTTTTTTCGAAATTTGTATGCACACGAGCAGGACCAGTTTTTTCTTTTAAACGCTTACGTTTTTCTATTGTCTGTGATATTATTGCAAAACTAAACACGCCTTGTTGTTGTTGTTATACTTTGGTGAAACAGAAGTTTTAGAGCTTTATATAAGTTTTATCGTTTAGAGGGAAAAGTGGTGTTCATCGCACTTTTTGATATTATTAAATTGGCATTCTTGCTGACACCTTTTAACATTCTAATTTTAGGTAGGGAAACTGGCATCTTCAAATTAGTAATATATTATGTATTATACATACATATTATATATTATATATATATATATTGAAAGTAATACCACAGTTTTCACTATTTGTTGAAATTTTTAGTCTAGCTTTTGTTTGCTACGACTGAAGATCTGTTCTTCCATGTAGTTTATTCTAATGTAATATCAATTAGGGGGTGGGATGCCATTTATAATAATAGTAACGTAGCTAATCGATCAATTACAAATTAGAGTAATCGATTAGCAACACAACGTAAAGCAATACACCAGTAATTCCTGATACTTTGGCGAAATACTCTAGTCAGCCGGTCCTTGGAAGACATTTAGTCTTTAAATTACCGATGTAATGCTTGCACATAATAAACTAAGTACAAGGGAAGCTTGAATAACAGTAATTATGATAAAAAATACATCACTCCGTCGAGGGTTTTCCTTTTTGTGTGAATAAAGATCCTTTTATGGTCGTGTATAGTAACAGCGTACTGGCTGCACCTCGCCTTTTACCGAAGTAATAAAGACGTTTAATGATAATAATAACGATAATAATTGCCACCGATAGCGCGCGTGCTTTAGAAACACCAAGCTCTTTGCGCGACCATTTAACGCATGCCAATTATTATTTAACTAGATGTTAAATCATTTCTTCTATCCTGTTAAACGTGACCGGCTGACTCGTAGACAAAAAGAGAAGTCATCGATAACTAGGAACACCAAAAAGAAACTCGAGTGTACGAAGCTAAGCATGTCTCATTGTATCGCGACCTAGCCACGGACAATCAAAATGTATAACATGGTGTTTGATTTTGCTTCCATTTACATGACATCGTGCCAAACGCATAAATCATTTATTTCGAGGAACAGATGTTAATTTATATGTATATCTACGAGTTGTACATTGTACGAATTTTGTTGGCGTAATATGTAATATTATTATTATTATTACTTATATTATTATTAATATAATTATTACTCATTTTAAACAAAATACACTGTAAAATGTTTGTTAAGTTTTTGACCTTGCTTATATAATTGAGTAAAATATTTAATATTTTAGATTGTAACCGAGACAGAACTTTATTAATGAAAAGAATACGAAAAATCAAATGTGAGAGGAATCAGTTATTTAAAATTAACCCGCCGTGGTCACACCTTATAATCACAAATTGGTCACGTGGGGTTTGCTGCACCCCAGCGCCATTTTTCAATTACCATTTTTGTATTTTTCAATCTTTTCAGACTTACTCATACAATCATGCTCTAACAGCCTTTTGATATAACGAGGTTTGCATAATAGTTCAAGGAGAGCGATTTTCCATGGTTGTGGAAAAAACGATATCTTTTTTTAATTTATTTTTGCCATAAATCCCCTTTGGAAGTCGTAAAGGCGCGACTTCTGAACTCGAAAATTGTTCTTGAGATGCGCTACACACCATGTGACCACGAACAACCTTTTCAAAACACGCTTATAACAGACACGTACGATCGTGAACGAAATAAAATTGAATGCAAAAAAGAAAAGAAAGAATCGATTGTTATTGATTGATGTTAATTTGAATACAATATATTCCTATATTTAAACTCTTAAATTATTTATGTCTATCATACAGCGCGCTCGGAAGAAAACGTTTCTTTCGTGGAATCATAATTGGCGCGTTTTCTGATTTCAAAAGCGGCTCTGCGCGCGGTAAATTTCCCGCGCGAAACATCCGTACGCGTAAAGGAATATTATATGTATTACAATAAAGATTTAAGTGACCGCGTGCGATGAAGTGCACGCGGAATAAGAACTGCGAGGCATCCTTCACAGATTTTCTGAATTTCAGGTGAAGCCTGGTGATCCGTTCACCGACTTCTATCTCCGCGATTCGAACGCAGCTCGGTCACGTGATCCTCCCCAGCGGTGTACCAACCTGCACGCGCGTATACCTAGAACGGAGCACACCTTGTTACTATACTTTATCGCGGTTCAAAACCTGTCGGTCTGCATTCCAGTGTGCTGGTGGACGCCAAGCGTCGTGTGCTATAGGAAATCGAACCGATCGAGGCGAGCAACGATCGCCGGATAAAAAATGAAGTGATTCACCGGCACGAAATACGACGAGCTGATCGTTTCCACCCTCGAGGAGCATCGTGCCACGTTCACGGGAAACCCGAAGGATTTCGAACGGAAGGATCGTGCAGCCGGATCGAAGGAAAAAGGGTGAGTGTGTGCCTCAGGCACGATCACATTTCTGTCCTTCCTCTCTATCGCCGATCCCCGTAGTGCTTTTATTACCGTGCTTCGCGAGGCCCCGTTCCAAATGATCCCAAGCGAAATAATTTAAAGACGATCGGGAGCACATCGGTAATAGGTGCTGGATCACTAAAAAGGCTCGCTTGTGGTGTCGCTGTGCAGGATCACCTGCCGGAAGGGGTGAGCCGCCAGTGTTTTCGACGAGTTTTCGAATGCGCAATGGAATGTTTTATCGCGGCGGAATGTATATCCGAGCTTCTCGTAATTGGCGAAATTCTCGTTCGGATAATACCGCGCTGCTTAATGCGCCTGCGTTCGAGTACATATACATGTTGGGTACGCTTTGATTAAAGCTTGTTAAAGGCTTTCGCGGTACGCGCAGTAATCCGGTCGAGCTGTCAACCTCCCGGCGATACGTTTTCAAATTTGCAACGCGTGCAGTAGAGGCAGAGGAATAAAGAAAGGGGGAGGGTTATCTCTTGCCGGTGTCACTTGATCCAGAGAAATGAAAGGGCATCAGCGAATCTTCAAGGTGCTCCCAAGTAAAAAATGCGGCGTTGATGGTTGAATATAAGTGGCGGCTATGGGAAGAAGATTAAAATAGCGTGTGACACGTATACGGCTAAATATTCGTCGCTCGTTTTGTCTAAGCGATCGCCGTGCATACCGAGCAAGAGGATTAAGCTAGACGTGCTTCGGTCCTCGTATCGAGCTGCAAAACACGCCGCGAAAGAGGAATGAACCGTTCACGTGATTAATCGCTGATCGCCGAAAGGAAGGATCCACTTCTCTCGAATCTGTTCGACCAACGGGAAATCCGATCTTCTTCCTGGTTCCTGTTTGTACACGTAACGAGACACTGCATTTCCCTCGCACACAAAATTTAAAGCTTCACCTTCCAAGTAGGATTACAGACTCAGAACGATTACCAAATAGAGATCGTAGATCGATGCATGCTGCGTGGAATTAATTCCAAACGTAGAAACACTTAGCCACTTCCTTAGATTCTTCTGCGTATTCTCGAGATAAAGATAAATGGTGAAAATACTCCACTTTCTCCTGTAAACTATAATTGCATGCGATCACTCGCGAGATCCACGCCGTTGCGTCCAAGTCGATCTCCAATTCGATCGTACAGATCTCCGAACGTTTTGGTGGACAGAGCAGCAGGTTGTGACAGTGCAGTCGATTCTTAATCCTCGAGGCCTCCGAGAGGATCGCGCCGCGTAAAAAAGATTTCGGAATTTGAGGTCCGGTCAACGACAGGTTGTAGAAACAAGTCTAATTCTCGTTCAGCTGTCACGATTCTCCGCACACACGCACGCGCGCGCGTGTGTGTCGCGTAACTCGGGTGGCATTGGTTCGCCTGTAAGGTTAGGTGCGCGAGAGGCGTCGTGCGCGCGCGCGCGGGGTGGAGGGGGTTGACAACCACTGCTTTGGAATTCGAGTTCTTTATTTTTACGAGAGGCAACGTCGGAAACCAGCCTCTTTCGAGCCCTTCTCACCTGTTACATACCGCCGGCATTTATGCTACCATTTAACCAGAAGTTAAGAGTCCTCCTGTACATAAAACACGTTAAACTGCCTCGGCAACGGGCCAAACCTGTGCTTTTTGTACCGCGATTTCGACTCCGATGAAAAATGCCTCGCTTCCACGGCGAATCCTCGAAGTAAGCCAGCTCGTTTCCGCAGAATGCACGCGAGCTGGTCGAGGATTCTCTTTTTCGCTTTCTCATAGGCGGCGAAATAAGAACAAAGAATAATGAGACTCGAATCGATTGTAGTCTATATTCGAGTCTAACCAAAAATAAAGGGAAATCCTTTGAAATGGAATAACCGGCACCGTTCGGTCCCACGCGTGCCTCAACGTCGATGCAAAGAAAACAGTGCTTTTTCGAGGAGCTGAACATACTCGGTAGGTGAGCTTCGCGAGGAAAAGAAAAGAAAAGAAAACGAGCCGATCGCTGTGTAAAAGTGTCGCGTAGGCGAGCGGCGCGGTGTGCCCCGTGAATGGATCTGCCTACATGTAGCGCGTGTTAGCCAACAAATAATTTCCATCGTTCCTGGACGTATCGGTACGGTTTTCTGATTGTCACTTGCCGACGGCCAGGCGTTCGCACGTGGGTGGAAAGCGGTGCGCGCATTCAACGACGGTTTTCGTCACCGTATATGGTCATTTTCGTGTTGTCATTGTGGCACCTCTCCTCGGCTTTGTCACGCTGCAATCACGGCCAAGCTGTCCTCGCCTCTTCGACGCTAAGCTTCGACGTACTTCCGATGGGATATTATGATTATGATCGTCGGGACGATCCATCGCGCGCCGCGAAAAAATAACAGAGATCCGTCCACCCACGCCGTATCGACTGATTTTGCTTTTTAGGTGCTGGAGGGGAGGAGAATTTCGCGCGCGCGCACACTCATTAATATTTATTAACCTACAGCTGGCTTTTTATTGCCGCATCATAAAGTATGATTACTATCACCCTTTAAAACGCTATCAGAATTATTCTTGTTGACTGTTACGTCACGTTGTAACTACGGGGTTGCACCGAAAGCACTCAGTTCTATGAATATTAGGTTAGGTTATATGTATTCGAAAATGATTAACCGCAGAGTCTTATGCAAATGCAGAGTATTTGCTGCGAAATATAAACAGAGAATTTTCAAACAATAGATCGAAGAAATATAAAGAATGGAGGTTAGGTGTAGCCTATAGGTATAATAATAATTCGTTTTATTAGACTTGCTTTTTTTTATTTTAACTCTACCTTAGACAATTGATCCGGATGTTGTATCGTGCATAAATATTATCGTTCAAAAATAATTCATATAGCGGTGTTCTGCGCACGATGCCCCTCCATCGTTCGCTTCTGGATCGCCTTGATTGGCGAAGTTATTAGCGCGGGCAGCAGCTTTTCACACGAAAAAACATTTATATGTCCGAGAACGGGGGCGATGTTTTTATGCCTTGGTATTTGCAGCCGCGCATCAAAACTAGAGCGAAAATGCGTTCTATTTCCACGTGAACTCTCGCCGTTCTAAACTTAAACGGGCTTGCCGGGCATTAATTTTAGTGGGCTCTCGCTGGCGCCTCGATTCCCCGCGAGTTTTCGTCCCACCCTGAACCAGGTCGGAAAAACGACCATGCCGAGCAGAAATATCCGACTAACTCTCTTCCTTCATTGCAGAATGTGTCAAGATGCGACCAGTGCCTTCCCTATGTGGCCTCGTCACAGCCCTGCTCCACATACTGGCCAGCTTCGCCCATGGTAAATCACCTTTTATAATTTTAAATACGTTTGAGACGAACAGTTGCGCTTTACTACTCTTTACGTTCGAGACGAACAGTCGCGCTTACATCGTCATTCCACAGGGCAAAGAGAAGAACTAGGCATGTCCTTTTCGCGACATCCTCAGCCTCTGGATGCGCCTCTGGGAGACGACGTGAACTTTGAGTGCAACCTTAATCTAGCCGCCGAACGTTTCTCGTGGTGTCACAGGCCATTGGGTTCGGAGAAATGGTTGCCAGTTTTTCATACACCCATCAATGGCAAGATCTCTCGATACGTAGTCAATTTCGATAACGAGACAAAAGCTGGGGATTATCGTTGCATAGCTTTTTACGGTAGGCGTTCCTGCGATCATCTTGACTCGCTTCGTGGAACTTAGGATTTAAAATTCACCTTCCGAACTCCTCGTAGGTTCCAGCGGCTTAGCTTCCGACCCAGCACGACTGACGCTCGCTACGCTGCAGAAGTTCTCCGACAGGAGCAACGTTGTTATAAACGTCGCGGCCGGGAATACCGTGCCTATCACGTGCCCCGTGCCTTACTCGGCTCCAGAGGCCATAGTTCAATTCTTCAAAGACAACAATCCTGTACAGAACGTTAACAGCAAAACCATGATCATCGAGAGCGTTAAAGCGTCGGACAGTGGCTCCTATTACTGCACCGCTAGTAATTATATAACCACTCAGATATACACCAGTAATCACAAGACCATGTTGAACGTACAAACGAATCCTAGTTTCCAAACGCCGTATTTCGTCAAGCAACCGCAGACTGAATATAAAGTCCTGCGGGGCAAGAACGTGACTTTGGAATGCTTCGGCGCTGGTTATCCGGTACCCAACATCGCGTGGAGTAGATTGGGCAGCCCGTTACCGTCGAACTCTGTGAGGACATCGATGGGCTTGATGATAACCAGCGTCCAGCCGGCTGACAGAGGGGAGTACGATTGCATGTGGATGAGCAACGGTGCGCACATCAAGTCTGTGATTATATTGAAAGTAATGGAGGCGCCGAAGGTGATCAGATCGCCGAAGGCATCCACATTCTCCGAGGGTGGCGAGCTGGAGCTGTCGTGTATGGTAACCGGTGAGCCGCAACCGAAGATCGAGTGGTTGATCAACGGAGAGTCTATGTTACCCAATGAGAACGTCGAGGTCAAAGGCTCGATGCTCCGTATATCCGAAGTGGAGAAGAAGCACGCTGGTATCGTACAATGCGTGGCAAGTAACGAGTACGGCTCCGACTCCGGCTACAATCTACTGAGAGTGAATCCGAAGCAACACGTCGGCACGACTGAATCGAGGCCGGACTATGGGATTCAAAACTCACGGCACAAGCACACGAGAGGCGGCGGGAGACGGAGGAGCAAGGAGGGAAAGCGAAAAGGCACAGGTAATTAAATACTAACTAGGCGTAGGTAATGTGGATCTGTCTAAACGTGTCTCGTGCTTTCAGCGGTGATGGTGCCGCCGAATCAGCCGAACGTCACAAGGCTCTCGGACGTGTCCGTGATGGTCAGGTGGTCTGTACCGAAGAACACCGGATTGCCGATTCAATTCTTCAAGGTTCAGTACCGGGAACTTGGCCAGAAGATGAACGGCAAGCAGGCGAAGTGGATGACCGCGAATTCGGAGATACCGAATCACATACGGTCGTTCGAAGTGACCGACTTGCAGCCGAACCACACGTATCGGTTCAGAATCGCCGCGGTCTATTCGAACAACGATAACAAGCCGAGCCCGAACTCCGTTCGTTTCCATCTGATTAAAGACGGAGGATTCGAGAGGAACAAAATGCCGATACCCCTGCTGACGAACACCGAAGCTCTCGGGCCGCAAGAGGTGTTGCTCGTTTGGCAGAATCCGGATAAATCGGCGGACATCGATGGCTTTTATGTGTACTATCGAGCTTCCACTTCGGCCGGCGACTATATAAAGACTACGGTCGAGGGAAAGGATTCCTTCAACATAACTATATCTCACTTGCAACCTGACACGACGTACGAGTTCAAAGTGCAGAGCTTCTCCGTGGGCGCCGCGTCAGAGTTCTCGCAGATCCTCCGGCAGAAAACGAAGAAGCCCGCGATCGAGCACAACGATCACGACGACCGTAACGATCACGGTAGCAATCTAACGCTGGACAGTCGCGTGAGGCCAGCCGACGATAGAAACGCGAACATGTACGCCATAATCGGCGGCGTTCTCGGCGGATTGACGCTCCTGGGAGGTTTAGCAGCGGTGGCAGTGGTGTACAAAAGGACCAAGCACAAACAGAGCCGAGAATCTTCTCAGAGCGAAGGTACTCGTGCTTCTCAGCAACGGTGTAACTCGTAATCGCGACGCGCGAGGTTCATATTCTTCTGTTCGTAGGAAAACCGATAACAAACGGACGAGTAATGAACGGCGGGGTGACCGACTCCAAGATAAATATTACATCAAACCCGCTCGCTGGTCTCGATACGTCCGAGGATATAATACAGCCTAAGGTCGGTATTTGTAAGTAACAATATCATAGTACTTTTGCTCTGTCGCAGAGGAAAAGAATGACTGATTTCGACGAAGCAATTATACCGTCTGCTCTGTTTCTCGAGCATAAAAACAATTCCCTAAGGTCATTCAATTTTCCCCTCGAAGTCAGAGGATTCACTTTGGCGAGCATAAACCGTAATCTTTGTCGCGTACGTGCGCCACTTCGCGCGCCTCCTTTGTTTCCGCTGCGATCGTTCGTACGTTGTTGCGTGTGTGTGTTCTGTTAAGTTGTAATTCCTAGGCGGAGTTTGTATCTGGGAATCGTTTGTAGCGGGAAGCCTCGAGCCAGCTTCCATATCGAGTCGGGCGGCGAATTCCGCGTAGGGTTACAACGGTACGCCTCGAATTTTTGGCACGTTCACTTCTGGTGGATGACTCGGCTCGTTCTATTTTAAAGCGACTTGCATTTTATTATTTTTTTTTTCCCCGCGCCCTATCGCCGCACGCGACTGCATCTGTGTATTTACATTTGACTAACGTGTTTCTGCTTTCAGACTATTATCGATACATATTAAGGAAGACTAGTCTTTTCTAGCTTTAGCATTGGTCGCGTGTGCTGCTCTCTAATTCCTACTCGCACTCTCCGCAATCTCTCTCCGGAGCCGCTTTTCTTTCGTTTTACTTTCCGAACACCACGCACGTACGTAACTGTAGCGCGTAGCTCATTTGTGATCTGAAAGAAGCGAACGAACACGCATGTTTCTAAACAGAGCGGACAACAGTCGCCGATGGAAATGGCCTCGTTTCTAAACGGGCAGAACAACAACAGCAACAACCATAACGGCAGCGACACAGCTGCCACGGACGTGAACGCATCGCACGCCGAGCCGCCCCTGCACCAAGCATCACAGCCTATCGAGCAACCCCTGTGAACATCCGTGTTTTCCCAGGCTTCGGTGTCGCGCCAGAGCGCGTCAGAGTTCCATTGTAGCGGAAGAAGCATGCGCGAAACGAGCAGCTGTTGCCCCGACGATGCTTCTTAGTGAGACTTGTAATCGTTACTTATAATAGACTTTTAGTCACATCTCGGATCACAGCGAACAAACTGTTGCTAGACATTTACAGGGTGTCCATGATACGTATGCTCAAACACTTGGATTAATTACTAGACAGGCGTTCGTCCACGTAATTGTATATGTTACGCATACAACTTTAAGTCTTTCTTCTCCGCGGGATAGTTTTCTTTTGAAAGCTCAAGATAGAATAAGAATTGTTAATTGACCAGGAAGTGGGTACGTTGAAATTCCTGATGTACCTGCTCTCGACGAATCTTTCCTTTTATTCAATGTCTCTGGCTGTGCCCACTTTACGGTCGACGATAGAACTTGAGGGATCATGTGAGCTCAAAACTGAATGATTTGTTTTCTGTGACATCTACTCTTTATCACATACGCGCAGCTTTATATTAATTTTACACCCAGGCAGCTTTTTACCGTTATCGCGTTTCCTAATTTAAATTAACTAGCGTCCATTATGTTACTTTGTAAATACGCGAAATAATTAGTAGTTACGTCGGATTAATACGCGAATGAAATTGTGCCTGAAAGAACAGACAGCTGTGCTACGTGTTTTATATTATACAAACCTCTTAGGGTTGTCGATGGTATCGGAACGTTTAAATATTCTTTAATCACTCATGTAACGTTACTCTGAACGAATTGAGATTGTGTCATTATTGCACGCGTGTACCGTACTCTTTTGGTACATCATCAGTGAAATTGGCAGCTCGGCCTTGATAAAAATCGTTATTCTAGAATAATAGGAGTAACGAACCGTATGTCGCTAACAGTATTTGTTACGTAATATCGCGAAGGTAACTTGTAATAACAGTATTTTTCCTAGCCTCGAGTTAAATGCAATAATTGTTTAGTGATCGATATTGTATTCCTAACGGTAATCAAGCTTTACGATAATTACGCCTACCAATCTGACAAACGTACGAAAGTTCTGCGATCTTATTATGTTGGAATTTCGACACGAGAAAAAGACAAAACAAATCTGTAAATAAGTATTTGTAAAATTTTTCGGCGATACGTTATTTTATATATACACGCGTATCTTTAACGTAAAGTTAACTATTTAAATCCTTTGTACTTTAGGAAAAAGATCAGCACAACGATCTACTGTGTGGAAGGAACAATTTGTTAACTGAAGAACGAACAAATTTTGTATATATTAGAATGGTTTAGATTTTGTGAAGGAGCATATGTGCCTTAGATCTTGCCTATACAAAATACTGTTAAGATTAATTATTTATCTACACCTATGTATGTATATCGACATTTTATGTACTTAATTCTTTTTTAATAAACATTCTATAAACATATCACTATCGTCTTAATTCTTCTGTATATTAGAATACTAGCTTTACTATCCAGCTTCGCTTGGAATTTAGATTCTGATTTTATAAAAATGATTTTTTTTTCTTTTTTTGTGAAAATAGTTGAATATAAAAAGTTGAGGCAGATCGGAGTGGTGTTAGAGAACTGTTGAAAGGGTGTTGAAATGGTGTGGAAGAGGTGCTAGGCGATATTAGGTACGGTCACCCTACTTTTTGAAAGAGGAATCCATTCCTCTCCACAGATTTTAGAAAAATTCATTTGTTTAAACAATATACTAACAATTAACATTGATTTGTCAATTTTTCTGGCGAAATGTTAACTGATGTTTGCGTGTCTACTAGTAAGTTTATATTTGTAAACTGTGGACTAGAATAAGAAATACGGATATGCGCTAGGTAAGTATCGCGGAGGGCGCCAGCTCGTTGTCCCTTTTTTTAAAAGTGGGATGATTAATCGAATGCATGATATGGTTGAATATATGTACTTCCATATTCTATTCTGAATGTGGAAAGAAATTCTTAGCGTTTGCGTTGTACTTGTAAAAATTTAAACGGAAAGCCTGCTAGTAGTGCAAACGTAGAAAATTCATTGTACATTTTAATTACTTGAAATGTACTTATGCTACAATATGCTAGGTTGGCAGCAAGGCCAACAACCCATCGGCCGTTATATAAGAAAAAAAATATGAAATCGACTTAAAACAAAATGTATCAATTTTCCGCATCTCTCTTAATCTATTACCGACTTTGATTCGTTTAAATTAATCTCTACCAAGTTTTTATTACCTTCCATCGTAAAATGATCTTCATACGGCCCGCTAATTACTGAGCACTGAATTGATTTGTGGCCAATAAAGGAACGTCAGGTATAAAAAGTGACAGAGGAATCAGTGTTCGAGCGGAGAACGAGAATACAATTCGAATTAGCAAAGTTCATTTCACAATCTTTGAATGTGAACTTTTTAAAATTTTTTTCGTGAATTAAAGGGAATTAGCTTCTTTCATACATATTAATACATGAAGTAAAGGTTACATTGGAAAGATAATTTAATTCTTTATTCGTTTTACATGAAATTATGTTGTAACACCTATCGTATTTTCTATAATACACAAGTCAGGTTATTAAAAATATTTTTCTTCATGTTATATATAAAACTGGGGAATATTTCTCCGTGGACAGGAACTTGAAGTGGGACAAATGATGGAAAGCTGTTAACTTCAACAATGAACATAAGGAGACAGTGATTTTATATATAAAGTGATTATATAGACTAAGAGTGAAAATATATTTATTATTTATATACTTACATGAATAATCATTTGTACATGATTATGTCACTTTTTTCTAATATTCTGAACATGTTTTAAAGAAAATAGAGACAAAAATACTATACAAAACTGTATTTTCATTGCAAAAACCCTTTTCTCGCGAAAACGCACAAAGTTGCAAACCGAAGTTTGGCTTCTCGTGAAAACGCACAAAGTTGCAAACCGAAATTTGGCTTCTCGTGAAACGCACAAAGTTGCAAAACGAGATTTTATTTCCCGAACACCCCGATTTCGTTTGCAACAATGTTGAAAAATTTATCCTTTGCAACTTTGTTGCGTTTTCGCGGAGCGCTCAATAGCTTACCTGAATACGCACCATATTTTGCGTGATCATAAGGCGATTGGTTCTTAAGATTGGAGCAATGTGATGTGTTGAAGTCAATAGAGTTGGAGAGTAGGGAATGGCATGTTTAAAGCAGTGCGTTAATGTAAAGATTTTTTAAAACAGCTCGGCGTGGAAGCATCATTTTAGGTGTTCTTTTTAGCATGTCTTTTATATATGGCTTTGAATCGGAAGGAGTAAGTAGTAGAAGGAATTCTCGTTAAATAATACTCTTTTATCACTTAGCTGCATTTTATTGAAATAAGTGAAATGCAATACAATCAAATCTTAGAAATGCGTTCGTAATACATATACAATAGTCGGAATAATAAGAGCAATAATTAAAAATAATTGCTGTAACTTCCACATTCTGAAAATATGATATCAGTAAATCAATATTTCCAGTTGTCACGTCCCGCGACGTGGAGTCGAATATTAATTAATCCTTAAAACATATATACTATTTCGTACTCTGAGGTACTGTAACCACCTCGTATGAAAATATTATACAAAATATTATGCAACGAATAGCCGATAAGGCATTATCATCATAAACTACGATAAAAAGAGATCGAGCGAAGAATACGCGGACGGCAGCGAGCAGGACAGCCAGCGTCAAGGAGGTAGCGGACAGCCAGCTGTACACCAGCTAGCTGACCGCACGCACACCGAGGAGGCCCAGCCAACACCAGCTGATGTTCAGCGTGGGACGGAGGCCCCAGCGGAGACGACACCACCTTCGCAGAGCTGTGCCCCTGATCCTCGCCAGAAGATTGCCCTCCCGCTATTTCCCGCAAATCAATCGCCGATACCACTGCAATATACTTAACTTCAACCCCTAGTAAGTAAGCTGTACGGAACCAACCGTAGATAAGAATAAGTAGCGACTATGAATACCGGCCTATATTCCTATTAAGGTAAATGTCCCAGTGCTTAAACATGGCCCAATAATTAAAAATCGAGAAGAAATTTTATTAATAATAACAGTTTTACTAATTTGCAACGTTTAAACTATTCGAAATATAATTGCAAAATGTATTAGCTTTATATAGATACAATTATAAGCTTACATAACTGAATAGTTATATCATGCAAAAATATTATTATACAGTAAAGCTTCAACAGTTTCAATCTCGCGTCTCACCTAATGGGCTCAAGTAAGCGAGAGAATATTTTTGTTAAGGTTGTAATTAATTATTATTTTATCATTTTTGAAATAGTACAGTTGTTGTGAATTTATTATATGTTGAAGAATTGAAAATTAATTGGATCTCTTAATAATTTTTTCTTTTTAATATCGAAATTGTTGCGTTTATCCAATAGTACACGATAACGTGTCACGGACCAGTTATTAAACGCGTATTTGATGGTTATATAAACACTGGTACAGACGTTAGTATTCAGTGAAGTATTGTTTTGTATCCTATATATTTGCGTTAATAATAACTAGACAAAAATATAATACTGTTTAAGAATTATTAGGATAATTAATCTTAAACCCGTCATAATATTAGCATAACCTAAAATTTTATAATATACTTTTAATCATTTTCAGACATAAAGTCATGCCGAAGATTTAATACAAATATATTATAAATAAAATGTTTTTATTACCCAAAAATATTCATTTGTTTTCATTAGCTGATAGATATAGTTAAATTAAATATATATTCAATAATTGGGACACTGATAATTAATGACTGGGTCACGCTATGAATTTCATTTAATTACTGGGTCATATGAACAGTTTCATGTTTTAATTAATTTAAAACTTTTCCTTTAATAAATGGAGATTCTTGTTACGTTATCTGAAACTAGAAATTTTACGCTTTCGAATAATTATATTTAGTTATAATTTTATACTATTTAAATATAAAAGAAATTGCAATTATCTCAACTGCTTCCTTAACTGTTTCACCACTGGGCCATTTACCTTATGTCCATGCCTGAAACAGACATAACCTCGTATACTCGGCTTGCGGCATGGAGATAGGGACGTAGCAATGGTTGAGGTAACAGAAACAGTTCAGGGATTGCGGGGAACCATGGTCATGTGGTACGCCGGTGCCGCATTGGCGATTGGTTGTGATAGCGCAAGCGCATTCTTATTCTCATCAAGTAAGAGTGTGTCAGAAGCACGGTCGTGGTCAGAAGCAGTGTGAAAGGCAGTGAAAGAGTAGACTGAATACTGTGATTAGCAGGAGCGTCAGTGGATTATAGCATATTTGAGAAGAAAGAGATATATATTCGTTTTTACAATGCCACTGTGCATTGTAAAAAGTTGTAAAAATCGTACGGCAAGTATTTAATAAACTCATCTTATTTAAAGGCCAATGAATGTACGTGTAATAAATAATAAAATTGATAAAAAGAAATTGTGTCATGAAAATTATTGATAATATACCCTAATCTTTTTATGTAATAGGTATTAACAGTTGTATAATTTATTAAAGGATGAATTAGCGATATTTAGGTAATTAGATTAACATTTTATAATAAAAATTTGAATATTGCATTATAAAACTATGACCAATATTTAACCACATTCTTAAGTGCAGAAAAGTGAAAGAAAACCTTGTAGTCATATCTACCTATTTCTAAATAGTCATATTTTATTTATTTGCAGATCTCATCAAATAATAATGCAAACCGTACTGAATTCATTGCGTACTTGCAAAATTAAATATCAAACGAAAACAATAAAGATTTTTTATATCTACAGATTCAAAATTTTAACCATTTAATTCTGACATCTCAATCACCATTAACATTTCAGTATGTTGATTTATAAATAAAACATTTCGTTTCTCTGTTTTACTGAAAATATTCTATCGTACATTTATAATTGTAAAGAAACTAAGTTTCATCTTGAAATTTCGCGCACTTGGGCTGGAACCAATCACCAATGCGGCACCGGAGTACCACGTGATCGTGTCCCCCACTCCCCAAAGCTCCTTCACTCCCCTCGCCCAAAGTCGCAACTATTAGTCCGTCCCTATATTTCTATGTCCATGGCTTGCGGATTAAAAAATAGTTGTAGCCGCGGTTGTAGCATAAGGAGAAACTGTGTATCTCTCGAAAATTGTAAGCATGAACTCGATTGATACGAATGGAAGAATGTCTATAAATGCTGCTATAAAAGCATTCACAAGCATTATGGATTCTTTAAATACGCGTGACCGACAAGCCTTTTTATCATTTATCGCGGACAATTGGAAGGCAGAAGAGGCGAAATTGAAATCCCCGTCACGGAATTATATAGGTAGGTAACATTTCAATTTTGTATAATAAATTGTAGCATAGGAAGTTAATAAAACCATCCCTGTTTGCAGATGATCGCCACAAAGAAAGCAATTCAAAAAAGGAGCAATTGATAAACATAAAGAAAATAATTATCGATATTAGAAGCAGAGTGCCATTCGATGGTATACTTCCATCGGAACGTATTATTCCGCCGACAGTTGGAGAGGTCTGCTATTTGATGTAATAAACAACTTTCAAACCTCTGTACCAGAATGCAGGAATATTATTAGTTCGATAACTCTGCAGAATTCGGATTGCGATGATGCATCAACCAAGCACGTTGATGCATTTCTTTACGATAGTAACGAAGTTATCGACCTTATAGAAGAAGGAGGATTGAAGAATTTATATTGCGCTAATTGTGGGTCGAAGAATGTAAAAGAATATAGTAAGAGATTACTAAAAGTGTGTCTGCCTTAACTCTATAACTAGCCGTTTAAACTAAGCTTTGTTTCAGACATCGTATCGCATTCCATGTCGGTATCTACCATGCTATATATATTTCATAGCGTCTTACCATCCTTGGAAGGGAAAACTTTACTCGACATAGGATCCAGACTGGGTGCTGTTTTATTCGGGGTATTTCTTTTAACTCTCTTGAGGTTTACATTTCATCCAGCAGCGTGTATCGTTACTTAGAAATACATTTCTAGGCACACATCTTCACGTCCGCTCAAAGAATCATTGGAGTTGAAATGAACAAGGAACTCTGCGCGTTACAATGCGAGATAACACGGAAATACAAGATGAACGATCGCGTTGAGATAGTAAATAAGAGAATCGAGGAATGCCCCGAGATTGTACAGAACAGTAACATTATTATTATGAACAATCCATTTGAATTTTATGTCCCACAATCCGTACACACAGACATATGGAAGTACCTGAGGTGTAATATTCAAAAGGGAACGATTCTAGTCACCAGACCATCTATCGAAAGAATCTTCGCGGCTTTGAAAACGGGGATATCGATCAAGGAGTGGGTCAAACCTTACGGGACAGAAAAGAATCTAAAAGAACCTCGAGTGCTTGAACCGGAACCTGTAGATCCTGACGATCATGCCGACATTAACTTCTATGAAGTTCTATAAAGGACTGATTAAGGGGGAAGAAGATTCTGACATAGATGATGTGTAAAGAAATCGAAGTTTTTTTTCGTATGTGGATAGGAAAAATAAATATCTTTTTAAAAATCATATTCGTGTTTTTTATATCATCTGATTGATAGTATACAACAGTTTGCCGCTTCGGTACATTCTAAAGGAAAGTATGAAGTTCGCGGTAACTCATCAAATTTCCAGGGTCAAAGCAGGAATCAAAACATCGGGTTTGTGGCGTCACGCGAAACCCATCGGTTCAGGTGTTATCGTAACCGCAACTCTCTTGCGTCAATCGTAGGTGGAAAGCTTCCCTACTAGGAGAGCCAATTTCAATGGAATCGATCCCCTCCTTTTATACAGGATCCCTTGTATAGGTAGCCACCGCGGAGTGGTCAAGTTCAAATCTCGAGTTCAGTCAGCCATCAGCCACGATTGACGTACAATCATCGCACACATAGCTTCTTTCAGTTAGCGCGATTGAAAATTAACACCCGCGGATAGCGAGCAACGATGAACGTCGAGGACGCCCGGCCGAATTGCTTCGATCCCACTTACGAGAATCACATTCTTTCGCGCCGTAAACGTGTCGCGCGTTAACAATGACTATTTCCCTGCCATTCTTAATCCCTGGTATCGAAATCGCTGGTAACTATTTTTGCGCTACCGATCGAGAATGAAATACAGAACACGACATCGCGATGGACAGGTAAGAGCTTCAACGTGAATTTGGAAATCTAACAATAACATGGTTTTGTAATTTTGTATCGCGCTGTGTTTTAAGGCTGGAACAGACACGTCGAGTAATTTACTCGAGTAGCGAGTAATTTCGTAATTTACCATTGTTTCACTAAACTACTCGACTAAATTTTAGTATCCACGCACGAAAAATTACTAAATTACTCGCTACTCGACTAAATTACTCGACGTGTCTGAATCAGCCTTTATGCCAAGTGGATATTGCTGCTAAGGTGACGCGTTTGTAAATGAATTGATTGTTTACGACGGAAGGTTTGAAAAAAGTTCTCCCAAGATATTTGCTAAACATCGTCCACGTAGAATTTAATATAAGCATGTTGCTTAGCATCACTTATCTGGAACATGAACGAGTCATTAGCCTTGGGCCGACATTGACCCGATTTCGTCAGAAATATGAGCCCGGTTACTCGTCTAGCCTTCCTTTCCTCGTCTCTTCTTCGAATTCTCAAACCGAAGCGCTACGAATTTGTTGAATTAAAAGTATCTGCTTCTACCTCGCGCATTGTCAATGCATCAGAGGAGATGTTTGTAAATACCCTTATCTGCGTTTGCGTAATAGAAGATAACGCGAGGAAACAATATGAAAACTCGTTCGTCATTAGCACTGCAGGGCTAGGGGTTCCCAATTGCCTGCGGCGCTGTCGCGTTTTGCACGTGAATTTTATTTAATCACAGTTCTCTGTCGATACAGGCGGAGAATAATTTACAAGTACTTTATCATACATTATCGCGCGTATAATACTTTTACGTACATATAACGAGCCCAAGCGCACCCACGTATCTCCGCAACGACGTCCAAGATGAGTCGGTCGTGACTGGATTGAGAGCCTCTGTCCTAGACTTCTGTCGAATTCGCGTTGGTGTGTTCTATTTACCGCGTTACGTACCGTTCCCTCTGCGAAAACGACAGACCGGGGATCCAACCGTCGGCAATCTCGTCTCCCCGCTGGCGTGATGTTCCGCCGCGTGCGATCAGGGGCACTAGGTGGCTGCCGATGTAAAGTGACGCGTGGGCGACGCGAAAAAGAGGAGGAAAAAGGAAAGAGGAGAATTCGCAATTCCGCTTGCTGCGCCGCCACGGGTTATTTCGTTAATGAAACAGTGGAGCGAACGGTCGCAGGCACAGATAGGCTCAAGTGGCCAAGGGGCACTTGAACTGACGAGATAATGGACCGATTGTCGAGAAAGAGAAAGAATCAATGGTGCACAGGCCGAGAGCGGCGGGTATACATACATACGTGGCCGCTGCAACCGACCGCGCCGTGCCGATCATTCAATCGCACTTTCTTGTTTCTTTGCCTCCGACCGCCTCCGATGACGCACTTGTGACGTCAATCGAAGAAGCAAGAAGCAACCCTGGCATACCTTCCATGCATCTCTCCCTCCGCATTTCTTCGACCCGGATACACGGTCCTTGACTCGTTCCTCCCACCGTTTCGCGAGAAACGGTCCCAAAAATTGCGAAGCGGCCCGAAGGGAAGCGACTTCCAGCGAGATAAATTTAAGAAGCGCCGATTTTTAGTATACCATTATCTCGTCAGGCGAGGGAAGATCGAAATAATATCGCGGTGACTGGGTCGCCTGGGGAACGTGGCGCACAATTATACAGTCCCAAGATTAGATAAGAGCTGGTATCAAAAATGTTGATATTAGAAAAACTTGTGTCGCCAGTAAAGCAGTTCGGCAATGGACTTTTACATTGCGAGCGTCTACGTGTATATCCTGGCGTTGGTAATGTGGGGTCTCGCAGACCCCAAAGCTTTTAAGTTGAGTATAACTTTTTAACATTACATAAGCTAGGAAGAGTATATTTTTGTTGAAAATTAAAGATGTTTAATTAGTTAAGTATTTTTGGGTAATAAAAATTTAATTAAAGATATGGATTTCTATAATACACTAAATTATTTACGGAGTCTGTGGGGCCCCACCTTACTACTCTTGTTACATTTCCCCACCTTACCAACGCCGATATATATATAAATAAGGAAAGGACACAAGGATATATATAGCGTGCTTTGGAATTTCGATATTGCCTGCACAAAAAAGTGAAAAGCATTCGTAGAAATTCAGGAAATATCACGTCACGCTATTAACGTTCGTACGAATCCTGATCTGGAGTTCGTGCTCTTTTTCTCGTTTCAGTCGAGCGTCACCGTCGAACGACACCACTGCGGCGAGTCGGTGTCGAAGCAGCAACGAGGGGGCCACGGGAAGGGACCCGCCGAAGCAGAGGGTGAATTCCACCAGGGCCGTTAGCGTGACGTCCACATTAACGTCGAGCGCGGACGAGGCGCGGCACCATCCGAGCCAAAACGACTGGACAAACAAAATCGCCGATGATAAAGCCAAGGATCGTAACGGAAATCCTTTCGAATGGAACGGTGCCCGATGGTCGAAAGCGGGTCAGGCTTACAGGCCGCGTTTCCCGTCTAGTTCCCGCGTGGTCCACGGAATTGAAGATGGCGGCGTCCTCTACTACCACCGCGGTCGCGATTGGTTCAGGCTCGGTGCGCGATGCGTGGCCCGTATTTCAAATCGAACGGCAGCCGAGGCAGCGTCCAGAGGACGATGCGCGTCCTCTCGGAGAGCTCGCGGTCGACGTGACAACGGTCGCCGCTCTATCTTGAAGCGCGGAGGGAGGCAGCCGCGGCCGAGGGAACAGCTGTTGCGACGACGCCGCGCGGCCAACCAGCAACCGGTGGCTGCCGTCGCGGAGGAGCGGTCGCGGAAGCAGAACGCCGACGGGCCGCCCTCGAGCGTGCACGGCTCGCGGAAGCGGCGCGTCGGTATCGTGGAGAATCAGTACGTCGCCGAGAGCGACGGCGGTTCGTCTTCGGTATGCGAGCTGGTGCGCGGCCTGGAGCGGCTACTTGGCGATAGAGAGAACGACAACGCGGTAGCCGCGATGAGGTCGAAGAAACAGCAGAGCGCCGAAGAGGAAGCCGCCGTCGATCCGATAGAGGCGAACGAGACCTACGACGAGTTCGACATGGTCAGGATGCCGGTGGTCCGGTCCCTGAGCAAGAGCCCGCAGAGCGACGAGGGCATCGAGACGGATCCCGAGCGGAGGAGGGGCTCCGTCGCTCGTTGCTGGAGCCTAGACTCCGCGGCGGCCAGCGACGAGGACGCCTCGCTCACCACGCACCAGCTTAAACGGCACAAACTACGGGTCACTAGATGCTGTAGCTCCGACAGCGCGGTGCTGAGCGACGAGGATCAAATAAAAGGTGAGGGGGATGGAGTTACGTGTCTGACCACCGGTTGCTCCGGCCGCGGAGTGGGGGGCGAGCTCGTCGAGTACGCGATTCCCTGACCCACGCGTGCTGTGTCACTGACATCATCGTTCCCTTTGTTTTCTCTCTTTCTTTTTTTTCCGCATGTCATTGTTCCGCTGACCCGACTCCTTTTGCCCCTGTGGCGGCACCATTGAAATTTTACGTGCGCACTATGCCGCAACGGAATTCGGCAGATTCCCAGCGACAATGGGTCGCTTCGCGGGACGCGTTCGCTGTAATTCCTCCGCGTGCTGATTAATCGTCGTTATGCCTTGACGATACACCGAGGAAGATTAGTCTTAGAAGTAGGTAAGAGGTTGGAGACGTCCGATTCGTTCAGTCGCGACTAAATAGAAACTCTGATGGAATCAGAAACGCCCTCTGTACCTAGGTATTTGAAAATGAACAAATGCTGTGTGAGACTTAACGACGTGTTTACAGTTTTTTGCACAATCGTGATCGAAACCGTTTGCAGGATGGGATAGCTCGAACATGGTGGAAGTAAGCGAGTCCGAGCACGAGGGCAGGCCCAGATACTGGAGAACCCCGAGCGTGGTTGTCAGCGACTATTCGGATTACTCTTATCTGGACGAGAAGCTCGAGAGGAACGACCTAGACCTTGAAAAGTACGATGGAACCAGTGGAACTCCGAGCCAAGCGAGCAGTTGCTCCTGCCTGGATTGCGACGAGATACGAGAGTCTTTGGATAACCAGTTCCTACAAGTCTGTCGCAGCAGGCGACATTCCGACTCCAGCTGCCTGTGCCTCGATTCTATGAATGCCGCTGCGACGAGGTAGTTACTTATTTACAGAGGCGCGGCAACCTTGTATCGTTTAAGAATATCTGAATCCTGCTTCTCGCTCTTTCAGGACCTTCAACGAGGCTGGAACTCGGAGGAATTCCTGCTTGGACACTACAAACTCCTACTACTCGAAGCTCGACTCGCAGTTTCTGCAGTACGGCCAGGACAACTCTGCGGAGGTGCAAGAGAAAACGAAGGTCGAACTTCTGGACATTCCACCGGCGAGGAAGATCTCCGACTGCTCGACCTCCAGCCTCAGCGGAGACGAATCTGACGTCGCTGAACTTCGGCAAGTTAAACCATCTAAAGTGAGTCCCACGTTAATCATTCTTTACCTGTTATTTGTACCAAAACCGTGGGAAATGGGGAAAATGAGATCCTCGTCGGTTGATCAACAAGCGCTAGAGTATTTTCTTTCAAGCAAACATGTTTACTAATACAGACAGACGGAGCTATCTTAAGCAGGAGATACCGTAAAAAAAGGAAGAAAAAAAGGGCGAATAGATTTCACGTGGACGTACTGAATGGCTTGCGCGATGTTCTGACGCACTTCCATTCGAGGTGTATAAATATTTCAATGTTACATCGAAGGAAAGCCTATGTTTAGCGCAGCACCGCCAGCACATTGTTGCTGCCGATCAACACGCGCGTAATCTATCTTACGCAACGTCACCCTTCTGCTCCAGTTTGCGGACAAATGAGCCGTTCATTCGTCGAAAATGGAATTCGCCCGGCTGTCTAGGGATGCTTAACGGAAACGAGAGCATGCCTGCGCGCGGATAAGCTCACGGGCTTACGCTCCGCTGCGAGAAATCTGTATTTTCGTCTATCCCCTTCGTTTTGTAAGCCTGCGCGTTTATAGAAACGATCGACCGGTTTCTCGGGAACCATTAACCATTCGGGTCCAAAGAAACAGTGGACGCTGGCCGAAAGAAGGCTTGCAATTTCAGACGGGTCAGAACTGTGTTGCGTATGGCGGGGAACCCGCGAACTCTGCTCCATTCGCGGCTTGTTCTTCCTATTCAACGAGCTTCGCGTAAGAACGCAGCAGACGGGGGACAAGGTGTCTTGCGCGGCTCTTGGAATCTGTTATGCATGCCTTTCTTTTGTACGTACAAACGCGCATACCTGTCTCTTTATCTGCATACTCGTTTACCATACGGATGTCAACGTGTTTACGAACCCGTGGCGCACGTGCGCGCCCTGGCGCATTCTTCGCGCGGGTTCAGCAGATGAGACGGTGCAGCGCATGCGAATCGGATGCGCCCCCCGCGTCGCTCTCTAGCTCGACCGAGCGTGCGTAAAAACTAAATAGGCATCTCTCGGGATCGAGGCTGAGAAGGCCGACGCGCGGATCGATCGCCGCGACGTCTTGTCGTCTTACAAACACTAACTCTGACGCGGACTATCGTCCGAACAAAAAGGCGCTTCATAAACACAGCCGTGAATTCCACGATTCCTTGACGTCATCAGTCGCTTCTCTTCCTTTTTCTTTTTTCTCTTCTCCCGACCGCAGCCTGGTCGCCGGGAACTCGCTCTGCCCGTTGTATTTATAGGCGTCTGATAACAAGAAGCGGGCGTGCTCGGCGGAGAGTTCGATGGGAAACGCAGTGGATTTAACACCTGCTGGAGAGTTTCTAGGTTCTGAAACCTTAGGGAGCATTGAACACAGGCGCGACGAAGAATTGCAGACCCATAGAGTCTAGCTCCAGCCTTCGGAGAGGGGCGACGACTTTTACTTTCAAATGTCGCTCTATTATTCCACGCGAAGGAGTTCTAGAAGTTCAAGCAGAGAAGCTCCAGATGTGAAGTCAGCGAGCGACTGGTTGGCAGCGTGGTAGCGGTTACGGTAGGTTTTCCTATACACCCGACTGTTCGCAGCGTGGAGAATTTCAAAGCCGATTTTCTCGAGAACGAAGCGCAATATCAAAAAACCGTACTGGTTTTCGTCGACTTATTTACTCGTTATAAATCGAAAAGAAAGAGTAACTTTTTTCGCTGTCGCGCTTCATTTCCGAGAAAATCGACTTCGAAGTTCTCGACGGTGCGACCAGTCGCGTACAGGAGAATCTACCTTTAGTCGGTATAGTATCAGTGATAGTGGTGGTCGAATTAGTCAGCGTGGCCAGCCTCCGTTCGTAACACCTTTCGGCGGATCTGGTCAGTCACTGTCAGCCTCGCTGCTCTCTCGCGTATCCACCGTCTGGCTCATTGTCATTGCCAGTAGTGCGCGGCGCGTCGTTTCATCCGGGGGGGCTGAAACCTCCGCCGACTTATCTCGACCAATCGTGGCTCGCCGAACCGTTCAAACGTTTCTAATTGCAGAGAGAAGAAGCGTTTAAACGCCCGACGATCGTTGGGTGAAGCGCGATCCGGTGGATATCTGAAAAGCGACGTCGATCCTCTCTCTAAATTCGACTGCTTCCTCCAGCTCCTCGCCTGGGGCTACCGGCACGGAGGAAAAATAGAATTCCAGTGAGAAGGGAGAGGATGTTTGTAGTCCTGGGTGAGTGCAAGAAGCGTAGCGGACCGCGAGGGTTTAAATAAACCCCAGGACCACTTTGTCCCGCCTCCGAATGTATTTCCAACGCGCGGGTATTTTCGTCGAAGCCTGGAAAGCTATCTGTGCCTAGAGCGCGCCGTCAAATTAGGGGATGGCCCCGCGCGCCGCGAGGAAACGAGGATCAATTTCTGCGTAGGCTCTCCCGAAACTACAGAGATCCTCGGGATCTCCCTGAAAAGTAACAAGTCTCGATCCTATCTACCCGCGAGACTCACGCACGTGCCCGGGGATCAATACACAGTGTTCTTGTTTAAATTTCAGAGGAGGCGCGATTGATTTAAGGCCACTCGGACCGGGGTCGCGCGCTAGGGATTCCGCGAGCAGCTCCGATATAAGCAAGATAAGGTTCGCCTGTGCACGATAAGGAACTACTCGAGGAAGATGCCCGAGTGGAGAAACGCCTCTCATTCACCGGCGATCGGCAGTGCGCAGTTGGCGTTTCGCTCGCACGGGACGATAAGGATCGCGTTGCGATTTCCGAGAAGGCGTTCTGTCGCGTGCGCGGCGACCGTCCCCGTGGTCCGGTGTGTTTATCAAACGGCATTGCCAGACGATAATATGCACTCGCGACGAGGCGATCGCGATTTCGGCCAGTGCCTCGTTCCGAACGTTCGCGACCAGGTATGCGAGAGGGTGAGGTGGCTCGCGTCGCGTTACGAGCCACGATCCCGAGCTGGTGCTTTACGAGCCGCGAGGCGTCACGGAGAAGTGCAAGAAGCTCCCCGCCGAGCCATGAAGCGTTCGCTGGGCCTGCTGGCGATCGACCTGGTCGCGGACAGGGATCTCGATCTGCAGGGGATATTGGATAGGGATATCGAGAGCGACGCGTTCCTCTACAAGGTACTATTTAAATATCCAGACGCTTCTAGGAGCCTGAGCCGGGGCGGAGAGCCGCGAGGTCCGTTCCCGAAACTTTCCAGACCCTCGAGCATTGTGTTATTGATCGAGGCGATTGCCGAAATCCGCGCGCGACAACTTCTAATAGCCAGCGATATCGAGATAAGGCGCGCGCCAGGGAGATTCCACGAGAGTTCGCTTAGTCTTCGCGGGCGTGTGTCGGCGTATATCGGACGCGTTATGAATAAATCATTGCAGCGGCGTGTTTGAAAATAGTGTAGCGACGCGCACGCGGACCGGGCGTCGAGAATTCCAGAGTTCGCTTTCGAAATTCCCTCGGGGTGGCGCGGAGAAGGCGATTGCTCGCTCTGCCTTTGATCTCTGCTCGCGCGTGTCCTTCTTCTTGCGTTTGAAGACGCTTTCCCTTTTCAGATTGAAGCGAATTCGCTGATTCACTTCACATTCCTCGAGGATTTGTACTTCTAACAACTCTCATCTGTAACTTCCACTTGCTTCTTGCACCCATCTAGGCGTACCAAAATCCTCGCGACTCCGTCGGAAATTTACGACACAGAAACTAGAGCAGCCGAGGTGTTGTTGTTGACAACAATAAATCCTCCGCTTGATAGGCAGCGATACGCCTAACGAAGACTGATAGCGAGTGTACTGATAACGGCAGGTCGTTGTTATTCCGATGAAGATCGTGTATCGCCGATCGAAGCACTTATCTTCTTTTCACCCGCCAAGCCATTATAACGTTTCGAGTTCTCTGGAAACGCCAGATAGGGCATGTGATCTTGATTAATCCCGCGCCCGTTAAATGGCGGCGGGCTTCCTTTAATGGCTCGGCCACGTTTCGAGCGTTTCTTTCGCGGTGCTTGGTCCGTCCCAGGCCCGCTCGCGAGAGGACTCGACAGGAATATTTATCGAGCGCCCGTTTCGTCGCCCGTTCCTTATCCGACGCCGTGCTCCGCCGAATGCGAAAGATCACGGGTTGATAAATGGAGGAAAACTGTTTACCCAGCGGCGACGAAGACGCTCGACGTCGCGTTATTGATTGCCTCGAACCGGTCGGATCGCCGATGGCGATTATTCCGCGGGAGGATTGTCGACAGCGCGTCCTGCTCCTTCTTCTCGCTCGTCCGCGCTGGGAGAGCATCGTCCGTTCGAGAGCCACGATCCAAAGAGCAGAAAAGAGACAATGCTCCTATAATTTAATTCCTCGCAGACCGCGCGTTAAACGTGTCCCCACTCGTTTCTTTGTCATTCCCAGTTCGGGTATGCAAATCCGCCAGCAAGGGTTGTGAAATCGAAAAGTGGCCGCGAGGCTGGCGAGGAGAAGCGGAGCTAAGAAGCTGCAAGGCACGCCGTTCGCCGCGTCGTAATCGGTAAATACGTTACGTCAATCAGCGGGGATCAAGTACTGGTCCATTATGCAAGCGGATGTAACCGCGCACCTTTTGTTCCTTGCGCCGACGAGCGATCCGCGGGATCGAAACCGCGGATTCTATAGGGAAGCGTCTTAAGTCGAAGCGATCAAGCGCCTGTCCACACGCCCCGAAGGTCGAGCTTCTTCTTAATCTTTCCCGGCGAGACGATCGCCAGGCGCGAACGGGACGAACGCCGAATAGCCGACAGAGGCAGGATTGTCACCTGCTGCATGCGCATTAGGTACGCACGCGTCGCACGCCGCATACGCGATAGATCGCCGAGTAATACGCGGCTGACTGGTAACAGGAAGCTCTCAATTCGGGTCAGTAGAGGAAAAGTGTGCAACCGGGCCTGCTGGAACGGCGCTGGCCCCGGCGCGCCATGTCCTCGCGGACGTTTCGCCGTTTCCTCGCCAAGGGCACCGGAATTAATCGGCGAAGGGAGCTGGCTCTGGCGGCTAAACGCGAGATTAGCTCGACTCCGTAGCTACTGCCAGGTGCTTCTAACGCGAAGCACCGCTGAGATTCAAACGATATCGCAAGGCTGATTTACACTCCCACGAAATGAATTTCAAGACGTATGCTGTTTCCCAAGGTCCCGAGCCGGTGAAGTATTCCGGAGACTCGGAGCTCCGCAGAAATTGATCCTCGCGGTTCCCGGCAATGTCGTAACCACGTTTGAACTTGCTCGCGTGGGTGATAAAGAGAACAATGATGTCACGGTAGTGGTTGAAACGGTGGGAGGAAATTAGCGAGCAGTGCGAACCGAGCGGAGCCCCGCTCGCCTGAAATCAGGCGATTCCAAGAGCTGGCCTGTCGTCGAAGGAGACCTCTGATAAGACCAGCCGCTTTCTTCGTTATCGAGGTATCTCCAGAGGTATCTCCTCGACAAACAATTCTCCCTAACTGCAGATAATCAACAGTCCACCGCGACGATCCATCGAGTCCGTCGACTGCGGCTGCCGCCAGGAACCGGGGGAGCTTCAGGGCGAGAAGCTGAGAGCTCGGGCGACCGGCGAGGCCGCCAATCTGTCTAACGAGAAGCCGAGAGAGTTACCTAACACTGGCCCGATCGCTCGGAGTCACCGAGAACAATGGCGCGGGAAGAGAGACCTGGAAACTCGTCGGCGACGCTGTCGACGCCGCCGACGCTGAACCTGATGGAGCAGTTGCTGCTCGCGAAGATGGAGAGGCAGAGCCTGCGCGAGGACCAAGGCGATAGTCGCGGCGGAAGGTCGTCGAAGGGGAGCCTTCCTCTGAGGAGGGCCGACTCGATGGACAGCCAGGCGAGCGCCAGCACGTGCAACTCGGTGTGGTCGAGCGACTCCGCGTCCAGCAGCAATCTGTACTGCAAGTGCGACGATTGCCTGCTGGGGATCGTCGACGAGCACCAGCGGGCCCCGCCGTCGCTTGGTCGGAAAAAGGTAACCCTATCAACACTCCGTTTATCGAGACAAAGAGCACCGATCTCTCTTAAGCAACGCCCACTGCGCAGGTTTTAATTGCCGAGGGATTAGGTGGCGTTGCTAAATCCCGACGACGGAATGCAACAGCCACGACTTACCTGGATGGACTAAACGCTCGTCTGTCTTCTCGGTCGGACCTATTCGCGCCTTTCATGCTGCGTTTAGACTTTAGAGGAATATTGTCTTCCACCGACAGCCGTGGGACACTCGTACATTATCGGGGAGCGTTTCGAAAGCCGTCGGTACGTTTCACTTTCGTTCGGCGCGGCGCGTGTCAGTCGGACGGGCGCGTAATTAAATGCGCGGACGTCGACGGGCCGATGATTGATCAGGAACTTATGATCGACGATTGCGCAGGCGACTAGGAGTCCTAAATTCTTCGACGGTTCGTGCTGTCCCACGACCGGCGGCTTTTTCTCTCGGCTCTGCGACTTCAATGGCCCGACATGGTGAAAAAGCCGCGGCTCCCGGGAACGCCGTCTGGGAACTGCGTTTGTGCAATTCCAGGGGCTTGTCGGTGCGCCGGTCGCGGCGCTGCGGGCTCAATTAGAGGCAGTTTCTTTTTAGTTGCGATTTCGTTGGCTAATCAGCTCGCTCGGCCCCAATTAGCCGAGCCGGTCTAGATTCTTTCAAAAGCGGAATGCCGCGGCGGAGAACGTCGGGTTCCTCCGCGAAAACGCTCGAGTGTCGCGTTAACAAGTGCGCTCCGAGTTAGGGTATGCTTATGTTGCAGCTGCCGTAGAAACTGTAAGGGCCTCGATCCGCTTCGATTTAAACGGTCGCGTTACAAAACTATAGAATGTATTTCCACGCTTCGCTTAAGAGCGATAAGTCGCCGCACGGTGGGGCAAACTGCTCTTTTTTCTGTCGAAGTCGTAGGACTTTTGGTAGAAATAAGGTAGAGGGGTGAATCTTTTTGGAGGTTTAAGCTAAGATCTTGCAGGATAAGGGAAAATTATTGGGTAAGTATGACGAACAAGTTTTGACTTCGAAAATCTATTTCAAAGATTCCCGAAGGGCAAGACACATTCTGCGGATGAAAATTTTGTATCGCGAGAAACCGCAATTTTCTTCGAAAATGTCAACTTTGACATAGCTTTTCGCCGTCAAAACTTGTTTCTCATACTTTCTCAATATACTTCCCTTATTCTGCAACATCTTACAAGGGAAGATCCCGAACACGAAAATTCAAAAAATTCTGAAACTTTGTGGATATGTAGGGGATTTCCTTCTAATTACAACGCAATTTTTTTTGCTGTCCAAAATCATTCTAAGGGGGTGGAATTAACCCCCGAAAATTCGGCTATTTTTCGACTTTATTTTGTAACACACAATCTGTAAGAGATAGAAAAAAGTTTCAAGACAAAAGTTACTTCTTTTAATTAGATCTATCAAATCGTAAAGGTTTTTATCAATTGTTTAAACGATTAGAAAAAAGTTATAAACAAAAATATGAATAATGTTTTCTAAAATTCGGGTTTACGTGAAATCTGAACTGGATGTTTAAATAATTATGAAACATCATAATCCATATTTTTTTCCATACAATTTCAACTATTGCTTGTTTGGTAAGCAAATAAGAGAAAAGTTCGATAATTGTGTTAAAAATAAAAAGTTCTAATAAGGATGAGTTATGTCTAACAGTTCCCTTCTTCTCTTCTATTTCCACTTGATATATTTGCCCCATGTGTAATTAGAGACAAAAGTATATAAATTATCTAACTTTCTTACAACGCGTCGCGTATTATTTCCTAATAAATGTTAGAAAAACATTGCTCGTCGTGCAGCTTAAGGCACGTTACAATGGGATCCAAAAGTTCTTCGATTGTCGCGGAGCACATCTCCGCAATACAACAGTAGTTGAAATTGTATGGAAAAAAATATAGATTATGCTATTTCATAATTATTTAAACATCCAGTTCAGATTTCACGTGAAAACCCGAATTTTAGAAAACATTATTCATATTTTTGTTTATAATTTTTTTCTAATCGTTTAAACAATTGATAAAACCTTTACGATTTGATAGATCTAATTAAAAGAAGTAACTTTTGTCTTGAAACATTTTTTTATCTCTTACAGATTGTGTGTTACAAAATAAAATCGAAAAATAGCCGAATCTTCGGGGGTTAATTTCACCCCCTTAGAGAGATTTTGGGCAGCAAAAAAAATTGCGTTGTAATCAGAAGGAAATCCCCTACATATCCACAAAGTTTCAGAATTTTTTGACTTTTCGTATTCGAGATCTTCCCTTGTTAGCTGCAACCTCAATAGAAATTCCATCTCTCTATCTTATTTCTATCGAAAGTTCTACGATTCTTCCGCAAGAAAGTGCAGTTTGTCCCACTGTGCGCCGCTCCGACGCGTTTCTGGCAGCTCCAACGTAAACTCACCCTAAGAGCCGCTCCGCAGCAGCGACAGAACAGAAACTCATTGAATCCAACGTCACTCCGTTTGCCCATCCAATTGTCCACGCGGCGTGCACGCGCGTCCACCGTGATGGCTCTGGATTTTTTACCAGCCCGAGTGTTTTTCGCGACGCCCCAGCCTTGGCGCGCATTATCGAATATTCCCCGGCCGAAAGGCATCTAGGTCAAGGGTTCCCGCCACCGTCGCGTCCTCTCTCCCTTTACCTCGGCGCAGTCCCTCCGCTCGAGTCCTCCGACACTTGATTTAAATCGGAGACAGAAACGACCGTTAATCGGGATATCCACGCGCAGAGCTCGCCTCGTTGGGAGAAAGTATTAAGGAGCACTTAACCCTGATAATGTAACCGCGCGCGGATTTATGGACACCGTAAAAGTTCCATAAACGACAAGCGCGAGACCGCGGGGCCCAATTTCGGACGACTGTTGCGCAACGGACCGAGCCGGGCCGACTAACGCCCCGGTCCGCCGACATTACCGTCCAGTGCGTGAAATTAAATAATTAAACGGCCCCGTTGGATGTTATTTGTAAGCGTTTAACGCGATTGTAATGCGCGCCACGCTCGCGGGGGACCCGCGGGGGATGGCCATGAGTCCGCGCGTGTAGCGTACCTGTCCGCGTCACTGCGCACTTTTACGAGCCACCGCGTGAATGAGGATTGACATCAGGGACAGATTGCCCCGCCGGGACGCTCGTCTCTTCTAAGCGCGCTCGCGAGAACGTCTCTCTCGGCGCGAGGACTCCCGCGTTTGGCTCTTCCCGATAATTCAATCAATTGCGCCGCGGACAGGTGGCCGCGAATGACGCGAAGGCCTGCGAAATTCTCTTTCAAAGCTGCTCTATCGACTATTACTGTCGGTACTCGATGCTGCAAGAGTTTCTAACTTGGAACTCGGAGAGGAAGCGAGTTAATGGTACCTTCTGCTTTTGATTCGAAGGCGCTTTAAGGCAGACACCTATGTGTACGGATTGTAGGAATTTGCGATGGAATTCGCAGCAGTCCACGTGCCTAGAGCAAGTGTACACAAGTGTCTTACGTAACAGTGGACTACAGCTGATTACAGAGAAATCGAAAGCCCGCAACGCCATGGGAATGCTTCCGAGGCGTGGAGCAAGCTCCGATCACCCCAGCGTTTCGTCCACTCCTGATAATTCCGCTAATGACGGTCGGCGAGCGCTAGTTAATTAGTCGATGACGCAGTTCGATCGTCGACGCGACGAGTCTGTTCCCGCCCGGTGCCCGCCAGCTCGGTGAGTTCGCGTGTCGAGGCGCGGCTAGAGGCGGCGGAAAAGTGGCGTTCGAGGAGTCCTTCGTCGACGGCGATCGGATCTTCGATTCTCTATCCCATCCCGAGGATCGTGGACAAGGAGCCTCTGCGCGGCTGTGCGGAAGATCGTCGCGGGATAACAAGCGGCGGATCCGAGTCCACTGGCTACCGAAGCGGAAGGCACTTCCTGGAATCGGCAGAAGCGATCGCCGCGTCGCATTTCCTCGCGAGAACAACAACGTTATCAGCCGCGCGTCCCGTAGGAGGAAGTCCCGCGGATAACGCGCGAGCGGACGCCAGCGATAACGGCTCTTTCGCTTCGGTAATCCTGTCCAGAGGTGGCCCCGTGCCGTTACGTAAGCCGGAGGATCGTAGGAGAGGAGCGCGACGACTCGCGAGGCCCGCCGTGGACTACGGGCTGGATCCTGACGGCCGCGACGTCCAGCCGGGACGATTGACGAACACGCTGGCCGAGGAATCACTGGCCGCGTTGACGGAAACCGGTCAACAAGTGGAAAACAAATGTATCGCGGCTGGAGATCGTCACGTCCGCGCGGCCTGGCGATTACGTAACCGAGCGTGCAACGGGCGCGAGCCAAGCGCCGGTTACTGGGAAGCCTGATAACCCGGGGGAACAGGTGTGGATCTTGCGGGGCTAGGATCGATCGCCAGCCACGATCGCGTTCGCGCGAGTAGCTTGGCTATCGAAAATATAAGCAGCCTCCTCGAGGATCCCGCGGCAGTGGAGCTGCAACCGAGCCGCATCCTTGCAGCGGAATGCGACGAATCGCGCGACGCTCGGAGCTTGTAGAGGAGTGGAACGGGTCTGCGAAGGCGTCGAGGCGTTGAAGACGTAACGAGCACTGTCGGGGGAAACTGGCTGATGCAAATGCAAGGTGGAAAGTAGCGTACGAATACGCGGAGAGATATCGGGGCTACTCGAAGCGGAAGCGCGGGGACAATGGAAACGGGCAACCGTGGCCTACGACGGGCTAAAGTCTCCGCGTGACCAGCATTAAAGGAGCCGAGTAAACGAGCGTCATCGGTACTGACGTCATTCGAGTCGAGGGAGCGGAGACTGACGATACAAAAGGTATTGGAGAAAGCGCGGAGGTGAATTCCAGATCGGCGAGAAGCCTGGAGTCGCGTCAGGGTTCACCTGGGAGGCGTTCGATTGCAGAGCAAACAGAAATTCTGCGTAACGCGAGACCCCTCTCCGGCGGAGCCGCGTCGAGTATCGCGGGACATTGTCGAACGAAAAGTGGCACGCAACGCTTTCCACGGTCGAGGTAGGGCCCGAGGAAGAGGCTCGACGTGGGTGGAGGTGTCCAGTCGATCCAGGTGTCTCGGCTCGCTCGCACCTCGGCCATTAAGCTAATTGCAACGTCGCGGCTGATTATTAATTGGCTTCTCTTGGTTCGTAGGAGCTTAAGCGCCGAGCGAGCCATGATCGCCGTCGCCGCACGGAGGATCGAGGCTGGCCGAAGAGGTGAGCGTCGCTGCCAGCCGATCACGGCGATCCAGGGACCATTACTCTCGCTGTCGTTCTCATCCAGCTGAGAATCGCCGAGTGCTTCTCGCCGCTCGAAGCGATACCGAAGGTTGGAGAGCGGTATCTCCGAGTTTAGAGGGATCTCGGGTCGCGCGGAGGTCGAAGGCGTTTCGTCGGAGCTGATAAAGCACGAGCGCCAGTCGCGATAGCTTACCGGCGAATTTCAAGAATCTCTCCATTGACTCCGAGCCTCGACTCGCGAAAGTAGGACGTGGTCACCTGCTGCCGTTCCAAAGGCCGTCGCTGCGAACTTGTTGTCTTGATAATGTGTCAGAGGTCGCGGAGGCCAGCCGCGACCGATTCGGAGGTAGAAAGGCAGAGTGGACGTTGGTCTTGAGTCGAGAATTACCGTGCGCAACTGGCAATGGCAATTAGCGGTGTCCGAAAGTAAAGATCGAAGTGGTTGCTGATTCAAGTTACGTCGATTACAAACGCGGCTTAAGATAATCCAGATCGAAGATGCAGCAGAGGACTTACGAGAGGATAACGATACCAAAGATAGTGGTCTGTGCTAAGTCGACGGTGGACGATTGCGCGGACGCGGAGGATTGCGACAAGAGGTCGCCGGGCCACAGGAAGATGGTCAGGTCTCGGAGCAGGAGGCACTCGAGGCGATTCTCCACGAACATCATCGATCGTCGATCGCCGTCTTCTTCGAGGAGCCCCTCGCCCTCTTGCCTCAGGTCCCAGGAACAGGATCGCGAGGCTCGGGTAGAACCCGACGACGTGGAGAACAGCGACGTTCGCGACGTTAATGGTGGAGATGTTAAAGAGAATTGCTCGAGCGAAGCGAAGGGGCCTGACGAGGCGAACTCGAGACCCGAGAAAGACGACACGGTGGAGAGGTTGCAGAATGGCTTCCTCGAAGGCGAGACCGAGGAAGAGAGCACCGCGAAACCGGAGGATAACGTGGGCGAAGCGAAGTCCAACGATAACACGGAACCTTGCAAGAGCAAGCACCCGAGGTGCAGCAAGTGCACCAGAGCCCAGAACAGCAAGGAGGAGGCTTGTTTGAATAATTGCTCGGGGTACCAGCAGTACCTCCGGCTGCTCGAGGTACCGCAGGCGAATCTAGAATGGGGAGAAGGTAGCGGAGACGATCTGAGCTCCGAGTGGGACTCCGACTACACGGATCGAACGAGCGAGCGAACCGCCGCGAAGGTAACGATCTTGTGGGAGATGAAAAAATTCTGGTCTTGATATGTCTTTCTGCTAATAAACACTACTTAACACCCACTTGTTCCACGGTTTTCTTGATCATGAAAGAGACTCGATGCAAGTTGAAAGGCGCGAATATGTTGTTCTATGGTTTTCCGTTTTCTTTTTTTCAGTCTTCGGGGTGGAGGAAGCTCAGGAATATCGTCCACTGGACGCCGTTCTTCCAGACGTACAAGAAACAGCGATACCCATGGGTGAGCGTGTTGCTTTAATCCAGTGTTTCCCAATTTCTTTTCAGTCACAATCACGTTTTATAATATTCAAATAACCTGCGACCACCCGTCCCTACATGAAGTAAATTTGAAAAGGCAAAGAAAACATATTAAACATAGGTATTTCAGAATATAATTCTAATTTAATAGTATTTAAAAAAAAAAAACTGTGAAGACCCCCCAGAAAACACTTTGCGACCCACCCGGTTGGGAATCACTGCTTCGAATTCACGATGAGATTTTACGAGACTTTTCTGTCGCGAGACAAAAATCTCGGCAACAACTACCTACATGCAAATAATTCAAATAGCCGCGAGAGATGAGATTTTCAAAAATATATCACGAAAATTCTCACAAGAGTCCAAGTAGTTTCATGAAACTAATGGCAAAATAATTAAAAAGTGATAAAATAATTCTCATGAGAGGTACGATATTTTTGTCTCATCGTGGATTTGCACCTTAAAAATTCGTATAGTTCTGTCGCAGCCCTCTTTCAAACTCTATTTCACATCTATTTCATTGTCGAACTTGTCGCATAACAAAGTCTACTCACGCCTTCAGGTGCAACTAGCAGGACACCAAGGGAACTTCCGAGCAGGCCCCACCCCAGGGACGATCCTGAAGAAGCTCTGTCCCCAGGAGGAGGCCTGCTTTCGCTTACTAATGAACGACGTCTTGAGGCCGTACGTGCCGGAGTTCGAAGGCGTGTTGGACGTGAACGAAACGGAGGAAGGGAACGCCGAAGACGGTGACGCGCGTGAAACGGCGCAGAAGGACGCGAGCGGAGACGCTGCGAGCAAGAGGACCGTGGTGTCCTCTTACTTGCAGCTGCAGGATCTTCTCGGCGACTTCGAGCACCCGTGCGTGATGGACTGCAAGGTTGGCGTCCGGACGTACTTGGAGTCTGAGCTGGCGAAGGCCAAGGAGAGACCTAAGGTACAGATAGCTACAGTTTCTACACCATGATCGAAAGTACAGACAGAGCTAGATTCTTGCAATTTGCCCCTACAGCTAAGGAAAGACATGTACGAGAAGATGGTGCAGGTTGACCCGAGTGCGCCGAGCGCCGAGGAACGCCGAGTGCAGGGAATCACGAAGCCAAGGTACATGGTCTGGCGCGAAACGATATCCAGCACCGCCACTCTGGGCTTTCGCGTGGAGGGCATCAAGCTGGCTCACGGGGGCTCGTCGAAGGACTTCAAAACGACCAGGACTCGCGAACAGGTACGCGATCGCCTTGACGGTCCGAGGCAGCAACCTACCTGTCTCTGACTAGCGTAAATTAATGGCACGTTTCGATTTCGGCTTCAGGTCACGGAGGCGCTGAGACGCTTCGTCGAAGGCTACCCACACGCGGTGCCTAAGTATATACAACGCCTGAAGGCAATCAGAGCCACGCTGCAGGCGTCCCCGTTCTTCGCCTCGCACGAGGTCGTCGGGTCCAGCTTGTTATTCGTCCACGACGTGAAGAACGCCGGCATCTGGATGATAGACTTCGCGAAGACGCTACCCCTGCCGCAACACTTGCCGCGAATCCGCCACGACGCCGAGTGGCAAGTGGGCAACCACGAGGACGGATACTTGATAGGCGTGAACAATCTGATAGACATATTCAAAGACATACGGAACTCTGAGGCAACGTAACTCCGTGTCGTTCACCCTCCGAGGAGGGATCGTTTCACGTGCACGTGGCGAAGAGGATAACGAGCGAGGGTAGAAGCTCGCGTAGTTCGCGGCAGTATCGCGGATGGAAGGGATCCGGCGCAGAGAGTAGCCGCAGAAATTAGAGACGCGCTTTGTACAGTACTTGAACATTAACAAGGGATCGAAGACAGCGGTGATCCTGCAATGAACGGTGAAAAAAGGTATTCGACCGCTTGTACCTTCGGTTATAAGACTCTCAAGCGCCTCGAGTGCCTTAATCCTTCCACCCACGATACGCGGACCTTTCTGACTCGTGCAACCTTCGTTTTACTAGCGACGCCACGCGATATTATAATTTTGTACATAGATTCACACAGACGCTATTCTCTTAAGATGTTTCCACGACGATATCCTCGCAAGAAACGGACCAAAGACGCGGCAGCGGCTCGCTGCCTAGGTATATATTCATAGTAACGATTCGCTCTCTGCGATGCACAAGCGCGGAGATGAAAACCTTGTAAAAATAATTTAACGTTCTACCGTAATTACGTAAGATTTTATTTATACGTTATATGCGACGCTGCAGAATCTTCTTGATACAAGAGAGAAAGAGAGAACGGTGTTTTGTATTTAAAATCGTACCATGCATTTGTAAATAACTCGACACTTAATACAAAAAGAAGGTCAACGACCACCTGCATTTTCATTTCACCAGCCGAACGCATCGTACCATACTCGCACGGTGTCTCAGAACGATGGTCCTAGCTGGTTAAATAGAACTCCTAGAACGAAACAGTAGCAGCCATTCCCTTTAATCGATTCAATCAAACAAGCTCGGCCACCCGTAGCTCTGAAACATCCTGTATGTACATTGATCCCGATCAGCGTGCCAACGGTTACAGACGATCTGCCTTCGCTTGCCGCGGCGAACTTACACGCAACCATTCCGCCTATTTTTTTTACACGCGAACCTCGCCCGTTCGCGAAATCCCAGAATCCTCCTACTCGCGATTAAACTAAACATAGAACGGACAATGGAAACGAAAATATAACGTACATCAATTCTGTCAGGGCGTGCTGTAAGGACTGTTTCTCGGCGGTTGAGTCTGAATCGTTTGCTGCTGGTTGGCTGTCGACTGCGCCGACGATGTTATCGTCGTCGGCGCGATTACTCGCGCATAGACCGCGGCCCCGGTGGTCTTCAATCCAGCCGGAGTCGGTATCACCTTCAAGCCGTGCAGCGTTTTAATATTAAGCAACTGGCTCGGTAGAATAATAGGCTGCTGCTGCGATTGCTGTTGCTGCTGCGACGCCTGCTGCTTGCCAAGTATCACGCTCCCGGCGCTGCTCACTCCGACCCCGACATTCTTGTTCCCACTGGCTAGAACGATCGGCTTCCCAGCTAGCTGGGCCGTTACCATTCGCACGGTTTGCGTCTGCTGCGGCTGAGACTGCTGCTGCGAGCTGACGATGATCTTCGACTGGCCCGACGAGGACTGCGCCTGCGACACCACCTGCAAATCGTATGGGAGTTCAAAGAGTCAGAGGTAAATCCAATTTCACGCGGTTATACGAGCTCGAGGAAGTGAATTTAGAACCTGATATTGAGCCTGGATCACTTGCTTCCCTTGTCGGTTAAGCTGTGCGGCGTGACCGGCCGTGGTAGCCAATTTCAAACCCTTCTGGGCGAGCAAACTCTCCACAGATATCAACTGACCACCACCCGAGCTGGTCAACACTTTCGCGAGTATCTTCTGCTGCTGTTGCTGTTGTTGGTGCGGCGATTGCTGTATCTGCACCGCAATCGGTTTCCCCCCGATCTGCGCGATTATACGCTGCATACCAGACGTCTGTATCGATTGCTGCTGATTAGCCACGACGCGTTGCTGCAGCTGCTGTTGTTGCTGCTGCTGCTGTTGCTGTAATAAAGCAGGCATCTTGAGTGACGTTGACGGGAGGCTGCGATGGGAAGATCGCTTAACGAGGCTTCATACTTTCAACTGTTGTTGCTGCAGCTGCTGCGGCTGGTTACCAGATGGCGAGGATTGCTTGATGAATATCGTCTGGCCTTGAAGGCCGTGGCCAGTGAGCAGCGATTTAATTTGCCCCGAGCTGACCAATTTTATTTGAGAAGCTAGCAAAGTCTTTCCCGGAAGCACGTGCTGCTGCTGAGACTGCTGCTGCTTTATATTAGCCGTCTGTAAAATGCTCTTTCCTCCTTGGCTCGTCACTAGCGTTTGCTGCTGCTGTGGCTGCTGCTGCTGTTGTTGCTGCTGCTGCTGTTGCTGCTGTTGACTCTGCACCTTGTTAGGAGGGAATATCGTCGCCAGATTGGTGGTCACGTTCGACGTGTTGCTTGACGCGCTGCTGGTTGCAACCGACTGGGCGGAGTGCAGCACAGAGTGACCCGACAATCGGATGGTTTGCAGGCCCGCGGATGTCGATACTTGAATCTGATGGTGAGGGAAGTGCTGCTGATTCGATTGCAACAAGCTCTGAGCGTTCGTCTTCACCACGGCGACTGGTTTCCCGCCGATGTTTCCCACTTTCTTCGCTGGGGCCGTCGCGGTGATGAGCGGCTTCACTTCGCCGGCTGTTACATCCTTCTCTGCGGTCACTGTACTGAGAGACGCGGAAGAGGTCGCGAGAGTCGTGACCGGAACGGTAGTGCCTGTTACAGCGAGGGCCGAAGTCGTCGCTGGGCTGATCGTGGTCGCTACGTTCGTGGCAGCAGCAGGCTGCTCGGTCGACACGGAATGATCGTTAACCACAACCTTCTCCTCGCTCTTCTTCTGCTCTTTCCTGCGATCGTAACGTGAACCCTTAATGCACCGTTCTCAGTTTTCCCTTAACCCTTCGTTGACACACTTATTTTTTCGATCAACTTTGACATACCGGGTGGCTCACACCCAAAACAATTTTTCAACGACTGCCATTCTCGTTTAAAGAATCCAGTCGTTATGAAAAAAATCATAGATCAATTTTAAGGTCTCTAGAATGTATTCCAATAGTGTTTTTATTGAAATTTTATCGCAGTTTATGTAAAAAATAATTCTAGACTACAATAAAGACGAAAAAATCTTAAAAAAAAAATTGTAACTCTTACAAATTTCAATATTAGAAGTTTTAAATTTACGGAGTTGTTTTTCAGATATAATATTATCAGGAAAAAATAGTTTGTAAGTGGGCTTTAGAAAAAAATATATTTGGCATATATGTATTTAGAAGGTAGGCTATTTTGGTGATTGAAAGAACAGAGATATTCCACGAATATGCAGGATAAAATCAGATTATGGGTGGCTCACATCCAGAGTGTCAACGAAGGGTTAAATGAAGAGGAAGCTCGAGGCGTACCTCGATATAACCGGCTGCGAGACAGCTGCGGTCTTCCTTTCCTTTTTAGGCGTAGTTTCCTTGCTGCTGTTTGGAGACTGTTCCTTATTAACGCCCGATGGCTTCATGACTGGCGGCAACGCTTTGTTCCGCGACATGCTGCCGACATTCTTTTTGTTCTTCGCGACACCTTGCAGCTGCTGATGGTACATTTCTATGAAAAGGGAGAGAGAGAAAGACGGCGTGATCCACTGAAGCACAGAATGGAAATCAAACGACAGAATGAAATACAAACCAAACTCAGACTCGGAGCGAGCTCGATGAAGGTACAGCCACTCTTTGCGACGCGGGTAATATCGAACGCAAGGGTCTGTCTCGTAGTGCAGTCTATCTAAAGCGCCAGAGACGACCGAGTGCAAGTATCCTTCCTTGTCGTCGCTGTCCGTTTGCTCTCGGATGTATTGAGAATCCTTCAATAGCTGGCAAATATCTGCGCGAGTCCCTTCGCCGTTCGGAAGTCTCGCTGTAGCGTCTCTGACTAATGCCAAGATCGTTACGAAGTTCGGTCGGTCGGCCACCAGCAACGAGTGTCCGCGAGCCTTGGTCAATCCAGAAGCTGTTGCAAAAGAATTCAATACAGAACGAGATCAACGCGGTTCTGTAACGTCACCCTGCCTTGGCAAGTGAATCGCACAAACGTACGCACCGACATTATGCTGGTAAATTCCTTTCACTGGACCCACTACTGACGTGTAACCGTGCATTCTATAAGTGAATGCTTTATGAGGTGCAGCATAACGCATACGCTCTTGTCTCCTGAACTCCTCGCGCTCGTCCGCCGTCGACGGTCGAACTTTCCATTCGGTCGGGCACAGAGCACGAGGCGGCTCCCATTCCGCGACGGTGTTCACCGCTCCGCCATCGACGCTGATCGATTCCACCGGGGGACTCACTCTGCCGCTTGAATTCGTGTTCCCATTCCCGGGATTGCTAGTAACGCTATTAGCATTCGGTTGAACTACTTGGGATTGTTGCTTTGCGGCCACTACGGCGCACGAAGCTGGGGAGGTCGACGGTGGGCCCAACGAATCTCTGAAACGCAATTCATCAAGTTTCATTCAACGCGGGAAGAGCTTCATCCAGCGCCCTGTGTTCCGTTACATACTTGCGCGCCAAGAATTTCTCGCACAAATCCGAGAGGCGCGAGTCCGAGTCTCGTCCTGCGCCGATCCACGCGTAAACTCCGCTTCCCTTATTTTCTAAATAGGGAACGAGCTCTG
Source organism: Andrena hattorfiana (assembly GCA_944738655.2). NCBI lineage: Eukaryota > Metazoa > Arthropoda > Insecta > Hymenoptera > Andrenidae > Andrena > Andrena hattorfiana. The sequence goes on from OX122893.2 coordinate 6,134,877, forward strand.
GCTCGCGTTCCAGCCGCTCACCCAATTCCTGAGAATAAGTGAGCTCCCCAGCAAGGAATCCCAAAGCCAACGGAACCAACGCGGTCCAAGAAGAAGTCATAGAGTACCTAATGTAACAATAATACGAGATCACGAATACGTTTTTAATACGAAGCCAACTTTCACACGATATACTGACCAATCGTTCAACGGCGAGATAGGATTCCCTTGCCACTGCATGACAGCGTCCTTCATTTCCGCTGCACTCATTCTGTACTCTCCTTTCGAGGTGAAGGCGTCTCTCAGTAGCGAGAAGAAGCAGGCGTGGGTCTCCTGCATTAGTTCCGCTCCGCTATTTATGTCGATAGCATCGTCGCTCGCGGCAATATTCAATTCCTTATCCGGTATCGATATAACTCCTTCGTCTTCGCACCTAAAGCAACGTTGCAAACATATATACCGACTCCACCAGTATATTAAGACATCGAAGGGGAAGAGAACGCACTTAACGTCGTCCAATATGTCGATCCCATCGTCCAGCTGAATCGGTAGTTGCATCATATCGATGCTGTCTAGGTCAAGCTCTTTCTTCACGGCCTCCTCGTCTTCCTCTGCATCTGGAGGAACGTCTTCGTTTACTCCACTACTCAGCTCCGTTTTGATTTCGTCGTACTCCATGTCCTCCACTTCTTTCTTAATCTCCGGCACAGTTAACACGGCGGGTTTGCCAGCTTTCGGCGCAGCAGGACTCCTGTAACGCAGAAGGACACGAAGAGTTAGAGAAGTTTCCTTATAGAAGTCTCGTATAGAGAGACGTATACTTACAATTTCTTCTTCGACAGTTGATGCATTTCGTACGTGTCCGCAGGCTCCGTCTTGATCGGCGTCAGCATCCTCTGATCCATGTCCAACGCACTGGAATGTCTATTGTCGTCCGTCGTATGGGAATAATCGCTATTATCGCTCTCGTGTTTTATCGAATTGGCATTCATCATCCTCGGCGCCGGTGGACACAGCGGCGACTGTTCTAGCTTGATTCGTTTCTTAGCGGGTGTGGCACGCATCAGGGGACCGAACGACAGCTTGTGCTTCTGGCCGATCTGCGCTCTCTGAGTGAGATCGGCAAGAGCTATACCTTGGGTGTTCAGTTCCGGATGAATCTGGAGCAATGGAATTATTAATGAAGTAGATATCTTCGCGCGAGCATCCTTGAGGGAAGAATCGTATTACGCACATCGCGGCGCGCTCTCCGCTTCTTATGCTGGAGTAGCATCTCGCGGTAAGTGTCTTCCGTCTGCTCGCGAATGAACAACGACCTGTGCGCCGGGTATTCCGCTCGCTGCAGCGTGGAGAAAACCGGCCGTATCGTCTCGTCCTCGTGGTCCATTTGCAAACCTCTGATGGATAAGCCCTGCAAGCCCATGAGGGAGCGCTTCTTCTTCTTTTGCGCCGCCCCGGATAGCTGGTAGTGCGGATAGTTCTCCTCGTTCTCGGACGTCGTGTCCACCGCGAACTTGGCGCTAGCTCCGAGCTCTGTCCTCAGGGCATTCAGTTCCTCCAAATAGCGCAGTTGCGTTTTCTCTTCAACTGTCGGTGCATTGCTTGTTAGTATTGTCCCTCGGAAGTTACTACATACTTCTCTGCCAAACGGCTGGAGCGTGGGGGGAAGTATAAACAGCCAGAAGATTTTTTACGGCGGTTCACAGCAGTCGCTCGACTTACCCATGGCAGGCTTCGGTTTCCTCCACTGGACCTTCGACATCAGTCTCTGGGCCGGCTGACAGAAACCTTGCTTGTACGCGTTCGACAACAAGCTCTCCCTGGATTTCAGTAACTGGCTGGCTAGCCCGTAAGATCGCTTTCGCTCTTCGAATAGCAATCGCCTCTGCTGCGCCTTGCGCACTAAGCTACACATCCTTCTGATATCTGGTCGATAGTGGCCGGAGGACAGGTGACTATGAAACGTATCTAGGGGTGCCACGCCGAATCTAAGATAAACCAGAACAAACGTAAACGGTGCACGATCGAATCCATCGTCTTGTTCCCAGAGCTACCTACCTGTGATTCTCAGAATTAAATAACATGCGCAGGGTCTTCTCCGTTTCTGCTTCGACGTCGCAATCTTTCGGGAAAGCTGGCAAGAAGCTGCATAGCGTGTCCCTTTGATTCTCCGTCAGGCATTCGTTCCAAATATAAGGATAGTCTAGAAACTCTTTGAAAACTTCAGAATGCTCGCAGAGATCTTGAGGCAATTTCAGTTTGGTGTTTGCGACGATAACGGTCTCCCATTTCTAGAAACAGAGATTCGAACGGTAAAGATCCGATCGTGCGATCGCTCGATACATAGAACAGCGCATCGTACCAAGGTGTTTGGGCTCTCCGCTTTAAGAGAATATTCCATATTCTCGTTCTCATCCTCGTCTTCCTCCCCGGAGCTATGAGTCTCGCTGCCGCTTGTGCCATGTTCCTCCCCGCTTTCGTCCCCGCTATCGGTGGAAGTGCTGCTCCCACTGATACTGCTGCTACTGCTGTTACTTCTAGACCCCCGAGAAGACGCATCCTCTTCGTCTTCTTCTGCCCCGCTGTCTCCGCCAGCCGAGCATTCGTCTACCTGTAAACGTAACGAGTAAACTCTCGGTTATATAATACGCGATCGTACTCCGAATAAAGACGCAAAGGCACGCCAGTGCCTGGATAAACAAGCAAAACGCCGTTAATTGTCAGAGTGCGTGGAACGCGGATATCAACAACGTTTAGTTACCCGACGCAGAGCGGACGCCACTAGATCGTACACGAAACGTCAGAGATACATGTGCGTTCTCCGCAAGTATACATTCGATTCGCTAATTATCCAATTACAGTAATGAAAGCAGCGGATGCGCGAGTAACGAGAATCGACGGTGATCGCTTTCCGTGGTACCGTGACACGGGGTATGCACGACGCGCTTCTGTCGTGCACAACGTTATCGATCGTGCGGGCATTTATTTCGAAATAATTAATAACGACCAACCTCCATTCTCCTCAGTTTCCCTGCGCTGGCTCTCCTCTCGTGCCGTGGGCTCCGCTGTCCGGACCAGAACGGCGAACCGTCGCCAGCTAACGTTAATTCACGAAAGTGGGAAAAGCCGAGGGACCGCGGAGATCTATCGCGGTGTTCTACCGATACGCGAAACCGTTCTCCCGTATCGGGCGAATATTAAGTAATCTCGCCGTTCGCCGTTTGACCTGTCACAGCTACTGCACTCCTACTCTTCCGACAAACTTTAGTCATGGCGTGGAACACAGCGAAACAGAACCACGGTGTTTGTATATTGAAGGATCTCGAGAGCGCGCACCTCCTTCACCGGTTTACAGCCGCGGCTGTTCAATGGCGGAGAGTTTAGGGCTGGTTCAAACACTGATTAAAGCGCGGACGATCGGCGGCGATTGATGCCAGCCAACCGAGGGCGAATCGTAAATTTTTCCGTCTTAACATGATTATACATTTGTCGCGGCTGATTTTTATGGGAAATATGGGAGCGAGGATTTCTTGAACCGCGCGGAAACGTTTCTAGTGACATTTGCCCGACGTCCATGTTTGTTGGCAACTGGGAGGGAGGGAAATTTAATTCGAATCAAGCATCGGTCGAGTGAATCTAATCTCATTTGTTTTCACCGTTTCACTTGTACTGTATAAATTAATCTTTGGAATTCCGGGGTAAACTTTTCCTGCGGGGAAACCTATTTTTACGCCGGAAATTTATTTTGTTCGAAATATAAGCAACACGAAAAAAAAAGTTTCCCCGAGGTAAAGTCCACGTAAATTTCAATTCGCTAGGAAAGGAAACTGCATCGCATCGATACAGTTCTTGTCTCCTAGCTTTCTTAGTACCGATGTTTGGTAAAAATAGATCGTCTTGTATCTATCGAGATCGTTGTATTGTTTCGTAAATAAAGTTCCATAGCAGATGCTCCTAAACCCACATGATGCACGTCCCCTTTTCATGTTGCTTAGTTCTTTATTTGCAAAAAAGTGTTTTAACAAACAAAATATAGAAATATAAACGTCGAAGTAGGCATGTTAATAAACTGAAAAGTCACCTGTATAAAACTCGAGAAAACATTGCTGTTTTCGCTTTGGGCAATGCGCGTACAGCGATAAAGCTGCATCGAATCAACTATCTACTGAATTATACAGGTATTTTAGTTACTAATACTTTAGTATAGTAGTTTGTACTATTATCGCTTAAGATATAAAGTATGACAGAAATATTCCTCGAACGCTGAACGTCGAACTTTCAAGTTAGAATAATATTTTATATGCGAGACTTTTAACGCGGTTCGAAACATATCCCCGATCAATCTTAGACATCAAGATTCTTCGGATAACCGGCCTTCCGCTGCACACGTCTCCATACTTCTAAGTACCAATGGTGCCAAAACGTATCACTGGATAATACTGTCGGTAACAACTTCAGTCTTACAATAAACCAAGCCATCCTGGTGAACGGATCCACGCGAACGTAGAATTGACTAATTAAACGTAGATCGTTGCACAAGCGCGTGGAATACTCTCTTAAGTATACCTCTGTAGATGAGATCGTAGCTGGAGAATCGCGCGCTGCTTAAGACGACGGATTCTGACCGGCATTTTGCGCATTGCAAGCTGTTTCCGCGGGCACGGGCAGCACGGGTGCGTACTGCATGTAATGCGGTTGTCCAGCAACTGCATACCAGTGTTCCTGTATATTCTGAGGTGGTATATTATACGGAGCTGGCTGAGGGCACACATATGGCGGGCACAAGCCGGGATAAGCTTGCGCGTAATCTACGCCAGGGCAGAGATGAGGTGGGAACGGTTGCACGGCGTTGCTATCGGGTATGTCGGAATGCGGCAAACAAGGGACTGGGAAGAATCCTGGATTCGGAGGATAGTACGGATTCGCGAACCCCTCTGCTTCGTTCCCGTAGTATGGTAATCCGGGGTACACGCCTTGTTGCACGTAAGGTGCCTGGTACGTGTTCACTGCGCCCATAGGAGGATGCATTTGCTGAGGCACCGAGCGCGACTGGTGATAGTTTGCGCCGTCATTTTTCGCCTCTTGCGATCTGGAAGGTTTGGAACTCAATCCGGAACGTGGGTACTGATTATTTGGCTGCGGGAATTGTTGAGCGGAACGATGTCGGTCTGCAAGAAGAAGATACTCGTTGGTAACGCGTTTATATCAACGACTATACTCGAGAGGACTTTAGTGGTACATACTATCGAAATTCTTTTTAAATCGCGGCCCCATGCCGCTCCTACTTATACGAGGAGAGTGTCTGCTGTTGAACGACTCCTGTTCTCTTACTCTCTCACGCGGCGGAAGCAACAAACCTTTTCCATCCTCGACTTTTGCAACCTCCGTTTGTTGAACTTGGGCGTCTTTTACACCGTTCGCGTATTTATCACCGTTCTCTTGGTAAAGCGATTGAGTGCCAATTTCTTTGTAATCATCGCTATGCTCTACCCTTTCTTGCGTTAACGTGCAATTCTGCGTCACGCCGTTCGTAATGTTTATAACTTCCTCCATATTTTCAGGCGCACCCTGGTACCACTGTTCAAAACCAGGCGGTTGTCCGTTTGTCAAATAGTTCCAATTATTGTTCCCACGAAAGTACTGCGACAGAATTGAAAGTAAACTAGTTGCTCGCAGAGTACTATGTAATTAAGTGTTAGTTACTGTAATTAACCGAGTCATACCTCTAATCCTAAATTATAAAAGAATCTCAGTGTGAACGGATCTATAAAGAAATAAGTATTATTTGTGGATATAATTCATACGTCGGGGGTATATATGAAAAAGAATCCGCATTGTTACCTGATAGTGGCAGGTCACTGCCGTTTACGTCGACACTCTTCTGTACAGAGCAGTTAATAGAACGTAGCATGTTGTCCATTTGATTGGTAGGAACAGGGTTTCCTAAATTTTTGGATATCGAATTATTGACATTAAAAAAAACTATTCTTTTATTACATACCAGAATAAGGTGAATAATAAGACTCCTTCTGCATTCCTTGCTTGGAGTATGAATTATACTCGGCATTGTTATCTGTGCTCATTGTACCGTCAGATTTCGAACCGGTCATCAAGCTATTCTCAGAATTTTTATTCATATATGAATTTTTCTCCTTACGTCCTTTACCATCATCCTGCCTAATAATGTCCACCGTGGAAGACTGAGTGTTATCGAGAATCACTTTCGCAGGAAACATTTCGGCAGAATTCTGCGAATTAAAATTTTCTTACAACATCCGATGCGCCCTTCGCTTTTATAATCGTTAAATGATTTAACTCACGTCAACCGAATATTTCGGACACTTCTCCATTGTATAATTTTCGTATGCCTGTTGATGTTCCGTTTGTCTGTAACGGTAAATTACAATCAATTACGAAGTAAAGTATTGGTTCCAATTAAATCGAAATTAGTTTAATCGAAACTAATCAATTAGTAGGAAAGCTTACATCGACTCTTCCTTCCACTGATAATTATTTTTGTTAACATCGTTAACGCTGTTCTCATTGTTCCCATTTTTATCGATATTGTTCGATAAAATATTCACGTTAGTAAGCGGCTGCTTAATCTTACGCGAAGGCGGGCCACTCTGTTTCTTCCATTTCTGATCTATTAGAATATGAAATAAGAATTTTATAAGCAGATATATATATGGAAATATAGCGTGTATGTGTGCTTTCAACTAACTTGAATCTAAAAGTACGTTCCTCTTACACATTGGTAGCCAATTGTTCTGTTTACTTTTCCTCAGAGGCAATGGTTTAAGAGCGGAATGCGGCACAACTCTCTTCTCCCCTAATTCTTCTATAAAGACCAACACCGGACCATGATTCTTGCTCATCTCTTGTATGTGACCGTAGTAAAACGCGGAGTCTTGCTTGGTCCTTTTCTGTGACGCCCTTGTGTCATTGCCATTGGCGTCTTTTTCAAAGGAAGACACGTAGACGCTATTGTTATTAGCTTTGTCAAATTCGTCCTCGTTAAAGTCCATTTGCACCAAACATTTGCCACCGACTTGAAGTTCGTGGCTATTGTGCCTAGTCCACCCTGCGTTCTTCACCTCTGAAACATTTAATCATTCGGTATTTTCCACAACATTCCAACTTTCAACTCGGCCCGATTTTACCTCTCCTAATTTCATGCCATATATCGAAGTCAGTGTTACGATAGATATTCGGATCCAGAGCCTTCGCGACTCGATAAGGGAAAGGTGGCGTGTTCTTCGCTACAGTCTGCGCATCGTCAAGCTCGCCGTTTCCATTGTCAACTCTACTATAAATTTCTGCAGCCAACTGACTAAACAAATACAGGTTGAACTTGCAGCTTCTTATTCGATATTAACGACACAAGCGTCGATCGACTTACTCTCGTATCTCTAGATTGCCTTTAAGGAAGAACTTGTCGTGCCTGAACGTGGCAGTGCGGTCGTGTAGCATCTTGTGGACGGTGGATTCTATATTAACCATTTGAAAGACATCCTTGTACAATGTTTGGTAAACAATAGCTGCAAACCAATTTGTAAGGCACTATATATCTACGATCACGGACAACTCGAAGAAAGAAGAGGAGAAGAAAGATACTAGAACGTCAGGGAGCTCCTACATTGGCAATAAGCAGCTGTTGCGACAAAATCTCTCGTGTAAATAGTCTCGTATTGTTTCTGCGGGGTGTGACATAAATACACTGCATCCTTGAAGCCGTTATCGGTGACTGAGCGGTGCACTTGCTTCTGACCATTAAATATAATAAATTCTCTCTTATAAAGCAACGACATGGCCTGAATTTCGTTCGCGCCGCCCCATTCAGTAAAACATGCCATTTGCTCGAGATAATCGTCAAATGGAATCGTAGTATTCTGAGGGCAGATAATTTAATTTAAACAAAAGCGAGGCCGCGAGAAATTATCCTCGACCGAAATTATCGTTGACCAAAGAATATCGCACGAAATCTACCTCTACGAACAAATGCTTCATCTTTCTCATAAACTCCACGCATTCCTGCCTAACTCTTATATGGTAGTGTTGCGTCATATAAACTTGCTCGCTGACTGCCCTAAACAAGCAAGTTGGATCTCTAGGTGCGTGTTTCCTAAAGTATCCTTCCGTCTGCAGCCATTCGTCGACAGGTTCCTGCGCACGCTTCGACGGCTTTCTAGGAGATATTTCCATTCTTCTTGGGCTGAAATGAACAACGAGACCATGCCTTGGTATTATCTCAGCTACCGATCGAATTACACATATCAAAGCATATTTCTGTAATCGTAGTTATTGCCGATTCATCGAATCATCGCATACCGAAATTCTATATTTCCTGCAGAGTCTAACATTTCGTCGGAGAACGTAGGGCCCGCCGTAATTACGTGGTTATCGCGAGTCTGCCAACTCATTCACGTTTACCAAGGATTCTCGATGCACGCAGGAACAACTTTCTTACGTTCGAAACACGTGAAGGTCATTGTTGTCCGTAGCTAATTGCGAGCAGTCAACTTGAACGTAAAGAAAAAGAATATAGAAATCACATTAGTACCTGTTTCGAGGGTAAGTTCGTTGGAGCCAGTTCGAAGAGAGATTGTCAGTGATAAAGGAGAGGTTTGACACCGTAGAAATTAATTACTTTGCACTCGTGGTAGGTAGCATGGCTACCAAAGGACTAGCAACAGGTCCTTCTCCGCGAAGTTGCTAGTAGAATCGATGTACACAACACCATTGGACGAAAACAACTCGTCGACCAATCGTAATTCATCGATCTGTTGCTTACTTATCGGTCGGTTTACGTCCGAGAAGGACCTTTCCACTGCAGGCTTACAATAATCTGGCTATTGACGCTTCCTTTGTTTGTTTTCGCGCGCCAATTCAAACGGCACTCGTTCCCTTATAGAACCGAGAAGGAAAGAGAGCTTCCATTAAAGAGAGATAAATTAGATTAATCGAACTGGCCGTCCGAAAGACATTATACGAATTGTCGCGTTGTTATTGTACGGAAATAGAGCGTAGAATGGGCGGAACGGAAGCTTCGCGCGTGTAAATCGTGAAGTGGAAAGGGGTGTTTGGGCATCACAAGACCTTCTTACAAATTACTTTTTTATTCGTCGTAATTTTTATCGGAATGACAATGCGATGTGTACGAAATATTAAAAAAGTACAATAGCCCGTTATATAAAATATGATTTTTACAGAAATATAAGATCAACCGCTGTACCATTGCGATATATCTGTAACGCATGCAATGCTACCAATTTTGTTTTGCTATCGAAAATAACGTTTGCCTGCGTGCAGAGCTTTCTTAGTATAAAAATTACATCCATTGGCGAGTTAGTGTTCGGCAGCCGACAGATGCTGGACGCACGCCCAAAGTTATTTAACGGTGGTTAACGTTAGGAATCGAGGCGTGCCCGCCCATCTGGTTCTTTATTTTATTGCGTCTTAATTAAGTTTGGGCCCGAGTCCCCACCGTCGTCCCCGTTGTTAATAGTATCGTGTAAAAGTCGACTTATGCGTCTCGCCGAAAGGAACGCTCATGGCGATAGGATAAGTATAATCATAAGATTACATTAACACAGTGTTTCGCATTCTCTCCTTGTTTTTTTTTTCACGTCGGCAATGTATGAATAATTGTTATAAAATGTCATGATATAGAAAATGGAAGAAATGACGAGTCGCTGCTCCCTTTCTTTCTCGCTCTTTTTTCCCCGTTCTCGAAAGCTTCGTTTAAGCAGCTACTTTCTCAGCATCGATCGCTGAAATATAAAAGACAATTAATTCCACTTAGGGGATCCCCCGGTTGCTTGGTGGCCGGGCGACGATAGCTCCGAGAGCTCTGCTCACCTTCTTTGGTTGGCAAGGGATTCTTCTCGAGCGTTTCCGCGTGTTTCAGTTTCGCAGGATCGAAATTTTCAATGCCAGAGATTAGCTGTTGCTTACCCTTTTCCTGCTGGATCGCTGCGCGGGACAATTCAAATTCTTATTAACGTTCCTCGTGCTCGCGTTTGGCACGTAGGCAGCCATTATTGTAGGGAGAAAAGTGCATAGCGGGCACGAAATGTGATACTGTACCATCCTTGTCAGGTAGCGGATTCTTTTCTTGGGTCTCGGTATGCTTCAGACTACTCGGGTCGAATTTCTCGATGCCAGCGATTAACGTTTGTTGATTCTTTTCCGCTGCTACGTCTACAATTCAATAAATCCGGGTCAAAGAACGACGAGGCGAGCGCGAAGAAAGCCGTGAGAATAGACCATAGAATCCCGTGTGCCCGCGACCATAAACCTGCCTTCGAGAACGGCGCAGTCGCGTCACGTTTGTGTTCGGATTACAAACGCGAGAGAAACAAGCGATACGCATATTACTCAAGCGATAAACGTACACACACGTGTCTTTTATGCGCTCCCTCCTAATAAAAGAAAGTCGAAGCTGCAACGTGTTGTTATTGCGATATTTCTGAAACGTTTATCATCGAAGCGGCTCGTAGCATCGTGTTATTATCGGCAATAGTACGGAGAACGTGAACCATCGCGCATGCAAAATAATCCCCTGCTATGTTACTGGAAAAAGCGAAAGAAGATTGCCTTCGTAGGACCCGTGTACCGTGCCATCTCGGAAACACCAGAAGCAACAGAGTGCCCCGCGATTACCGGCAAAGGAGGATATGCCCGGCAATGCCTTCCCAGCGATCGATAAATTACTGCGATACCTTTGGCGTTGGGTAAAATAATCTTCTCTTTCGTGTCGGCATGTTTCAACTGATCTGGCTTAAATGACTCCACATCGTGGATTAGTTCAGAGTGCCGTCTCTCTTGTCGCACGTCTACATTATCAATAAACGGGTTATTCTTGGCGCGAAAATTCTGCTAGCGTTATACGGTGTCGTTCGGAAACGCGAGGGGCGCTTCGCGCGGCGACAACGGCTATTAGTAACAAGTAAAGCTATCTAACGGGTAACGTAATCTGCGGCGTACCTTCGGCGGAAGGTAAAACGTTCTTTTCAGCGGTCGCCGCTTTCTTCATGCAGCCATGGTTAAATCCCTCCAGCTCGCTTTTCAAGTCTAAGGCTACTTTTGGCAGGTCTTTCAGCGACGGACTCGACATGGTGCTGTGTTGTACTGCTTAATCTACAACAGAAAACCAATCCTTATCGTTAGCGCAATTATCCCCATCGAGTTATTCCAATTTACTTCGCTGCTGGTAGTTCCATCGCGATCCTGAATAACGACCAACCGTTATAACCTCGACAAAATTACTCGTTAACAATCGAGCGAACTATAACTGACCATGCTAGGCCTTAAGCGCTACGAGATATATTGTAATAAACTAGGTATGCATATTCTGATATCGATTCGAAGGTAACCCATTCTCCCTTTATCCTTATACTTTGCAACCCGCGATTCTTCCGTTTTGGCCACCGGGATCCCCGAGAACAAGATCCTGACGCGAGGCAATTTCCAGTTACAGACGTGACATCAACAACTTGAACCAAGCGATCTGAAATTCGCCGTAGAGTTTTTTTTTCACGCGATACGTTTCTGTTTATCGCGTGGAACGTAACAAAGGAGCTATGGTGTCTGGAATACCATAAGATTCTATTCTTTCGTTGATTTTCATAAGTTCAGTCGAATATTTCGTCGCTTCTTCGTTTTAAACGGCTGCATCGGGGAAATAGCAAAAGACGGGAATCTGTCGGTGTGAGCGAACGCGTCGGTGCATTATTATCGTGTTACAGAGGCTGAAACAAGGTTGCGTGTCAACGTAAAGCGCTTATGTGCGCACCTATCAGCACACGTACACCGATAGAGCAGCCCCCTCGCCACGCTTTTCAAACATATTGGCAGAAACGTCGGGACATTATCGTCCAGCACAGTGCGAACTATTCGAGACGTGTCCGTTTCGGGTTTCCGCATTAAAATAATATATAAAATCCTGCTCAACGGGAGCAATTCTATTTTTTTCTTTACCACTGCAACGGCACAAACGAGCGAAAAATTACAACGAAGAATCCTTCTTTAATCTTGATGCGAAATGCAAGCGGCAGAAACGTAAGTGCCATAAATTCCAGACGAATAACGGTACCGTTTCTGGCAAATGCAAAGGCAGGCGGGCATTGCTCGTGTGTTTCCGGTCTCCTCGGTTTTTTGCAAGCGAAAATAACGGATTTGCCATAATTACGCCTACATATGCTACGGTGAACCTCCTTAATGTATGTACTTTTTTTCTGGCCATTCCAATTAATGAACGTAGCCTAGCGAAGGCAAAATTCATCTTTACGATTCACGTACAACGGAGGCAAAATACTGTCGTTAAATTACTGTGGAAATCCTTTTTCTGGTTTATCTCTAAATTTCACTGGCACAGACTGCCAAGTAACGCGTTACGAAGCGGAAGTAGCAAGAACCTGGCGCTTCCGGCCCGCGCCTCCTTGCATTTCGTTTCTTGTCACATATCCTTCTCGTATAATTTCCAAGCGAAACGTCGGCACTTTTATGAAGCAGGATTCTGTTCATGGTTAAGTTCCGCGGGTTCTACTTCCCCAGGAAGGAATTCTAGAGGAATTCCTTCGACACAGCGCGTGGAAAGAAATAACAAGACATAACTAAAACTCTCAGGAAAATAATAGAAACTATTAATAAATCCCAGATAGGAATTCCAGGCACTCGTCATACGTCCCGGTGCGTACATAAAGAATCCAGCATGTATTCGCAACGCTTTTACGCTGTACGGTTGTTACGCCAGTGACGCGCAATCGACCACTTTTTTCGCATTTACGAAATCTCGACGAACTCGCGAGGCGAAGTTTAATACGCTTTCGCGAGGAGAATTGATTGCACCCGATGTGTGCGGGAGAAAAGTCTAGAGTAATTTAACCGCAGCCGCGTATAAGTCGACGAGTCGAGCATCGAAGGGACACGTAATTAAAAAAGTTTGTGCACCACTGAGCCTAGAGTGACTCATGCTCGTCGAGCTCTCCCTACCATTTCTTCCTCTGTTTTCCTTACTCCGTTTTTTCCTCCACTTACATCGTTTATATTCGTTGCTCTCGACGTCTAGATGACTATTTTTAAAGAGGAAGGGAAGCGACCGAAAGAAGTCCCCGGCATTCCAGGCGAACTGAATCACTGGTTAAAAATCGTGCAACGCGTTATCAGGCTGGCTGTGTCACATCTTCCACGAACCCGTTTTATCTTTCTATAGAAACGGAAACCAATATCGCCGCGATAATAATTGCCACTGTGGACTGAATTATTCGAGACGCAGCGAAGTGTTCTCGAAGCCCATAGTGGTGTCGGAATCTTGTACGCCTGCCTGTAGCTCTGGCGCGGTGCGTTAAGAAGACTGGAGAATGTATAAATGACGAGTAGATTTAAAATGGAAACTGGCTAGCATCGAAGAAATTGCGGGCTCGAAGCCGAGAGGCGGGCGAGCGAGCGTGCAGCGGCGGCTCCAGGAGAGCGTTCCGAGGGATACGTGTTCCAACGGTGGGTCAGCATCGACAAGGCTGTGTATAGGTCCTTATATGGTAGCCGGTCGTATGGCTGTATATAGAGAGAGCTCGAAAGAGGCCGAATACGCAACCGTGGAGCACACTCGCGCGTCCTTTACGTATCCACTTCGCTGAATATATTTCTTCTCTCCCTATCCCGGGCACGTGTGTAGGAGGTCCCCTGCATCGAGCGCTCGCTCGCACGTATGCGAGCGCAGCATACGCTCGCAAAGTGCGCGTAACGGTAACAAAACGAAGACGAGATGTGCCTCGATTAGTTTGCGTACGGTTAGCACGGTCGGGCGAAACGCGTGGTACACGCGAGCCGAACGCGACGGATACGCGTTTCGATTGGTCTCTTTTAAGGCTACCGTGCGTGGTCTCGGCCTCCATAATCGCCATGCGCCGTATTTAAATTCGAGCGTTATGCACAACCGCTAACCTTGATCGCGTCGGCTAAGGAGGATGGTCCGCGTCGGCAGTAAAGAAGCCGACTGCAAATTCGACGGATTCCTCGCCACGGCGCAGCCTCCTACGGTTCTAGGGCGCGGAATGTCGCGCGGCGCGCTACAGCGTTAAGTCGGTCGATTTCACAGGAACCAGGAAACCGAGCGGCGGCTCCGCCGGAACGTTATATCTCGCCCGATTATCGCGCGATGACGGCGGAGAAATGAAAATGCACGGCGCGGCGCCTGGAGAAATCACGATAAATTCTACTTGATCTCGCAAGGAGAAAAGAGGCCTGCCGAGTTAATAAGGAAACTAGGTTGCGAGCACCGACGCGCTAGCCGGTTTGCGGGACGCGTCGGTGTATGCCACGCTTCGCACAGTCATACTCATCGCGGCGGATTGAACGTCGCGCGTGATTCGCGCCTAACTGGCTACCCTGCGGTTCACGGCGGTCGTCCGCGGAACAGCAGCCTGAGAAGCATAGACACCATATGGCGCGGAACAATACGAAATACTGCTAGACATGGAATTTTAAACGCGCGGCTTCCAGCCCCTCAAATTTCGGCTACGCTCTGCCACAGCCGTCTGTTTATCGAATGGATAAGAATAATAAATTTTTTGTTAATCTCTTCGGTTCAACTACAATGCCTGTTGTGCGAGCGATACATATGCGATCACCTGAAAACATAACATTCATTACTTCCACGTATTCCGCCAAGTGGCTGGAGCCGATCGACTGTAAGTACATCCGGTCGCTCGATAACATCGGTCGGTAATCGTCCAGGGGTGTTCGCGGCATACATTGTCGCGGGCTATTGGCTAAGGAGAGACGATCTTGCTGCTGGCGGCTAACGAGTTCGCGCGGGCTGCCAATTAGCTCGGAGCAATCGCGTTTAATGGAGAGCCTCGCCGGCGCATGCAGGCGGCTCGGTTCGGCGTGGAATGGCCGTTTTGTATTGACCGGTGGGCTGCACTTGGCCACCTACGTGTGCGCGGTAATGCCCACGTAAAACTGTGCCGGCGCGCGAGCTTGGGAAATGCGTGCTGCCAGTGCTGCGACGATTCGGTGTCGCACTCCTGCCCGAGGCGAATGCGATGTAGTTGCCCTCTCCCTCCTTGTCACTCGCTTGTGAGCGACCGTGACGGCTAACGAACCCTGGACGCGCGCGTATCGTATCGAGCGGTGGCGCGTACGCTCAGGGGCGTATTACGTGTTACTAAGCGGCCCCGCGTCCGGGCCGTGGACCGGAGGCTACGCTCTTTTCCCTCTTCCATCCTGCCGCAGTCGCAATTCCACCTAGTTCGCAGATATATCGAGCATGATTCTACAGAGACCTCCGAAATACTCAACGCGATCTAGTCAAGATTTATTAAAAAAAAAAAAAAAATACACCGAGGACGTAGAACGCAATATTGCCTAACATTGCGATCGAATAACGAATATCTAATGCCGTGAAATAATCAGACATATGATTCAGGAGATTAAAGCAAGGGGTTCCTCGTTGACGGTACAGATTTCGTGAGGCAGTAAGCCTACGTACACACCGTGAATGAAGGGAGCCCTAAAACGAACCCTGTGACCCAATCTCTTAGATCGCAGATTGCTTTCGTCATTATGGGGCTACGCGACCAGCCGACATCCTGACCGCTGCACTTGACGGCGAGCAGGGTTGCGGTATAGTCGCCCGCAAAAGTTCAGCCGAGATAAAGGGCTGGAGAAAGTGACCCAGCGTCGAATTTTAATTCGCAGCTATGTCGAGAAAAGGCGTGCAAGGCTTATTAATTTTTAAACCCATTGTTAACAACGTCTCAACGAATTGGTAGAGCAGTCGAGCACTTGGTAAGCCGTGTCCTAGTTGCGGGTCGACCTTGAAGATGTTCCATGTATCAAGATATTCCTTTCGCGGAAGCTGAATGAAATACGCGCGCGCGTCGCGCGTGTGTCTCGTCGACAAGGGGTTGCACCAGGGGAGAGGTCGACTGGTAGCAGACGGTTTCATCGATTGGCAATGCGGGGGTCGAAGAGTGGGGTTCCTGAACTCCACCGCTATCTATATATACCGCATAACGTATCGACGACCTCGGCTTTCATGGTCACGGGTAAAACGGCGATTTTTAATGCCCTGCGTAGGGTCGATATCGATCCACGTTCTTATCTCCCCGATGTGCATCGTCCTCGAGTCGATCGTAGGATCAAGATTAATGCAGATTAATGTCTGCCAATCAACTAACCCGCGTCACAGTGTTTGCAGAATCGATAGAATCGTCGGCTCCCTGTCAACATCTATCCTCCTATATACATTCCCATTGCTAATTTCAACGTAAACAGACAGTCCGATATAATTCTCTGCGTGTAGTTTTCTCGATGTATCGCGAATCGATAAACAGAAGTCTCGGCGTACTTATTCGAAAAGCCTTCTCGCTTGCCTTGAAGCGAGCCAACTCGTCCCGGGACATGATAAGATGCAAATACTTTTGGATCTTCCCTTATAGAGGATAGAGCGCATAAAAATGCTCGAGTTTAATTACAGAAATATGCCACTCGCGTTCTAACCTAGTTCAGAGTAAGTCTCCTCGAACTTACCGAGTGGACGCCGAATGGTAATTCTAACTGCACGGGTTTCTGCGAAAATTAGCCACGAGGAGGGTCAAGGATCGTGCCGAACGTTCGAAGCGAACGGGGAGCCTGACAGAAGGTTAACGTTTCCAGTAATCTGCGTCGCGTCGAAAGGCAGGAAACTCGCGCGACCATAAGGGATATGAGTGTGCTCGCCACTCGGCAACGAGAAACGTATTTGCGTGCCCGATGCGCAGCGGAGTGCATCTGTCAAACCACGCCCTTGTCCCATCCTATCGTACCCTAATGTCGTACACATGGAAGCCCGGCCGGTAAGTACGTGGCTTCCGAAACTTCACTGAGTCAGGCTTGTTTGACCGGCCGCCCCTACTCCGATTTCCGTTTCGGAGTTTAACTGCGATATTTAATACGCCGAAAGAACCATGGCAGAATGTAGCGAAATGTACAAATCGCGGCAGCACAGCTGAAACTATCCGCGTTTCATCGATACCCTCGACAAAATGAAACTATCGTTCGTGCTATAGGTAATTAACAATTAGGTGGCTCTTAGGGTAAAATAGATGCGACAAAAGGTATCGATGCTCTTAAAGATCCTTTCTTCGTCGACTCGGATATCTACTCCGCCGGTTACAACTCGGTTTTCGCTCCACCGTATACGTTAAATTTACCACGACACAAAGGGTAGCACCTAGGACACTGATTATCGCTGACGCGATTATTCTCAATAGGAATTAAATACCACGAACAGCTACTCCGAGGAAATGTAATAACGGGGGTATCCGTTGATACCGAGGCGAGATTCGTGATTCATAGAACGCGTACATACAAACATGTGACCACACCCCTGCATTTTCGATCGTCGAACAACGAAGCCGATCAATATCGAGAGGACAACGCGTGGTTAAGCCTGCGAGCAGCCTGCACGCCGAAAACGGAGAGGACAATGGGCTGGGTATCGATAACGATCGTCTACGTATAAACTTTTTTCAACGTTAAGGACACATACTCGCGTACACGTACACGTATATACACACGCACACACACACGCCATGCCTTTCTTCGAGCGGACGAAGAGAGCCGGTCTCGTGCACTGGCGGTAAAACGTTCACTCGAAGAGAAATGCAATTGGCATGGAATTTGAACGTCCAGCAGATAGAATGTATATCGCGGCAAAGATCACTGACCTGTCAGTTGTCACTGCGAAGCGGTAGGCAAGCGCAAACGTACACCGTCCAGCCGAGCGTTCAAGGGCAGCAGGGAGACAGTACACTGACTGACCGGCTAGTGATGCCGCGGCACGTAACACCAGGTAACACCGGCGAGCCACTCTTCCACTCTTCCCTCTGTCGATCCTACGCTCGGCGCGGCTCGCCAGCCCCACCACCGTCCTCCGACCCCGAGCGTTAGCCAATCCCGAGCCACCGCGAGCCTCGCCCCCCACCGTACGATTCCCCTACCATCCTTCGAACGCTTCCTCCAATCGTCTCCTTGACCGTCATCGGAGGGTGGCTGACTCACCCTCCGCGGCCAGCATGATTTCTCATTCGAGGCACGAAAAAGAAGTCTCGCGTTCTCCTCGCCAACGAATACGCTTTTCCGTGCTTTATTATTTAGGTATCGGACCACATTTCTCTGATTATACGTATCGCGTAGATACACGCGCGTAGACAGTCTTGGGTGGATTCTAGCGGGGTCTACATTTAGGAATTACAGCTTTCGGGCAGGAAATGCCACTGCTATTTCGAGCCCAACAGGGAGAGGGTGGACTCGAAGGACTTTGAGGGGTTGGCGAGCTTCAATGACTCATCGCGGAGTTATCCCAGCTGCGCGTCATATGGCCGGTCCTGTTGGGTGTTTCCAAGGTCTCGGAATTGCACGATTCACTGGGATAAATCGGTTCGCTTGCTAAATGCATTGCAATCTTTAATATAGACCGATTTACTAAGTATAGAAGCGTATAGAGTGGAACGTTTTCCCTCTAATAGATATAATTTACCCGAAGTTATTCAAGGCGTTCGGTAGCTTCGAAGTCCGCGACTGGTAGAAAATAGAAATCCTTGTGAAATAAAATTACGAAGACAAATTACTGCAGCTGGCGAATTATGCGAAATTGTTTTAATTATAGAGCTAAGCCATGGAATTCGCAACAGTCGGTTATGCTAAATTGCAGAGAGATATTTGGAAAGAACGATTTTTAGGAACGTTGCATAAATCGTGGAATGTGAAGCGCATTATTCTGGTAATTCTCAACGAATGCTTGAGCTGAGGAAATAAGAGGAACAAAGTATAGAAATAAAGAGGAGCAAAAGAAGCAAGTAGAACCCGACTCCATCGACTGTGCGGGTGGAAATCAGTAGAAACGACACGAAGAGCGCCTGCGTCGAATTAGGCTACGTGTCTCCCCTCCTAAGCATACCTAACGCACACGCGCAGTGGTATAAGTCGCCTATGCACGCAACTCCGCTCAGCTCTAGCGTATTCTGCTGGAACATGGTCAAGTGTTTCACAATATCATATTTAATGCGTTGTCTTCCTAAATTTATTTATAAAAAGAATCTTTATTTCCCTTATACTAGGCATATTATAGTTAAGAGTTTATTTCTGTACAAAGTATCGGATATTTGAATGTCGCGATTCACCTTAATCGTTATCACTGGAAGGATTGCTGTTCCTCTTCTGGGCTCAGCGAGCACTCGACGCTTTGCTGAGCGACGAAAACGCTCTGAGTTTTTGCTGTTATGTTTCCCTGCGGGAACACGATTCTGGTTATTAATCCTGTATTACTAGACGCGTCGCTACGTTATACACACCTGAGTTACCGTGGTAGTACCGTGGCTACTGCTGGACATACAGACGACCACTAATTTCGGCGCGCCACTTTGTATGTGGCTTTTCTGCTGGGCGACATTGCTCTGGGATATTTTGACTTGCTGCTGCTGCGACTGCTGTTGCGGCTGTTGTTGGGTTTGTTGCTGTTGCTGCTGTATCGCGCTGTTGTTGATATTAGTAGCGGTCGGCGTCTGCGATCGCGATTGCAAAATGACGAATTTCTGCCCGCCGCCGGGAGTAGGTCCGCCGGCGGCTCTACTCGTACCCAGCATTATCGTACGCCCGGCTTGTTGTCCAGGACTGGAACTCGTCACTTGAACGAGAGATAAGAGATAAGTGAGAATCCAAAGAGATAAGTGATAGAAACGAATGTATGTTAAAGGAATAAAATTACCGGCTTGCACGATAGTCTTTCCAGTACACGTGGGACCTTGCTGACTGGTTGTCAGAGCCGTTGTTGTGGACGCAGTTGTAGCTAACGTTGCCGGCTGTGTGCGAGCTTTCGCGACTGCCGCGCATAAAGCGGGTCCTATGTAACCGTAATCTTGTTTGTAGTCTTCTACGTAATCTGGCGGTGATCGTAATGTCTTCAAAACGGGAGCCACCGCTTTCTGCAAAGTATTTTGCAGTTTCGTAACGAATTCTATAGTGAGGCGCAATTAAAGCTCGAACTTGTGAGACGCATTGTTTACCACGAGTAGGGTCTTTATGTGACCCGCTCCATTTTTATCCACGCTCGATAAACCTGGCCCTTCGATGCACGATTCGATACGCTCGGAAATGGATTTGATTTTCGGGATAACTAGCGCTTTGATTACTTCAGTGCCTAACTCGCATAACCCTTCGATCGCGCCATAAAGAGACGCCAATGGGGTCTGAAAAATATCTTACATATTACCGTGCCGCGGGTTTATTATATAATTTACTTGTCACTACTGTACCTGACTATTTTTCGCCAAAGCTTGACTGAACATTCTGGTCACTCTGGTCTGCACATTGTTCGTAGAGGTGTTGAAATTCTTACAAATCTGAGCCATCAGCCGCGAAGCGAAATCGCGAAGAGCCCAGTGATTGTCTACCTCCGGTCTCATACACAACTGCCGTGAAACTATGCACGTCGCGATAGACGGTATCAATTCGTGCAGCTGCAAGCGTCAAGTGTAATATTAATGCAGAGAACTGAAATGTTCGTTGGACGGTACGCACGACGAGAATACATACGTATTTTTCTAAGTAAAGACTGGGATTGTCCAAAAGCGCTTTAACCATACGCATAAGATAAATGAGGAGAGCGAGATTATTTTGGACCACGTTCACGCGCACACCCTCCGCGATGAACGTGCACATACGCGCCAGCATTTCGTGTAGACCGGGATCAGCGGAGAGTGACTGAAGCGCCTCCGCCCTACGCGCTTCGTCCGATCCGACGCAGGCTTCGGTGATCTCCTTGTAATACAACTGCTGTTCAACGCTCAACTCGTGCGTCGCTAATTGTTTCACATGAACGGTCTCCACGTTACGTAATTTCTGACTCTTCCCTCCGCCGCCCGGCTTCCCGACACCGGTGTTCTGACTCTTGCTGGAGAGTTTGCTCGTTGGATCCACGCTTTCCAGCTTCTGAACATCTGTCGCGTAATTTAGAGCGAGATTAGCATCGCGGAATAAAAGCGCTCGTGCTGCGATCGATGTAAATAAGTACCTTTAGAAACTGGAGGTGGGTTCTCCGGGATTGTAGGTTGAACGCCGTCTATGCAAAGCCAATGGGCGCGCAACGTAATTTCTAAGGGCAGCTTGGGCCACGTCTGTCCGCCAGACATAGATATAACTTCGTTGAGATCGATCTCCTTTTCTTCTACAAAGTGTAATTCTCTACCACCCCCGGAAGCAAAGCGGAACGGTACGTGATCTTTGGCGAAGAATCCATATGTTGGTTCGATATTTTTTATTTTCAATGCGTGATCTATGTCGTGGGTCGTCATACGTTGACGTTTACCATGTCTCATGAACTTGGCAGCATCCTGGGAATCAAACATTGGAATTAAAAAACAAAGACACTCCGTGTGGATGAAATGTAATCACGAAGTAGTCCCGATGTAAGAACACGCGAACCTGTATGATTTCTTTGAGCCTGTAGCTAACATCCTCGGCGAGATCTTTAGCAGCTTCGTCGGGAAAATTTCCAACGCCTATACTCTCCGCAATCACTTTTATCGATTCCTGGGATAACGTAGTCCCATATACGGACTCGCAGTCATTCATCCTTAGAGTATTTTGGTCATCGCATTCCATATGATAAGCGTTGAATATTTGGCCTCTGTAAACGTACTTCTAGGTTTGTTAGAATAGTACGCCTCGCGATTTGTGATTATAAATCTTGAAGAATCGTGCCTACGATATGCTTAAGTTACAGCCCTCATCGCTGTTAGTATTAGAAGCCTAAACACTGACCTCAGCAAGGAAACTTTGCTGTGAAACACAGCTATGATTTCCAGTAGCTGTGTGAGGCACGCATAAAATTTCTTTATCTTTGAAATCTAACGATGTCAAACACTTAGTAGAAAAATGTAATATTACTTGCAAACTTCAATTAGCCTGTTTGAGATTCTAACCTCAACTTAAACTGTTGCAACAGCAGTCGTTCGAAGTTCCAGGTAGGGAAGGGCGATTCTCTTTCTGAAGAATCGATTATTTTATCGATTATTCTAGAAATCGATTCTCGATAACTCGATTATTTTCTAACCAAGAATCGAGAAAAAAATCAACATTTTTTCTATCTCTGTTCCACGGGGGAACGGACCTCCTCCGCTTATTATTAATCGCTATGAATATGTATAATTAATTTTGTTTATTAAATAACTTTCAACTTTATTGTTAATACAAGCGTTTGATTTAATAAAAAGGAAGCATGATATAATTAAACTTTTAAATGTACACTTTGTATTTTTAAGAATTTTATAATCATAATTTTTAATTTTTCAGGCCCTACAAATGAAAATGAAATTCAGATGTCTTAAATTAAATAAACTACAACTGTATATAAAAACTGAAATTTTGTGTGCGACCACGCGCGCGCGCGCGTGTGTGTGTGTGAGTTTCATGGATGTATACACTATACCTTTTAAGAAGATTTTATAATATATGCTTAAAATACAGAATATATATATATATATATATATATTACATATTGTATTTTCCAATATAATGATTCAATAAAAATTCTTTTTATCTCATAGTTAATTGTTCTATTCCTAATCATTCCTTTCATCGATACTTCGATTCTTTTTGGAAATAATCGATACTTAAGAATCGATTCTAATGAAACATCGATGCTTAAGAATCGATTATTCGACAGTTGTAGTTTATTTAATTTAAAACATTTGAATTTCATTTCCATTTGTAGGGACTGAAGAATAAAAAATTATAATTATAAAATTCTTAAAAATACAAAGTGTACATTTAAAAGCTTAATTATATTATGCTTCCATTTTATTAAATCAAACACTTGTATTAACAATAAAGTTGAAAGTTATTTAATAAACAAAATTAATTATACATATTCATAGCGATTAATAATAAGCGGAGGAGGTCCGTTCCCCCGTGGAACAGAGATAGAAAAAATGTTGATGTTTCCTCGATTCTTGGTTAGAAAATAATCGAGTTATCGAGAATCGATTCCTAGCATAATCGGTAAAATAATCGATTCTTCAGAAAGAAAATCGATCAATTCTAGAAGAATCGAGTAGAATCGCCCTTCCCTACCCCACGCTGTCCGTTAACTTGTTTTACGACTATTCCTGTAAACAAAGAAGAAAACGAAGATTGAGGTGTGCGCATTTGAAACGATTTAGCAAAGATCGGCGAATATCCTTCGTATCTTAGTGCTTTCTAGAATCATAAATTGGAACTTTAAAATGGACGTTACAAAGAGTTTAAGGAACTGGCCAATCTTAAATATGCTAGAGCCAAAATTTATTTCAAATATGCGTATGGTTGTTGTACATGGTAAAATTTATTTTTTAACTGCTGTTTTTTTTTATTATTTCTCAGCAGAGGTTAATTTATATTTGTATAGATGGGAAAAGAGTATTTCAAAATTTAAACGATAGATTCTAATGTTAAACTTTAATTCATAGGCAGTACAGGTAAAGAAGCTTTAATGGTGATGCACGATGGAATGGTGTATGCTGTAGGAAGTAACAAAGAGGGGTGTTCTGGAACTGATGATACTCACAGTTCACTGACTCCAATAAAGGTTAATGCATTATGCAATAAGAATATTACAACCTTCGCCCATGGCAGCGGCTCGCATGTTTTGGCTCTCACACGTGAAGGACAGGTATTTGAAGATTACACGCAACATGTATTCAACTAGTGTTATAACATTTAATGGAGTTCTTAATATTACACCAATTAATAAATTGAATCATAAAAAAAAGGTATATTCCTGGGGAAAAACTTGTCAACTTCAATCAGGAAATATATCCAGAAAACACTATTTTAATCCAATACCGACTCTTGTGCAAAGGCATCAAAATATGATAATTGTTGTTGATATAGCTTGTGGAAAATTACATTCTCTGGCACTCACAGCCAATGGTGAGGTAAAGAGGTAAAAACTTGGACTTAAGAGCGGTGTAATTTTCCGTAATGATCCGAAATAACATGTTTAGGTATATCAATGGGGTCAAAATAAGCACAGCGGATACCGGGATGGCTATAGCAATACAGATACAGTAACACCCACGCAAGTGACGTCGTTTGGTGGGAAAAGAATTGTTTGCATTAGCTGCGGAGACTCGTCCAGCATGGCTGTCACTGCTGATGGAGAGGTTTATGGTTGGGGTGATAACAGCCTCGGCCAATTAGGAATTGGAAATTATAGTAATCAAGAACAGCCTTGTAAAGTTACAGCACTTGATGGAATTGTGATAGGTAATATTCAATTTTTGTTAACGGAAGTTCTACAAAAGTAGCGATAATATTTATTTCTATCCACAGAGAAAGTTGTCTGTGGTTATATGCATACTTTAGCATTAAGCAAGACGGGGATACTATATACTTGGGGAGCAAACACTTATGGGCAACTAGGTCACGAGTGCAGTAGCAACATCAAAGTTTGCAGTCCACTACAGGTAACTTTTGTAACGCGCGCACCCTTATAATTTGCCAGATAATTAAACGGCGGAAGTGTTTCCAGGTGAAAATACCCTCAATAAGGAAAGTATTAAATGTGGCAGCTACTCATTATAATCACATAAGCGTAGCTATGGGGGAAGACAATCGTGTATATATCTGGGGCCACTGTCTACAACAATGTATCCAAATCCCAACGCCTACCCTGCACAGATGCTTGTACGATGCTCTCGCATGTTATTCAACACCCAATGTCATGCATAAACCATTCGAACTTTGCGATACACAAGCGACAGTTCTAACAGCTTGTATGAATAAAGCATTTGACGATCCAGTAGGTAGTCTTTGTACGTAACAATAAGCATTAATCGAAGAGTTCTCGTAGAAAACACTGTAAGCGCCATAATTAGAAGAAAAAAAATTTACCTACTATAGTATAGAATATAGAAGTATAGAATACAGAATACATAGTATAGAATTTGATTTTTGGCACTTACAGTGTTTTTTACAAGGACTGTTGAATTTTTTTGTTCTATGGAATTACATATATATTATGTAGTATAGGATACAAGTGATCTCACTATACAAGTGGACGGAAAGCCTATTCATGTTCACAAGGCTATTTTGAAGATGCGTTGTCAGTACTTCAGAACAATGTTCCAAGAACACTGGGCAGAAAATAATCAAAGGTAGGTCGGTTAATCGGATATACATATATATGTATATGGAGTTTGTTAATCAAGTGTTGTTCGCAGCGTCATAGAACATAAAGATTTTTCCTATGATGTGTATAGAGCATTTCTGGAATATTTGTACACAGATGAGATCAGTGTACCTGTAAAAGATGCAGAAGGTAAATATTTAAGTGCATTTGTTATGATGTTCTGTAAGTATACCATGGGTATACTGTTATAACATATTATGCAAAATATAATTTGTGTTTTCGGAAAGAATTCTTAGATTTAACGAACGCCTACTGTGCGAGCAGACTGCGGCGTCGATGGATACAATTGATAAAAAAAGATGTTACTGTTAGCAACGTGATGTCTTTATATAACGCAGCTATCCAATTCAACGCTAAAGTACGTAACCTTTTAAGTATTGCCCTTTAAAGTTTCAGTACTATTGTAGTGCCTGTGATATTATGCGTTTCTAGGAATTGGAGATTTACTGCTTTCAGTACGCCTTACACGGCATGACCAAGGTGGTGCAGACGCCGCATTTTTCCGAACTCGATCCACCCACGATGAAGTCTTTCATAATTAAAGCTGCTAAAGCGGGTGCCTTTAAGACATAATTTATGATAATTATCGTGTAAAAAACAACTTAGAACCAAACGAGTTCTATTTCCAAACATCGATACATTCCAGACAAGAAGCTGGAAGAGTAGTAAGGATATTTTTTTACTTTAATTGTAATGTGTTCGGTTCCTTGCTGGGGCATTTGTGATTAAAAAAACCTATTTGTTCCACATTCTAACTTTCCCTAAGCAGCACACCCTCATTTTAATAGCCACTTCCTCGCGTCGTGCGCTTTTGCTACTAGGAGCTTCAAAGTATCAGCAGAGGTGTAAGATGCGAAGATTTCCGACTGCAGCGCCGCTTGCGGTAGAGTGAGGAAGTTTTGATAGTTTTCATTCGGTCCGTACTCTATTCAGTGATGCTAAAGTTAATGACCGGAGTTTCGAGAATTTCCCCCACCATGCACATACCCAACTCCACGATCCGCGCGTACGTGAGCCCAGCGCTTCGGATGACTTCGGACAATTTCGGGAGTGGAGAGGGACGGTGAATATGAGCCTTTCCCTCTCGCTCTTGAAACGTTGAGATTCTAATGTGCCGGCAAGGTTGCCGTTCGGGGATCTTTCGTCCTACTTACTCATGCTGTACCTATCACGGACTCCTTCACTCTTACAGGCCTCGGACGGTAAACGGCAACCCTGGTCGCTGGCAAGCGGCACGAGCAACCGTAATGCGATTTTGCTTCCCGGATATTTTCACTTTCCGACTCAGATATTCTTGTAACGAAAAAAAATTTCGAAAAAATTTTTATTGCGGAAATACACGTTTTAGGATCTCCTGATCACACTGAGACTATTAAAAAAATAGATTTTTTCAAGATCTCGAATGTTTGTTAACACAATTGCGTTTAAATGGCTCAATAGATTTTAATAAAACTTTATATTTAGATTTCAGATTTTCGTCTTAAAATCTGGTTAATTTTTTAACCCAATCGGTTCATGAATAATGATAGTTACCTTTTATAGTTCTATAATTTTTCGTATTATTTAGTATAAATATTCGTTATTCGTAAAAATTAAAAAGATTCTCTAAATGAATTAGGGAATTGAAATGAACAGGGAATTAAATACTACGTAAAAAAGTTAAATAAATTTTTTCCCTATTTTCGCTCATAAAGGATTTTCGTTCACGATACACGTAGGATTTTGCAATATCCGAATTGCAATAAACCGTTGACATTGACGATAGACGCTTTAGCTTACGCTATGGGCACCGATACTTACTTGTACAGTTACAATTATTACAGAGAACAATTTATTAAAATTGAATAAAATTTATTTTCTTATCATTTTCGTATAAAATAATTGACATAATTAATAATTAATGCACATCTGTGTTGTTTTTTGTTTCCTTTCTATATTTATTAAATATCTATAGAAGACAAAAAAATCAATAAATATGTACATATAAAGGTATGTTAAAAGTTATTAAATTTATACGTACAGTATGTATACTCTTAAATTATTTTGTAATGTCATTTGTATAAATTATGTTTAATTATGGTTAGTGATGGGACTGATACCGTATCGATACGTATCGATACCTTTCTACAAATTACAGTATCAAACAAGTATCGATAATTTCGTAAGATATCGATCCAAAGGTCTAGTTTCATCCCTATAAGCGATGACCATTACTTTTTTAACAGCCTGTGCATTGAGGAAAGCAGAAAATGATCTGTAATACTTGTCTTAATATAGGGAATTCGTAATCATTGTTTGTGTTCTTCTTTGAACAAATTTCTTTCCACATTTTATCGCAATGTAAACGCTTATATTTCGCTTTTTCACTTTCATCGAAATAACAATACAGTTGTCGCCATTCAATTTCTAGCAAGCTCAAATTAATTTTTTTAAAATTAGAAGCAAATTCAAGAATTGGATATCCACATTTTCTATCTGTTTCATATAAAACTTTTTCAACGCTTAGTGCAATAAATAAATCAGAAATATCTGCATTGTGGTGTAATTTACAAGACTTTTGGAAACAAATGTTCATTATGTTCGTTGGATGATTCGAGTATATTGTACGCAACTGTTCTGACATACACGTATTATTTAGTACTAATAACCCAACAACGTTTTCCCATAAAAGATTATGTCCATATAAACATTTCAAAATTTGTTGCAATGTATCGTTCGAAATGCAATCGTCGTTTATATCACAAATACCAATTACGATTTCGTACCTAACAAATGAATGTAATGAAAGAGTTGTAGCATTGATAAAATACTTTGTTTTATGGACGTCATTGCAAATACGTTGTATAGTTATATGAAAATAATTATTTCTAATCAGTTCAAATAATTTGTCGTATAAAACTATTCCATACTATTTTTAATGCTATTTGCATCCAATATATCAAATTCTTGAAGTTTCACTATCAACAATCTGCTGAACTTTTTTTTTACACGATTGAGTGATTTTTTCAAATTTTTGTCTTCGGTACATTTTGATATGTAATCAGGTAAATGCAAATTCACTTTTCCAATATTCAATAATTTACGCATATGATTTTTGGATTTTGAGTGCCGCGGAATGTTATTAAGTTTAAAATTACTTTTACAAATTGTACAATATGCTTTTCCATTGCATTTTCGTAACCATTTATTGTGCTCGGTTTTTGTTCTGTTACTGCTGTTGTGGATGTCAGCCATACCAGGACTATTTTGTAACTAAAAAAGATTATTACAATATAATCTAATATAATATGTAATACTTGTACATACTGTTAAAATAATTGCAAACGAGCGTCATCTTTTAGTTAAGTACGTCCATGCATTTCACAAAATACATATCTAACTGCAATAACTTGAATAAAACATCTCTGAGAGAATCATTGCATGCCCATGATGCATCACACAACATTACCAAAAATTATAAGGTAATATGTAAAATATAAGGCGTACCGTAAGCCCACCCACCACGACAAGGTAGAAACGCATAGGGAGGGAAAAAATAGTGTCACATGCTTTGTCCACAATATCACAGTAGGGAGGAAGGAAAAGTTCACGCAGCATCAATAGTTGCGACACAATTTTAAAAACATTCATTTAAAATTCCATGTACTTGGGGAGAAATCAAAAAGAACGATTAAAAGTAATATCTTGAATTCAAAAAGAGTTCATAAGGTATGAGAAGAAATGAAATGAAATAATATTCAAAAAATTAAGGAATGCAAAAATATGAGAAGTAATGAACATACAGTTAGTAAAAAAAGTATTTGGACACTTTTTAAAATCGTATAACTTTTTTAGAATTGGTCTTAACGACTTGATTTTTTTTGAGGACCTAGAAGGATTTGTTTTCTAAGTGACGTGTTTCGTCGTTCTCGAAAAAATTGCAATTGGTCGGAATAGCGAAGAAAATAGTAAAGGTCGTTTTTTAAACTTTTTTTGTGAGCTTGTAATGAAAATTCAAAAAACCCGTTTGTAGATCGAAGTAAGTTGTATACATGCTGAAAATTTCATATAAATCGGTTAATGTTGCTCTGAACTACACACGTTTAAAGACTGCAGAATAAGGTCGAGAATCGCGAAAATTCCCAGAAATCAGCGATTTTCGACCTTATTCCGCGATCTTTAAGCGTTTATAGCTCAGAGCAACGTTAACCGATTTTGATGAAATTTTAGGCATGCATATAACTTACTTCAATCTACAAATGGGTTTTTTGAATTTTCATTACAAGCTCACAAAAAAAAGTTTAAAAAACGACCTTTACTATTTTCTTCGCTATTCCGACCAATTGCAATTTTTTCGAAAACGACGAAACATGTCACTTAGAAAACAAATCCTTCTAGGTCCTCAAGAAAAAAATCAAGTCGTTAAGACCAATTCTAAAAAAGTTATGCGATTTTAAAAACTGTCCAAATACTTTTTTTACTAACTGTATAGAAACAGTATTTATAGATATATAAGATTCTGAGAAGAGTTTACGAATTTTACTTGAATAATATATTAAAGACATTTTATTGAAGAAACTTTTAAGATATCTAAAGTCAAACAAAATTAAACATTATAAAGATGAAAAACTTGTCCCTAAGTAATTAAGCATGTCACACCTTTGAAAAGAGGAAAAAATCGATTGAGAAATATTAAATGAATAGATATCAAGCAAGAATGAAAAAAAGATAAGGTTTAGATAGAAAGCGAAACGATTGCAAATATAAACCACAAACACAAATTTAATTCCAAAATATTATTAAGAATTTGAATAAAAACGAAACTAATGGCTACGAATATAAATTATTACTTGACATTAATGTAAAATGATTTGGGCCAATCGAAATTGTAGAACTAGTTTCTCCGCGGGCTTTAAAAGCTGTTTTAATCACGGCAATGGAATTTACAGAATCATAACTAAGTTTACTTCTTTTACAAGTTTTGACATTGGTCAGAATAGAGAAAATTCTTTCTGCTTCTGCATTTGAGTGAGGAAGACTCCTTACAACATTCACGAGTTGTTTCAAGACTGGGAACAGAAGATTGTTATCCTTATCACTCGCAGAATTAATTTGGACCAATATGTCATCAAAGCACAGCTGTGACAATTGTTGACATTGCACTTTGTCGAAAGTATAATACAACTTATTCCATTCTTCTTTTAATTTGAAGTGGTCAAAAGATCCTAATTTTTGTGCAACGTAAATTAAATTTTTCAATGTATAGTCTCTATTACTATCAAAAAGTGCTAATTTATAATCAAAAACTTGCAAACTGCCTAAAAATGTATCTTTTAAAGGGAAACGTTTTATTATCTCGGTAATGGCTCTAATGTAAAAAGCTAAGCAAAATTTTTTAATTTCAAGAAACGTTTCCTGGGGCAAAGTATTATCATCGACATGATCCTTCAAATAATGTTCACACTCAAAACCGAGGCAAATGTCCTTCAAGTCTAACAAATTGTTACCGGAAAAAAAATCTATGTGAAACATCGAGTCGTTTATTGTTGAATATTCTGGTTTTAAAATATGTCCGCACAAATCTTGAAACAAAAGTCTAGATTTAGAATATAATAAATGAACGGCTGTCCTGCGGGTTTGAAAAAACGCGTTGAAGGAATTGAAATAATTTAAAATATATTTAAGAAACAAAAGATAAGCTTTTGTTTCTATTTTTTTTATATCACAAAGTAGATTATCAGCCGTATCGTTTTTTTGATTTTCAAATACTTCCGAAATAAAAAAAAAGATTTAACGAATCCCAACATTCCAGAATGCGTGCTACGCAAGCGTGCATGGCTAGCCAACGCGTATCGCATAATTTTAAAATTTGTTTTGAATTATTATTAACAAATTCTTGAAAATTAGCAAAATTCGCCATCCGTTTGGCGCTACTATTAATATAAACTGTTAAATTTCGAATCAATTTTTCAATATAACTTGGGATTTCTGAACATGCTTTACTAGATACTAATGCCGCGGAATGGCAAATACAATTGACTGTTATTAATGAAGGACGCCTCGTTTTAAGTTTTGAACAAAATGAGGAAAAGCGCCCGATCATCACTGATGCATTGTTACATGTGAGTCCAATTACATTTTGCACAGGAATTTGCTTTTTGTGCAATGCTTTCTCAAATGCTGAAAATAAACCTTCTGCAGAGCAATCTATGGCGTCTAATTTTAATAATTCTAATAATTCTGTAAAAGCTGCAGAAGTTTCCGAATTTACGTATTTAATTAAAAAAGTGAGCCATTTTACGTTAGAAATATCTGTGCCTTCGTGAACAAATATAGAAAATTTATGATGTCGAGCACTTTCAATAATTCTACTTACTTCTACTTTAGAAAGCACGTTTGTAATAATTTTGTTGCATTTTAAGCGGCTCAAGGTTAATTTACTGGCTATATATGAATCTGGAAATATAACCTTCAGAAGGCCAATTAAATAAGCACTAATGTGAAATGGAATATTGTGCTCGACAAAAAAAGCGCACAAAGCAATTTCAGCAATCTGAATCTTCTCGAGAATATTTTCGGGACTATCACTCACATCAAAATCATCAAAAGCAGCACTGTTACGTTCGGATAATTTAGAAACGTTCTCGACGTGTGATTTTGTACTAAAATGATTTTTTATCTCTGATAACCCGCTATTAATCATATAATTTTTACAACACGCGGAACAATGAAATTTGGAGTCGTCGTTAAAAACGCGTTGTAGCCAAGGTTTAAAATCATCGCGCTCTAACCATTGTCGAAGAAAAGTTCTCGGAATATATTTGCGTTTCGCTGTAGGAGAATTCATAACAAAAAACAGAAAAACAGACAGAGGAAAAAGATAAATAAAACAAAGAAGAGGAAAGTATATAAATTAATGAAAAAAAAATACTTACCTATTTAGTTGATGCCGCCGATTGAACCACACGCACTGTACACATCACTACGAATGACGGTTACTCTACGTTCGCGTATGTCTGTTACGGTATCCCGCCAAAAAAGCCCGCGTAATGTAGTACCAACAATCTACAAGCGGAGCGCTGAAGTAGAAAATCTTCAATTCTTCGCATCTTGCCATAGCACGAAACTATCAAAGAATATTATTCTATAGAGCGGAGATATCACAAGCTGAGATTTCTTACTCCACCGCAGGCGGCGCTGCAGTCGGAAATCTTCGCATCTTACACCTCTGAGTATCAGGTTTGCATGACCTAAGTCAGGGGCGTCCGGAGACTTTTTTTCGGGGCTGGGGGGCAACTTTGGGATAATGGTAAAGAAAAATATACCCCTCTTGCTTCTTTTAACCCAGTTTATAGTGGCAATTTAATTAAATTTTTAAAACCGAAATTTAAAAATATTCCCTTTTTAGGATAAACTTAAAGATCAGTTTTGAAAAATAAGCGATTTTTTCTCAGAAGCCAGTACCCGCGGCGCCCATGACCTAAGTTAGTGGTATGCATGGACATAGGAATATAGGGACGGAGAAATCGTTGCGGGAGGTGATCTCCTTACGGGATCGTTTGTCGCGTTCAGGG
Organism: Andrena hattorfiana; assembly: GCA_944738655.2. Classification (NCBI taxonomy): domain Eukaryota; kingdom Metazoa; phylum Arthropoda; class Insecta; order Hymenoptera; family Andrenidae; genus Andrena; species Andrena hattorfiana. The sequence goes on from OX122893.2 coordinate 6,167,628, forward strand.
CTCGGCGGGCTTCAGTTACCGCTTATGGAGGGGGAAACACCTGCAAGAGCAGTGGTTATGGCCGGTATTCGTAGTCGCTACTTATTCTTAAGCAAATGCTTAAACATGCGGCATCCTCTACTAACCTAGTAGCTAATAAAGGATGCCGAATGCTTAAGCATTTGCTTAAGAATAAGTAGCAATTATGAATACCGGCCTATGTGTCATGAACTGTGCCTGCGGCACGGAGCATGCGTAGAATGCAACCAATCAAATCCAGGCAGATGAAGGTGCTCCCCCCTCCCCCCTCAAATACATATTCCCTTCGCCAAAAGTCGCAACTATTTCTTCGTCCCTATATTCCTATGTTGTGGTGACATCAGTGTCACCAACCCTACGGATTTTTCCGTGGATCTACGGATTTTTTACTTTATTTACGGATCTACGGATTTTTTACCTTTTTCATGCGTTAGTGTTACTGTTTAATTTGACCCACAACAAGAGCTTTTCATCACACTTAATCGCTGGAATTGAAGCTATTATTTTCTAGTTCTACTACCCTGCATTTTGAACGAATACAATAGAAATTAGCAAAGTTGATTTCAGAATCTTTGCATGTGAACTTTTTTAATTCCTTTCCGCGAATTTACGTTGGGACGAAAGTCTTTGGCGAAAACGACTTTCGGGGAAACATTGTTTTTGGGAAAAGCTCTCGTACTGAAGTGGAATTAGTAAAAGTCGATTTCACAACTTTTGCACGTGAGTTTTTTTCGTAATTTGTGAATTTTTGTTGTGACAATTTTTTTGAGGATGTTAGGGGAGGGTCGAAATATAAGATTTCTAGAAAGGATTTCGGAAAGGACGATTTCCATGAGCAAGGGAATTAGCTTCTTTCATACATGTAATAATTAACACTTATGAAGAAAATCCGTAGATCAACGGATTTTTCAAAGGGGGATTTACGGAATTATACGGAATGTTGAACTTTTCTCTACGGATTTTTAAAAATCTCGTTTGGCAACACTGGGTGGCATGCCACCTGTCGCTATCCTTGTCGTACACACTAGCTCTCTCTCTTTCTCTCTCGTATATTCCACCTAGCACTATCCTTGTTATACATACTTCCTTTCTCGTGTAGCTCTATCATGCAACCTACACCTACATCATGTGTTCCTATTAACTAAGGCGAATTTCCGGATCTAAACGCATGTGAAGCGCCACAGACAGAATATACTTGTAAACAAGTACGTACATCGTCGTCGATATGAACCATTTCTGTAACCTCCCTTGCGATAATTAACGAATGGTTCTTAAATAACTTCTGTGGCTATTAGTCTCTCGCAACAGAACTTCAAGATGAATACGCGCAATTTGATGAAATGGAGAATTATAAGATCGCTAGAGTCAAAGTTTATTTCGGACATCCATATGGTTATTGTACATGGTAAGTCATTTGTCACTTTATTAATTCTTCTTATTTCCTAGTTCTCTCTTTACGTTGTCCCTACTAGTTCATTCTAATGCTAATTGCTCTGTATCACGATACAGGCCATTTAGGCAGTGCGGCTCTAATTGTAACGAAGGATGGAAAAGTGTATGCAGTAGGAAATAACGAATCTGGTTGCTCTGGAACTGGTGATACTTATAGCACTCTTTGTCCGACAGAAGTTACAGCATTATCTGGAAAAGATATCAAAACCTTTGCGTGTGCCGCAGATGAAGTTTCAGCCCTTACAGAGAAAGGAAAGGTATAATGTAAATGTAATTGGTGCAAAAATTCTCAAAGTACTTTTCGACACTACCATAATTAATAAGGTGAATTGTGCGAAAGGTATATTCATGGGGAAAACGCAATAGTACGTTACACGGATATAGACCAACTTGTGAAGATTTCACGCCGACTCTTGTAGAAGGGAATCTAAGTAACACATTTGTCGTTGATGTAGCCTGTGGGAAATTTCACTCCGCAGCGCTCACAAGCGACGGGAAGGTAAAGAGAAAGCTTCAAATTAAGGGCAGTGTAGTTCTCGGTAACAATCGGAGACTACATGTTTAGGTATATACATGGGGTCAGAATGCGTCTAGACAAGTAGATGGCAAGGATTCCTCGAATAGAAGTGTACCTAGGGAGGCGAGTGTTGTTACGTCGGTGGACAATAAATTTGTTAATGTCCGTTGCTGTTCTGCATCGACTATGGCAGTCACAGACAAGGGAGAGGTTTACAGTTGGGGTAGTAACGCCAAGGGTGAATTGGGACTCGAAGGTTCTACCAATGTAATAGGTGTACATAAAGTTGGGATACCTGCAAAAGTTGCAATAGGTATTACTGAATTTCTGCTTTGCCACACGCGTTCCAAATCGTTTCAAATATTAATAATGTACGCTTGCAGGGAAAATAGCCTGTGGCCAGTCGCACACTCTTGCACTGAGCAACGAGGGAGACCTCTATGTCTGGGGTGACAACACTCACGGACAACTGGGCCTTGGCAATCAAGTTACTTCTTGGTCTCCAGTTAAGGTAAAATAATGCGTTGTAATTATAAAAGAAGCAATTCGAAGTAATGAATATGTTTTCAGCTACAAGTGGAAGAAATGGGCAAGGTGTTGGATATAGCGGCTACCCCTTTCGATGACATAAGTGTCGCTATGTGCGAACACAATCAGATATTTATCTGGGGCCTGTGCCTAGAACAAAGCCTTTTAGTACCAACACGTACTCAGTTTGACAATTTGCACGATGCTTTTGCGTATTGCTCGTTGTGTGCTGTCATGCATCAGCCGTTAATTGATTCCGATGAAGGACAAGAAATGTGCTTAACGGATCACCTGAGACAAGCGTTTGATGATGTGGTACGTATATCTCGCGTATGATGGTATACGTACGTTTAACTATTTTTATAGTTCATTTTGTCCGTCTGTTCAAGACAAGTTCTGATCTGATTGTACGTGTGGGAGGCAAGAATATTTATGTATATAAGGCTATTTTGAAGATACGTTGCTCGTACTTTAGAACCATGTTTAAAGAACACGGTGCAGAGAACGATCAGAGGTAGGTCGGTTAATTGTATACATGTAGGGTAAACGCACCAGTAAATGAACACTTAAGGCTAATGAATGAACACTATTATAAAATTATGTTTGCAGCGCGATTTATTCCACGTGCTGCAAACATTGTTTGGATATGAAGCAACAAATGAAAAGAAGTCTCTGATTAATTAGTTGCTTACTTTAGTAACTTATTTTACTCATTTTAATAAAAAATGTCCATTCACTGGTACGTCCACCCTATACAAGGTGTTGCTCTACTGACAGTCAATATTCTAGAGCAGTGATGAGCCACCTGCAGCTGCATTTGACCTTTCAACTACTGACCTGCGGCCCGCCAGGACTTGTGGGCCGCAATTGTTTCAATTTCAATTGTAAATCTATATCAGAAATAAGAAATTCACCCCATAAATTAAAATTCTTTGATTAGTATATTTATGTATTTAATATTGCGGCCTGCGTAGGGTATTAGGTTTCCACTTTTGGGTCACTACTGGCCGAAGGTTGCTCATCACTGCTCTGGGGGTGATTATACAGGCGAAAATAAGACGCAAATCAAAAGTCACGAAATTGCGGTAAAGGCTTCATTTTCCAGAAAATTGACTTCGAATTTCTGGAAAATAGACTTCGAATTTTTGGAAAATTGACTTTGAATTTCTGGAAAATTGACTTCGAATTTCTGGAAAATTTACTTCGAATTTCTGGAAAATTTACTTCGAATTTTTGGAAAATTTACTTCGAATTTCTGGAAAATTTACTAAGAATTTTTGGAAAATTTACTTCGAATTTCTAGATAATTTACTTCGAATTTCTGGAAAATTGACTTCGAATTTCTGGAAAATGAAGCTTTTACCGCAATTTCGTCACTTTTGATTTTGGTCTTATTTTTGCCTGCATAGTCACCCCCTAGAGTATTGACTACCAGTAGAGAGACACTCTGCACATAGCGTTTGCTGATAAACTATTACTTGCAGTGTCATAGAACATGAAGAATTTTCCTACGACGTGTATAAAGCATTTCTTGAATACTTGTACACAGATCAGATTAATCTACCTGCAGAGAATCTCCTAGGTACTTATTTAATGGTGTTTTTCAGTGTTATGAAACATGTATTATAAATTGTTCTTTGTTTTTTCAATAAGAACTTTTAGACTTGGCGATCACTTATTCCGACAGTATACTAACAGATCGTTGCATAGAGTTGATAAAAATGGAGATCAAAGTTGCAAACGTGATTTTATTTTACAATGTTAGTATTCAACTTAAACTTAAAGTAAGTAACACTCCGCTCGATGTCTTCCACAGTTCGAGGGTTGTTAAAATATCTGCAATGTTATACGTTTCTAGGCGTTGGAGGAGTTTTGCTTCAATTTTATCCTGAATAACTTGACTGCAGTGGTGGAGACACCCGACTTTTCCAAACTAGATGAAGTCACGTTAAAGTCTTTCATACTTAAAGCCGGCAAAGCGAGAGCTTTTAAATCATAAGTTGTAATATAAAACGTATAGGGTAACTGATTCGTAACAGCTGTAAATATTCATCGGTTTCTCTATAATTGTTAATATGGCGCACCACCAAAGAGAAAGATAATTCCGATCGTTAAAATAGAGACGAGTATTCGGCTCTACCTTCTCGCTAGTCGCGTCTTCAAGGTTCCTTTAAGTTTCTCATTCCCATTACAGTGCATTTATTCGTTAACGTATTACATTAAGTTAGACATAGTATGTAAAAACTTACTCATCCGTTTGATTCGACGACGAAGTTAAATTCCGTACTCGTCGCTTATCGGCCGATACGTTGCGTTTCCTTTTTTATGCACAGTTTCGAATAAAATTCTTTTAAATCCCTATGACTGCCTACTTCCGTTCACCTACCGACTGCTTCCTTGCCGAGGGGATATACGATCAACAGACTTTATAGCGCTATCGTTCGTACATTATTTTTATTACGATATTCTCAATATATACAAGCAGTAAATTTTTCTTGTTCGTATAATATGTCCGTAACTACTGATTAATAATAGTCAATAATGGTATTTAATAAATAATCATTAATGCTTTATATTTATATTCATATATTCATATGTATAGGTAATATTAAAGTATTCGGTTTGCCGTTTGGAAAGTTATTATGTGTCTTTATTCCGCGCGTCGTTCGCGACTGCGGTGCCCGTTGCATTTCTCTCATCCCCTTCGATTCTCCTCTCGGCAGAGTAATTCCTATCGAGATCGTAGCCTGGCGACCGCTTTGTCCGATAGGTAATAACCGCCAAATTTCATTTACAGTTTACACCATTCCCTTGGGAGGAGAATTTCAACGAACGAAACAGGCCGGTCACGAATCTCATTAAAGTTTCCGTGCCACTGCGAATTTCTGGCCGATACCATCCGAGACTTCCGCCTGCGCGTCGTCAGTGCTTCTCGGAAATATGTCTCGATCTTTCGTCAACACTGCCAGCTACATTCGTCGGAAGCCTCGGATAGTAATATTCTTGGAGTATCATAAGACACGGGGGCAGGGAAAGTAAAGTACATCGACTGCATACCGGGCAGACGCAGCCCTTTGGCGACCGATTGCATCGAGAGTCGCTATCCAATACGACAGTGAACGAGAAAATGCGAGATGATGCCCCTTAGAGGATGTCGTATTGAATTCGATCAGCTATTCGGCTAGGATAATTAATTAGTTTCTCTCTCTCTCTCTCTCTCTCTCTCTCTCACGCACGCACAAAGGCTCTCTCTCTCTCTCTCACTCTCGTAGTTAATTAGAGCGTATTTAGGCCTGCGGGCTACTTTTCCAGCGACTCGCTGTGAATCCCATTGACAGAAGTGAGATTTCTCTCGTCTCGACGAAGGAAGGAAAAAAGAAAACAATAATCTCGTCTCTCCGTTGCTTCTCTCGCAATCGGTAGTCGTCGGCCCTCCATCCTCCCCTTTCAATCGTACCAGCGACCTTAACACCGCTCCCCTTCGCCCCCCTCCTCCCTGGACACGGTGAGATCCTGTCTCCATGCGTATGTCATTCCTTGAAACAAGATATGTACACGTGTTCGGGGCGCATGATATTTACACGAGTTCGCTGCACGCTGGGATATATCGATCGCTTCAAGCTTCCAACGATCCGCGGGACCGCGTCCTCTGTTGTCGTCACGATTCCAAGCGTTACGATTATCCTGTCCAACGACCGAAGGGGGGGGGGGTGGCGGGGGGTATTGAAGAACAGCAATGACCGCAAAGCGCCGACGAGCTTCCCTTCGCCTCGATGGAGCTCGATGTTTCCTCGTCGTCGTTCAGAGATGAGCTACGGGCGCAACGTGCACGATTGCGCGCGTTGTAGGTACAGCGATCGGGGCCGTTTCTCGCGATGGTCGAGGGAGGACCGGCGTCAAACGTTTCGCCACGTTATTGTACATTACGTTGCATATTACATACAGGGCCACGGTTTATATATTCGTGACGTGACCGCGGGTGTTCCCCTTCACCTCGAAACCTTCAACCCGCTTTACCGTCGCGCCTCGTCGCGCTCGCCACGTAGAGACTCCGCGAACTAGAAGCATATCGACGACGATTCGTTCTTCTCTTTTTCTTCTTCTTTCCCGTTTTGCTCTTCTGCTCGAATTCACTCCGGCGCCTGGCGCCGAGCTGAATGACCGTTTAGAGTCTTTTATACAGACTTCTAATAAATCGTTCTGGAACATCTGCCTGCTACTCAGCGTCGATCCCTCTCTCCGCGGCTGGCTTTATAGTTTTGATTCGCTGGTTTGATGATTCTAGAACCTAACCCAACATTCGACGAGCCTCCCGGACCGCGTGCGGCACCCTTCGAACGTTCTCGGTCGCCCGTGGCGCTGTCGTGGCTGTAGGCCAGCGGTTCGGAAGTTAACCGAGAGATTCGTTATCTAAATAGAAAGTTATTTAAATAACGAATCGAGTAAAAGATACTTTATCTTTGTCTGTCGTCGAATAAAGATAATTCGAGTTATCTTTAGAGTAGCGCATAAAATCTTTATCTTTTATTCGAACTCAAAGTTTTTATTTAAATAAAACGTTGCCCATCTCCGGGCTCCGGCGTCGGTGACTAGGGGGCAGGGAGAATCGGGAAGCGGATCGTTTTACAGAATACTATGGATCGCAGACCGTTCCCTTGCCTGACAGCACAACAGGGAAGAAAACGATCGGGAGGCGGACGAAGAAGAAAAGAGAACGGCGGGAATCCTGCGGCAAAGGGCAGTCGCCTATAGCGACGTTCGCTCGGCTGCATCGAGGCGGCCCAAGGATATGGACTAAAAATCAATAAGAGACTAAAACGGGCTTCCTGGAAACGTTCCAGCCGACGCGATTCTTCGAGTTCCTCCTCTGTTATGTGCCATCTATCCAGATAAATCTATCGAAGTTACTCCGCCGTGGACCCACTTGGAACTCGAGCGATCGCTGCTAAGCGAAATCGATGATAACGAGGGAGGGGGCTCGATGGCGTCGTAAAAAAGAATTTTCGAGACACGTTGCTCTATTTGCCAACGACCGAGATAACGTGTCTACCGTATATACCCCGTCGCTTTCTCTATTACCGAGGCGGCAAGAATCCTCCCGACGGTCCCGACGTGCTTCGGTAGCTTTTGGTCGTCGAGGCAGCGTTCGAGCAGAGATGGGCAAACAATTATTTCAAATAAAAAGTTGATTTCGAATAAAAGACAACAATTTTATTCGAGACTCATCAAATAAAAATAAGCCAGAGCTACTTTTATTTGAAACGTCACAAATAATTTTTTTGTTTGACGGGAATTTATCCGACGGCCACAAATAATTTTTTTTATTTGACGGGAATCTCATTTTAACCTTGAAATAATTTTGTCGCTTTTTCATTCATTTGTATTTGGAAATTATTTGAAGCTCAAATAACTCTGGGAGTAGAGAGCGAGAGAGGGGGGGGGGGGGGAGCGTGTGCTAGAGAGCGGTAAGTAGGAAAGCATGATGCGAGGAGGTAGTTGTTAGAGCGAGAGGGAACGGGGATTAGAAAGAGAGGGGATATTAAGAACGAGCCTCTCGCTCCCTCCCGTTCCCTCTCGCTCCCTCCCGTTTCCTCTCGCTCTAGCGACTACCTACTCGCATCATGTTCTCCTGCTTACCGCTCTCCAGCACACGCTCCCCCTCTCTCTCGCTCTCTACTCCCAGAGTTATTTGAGCTTCAAATAATTTTCAAATACAAATGAATGAAAAGATGACAAAAGTATTTCAAGGTTAAAATGAGATTCCCGTCTAATAAAAAAATTATTTGTGGCCGTCGGATAAATTCACGTCGAACAAAAAAATTATTTGTGACGTTCCAAATAAAAGTGACTCTGGCTTATTTTTATTCGAAATAAAAATAGCTCTGGGTTATTTTTATTTGATGACAAATAAAGATAAAGTCTCTTTTATGTGATACGTTATTTAAATAACTTTTTATTTAAATCATGCCCATCTCTGCGTTCGAGTCGAAAAAGGCCGCGTCAAGGCGATCGCGTGTTTTGGCGAATCGAAGAAATTAATTAACTGTCGCCGCGCAATTGTTTATAAACTGTTCTCTTCTCGCGCTTCCCCAAAATCCGCGACTGCCTTCAAGCGACAAACGTGTTCAGGACGCACTGCCACCTGTCCGTCCCTTTGAGCACTTTTAATCGCTCCTCGTTCCGAGTGCACGCTCTCGACGAAAAGACAGGCGACAGTCGGTAGCTCAAAGGGTTCCTGGAATTCACCTTGATTCCGGATCGATTTGGATAACCTGACGCGACCCGTTTGTCGCGGAGAAAGAGGGTACGCGTCTCTGTGCTGTCCCGCGTATCCGGCTGGCGTCAGGATAATCCAAGGTCGATTGTCCGTCGAATCTCGATGGACAGGCTCGCGTTGTCGCTCCCTTCGTTTCGCGAGCCGCGATACTCGCGCCTGACAAAGTATGTACAAACATACGACGGTTCCGTCCCTAAAGTAATATATATATATATATATATATATCTATACACGCTACATATGTATATATTTATATGTATATATGCACGTATTTATATATGTATAGTATGTATAATGTTATTATACATAATGCATTGAAATCATCGCAGTGAGTTTTAACGCGGGCAAGGTGGACACACGTACACGCACGCACACGGTCCCCCATGCGCGCCAACCAGATGGCAGACCGATCCAATTACCATCGGCCGATCATGGAGAAGCAACGCGTTACCAGCAAATCGCGATGGTAACCCTTCCGACGCTTTGGACATCCGCCGTGTGCGGGAATTCGTTCGCCGCGAGCTGTTAACCGTGCGCGCCGAACGCCGATGGGCGTCCTCCGCCGGCGCGTCGCCGAGTGCTCGCAAACGCTCCCGCGGTACCGAGAGGCTTAATAGAGCTGGTCGTGGCCGAGAGTATCAAAAACCGAAGTAAGAAGCGCCGCTGGCGTGTGGCCAGGAGGTGCGAAGGGGAAGGAGGAGGGAGCGGGGAGACGATTTCGACGATTGGACGACGACCAGCAGTCTCCCCCTTATCATCTGCAATCCTCTCAGAAGTGGCTCTCCTTTCGTACGGAGGATGTTCCCTTAAGAAAGAAATCCCGGCCGGATGTTCCCTTGAGAAAGAGGGCAGCGAAAGAAAGAGATGTTCGCGAGCGTAAACGCAGGAGCAATATCCGGAGTATTAAACGGGTACAGATGGAAATCCTTTCAATCGAACGACCTACTTCAACGCCATCATCCGCTACGATTCACGCCAAGTCTCCCCCGACAATAATTCCACATTTCCCCAGAGCGCCCGGCTTTAAACGAATCTTCAACGCAGACTCGCTATCCGGCACGCTCCGCCATCCCCAAACGCTCGAGCTCGATCTCGATCTCTTCGCGGAGAAACGCGACAGACGTTCTCGCATCCCCCCCATTCGCGCGTGGACCGTATCGTAGAAGCTGATACCGTTTTACAGACTCGGGCGTGGACGAGGATTCCTCGTTTCGTTACGAGTAGATGCAATTGGCTGGGTTCTACGATCTTTAGCCGGGAGCGTCTCGATTCAGGCGCAACGGAGTGGCGCGAACGGTAGTATCGAAAGTATCCCTCATCGAGCGTTGTGCATACGTGCGCACAAAGGAGAAGTGCACGCGTATACGTGCGCGCACGCGGTGCCTTTCTACTTACAGTATTAGTTCCTAGAAATCGTTAGCTTTTAGATTAATCTTAATTAACTTAGCCTGCGTTCGTGCACCCTTCCGTCACGATCCTAGCGAGGAGAAGGGCGGAGGCTGGGAGAGAGGAGCATAGAGTCCCGCGATCCCTTCGTCTCCTCTCCGTCCTTCTAGCGTGCGCTTCCACCGACCTCCTCGTCGATCGTGGCCCGAGAAGAGATCGACACCCGCGTCGTGGATCGTTCGTCCCGCTGGATCACGTGTCTTTCTTCAAATTCGCTGTTTCGTTCTGCGACGACGCTGGTCCGGTGGCCAGGCACGCCCTGATGGAGCCTCCTGTACCTTTTCTCTTCAGTTTCTTCGATTGCAGAGTCACGAGAGAGCCCGAGCTTAATAGCTGATGTTCCACCCGAAGATGCTCGCGCGGAGGAAAGCGTCCGATAAGGAAAACCGTCGTCAACTGCTGGAAGAACGGATACTGCGACGCGTCCCTCGGCTCTGGGCACCGCGGGCCCAAAGAGGAGCGACTGCTCGGGGCGCAGAGGCAGAGTTGGGCATTATTCGAAGAAATTTTTATTTCTGTTTTTTTATTTTTATTCCAATGATCTCGAATATGAATCTTAATATAGGGGAGAGTTGCCTGTATTGGACCGGCTCCTAGATTGGACCATTTGTGTATCTCGATAAACAAATATATTGCAGTGTTTTTTTGGCTACATTGATTTAGGAAGTGGAGATGGAACTTGCGAGAACAGCGATACGGTTATTCATTAGTTTGTCGTTCACCGTCGTCGAAATATAGAAACACGTGGTGCGCGATCATTATTTTTCGTGCTATTTCAAGTGAATTTCTTTCTACAATTTATAAGTACCATAATTTTAAACGATACTAGTGTAAAGTGTACTGTCTTAGCTACAACTTCGTGTCCTTACTTTCCCATATTCGTATAAGTGTAACAATGAAAGCATATCTTTTTTATGTAACCAACAAGTTGCCGAATATTGGACCATCACTAGTTGCTTGAATTGGACCGGTCCATTTTAGGATACAATCTATGTCATGGTAGCGAGAAGTTAAAATCATACTAAAAAAATTTAAAAAACAATTAAAACCGACTTCAAAAAAATAAAATTGCACTAAAAAGTAAAAAATAATTTTTTCCCTTATTTAATCTACGACTCTCATATTTTTTAAGTCGACGCCAGATTTACACAGTGTAAATGATGAGGCACCTAGTTAAAAAATATGAGAGTACCGTAGATTAAATAAGGGAAAAAATTATTTTGTACTTTTTAGTGCAATTTTATTTTTTTGAAGTCGGTTTTAATTTTTTTATTTTTAACTTTTTAGTTTTATATATATTGACACAACATGCTGAGGAGATATGTGCGTACGTACATAAAATAATAATAATTAGGTGACAATAGTCTTTATTATTAACCAGAACTGGCAAAATATTGCGCCAATGTTGATGAAGTGTAGGATGGGATCACCGAGGCATCGCCCTCTTTCGAATAAAAAAAGAATCATCAAAATCGGCCCATATTCTTGGGAGTTATGCGGGGACAAATATAAAAAAAAAGCATCAAAACAACGACTATTGCACTACGTGCACCGTAAGATGCTTGTTGCTTCCTGTTTCTATTTTTTTCAATGCCCTGATCAGTGTTTTTTAGATTGTATATTTAAATTCATTGATTTTTAGGAGCGGTCCAAAGTAGGAAACCGGTGGTTCAAATTACGAAACCGGTTGCCTGGAATGGACCGAAGTCATTAGTTTAGTTTTTTCGAGATATTATTTTAATCACATATTTTATCAACACACCAAATACATGATAAAATCTACATAAAATGTAGATCTTTTTCCCGTTTATGTTTGCTTTCTTCAATCTGTTAGGTCCATGTAGGAGAGAAAAATAAAAAAGTGGTCCAACATAAGCAACCTTCCCCTATAAAGCAGAAAGTGTTTGTGTGTTCGCCTAAAAATTTTCGAACGGTAAACTCTGGGCTCACGAAATGTGTCCCACCTCGTTATGCCCAACTAATCCAGATGATTATGACTATTTTCGCAGAAAACAAATAAATAAGAAATATCTTTTTACAAAATCAGAATCTAAATTTCGAGCGAAGTCATGTAATAAAGCTAGTTGCGAATAGAATGCAGTTACTCGCGGATAACGAACACTTCTTTATTCGAATAACGCCCAACTATGCGCAGAGGGCTCGCGGTCGAAAGGTTTAAGGTGCGACCTTCAACGACCAGGCTGGAAGAACGGACGCGTGTTCCGGGTGTAAAATCGATGAGGGTGCCGCGTGGAGAACAGAGCGCACGGGAATGCGGGAGGGCAGGTAGGAATCCGCCTCCCGAACGGATCCGTGGCGGTCGTTTCGTTTCGATCGAGCGGAACGTTTAATACAGCCTCGGCCGGGCCTGCATTCGCCGTCGCGCCGTAAAACTTTACGGCCGCCGCTGCGACTTTGCGGGCCGTTATCGCTGCGTGCACATAGCGGAACTGACGAAACTGGCTCATCCAAGCGATCGATCAACGCTATCCGGCGAAACGAGACGCGCCGTGGAGCTATCGTATAACTCTATCGCCGTGAAACTTCGCGCGCTTCGACGAGGGAAAGGACAGTCGAGTGATACGCCGCGTGTCGCGAGATGAGAAGCGCGGCGGACTTTGGGGAGTTGCACATTCTCCCTCTATCGAATCATCTGTGCGAGCTGGCCGAGCGCGATTCTCAATTCTATCGAAGCTGGACTCGCCTGAAAATTAATCCCCGAATCGGGTCAGCGTTTTCGTATTTCAACAGCGGCGATTCAACAGCTGGACGAGCACTCTGGTGTACAATAAACCCGATCGTCAGCGCGACTGGTCTTCCTTAGACGACGCCGCGCGTTCCGACCTGCCGATGGTCCTCACAGAGACTTTCCCGCAGCGACAATATCGGTTGGGCCGGATGGCCTAGCCCTCGGGTCGCTCCACGGCGTTTAAGTCTCCGCAATTTGTACGAATGCGATCGACGCTGCAGTGGCTGCACCGCATTACAAACATGCGCGCGTACAGCCGGCCGCAGAGCATATAGATCGAATTGCGGCTCGCGTTACTCTGCCTCTGTGCGTACAGGCAGCCGCGGCTCCGATAACCGCGCGGCTCGATTAAGGGGACCCTCCGGTTAAAGGTTTTCAGAAAATCCATTTCTTTTTATATATATTTTTTGTAACGTAATGTCCCGACAATACCCTGCGAAAGTTTCGCACCAAAATTCGTAACGGTGTAGATTTTACAGCCGCGTACCTAATTCAAGCTCCGAACGCAGACGAGAACACTCTGAACGCGTTTCTCTCGAAACACGACATTTCGAAACGGTAACCACGATTTCAGAAGAACTAACGAACCGATTCAAATAAATCTTGGAGCATTTGATTGGTAACTCGACTCGCTATCGTAGCATCCTATAGTATCATTTTTTGAAACGCGGGGATTTTTTTTATTTGCAAATTTGTGCGGAAAATTACCCGCTGTTTTGCACTACTTGGTTCACATGTGCAGCAACATTGTAGTTTTGGTCCTTTTTGCCCTAACAAGGGATGCTGATTGAGAGCAATTGAAATAAGTTTTGAGAAATTGTTCGAATTTTTTATTTCGGAGGATGCTGTGAGTAAATTTCCTGGTTACCGTTTTGTGGCTACTCTTTTTGGCAGCGCTGCACTAAGCGCCACCTAGACAATGCATCAAGACCGAAAACACGAAATAAATTTTTTTTTGCATCCTAACGAGTGTATCAATAAATGTTAAAAATATTTATCAGGCTATGCTGTAGCCTCTTCCCGTAAAAAAATCATAAAGAACACCTGTTTTTTGACCGAAGGGTCCCTTTAAAACGGTGATTTCCGTGGTCTCGGGAGAAAGGAAGGAAAAGTATCACAGCTCCGATCGCGGACGGTAGTCAGGATCGATTTCAGGACCGGCGAAATTCCGCAACGACGAGTCGGTCGTGGAGGAACGCGAAGCGAGGCGCGCTGCGGCCGCCATGCAGGCGAGCCCGTGCCTCAGGAACAGAGGAGGATAACGGACGAGCGGATAATGGCCGTCCGTTTTATCAAATTTTCCAACGGCCGGGCCGAATTATCTTGTCGGGTATATCCAGGGGAGGAGTGCGTCCGGCGATAACGTCCGGGTCGACAGCGACCTCGCTCATAAAATAAAAGCCCCGATCCGGTGTGACCCACATTGCTCCGCGTTGCTAGTAAAAGGCCAGGGATGCTCGTGGCGAACGAGCAGCCCGCGAACCCTTCCTCGGCTCTTCCGTCGCGGACAAAAACTTGATGGTCCAAAATTTCTCTCGCGAACGGACGACCGATCTCTCCTGCCTGTCCACCCACCCTCTGTGTCCGTCGAGTCCGAATCTACTGGCCAGAGTTTGGAACACGGGCGACAAGCGAGAGAACTTTCGCGGGGGAAGAAATCGGGGAGGAGCAATCGACGCGGTTAAAGAATCCTTTCCCCGCCGGGATTTCTCGGCCGATCGTTATCGCCGGCCGATTCGTTCCAATTAAGGCTGAGTGGAGGGGAAAGGATGCGATAAGTGAAATTACAAACCGCGGCGGAAAGTGGAGTATTTACGACGACGGTGTTACATCGGTCGCGTGAGTAGTCGGAGTAGGTCAGACGGTTTACGACGTCCATTCGATCGCGTCCGGATGATTGCGTTCCAGGGCGTCTTCGGGCGAGACGCGTCGGAGGCCCGCGTCCCTCGGAGGGACACCTTCTTGGGCGATCCATCAGCGACACCCTCTTCTCTCGAGCGTATATATATATTTGTGTAATACGTTTTCTCACCACGTGACTCTGCAAAGTTACCGATCATTCTCGTCCCCGTGCAACCCCCTCCCAGGTGCGGAGGCTCCGTGAGAGGCTCGCCAGCCACAGCTCCTCGGATCGCCAGGACCCCGTCCGTCGGTCGCCACTCTCGCGAATCCCCGAACGGGAAGGAAAGAAAGATGAAGAGGGAAGAAAAGAGGGAGAAATAAAAGAGCACTTCTCGCTGACACGTCGGTCCAAGGGGGTCCTCGAGTCGTCCACCTGTGCTGCACAGTTTCTACAGTCACCCCTCGAAGAGGCTTCCGTAGATCTGTTGATTCCAACGAAATCCCCCCTCCCCCCTCTCTCTCTCTCGCTCTCTCTCACCACCGTAAGCAGAGGCTCGACGACCGCGCGTGGCCGATCGAGCGCACTCGTCTGCATTGATATGTCTGTTTTGCTTCTCGCCTCGTCGTCAGCGGTACCGTCGCCACCCTTTACAAGACCGTCGCGTCGACCGTTCCGCTCCTCTGTGCACGACCGTTCCCGCGTCTCGCTCGGCCGAGCCTGGCTTCCTCAACGATCGAGGACGGTCCGAACAGCCGGTCGCAGGAGCTAGACGAAGCCTCTGGCGTCGAAGATCGGCGGCACGCCGTCGGCCCACCCGACCGCGATCCTTTGGTTGAACAGGCCGCCGAGCAGCACCAGGCTCACTACCAGCAGCAGGTGACCGCCGCCGTCCAGGCTGCTTCCGCTGCACGTCTCCTTCGAGGCCAACTCCAGTTTCGCTGCAACAGAAACCGCAGGCACGTTTGGATTCTCCAATTCACGAACACGTCCGTGAGATTCGTTATATTTCTTCCGCGCTTGAATTTCTTAGCGTCTAAGCTCGAGCCGAAAGAAGCGCCCCCGTGCCTCGCGAACGTTTAACGGGCTTTCGCTCGCAGCCGTGGGGGCCGTTTCGACGCGGACGTTCGGCAAAGCGCGCGGGACAATGGGAACGGCCAGGCTGACGCGGAACAATCAGCGCGAAACCCGCTCCTTTGACGCAGCGGCCAGATTAATCGGGCGGATATGAAAGTAATAAAAGGTGGATCTCCTGTTGTTCGACGGCCCGTGAGCACGCGGTCACGGCGAATAATTCGGGGCAACGGAGGCGGGCAGCGATGACGCGGATTACGGGCGACAAAGAATTAATCTGGCTTTGTGCGGAATGGCCGGTGCGTCGCGCGAAACCGGGTGCGGCCGGGAAATTCAATTAAAATTCACGGGATAATCGGTGATTACGACAGCTCTCGTCGAAATTGCCCGCCGAGTAATTAATACCCGCGGTCAAAGGATCGCGCCGACCTCCAGCTCTTTGTAACATATTCGAGGGGTCCTCTCAGCTTCCCGGGATTCGATATTAACCTTAGAATTGTCTCGCTGCAGGACTCGGACCCATAGCCAGACTACCAAGCACCGTCAGGGGAAATATTTCTTTCCTGATTCACCCGCAACAGGAAGTATGAAAGTTAAGGGGACTAGGCAGTCGAAAAATCGATTTTTTATTGCATTTTCCGAAAGTACTATCTTTTCTCAATAAAATACCGCTTGGTTTATGGTAAAATTCGCGAAATTGTAGATTTGGCAGCTAGAAACGTCAAGCGGTAGCCTATAACGTCGCCTTTCTCAGAAACTTTAAACGCGTTTTTCTCGAATATTTTTTTCTCTTCATTTTTTCCTGATTGCGAACGAATGGAGGTTCAGATCGACTTGGAAAAAATTACAGGATGTGTAAAATATGTGCCATTTCCGGGCAAACCTCTGATATGGTCTGTAAAAATTCGAGATTCTCATAAAAAAATTAAGAAGTCACCGGATTTTAGTAGCGCACAAACAGTGATGGTCCGCTACTAAAATCCGGTGACTTCTTAATTTTTTTTATGAAAATCTCGAATTTTTACAGACCATATCAGAGGTTTGCTCGGAAATGGCATATGTTTTACACATCCTGTAATTTTTTCCAAGTCGATCTGAACCTCCATTCGTTCGCAATCAGGAAAAAATGAAGAGAAAAAAATATTCGAGAAGAACGCGTTTAAAGTTTCTGGGCAAAGGCGACGCTATAGGCTGCCGCTTGCCGTTTATAGCTACCAAATCCACAATCTTGCGAATTTTACAATAAATCAAGCGGCATTTTATTTAGAAAAAAAATAGTACTTTCGGAAAATGCTATAAAAAATTGATTTTTCGACTGCCTAGTCCCCTTAAGGGAGCATAGTACTTTTTTTGCTTGGAAATTAAGCATTCTTAATGAATTTTTTTCTGTATGAAACTGAAAAGCTAGAAAGATGGGGTTTGTGGCGAATGAAAGATCACTGTTTGAAAGTATTAAAAGAATTTTTATTAAAGAACAAACACCTTCCCTCCCCACGCTACAGTCGCTCAAAGTTGGTCTCGCGTTGGGCAAACTGTAATCTAATTACAAATTACAAATTACGATTGAAATGTAATTGTGTAATTGTTTACACATTATATCTTGTAATCGTTAATTTGGGTAGTTCACCACAATTTTGTCGGATAACATGGCGGACTGTCAAACTGTAGTTATCGAATTTCGACACTGAAACTGTAGGTTTCACCGTCCAGCACTTTATTTTAAATGCGAAATTTAAGAATCGGCTCGGTCAACGACAGCAAAATGTCATAAATTTTAATGTCTTAATTTGTTTTTATCTTCCAGATAAGTAACTACAGAAGGCGGAATTCATGGCAGCAACTTTGAGCGACTATAGCAAGGGGAGGGAGTGTGCTTTTTCTAAATAAAAATTTTGTTAATACCTCCAAACAGTGATCTTTCATTTGCAGCAAACTCCATCTTTGTACCTTTTTATTTTCATATAGAAAACAATTCATAAAGAAAGCTTAATCTTAGGGAAAAGAAAGTACTATTAGCCCCTTAAGGCGGCTGACCAGCCGTGAATGCGAAGATGGTGAGTTCGAGTCTCATCACTCGAGGATCCTCTTTTCTCCCGCAATTCGGTGGAATAAATCGCTCGCAACAATCGCTGGGAAGACTCTGAACGCTGGAGGCTCGCGAGCAAATAACGCGTCGCGACGCAACGACCGCCAAGGTACCTCGATTGCCCGACGACGCTTAAAGGGAAACGACACCGTCGCTGCTCTAATTGCGAGTAACTACCGCTCGCAAACTTTCCACGAGCCTCGCGCGCACGTGACTCGCACAATGCGGACGTCCCTGCGGCTGGCTGTACCGTTCCGTCTCTCCCGACGGCGATCCAGGCAACAGTATCCCCGATTTCTCCGCGATCCGGATCGATCCCTAGGATACGTACAAAAACGGCGGTGGATCGTTGGCGGAGAAGAGAATCTCCAGTGCGCGAATCGGCGATCATCGCGTCCACGCGTGTTGTCGCGGCGCACACGTGTACAGGTGCACGCACACGTGCAGACGTGCGCACGTTTGCGCGCGCGGACGTGTCGCGGCGGCATCGATCCACCCTGCCGAGCGGCCAGTTCCAGCCCCGCACCCTCGTTTGCCCTGCTCGTCCGTTCGTTTCGTTCCTGGGTGCCACGATCAAAACCTACTCCCCTACGTGCCGTGCCCGCCCCTCCACCGACCTCCACCCCCCCTGGCTTTATCAGTGTTTTGTTCCCGAGGCGCGAGCGCCGATAAAGCTTGCCCGCCTAAACGAGCCACCCCCTTCTCCACCCTCGCCCCATTCCTCCACGTTTTCTCAGGCGCCTCGAGTTCCTTTTCCTTCGCGACGATAAGACAGGTAGGTGGCCAGTTGGACAGTTAGACAGGAGGGTGTTTCACTCTCTAGATATTGGTCGTTCAAGGTCGCGGAATGGCTATTCCACCCGAGGTTTATCCCTCGGCTATATCCGTATCCAATTATGTCGGACCCCCCTCGGATCGAAGATAGCGGAGGTCATGCCCGGTGTGATTCGTCCGAATCCTTTCGAGCGTCGAGCGCGTGGACCACGACGGAGTATCCCACGGACGGTGCGCGGTTGAGGACGGAAGGGGTGGCCTACCCCTGGCAAAAGGACGGAGAAGTTAGTATAACAAGGTCCTTCCTCGTTAGCATTACTCGGAGGGCTAGCGGGGGACCGCCTTTTTCCGTTCGCCTGCCTTTGCGGAGGACGTTAACAAGGGGAGCACGCTCCCACCTCGCGGGAGATTTAAGGAACTCCCCGCACGTCCTCGAGCGAGGGCTTCGCCAAAAGGGAACGTTGCCTTTAACGACATTATCGCTGCCAATACAAACAGTCGCTAGCTGGGTGTCTGGAGAAACGCGCGGGAGTTATCGAGCCTGGCTGTCGTCGATACCGCGGGGAGAGGATCGCCAAAGTGTTCCCCGGGGGATGTGCTCGATTTCACGATCGATTGGGAAAGTTGGCCGGGAAGCTGTAAGAGGAGCCGGTAATCAAACTTCGGCCCTCTCCCTCGCAGCTGGGCGAACTTCTCTGCCGACATATTTTCACTTAATTACTTTCCCGGAGCGGCTGTCGCCGGGTATCGCCGGGTTCTCCGCAACTTTCTCGGCGAAAGGAAGCTCGTGGACGTGGATAATCGCGGCGAGGACACTTTGCAACTCACGCCTCGCGGAATGATCGACGACTCCGCTTTCCCGGCGCGGGCAACAGATCTTTAGAACAGGTAGCCTGACCCAAATAAGCGTCGCGCTACATTATCCTTATTGCCAGCCGACGGTTTATAATTATCCAACCTGCCCGTAAATCCCCCGGCATTTTCCCGCCGCGCGCCAGTTGGGGGAAACCCTCCCCCGCAACATTAGCCCCGAGGTAAACGCGGAATAATTCACTCGGGGCTGTTGGAACCGAACCAAACAATTATCGCCGCGAACCGTATTGCGGCACGTCGAAACGAATTCGACCGGCAGTTAATTAAAAGAACGCCCGAGATCGCCGCTCTCCTCGAGAAGCGAGCGATCTTCTGCGTTCTGTAAGGGTTTGGGAACGGCCTGTCGTGCGATCGGCACATAGGTGGCGCCTCATTAAGGGGTCATACCTAGTCAGGAGGCCGAAAAGAGGCGAATGTTCGTGATTTTTTTTTAAAAAAGCGGAAGCATATACTTTTACAAATCTTTTTGCAATTAGGAAAACAACATTTAAAGAACATTTGGTAATTTTTTTGTATAAAAATATTTACGTTTATAATAAAATTACAAGCGACATCCAAGAATTTTCCAACATTATTCGCGCAAAAATCAGGACCTCATCTTTAAACAGCCACCATTTTGTTTTAAATTAATATTTCGGAAATTCCCTCCGTGAATCAGAGGATACATTAATATACTAACGAAATCTTTTTTGTTTTTTAATTTCAGATAATCTGCTCCCGAATGACAGTGCTCACCCCAAAACAAGTTTTTAAAAAGGCTTCTTGGATGTCGCTTCTAATTTTATTATAAACGTAAATATTTTTCTACAAAAAAATTATCAAATGTTCCTTAAATGTTACTCTTTTAAATGCAAAAAGTTCTGCATAAATATATGCTTCTGCTTTTTCAAAAAAAATTCACAAACTTTCGCCTCTTTTCGGTCTCCTGACTAGGTGTAACACTTTAAGGCGGCTGGGCAGTACGCTGTGAATCCGAAGATCCTGGGTTCGAGTCTCATTGCCCGAGGTCTCTTTTTTCGTTTACAGTTTGCTGGTCTCGATTATTTATTTCCTCGCGAAGAGCAGAAGAATTGTATGGAACTATTGCACCTTATCTCAGGACAATAAGGGCGGAAAGTTTCACGCGTGCACGCCGCAATTAGTTTCCGCGAGAATTCGCGCATCGATGGTCGAGAGTCAATAACGACGTCACAGCCGGTCGTCGGCAGTAACCATTATCAGTGACGCCCCGTTTCCTCCTCGCCATAGCGGGCAATCAATCAGTATACATATTTAGAGAGGGTACGCGTGACATTGTTCCCGCGATCGAGCTTCGTGTACAGTAATTAATCGCGTGTCGCGCACCGCGCTCCTTCAAACATCCAAGGCAACTTCTCGAATACGTCTAATTCCATCCTCGAACTACGAACCGAACAACTGCCTCGGCACGGAAATAGAATACAGTTATTAGCGTTAGAACTCGGCGGCTCGATACACCCCAGGAGCCGAGGAGATCCACGGGGAAGAGGAAGGAGCGCATCGGAGGCGGAAGCGTGCTGGGGAGGGCACGGACCAATCAATCTCATCGACGCTCGACCGAGAACTGCCAGCTGGTCGCAGTGTAAATGATCATTAATTCGATTGACCCTACGAAAACGAGTTCGAGGCCCGAATGAAAAGGTTACTCGGCGCGTTGCCTCGCGTACATCCAGGTGGGTACGTAACCGTCCGCCCGCGCCAACACAGGCGCACCCCTTGACATGGATTTCGCTTGATTGATTGCGAGTGGCTGTTCTTTATCGCTCTCCCGTCGCGATCCCGCGGATCCTCCTGGAAAGTGTGTTCCACCTGCAAATCGCCAGCTCCCGTTCTCCCGCGAAATCTACCGCGAGACTGACAGATGCCACGTCGCGCTTTAAAGCAGCCAAAACGCGAGATTCGTCAGGCGTTTAAGCTGACGCTCGTGGGCTCCGTGCCCCGGGCCACTGACGAGATCGCCCGCAGGCTAAAGACGTCGCCATTAGCAGCGCGGTGATTGTTATTAGGGGTGCGTTCGATCGGCGAGGGCGCAGGGTTGGGGCGAGAGCGGGCAGGATTTTGGACGGCAGTCAAACGGAGGGTTAAATACCGGCATAAATACAGTTTTATGGAGGGATCGTTAGCGAGGGATAGCGGCGTTATCGCGAGCGTAATCGCAGCGACGGGCCGGTTTGCGAGCGCTCGCGTTGGATCCCGCGCTGGCGCCGTGTCAACGGTAGGCTCCGTTCCGCCTAGATTGCGCGGAGCACGTCCGATGCAAGGGTGCATTTAGCTGGGGTGACGTCACCGCTGCGATAGACACCGGTATCGGTCTCACGGTTGCCACAGCCCGCCGTTACGCCAATGCCTCGAATTCGGATCGTTAGCGACGATGAAAATGACACCTCCGTCCGCTCCCGTGCGCCCATCGTCCGCACGCTGCGCGCCGGCTTTCGCCTCAAAGCTCCCCTTGATTTTATCAACCCATAAATCCTTGTTAACGGGCCGCCTGGACCGTCACCAGATACCTCGACCCGCTCGATCCCGTCCGCCGTTCCTGTCCACCTACGCCGAGGATGCAGCAGGATCGCGATTCGCGCGAGGGATCCTCGAGGTGCCTTCTATTCGACGAAGTCGTTGGGAATCGTCGCGCGAGGTACACGACGGCTTATCGAGCGCGTTAAAACGCTCGGCGGAGTGTATCTGCGGTTACGCCAATGGTTCACCGTGTAAACGGGCCATTAGTGCTCGTGACAACGACACGTCCCCGCGGCTCTGCCGTCTACCTTAACCGCCGTGCGGTTAACCTTTCCAAGCCCACCGGCGTAATTATAAAGCAATGCCGCGACGTCGTTGTTCTATTTAGAGGGTCGCTGCGCCAGATCAGGGAATCGCATCTGCCGCATATGCGGGCATATTTTATTTAACAATGCACTTCGCCCCAACTCGGTCGGCTCCACCGCAGGCATCCTTGCTGGTTCGTTTCGACCAGTCGCTTCGAAACCGTCCGGGTGATCTTCAATTTCGAGAATTCCCTTCTACCTTCCAGAGGATGAAGCTTCTTCCACGCGGAAGGGATCGAGCGAGGCAGAACACCGACGCAGGGAGAAAGAATCTTCCCCGCGACAAAGAGCGAAACGCGGAGACTGTCGTCCTCGGTGACGTGGCTGACGAATCGACTGAGAGAGCTCGGCTGGAAATGGCGTCGGTCTCTGGCAAACCGAAGGTAATACGTGACGCGTGCCCATAGGGGCAGATCTCCGATGGCTGCGGGAACAGAGACCGAGATACTCGCTGCAGGCACAACCGATATCCACTTGAAAGAGGAAAAGGAAGGAGAACGGAGGGGCTGGGCAGGGGAGGTAGCTCCGCGATAGCAATTTTCCGCTGCATCGCCGTTTTTATTCCGTCGTGACATCATCCCCCCACCCTCCCGCCGTCGAATCATCCACCGGCTGCTCCACGGCCACCTTTCTTCCCTTTCCCGTCGCCTCTCCTCGTCCCTTTTGCGCCGCACGAGCATCTTCGACTGGTTGATGGATCGTTTCCGAATCAATCTTCCGCCACAGAGGGAGCAAATCTGCCCCTGAATACGGCCTCCAGCGCGACAGCTCGTCGGAAAGACGCGGTTGCCTCCCCTCGCGTTTATCCCAGTATTTTCCGTGTGAATTTATCCCTCCTCGCTGGGAAGCTTCCCAACGCGGAATTTCATTTTCCATGTCGCGAGCCGGCGTCGCTGGGACGTCCTGCCCTTTGTCGACGATCGAATTACTCGGTAGGCGACGAATCCGGGGACGACAATCGCGCGGTAGTCTTGGTAACGCGATGATGGATCGGAGATCGCACTGCCCGCGCACGGAAGCGGTCTTCTGAGGCGAAGTTTCGATGACCCAGTAATCGTTACCGGGGGCTTTCGAAATTGAAGAATCGAGCGGAAAGTTCGAAGCGGATGGATCCGCGGGGGTTTAAGGGAAGTTCCCGGGAAGCGGTTGAACGTCGTTGCCAATAAAAATTGGCGGCCTTTGGCGCTGCCAAGGCTTTCATGCCGCGGAAGGAAGTTGGGTCGGAGGGGCGGCGTTGTTGCATCGGAGAAGGAGCAGAGAAGCGTTATTGTTCGAATAGGTATCCGGCTGGTTGGCTAGGGGCCATTTCTTCTCCGCGGGCTGGCTGGCCGGGGAGCGCGAGGAGGGTAAGCACCCTCGATTAATAGCCCACCTCCGAGTCAATGGGATGCGAAATTGCTTCCCGACGGAGAGGACTCGGTCGTCTCCAGGTCGCCGGAACCATCGCAGATTTAACTACAACTAGATCGCCCGATCGCGCGGAATTGATCGGTAAATAACTCGAGAGTCGAGCAAGCTCGCGGTGAATGCGAGACGATAATTCATTTCGCTTGCTCGGCACCAAGAAAGAAGAAGAAGATGAAGCAGGAGCTCCAAGGTAAAACAGCTTCGGAAAATCGTTGGTTTGGAGCGCGTTCGAGGACTCGACGCGGCGGGGCGATTAACGCTTC
Organism: Andrena hattorfiana; assembly: GCA_944738655.2. NCBI lineage: Eukaryota > Metazoa > Arthropoda > Insecta > Hymenoptera > Andrenidae > Andrena > Andrena hattorfiana. The sequence goes on from OX122893.2 coordinate 6,191,772, forward strand.
TCTCTCGCGGAGGAAAGAAGCTGGAACCGCGGCGGTATTGTGGGGCTCGCGTCCCTCTCGAGTTTACATCATTTATTCAGAGGCTCGTATCAAGTGCACCGTGCTCGGGAAGCGTTCCACTTAACGCTCGGAAACGGCTCCTTGATGACGAGGAATCCGTGAAGAAGACTCCAGGGCGAAAGCCGCGCTCCAGTCTAGCTGGAAGAGCTGCGCTCAAAGGGAGAGAAAGTGCGCTGCAGAATCGGCGAACAGCACGGTTTCGCGCGCCTGCGATCTTCGGTGGATAAAATCGACGGGCTGGAGATGGAATTCTAAGAAGACCAGCGTCCCTGTTTCAGTGGAGCCGTCAAACTACGTCATTACTTTAGAAGGGGTAGCTTCGCGAGATATTTGAAGCACGACGAGCCAAATCTTTTGTCGCCGCTGCCACCGAGGATCCCGGCCAATAATCGGATCTGCATAATGGGCGAATTGAATCCGAAGAAAGCGGATTAAGTCGAACCCCAGGCAACGGACGATGGTTGGCGGAATAACGCGGGGCCAGCTGAGGCTCTCCCTCTGCCACGACTGTCTCTATTAAACTCCTGCCCCGCATAATAACGTGCTCGCGATAGAATAATTTCATTCCACCAAACTCGCGAAGAAAGTTAAAGCCAGCGAGCCACCGGAAAGGGGATTAAAAGGGGAATCCTTGCAGAACTAGGAAAAGTACTCCTCTGATAGAGTTTCCCTGCTCGATGACCCACCGTCGATTGAGTTACCGTCATCTTGTTCCTTTTAAGAAAACCTTCTCGTCGAATACTCTCCTCGACAGAGGACCAAGGAGCAATTGCGCGGTTCGGGACGTGGCTGGAACGGAAATGTCAAGGCAGCCAAGCGTCCGAGCACCTGTCGATCGCGGTTAAGCTCGATTAGCTTGAAACACAGTCGAGCTCTCGATTGGAGCTTCGAAACGCGGGACAGGACCGGCGGGACTGCATTATGCGACTCGCTTCTGATCGACCTCGCCAATGCAGCGCTTCTTGCTTGCAGCGGGTGGGACAGCGATGAAAAGCTCGGGTGAAAAGTGGACTGTCAACGTTCTGGATGAGACGAGACAGGCGAGAGCACGCTGCTAAACCCGTGCCTTCGGGAGGACGTTCCAGCACGTCCACCAGCGAAACGGCCATTCGGAGACGGGGTCATCGATCATCGCCGAGTCACCAGCGCAAGTTCCATCCTCTGGGAGAAATTGAAACGCTCCAGGACCCGGTGGAGTGGAGAGCAAACGACGGCAGAGGCACGGTCGACGTTCCATCGAGACGATGGAGATCGTCGGGAGGCAAACGGTCCGAAAGGGGGATAAGAAGGAACTGCAGGACGAAAAGTTGGAGGAGTTTTATTGGCCGCGTTTCCTCCCTCGCCTCTTCCCTTCGACCAAGTTCAACAGTGGCTGGAAAAAGGGGAGCAGTCGAGCAGCTGACGGGTTAACGTAGTTCATTTGGTAGCTTCCAGGAAACTCGACCTTCGAAATTTTCCACCATTCCTTCCCCCATCGCGACTTCTTTTAGACGCTGCTATGGATCTCAGGTCCCAGCGCTACCACCCTAGGAACTCTGGCTCAATTCTCCCAACAGCGAAGCAGCCAATTAAGGTGTTTCCATCAGGCGAAGTAATCCCATCGATTGACTCGCCTTCGTCTACAGCGACCGTCTCGATAACGAAACGTACTTTCTACTCAACAGGTGTCACAGAAGACGATCCGAGTGCCGTCCAAGGATTGAAACTTTCGCTATGATAGGTTGGGCTCGCGATTGAAAGAAACTCAGGAGACGTGTTCGCGATGAATTTTGGTCGTGTCGCGTGGTTTGCGCGTTCATTTCAGTGACGGTGAGTAGCGGCGTAGGACTCCGTGCGATCGATCAGATCGCGGAGAATTTATAGCGAGGGAAAATAAAAAGGGTGCAACTATTTTAGCATGGGAGGATAGGCGCGATGTCTTGGTACTTCCCGCAAAACAGATACCGTTACTAATAATAGTAACGGCACTCGCACGACGCGGTGCACACGAAACGCAGCAATGGGAAATTGGGAATGGAGGAGGAAGATCACTCACATGTAGCGGCGAGAAGCTGGGGTAGGTACTTCTTCCAGAACGTGCACTGCCTCACTCTAGGCCCGCTGCCGATTTCGGAGCTGTTCGTGTCCAGGGTCAGGTACTCCTTCTTCGCGGTAGTGTGCGGCGGCCAGTAAGGTGGTGCCCGCGCCCCAGGGTCGCCCACGTTCGGATCCCTAACGTCAACGGTAGTTGGTTAACTGTTTTAGTGGTCGAGGGAAACGACCACCCTTCCCCCGTGACCGGTGGATAGGCTACTTGCTTACCGATAGCACAGAGGAAGCGTTTCAGAGACACGACGCTTAAGAGACTTACCCTGATTTCGCAAAGTTCGCCCAGTATCTCATCATCCTCTTGGACAGATTCACCTCCTCTTCTGTGTAGCCTCTCGAGGGGTCCAGCGGCTCGCCGAAGATGTAGCTGATCTCGTCCGCGTGCATCACGCCCGTCCACCTTGGCCAGGGATTGTTCGCGGACCTGCGTGGGACACACGGCGTGAGAAGGTAGAGTTCGTTAGGCGAAGCAAGAGCTTTCAGGAGACAGGAGTTTTAAGGGGTTATACATAGTCAGGAGGCCGAAAAGAGGCGAATGTTTGTGAATTTTTTTTAAAAAGGGGAAGCATATATTTTTACTGATCTTTTTGCACTTGAAAGAGCAACATTTAAAAAATATTTGGTAATTTTTTCGTAGAAAATATTTACGTTTTTAATAAAATTACAACTGACATCTAAGAATTTTCCAAGATTTTCGCGCAAAAATCAGGACTTCAACTTGAAATAGCCGCCATTTTGTTCTAAATTAATATTTCGGAAATTCCCTCCGTGAATCTTAAAAGAGCAACATTTACAAAACATTTGGTAATTTTTTCGTAGAAAAATATTTACGTTTTTAATAAAATTACAACCGACATCCAAGAATTTTCCAAGAATTTTCGTGTAAAAATCAGGACTTCAACTTGAAATAGCCGCCATTTTGTTTTAAATTAGTATTTCGGAAATTCCCTCCGTTAATCAGAGGATAGAGAAGGGTTGCCTATTCTCGACCACTTTTTTATTTTTCTCTCCCACACGGGCATAACACATTGCAGAAAACAAACTGAAACGGGAAAAAGATCTACATTTTATGTAGATTTTATCATGTATTTAGTGTGTGGATAAAATATGTGATTAAAATAATATTTCAAAAAAAAAAAAATTATGACTTCGGTCCATTCCCGGCAACTGATTTCGTAATTTGGACCACCGGTTTCCTACGTTGGACCGCTCCTAAAAATCAATGAATTTAAATATACAATCTAAAAAACACTGATCAAGGCATTGGAAAAAAATAGAAACAGGAAGCAACAAGTATCTTACGGTGCAAGTAGTGCAATAGTACGTTATTTTGATGGTTTTCTTATATTTGTCCCCGCATAACTCCCCAGCATATGGGCCGATTTTGATGATCTTTTTTTTATTCGAAAGAGGGCGATGCCGCCGGTGGTCCAATTCTACACTGCATCAACATTGGCGCAATATTTTGCCAGTTCTGGTTAATAATAAAGACTATTGTCACCTAATTATTATTATTTTATGTACGTACGCGCATATCTCCTCAGCATGTTGTGGCAATATATATAAAACTAAAAAGTTAAAAATAAAAAATTGAAAAAAATTAAAACCGACTTCAAAAAAATAAAATTGCACTAAAAAGTAAAAAATAATTTTTTCCCTTATTGAATCTACGGTACTATCATATTTTTGAAGTTGGTGCCTCATCATTTACACTGTGTAACTAACACTGTGTTCTACAAAAAAAATGACCAAATGTTCTTTAAATGTTGTTCTTTTAAGTGCAAAAAGTTCTGTAAAAATAAATGCTTCCACTGTTTAAAAAAAAAATTCACAAACGGTCGCCTCTTTTCGGTCTCCCGATTACTTAGGTATAACCCCTTAAACGCCGTCGCGCATTTTGGCGAAGCGCGGGGATACGAATAGAAAAGTAAATAAAGAATTGATGACCAGCGAGCATTAATTATTTATTATTAATTTCTTCGATTCGCCTCGCGTAGGTGTAAGCAGTCTACGTCTACTTTTCCATAAGGAAACGGCTTATCGTAGGTGGACGGAACATACCGGCGTTACAAAAACAGTAGAGAGAGCAGAGAGCTGTGCACCAGGGTGCGAGGAATCTGGATACTCACCTGTGCTTGTAATAGTACATGTAAACGGTGTTGTTGCCCGTGTCGGCGTACCGCCCGGCGAACTCGTTCACGTTGCAAGTGAACTGATAGTCGCCGACGATCTTGTCCAGGGCGTCGCGATTCACGTGCGGATCGTCGGGGTGCATCCAGTCGGTGTACTCGTAGATGATCGCGTGCCTGCCGATCTGGCTGACGTACGGGTTCAGCTCGGAAATGGCGCTGATGTATTGCTCCCGGCTGACCTTCACGTCCTCGGTGCCGTCGATGCGGAACAGCTCGGTGAGGTAGTAGATAATGAAGTAGAATCCCTCCTCGGTGTTGGAGCCCATCAGGATATTCGCCTTCTTAAATGACGTGGTGGCCAGCGAGCGTTGTGGCGTCTCGTCGAGGAACGCCCCGTCGATCACGGGGACGAACGGGAACTCGCAGATGCCCAGGGTACCCCACTCGTTCTTCACCAGCTCCACCGGGTCCTTGAGCAACAGGCAATCGGTCACCTCCTGGAGGTTGTCCCGGTCGTGCGGGCAGCCAACGGACTCCGCGAGCCTGATGCCGCGCACTATCGACTCCTCGCGCGAGATGATCGCCCACGGTGCCGTCGGCGAGCCGGACTGCATGATGGCTTGGCTGAAGAGGTGCCTGAAACGCAGACGAGCGGCGTTGGGGTGGCTCTGCGAGCAGCGGCGCGCGTGCTTGCCTCGGAATGTAAAAGCTCCATAGTTTTTTTTTTTTTGCGAGCGGTAGCGTAGTAGATAGCGTCAGACACGATAATGCCAAAGCAGATTATGACTTATGACAAAAGGAGAAAAGGTATGCACCTTGACAGAGGCGAAAGTAGGTGCATAGAAACGGATACGGCGCCCGCGCTCTCTCCGAACAGGGTCACGTTCTCAGGATTTCCGCCGAACGCAGCGATATTGTCGCGGACCCACTGTAGGGCCATCATCTGATCGAACAGACCGGCGTTCCCAGGTACGTCGGACGTCCCGAAGTAGAGGAAACCCAGGCTGGCCACTCGATATTGCATCGAGACCAGAATCACGTTCTCCTCCGACACCAGGGTTTTGTGATCGTAAACGTCGAGGGTCGCCGATCCGGAGTAAAAGCCACCTACAAGGATGTCGCGCGATTCCATCTCTCTTCTCTCTTTCTCTCTCGTTCTCCCTCGAATGGAAAACCACCGCCACCCAAACAAGACTACACGGGGACAACCAACTACATACACAATGCCCACCCCGTCTACGTTGCCCCGCCGAGAATGACCCTTCTCGTTTTATCTTTTAATCAGCTCGCTTCGAAGGGGGGTGTTTCAGCTCCTTTTCGAATGACGCTTACTTCGCGAAGCTTCTCAAAGGAGTTGCGCGGTTTCGTTGCAATTTGCCGACGCGAAGTCAGTAGGCCAGGCGTGTCCAAGTGTTTGCTCTCGGAGCGAACCCAGCCAGGCGATCTCTTCTATCCCTAGACGCTCACTCTACGCCACTATCCCCACCATTTCACGGCTGCTGCTCTCGCCGTTGCTCTCGCCATCGCTCGCAAGCACCGGGATTGGACACGCCTGCGGTAGATGGAGGCGTCTGTGACGCTTCAAACTCACCCGACGCTTCATCGGCCACCTGCTGGAGATCTCGCGACCAAAATGATTGAAATTATGAAACTTCAGTTTTCTCTAGTGTTTCAAAACGCCAGATAGGACATTTTAACTAACAAGAAGAGCAGAGTGCGCGATAGAGCGTCGAGTGGTTTCCGACCGGGACCCACGTCCCCGTTGAGAATGCCTGAAAGTAGCACTCCCCGCGGCGAAACCAAGCGTTCCTCGCTACCAACAAGTAAGGGAGCGTCTGCGAAAGAGCGTGGTCCCGTGGCGACGAAGGGCTCAGCTCCGATTGCCACGGTAGTCTGCCTAGTCTAGGGATCGAAGGGAACAGGTGTCAGCTGGAACTCACCACCGAATATCCATACCATAACAGCGGCATTGGTAGGCCTAGGCCGTGGCGCGACCACGTTCACGTAAAGGCAATCCTCGCTGAGCGGCGTGTTCGGATTCCACATAGTCGCGCCGGCGAAATCCCCGAACACCGTGTCCAGAATCTGCACGCAGCTATTCGGCAGCGTGGTGGCGTTCAGTATCCCCGACCACCGTTCCGCCGGCCTCGGGTGCCGGAACCTCAGGGGTCCTGCAACAGAATCCCGCGTCCCGTTCGTCTCCTCCGCATGTACGCCACCTCCAAACGATTCCGGCTCTACCGGATAGCTTCGTCCGACGATTCGTCGAAAGACGGGAGTATGGTTCGCGAATAAAGATAGAGAGAGAGACACTATGGGCGAGGAAGGATAAGAGAGTGGACGACGAACTAGGTACTAACGCGTCTCTCTGGCGAAGAGGTTAATCGCCGAGTCCGCGAATGCGGGTATAGACCGAGTAGGTGGAACCTACCGAGAGGTTTCTGCGCGTAAGGGATCCCGAACCAGGCGTCGACCTCCTTTCCCGTGGTGGCAGTCATGGTCTTACCCCTGACCTTGCCCTTCCTGATATGAACCACCAGTGGATCGTCGTTGGAATTGAGGGCGGCCGGTCTTGGCAGCTCCTCGCTGGTTCTGAAAGCCTTCGCGTCCTCGTGCGACATGTCCGCGTGGTGCCTGCTCCGATGGGACGGCGAGCACCAGCACGCCTGCAGCTGCAGCAACACCGTTAAGCTCAGCACCACCAGGGCCACGATTTTCGTCAAGGAACTTCGCTTTCTTGGCATCGTGTCCTCGCCTGAAACACCGTCACCCTTGCTGGGTCCTTGCGCTAGCCTGCTCTGCTCGAAAGACTCGCGGGGACGAAGACCGTCCAAGGGGCTCCGGGAATTCTACGGGTCTACCGATCGCTCGAGGCGCGCAACTTCATCGCGACTAGTGGCTCTGGGCTTAAACGCGAGGCGTAATTATCCGGAGGATCTTCAGAGGAGCGGGAGCGAAATGCACTCGGAGAATCGAGCCGATGTTCCCGAGTAAGAGCACTTTAATGCTTCCCGCGTTAAACGGTCCCGTCGGCTCGTCCCGATGGAAACGAGCCCTTTGTGCGGAGCAGATCGCTCGGAAACGATTGTTACTTTCTTGAGGCGAGGCTCGCCGAGGACTCGATTCGGTATGCGATCGATTCGCGCCGCCATTCGACTAATTGGAAACGGCGTTGGCCTTTGTTCGGGCGCGTGTACCGCGACGCGTTCACCTATCGCTTTCAACCGTCGCGTTTCCACCGTTTGCTCGGCTAATTAAGCTCATCTATCGCGGGTAACGCGCGTCACGGAATCGATTCGCCTGGAATTCGCCGCGCTCCCGAACCGTTCAACGATTCCTCGCCGCGATTCAGAAGCCCGCGCCCACCGCCGCGGACGGATCTGTCATCGGTTTCCCTCGATCCCGCGAATCGTCTCGATATCCAACCGGAACGCCCGCCCGTCGAAGGATTTCTCTCTCGGGACGAAGGGGGACAGAATTCACCGGCGCTCCCCATCCCCCACGCATTAGAAGGAAATATATCGCACAGTTCTACACGAAGGTCCGCGTTGATTGGTCATTTCCTTCTACGTGTTCCGTCTGTGTGGAGCGGTGGTCACGCGCGGTTACGCGCAGCGTCCGAGGTGTTACACGCGGAAGCGCTCGTGAGAGAACACAGCGTATTAGTGTCATCAGGAATGACAATTTATTGCCCAGCGCTCGCTGCCCCCGCTAATTAACTCTATGGGGAAGGAAATCACCTGGCCGTCACGAGCCTCTTCCTAACTCTACAGCCGCCGTGCCCCGCGCGACGATAGAAACCAAAATGTATCCGGCAGTTTCTTCCTGCAGCTCCTCCGTTTCGACAGGAGAATTAATAAAAACCCCGACACCGATCGTTTACCATCACCGTCCGTTCTCCATCGCCGCGTCACTCACCGGAACTCTCAGGCGAACGGAACGTCGCGACGCCTCGCAGAATCCCCGTTTCCAGCCTCGAATCGCCAAGACTCGGATCGGTCTCGCCACTTGCCAGATCACTGTCGCACTTTCCGCGGTCCCAGCGTAGGGAGCCAGGAAGGAGCTTGACGATACTACGCGAGCTGCCTTTGCGTCGAGGCATAGGCAGACACAGAGGCCGCGACGCGGAACCGTCGTAAAAGGTTAGTTGCCCCCCTCGTCGCGGTGGCAGCATCATGCAACGCATGATAACCCACGAGAGTTTCGATAAACCGTCGCTCGAGCTCGTTACCCGAGCTGCCCGCTCTCCGTCCATCCACCTCCATCGAATTTTCCTTCGGGCTCTGCTTCGCTCTAACGCTATTTCCCCGATCCCTAATCGAGAGATAAAAAGACAACGGGGTCAGCCGTGTTCCGCGCGACTCTCGCGAGTCGACCGGAAACGAGGCTCGCGACGACCACGAGTGCCGTGGGCAACGAGAACGAACAGATGGGACGATAATTGTTTGTCGAAAATTAGCGCGGACGTAGCACGCGGGGGAAGCGGGAGCAGCCAATGGAGGAAGACGACGTTGAACAGACTCGTCTCTGCCTCGAAATTCAATTAGCCCGCGGGTACTTTGACGAAGAAAATAGGGTGGAGGTTGTGCAGATGTGGAGGGACGGGCCTCCCCTTTGCGGTTGTATCTCCTTTCCTTTTTTCCTTCGAGCTGCGCGCTCCTTCGGGACAACTGGACATCGAAGCTGGCAGCGGCTACTCGTCCCAGAGACCAGCGGTTTATCCTGGCTCTGATCGATACAGCCGTACCCCTCTCTCTCTCTCTCTCCTTTATTTATGCTCTTTTGCCAGCCTCTTGCCGTGTTCCTGGGGATCCCCGTTCAGCTACTCGCGCGACCGTGTTCGGTTTGCGATACACTCGTCGGGAGTTCTTCGAGCACCCTCGGCGCCGGTGTATCGCGGCAATCGAGGCCTCCTCTCGACCAGTCAGATCGAAGGAAAAGTGCTCGGGTAGAGGCTCTGCCTCCGAACAGCACGATTGTTTTCCATCCCGAATGGCGGTTTCGAGGAGTAGTTCCCAGGGATGACGGGTCATTCTCGATGGTTTCGGATGACTTGGAACGATCGCGGAACGATCGTAGTCGACGAGCTGGTCGCGGGGCACGGTATCGCAGCTGGCGCCGGTATCCAGGAGAATCGGTGGCGAATCGAGAGCGAGGCAATAACGCGGCGTGCAGCGTACGTCGGTCAATAAACAGGGGCCCACTCGATTACGAACGCGCCCGTGTAACGAGTAATTCCCTCGAGCGTCCCGGAAAATGCAGCCCCCGTGCTGGCCGAGGCGCGTGCAAATCGAGTCGGTCGATTAAACGGGGAAAATGCATCGGGGCTCGTCCCGATGGAATTCGCTCGACGAGAGATTTCGTTCCGCTTTGTCGCGCGACCCTAGCGACCTGACAGATACCCGGCTCGAAATTATCGATCCGTGGGATCGATCGCCGCGGAAGATGGCGAAACGAGGGAAATCGAAAAAGTAAACGCGAGGAAATATCCAGCATGTATGTAAATTACTTAAATCTACAAACAGGATTTTTAAATTTTCATTATAGGGCCAGATAAAAAATGTTTGACCCAGCGACCTTCACTATTCTCTTCCCTATTCCGATCAATAGCAATTTCTTTTCAAAACGACGGATCAAATCATCTGGGAAACTAATCCTCCTAGCTTCTCAAAAAACCTCAAGTCGTTTGGACTAATTTTACCAAAGTTGTTACTTTTGTCCGTTACAGCAAGTATTCGATATTGCGGCCCGTGTAAAGTAGGTATTAGGTTTCCGCTTTTGGCCTACTCTGGCTCATCACTGCCCCCAAACACAAACATTATTCAAATTTACCACTCTTTCCAGACGTTAACTTTCATGACACAATATTGGAAATTTTATCTTCGCTTAATATTTCTATATTGGGTAGCACACTTCCCCTACAGCACATTTGTTGCAGAAATGTCTCAGTTACGTTGCGGTTTAATATTTGGAACATTGCACGGAATGTTGCCGAAACGTTACAAGTAAATTGCTATGTCCGCCCCTGTGCAACATTGCGGGAGATATTTCTGCAACATTGCTTCGGGATTTTACAGCAATGGTCAGGCAATATTTCTGAGATTTTACAGCAATGGTCAGGCAACATTTCTGAGATTTTATAGCAATGGTCACGCGACATTTTGGAGATTTTACAGCAATGGTAGCGCAACATTTCGGAGATTTTACAGCAATGGTCACGCAACATTTCGGAGATTTTACAGCAATGGTAGCGCAACGTTTCGGAGATTTTACAGCAATGGTTACGCAACATTTCGGAGATTTTACAGCAATGGTAGCGCAACGTTTCGGAGATTTTACAGCAATGGTCGCGCAACATTTCGGAGATTTTACAGCAATGGTCACGCAACGTTTTGGGCAGTAAGGCCAAAAATAAAAATACCGGTACAAAGGGGAATTATATACCACCGTGTCTTTGATAGATGCGACGACATGAATGTGTGCAGAGAATCGTAGTAGTATAACGTCCGAGTGTTTTTTATAAATAGAAAATTCTTTTAGACCAAATAAGATTCAAACCCATGACCTCGAGCACCGTAGACGAACACTTTATCGCTGCAGCTACAACCGTTGATTAAGCACATTGCCTACGTATTCTAATTTATAATCCTACCGTGCAACACTTTAAACTCAAATTATTCAAAAAAGAAGATTCGTTTTGACAATCCCCATTACATCTCCCTAATTCTTTAATTAACACTATAGAGTTTAAACAAACTTAATTAATTATTTATGCCAGATAATGTCCACGTTCGCATATATTCCCTCGGTGGTAGCCTGTGGAATCTTAGACTGTATTCTGCGTGCCGAGAATTCGGGGTCGTACCGCGTAATTCCGGATTTATTGCGGATTTATTGCTGAAATCTCACTCATAAGTTGCGGGCATTGATCCCAAACGACGATCACAGAATACGGACTTACATATTATTTTCACTCGACGTTTATATTATCTATAATATATTATCTATAATTGGCACATGTAACAGTTATTTGCAAATCTCTTTTGTTGCGGTATATAGTTTACGAATTTGTTTACACTCTATGGTGTTAATTAAGTAATGGTATTAATGACTTATACCACATATGTTAACAAACAGAATACAGTAGTACATTTCACAGGCAACCTCCGAGGGAATATATGTAAACACGGACAATGTGTGATATAAGTAATTAATACAATTAGTTAATTAGCACTATAAGGTTTAAGCAAACTATTAAACTGTATACAGCAATAAATGATATTTGTAAAGAAGTCTGAGCCGTGAAATGTAAATCCACAAACACTAAAGACGAGAAAATAAAAAAAAGTATATAAAAACCCCTCAGCGTTTTTTCCCCCATGGCGATCGTCCCGTCTCTAATGTACCCGTTAACGCGTTGGCTAAGTCGGCGACGTCTTGAATTTCACTAGCCACGTACGCAAACCGATTGGAAGCACAATAGCGAACTGAGTCACACCCATCCAGCCGTCAAGGCAAACCGCTTTCAAGTGCCAAATCAAGGCTGTCGAATTAAAATAGTGGGAGAAGAAGATTGGAGTCGTGTGCCGCGTAGTATGTATCGTCACTCATTCAAGTTTCTACCGATGTCATTGAAGAGCGCAGCGGAACATTCAATCAGGGCACTGTGGATGATTCCCCGGCTGTTTCTGCACGGACCAGCGCAGTCGCTTAATTAAAACCGCCCAATTTACACGCGACTTCGCTGCACTCTCCGTCGGCGAGTATAAATAAAGAGGAGGAGAGGGTGGCAGCGCCGTTTGTACGGCGATTATTTAAATTAACGTAAGGATGAAGAAACGCGAGTGAATAAATCACGGGCTCGCGCAGCCCGCGCCAAGTGGCTCGGCTCGATAATTAATTACGCGTGTGCTGCGTCGACAGCGGGGAAAAGAAACCTCGTCCACCCCAACGGAGGGAAACCGTTTCTCGCGTTTATGGTAATCGTGGAATGAACGCCCCGCGTCGTAATTCTTCCTACGTAATGCGCGAGGGACTTTTCCGTGCGATCGCGCCGGCACCGGGCTAATCTGAACCGTCACGACAACCCGCGCGAACCTATAATCGCGTTATCCCGATCGTCGTAGTGCGCATTTTCCTTCCGCCCGGAATGAACGCTCTAGCCGAGAGACCGAAAAGTGGGCTCCTGGTATGAAACTACATTTGATTCTCGGACATAAACCGCAATCACACAGAGCCTCTGTGCCCGAGAATGAAATGCACTCGGTGTAAGGTAAATGTGCCAGTGCCCGGCCGTGCCCCAGTACCTGAACGGTAACGCGAATTTTATTTACTTTTAAACTCGGTGTTTAATGCAACTAAACAGAAAAATTAGTATCCTAATGCATAAGTATTTAGCAATATTAATTAACATCGTTAGGTAGAAATAATTCTTTTGTAACTTAAGCTTAAGCTTCTGTTAAGAAAATTAAGCTCATTTGTTAAGAAAATATTGACCGCATTTCATATTTATATATTATGCTAATACATTAGTATAATAGTAAATAGATTTAAATTTAATTTGAGCTGATTAAACTTGCAAGCGACTTTTGTAAGGAGTACTGGGACATCCGCATATTTTCGTATTTTCATTAATAAATACCGACGTTTATTATAATACATAAACTATATGTTTAGTTTCCGATAGTATAATATTGTGTTATCTTCCACATTTCAACCTCCTTTTATCCCACGATGGTTTTACAAATCGAATTAGGGGAAAAGTTTGCCACTACTCCTTCCACCCGTTGAGCGCCCAGGCATCGGTGCATTTACCTTACCCACTGCATCGACGGAGGAAGCATCGTGGGTATTTCCGTCGAGAGGTCAGCGAAGGATCGCGTCAAAACAGAGAACTCCTACCGTCCTGCCGACGACCCACGCAAGGAGACGCGAGATTAATTGACTCCATCCCCTTGGCGGCGCGATGAATGGCCAACGAAGCGCAGCAATTAGACCGTCGGCCCGTGCAAGAGGCGAGCTTTGATTCGGAGCTGTTCGATTCGCCTGCTTGCCCCCGAGCAATTAGCTACCCGCTTCCGCGGCTCTCGTCTCCCCGATGAATGCTAATTCGTTGCCACGCGGCGTCCCCGCGAGGCCGGGGGAAACTCGGAGGAAACCCGTGGAAACCGCCGACGGAACGAAACACCGGCGGAAAGAGCAATCGCCAGAATCGGCCGCGGCCTAAGTAACTCTTGGAACCGTCGCCAGTTCAATCGTTGCGAATCGAAGCGAGTCCTCGGCGTCGTAGAAAACCGCTACCCCGATTCGTTACGGAAGCTGTTCGTTACTCACAGTGTCCAAGCCGATGCGGAGGTTGAAGGCGTTCGAGGGTGAGGCTACGGCGAAGATGATGACGGAGGTGGAGGGAATGGCCCTTCCTTCGATGCTGCGAGGGGCAGATCCGCTTTCCCGGCCCTTCCGTCTACATTCCCAGTTCACGGATCATCGCGCGGCTGAAACAGCGGGAGTGGAAAATTGAGTCGGGAAGCGACGGCAATGATGGGTGAAAAATTCGATAGGTCGAGAGATCGGGACGGGCCGCCTAGCCCCGGAGAATCAACCCACGTCCCATCGTTCATCTCGAAGGGGACTTTTTCCCAACTTCTCGATTCGATCGTTTTTTTTCTGGGACAGAGTCGGCGGCGTACATAGTACGTGGCCCGAATTCCGCGGGCGATCGATGGTGGGGGGAGGGAAGAATTGAATCTGGGATCGTAGTCGAGGATGCTGGAAGCGTCCGGGAAAAGCAAACGACGATAAAGAGGGGTGGTTTCCTCGGATGGAGCCTGCTCGAGAGACAAGACCTTTTCTATCCGTGTCGCCTTCGAGCCATTAGGAGGACTGTTATCCCCGTTCTCGGGGAAACCGCTCGTTCCCACAGAATATTCCCCCAGAGATGTTTCCTGGGTATACATCGCCGCGTCTCGACTCTCTAAGAAATTGAAAGGCTGCTCTCATTTCGACTGTACCTCGGATATCGCCGACGAAACGGGAACAAACTTTTATGGATGCTGCGGACAATTATTTCTTATTTATAGACGGTCCTTTCGCAACGCGGGGGGAGGGGATGAAAGGGAGTTGGCTGCAGGTTGGAGCCGAGTAGCTTGCGAAGTCTCTATTGGCCCCGCTACTTAGGCTCAAACGCATGGACACACATCGCTCGCGATTTTACATCTCCGATCGACCTAAAACTGCTCAAGAGAATCTCTCCCCGAGTCGGACATTAAATTCTTCCGAGATGCGAATCTTAAGGAGAACGAACGACCTCGCGAACCGTGGGAACGTAGAATTTGGCCGGCCTCTAATGAAACCATACATCTGGTTCTTAAGCCGTTCGAGGGCAGCCCCTCGTTATCCGCCGCCCACCCTCTGGTATTTCAGCCCCCAGCCTCTCCCGCGCTGGTCCATCGGCCAGAGGCTCTCTCTGGCCGAGAATTCCGCAGCCGGTCGACTTACAACCGTGCAAATAGAGCCGGGGGTACACACGTACGGCCGGGAGTAATCCAGGAATTTCTAATAAGCGTACGTCCCACTTTCGGAATTCATTTCGAGGCTGCCTCGCCTCGCCTCGCCTCGCCTCGCCGGAACGCGGATAATGAATTTGGATCGCACAGGCAAGAGATATTCGGTCCAAGCCTCTCGTCCCGGCTTCTTCTGCCTGGAAGCTTGCTCGCTCGATAATTATTTCGTCGCTTCCGCTCCGCGTCAGATCGGCCAGAAACGGGCAGGGGAGGCTCCGAGTCGCGACAGGCCCCTGGGGTTTCTCCGCTGCCACCCGCGCTTGTTATTTCTGGAGGTGGAGGCAGGGAGCTGTAGATCGAAGGGGAACATTTTCCTTTGATTCCTTTACCTTGGAGGGGAACCGTTGTTCTGTGTGTTACGTAGCAAAGTTGAAGAGGCAATCTGTGCGGAGGGTGTCAGAGTCGAAGGTGGGACTGCGAAGGGGAAAAGGAAGTGCGAGCTTCGTCCTGGGACTACCACTAAGACGAAACAGGAATTATGATATAGTGACAAAATAACCTCGCGCTTCGCTTCGGGCCTAAGAGATATAATCCCGTTAGGGGTTGATTAGGGCAAAATACTGAAATTGGTTTCTAGGCATTTGTGTGGGTAACCTTTCGAAGTAAAAATCGAGGTTGATATCTAATCGGGCCTAAGAGATTTTTAGGAATCCGTGAAAACACATTTCACCCCTTTTGACACCCTTAGGGGTTGGCTAGGGCAAAATCTTGAAATTGCTTTTTAGGCATTTGTGTGGGCAATCGTTGTGAGTAAGAACCAAGTTGATATCTAATCGGGCCTAAGAGATATTAGGGAGTCCGAGAAAATACATTTTACCACTTTTCACCCCCTTGGGGATAGATAGATAGATAGATAAAGCATTGAGAGCAAAAACGCACTAAGCCAGATTTTTTGCGAAATTGATTTAGTATCTAGGAATAATATATTCCAACAGGTTGTACTAATCATATAAAATAGGAAAATTTAATTTTTTTCAATGTGGGTTAGTCCTTTTTTGCTCTCAATGTCTCGTATACAGGAATCAGTAGTTGAGAGAACTTGTTATCCCTACAAATTCTATTCTTCTAGGATTATACGTTAATAGGTTAAAGCTACCCTCTCCCCACCCCATCGCGTATTTCCAGTGACAAAAATCCTCGAGCGTTCCCATCGAACGCGAGCTCGGGAGATTCAGCCGCGACTGAGTTACCCATCTCGAGCGCGCGTTAATATTAATCAGCTGGCTGAAGTGGTTTGATCCCCCTGTCAGCATCGAAGCACCCCCCAGTTTCCCCATCGGCGGTGCACTTGGCGCAGCGTATCCGGATGAAAGCGAAGCGGAGAGCAAGGGGCGGGCTGCAGGGCTCGAGAGAAAGAGGGCGGAATTCCTCTCGTACGCGGAATTATCGACTCCGTGCACCCAATTTGCCACCCCCTCGGCGGAATCTGCTTACAGGGTTTGTTTGCCCGCGAACACAATGATCCTCGGGAATTTCTGACCGTCCATTCCGCTCGTTGGCCAGCCCCCCTCTCCCCGGTGGCTCGGCCCTCGTCAACGCTGCCGGGCAAATTAACACTGTTGACCGGGGAAACAATGGGCACTCGTGCTCCCGACGTTTCCCAGCCCTCCGGTATTTTCCATCCCGACCATTCTTCTCGCCCGCGGAAAGCAGCAGCGCGATTTCATCAGCAGCCGCGAGACTCGGCCGCCCCGCTCCGAGAGACGCGGGTCTCGCTTAAAAAACCGTGTCGGAAGTGACGCTCGACGGCCCGACGAAACGACCACGCGTGTCGGTGCCAAGGATCACAGGCAAAGATTTCCCCAGGGGCGAGATCCATTCTCACGGCCGCGAAGTGAATAGCTGCTTCCTCGCGGCCCGTTTCGTCCTCGCGAAGCCGTGCTGCGCCGCGACGCGAAACAGAAGAGACAGGCAACGAAGAAGAAAGAGACTCTCTCCCCGACAATTACAATCTCTCGCGGCACCTCGGTTCGTTGCGCTTTCCGCAGCGTCGGATAATAGCCAGCGCCGGGATTTCCAGAGGGAAAACCACTGGCGGAGGAACAACGTTCGTAGGTCGAGTTGTTTTCGTGTCTTTCGTTATCGAGCCGCTCTTCGAGTGCGTGAAATCAATCCGATGCGCGACCTTCGATAAGATTCACAAAAATAGTGATCCACTTGGCTTTTATCGCGACGGTGTTTTATTATTGACGATAGACAGATGATTTGCGGCCGGTTCGAAACCTCGAGAAATGCTTTCCATTAATTGCCCCGACTGTTTTGTCGGCGAGGCGCTGATTGGAGCCGCGATTAGTTGCTGCTGCGCGCTGCGTCGGTCTATTGTTCTCCCTGCGTGCATATAATGTCGAGATAGTAGGTACTGTATATTACGGCATCGACGGCGAACGATTGAAAGTGGACGGAGCACGGTTAATAATTTCTCTTTAAGATGGAATCGCAAGTGACTCAGCTACGTCAGAGATCGAGGAGCGCGTCGATGGGAATAGCGGTGCTTCTCGGCGTCGATACTTCCGAGAGGGAGGCTTTTCATCGCTGGAACAATGCTCGTAAGGAGCGTTTGTGCGGGGAACGGGCCACGATTCCGCGGCGCCCGCCGGCACAAAAGCGAGCAGCGTCGAAAAACGCGACGAAATTCGCGGTCCACCGCGTCTGCTCGATGGAAAACAATGCCGGCCGACCGAGCTGGCCAGCTTTTAAATAAAACTGCAACCAGTAATGGGAATCATTGTCCCTGCCCCCGACGGCGGAACGCTGGTTATTGTACGGCCCCGTTTCTCGTCGAAAAAACGTTTAAACGATACTGTTCCTCGTTCGGCGTACCCCTGTCTCGCTGGGCTCGAATAAATTTCTCTGTTGCGAAAACCGATATTCAATGCGTCGCGGCCTGCAGCGGTATTATTATTATCATTTATTAAAGGGGCAGAGGCCAGTGTACACAAAACAGGTAGAATAGTGTACGGATAAAGAGCATTTATTTTATATAAATTTGACGTTGCATACTTTGAAATGCGTTTTCGCAATAAATATGGACTGTACCCACAAGTGTGTGACGTCATTTTGTTCGTCTTGGCTAGAGGAAGGTTTTAGCGGTTTTATTTTCTTTAAATAATTTTTTTAGTACCTCTACACATATTTGCTCATTAATCATATGACCGCGATCAGATTCCTCTTAGCTCCTAGGTGCTCGCTAAGAAATCTTTTTAAAGACTCTCACCTCTTCACCGAAAAAATATATATAACCTGGGCAACGTTGAGAACTTTAAGCTAGTAGTTTATAAATCTGCTGAGTTTCATCGTGGGAATAATATTCTGAGAACAAGAAATACGGTAGAAAGAAAATAAAGTAAAAATACAGGGATATAGTTCCATTTACGTAAAATGGTAATTACGGGATAAATACTCATTGAATTTGGCGCAGAGAAGAGAACCTGGTCAAACTCTCCAGCCTCACTCAGGACAAAATGCTCCATGTCTGAATTTCCACAGATCTCACAGTTTAGGGTAAATCCGGGAGGCGCGGTCGACTTAATATAAAATGGCGATTAACACTAATACAGATATTACTTATTTTATCAGAACAAACCTAATATGTTCAGAATTTTATGCTGATTCAGAAAAACTGGTCGATATTTGCTTTAATACAATATTTACTGTAAATCGGGTTGAAAACTGAAGTCATGACATCTGACCACCTCTCCCGAGGTGCCGGGAGAAATGGTTTTCGTCGTTGACAGAGACCACTCACATAATTATTCATGGAAAAATAACAAAGAAGAAAGCAAAATTATTTATGACTGAATACAATTACAGATTCATTGATATTTAATTTGTTTATGCTAAACAAGTAAAGAACACATCAAAGATAAAGCGGACTACCTACCGGCGATTAACAAAGCAAATGAATACGAAAGTGAATAAATAAAATAAATAAACAATAATAATAATAAAATAATGATAAAAAATAAAAATATAAATCAAAATAATAAAAAAATCATAACTCGACCATCTCTCCTCTCTGCAGCGAAAGATGGTCTTCTCGTTAGTTTTGAGAGGAAGAGTTAATATGGCGAAATACTTTGGCTGCATTGTACCTCAATATCTCTACTAAATAAACTTAGAAGTATATTTTAAATACGATTCTATACACCGTTGTTTGACAAAAGATGTTAAATGTAACCTCAGTTTACCTTTTATAGCCTGTAAATCTAGAAAAACACAGAAGGAACCGAAGTGACGCTATTCGTTCAATTGTTTGGCTTCTATAGAAGTAATTGGTCTGCACATTAACGCGTTTTTACGTATAAAGTCTGAAATATAGCGACTCGACCAACTCTCCGGCCCGACCGCGTCTCCCGGATTTACCCCACAGTTACAATACTCGATCTCTTCCACCCCGACAGCTTGATCGTTCGCACCAGGATCAATATAACACGAGGCTCGGATGCCCCGAGCGCGAATCGCCACGGGAGAAGCTTTGAAATCGGAGGCCGTCGGCCATTTTTCGTAACCCTGCACGCGCTGGCCGCGTAATTAGAAGGGGTGTCGCGTCACGGCTACTCGAAATACGACAAAGCCGCGAGACGCGAGCCGGGGAGATTCAATTTTTCAGTGAAAGAGTCGTGAGAAAGTCGAACTGGCAACGCGACCTCCCCGCCTCTAATTAGTTCCCCGCTATCTGTGGCGCCGACTGAAAAAGCTCGAAGGATTCGACCTTCTTTCCTGCGCTGAATTCGTCGAATGGGGGCCAACGGTGGGGCGGTAAAGGGGACGCACTCGGCGAGAGTCTGGAAAGCCAGGAGCCCGTGCGAATCGAGGGGCAGCTTCGAGGTCTAATAACGCGGGGCGAGGGCTGTTGCGCGTCGCTGGACCATCGCGCAGATATAGCCCCGGGTGCGCCGCGCTGTTCCGCAAACTTTCGTTGCGGAACTCTGCGGAACGAACGTCGTAAAGCCGTTTATGGACGCGGCTGTTTCGTTTACGTACGCCCCCAGCCCTGATCCTGTGCACGCGTCTTCCCTCCGCAACAAGCATCGACCTACTTTCGCCCCTCGATTCCCCTGCCTCGTCCGCGCCTTCTTATTTATCACCCGGTTCCTTTGCAGTCCTCGGATACTCCTTTCTATCTTATATCTTCTGTCCTTCCATTCAGGGTCCTTCTAGCAAAGAGTTCGATGGTCGAGCGCGGTTGAAAGTGGCCAGGAATCGCTTCCTCTTGTCCACGGTTTTGAAGAACTGCCGCGAGTAACGCGGACAACCGTGACGACGATGATAACGGGACCGGTGTAACGTGGCCCACGCGAAAGCGATGGGCGACGGGGGGTGAAAGACGAGGGGGTGGTTGGGGAGGTGGCGGTGACCTAGAGATGTCACTGGGTTAGCGTGCCCGTGGGCCATCCATAACCCTGATACCAGTGATACACACTCGGTTTCGGCCTGTCATAGGCTGGCATGCGGCTCTGCAGATACACGGGCGCATCTACATACGAACGGCTCGCGTTCCACTTAACCGTTCTTCTGCATCCTAGGCCTGCACGCGAGGCTCGAACCCCTTCCAATTCACAACAAACTATCCGAGTCTATATACAGAGGCTTGTTTGCGGATTCAAGCTTCAACTTTCCGGTGGAGATGAATTTTTAGGGTAACGATCACGCGAGGCAACGCCGTCGCGTCTGACCATGGACGCTCGGTTTCCCCTTGAGTCTTGCTCTCTGCCAAACTCCGGTCCCTTGAAAGGGCAAAGATTCGATCGCCGGACAAATGAATCGTTAGGAGTACATAACGCTAAAAGGAAAGAGCTCTGTCCTTCGATTAGTCTCCGTCGCCGAGCAATCCCCCGGTTGGCTCCACTCTGCCCCCAGGACATTCGTTAGCATCCCGATAGGCAGTGACAGGTGAAAGAACGAGCTTGGTCAGCGCGACGAAGGAAAAAACCGTGGCTCCTCGCCGTCGACGAGACCAGGCGGGGCAAGATCGATGAAGGAACGAGACCAGGACCGTGGACTTTGGAAATCTCGTTGGATGTCGAGGCAGCGGGGACGTCAAAGCATCCCATTTCGCGGGATTACGAAGGGTTTCAAGGATCATCGGATCTCGGTCTCCCGCGACGTTTCGATGGCTTGCTCTTCCCTCTGTATCCTCGCCTCTTTACGATCTCCCCACCGGGTTGATGTGTTTATAGAATAGCAGCTCGGAATCCCAATGAGATACACCTGGGAGAGGCGAGAACTTTCGCTCGGAGCGGCACGAAAATAGAATAACCTCCCCTGTTTCTTCCCTTCCGATCACGCGACGATTTAATCCTCCCCGTTCGGCGGACAAAATCCACCTACCCCATCGTCGTTTACGTCGCCGACCCATTAAACGTTACACGTCCGAGCTTTAATCCCCTCGAAACGATATTAACGCAACCACCGGCGGAACCAGCGTCCCCAAATTCAATTTAGAATTCGAGGAACCTCCGGCCGGGTCTGCAGTCATGTTTTATCGATTAATATCGGGGGTGAAAAGGGACATCAAAGTCGAGCGCGGCGATCGAAGCCGGGAGAGACGGAAGGGCGAGGAGGAAAATAGGGAAACAGGAGAGCCGTTCATTATCTTAAGAGGGGTGAGGTAGGGGGCGGTAATGAGAGAGGCAGGGAGGTCGGTTGGATGGGCACGCCGAAATCCATTCATTCGTATTCAGCGGGAAGTTTTATTAGCGCGACCGCGAGCGTGGCTCGCGTTGTTCCGCGCCCTGACGTTCCCCGTCATTTTAATCCCTCCACCCTTCCGGCCTCGTCGCCCGATCCGCAGGCCCCGCAGAATGGAAACGGTGTCGCGCGCTCGCCCGCTGAATACGCCTCGCGCGGCTACGCGCCGCGGAATATGAACTTGTCAGCGGAATTTCGAGCCCCGCCATGGACAACGGCGTAATGAGAAAATCGACCGCGATAAAGCTCCGCGACAAACAACCGGGCAGGATTAATTTTCAATCTGCTGCCTCGAAAAATCACCGCTGCTCCCTGTATCATCCTGCTCTTCTTTGTCCCCTGTCCTTCTTTCGCCGTTAATCGCCTCGCATCGCAGCGAGAGCTGCCTCTCCCGTCGGTGCTCGCTGCGGATCAGGACCAACCTCGCGCGTTCCGTGGGCGAAAAAGTTTCCGATCGACGGTCTCGAGGCAGACAACGGCGAGACGTCGTTGATCACGTGCTCCCGAAAAGTGACTCGGTTAATCGAGTTTGCGAGGCGACGGCTGCGGAGTAGAGCGCGTCTAGGATGGATCGCCGGAAATAGATATCCGGCAGACGAAAGCGGCACGAGCGGCGGGGTTATTTATGAGCCGGAGGGGAAAATAGGGATTTCGAAAATCGTTTAAAATTCGATATCGGGACACAGGGGTATTTCCAGCCACGCGGAGGACTCATGAATAACTCGGGACACGTGCGCGCGCTTTTGTCCGACAGGGGATCGTTGCTTTCGGAATGCTCTGCGATCTAAGTGGGTCCTCCGTGGTCCAGGGGATGAAGGCCGGGAATGAAACGGGTTTCGAGTGACGCGGAGGGGGCGTGTGACGATAATCGAGGGATCGAAATGGTAAACGATGTAAGCGGGTACTACTTAGCAAAGAAATGAGAAACTATTCTTTCAGTGGAAAAGAGTAGGGTAGACCAGGGCGAATCGGATCACTTTGTGTTTGACGGTAAAAAAATAATAGTTAAACATTGAAAAACTAATTTTTTATAACATATTCGTAACCAGTACACCTTTGGCTTCAACTGGAATATATTAAAATTGGAACTAAACATAAAAATCTTTCAGTTATAAACAAAAGACGAAAAAATGAGAAATATCCGATTCGCCCCGAAACTTGGGGCGAATCGGACCACCCAGAAATTTCTGAAAAAACTGAAATTTTTGTAACAAAATCTTTAGAATCAACTTAAAGAAATCTAATTTAATGACAGTGAAGTCAAGTGACACTACTTAGCACACAGACCGGAAGGATATTGCCGTTTTTTGCCGCCTCTATCAGCACAATTCTCGTGGCACCACTCTTCTCAGACAATCTTCTGAAAATGGACGAAATAATTTTTCACCGCAGTAAATACAACGCCATCTTCTTAAAACCACTAATTTATTTATTTTTTCGTCATTTTTTTAAATTTAATTCTTATCACAGCTTCCTTTATTTTGTTTTTTGGACACCATGATCCCTGATTGAGCTTTTTTATATACCTACGAACCATCTGTATATAAACAATTATCATATTTATAATCATAAAAATACTCAAATGAAAAAAAGAGTGATCCGATACTCCCCACATAACGTGATCCGATTAGCCCCATATATAAGTATTTCAAAAATTCTAGATTACATAGACATATTATGATATAATACTCTAAAATACATCAAATACTAATCTTAGACACCTTGCAAACTAATAACAATAAGCAAATTTGAATTTTCAAGCCTACTTTTTATTTTAAATACGAAATTGCAGATTACGTAGGTTAGATACGACCAAAATTGTAACGCTCGCACGCAACCATCTCGCTGAAAACGTATGCCAGCTCCAAACAATGACTTAAAACAATTAACGAACTATTGCAGTAGATGCGGGGGAGAGGGCTGAGATACTACCAACGATCAGAATGATCATTTCTATCGCGATATAAGAAATATGTACTAAATTCTTATTCTGATCCGATTCGCCCTGGTCTACCCTACCTACTAGAATAATTTTGAAAATTCTCACCTCTGCCACTTACATCATTTACCATTTCAACTCCCCCAATTAGGCAATCGTATCCCATGATAAGAGCGCTTCAATCAAGCCTCTACATTCTGTTACAACACTCCTCAAAGATTCCTAAAAGCTCACCACCCGCCCACGCCCCATTCAACCAGCAGCCAAAGAAAATTCCTCGAAGCGACTGGCACGAAAGGGAGCCCGGTGGAACAAAGGCCTGGAACGTCCGGGTATCATCTCGATTTCGGAGCGATTGCCGCGAAAGTGGAGCGATGCTGCGCGGAGTGGGGGTCCGCGAAGAAACGCGGGGCACGGCGTAGCATATCCCGTGTCACGTGTCGGAATAATCGGACAGCCGGGCGGGTGGGCGGGGGCCGGCCGTTGTTTCCCTGACAATGCCGAGGAAATTTTCGGTCGTTGCATGAATTTGGCAGGGACAATGTATCACGTTCGCCCCGGCGAGTGGGTAATAGGCAGAGGCCAGAACCGCAACGTATCTGCAGTACAAGCCACATTCGTAGCGCCGTGTACGCGGCGCACACATTTATGGGTTGGCGCGCGCACAAAGGCACACTGACAGCGCGCAAGCCGCGTGCGTGTGGGTGGACGGACGGGCGCACGGGTGTGTGCATGCGCGAACGTGTGCACGTAAGGGCAGGAGAGAGCACGTGCAAATATACGCTCGCAAACACGGCTTGCCAGGCCAGCCGAGGACCGACGCGATTATCCCCGTGACGTCGATCCACTCTCCTGCGCCTGGATAACTTATAACCCTCTAATTTCGGACGAGACAATCGACGCCTGCGAGCGCTTCGAGGCGAGCCAAACGGTGGCCATTCGAACCGTATTACGGGGGATTTTATGTAAGTAAATACAGAGAGGCTGCGAGGGGATGATCGCGGAGTCTATTACATCTCTCGTTCTTCCTATTCAGGACGGTGCAAGACGGGAAGAATATAGGTAACATTTATCGAAGTGGTTCAACTCACCTGTAGTAGCAGGGGAGAGATGGGACCACATCCCCAAGTTTTATTTACTTATTTACGCAGGTGTTTATAAAGATATTGTGTTACGATAACCTGTTATTCGGTAGGCTCTTTTAAAATATTTAAGTTCGAGGCGATTTTAAAAACGTGGTTCCTCTTTACAGGAATTATCCCACTGGATTGGTATTTCACGGAGTACAAGTAGATAGGATCCTGCGGTCCAGGGGTGGCGTATCTCTTCCTCGGTCTCTACCCGAATCGATGAAGAAGTGCATTATCCTCCTCGATCTAAGGGCGAACGCAGCGACCGAAGCTATCCCGTGAGATTCGCGGGCTGCGTTTCTGGGAGGTTGCACATCGTTCCCTTGGAGTACGAGATACACAGGCGGACCTACCCCTACCGAGCACTTAACTGGATGAAATGCAGGCTCGCCGGCGTCCTTCGATCGCGATGCAGGGCTTATCGCTGCCAGCTACGAAATGAAGCTTGCTCCTCCGTCGAGCGTCCGTCTCCTTTGGCAGTCATTTGATGAAAAAAAATGCCACGCGCAAGGATCAGGACGACGCGGAGGCTCGGTGATCCTTGACCCGGTTACCGAGACCGCGCTGAATATCAAGCTAACCTGGTGGCCAGGTCCGAAGCCTGTCTTTAGGAAGTCGTTAAAACGAAAGGTCCCCTCTTCTTAAACCGCGACACCGTTTCGCGGCTCGTTACTGTCGCGGCTCTGGCCACCTCTGGCATACATTGAAATAATAACGAGCCGGCAGGGTGTCTGCAGCCCCGTCCACCACCGAGCGAGCGTCGTATCTAGCTCGGTGTCGGGGGACTTTGGGGTGGAACGGAGCGAATGGATCGAGAGGTGAAGTCGATCAGTCGGGTGGCTTTATTGTTCTTGAACTATCAACTGATGCCCGGCGATCCGAGGAAGACACCTGCGGAATACCTGGCAGCTAGAAGCTAAATAAGATCCGCAGAGTAGGTACTGCAGCTGAGAGCACGCACCGTATGTGCGCGCTGTGTACAGTTGCATTTGCAGCGTAGATGCTCTTGTCGGGTCTGTTTGCTCCGTGGTCGCGGCGGGGCTCCAATTTGTCCGCGGCGGGTAAATAAATCATTTCGACCAGGGGGAATTGCGCGCCGTTGCGAAAGGGATGCGGGGCTAACGGTCTAATGCAATCTCTCCTAAGGGGGTTACTGTATAGAGTAACTAGGCTCTTGTCTCCAGCCTACGCTGTCGATTCGATGCAACATTTGCAATTCACTTCATTAAAAAATTGGGAATAGGGTAAACCAACCAGTGAATGACCGAATTGTTGAATTTATTGACCTTTGAGATTAATACTTGAATATATTTATGTATAACAACAAAACAACTGTTGAAATTGCATTTAAATTTATTTTTCTTGAAACTTCTATTAAAATAGTTACTTATTCTTATCGTAATTTTTATAAAGAGCGATTATAAAATGCAGAACGTGTAGAAGCATAGTAAATGACCGCATACTTTTAATAAGAATTGTACTTATTTATGTTTACTTAATACGCGTAACTAAAAATGTGGGCTATTAAAAGTGCAACTACCTTCCATTTATAAACATATAATATTTTTAAATTTATAATTGACATTTCTTTGGCTAATGGTCATTCACTGGTATGCGGTCAATTACTGGTTGGTTTACCCTACTCTAATTGAAATATTATTACACCCTCCCGCAGGAATAGAGCATAGATGTTCCTATTACTACCACTTTATTTATTTTACTTAATAAAAACTTAGCGCAGAAAGGCCAATGTACACAAAAATTGTATTATTAAATCGGGACTATTCTTCAAATAAATAAAGTAGTAAGACAGTAATCACTGTGTCAAACTTTCAAACGGTTTCGTTAAAAAATTGCGCGCTCGGTACCCCCGGAGCAGTACGCAGGAATTCGAGCACTCCATGGTAAACAGTCTGAGGGGAAGCAGAAGGGGGTGGCGTTCCATCGAAGCGACTGGCAGCGTCGACACGGTGTATTGGATTCTTTGGAAAATAGAGTCGACAGGTAAACGAAGAACGCAACCTCCGGCAACAGCCCCGGGGCGCTTCCCCTCGCGGCTGAATTTGCATCTGCTTCTTGACGCGACGTAACAGCGAGTCCTTCCACCCCCGTCTAGCCTCGCGTGCACTCTGCACGCGCAAATATTTAGACTCCATTTAGGAGGAGTGCTCGCGCCCCCAGCAGCTGGATTCGCGCGTTATGCGCCACGCTGCAACGTCCAACGATCGGCCGTTCTCTCGTCTGACGTCTGTCGCGACTGCCCCGATCGACGACTTCTCCTAGCGAAAAGGCTGAACAGAATGCACCCCCCCCCCCCGAGAGCGTCCCCGGATACTTGACCCAATGTTATTTACCGACTTCCGCGAGATATCGATTCAACCTCCGCAACCACTAATCTCGAGTTGTCTATTCTAAGGCCGAAGCGAGAAGAGGCCTGTCGAGCGAGACTTTTCGACACGGCTCTGCGTCGCTTGTTTACGGGAGGAATATTAACAGTAGACAGAGTGGAAGATCGAGCAGATTCTGAAGAGAACTCTTAACTATTAATTATATATAACCGAGATTAAAAGCAATTCGATAAAGATCTTCGAAGGTAACTTATCATAGAATCATTATCATAAAATATTATCATAGAATCATTATCATAGAATATTATCATAGAATCTTATCGATCCCCTATCACCTTCTTTCACGCGAGATAGATGCTATGCTTCTTGGAATTCAAGAATGACTGCACCAAGAAGCTAAAAGTGACGAGGAATTTTAAACTCCTCTGTCAATTGTTATCAATGGTCGCGGCGAATTTTCTTGGCTACTGCAACGAGCCAAGTTCCTGCTAGAGTCACTGGTATTAGAATTTTTTCCTAGCAGCGTTTCACGCTAAAAGTTTCGAGCTGTAGCGCGGATACCAAAGTTCACGCGAGCCGCAGCCGAAAGCTGGCAATGGAAGCAAGTGCCAGCCCGAGCCAGACACGGAGACCTATTTTCCCATTCGACTCCGCTTTTTACGATCCTCCCTTCGGCTGACCTCGAGGAAAGGACACGACAGCCAGTGTTTAATGGCTCTGAGGACCCGGAGGCCTCGACGATACGCCCCCGGACAGAAGAAACATCCCCGGCGAAAGGAGAAGCAAATTTCGATAAGAAAATCGAGGCTCGAGAACCTGTCGACTTTTTCCTCCCTCCGTAGGAGCGTTCCCCGCCGAGTCTAGACGGTATCGATGGTTCTCGTTCGAATTAAGCCCTCGCCGAAGTAACCCCGCGACATCAAAGCGCCTCGCGGAAACCTCGAGCCCCTCTACAGATTGAAAAGCTGTCGGAACACCGGGACTCGGATAAGTTAAGTGTTAATCGCCAGTCTCAAAGGAGCCCCGCCGCCACTGGCCTCCTCTTCCTCTATCCCGAAGTAGTTTTCAAGGACCGAGAAAGCTCGGTGCTCGGGACGTTAACGCGGTTGAAAAATATTTCCCGCTTCTCGGCGCGGAGAACACGCGAGTATCAAACGCAGGAAACAACGGGAGGAAAATTGCCCCGTCGATCGAGTCCACGGGGCTTCTCCGCCGGCGAGATGCTTTCCCACGCTCCACCGGACGTTTCCTCTTCTGCTCGAGACGTCTGAAGATTCGAAATATTCCCGACTACCCTTGCACGGGCGACCTATTTCTTATTTCCCGTTCCATTTAAGACGTTCACCGGCGGGCAGCCGCTCGACGTTCGCTTTGGTAAACAGGCAGGGCCGTCCTTCTTTCTTTTTTCAACAATCCCCCGCAATTGCAGTTCGCGGGATCGATTCGTGGAGCACCTCGCGGACCGCGTTCCGCTGCGTTTCAGGCGACCGGCGGACGGAGGGGAAGTCCCTCGCAATTGGCTTCGGTGCGGACGATTCCCGAGGCCGAAAAAGTTGCCTGATCTGTTGGTCGATAATAAATTCATGGGACGGGACGGGTTTAACGTGGAATTTTTATGCGGGAACCGAGGGATTCGGTTGGTTCGGTCGGTTCAGCCCCATCGGGCTCGACGCAGCCTTTCGACGCGAGTGCACGGTGGCAATGCGTCGGGAACTGCTGCAGCCGCAATGCAGCTCCGGCTGCAAGGAAAAATCGTTCGCGGCCGGATGCACTCGCTCCTTTCCTCCTCGATTATTTCGTCCGGCCGGTGGTCCGCTGGATCCGGTTCGATGCACGGGACGAAGCCGCGACGCTCCCAGCCGATGGTCAACTTCGACTCCGTCGGACTGGTCGATCTTAGCTGCCTACGGAGGGATCGTTTCCACCCTCGCGTCTCTAACGAAGCTAGCTCGCCGGGGGAAGCGTGAAAGTATTCGCAGGCACAGAACGCTCGGTCAATTGGAGCGTAGTTCCGAGTCCTTGCCGCTTAAGGAAGTCACGTGACGCGTAAGTCATGCATAAAAAATTAGTAGCCAGTCAGATCGACCCGATTAGATAGGCATCTGCGGCGGGAGCTGACGTAACGAGCGTAACGGGCGTTGCCGTAACAAATCGAGGGAAAGCCGGGGCTGGCTATAGTCCCTCGTTCTACTTGCCGGCTGACTTTTCGTCCCCACCTTCCACTAGACCCCTCTGCGAACCTTACACGCGGCCGGGGGGGGGAGGCCGTAAGCACTCCCTGGGGAGCGGAGATCGTTGACGGAAATGGAAAAGAGGCATCGAGCAAGGTGGAATGTCACCACAATGGAAGGCCCTCGTCGGGCGCTCGAAAGATGTAACAAAAGGGAGCTTCTGCCTCCACTCGAATGGAATAATGGACAATCCTGCTGCGGGGTAGATATTCTCGCGCGTGCTTATAAATGTGTGAAGGTAAAGTCGTCTTTAGGGAGCCTAGTCCCGAAATGGGGACTCGGCTTCTGGTTTCGAAGAGTCAAGCGTACCCCATGGGCATCGCTAAGGGAGGAGGGATCGTTTAATCTGGCAGAAGGGGGCTCTATCGGGGCGCAGATTTTCGCGGCGGAGCCCGATGCACCCGTCACGCGATGTGCGGGCCGGAATGGTATAAACAGTCGCTCGTGTCGGCTGACACAAAGGCCTAGAAAAGGGGCCGTAGATCGCCGGCAGGTAGGAGCGAGAGGGGAGCGGGGGGGGACGGGCGAGTAAGTCGTAGGGGGATAGGAAAGGATAGATTAACCTGGTTAGATAGGGATCTGGGGAGAATGTGGCGGCATAATAGGGCCGCGAGGGTTAGGTACAGAGGCGAGGGCGAGGGCGAGGGCGACGGGAGATTGCAGTTGCAGGTGCTTTCTCTTCGAGCTGCACGGCCCCCTAATATCCTCGGGCCATTTCTGAAGTTACGCCTGCGTGCAGATAGCGACACGGCTATTCAATTTACCCTCTCTCTCCCTCCCTCTCTCTCTCTCTCTCTCTGCCTCTCTATCCGGGCGTATATTTCGAATACCGTGGCTCTGGAGAATCTTCACGTGCCCCTGCGCCCTCCATCGAAAGCAGCCTGACTTTTTGGCTCGGCCGATTAGCTCCACCCCCGCTCCGTTTCGCCTTCTTTTCCGCGCCGTCCAATTTCTGGCCTGGCCTAGAAGGCTTATGAATATTGCACCGTGCCACGACCTTTTCGCTCCTCGTCGCCGCACCATCGTCCGCCACCTTTTCATTATTGACGACCGCTTTCTTTATACGCTTACGGCGAATTCCAGACGCCGCCCCTACACGCCGCTAAGACCCACCCGGAAATTACTTTTTTCCCAGCCTTTTCCCTCCGTCCTTAGCATCCCGGCGCGATCCTCCTTCCTTAGGAATTTACTCGACGACTCTCTTCCTCTTTGAAAGCGCGGCGAGCCATTAACATTAGGAGCATAAATTTCGCTCCTCTTCTTCGCCGAGTGCGAACGGCGTGCTCAAAAGCGAGGGGAGAATCTTTGTCGTCCCTGCTTATCGCGTGGCGTTTCGATTCCGCCTGGAGTCCACTTCACGCGCGATCCATTCTGCCCTACGTTCGCGTGGCAGAGCGGCAACTGTGGCCATTCTCCGTGATGAGAGCTACAAAGCACCAGCGCGGGCTGTGCACCGAGGAATCTCTGCTCGAGCCAGGCCGCTGGACAATTTGTCGCAACGTCCGCTTAGAGAGGGATGGAAAAAGGTCGATTCCGAGGGAAAGAAGCGGAGAAATAGGCAAGCACTTTCGAGCGTCGTGCCTCCACGGCCCCGGGATTGCAGACGCGCGCAGATACGCTGCGCGATAACTGTGCCGTGCGAATAAAGGCCAGCGTCCTTATCGGGCCGTTGATCTCGGGGCCACTTATCGGTATCGAGATGTGCTTCTTTTTTTTTTTCGAGGGACCTTCGACAATCAGACTCCTATTCAGCCTCGGAACTACGCCTCATCTCGTGCCGCGTGCCCTCTGCTACTCAATTCTCTCCCTCGGTCTCTGGGTCGAACCGTGATTCTCGTTCGATAACTCCAATAGTTAATCCCCAGCCTCTGATAAATTATCCTTATCAGGCGGATCGACGTGTGTCGTGCAAACAACCGATTCTAAATCTGCTAATCGTTTGCTAAAGTTCGGCCAGATTAACCACCGATATTTCAACGTGCTTTGACGTGTGCAGCTCTGTGTTTACCAATTTCAAATAAATTCGCAACAACTGCGTATAAAATTATTGCTTCGACGCAATAAGTAGTAGTTATGGAGTTGACAAGTTTTTATTTCTATTTCTAGCGAATTTTTCAAATCTGCAGCTGCCCAAAACAAAAATATTGCACAAAACATTAATAGGTGCAGCTCCAAAAATTGCAATGAATTGCTAGATTTTTTACATATAATATATTACACGTCAGAACTCAAAAACTACCAACAGAGGAGTTGCACTCCTCTTCCTGCAATTTCCTCGATCCGATCTACTATTACCTGCAGTTTTTAGCAATCAGCTACGACTTACGACTCGAGAAAACTTCACAAAAGCTCAAAGGAACAACGTAAGTGAAACACTTAAAAAGCAAGAGATACCCTCATTCAAACTTCCCTACGCGAACAGCAATTTCACACGCACCAATCTAACGTACCCGACGTCCCGTCGCGTGATAATGTCTAAGGGAGTGTTAACAAGCGACGCGTCCACCCCCGTTTAGCCTCGTCGCGGGAAATCAGAGGGCTGGCCTGCTGGCGAACTCTGCGAGCATTAGCCGGAATCGTTAAGAGTTAATTAGCGCGCGAGCGTGACTTCGCAGCCGCGGCGACGCATTAGAGAGTCACGGCGGTCCAGGGCGCGGGAAACATCCCTGCCGTTTATACGGGGCAAACGTGTGGTGCTCGCGAGGCCACGCGATAAATGTTTAAACGCGAGCGCGACCCGAGATATTTTGCCCGCCAAGCTGCAGCGCTGGCAAATACGCTTAAAAATTCCGGCAGAGTTAGCGCGCTGGCTGGCCGGGGGTAAACAGGGAGGCACACACGGGGGATGGCGGGTAATAAACTTAGGATAAATCGGGCTTTGGATATTCAGTTTCCTCGACGGGACACGAAGCGCTGATTTATTCCAGCTACGGGAAACAGAGCCGAGCGACTTCTCGAAAAAGAAAAAGCATATCGACTCGACCCTGTTTCTTCCCCCTTCACAGTGAGACAAAACGACCCGACGGCGATCAAAAATCTATAACTTTGGTTCTGGACTAGATATTTTAATGAAATTTGGCTCAATTTAACCGCGAATTTATGGGCTTTAAATTGTATTAATATAAGTGATATTTACCCTCTGAGGCCCATGCTAGGCCCCCGTATTTAGACCCATGTTTTCGAAAAATGGGGCTACTGGCCAATTACAATACACATTTTATTAACATATTTACTATTACTGAATTATATTGTGGTAAACCCTGTTTTTTAATATTTGCTATTGTTTTCATGTAATCGATGCTCAAATTTTGCCAAAATCGCAAAAGTTAAGAGCTTATCAGAAACTTTTATGTTTCCCGCAGATTTTATTCACGATTCTGAAAAATTTTTCTTTGAGAGGTGCAATTTAAGTTTGTTATAAAGTTAATTATATAGCTATATATTCTATTAAGGCCATACATTCGGGTAAAATGTTAACAAACTTTTTATACAATTTTAAAAAATTGCAACCATTTGCAATGGGTGTAATTGATATCATATGAAAGAGTGAACTCTTCTCTCTTAGAAACAAAAAAAGTTGCTACTTTGGGTTACTTTTCAAGAAAATGGTAATTGAAGTAAAATCTACCTTACCTGCCCAATAGAGTTTTCTGTGTTGTCTCATGACTTCGAGAAATTTTTCGACTGTTATGGTAATGGTAATATTTGTATTCTTTATTTTTCGTTTCCTACGCTTCTTCTGATAGCTCATCAATTGCCAGTAAGTGGTGAAGAATGTTATTTTTTCCATGCCTTTAAACCTTGTATACTGTGGCTGTTAATTTTCGCCAAGGATAAGTCTGCGTTAACAATTTTTCTGTTTCTTCTGTATATGTTCCGAATTTGTCAGCATTCACGAGAAGACCACAAGAAAGAGCATTTAATATTGTCCTAAATTTTTGTAAAATTTCTACATCTATTCTAGTAATTGCTGATGTTATATCGGGATATTCAAAAAATCTGCGTGCAGTGTTGCCATCATTTGTGTTCCCAAATCCTTGTTTAGGTGTGTCAATTATTAATCCAAGTTGATTTCTGAATTCTTCTATGATCCTTAACTTTTCCTCTTGCCTCTTCTGTTTATTGTCTGAATTATTTCTAACTCCTTCACCCTTAAAGCTTAAATCGTAACTTACATGTAAAACGAACTCCATAAATCGTATCCTTGCATGTAGGGGTGAAAGAATTGATCATAAAAGAATTCAGGAATCAGCTTGGATTAATCATTGACACATCTAAATAAAGATTTGGGAACACAAATAATGGCAACACTGCACGCAGATTTTTCGAATATCCCGATATAACATCAGCAATTACCAGAATAGATATAGAAATTTTACAAAAAATTAGAACAATATTAAATGTTCTTTCTTGTGGTCTTCCCATGAATGCCGAAAAATTCGGTATGTATGCAGAAGAAACAGAAAAATTGTTAACGCAAAATTATCCTTGGTGAAAATTAACTTAAATTACTGACAATTGGCAAGTTACCAGAAGAAGCGTAGGAAACGAAAAATAAAGAATACAAATATTACCGTTACCATAACAGTCGAAAAATTTCTCGCAGTGCACAGAATCAAGACCTCATGAATATGCTCTTGATATCATCGGACCCTTACATCTCATCCTTTCAAAGAGTTAGAAGGAAAAATATGTAATTAAGATATATCCGGAAGAAATGATTCAATTATTTGATGTGTGACCCAAATACCTTGTATAGCCGGACATAGCATGAGACAGCACAGAAAACTCTATTGGGCATGTAAGGTAGATTTTACTTCAATTACCATTTTCTTGGAAAGTAGCACAAAATAGCAACTTTTTCTTTTTGTTTCTAGGAGAGAAGGGTTCACTATTTCACACGATATCAATTACACCCATTGCAAATGGTTGCAATTTTTTAAAATTGTATAAAAAGTTTGTTAACATTTTACCCGAATGTATGGCCTTAATAGAATATATAGCTATGTAATTAACTTTGTAACGAACTTAAATTGCACCTCTCAAGGATAAATTTTTCAGAATCGTGAATAAAAACTGCGGGAAACATAAAAGTTTCTGATAAGCTCTTAATTTTTGCGATTTTGGCAAAATTTAAGCACCGATCACATCAAAACAGTAGGAAATATTAAAAAACGGGGAGTACCACAATATAATTCAGTAACTAGTAAGTGTGTTAATAAAATGTGTATTGTAACTGGCCAGTAGCCCCACTTTTCGAAAACATGGGTCTAAATACACGGGCCTAGCATGGGCCTCAGAGGGTTAATATCACTTATATTAATACAATTTAAAGCCCGTAAATTTGCGATTAAATTGAGCCAAATTTCATCAAAATATCCAGATCAGAACCAAAGTTATAGATTTTTGATCGCCGTCGGGTGGTTTCGTCCCACTGTGCGTCGCGGGCACACGCCGCACAGACAGGCGGCGTATCAACGGTCGCATTGATTCGTCCGCGGGGGAGCGAAAAATAGTCGGACAACGGGAGGAAATGCATAATTGTGGAATCGAGCGTAGTTAGGTCACGGCTCCTATTTTTAGTCACCGGCGCTGATTGTGAGTTCAAACGAAAGCAAAGGCCACCTGTGTGTGTCCAACGTTTACTTTACGCCGTCGCTTTACCGTCTACTGCCTCTTCTCGCCCTCTCTCTCCCTCTCACCGTTTTCTCCTCGGAGGAGCACACAGACGGGCACGCACACCGGCGTGCCGGTTGCAGAGCTTTTGACACGATCCTTGATCCGACAAAGCTTCGGCGTGCGAAGCCACGGGATAGAAAAAACGGAGGCTCCACGCGAGCGCCACCGGCGCACGTCAATTTTCCTTTTGTCACCTGTATATAACCTTGTCATTGTTTTTTTTTTAATCGGCCCTCGACGACCATGAGAGGCTGCTGCACTTGCCCGAGTGCGCTAAATACGTTATGGGTCGCGACGCGCGTTAAACCATCCTCCACGGAGATAGAGAGGCGGAGAGAGGATCGCGGCTGAGGCGAAATTCAATTCTTTCTGGGGCTGCTCTCTTCGAACACTAGACAAGATTGATACACCGCTCGCGATACTACCTTCGAGTCATAAACCATCTCTGCGCTCGCCTCCACGTTGCCCGAGTTACTCGGCTAGATATTCCATCGCCCGTTTTTTTTTTTTTTTTACAAGATTCCTCCCCGAAAGGTGAAAATGTACTCTACAGCGATACTCGACTGATTCAACCTCCGCGCGGAAGCTTAGGTGCCCCGAACGATAAAAGACCGGCTCCCCACGAGCGAGGAGCGATCGATGAATTTGCTACTCGAATCTTTTCAAGGACCCCGTCCTTCCATGAGCTACCATGCAAGTGCCGTCCCTTCCTCTCAGCCCCTGCACCCTTCCCATTGCTCTCGGCTGGTTTCGCGACGCCAGCGGCAACTGCGCGAATATTAAAAGCCGCCTTTACAGGAGTGCACGAGGAGAGAAGGCTCTCGGCGGGCCACGGGAAACGAACAAAGAGGATCGGTCTTGCCATGCCGGCAATAAATATAATAAATCGTCTCGTAATCGATCGGAGGGTACGCGGCTCCAAGAGCGACGGCCTTCACCGTGCGCAGCGAGATTTATCGGTGACCTCGGCTGGGAAAATCCGATCCTCGATCTCGGGAGCAGCCAGCATCGGCTTAAGCCTATCGAAATTTATCGTCGCCGCTCGCAGGCCTAGCTGCCGTTAATCCGCGCCACATATTCCTCGATATCCGTTCGCCGATCTTATCGCTGATCCGCTAGCTTTGTCGCCGTAACTCTCGGGGACTAATAGGACTACCACGAGCCAATCTTTGCGCGAAATCGATCCTGTACCTCCCTGGCCCTAGCGAGGCACAGAGAAATCTCTTTCAAACCCTTCAAATGGGAGCACATGCGAATATGGAAGAATATTCAAAGAATTCTAATGTAGCCTTAAAGTTTCAAGATTAACAGCAAATCGGAGGTGGATACCTATGTGTAATACCGTTTGATACGTTTCGCGCCACGCGAGCCATCGGTGGTCCACGATATTCATCTGTGGTGAAACTTTTATTCAAAGGGAAAAGGTATTTTTCAATTTAAAATACTCTGTGTTTTATATTCTATATTTTGTATTCTGAAAATAGTCTATATTCTTATTTTATCTAAGAAGAGCTGAAATTGTGGAGAATATTACACAGCTACCTACTATTTTTCTGCAATTGAATATCGCTATTTAGCTTTCCTTTCTGAAGTTCTAAACATACATCTAGGCACGGAACGCGTTAACTGCCAAATCTTGGCGCTATGCTGTCTCCAGTGTGACTGAGTAGTATATATTAAGACAGTAAAGTAGAAAGAGGGCCAAGTCACGGGTAAAAATTGCGTTTCACCGAGAAATTGCCGGCGTGACAGTGACACCGTCTCATTCGAAAATAATTGCCCGACGATCGTCCCTATTAACCCCTTTTCCACAACCACCCCCACCGACGCGGCGGTAACCGCACGCTGAAACAACACAAACCGTGTCCGCAGCAGATTCTGCTGCATGACGGGCCGGCGCCACCGTCATGGACCTTCGCTGCGATTCTACCTCAAGCGTCCACGAGGAGAACGGTATCGCTAAACGCATCGCGAGCGACGCTAACCAAGTAACCCCTACATTTCCAAACACTAAAACGCATAAAAGAGAACCTGATTGATTGGACGCTGCACGACGCAAAAACGCGTAACGATCGATCTTATTGAAGCAGAAGCAGCTATACACAAACGATCCTGCAACGAGCGTTTCCACGAGGAAACATCCACCTGGTAATTCCACGCCGGCCGGAAGTGACGCGTGTCGCAGTGTGCGATTCCCAGTGATCTCTTACGACATCCCCAACGTGTCCCAATTTCCACGCCACCGAAAGCCGCGGACAGCGTCCGCGGTGGCCTGTCCACCTGGGGGACGCTGGAGTTGGACGGTTCGGGGGCTCGCGTGTACGCGAGAGACGCATTCGATCGCGGAGAGTCGGCGAATGGGGATCGATCCCCCGAATAACGGGCCGCAAAGAGACACTTACGAATTTCCAAGAGAACGAGCACCGTCGCCACCTCTCGCGCCCCTGTGTCCAGCTCGGCGAGCACCGCCGCGACGACCACCAGCAGCGGTATGTTCAGCGGGAAGCGTGCTACGTTTTCTGGGCGCAGGGAGTTGCCGATAACGTTCCTCTCCGACCTTCCCTCGAGCCTGCCTCTGTCCTGGCCCTGTCCCCTGGCTCCGTTGTCCCACCTCCGTTGTTCAACGGCTCCTCATCGGCGGTATCGGCGGCTCGAGGAGCTGGCTATCGAGCAGGTCGAGGAGTACGGCCACCGACGGAGGGCTTCCTCTCCGCCAGCAGGCTCCGCGGCTCGGCTGTTCTGGCGCGATGCCGAGCGACCGCGGCGACAAAGGCGACGACAAAGACCTCGACGGCGGATATCACGGGAGCGAGTGGACTCGAGGCGGGCGTGCGAAATAGAAGTAGGCCGGTTAACCGTTCAGGCCGCACTGACGAGTCGAGCCGTGGCTAGTAAGGGTGAACTGGCCTGGCATCCCCTCTCGGCTTCGCCCCACTACACCCTCCACTGAACCCCCCGTGGCGCGAGCGTCCCCCCCACAGCCCTGCCCTCCTCTCACCTTCTGTCGCTCCATCTTCCTTTTCGCGCTATCATCTGCCAACGCTCGCCTCCTTTATCCTCCGACTTCTTTCTACCCAAGCCAGCCCCGTTTCTTCTTGCTCCACGACCAAAGCCCTGGCTAGAGTCGACGGACCCCTTTTCCCTCGTCCTGTCTTCCACCACCCAACCCCTCCCCGAAGTGTCCTCGCGACAGATATTCGCAAGTATTCTTGAACGAGGCGGCTGGAGCGACGGCGACGGTGCTTTTGAAAAAAAATTCCAATTTCCGATATATCCCAGAGGTACGCGGACTCTTATTTTCACGCGGCTTCCTTTGGCGTCCCCGACGATCGCGGAATTGTTTCTTTTCGGCAAGCTTTACGAGGATGCATCTGGCTGCGGTTTGATTGGGTTCAACGGGGAGCACGCGGGGATTTACTCCGCCGTCTTTCGATATTTCTCCGCCGGTGTGCCCGATTGGACAGCGTCGAATTTACTCCGTGTTTTATGCCCGATCACACGGCCGCTCGTCCGGAGCAAATCTCCGGGGCGTTTTTCTTCGTTTCCCCCGGCCCCGATCCTGCCGCGATTTACTGCGTATCGATAGTTTATTCGCCGGCTCACCGGCTCCGCCGTACCTTCGTCCTCGTTGCTCCGATTTCAGGCTTCCAATAACTGAGTATTTACGCCGCCGCGATCGATACCCGCCGCGAATTTCATGGCCACCTAAAATAGCCTTTTCGGATTTATGGAAATTCACGGCCCGCTCGTGCCTGGCTAATTAGGCGGGCTTCTTCCACGGTAGCGAGCTCTCGGAGGAGGCTCCTCTCGCGCGGGTGTATCGCGATTCTATCGGGCGGATTCCAGCAGAGATAATCGGGAAACGAAATCTGTTGGCGGCGCAAAAGGAGCCACGCGATGCGAGTTTCGTGGCAGACTTTAACACCAGATGGGAACGACAAAGCAGTATTTTCAGCCATTATTTCCCCGCGCAACAATTAACAGCACAGCCATAATTCGAAATCCATTTCGCGGCGACTACTGCGGACTACGTTCGATAAACAAACTGACAACCGCAGCGATCCGAGTATTGTTATTTCTCGCCAAAGCGATTTAACCAGCGGGCGGCGAAACGTCGTCGCGAGAATATTCGAGAAGGTGGCGCGGCTGATTTGGATGAAGATTCTTGGGTGCGAGGGGCAATTATGCACCGAACGGCAGCGTAATTCAGCGGCCTTGGCTACCGATGATACTTTGTTCCGTCCATCGGATGATCGAGTGGCCCAGATAACGGGAGAACCGATAACAGATCTTCAAGCACAGGTGGATGATACCAGCTCTGCTATATAAGAGAGGATTATTAGCGTAAGCCACTACTCAGGGGAACATTGCACGCGTTGCCTATCGAAATCGTGAGTACCTATCGCTACCGAGCCTCCATTCAGGTTTCGCGATCTCGCGTTTCTAGTGAATCTGCTAGAAAGAATTCTATTTGTAGAAGAATTTGTAGAAGAATTCTGTTTCAGAATAGAGTCTGTTCTCGGCTCTCTTATCCGCGACGATTACGCAAGTGATAAATCGAAGTCTACAACGTAATCTGATCGGTTGCTTCTCGCTTTGAATATGTTTCCGAAGACAATAGGGAACTTAATTACGCCTAAAGCTCGTGAAAGAGCTTCCGGCGCGAATTATCCGTGACGCGCTCATTGAAACGCTACTTTTCCTCGCGAAAAAGCTGCCTCGCGGCTCCAAGGATTTTTAATTAAATAACGAGTGCCGGGGCAACGGCGAATGGAAGCTCGGCGAAGCGAGCGAATCGGGACCCATCGGTCGCGCGAGACGACGTTAATTTCGCTGAAATTTAGCTTGAGCGTGGTTCGGAGGGGATCGCCGTTTCGCGGCAGCGGTACGAGGCCCCGCTGGACGGGAAAAGGAGGCGGGTAGCTCGTTAATTAACGCCTCCCGTTTCATTGGGAACGCGTCCGAGGAAATTACAAGATCTCGAGTGCCCAGACGCTGGGTGTTTTGTTCGCGGCGACGCGAAAATAACGCGACGGGGTGGAAAAAGAGGAGCCAGCCGTCAGTGACGCGGCCTAGTAATGAAATAAATGTAGAGCTCCCGTGACGGCTAGCCGATATCGCGGCGTATCGACCTGACGAGACGCTAGCTTAAAAAAGAGAATCGCGTGGTGCGTAGCGAGGATTCGTGTTCGGGGGGAACGGTTTCCATGCTCGGATCGCTGGTGACACAGAACGGCTGGATCATCGAGGTCGATGCTGAGAGTTCCTCACGGCAGTGTCTACTTGCTTTCAGAAAGATGCATCTGTCCGTAGCGGTGATAGCCGCGATCCTGGTGGCCTGCCATGCCGCTGTGCCTCCCATGTACGAGGAACGTAAGTGATATTTTTCCATCGAACGTTTACATTGATATACTGGGCGGACATTGGAATATTTTTTTAACGTTTTGCTATATAATATAAAAATCAACATTTACATTTGCTTTAAGCATCCTATCTTAATATATAAATCAAAAAGCTTCTATATGTTTGTGTGTTTGTCTGTCGCCTAAAAACTTTTCAAGTGATATTTTTCCATCGAACGTTTACATTGATATACAGGGGGGACATTGGAATATTTTTTTAACGTTTTGCTATATAATATAAAAATCAACATTTACATTTGCTTTAAGTATCCTATCTTAATATATAAATCAAAAAGCTTCTATATGCTTCTATCTGTTTGTCTGTCGCCTAAAAACTTTTCAACGATAAACTCTGGGATCACGAAATGTGCCTCAGCTTATTATGCCTGACTAATCATCTTCCTTCTTTGATACATGTTAATTAGCTGCCAACGTTAGTGCCCAGTTTACGGTAGCAGTTATAAGAGTATAGGTGTATAGTCTTCCCTCCATTACAGAGCCCATGGAGATTGTGGAGGCCCTTGCCGTAGATGGCATGTTGGTGAAGATGCTGGAGAAGTTCAGGGATATAATCAAAAACGGAAACGAAACTGTAGGTGTTCCTGCCCTCGACCCGTTCAAAATGGAACACATGGACTTGAACCTAAAGGAGGCAGGATTGCTCGAGTATGCACGCGAAAAGCTAAACCATAACGACCCGAGTTGCGAGAGATTAATGATTATTTTTCTTTTGGTTGGCAGGCTCCATGGCGCCCTGGACAATCTAAGAGCTCATGGTCTCTCCACGTACATCATAAACGAGGGGGATTTCGCGATCATTGGATTCCTCGCGAATGTGAGTCTCACGTGGGACGAGATCGATCTTATGACCAACTATAAAGTCACGAGTGGGAAGATCGCCGATATGGATGTCTACGGATCTGGAACTCTCATGTGAGTTTCTTTAAACCAATGTTTCCCAACCTTTTTTAGGTAACTTTATTAAGGTAAAGAAAACGCATTGAAAAATATGTATTTAAGAATATAATCGTAACTTAATAATATTAAAAAAAAAAATTAAAAAACCATGGCGACCTCTGAGAAAACACTTCGGTACGTTGGGAATCACTGGTTTTAATACTTACCTACTTTGAGTCGGGAATAATATCGAGTACGATATGGAGACGAGAAGAAATGCAGAGTTGGTTGTGGAGATCGAAATCAGGTTCCTTGATATATTCCCGCGAAAAATTCGAGCCCATTAAAGGACCAGCGTTCCGCAGAAGTAGCTTCATCTCTGAACGAAACGACGAAGTCTGCGCGAATGGCGTGCAGAATCAGAAGGGAACTTTTCGATCCACCGACACCGCGTCGGCGGTCGGTTCTGTAGCTCTCTGGCGCCAGTAAAGCAGGGTTACCGAAATCCAGTATTATTGTTCTCTACCTTAGATTCCTGCATCGCGCGGATAACACTGAAACCGCGAGCATTACAGGAACTTGATTACAAATAACATTGATTCCCTTGGAAATTCAACTGCGCTATTTGCAATCGTGATTCGTGTCGATCTAATTACA
This sequence comes from Andrena hattorfiana, assembly GCA_944738655.2. Taxonomy (NCBI): domain Eukaryota; kingdom Metazoa; phylum Arthropoda; class Insecta; order Hymenoptera; family Andrenidae; genus Andrena; species Andrena hattorfiana. The sequence goes on from OX122893.2 coordinate 6,233,587, forward strand.
AAGAGGGAATAGGCGTCGAGAAAATAGCAAAGGAAGCAGAATAGATAATATTTTCTTTGATTTCCAGGGCTGTGATTAAGGGCCTGACCGCGACGGTAGACATGAAAATCGGCATAAAGGACGGCATGCTGTACGCGAAGGAATTAGTCCTGCACGCCCACCTTAAGGGCCTTGACGTAAGTCCTCGGAATGCTTCCTTAACCACTGTACACAGCAGTACTCAAATATTTCGAAGCTAAACAAGAGTTTCCTTTCCATTTCTATTTCACAGTTCAAGATCACTGGACTGTACGACGACGCGGAGATGTCCAAGCTGGTGAGCAGCATCGTTAGCGACATAACCCCTAATCTGATCGAGGACTACCAGGCAAAACTTTCCCAGATAGGTAGCCCTATCGTTCTCAAGGTCTTGAACAAGGTGTTGAAAAACATATCCCTCGCGTCAATTTTGGGCTGAGTGAATTCAAACTGTATTATGCAAAAGACTAGAAGTACTATTGAAGAAATACATTCGAATGTCGCGTAGATACTTTCTCTCTACTACCTCCTATTCCTATAGGGTAAGTCCGGGAGACGCGGTGGACCTAATATAAAATGCCTATTACAACTGATACAGATATTACTTATTTTATCAGAACAAACCTAATATGTTCAGAATTTTATGCTGATTCAGAAAAACTGGTCGATATTTGCTTTAAGACTATATTTACTGTAAATCGGGTTGAAAACTGTAGTCATGACATCTGACCACCTCGCCCGAGGTGCCGGGAGAAATCACATAATTATTCATGGAAAATTAACAAAAAGAAAGCAAAATTATTTATGAGTGAATACAACTACAGATTCATTGATATTTAATTTGTGTACGCTAAACAAGTAAAGAACACATCAAAGATAAAGCGAGCTACCTACCGGCGATTATCAAGGCAATTGAATACAAAAATAAATAAATAAAATAAGTAAACAATAATAATAAAATAATGATAAAAAATAAAAATATAAATAAAAATAATAAAAAAATCATAACTCGACCATCTCTCCTTTCTGCAGCGAGAGAGTCTTCTCGTTAGTTTTTAGAGGAAGAAATCCTCAATATCTCTAATATCTTATTATTCTCAAACATTAAACGAAGATAAACTTAGAAGTATATTTTAAATACGATTCTGTACACCGTTGTTTGACAAAAGAGGTTAAATGTAACCTCAGTTTAGCTTTTATAGCCTGTAAATCTAGAAAAACACAGAAGGAACCGAAGTGACGCTGTTCGTTCAATTGTTTGGCTTCTAGAGAAGTAATTGGTCTGCACTTTAACGCGTTTTTACGTGTAGAGTCTGAAATATAGCGACTCGACCGCGTCTCCCGGATTTACCCTACCCGTGATTTAAGGATCCTCTAAAATTTAAAGAGGGCACAAAGGCACGCGCGTCAAGTCCTCCCTTTGTTGGTGTTTGTTTTCAAGCCTGATGGGGAAAGAATGAAGTTTAGAGCGCTCGGGTGGAAGAAGGCTTTCCTCGAGCGATCGCTATTTTGCCAGAGAGACATTGCAGGCCCCGCCGACCGGGGGAGAAAGAGCAGCGATTCGAAATTCGGGATAAGCGACCGATAAATTCCCGGATTTTCTTGTCCGCCATTCCGGTCCATCTGTTACGCTATCCCGTTGCTTTCCTCGACTAATTCACCCGGGATCCTCTAAATCCGCGGGCCACTTTTAGCCGGTGTAATTAGTGGGAAATCGATGGGGAACCGATTCACTAGAGGAGACAGAATCGTTACTCAGGGACCGAGGCCGCGATAAATTCTTATCTCGCCGCCTTATCTTCCCTGTATCTAACGGCATTAAACACGACGAAATTGCCTGAAGAATGGTGAAACAAGCTTTACAAGAACCCGCGCCGGGGGACCGTGAAAAAGTCGAGGAGTATTCGTTGAGCTCGCTCCAGCGCGAGTGGAGAAGTAAAAGCAATCGCGCAGATGATGGAGAAGCCCTGCTACGGGCTGGATAATTGACTTGGGGGACTCAATTAGCTCGTTCTTTGACAAACAAACTGCATCTGGCTTCCTGGTGGTTTGCACGATCGCTTTGATATCAAGCCAGAGAAGCCCGCGGTAACAAAATGAGATGCAGCGGTTGAATGGGACGGGGCATCGGGCAATTTTCGGTTTGGTAAGCGTAAATATGTAACCGTGGAGTACTGTTTGAACATTAGACGGCGAACTGTGTCTACTGACTATGTTCCACCTGCTTTGACAAGAGCAACAAGTGTCTGCGTGCTGGACACTGCTCGAAACGATCGACGAACCTTCGGATGCTAGATAATATCGTTCTTCCGATGTTTCGAACGATTTAATTCGTTCTGAATAGTAGAAGCATCGTTAAATCTGTTCGTTCCGCGATTTCCCGCGGCGACGAGGTCGTTCCAGACTCGAATCGTATTCTCGATCAATTTTTCCGAGAAACGCGATGATGTAACGCGATTAGCGTAACGCCGCGCTATCAGTGCCAGCGTGCACGCCCGCAATATCGCGGTAGAGTGCCACACGCACGATTCGCACGGCAATAAACGATTCCCACTGGCGAATCATTTTCTGCCAGGTCGCGAGACCGCCGACGGGTTTAAATAAATAAACGAGCAGCGAGCTTTGTAACACTCCCAGGAAACACGTGCCCCAAGTTGAAGTTTCGTAGGCAGAGTTAATAATAGAGAAATTTCAGAGCACACGCGAACCAACTTGTATCCTTATTCACCTTGGCAAGGCATTTTAAAATTCGTGAGATTTAACCAGGTTTGAGCTGCGCAGATTCAAAGCAAAACAATTTCCGTGTCACATAAACAATTTCAATTTAGCGAAGAGGAGCAAAATAATATTCAGACTATCTTAGACGCTTGCTGTGTTCTAGATCTCTATAGGCACGTTACAAGCTGATAGTTTCTACAGGGCATCGAAAGTACTAGCTGAATACTCCACGAACGTTCACTTTGTAAACAAACCAAGCAAGGAGTTGACTTTCTACGCTCCTTACAAAACTTTCCCTTCAAAGGTGCCCGCTTAGAAAGTCCTTATCAATTGAACCCTAGAAAGACACTTTGGAATCTAATAATTTTAATGATCCACTTCGATTTTCTTAAGAAAAGAGGGTAAACGAAAATCATGTGCTGTAATTAATGAGAATCTTGCTCCATTTAAAGTGACAGCGTCCCAGCAGGGGTGGATTTGGAGATCTGGCGCTCCTAGGCTAACAAGTGTCTGCCGTCCTTCCCGTGAAGTATCTTCAGATATTAAAATATTTAGTTTAAAGTAAAATTTAATAGAGCTGAGAGAAATGAAGGTTAACTCAATATGATAACTCATTAAAATTGAGTTATTGCTAATTCGTTATATGAAAAAGAAGTGAGTTGATTTTAAAGTTGTCTCAAGTGTCTGTGTTTAAATCTTTCCCAATTCCTTCCGTTCAAAATTTGTCGCTCCCCGAAATTTGTCGCTCCCCAAAATTGATCACTCCCCAAACTTCATCGCTCACCAAAATATGTCGCTCCCCAAAATTTATTAGTATTATTCCCTAAAATTCATCGCTCCCCAAAATTCATCGCTCCCCAAAATTCATCGCTCCCCAAAATTCATCGCTCCCCAAAATCTGTCGCTCCCCAAAATCTGCCGCTCCCCAAAATTTGCCGCCCTCGGCTGCAGCCTACTTAACCTATCCACAAATCCGCGCCTGCATGCGAAGATCGGGGATCAAGGTGTTGCCAAAAAACGTCCCTCTGTGGGAATATGAGGGATCCTAGAAAAATGGCGCGGTTCTCCCTGGAACCGGTCGGGTAGGAGCGCGAAATAAACGGCGGAGCTGGCGATTACAGCGGTGGAATAAACGTAAACAGCTTCCTCCAAGGGACACCTGTGAATCCCGCGAAAGTAAAAACGACCCGCGCCGTCTAAGGACTAATCTCGTAACGGCGGCCTGTTTTTTCAGCGGCGTTCGGGCCGCTTGACACCCGGTATGTGCAGGCCGGGTGAACGCTTGTAAGTGGCGAGTGTTTGCCGTGTAATTACGGATTCTCGGTAAAGCGAGGAAAACGGCCGGCATACCGCCCAGGCGTTTCTCATTTCCGTTGAAACGTCGATATCGCCGCCGACGGAGATAGGTACAGAGGGAAGGGTGTTCGTCGGCCTACCTCCAGCGAAAAATGGCAAGTTCCCGCGTTGGCTGCAACACGGAACTCGGAAACCTTTCAGCGACAGCCGGGTGGTTAAATATGAAAGGTAGAATGTATAATTGACGGACGGATGGACGGTGAAACGAAGTTGGGTATAAATATCGCGGAAAGACAGGGGAGTTATTTGGAGGTGAAATGTTCAGATTCTTGCGCAAAGAAGGAAGTAGGTACTTTTGGAGTGGTGGAAGTAGTATTTGCATACCAAATTGTGGAATCTATACGCCGAATGCTGGAATAATTCAATAACATATCACGGACTTTACGTGAGGAAAGAAGAGATACAGCCTCTATGTTGTTAATAGCACAAGATTTCAATAAAGTGTTGCCGGTCATACGCTCCTTTCCCGGCTCTTTCGATGCCCCTTCTAAGAACGCGTATCGTCGTCTTAATCAGGAAACTCGTACTGCCTCCGCGGCTGGACGCGCCTTAACGCCATTAATTAAGGGGAGATTAATTTCGTTACGTGCACCGTGATCTCGGAAGTCTAATTGATAACAGGACCGTTCTGTGAAGCCCGTGCCGAGGGATGACTCGGCGATAAGTGTTCGATGGTTCGGACGAGAAGAGCCGTCGAATTGGAAGACGTAGTAACTAAAAGGGAATACAATCGAGCGACGTCGAGAATTTTTTCTTAACGAGGGGGATGGCGATCAATCAATCTGGCCGGATTGATTCCTGGGGACGACTAGGAGCAAGCCACGCGACTCACGTGGAAAGTAGCTGCGCAGAAACTGCTTGGATAAAGCCGGATAAAAATTTCTGGAGTTTATACACAAACGGGGCAAAGTTAAAAAGTCCCTTCTTTTTAAATAGAAACTTCTATTTTCCTTACGCTTTGCGGGGAAACATTAAAGACGCAGCTAAACGTGGTGGTAACGAACGCGATAGCGATAAGCCGTTATTGCGATTCAATTTACTCGAAGCTGTGCGACGGCAGCTCTATTAATTAACACCGGCGCAGTGGATTTTATCGGGATAATGCCGGTCGCGTAGAAATAAATAAACGAGAGGTGAGAGCTCGCATGGGGGAAGCTGAGGCTCGTCATCGACTGGCATAAAACCTCGCCTCCGCCATGCATCGCGACTGCGTGCACGTAAATAAGGTCCCAGGCTACGATCATCCGGCGTAATCGTTGCCACACGACACGAAACGACTGACCGCATACTCGAATTCCCAGAATGCGAGTCAGCGTCGGGCTGTGTGCGAGCCGGCAGCGAATGCGCGAAAGAACGCCGTGCTGTTTGGCGCCGAATCGCGGACGGTGGTCGAGCGAGCGCGGCCGAGGAACGCTCGAAACTGGATAACGAGAGCGGCATGATTTCCGAGGAATCGAGCTCTGATAACTCGAAATAACATCGTAGAGAAGAGAGGGAGGCAAGCGTTGCTCCTCGAGGAGAAGGAAAGAGAGGCAAGCGCGCTCCGCCTCGGGGCAGAGAGGGAAAGGCAATACGGGGAACAAGAGAGAAAGAAAGCAAAAGGAAAAGAACCTCCCGCAGACGATTACAAGGGCAGTAAAACCACAGAGGCGAAAATAGAGTCCGGCTAATACCGTCAAGGAAATTAGCGCGAGATAGAAATACTAATTTTAGGCGCTGGTCGAGGTAAACTCGTTCGTTTTAAGCACTAGGGGATCTCCTTTATCGCGGATAATCTTCTCCCTCCGGTCGAGTAACAAGCTTGAACGAAACTCTTTTCATCCGACCTAATTATCCATGGTTGATCAAGAGATGCTCACTGTGATCTATTATTCTTACAGCTTAACGCTCAATCGATTTTTATCCCGTGAAATTCTAACTTTTCCTAATATTTGATGAATCGTTACAGCGCCGGGCGAGAAACGCCCATGGGCGTCAAATCTACATGGCGAAGGAATAGAGCTACGACTGTTCAGCACGCGACGCGCGCTCAAGGTCTGAACGTGGAAATATCGAGAGACTCCGCGAACTATATCTCTGTTTTACTTTACAAAAAGATGCAGTTTTTATCTAAAGCAACGAATTCCGTGAATAACGTTGGACGATTACAGTAGCCTTGAACGCGGCCTTATCCGCCAAAGTTATCTGTCCGCGGCGTCATCGAACACAAGCTCGAAATTTATCGCGTTCACAGAAATGTACACAGGGTTTAATCGGATTTCTTTCGAAGTCTAGTCTATATCGCAGCGACGCTTTGGACGAGCTGAAGTGGAAACAACGGTCACGCGTCGGCTTGGTCAATACGTGTTCCCAAGCATCTCGTTATGTTACGTAGAAAAACACGGATATTCCTCGGCTATTTGTTTTCCTTCGTGTACACGCGCTCGCCGCTGGAATTGTTTACCTTGGAGCGTCGAGTAAAAGCAAAGCCAATAACGCGACCCGCCTCGCTCGCTATTCCCTTACGAAAATTCCGCTCGCACGAGACAAAGGAAAACACAATAAACCCACGACTCCAAGCACCTTCGAGAAATAACGCTTAGCATGCTACTCGGATACGTAGGGGTCAACCGAATCTTTCGCCGTTTTCAACTTTCGCGTAATATATGAAATTAATGGCCGACTCACCGACAGACGACTTCGGGGCCCACATCTGGCGTATGCTCTGCCTCGTTCTGGTTTATGTAGCCTGAAACATCCACAATGTCCTTAAAATACATGATAATAATTACGTCCTCATTACATTCCCATCTGCGTACAATTAACGAAAATAGAAACAGTGCTAGAGTGATATGAGCCTAATTGTACGATGAGATGTAATGGGCGAGATTCAGCCAATTTGCTGCTATTAAATCTAACCTAGTTTATCGTTTACACACATCCAGTTTGCATCGTTTTCGAAAGCATTATACTAGGCGCTACTCTGTTTCGTGTACATTTCAGACGATAATTGTCGGAGCAGTGAATTTAGGGGTAGGGTAAAGGCAGGTAATATGGAACGGCTTGTAATATGGAACTTCGTAAAATTTTGATAAAGAAATAACGAACTCTTCAGGCAATCGTTTATACTAGATCCCTAGACATAATAAAATAGACGATGATACTGACAATTGAGCATCGGTCAGGCATCCATCATTGAAAGAGAAACGTTTATATTTTTCGTGGGGTGTAAAAGTTTCTGAAAAGTGCATCAAACAGTTAAATATTGTAGTGAAGGTCTGTTACAAAGTAATATTTTGATATAATGTATCATAAAATATGCGTGTTCTTGATTATTCAACAATGGTTTATCAATTTACTTTTTTCTCGGTATAATTCTTAATTTCTTGTCGGAAGATGTGTGTGCATGATATGGAACATACCGAGTAACATAGATAAAGTTGATAATGACGATGACGACGATGATGCGGAATGCTTATTTTACGATGGTAATTATAAAAATAATGACAATGAAAACTAGACGCAATGTATTTGCTGCAGAAAGCAGGAATAAATTCCAAAAATGATGTATATTTATTTATTCGTATCTTTTACTTAATAAATCTTCATTTTTAGTAAAGAAATGTAAAGATTTTTGACTTTTCTTTACAAATTTTCTAGGTGTTCCATATTAGGACCCATTTTTTCGAACGGCCGATTTTCACTCTTTTCAGTTTTTTAATATAATTGCAAAATAATTAGATTTTTTTACATTTGACTATGCAAATATGATTATAAATTAGTTCCTTCCTGCCCTCATGTCAATTTTATTAAAAAAACAAATTCCCCTACTTTTGACAAGCTATTGAAATCAGATGTTCCACATTACCTGCCTTTACCCTACCCTAATAATCGTCGATCTCGACGCACCGCTTCGTTCCCGCGACGTCTCTCGTCGCGACGAAGGGCCCGTCGTTCGCGCAACATCTGCGTGGCACATAGTCGCAGGAATTCACTGAACGACCCGGCGAAAAGTGAAGGAAAAAAGGGACGGGTGTCCTTTGGGACGGTGCACGAAAAGTCGCGGGCACACGCGTGACTGCGCCAGGAGCGTCGTCGCCCCGGCGTGGAGGGACGAGCGCGACCGAAGGCGGCCGAGCGTGCACGAGGCAACAGGCGGCTCGTTTCAAACCCGTGGCCTACGGACGAGTCCTGGAAGCGGTCGGCTGACAGTAAGCTGCCGGCCTTCGTAGCGCGTGCGTCGGGTGTAATTGTCGAGCAACAGTCACGGTTTCTCGCGTTCGACCCGATTGTTCCCTCGAGTGTGATGTTCGTTCGTCTCTGGGAGAAGCGACGTTCAATTTTTCCGATCCGTTGCCCAGTGCGATTCGCGAGCCAGCATTGTGTTGCGCGAGTGGCGCTGACACTTTTCAGTACTAAAACTCGTCGGTGCTGTACATTTAGAGAGATATCGTTTAAGGTGATTCCTTAGGGGGACGACTTTGGACGAAGGTGACTGAACGGTCGTGTTAAACGGTTCGCACGAAAAAGACACGCTGTAAGCGAGAACCGTTCGAAATCCCCGAGTAAACAGGCAGTCTCCTAGCCAGGACAAAGTCGTCGGTGTTTGTCGACAAATATCACCTACACAGTGCCCGCGTGCCTGTTGGCAAGTGAGCCGCGAGGAGCGTTGGAGCATTGGCTTGTGTTTGCGGAAAGTTGGGCGCACGATCTCTATCGTGAGGACACGGTCATGGGGGTGCTAGGGTCCGAAAAGCGCGTGGTTTGAGACGGTTCCCCGTGGTCCTGTTGAATCGAGGCTTCCGATGAAATCCGAGAAGATGATACCGGTGGAAGGTGGCCTGCTGGTGGTGTTCCTGGCCGCGATCTGCCAGGCCAACGAACTCAAGGACTACTGTTCGATGCACAAGTTCGACAATTTGCCGGGCGGCCTGAGGTTCACGAAGGAGGTGGTTACGACGGAATACGCGAACATCGGGGCGTTCAAAGCGGTGCACTGCTGCCTCAGGGGCTACAGGAGCATCGAATGGTAGGTTCACAAGCTTTCCTCTCTCGCGACACGAGCTTACCTTGACTCGTCCCTTGGACCGTAACGCCGCGTCCGTTCGAGCTTTTTTCTACCAACATTTGCTGACTGAAACGCACGCGTTCGTTCTCGAGAGAGACGAGCAAAGGTTGCTCCTTCGTGCATGAACTTTAGCTTTACACAGGAAAGGAATTTTTTACTATCTTTAATCCTATCCAGTGCTCAATTATATCAAATGGTTCAACTTTGTTTACTATTACTCGAAAGGAAAAATGTATCGAATGTTATGTATCGCGTTTGAAAATTCTGCTAGAAATATATTTCCCTGAAAGTTGCACACGTGAATGGGTCGGTGCGTTAGCCGATCGAGGACAGTGCTTTGACTGCTGGATCTTTCGACGCGTCGCCGTCTCGTTGACGGGACGTCGCGGAATTTCCCCCGGTTTTATTTCGATCTCGTGAGTCACGATCGCTTCGAGGACCGATTGGAGCGGCTTGCCCGACATTCGCCCAGGCTGATGCAATTTCACGCCACATTTTTTTGCGAATACCTGGAAACCTACGTTCGCGCTGCCACGGAACTAATCCGTTTACGGAACACTCTTTTTTCCCCGGTGTAGCTGGAGGAATACGTTAAACCGGTTATTAGTCCGCCATACGACGCTCCTCGACACTAGCGAGCACGCTTTCCAGCAAAGTATGCGCGGCCGGCGGAAAGTTAGCAGAACTCGGCGAGGAAACGCGCGGCCGGGTCGTCGGAAACTAATTGTAAGGAATTTCCACGGTCCAGCTCGAGGAAAGGTCGCTGAGTCTGTATATTCTCGTGGGCAAGGTTTTTTCCACGCTTTCCAGGAAAAAGAAAAACGGTTGTCGCCGGAGCGTGGCGAACGAGGGAGGCGATCGTCAGCCGATATTCCAGAAAGATGCCTCCGAATAACGTGCACCCTCATTTTTAGCTGCTCGGACGATCTCGTCGATCCTCAAGGCCTGGGTGCCTCGAGAAATGTTTATAGGCAGCCCAGATAACGGAAGCAGGATTATTCTTTCATGTCCCCTGAATTCCAGAGACACCGTGCGTCCCCCAAGTGCATCATTGCCTTGAGAGTGTTCGCTGGGTACGTCACGATCTGTCTCCGCGTGGAATTCTTCTAGAAACCTTGAAGCAGCGCGTTATACACCTCGAGCTAACGTCTCCGACTCGGTCCGCGCTTTCTACAGCATCCCGGTAAATCTAGAATCGAACCCCTTCCGATCGGCCGTGCCATCCCATTTTCCCCGCTCGGCCACGGACGTTTCCGCGAAACGCTTGTTTATTCCGCGATAAATCTCGAAGGTAGCGCGCGGCAGTGAAGCACGAGAGATGGAAATCGCAGTAGGGGGTCGCATTTCGTTAAGACGCTTGTTCGGTTGCCCCTCCGCGACCGCAGGCCGCGCCGGCCAACAAAGAAACTCTTCTGGGAAGCGCGTTCTCGAGGGCCCCCGGCCCATGCCGATTTGCCCCGAATCCCTTCCGTGCCCTGCCACTTTATTATTCGTGGGACAAAGTGGGACCTCGTCGTCGGCCCCCTCTCCCCGGCCCTCATTGTGCTTGTCCAGGTGTCAAACGGTATATTTGTTCCGCGTATTCACCGGTCGAGAGGCTAGCAGGCCCGTGTCTGCTTCTCGAAAAGTCCGAGGGTAACGGACTTTCGGCCCGTCCACACCTGTTACGTCTCTATCGAGCGTGTCCATCTTCGGGGAACGCGAAATTATGCGCACGGCGCGGCTAACTTTAGGATCCCCCCGTCGATACCAAGCGTCCTCGGTTCGAAAATCCGCTCGGGCTCTATTGGGTTTTGCGAATCCTGCGGGAAGGTGATTTAATGGCGCGTCTTGAGATATCGAAGGGAGGAATCCTGCGGACGTCGAAGCGTGGATAACTTAGTTTTGGATTTTGGGGGTGTGCGAAGACGAGCGCGAAAAGTTGGTAAAAGTTGTTGCGATATTTATAAGTGTATTTCGAGTTTGGATAGTGGAGAAAGGTTGTTTCTTGCGTCGAGCATCTAGTGGCTAAAGGAGCGAATTTAGGAGCTGTTTCGAAATACATATTTGAAAGGACCAGCGACAGGCTGATGCGTTCGATATGTATTTTTAAACGCTCCAGGGCTACCTGGTCCTTTACCTGGGATTTCCCAGCGCCCAGGCCACGCCGAGCAGCCATTCGAATGCCGCGGAGCGTAAAAAATGTCGAAATATGCCGGGTAGTATTGTACACGCGATTCTGGCGAAAACGTGGCACGCTCTGTTAAGTGTGGAATTTTTATTCCGCGACACGTGACAGCGTAATGCAGTCTCCCATTCGGAGTCCGCGAAATGGAGCCTGAAAGCTATCGTTTCCCGCCCGACTGCCCAAACGTGACGCAATGATATTCTCATTTCCAGTATTTATTAGAGCCAAGGCAGAAACGGTTCAGCAGAGTCGCGGAAGCATTCTTCGACGGGCACGAAAGCAATCGTTGTCGAGTCTCTCCCTTTTTTCGAACCTCTATCGCGTTCATCTCGGCTTATATCCGTCGAATAAATGACTCGTATCCGCGGCACGGACATTTCTTTTTTCACCCACCGTTTTTCCTCGTAAGCGATTTTTCCCCACCCTCTCTTCCGGCGCGCGGCCCGATGATGACGGTTCCGAGAAAAAGTAGCGCGAGGGTTCGCCCGGAGAGAACAAAGGGCGGAACCGTCGATGCGCGAACGTCCGAGAGAGCGATGCTTTTTATTAGCGGCCGAATTCATCCGCGGAACAAAGGGTACGCGGAAGGCATAAATTAAACGGCGATCCGTAGCTTTTCTCGTTACTCGTTACCCGCTCCTCGCTCGCCGTCGCGATTCACTGATAGCGTTCCCCACCTCCTTCTCCCCACTTCGCTTCCACCACCCACAAGCTATTTCGCGATCATTGTGCTCGGACGTACAGGCTTCGAAAGTTCCGTGCTTCGATACGAACGCGCATCGCGTTGCACTTATATCAGAGTGTAAATCCTCGGTTTTTAGAAAATCATATATTCCGAAAGGGTCGTGCACTCTGCAGAATCGACAGGCGTACGAAGTTCGTTCGTACTAGCCACGATTCCACGAAAGTGAAAGGCGGCTGCAGGTATATGCACACGTTTCTTCTGCACGACGTCCCGTCATTGTCATCGGCTATTTATACATTATACGGGCGTGCAATGATGTAACGATAATAGCGCGAGTGGACACGGACAGCAGCGGTGGCGGTGTAAGGCCCGACGCACGGAAGGAGAGTTGAAGAAGAGCGTTTGGGAAAGGGGTGGAACCGTAGGGTTGCCAACTTTTTCGGGGCAATATACTTTACGCCCGAATGGGACAAAAATGCCCAGGTGGCAAACATTCTGAGGGGCCCAGTTTTGGGGGGAAATGAAGAGGTAGTTTACTAAACACGGGCCAAGTGTAGTAGTACGAAAAAATGTAGTGTTTGGATACCTATACCCGATCATAATTTTTTTGAGGGATGCAACTGCTCATCAGCTGTCTTGTTAAGAGGTTAGGCCTATCTGTGAGGTCTGAAAAATCATGTATATTCGGGAATTTTTGGAGGAAAAACTTGAAGGGTTTTTTAATAAAACCTTTATGTATTCGAAAGTGTACATGTTAAACTACTTGTAGCAATTTTCGGGATGGAAAATATAAAGAAGTAAAAGAAATATCAGCGATCTCCCTGCAGCGATTTTTTTTCAGTAGTTTGCGGTGACCACTCTAATTTTGACCTGGTTCATCCGAAATTAAAAATTCGCAGGGATTTAGTTAGTATATTAGATCATCTATGCGTTCATCGTTCGTTATCTCGAAAAATTAATTTGCTATAAAATCGCGACATCTCACAGCAAAAATATCGATTTTCGCCACAGAATCGCTCTCATTTTGCATCGTTTTTCGTCTGTAAAATAAAAACTACGTAACGGAAATGGAAAAGCCACGACAACGGACTATTTAGATAATCTAATATACTAACTAAATCAGGTGGAATTTTTTATTTCTCCTTAACCACTTCAACGCTACAATGGTCACAGAAAAATACTTAAATAAGAAAACGCTGCTGGGAGCTCGCCTATCATTTGATTATTTATTTACATATCGCATTGCAAAAAAACTACAAGAACTTTAAAATATATATTTTCGAGTTTAAAAGCGTTTCTAAAAACGTCTTCAAGTTTAAAAAAAATCCCGAGAATACTTGTGTTTTCAGGCCTTACAGATAGGCATAACCCCTTAAATCCGCCACTGGTACATTGTGTACAAATATTGTACTTTTCAGAGGAAAATGCTACAAAAGCAAGCTACCTTAAAACATCTTATTTTTTAAATGCATATTTTTATACGCATTTTGGACAATTAATTAATTTTTTATCTTTAACAAACATATCAACGATTTGATTGCACTGAGTGTCCAAATTAATGTTTTAATATAGCCATAGAATAAAAAAATAATTAAAAATTATAAAATTTAATCGATCTGTAGATAATATAGTATTTTTACGTACTATATCTTTTTCTAATGTATACAGTACACTAAAAAAAAATGTAGTACAATACTATATATTATTTTACGGTTGGCGACCCGAGGTGGAAGCGTGGTCGAGGTAGATAGAAGAGTTACAAACTACCCAGCAAGTCGTTGGGCAAAGTTTCGAATTATACCGAATTATTCTTTGCCCGCGAAGTTGAGAACTGGCCCGATTTCGTTTGCATCGTTCGGTAACCCAGTTCGCAGGCAGCAAGGTTATCGAAAACAATGAGGGGTTGGAGGCGGTCCAGAGACAGGGTTGCAACGGCGTGCGCGCCTCGACGGGCGGTACCGTAAAGAACAAAGGGTGAAATTCGAGCGAAATCGTTGACACGCGAACGCCAGCTCTCGCCCGAACGATGCACGTTCGCTCGTGGAAAGTGGCGCTGCAACATCCGGCTACATCCATTGTGCGCCTCTGGAGCGTGTCTGGATCGTACAGGACGTACCAAAGCACGCGACATCCCAGCCCGTCAAAAATGGTCCCTGGTCTAAAAAGATTCGCTCGAAACCGCATGCTGCACGCTACATTTGATCGAAGTTGCCGTTCCCCGCGAAACACCCTGTATGTACCAGGACGCGCGAGCCCTGGGAAAGTCGACGGGAAGCTGGAAACGCGGCGCGTTAATCCGCCGCTTTTTCTCGCCTAACGAATGCAGTTACACACGCCGCGACTCGTCGAGCGTAAAAATGTTCGCGCAGATTGTTTATCCGCGGGAGTTGCCGAACCACGGCACAACCTTCTATGAAACGTCGAGGAGGCTGCTGGAACGGAAGGTATGCGAACGCCGCGTGAAATTCAGCGTTTGCTTTTTAACAGTGTTCTCTTGTTCCGTGGGTAAGTGAAACCCTTGTGCCCGATTTATTTCTCACAGCTCCTTGTAAGGCAAACATTCGCTTGAGAATGTGACTCTGGGTCCGTTGTTTCGTACTCGGTGCATTACGCGCTCAGTTTCACTCAGAACGCTCGATTTGGTTTGTTTAATTTAAGAGTGTCCTTACAACGATTCTACGATCGATGAAATTCCAGTGCTCTAGTGGTCGGTGGGCCGCGAAACGAAGGAATCGGCGTGCGAGCGAGTCGGGTAACGATGATCGCTCGGCCAGTTGAAGCAGAAGCTGGCGTAACGAAAAATCGTCCGGGGGCTGGCGTCGTGAGCGCGGTTTTTAGCGCTGGTCGTTTTGTTCCGTTCGAACGACACGCCTGCCGCGTCGTTAGAGATAATGATGCTGGCGTGTGGAACGCGAACGGGGATCGGGACAACGCTTTCTATGCGCCGGAAGTCGGTAATCGTTTTGCGGAAAGTCGTTTCCTAGTCGTCGATGGCGCTCCTCCTGCCGCGTTTTCCGTCACGCCACCGTTTTGTCATTCGCGATCCATCCGAGCTCCACTCGTTCCGCGCGACAGAAGACGAAACGGTTGCGAGGGACAACTCTGTGCGAAGGAAACTCTGCAGCGCGCCGCTGATGGATCGCGATTGATACGAGTTGCAGTTGTTCGCCGGTTTAAAAACGTTGGAATATTCGTCTTCCACGCGCTATCTATTCTTTCGGAAATAAGGATTCTGCATAAAACTCTGCAGGCTTGAAATTAATGTACAGATATTTCAATGGGCCATTTTAAATTGCTCTTCGAGACGAAGACACCTAACGATTACGGTTTGATTCGAATGTCACTCTTCCTTAGAAGTTCGAACACGTTCGTTTGAAGCAAGCAGCTTGGCGTCACATTGGCTAGGAGTATAAAATTTCAAAAGTCTCCGCCGTGACTGTGCGAGCTGAAGGCGGCCGAAGAAGAAAATAGGAGAAAAGGGAAGAAGCGAAGGTACCAGTGGCACAGGGCGAGAAGGGAACTTTGAAACGAAAGGAGTCGCGCTCGCACGGCCGTCGTCGGGTCCCTCTGGAAAGTTGCGGGACACGTAGGGACGCGTGTCTGCGCTGGCGGAGGGCTCGGGGGCTGGATAATGACAAGTCAGAGAAACAGAACCGTAATTTCGCGTCGGGAAAAGTACGTGCCACTCCGACTGGCTCCTCGGCTCCTCCGTCCGTTCGCGGAATGCGTTAGGATGATTTTCAAAGGGGGAGCGATTCCTAGGACGGCCCTGGCCTCGATGCATCACGGCGAAATTGACGACCGCTCCGTCTTCCCTTGATTAGGGTTCTCCGGAGAATTGAATGCAAACGCGAGCGGCTCGGATGCCTCTTCGCCTGGGCGGCTCACGCGTCTTCGCTCGCTATGTCCAACCAACTCGCATCGTGTGCAACAATCTTGAATAGAAACGGTCCGCGGAGAAGAAAATTGCGTGCCGTGCGTGTCGAGCGTGTCGAGCGCGATCCAAAGTATCCTCCTATCCCTTATTCGCGAAGAAAATTATTGCCGCAAAAAATGGCACGATTGCACACACTTCGCTGTATCCGATCTCGCTCCATGAAAACTGCCTTCGTTACCTTCCACGAATCCACGCATAAAACATCGCTCGAGGTTCCCAATGGCCCCGAGCACGCGTCGTCGACTACTCCGATCCCCCAAGGCTGCTTTCCCAGCGGGAGGCCTAAATTTCTCCCGAAAGCACCGGCGTGGGCAAAAGTTTCTCCATCCCGCGACCACGCGCCCCTCTCTGCCCCCTCCGTTTGCCACGGGCGGCTTTTCACCGCGATTTCCACGAAAGCGCGAGTCAGCCTCCGCGGCGAATTCTCCCTCGCCTTCTCCGGCTCGTTCCGTTACGCGATACGTGCACGTGCGCGTCGCGGCGGCA